>JAESUZ010002029.1:0-1230196 GCA_017311185.1 Proteles cristata cristata
CATGGCAATGAGAAACAATGAAATCTGGCCATGTGTAGCAACATGGATGGACCTTGAGGTGTTATGCTGAGCAAAATAAGTCAGGCAGAGAAGGACAAATATCATATGTGTTCACGTATAGGAGGATTAGGAGGAACTTAACAGAGGACCAAGGGGGATAAGAAGGGCGGAAATGGTGGGGGAAAGGGAGAGAGGCAAACCATGAGACTCTTGAATGCTGACAAAAACTGAGGACTGGTGGATGTGGGGGGGAGGAGGGGTGGGCATGGAGGAGGACACTTGTGGGGATGAGCACTGGGTGTTATGTGGAAACTAATTTGACAATAAACTATTTGTAAAAAAAAAAAAAAAAAAAGAAAGAAATTTCCAGTCCTAGAAGCTTGTATTTACTCTGTGAGGCTGACAGATTCAGAACTAATAACCTATAAAATGTTTCCACATCCATCTCTGGTTAAAACTCCACAACCACTGGTTAGATGACTGTGTGTATTCCATATGGAAGTTGCCTTAGAAAGTCCTTCTTCTTCTATTTGCAGCTTGTAGAAGCACGGTCTTCTCATTTTGGTTTTACTCATGGAAGAGAAGAGACACACCTAGGGGCTGACAGGACCCTGCAGGGGAAGAGGCTCCTCCACTCATGGTGAGGAAGGGGAGTCCCTTATTTTGCTAGACTCATTTCTTTTCATTAATTCAAAATAATGATTATAGGTAAAAGATGAGCACCTTTTAGATAAAAGGTTACCACAGGAAGCTTTTCAGTTGGCTCTTCTGCTAGAAGAGGAAGCTTTGAGGGTCAAGTTCCCCCCTGCCACACTTTCCTTCCTCACTCTCACAGCTTCTTTCCACTCCCAGGTCTGCTGAGGGCAAGAGAGTATCAGAGAACTTTGTAGAAGCTTCTAGTCATTCTCAGGATCCCCTAACTGCACACTTGCTGGGTTAAGGGAGAGGGGATAAAGAACTTAAAATTAAAAATAGGGGGAAGGAGAAAGGAGAAAGAGCTCTCCTAATACCCATTTGGTTGTGGCTCCTGGCTGCTGAGGGTCACCTATGAGTGGTTCCTGAGGCACAGACTGTGACCACCCTGCTGTAGATTAATTCTTTCCTCTTATAAAGTTGGGCCTCAGTATACTTAATGAGGGAGAAATAGGATGTGATTTTTTTTCCCCTTCAGAACCACTCCAGTACGATCTACAGAATGATTAGCGTGGCTCAGCCTCAGTTGGGATATTATGGCTTAAATTATTCCTATTAGTTTCCAGCTGACCTTGGAACACAAACATTACATCTGATTTCAATGAAACTTTAGACTTTGTTGTTCTCAGTCAACTAATGAAACAGTTGAACCTTCCCATGACTTGCGGTAATTATAATAAAGGGTAAGTATTATCACGAATAATGCAAACTGATTTACAAGATGGCAAAGCGAGATTCTGCAAGTTGTGTACCAAGACAGAAAAAATGTGAACCGAACACAGAAAAAAAACGTAGGGCCTTCTAAAAGGTCGATCCATTACTGCTGAAATACAGCCCCACCTGGCAGCATTGCTCTGTACAGTGAGTTTTGGCACAACTGACTGGTTACAAGAAACATTATGTTAACAGGAAAAGCCACTTTAAAAGTCCGTTTGATGCTTAAAGCTCTCAAGTACCCCTAAACGTTTAAACCAATACTCCAAACTGATTAAAGCATTTATGGAAAATAAAAGTGTTCTGCCATGGGGGCAAGATACGGGGGATCTTGGTTGTTGATGTTTATTTGTTTGGTTTTACTGAGGTGTAGAGCAGAAACCTCAAATTTGACAGATTTCCCAGTTTTAATTTAGTTTTAAAAGTTAAAGAGTTTATGCCACCCCAAACAATTCATCCAAACTCAATGGATTTTCAAATCAAACATTATGACCCTCCTGCCGTAAGGGTGCGATGGTACCCTCTTCATGCTTATGCTCTTAGTACTGAGTGTAGTACCGGGCATGTAGTACATGCTTAATGAATGAGTAATAAAAAGTAGTGACCTACAAAGCGGGAACTCTGCCTCATAACTCACCTTGGAACCCTCTAGCATCACACCATATTCAAATGGACATTTCACAGACATTTCATACATGCTGTTTCCCAGAACCAGAGTGTCATATCTCAGCTTCCTGCCCCCTACTCCCCGTGTGCCCAGTGAACACCGCTTCGTCCTTCAGGTCACTTATCCAGAAGAATCCCAGACCTGTGATGCCCAAGACTCTGGAGTGAGACAGTCTAGGTTCAATTTCTGGCTCTGCCACTATAAAAAGTGACTTGACTATTTTGTGCCTCAGTTTCTCCATAGGTATAGTGGGTTTTTGTAAGGATTAAGTGGGTTAATGTGTGTCATCTGATGGTCACTCAACAAATGTCAACTCAGTGCCTTGAGTTACTTGTCCCGCTGTATTGAATTATTCGTTTCCTTATACTCTTTGCTTAATTCCAACTCATCCCATGTGGGCCTTCTATCTTTTTAAGTTTGTCCTCACCGGGCTTACAAAGCACAGACTCTAAACATTGTAAGCAATAAATATTTAATGATTCAAATAAACCAAAACCAACCCATTCTCTAGGAGGGTGGCAAGGCTGATTTCTCTCTTCTTTATGGAGGTCTTTATGGATGGAGAAGATCATTTGGGTTAGAAACCTATAAATTCCACGTCTGGTAACTCACCTTGCTGGGAATGAATTAGAGACATTAAGCTTCACCTAGAATTATGAAATAGCTGGTGTTTCACTTTGGCCAGGCTTTCTTTTAGAGACATACACATTGACCTGCAGTGTGATTTCTGCCTTTAAGAAATGGTCGCCTTCCCTTGTTATTATTTTGAACAAATGTACATCATGCTTGTTGTATTTCATTTTCTGAATGGAAGTCACCTCCTTCCCAGTTTGCATTGCCAGGGTTGGGGAAGAGGAGAGGTTTAGGGCACATCTCTTTCTTCCCAAACTATCATTGATTGGAAGAATCTGTTTTTACCCCAAATTTTAACCACATTTTAAAAACTTGTACAAAGCGTTTCCCCAGTTTCTGTTCTGACTGATGTCATTCCCCAAGAACCTAAGTATTTAAAGAAAAATCATAGTAAAAAAATGCACTTTTAGGCCACAAAACGCGGCATAAAACTGAAACTATTTTGTTGTTTCTAGAAAAATAATTGCTTATATACTGAACTCTTGGTGTTAAGCTCTAGTGTTAGGTTTAAAAAATGTGGATATATTTATAGAAAATATAAAAAAAATACAAATAAAGCTACTCCTTGCATAGGGCAAAATCTGTGACTGTGGCAAATAAGTGACTAAGGCTTGAAAACCCCTGGGTCAGAGAATGTTCCTAAAGTTATTCAGCTATTCTATGAGGGACAGAGGAACATTACATCTTGGAGCTGGGATTTCTCCCCCAGTATCTCTCTCTGTGCTCCCGCTGGTGCCTACTTAAGGAAACAGGGTGGTCAGGCCATTCATATTTGGAGGTCTTGAAGCCTAGCCACCACTGAGGCTGTGATTATACAAGAAAGTGGGGAACGGGTTCCTAGCACAGTCTGGCCTTTCTCTCTGCTATAGCAGAAGAACCTCAATTTCTTAGGACCCTTATGCAATAGTCTCTTCTCTCAGCAGAGAGAATGCAGGTCCTACTTGATGGAGGGGTATTTTTCTTTCCTATTATGGAAATGAACCACTGAGTTGCTCTCAATAAAAACAGTTTGTCCCTGAACCATAGGGAAATTATAGACAAAAGAAGTTTCTTAGGTCATTGGGTCCACCGCTTGCTAGCCTGGGACCCTCCCACCTACCATAGTGTTATTTCCAGTTTTTAATCCACTCCTTTTCTGTGTCCCAAGTCCTTCCCTCTGACCGCTGCTATATTACTTGATGGGTCACTTGTAGGCAGATTATTCTTGACTGCACAATCGTTCTCATAGACAGTTATGAATCTTGATGCCCCATGGTGAAGTAGGCCTTTTGTTCTTCCCCCACTTCTGACAAACAATTCCTAAGTACCTACTTTGCACCAGCTGGAGGCCAGGCCAAGAGATAATGGAGTTCAGGAAAATCCAGTTCCTGAGTGTTTAGGCTTCTACAACAATGAGTTATTTTCACTTTTTTTTCTCTTGCCAACCTCCTGATGGTCTTGAATTATTCTCAGGAGAAGCCCCAGGACTCCTTGGGAAATAAGACCCAATTGTGTGCAGGGAATCCATTTCCTCTGCCAGCTTCTCCTTAGGCATCCTCTGCCTCCCCCCCCACACACACAGGAGGTCCACCTCCATCCCAGCCTACCTTCACCCCCATCCTCCAAGAGCTGATAGCAATTATTTCCAGGTGACAATACATGTAATTTGTATTTGAGCCTTGTCTCTGCTTGTGAATAGAAAGTTCTTGTTTTCCATTAGAGAAAGGAGGTTTTCCAAGAGTCCAAAATCATATTCCACATTGTATTCACACAGAAGGCTAGTCTGAGGGGGAGAATGGATAAATTATATGATAATGGTAAGAAAACTTTATGTTAAGGCCCAACTCCATCACCACATCCTTCGATGACCCTAGGCAAGTCACTTAACCTCTGTGAGGCTAAATGGCTCACCTTATAAAGTGGAGCTGCTGTTCCTTGGCCATCCTACTTGAAAATATAATGTTTAAGCTCTCATTGAAGGGTTCCAATAAAACGATGTTCATGAATGTGACCATGATTATCAAGTGTTCTGCAAAGGCCAGTAATTTGATTGCACGGTGACGTTTTATTTTGTGTAGAACCCCCATCTGCTTGTATCTATGGGGTGTCCCTGTGTCTTTTGAATTCCCTCACCTCTTTTGCTAAGGTCCTACAGAACCTCTATAACTTCAGGGGCAAAAGCGGCATCTGCTCTTGCCATCTCATGTCAAAACCACAGATGGTCTTGCGCCATCCATTTGCCCATTCTGGTGTTTAGGCTGCAGGCATCAGCATCATAAGGACCTAAAATGCTCTATGAGAGGGGAGCTGAACCTGGGCCTGGTTTCCAGGGTTCTACGTATGGGTTTTAGGGACTTGATAAGCTTGCTGAAGTAGTTTGTGAAGTTGTATGCCCATGTGTGTTTCCTTTTTTGTCTGTTGGTTTTCAGAAAGTATCCATAACTTCCATCAGATTTTAAAAAGGACCCTTGGCTCAAAAACATTAAAAAATTCACTGCTCTAAGACAGCTTTTTAAAATTAGTACATTGATGGATAAGGTTGCTTCATAGCCAGGTAGGAAAAGCTTGGATAAAAGTCTTATTATATATTACTTTTAGTTGGGAAGTTGTCACTTTAAGAAAAAGATTCTCATGGGGCGCCTGGGTGGCTTAGTCGGTTAAGCGTCCGACTTTCGCTTAGGTCATGATCTCGCAGTTCGTGGGTTCGAGCCCCGCGTCGGGCTCTGTGCTGACTGCCAGCTCAGAGCCTGGAGCCTGTTTCAGTCTGTGACTCCCTCTCTCTCTGACCCTCCCCTGCTCACGCTGTCTCTCTCTCTCTCCTAAAAATAAATAAAACATAAAAAAAAAAAAAAAGAAAGAAAAAGATTCTCAGAGCCTCCATTTTCTTGGAGTCCCATTTAAGGCTTCCAATGAGACATCAATGAGAGTGCTCTGTGAATCGCCAAATGCTATCTAAATGAAGTTTTATTTTCCCTGCCTTTCCCTAAAGACACTTTCCCTGCCTTTGACGTTTTTCACTCTTTACATTTTCCACTTCCCTACCACTTACATTCTTTTTTATAATCATAAACTATTTTGTGCTTGTACATGAGTGATTAGAAAAATTAAGAATCAATACATAAAAAGTAAAATGGTTACCTATATAATTATACATATAATTTTTAATACACACATGTACATATAAATACACATAAATATTCTTTTATAATTTTTCTAGCATTCTGTATTTTCCTCTTTGTTTATTGATTCCCATTTCTTTCTATGTTTAAATTAATATTTTGAATTATTATAATTTATTCTCTAGTATCATAGATCCTGAATAAGGCAAAACTTATTTGTTTGTTTTTGTCTGAAACAATCCCTTAGAAGAAAGGGAGTTGTCAAATATTTGACCCCTGATTATTTCATATCACAGGACACTTTCTCAAATATTTTGCTGAACATCATCATAGTTTAAGCTTAGTTTAAGCAACTCTTATGTAAATGGTACCTGTAGCTTGGAGATCTCCTTTTATTCAAGCATATAAAGAGGTTTTTCAGAATTAGTTAATGGGTAATATATTTTCTGAATTTCTGCATGTCTTCACATTTAATTAGTAGTTCAGTTGTGGGAACAGAATGCTAGAAAATCATTCATCTATTTTTCTTACAATTTTGAAGGCATTGCTTCATTGTTGTCTAGTACACAGTGTTGATGATGAAAATTCTGTTTTTCCTCTGATTCTTGTTCCCTTAAGGTAGTAGAGTAGTCATGAATCCTGCTCACCAACTATTTAGGATGCTTTTCCCTTCCCAGCACTTGGTAACATTACTTCTTGGGCCCCTTGAGCTTGCATGGGGTAATATGACTAATTCTGGCCAATGAGTTTTGAGCAGAGGGATATATGTCATTCCCAGACCAGAGGATTTTTTCTGAGAACCTCCAAAACTTTCTCTTCTCTCTTCACCATGGCAAAGGGCAATGTTCTATGCAGTCAAATCATTAGCCTAGGTCCCAGGGTGAAAATGGTTATGACCCAGGAACACAGCCTTTCCATATTTATTGTATATTCTGGAGATATCCAACCACTCTGTGATTCCTTCTGAGCTCCCAAAACCCTCACTACAAAGCTTTGGGCATGAATCACACCTAGCTTTAGCCTAGGTGCAAAAGTTTCTACTACCAGACACTACGGTAGGAGTGGGACAGGGATGCTCTTTTAAAGAACCCAGTGACTGGCCTATCTTTCCCTTTGCATCTAGTGATGTTGAACATGGAACCTTTCTGGGGCACCTGAAGATGTCCCTTACTTATTTCTGCTATTTTGGCCTATGGTTTCTTTGGCTCTTCCTGTCTATTCTGATCACATATGTTTTTTTGTATTCTAGGAATTCTTCAACATTTTTGACCAACAGATGGTTTCCAACATGGTTCTGCTTTTATTAAAAAACAAACAAAACAAAACAAAACAAAAAACCTTTACTGTCATCTCAAAGGGATCTTTGCAGGGAAAGGAGAGGTAGTTGCCCATGCTCAGGCTGACATTTTTAAGTGGAAATTAAATGTCCACTTTTAAATGAGTTTTTTTTCCAGTGGAAAGAAAAAAAATCATATTGATTCTGAGTTGTCTAAGTAGAAGGGCAAATATGAGAACCTTAAGAATATAAACCATCTCCTTTTCCTGAAGCCTTTAATAAGCAATTGTATGAACCTTTAATAAACAACTGTACTTAATTTTTAGAAGCACAACTTAGAAGGACATGGCAAGGTTATAGAGGCCTAAAAGGATGTAATAAAGATGATTTGAGGCTTGGGCAATGGGTATTTGAGGAGAAGTAAATGGAATTAGTACTATTTATTTTAGCCAAATAAAATTTCAGAGTGTCCTAATATAGTAATGCATAAAGTGCTAATGTGCAGATCAAATTTTTCTGTATCTCTACTAATGCCAAAATAAGTAGAAACTGAATTTAACTACAGAAAAAGAAAAGCTTTAGGTGAAAAATACAAAAAGAACCTCTGAATGTTAGACTTTTTAACAAGGGCAGTGGAATATCTAAGGAAGGTACAGAAACCTCTCAATTCTTCCAAAAAAGTCAGGAGAGTCAGTTCAGGTGTAGGTGGGTCTGAAGATAGGAGCCTGCATTAGACTCTGTCCCTACAGCACTCTGGTTGTCTGAGAAGTTAAGTTGTGGTAAGTCTTTGGCACAGTGGAATAGATCATGAACTGCCTATAAAACCATAGGAAATCTTGTCCTTCACCATCCTTGTAACATGACATAATGCAAAAGAAGCCTGAAATAGTAACGTTTTGTGCTTGAGTAGTTTTGCCAACTATTAAAAAGCTCATATTTAACTTTTCAATTATGAACTTGAGCCTTCTTTGGAAGTCGTCTTCTTCCCATAAAGTCTTCCCAGATAATGTTTTCCTAGCAACATTTGACCAGATAGCCTAACACATACCCTTGTTAGTTATAAACCATAAGCTGCTTATTATTCTCTATTCAATTATCTTTAGTGGTACAGTTTTTTTTCCTTCTTTTTCATTGCTTTTGATAAAATTGCCAGCATGGAAAAACAGAAGAAGAGAAAAAATAAAGACTATTTATTTTAGCCAAATAAAATTTCAAATTTTCCTAATTTAGTAAGTTTTCAAATGCATAAAGTGCTAATGTGCAGATCAGCTTTTCTGCATCTCCACTGAGGCCAAAATAAGTAGAAATTGAATTTGCGGGGGGAAAAAGATTTAGGTAAAAAACAAAACAAGACTCCAAATGTTAGGATTTTTAACTTTGGCAATGAGATACCTAAGAAAGGGATAGAAATTAGTTTTCCAATTCTTAACAGTCTTTTCTTCTCCTGGATGAACTACACTTGTTCCTTCAATGCTCAGCAAATATTCACCAAGTTCCTAATAAGTCTCAGGTCTTGTGATAGGTCCTTGGTGAACTAGAGTGGATGTGAATAGCACAGTCCTTGTTCTCAAAACAGTTTATATTTTGGTAGCAAAAACAGACATTAAATAAGCAGACAGCAAGGCAGTGAGATTCAGCAATAATCTGCATTTTTCAGTTGAAGAAACTTGGACTTAGCCTAAGTAACTCATCCCAGACCACACATCTTTTTGTGAGGTAGATGAACAGATATTGTATTGTAGAAGGCATACAATCTTATGATAGAGAAAAGACTGGCTGAAAATAGACCAGTGAGAAAGTTACTGATGAAGTGCTAATATGAGCAACATAGGAAATAGCACCCTAAAAGTTCAAGGAAAGGGTAGAAGCTTTAAGATATAAGCTGACACTGGTGAATAAGTTCTTTCTGGAGAATAAGACCTCAATTCAGCCCATAAAGCAGCAGTGCTAACTTGAGCATGCATCTGGCAGGCTTGTCAGATTGCAGTGCTGGGCCTCACCCCTGGAGTTTTGTAATCAGCACATCTAGGATGGGTGCTGCTATTTGGCATTTATAACAAGTTCTTTTCCTCACCTTCACCTGCCAGTCCCAGACCACACCAAGAATCTGCTCTAAATCAGTGGTTTTCAAACAGGGGTGTGGGAAGTAATGTTGTCCCCCAGGGGACATTTGGCATTGTCTGCAGATATTTTTGCTGGTTATACCTGGGTGCTACTACTGACATCTAGTCAGTAGAGGTCAGAGATGCAGCTAAACATCCCCCGATGCACAGGACAGCCCCCACAACAAAGAATTATCTGACCCAAATGTCAATAAGTGTTGAAGCTGAGAAATCTTGGTCTAGAGCTCAATCTTGACACTATTAGAAAACCCTAAAAGTGGGGGGCAGGGATGTGTGCCTGGGTAGCTTGGTCAGTTAAGCATCCACCGCTTGATTTCACCGCAGGTCATGATCTCACTGTTCATGAGTTGGAGCCTCACATCAGGTTCCACACTGATAGTGCAGAGCCTGCTTGGGATTCTCTCTCCCTCTCTCTCTGCCCCTCCCCTCCTCCTTCTCTTGCTCTCTCTCTCTCAAAATAAATAAATAAACATTTTTTTAAAGATTTTATTTTTAAGTAATTTCTACACCAAACAGGGGGCTTGAATTCACAACTCCAAGATCAAAAGTCACACACTCCACCAACTGAGCCAGCCAGACACCCTTTATGTTGTATGTGTTAACGATTTCTTCATTCTCTCTGCTGTATAGTGATGCATTATGAAAGTATTTGACAATGTCTTTACTCATTCTAGTATTTGTGGGCATTTGAGCTTTCAGGTTTTCATTATTATTAAAAATGCTCTTATGAACATTCTTACCATGTCTTTTGACACACATGTGTGCATTCCTTGGGAGTACATATTTAGGAGTGCTGTATTGATTTAGTAGACTTTGCCAAAAAAGATTCCAAAGTGTTTGCCATCACTTTATACTGCTACCACTGGTGGATGGACATTCCTGTTGTTTCACATCTTCAACAACACTTGGTGTCATCTTTTTTCATTTTAGTCATTCTGGTGGGTTCACAGTGATTTCTCATTATGACTTTAATTTGCAGTAATTCTCCTAATGACTAATGTAGTCAAGCACTTTTTCATATATTAAGTGGGTATCTTTTTCGTGCAATGCTTGTTGAAGTTTATGCCCAATTTTCTATTAGACAGTAACTTTTTTTTTTATTCATAGTTTTGTGTGTGTGAGTCATTTGTTGTTTATATATATGCATATATGCCCCACACATGGCTGTCTCCTTCCTTTCTTGGTGTCTTTTGACAAAAGGAATTCTTAATTTTTAAAAATTTTTATTTAACTTATATTTTTAAATTTACATCCAAGTTAGTTAACATATAGTGCAACAATGACTTCAGGAGTAGATTCCTTAATGCCCCTTACCCACTTAGCCCATCTCCCCTCCCACAGTCCCTCCACTAACCCTCTGTTCTCCATATTTAAGAGTCTCTTATATTTCTGTCCCCCCCCTTGTTTTTATATTATTTTTACTTCCCTTTCCTTATGTTCATCTGTTTTGTAGCTTAAAGTCCTCATATGAGTAAAGTCATATATTTGTCTTTCTCTGACTAATTTCACTTAGTATAATACCTTCTAATTCCACCCACATATTTGCAAATGGCAAAATTTCATTCTTTCTGATTGCCAAGTAATACTGCATTATATATATGCCACATCTTCTTTATCCATTCATTCATTGATGGACATTTGGGCTCTTTCCACAATTTGGCTATTGTTGATAGTGCTGCTATAAACATTGGGGTGCATATGCCCTTTTGAAACAGGATCCCTGTATACCTTAGATAAATACCTAGTAGTGCAATTGCTGGGTCATAGTGTAGTTCTATTTTTGATTTTTGAGGAACCTCCATACTGTTTTCCAGAGTGGCTGCACCAGTTTGCATTCCCACCATTAGTGTGAAAGAGATCGTCTTTCTCTGCATCCTCACCAACATCTGTTGTTGCCTGAGTTGTTAATGTTAGCCATTCTGATGGGTGTGAGGTGGTATCTCATTGTGGTTTTGATTTGTATTTCCCTGATGATGACTGACATTTTTTTATGTGTTAGTTGGACATCAGGATGTCTTCTTTGGAGAAGTGTCTGTTCATGTCTTTAGCACATTTCTTCACTAGATTATTTGTTTTTTGGGTGTTGAGTTTGATAAGTTCTTTATAGATTTTGGATACTAACACTTTATCTGATATGTCATTTACAAATATCTTCTTCCATTCCATTGGTTGCCTTTTAGTTTTGCTGATTGTTTCCCTCGCTGTGCGTAAGTTTTTTATTTTAATGGGGTCCCAATAGTTCATTTTTGCTATCGTTTCCCTTGCCTTTGGAGACATGTTGAGAAAGAGGTTGCTGTGGCCAAGGTCAAAGAGGTTCTTGCATGCTTTCTCCTTGAGAGGATTTTGATGGCTTCCTACCTTACATTTAGGTCTTTTCATCCACTTTGACTTTATCTTTATGTATAGTGTTAGAAAGTGGCCCAGGTTCATTTTTCTGCATGTCACTGTCCGGTTTTCCCAGCACTACTCGCTGAAAAGAGTGTCTTTATTCCACTGAATATTCTTTCCTGCTTTGTCAAAGATGAATTGACCATATGTTTATGGGTTCATTTCTGGGTTCTCTGTTCTGTTCCATCGATCTGTCTGTTCTTGTGCCAGTACCATACTGTCTTGATGATTACAGCTTTGTAATATAGCTTGAAGTCTGGGATTGTGATGCCTCCGGATTTGGTTTTCTTTTTCAAGATTGTTTTCACTATTTGGGTTCTTTTCTGGTTCCATACAAATTTTAGAATTGTTTGTTCTAGCTTTGTGAAAAATGCTGGTGTTATTTTGATAGGGATTGCATTGAATATGTAGATTGCCTTGGCTAGTATTGACATTTTAACAACACTAGTTCTTTCTATCCAGGAGCATGGAATATTTTTCCATTTTTTTGGTGACTTCTTCAATTTCTTTCATAAGCTTTCTATAGTTTTCAGTGTATACATTTTTCACCTTTTTGATTAGACTTATCCTTAGATATTTTATGGGTTTTGGTGCAATTGTAAATGGGAAGGAATTCTTAATTTTAATATATTAATGTAGTAATTAAATGTATAAATTAAATTGAAATTTAGGACTTTTTCCTTTATGACTAGTACTTTTTTGTGCCCTCTTTCAGAAATTTTCATCCCAAATCCATGATGATATGTTCTATTCTCCTACATTGCCTTCTAGAAGATTTATTGCTTTACCTTTCACGTTTAGATGAATAATCAAAGTAATTTTGTGATTGGTGAGAGGTAGATGTCAGCGTTCATTTCTTTCCACATAAACAAATGAGGTATGATCATTTATTAAAAAGACCATACAACCTTGGGGCTCCTGGGTAGCTCAGTTACTTGAGCATCCAACTCTCGATTTCAGCTAAGGTCTTGATCACAAGGTTATGGGATTGAGCCCCACACTGGGTTCCATGCTGAGCAGGGAGCCTGGTTAAGATTCTCTCCCTCTGCCTTTCTCCCCCACTCATGCTCTCTCTCTAAAATAAAATTTAAAAACTTTTAAAAGAACATTCTTTTCTTACTGTTATAAATCAAGTATCCAAATATGATTGGTTTTAGTACCGTGGTAATTCTGAGACCATAGATGCTTTATATAGAATTAGTATTAGTTATTTCTTAAATGTTTGGTAGAATTCACCAGGGAATCCATCTTGACCTAAAGTTTATTTCCTCCCCTTTTAGGAAGATTTTTAATTATATTTTATCTCTTTAATAGATATAGAAACAGTTATGTTATTGCTTTATTCTTCAGTGAGCTCTGGTAGTGTGTCTTTCAAGGAATTTGCCCATTTCACATAAACTGTATTTATTGGCAACTCTTAGTTTAGTTAATATTTTCTATTGTTTTCTTATTGTCTATTTCATTTATTTGTGTTTTAATTGTTTCTTTCCTCCTGCTAACTTTGGGCTTAGTTTGTTCTTCTTTCTCTAGTTCCTTAAGGTGTAAACCTAGGTTGTTTATTTCAGGTCTTTTGTTTTTCTTGATGTATGCATTTATAGCTATAGACTCTCTTAGAACTATTTTTGCTGCATCTTACAAGTTTTGGAATGTGTTTCCATTTTTGTTTCTCTCAGATATTTTTTATTCCCTTTTTGATTTCTTCTTTGATATATTGGTTGTTCAGGATAGTGTTATTTTTTATGTTTTTGTGAATTTCCTCTTTCTATCGTTTCTATTTTCATACCATTGTGTTTGGAGAAATACTTGATATAATTTCTATCCTCTTGAATTTGTTAAGTCTAGTTCTATAGCCTAATATATGATCTCTTCTGGAAAACTACGCTATGTACACTTGAGAAAAATGTGTATTTAGCTACTGTTGGAGGAATTTGTTCGATATATCTCTATGAAGTTCATTTGTTTACAGTATTGTTCAAATATGCTGTTTCCTTCTTGATTCTTTGAATGATCTGTCCATTATTGACAGTGGGATATTAAATTCCCCAACTATTATTATATTGCTGTCTATTTCTCCTTTTAGTTGTTAATATTTGCTTTATGCAGTTAAGTGATCTGCTGTTGGATGCATAACTACTGATAGTTATTATATCTTATTGATGAATTGACATCTTTCTCATTATATAATAAACTTCTTTGCCTCTGACCATTTTTAGCTTTAAATTTCATTTGTCTGATATAAGTATAGTAACTCTGCTTTCTTTTGTCCATATTTTGCTTAAAATACCTTTCTTCTTCCTTTCATTCTCAAGTCTATCTGTCCTTAAAACTAAAGTGAGTCTCGGGGCACCTGGGTGGCTTAGTCGGTTAAGCGTCCGACTTTCGCTTAGGTCATGATCTCGCGTTCGTGGATTCGAGCCCCGCGTCGGGCTCTGTGCTGACTGCCAGCTCAGAGCCTGGAGCCTGTTTCAGTCTGTGACTCCCTCTCTCTCTGACCCTCCCCTGCTCATGCTGTCTCGCTCTCTCTCTCCTAGAAATAATAAATTAAAAAAACAAAAAATTAAAAAAAAAAAACACTAAAGTGAGTCTCTTGTACAAAGTATTTTGTTAGGTCTTGTTTTTAAAATCTATTCAGCCATTCTATGTCTTTCGATTGGAGAATTGAATTCATTTATACTTAAAGTAATTATTGATAGGTAAGGACTTACTGTTGCCAATTCGTTAATTGTTTTCTAACTGTTTGATAGATCCTGTGTCCCTTGCTACCTCTCTTTGTGATTTGACTACTTTTTATGGACACAAGCTATGATTCCTTTATTATCATCATTTGTGTATTTACTACATGTATTTTCTTTTGTGATTACCACAAGGTTTACATGAAGTATTTTATCACATCCTATGTTATGCTGATAATAACTAGCTCCTGGTAATCACAATTCTACTTTCTGTCTCTATGAATTTGGCAACTCTCAGTACTTCATTTAAGTACAATCATGCACTATTTGTCCTTTTGTGTCTGAGTTTTTCACCTGGCATAATATATTCAAGACTCATCCATGCTGTTACATGTATAAGAATTCCATTCCTTTAAAGGCTGAATAATATTCCATTACAGTGGAATAAAGGCTGAATATTAAATAAAGGAATTCCATTCCTTTAAAGGATGAATAATATTCCATTATATATTGTATTTTGTTTAACCATTTATCTGTCCATAGATATTTGGGTTGTTTCTACCTTTTATGTATTGTGGATAATGTTACTACACACAATGGTGTGTTTAATTTTTTGAGGAATCAACATACTGTTTTCACCAAAGATACACCATTTCATTCCCACAAGCAATGCACACTGTTTCCATTTCTCCACATCCTAGCCAACACTTGTAGGCCTTTGGTTGGTTGGTTTATTTTTTTTTAATTTTTAGTGTTTTTATTTATTTTTGAGAAAGAGTGCGAGCAGAGGAGAGGCAGAGAGAGAGGGAGACACAGAATATGAAGCAGACTCCAGGCTCTGAGCTGTCAGCACAGAGGCTGACACAGGGCTGAGACTCATAAACAGCGAGATCCTGACCTGAGCCAAAGTGGGATACTTAACCTACTGAGCCACCCAGGTGCCCTTGTTGATTGGTTTATTATAATAACCATTCTAATGCATGGGAAGTGGTATCTCTCTTTGGTTTTGATTTGTATTTCCCTAATGATTAGTGATGTTAAGCATCTTTTCATATGTTAGTTGGCCATTTATGTTTCTTCCTTTTTTTTTTAAATTTTTTAATGTTTTACTTATTTCTAGGAGAGAGAGAGAGAGACAGTGTGAGCAGGGGAGGGTCAGAGAGAGAGGGAGTCACAGACTGAAACAGGGCTCCAGGCTCTGAGCTGGCAGTCAGCACAGAGCCCGACGCGGGGCTCGAACCCACGAACCGCGAGATCATGACCTAAGTGAAAGTCGGACACCCAACCGACTTAAGCCACCCAGGCACCCCTATGTTTCCTCTTTGGGGAAATTAAAGTCCTTTGCCTATTTTTGAACCGAGTTGGTTGTTTTTGTTATTGTTGTTGAAAAGAAACATTTTAAATAAGATAAACTGCTATAATATTGCCAGGATATACAGGAGTGCCTGGGTGGCTCAGTTGGTTAAGCGTCCAAGTCTTGATTTCGGCTCAAGTCATGATCTCACAGTTCCTGAGACCGAGACCTGCCTCAGGCTCTGTGCTGACAGCATGGACTACTTGGGATTCTCTCTCTCCCTCTGTCTGCCCCTCCCTCACTAGAGTTCTTTTTCCTTTTCTCTCTCTCTCTCCCAAAGCAAATAAATAAACTTTTAAAAAGTAGTATTTCCTAATACAATGTTGCCAAAAAAGGTTTTGAAATAATTAGCGGTGCCTATGTCTCACAAAGAAGTTTTATCCAGGATATATAAAGAACTTCTACAACTCAAAAAGATAAACAACCCAATTTGAAATGGACAAAAGATTTAAACAGACACTTCACAAAAGAACATATACAGATGGTCAATAAACGCATGGAGAGTTGCTCAACATCACTAGTCATCAAGAAAATGAAAATTAAAATCACAATGAGATACCATTACATGCCCACAAGAATGACTAATATTAAAAATAAAAATACAACCAAAAAGGTTCTCATCACAGAAAAAGCAGTTATAAGTATGGAGATAGATGTTAACAAGACTTACCGTGGTGATCATTTCATAATATATGTGAATATCAAATCATCATGTTGTACACCTGAAACTACTGTAATGTTACACGTCAATTATACCTCAACAACAGAAAGAAAAGGAAAAAAAATAGTACTAAATGTTAGTAAGGATGTGGTAGGACTTATACACATTTTTTAAATGGTGCAACCAGTTTGGAAAAACATTTTGGCAGTTTCTTAAAAAGTAAAACATCTTTATCATACAACCCCTCAATTTACTCCTAGGTGGTTACCCAAGAGAGATGAAACCTGTCCATACAAACACCTGTAAATAAATGTTGAGGGTGGCCAAAAGGTGGACCCAACCTAAATGCATATGGACAAACAAATTGTTATATAGTCATAAAATGGAATATTACTCAACAGTAAAAAGGAACACATTACTGTTACCTGCAACATGGATGAATCTCAAAAATATGATGCTGTGTGAAAGAACTGAGCCACTAAAAACTACATACTATATAATTAAATTTATATCAAATTCTAAAATAAGAAAAGCCGATCTATTATGGTATAAAGTAAATCAGACCTTGCCAAGGACCTACAAGGGAGGAGAAGGACTATAGAGGGAAACAAAGGAGCTTCAGGGGATGATACAAATATTCTACATCTTGAGTGTGGCAATGGTGGTTCCACAGATGTACACATTTCTCAGATATCATCTAAACACACACTTAAGGGGTGCCTGGGTGGCTCAGTCAGTGAAGTGTCTTGAGCCTTTGGCTCAGGTCATGATCTCACAGTTTGTAGGTTTGAGTCCTGCTTTGGGCTCTGTGCTGACAGCTAGGAGACTGGAGCCTTCTTCGAATTCTGTGTCTCCCTCTTTTTCTGTCCCTCCCCCACTTGTGCTCTCTCTCTCTCTCTCTCTCTTTCAAATATAAATAAACATTTAACAAATAAAATAAATGCACACTTAAAGTAGGTGCATTTCATTGTATATAAATGATACCTCAATAAACTTGATTTTTAAAAAAATAATTTCTTTTAGTAACCAAGAACCTATGATGATAACATAAGTTTCCTCACTATGAGGATATACTTGGGTCTGACCTAAGTATGACAAATCAACACCTAACAGGGAGGAAGGCATGTAACTACCTAGCTTCCTTTATTCATCAACTGAAATAATTGCCCATGATACCATTAGTAAAATAATTACACATACTCTTTCTTATTCAGATTTTCTGAATAGGCCACTACATTTCAAACAAATAAACTGAAGAACAGAATACTATATATTTTATTTATTTATTTTTTTAATGTTTTTTTTAAAATTTATTTCTAGGGGGGAGAGAGAGAGAGAGAGACAGCGTGAGCAGGGGAGGGTCAGAGAGAGAGGGAGACACAGACTCTGAAACAGGCTCCAGGCTCTGATCTGGCAGTCAGCACAGAGCCCAACGCGGGGCTCGAACCCACGAACCGCGAGATCATGACCTAAGCAAAAGTCGGATGCTTAACCGACTAAGCCACCCAGACGCCCCCAGAATAATATATATTTTAAAATGTTTGGGTTACCAGAGAGCAAAAAACATTATTTATAACATTCCCCAAGTAAATGGAATAAAGCATTTCAAAATTAACTTCTTTTATATTTCAAATATACTCTGTTATGTTAAATAGTCCTTTGACATAAACCAAGCACATGGGATATTCCAAGGCTGTCAGCCAGGCCTTCAGTTCTGTTATTCAGTTGTTATACAAAATTGTACAAATTCTACTTGCCGTTTTGTGTGGATAAAATAGATAAACCCAATGAAGAACGTTTATCTTTAAATCATAAGGAATTCATTGAAATATAACTCTTAAAAATAAAACGTTTTGATGCTAGAAATAAAAAGGACAACTCAACAATAAAAACATACTCTTGTGTTCTAAGATTAGTCTCAAAGGATAAGCTATCATTATTATCTTGTGAAAATAAATCTAATTATTGCCTTGAACATATTCTGGACAGAATGTTATATCTGATGGTGTCATCTCCTAGGGGTCGAGATTTTAACACTAAGAAAATGATCTTCTTCTCTTATATTTTCATGACAAAAATAGGATTCTTGTTAAAAAGACTAGATTACAAAAAAGGGAGAGAGAAGCAGGGAGAGGGGAGAAAAATCTCACCCAGAATGTCAGGTTTCAGGAAGACGCCCTACTGGCCTGAATCTGTACATTTTTCTCTGGAGGTGTGGTTTCCACAGTGTGTCTGCAATTAGCTGTAGAATAATTATACAAATGGCACTGAGTCATTTTACTCCGGTAAATTCAACCCTTAAAACTAGGAAATGCTGCCGATTTGACCACAAATCTATTCTTTAAAGATCTTTGAGAAAATAATTTTTGTCTTCTTCAAGTTGTAGCATGGTATCCATTAGAAAGCCAAACTCTTCTGTCTATCTAAAAGAATGTCATCTCTGAGTCTTTTGATTTTCTGGGTTTGAATTATACATAGCCATGAAATTCAAGGCTTGTCTTCCCTCAAAGATCTTCCACTGTAATAGCATGATTTACTAGAAAGTTACTTACCATATAACACAGCTTCAAAGACCAGATCCCCTTTATTTGCTCCTTAGAACATTTCATTATAGCAATATGAATTAATGTCAGTTGTTACGCCAGGAGAGATCAAACTGAAATGTCCACAGAAGTCTAAGTAATGGAATCTCACAGGGAATAATAGACACTATGATATGTTCTTCAGTGACTTACAGACTATGCTTTCTGTTAAAAAAAAAAAAAGGTGCAAAATTGAGCAAGCCCCCAGGGCACAAAACAAACTGAAAAAATAAATACAAGGAGAGTAACTTACAAATTTAAAAATATATAATCAATAAGGATGGGTGAATATGGCAGCATTTTGAGATAGAACTGCATTTTCAACTATTTTTAAAATGTTTCCCATTTGGCAGAACCCCAAATGGGCTTTGCCAAGCACTTTTTCTTCTTAATTTTTAAGTGCGTATGTATTTCAAGGAAAATTTAATCCATATGTTCCTCTCTCATTTACACAATTTATCAAAATGTTGCTTTGAATGAGCCATTTAATGTCTAAGAAAACTGAAATACTTCCCCCCCACATCACCACCAATAGTAGTTTTTAGCTTTTTTTTTCTTCCTCAATTAAATATTGTTTGGTACTATACATGAAGCTAATTGAAAAATATTCAATTCTGTTTTAATATTCAGAATCAAACAAAGTCTGATAAAATTAAAAATAACAGAAGATACACTCCCCCATAGTACTGTATTTTCAAGTTTATAAAAGCCTCCTCTCATTCACATGGTTCCTATAAATCAAAGAATGCTAGAATGAAAAGTTCCCTCAGAAATGTTAAAACTTTTTTCTTTCACTTTAAAAACCAGGAAACTGAGTCCCAGAGAATTGAAGAATCTGCCAAAATCACAAAGCTAATTAGTGACAGAGCCAAGACATGTATCTTCCCGTTCCAGTGACTTCTTTGGTTTTTCTGATTTTAATTAGGATTTTTATCTATATCTAAACACACAGAAGTATCAGTATGATACTAGGTCATTAAAACAACAACAATAACAGCAACAGAACAGTGGAGCTCACTTCTGCATGAAATGTACCTGCTTGCTTCCAAAAGATCAACTCCTGAACAACTGACAGGCTGGAAATGAAAAATTCAACATCTGGTGTTGCCATCGAAAATTTCAATGGCTCCATGAACCATGTGATCCTAATTGCATCTATCCTTTACCATCTCCACATGAGTAGGTGATAGATCCATTCAAAAGAAAAACTAAGTCCCAGTACACTTTCAACCCTTACCAGTAAGATGTTACAGAAAAACAGGCTGATTAGGCCTTAATGATAAGGGTATTTCTTCCTCTCCTCTTTCTTCTCCTCTTCCTTCTTCTTCCACTAATGGGGATTGTTCTGGGCTACACAAAAATCTGGTGATGGGCATTCCATGGGATAGAACCGAGATACACCTTTGGTTTGTCCTCTATTACCAGCATCTTCAGGGAAGATAAAAAAGCACAGATGAGTAAATAACTTCTATCCCCATGGAAGGAAAAGGAGAAGAGAGGAGTGGAGAGGAGAGGAGACCTTTGGAGCTTCCATTTGTTATGTTAGGAGGCAGTCATGAAGTACAGACCACAAATTACAATCAAAAGAACTATGACCTTGTAATTCACCAGTATTGATATTGTGTTACTCTCTGTTTTATAACAGCAACTTTTAAAAATATGATGGGAGGGAGCATATAATATGTATATGCCTTTGGGGACAAAGAAGAGAATTGGAGACCTTAAATCATATGGTGCAGAATATCTCAACCACTAATTCTTTAACCGTGGGTATGTTAACTTCTCTCTTCATCTCAGTTTTCTCAACTATAAAACAGAAATAATAGCAGCACCTACTTCATAAGGATTCATGAAATAATACATGTAAGGCACTTAGGACAGTGTTTGCATTTAATAAGACCTCAATAAAAATAACGGGTTGCACTGTTATTTTTTTCTTTACACTAAAATAGGAAAACAGGCAAATCCTAGGACTTGTGGCAAAACAGAGAAAGAAAATACAGGACAATTATTTAGGACTAAAAAGGAGCTTGGAATCTTGGCTGAGTCCAAGCTATTATAAATTTACTGAACTGGGATTCTAAACCCAACTAAACCCAATACAAAACAAGGACTCGATGGATGCTACTATAATAATTGCCCATATTATGATTACCTGTAGCATTTGAAACACTGTAACCTTACCTTCCTCTATCTTGACCTCCAGCTGTTAAAAATAACTGTATTCAAAGACGGGGCAACCAATGAAACCCAGTTCAGGAGGCTTCTTAGAATTTCTGGTTTGAGAAATGGTTACTTTGGCAATGGCCTTAGACATGATAGCTTAGGGTGAGAGTGAGATGATTCCTCAGTCTTTTCTTGGTGAAATTTTTCTCTTTTTATCATAATTCTATTGATTTTACCAAAAGAGAGCCATTATTATCGTTGCAGGAAAATAAATAATGGATTCAAGCCTGAAAGAAGGCTTTTCATCTAAGGGAGTGTCAGATTGCATTATGCACATGAATAATGCTCCCCAAATCCAAAAGATTGGTGTCATTTTTTGTCATGTGCTAAAATATTATGAGTAGAGACCCTGGAGGAAGCAATGTGGCAGTGTTGGTTGAATGAATTAATAAAATTGCACTCTTCAGCCTGGACTCGTGGGCATTGCTGAATACTTTCACAATGTGTAGAGTCAAATTATATCATACAACTGACCATTGTAGTCATAATATCAGACCTTTGGGGACTAATGGACATAAACATACATTAATAAGTGAAATGCTTCATATTTAAATGGTTAAAAAATTTTAAGTTTGCTCTTGCTAAGTCTAAATGAAATGGCTAAAAAATTAATTTTTCATAAGTGGGAAGGGGTACAAGAAGCTACTTCTAAGCTGTGCATAGCAATAGTAAACAAACACCCTCTAATCAAAACCTTACAGATGGACAGTTCCCCCTTGAAATAAGGAGACACTAGTAATGTAGCTTGGGTATTATCGCCAGAATTGACCAAGGGCCATCTTGAAAAAAAGGACTTGAACTTCAGAAGAGGAGCTCTGGTTGCTGAGATCAGGCAGGACCACTGAATATGAGCTTTCAATTGACAGAAGAAGTCAGGAACCAAGAGACCCAGGATTACTCTGTCAGCTTTGCGACTGCCCTTTGCTTATTATTTTTGGTGCCCTGTCAGTTTCCTATGATGATTACCAATAAAAGCTGTAAAGTAATTTTAAAAAGCAATGTGCATTCTGGAATAGTAGTGGGGAACTGCTTCACACTCTGCAGCCAGACTTGAATGTGGGGAGGAAAATCACAAAGGACGGAGGAAAGCAACTGTGGAAGAATAGAGGAAGTAGGGCTAAGTCCAGAGGTCTCTGTGAGGAGGAAAGGAGACCATCTGGCCAGAGAAGGGATTCCAGGAATCCCAAGCAAGAGACCTGCTGTCTCTCACATTCTAGCAATACAAGTTTTGTGGATTATTTTTTCCAGGCTTACAATCTATTTAAAAATCTGTACTCTACTGCATAATAATTCTTTCTTACAACTTTTTCACAGTGCTTTTGAAAAGAGTTTATATTCTGGGTTTGGGAAATGCTGAGAAGTCCAGCTCACTAGGAAATAAATTAAACCTGAAAACTTAACCAAACTTCCTGAATGGCCAATATATGAATTTATCTCCAACTCAAAAATGAACAGAGCATTGTCTTACCAAATGTCATCATTTGCTGCTTTGAAGAAGAGACTAGAAAGACTTGTGCTGAACCATTTCAGAGCATTTTAGATGTCTTCAGCTGAAACCTGGAAATCAAAGCAAAAGAGAAGAAAAATAAATATATAAAAACAAAGTTTGTGAGCTTTGGGAAACAAGTGGTTTGGGGTAAAAGCTAATTTTCAAAGGTCTCCATCTGCCCTATGGCCACTCCCTTCTCTTCTAGGACCTTTCCGCCTCTCTTCATTTCAGTTTTGAGTTAGAAATACTGGAACTGATCATTTTTCAGCCTCAATAAGTCCTTGCTAATTATTTTAACATTTCAGGTTCAGGAAACCCAAACCCAGTGTTTGTTAAGTGCTCTTTGCCTTGATTTGTATGCCCTCTTATATTTCAAGGGAAGTTGGGTCCATGTGTTTCTGATTCATTTTTACTTAACTCATCAAGACATTGTTTCATGAAGGCCATTTGATGTCCAAAGATTCTGTGAACCTTTTGTTCATTAAACCATATAGCCAGTAAAGCAACATGCAGTTTATAACAAAAGAACAGAATTAGGAGACCCAGGAACAAACTCTCCTACCTCTGTCCCTCATGTGCTTTCATACAATGATGAATCACTTTCCTAGATATCTCTGTTATCTGGGGAGAGATAACAATGTTTTATGGTAGATGTAGAGAATTTTATAATAAAATATAATTTTGGAGAGTCTTTGTTAAGAGTAAGGCAGGTTAGAAACCAATATCAAAATAGCTCTCGAGTTGAAAGAATGAGCTTTTGCCCAGTGTTGAGGCTGTTATACTAGTTTTCCTGGCCAAGTCCCACAACTCAACATTAAAATTTCAAATGGTGATTAGACAAAACAACATTTCCACCTGAAAGCATAATTCTTACAGGGACTTATACACTGGGAGAGTTCTAGATTTCCTACTGGTTTCCTTTTTGAGCTAATAATCACACTGCCAATCTGTTTAAGGATTTGCAGAAAGTTAAGAGGTACATATTTGCCATAGAGAGATGTTCCTGTTTTTGACTCAAAGGTCAAAATTCTCCTAATGTTTTATTTTGGGGCATGGAATACAGAAGTCAAACTTCCTCGAAACAGAGTGGCAACAAATTTAGCAGGTACCAACAATAAAATAATTTATTTCATTCATTCATTCCAGCTTTCCACTAGGTTCATTATCCTGCAGTTAATTTTCTGGTCTCTAGGTTCTCAGGTGGCACCATGATAGTTTACCAAGCCTGCAGAGGGCAACAGAGGATACTCAAGGATCAGTTTTGGCTGGGGTCAAGAGCAGAAATCAAGGAAGTTCTCAATCAAAATGACAAGGAAGTTGCAGGAAACATGTTCAGGCAAACTAACAGGATTTGTCTTTCCGGCTTTTTGTTTCAGGAAGGCATCTAGAAAAGAAGAGAGTGATCATAGGGTTGATGAAGATCATTGAAAATTAGCTTTTACCAAAAGCACTTGTTTCCCAAGCTCATAAACTATGTGTGTGTGTGTGTGTGTGTGTGTGTGTGTGTGTGTGTGTGTGTGTATTATGTATATATGTATGTGTTTTCTTTTGATCACTTGACCACCAAGCAGTGGCCTGGTATCAGGCAAAGGGCCCAGTCAAACATGGTATAATCAGCACCCAGAAGAGACTGAGACACACAGGCAGAGAGTCAGTAAGCATGTATGTAATCCCCTTTTCTCAAGCTTCCCAGGAAGAGGGGTGGTTGGACTGGGCATGGCCAGATATACTATGCATGTGCTGCAGGAGAGGCACCTAGCCCCACTCCTGGTCTTTTTATAGAGTTCTCACGAAAGCAGCCTTGTGGTAAGGGGGGCAAAATAACAGAAGGTTTGCTACTAGTTGCTCAGAGGAAGTACATACCAACTGTCCAGTACCAATAGCCCCTGGAGATCTCACAGCAAGTTGAGACTAGCCACTTTCTTTCCTGATGAGATAAGAACTATTAACAAATACCAGCCAGCTCCTGACAGGCATCCTAGAGCGATTCACTGGACAAGCCTGCTGGTCTCTCCACAACTGGTTAGCTATTGAAACCTATTAGGAGAATACCTACTACTTGCCCAGGGACTAGGATGAGGAAATCAGGAAAGACATAACATCTGTATTTGACCCATGGCAGGGGAGGTGGGCCAACTGAAAGCTTGCCTTCCAGGAGTTCACAGTCTAATGAATGATGCCAGAACAAATAATGACCTCACAACATGGAAAATGATTTTATAGAGGTATGAGAACCATCAGTGATAACTACAAATGACGTGGTGATCAACCCTCAGGGCAGGAGAGAGGGTTCTTGGAAGCCTTCCCAAGACATACATACTTATGGGAAGGCAGGCTATGGGTGCAGGCTAAAGGAAGGGCATTCCAGGCAGAGGGAACCACATGTAGGCAGGAACCCTAATTATAGCCGAGCTGAAGAAAGTTTGGAAGAAATAACCCCCGTTCCCACAGTTTTACGTATTACAGAGGAGTCAAATCATAAGAAGCTAAAGTTCAACAGTGTATCACAGCCTCCAAAAATTCCACGAACAATCAAGCAATCTTCAAAAGTGAAGATTCTTTTAGAACCCTCTAGAGTCATGAGTTGCCCCTTAAATGTCATTCGAATCTTTCTCCTGCCTGAGTGGCCGGGTTGATAAGGTTATCAATTGGTCACTGAACTTGGGCAATATTAGCTAAACTGCCCTTGCTAGTTGGCTTTCTTATCTTCTGGCCTGGGTGTTTTTTCCAGAAATAGCCCAAGTACCTTATATACCCTAAAAGAAGCATAGAAAATCCTTCTGGTCAGGCCAAATAATATATAGCTCCTAGAACAAAACTCAAAGTTCTAAAAATAAGAGAATCCTTCTTTTTAAGGTTGACAGTATCTGTTCATAATCAATCCTGCTTCAGAATCTGAAAGGCTTAATAATACCAGTAGGGTCACAGTGTCATCTCCCATGATCTGGGTCACAGGAAAGTTGTTTCACTATCTTCACTATCTCCTTTAAAGGCTTACATGTCTTTGGCCTTAAAATTCTGCTTGTGTCAGGGATGCCAGTGAACTGCAATCACCTGCTAATTGACTTTCATAGTCACATGGGAGCCCCTGTCCCTCTCCATCTCTCTTCTTCCTCAACCAGGCAGTGAATGAAGTGACATTCTTGGTAGCTCTGAAAAGGCTTCAGGGAGTTGTAAATTTTCATATTGATAGCTCTCAAGCTGGTGTGAGAGGGCCTTTGCTTTTGCTATGTAACAGGAGAAATGGAAATAAAATTTAGAAGCCCATCAATAGATTTATTAATTGTAAATTATTACATGTTTTGAAAAGCATGATGCACTTAAATGGGTGAATCTGGCTGATGTTAATTTAGTGAGAGGGTATATTTGTTACCTATTGTTGTATAGCAAATTACCCCAAAACTTAGCGGTGTCAAATAATAATAGCCACTTCTCTTTCATGCTTCTGTGATTCAAGAATTTGGGAATTGCTTAAGTAGGTTTGGGGTCTCATGGGGTTATAAGCAAGTGGCATCTGGGCGTGGGGTCGTTTTGAAGGAGTTTTCACACACAAGCCTGGTGCCCCAGCTCAGAAGGCTCAAACAGCTGCTGGCTTGAGCAGGTGGGGCTCCTCTGGATGGTCTCGCTACTTGTTCTTAGGTGTCATGGCAGCTTTAGGGTATCTGAACTTCTCACATGGCAGCTCAGGCATATCTCCTAAGTTACAGAGTGATGGGGAAGTTGTGTCACTGCTCTCGCTCTAGCTTCAGAAGTATGTCAGGGGACTGCTTCCCGTCATTCTATTTGGTAGCATTGACTCACTGAGTTTGGTGCATGTTTAAGGAAAGGGTAATTAGACTCCACCTTTGTATTGCAGCAGGGTCAGAGAATTTGTGGTTTTGTTTTAAAACAATCACAAAGGAAGTCGGGAAAAGGGGAGTATTAACTGAAAATGACAGATAAATAGAAAAATATAAAGGCTATTCATCAGAATTTGAATTTCCAGATACTTCTTTAAAATTTGTCATGAATCAAATTCAGACTTTAAAAATTTTCGCAGTATCATTTTTGCCTTTTACTTAGTTTCTAATTTTCTGTGACATATGTCTATTTTTTTCTCAGTGACATCAAGTTTCTTTTTAATTTAAATGATTAAATCTTGTTTTGCACCTACTAGATGCTAGGCATGTGCTAATTGGGATTCAGATGCAAATTTATACAGCTCATGCTTTCAAGGAGTTCACAGTCACAATTGCAATTCCTTGTGACAACTGCAACATTAGAAGCACAAACAAGGCATAGAGATGAAATAGATAAGGGAAAGAAAAAAATCGGATAAGTCCTACCATATATTTCCATTCGACTTCACAGACTTGGAAAAGGAGATTTTTAGTTGCACCTGTTTTACATGTGCCATGAACCACCCTGTTAATATGAATTTAGAAAGCATTTCCAAAGGTAGTTCTTCAGTGCAAAAACCAGACAGATTTTGTGAGGTTAAAACACAGAGATCTAAGCATAGGATTCTTGTCTAAGGTGTATTAATGAGATGTCATTTGGTCCAGCCCTGTGCCTCCAAGCAGATCTCAGTCCAGCCCAAATCCATGGAAATCTATCCTACCGTTTTCAGGATGGTGCTAATAGGAATATCTCTTGCATTTCATATGGTGAAAGCTATTTCCCCTACGAGGAAGCACGTGCAAAAAGAGAAGGGCACCAGACAGCACCTCAGGCTGCACTCAGAGGCTAGAAGAAGGAAGACAGTCACTGAGGAGATTAGAGACTGGCAGTCAGAGTTAGGAAGGTAGAGAGGAAAAGAAGAACCAAGACAGCACAATGTCATGACAGTCCATGAAGGGGGACTTTTCATAGGGAGAGGAGCTAGAATAACCCTGGGAATGAACTATGTGGGTCAAGAAAAATGAAGGCTAAGATTGGGTGCTTCTCAAAGCACAAAGTAGTTCAAAGAGGTTATTGGTGAACTTCATGTCATAGCTTCAGCCAAGTGATGGAAAGGCTGCCAAGATGGCCCCAGATGACTCAGCACACTGTCACCAGACACAGGGTCCTATGGTTCTACCAGGATGGCAGCACTCTCCTCAATGCAATTCAACAGCTATGCATTTGAGCACCTACTGTGTTTCTGGCCACTTTTTCAGTGGCTGCACACTCCCCAACAAAGAGACTAAATTCCTTAGCCCAGTATTTATTGCTTTCCAATATCATTAAGCCTGGCTTATCAACTACTATGCCTTTGCATACACCCTTTATTTCATCCTAATATGATTATGCTAAAGAAAAAATGTCATGTCTAAGTTTTTATTTCTTTCTTGCTGCCAGGGAAGAAGTCCAAAGAAGCTAATTCAGAGATTTACCATGGTAGGGATGTGTTAGAGGAAAAGAGACTGTTGAGATAAAAATTTTAGGCAGAACTCAGGAAAAAAGTAATCTGGTTAAAGCACATCAGCCAAGAGGGTAGGAGCTGATTTCCCAGAAGGGCTCTTAATTGCATTAGAGTGTATCAGAAAATTGCTTAAGCATTTATCAGGAATGCTAATTTATTCCCAAAAGAAAGTTGGTTGTTAACCATCTTACACAAAAAGTATTTTATACTAGACTAAGTGTGGGGTAATTTTCCTCTCATCTATTTACCCTTCCTCATGAACACACAATTTTTTCTCAACATCAGAACATATTTTGCACCTTCATGACCATGCCTGAGTCCCAATCCCTGTCACTTCTTGTTGCTCCAGGCCAAGATCAAATGTTCTCTCCTCCTTATCATGTTTTTTTTCTATTCTAAGCTACATTTCTTTTATTGCTACCCTTATTTGTTACTGTTGTTGACTGTATTACTTCTTATATGAATTATAAGAAATTTTATCTTTACCTCTGATGTACTCATTAATATTAAATAAAGGTAGAATAATAAGTGTATACTCCATAGTATGTAAGATGTTTTATAGTGCAATCTTCAATATATTGTACTTCATAGAAATATTTCATAATCTAATTAATTTATCATTAGTCAGATTAGACCCAGTGGTGAATCTTCAGTACGTGTCATGGTATAAGATGGATGCTTCATATTTAGCCATTGCATTCTTTCACTTGCCAGCAGTAAGGGGGAAGAAGAGAATGACACATCTCTTCTTTATAAGGACACAGTCCAGAAGGTGCACACAAAATTGTCAGAATGGTAAATGCACCAAAACACCAAAGTACATTTGATTACGTCCCATTAGTTACCACTTCGTCACTTTACACCGTCAGTAGTGAGGGAAATTGAGGAATGGGTACTCTTTAAAAATCATGGGTTCCACTACTAAGGAGGAAAAAAAGAACAAATATTGAGGGAGAGCTAAATTTTTTTCTTATACAGCCAGCTAATTCTAACATTTACCAAATCTCACTTGTCAGGAAATTCCTATTTTAATTTAACTTGTTTTTCCATGCTCCAGCATACTCATTCCTCTTGGCTTCTCAGTAAATACTAAGAGACCCTGTTTTTTAATGTAGCAAAATATCAGTTCCAAGCTCTAGGATAATATGTAAATATATATATATATGACAAAAAAACGAATCACTTTTATGTAAAACATCATGGTTCCCAACTTTTTTTGATCATGTGCCACAATCAGTAAATATTAGTTCTCATGATATATTTACATTCATCTATTAATAAATGTACTATTATATTGTATAAATTATAAACATGCACAAAAATTAAATTTGAAAAGATAAAGAATGAATACCTATAAAAGTTCTAATATTTTCTTCCCTCACACCAATGGACTTCCTTAGGCAAACACCAAACTAACAGATTTTAAATATCTTGACTAACGCTCTTCAGCTATCACACACATCATCATTTCAACTGAGAACTCAACCAAAACCCAGGCTAGGACAACATGTTAACTATATGTTGTTATATTGTTATATCCCACATGGAAAAAAAATAACAATTGTTGAAACTCCCACATTTGGGGTCTGACAAACAAATTAAGCGTCTCGACAAAATGTCTGCATTGAAAAACCCATTTGGGCTTTTTCACAACATAGTTGACTTTGTTAAAGAGTTCAATGTCTTCTTGTTTATGAAGTTTAAATTCTACTACTATTGGGTTACTCAGATGGAATAAACAAGGAACGCTGCTGTTCTGCTCATTGTGGTCATGAATTACAGGGCCCTGGAGAAGCATGTTGAGGTACTTTGGAGTCTCGATTTCAATGTGCTGTGTGTATACTCTATGCTTCTATACAACATGAATGTAGACTTTCAAGTTTTTCAAATGAAGCTATAGTTGAAGTTGCTGGACCAGTCATGTTGAATTTCCCTGAGGGCAAACCCCAAAATTGACAGCTCTCCTTTCGTGTTACAGAATAAAACTGAGCAATCAGGACCAAACAGCCTCCTGCCACATAGCTACTCACTGATATCAATTACTTGGCCTAATTATCTTGACAGAGTATACTATTCATTAAAATTTTTCATTTTCTGAAAATATAAAAGTAATAGAGACTGCAGGAAAAAAAGGATCACGCCATCTTGGAATTGCTAATAACTAATATGTAGACCTTTGATACAGTCAAACATGAACACAACTCCTTAAGAATAAAAATATTTAAAAAGCAATTTACAGAAAATTCAAATATGGCCTTGTGAAGACAGGCTTCAAAGGAGAACATGGCTTAACAGAGATGGGTGGCTCTAAAAATGAAATTCCAACATATGATAAATCAATGCAGAGATAAAGATATCAGTAAGACTGCGCAGAAACTCTGATGAGTTTAGATTTTGAAAGAATACATATATAAAATCCAAGGAAGGTCATATAACCAAGGACACAAATTGTGCAATGTATAAGAAAGTTGTCAGAATCGTTAATGTGCTGATAAGCCAAAGCTTACAAAAGTGACAAAGGCAATAAAACCTATCATTTCAACTCTATTTAGATCACAGATGTGAACAAGAAGTAAAATGTACGATACTGGAGATGACAGTATAATGCTGGTAGATTAAAAGAGCCTTTCAATCAAGAAAAATTATCTTCAAAACTAAAAAATGTCCAGCACGGGTTAAAAGGATACGCGGATTGTGAGAAAGAACGGGCTGCTTAAATGAATCCTATACTCCATCACCAGAAGACACGCACCCCAGGATTCTAAGGAAACTCGGCATGATTGTGAAGTGATTTAGGGCAATCACTGAATCAAGGAGACACTGAGATATGTCAGTGTCAGAACAGAACAGACTCCCTTTGGAATTTCAGAAGGTGGTCAATACAGGGTTTGGGAGCAGATTCTAGAAACTGTAAATAAGTAGACATGATGTTGTTATCTTGAAAAATCCTGGAGAGGGCAATTAAACAGGTGGGCTGTTGACCTTATGAAACAACGTGCTGATCAGTAGGATCTGGTGTGTGTTCATAATGAAAATCCACTCTGAATGGGCTTCATTCCCTCTACAGTAAATAGGGTAAATAGATGAGCAGATAATGAATAGGTACCATAAACATGGCACAGAGGGACTCTTATCAGATAGTCTCTTTAAATACCAATGTGAGAAGCAACCTTTCAGCAACCTTTATGCCACAAAGGATTTTTTTCTTTTAAAAAATAATTTATTTTCTAAATACATAAGCAGTATTTTTTAAAGCATGTGGACATGCAGTACTTTTCTGACTCCAAGATGCAATTCATCTTGAGATAATGCATCAACATAAAAACAGCTTTTGGGGTTGAGAAAGGAAACACATTAAATGTGTAATACATCCTAATTTATGAAGCACTAAAATATGAAAAATGTACCTTAGAATTGAGGAAACATACACACATTTATAGGACTGAAATCATACATTTCATTCACTTGACATCTGATTATAATCTTTGACTCCATGCCATTTAAAACTCTATAAACATAATTTCTAATGGATCCATAACACATTATAATGTATTCAGCTTTATTACTCTATTATCCTGAGAATTTTTTGTTTTTATGTAAGTAATTTTGTGATTTATTATTCAGAAATATTTACCTGCATTTCTGATTATTTCCTTAGGATACATTTGTAGAAGAGAAATTATGAAGTAAAAAGATGTCTTAAAGATCCTGATACACAGTACTGAACTAATTCTTTGAAAGCTTGTACCAATGTATATATCACCAGGACTGGTTGGAGAAAGAACCCATTTTACCATGATTCAAAATAATCCTTCCTTTTTAAATTCTTTGTTGATTTGGTAGATAAAAAGAAGCAAACAAACAATTTCAAACTTAGTTTTAATTTGGTTTGAATTTTATTAACTAGCTGAGTATTTGTTCATACAAATATTACTATCTGTGTTTCTTCTGTAAATTGTCTGCTATTGTCTTTCATTCATTCATTTTTCTAATGGGAATTTTTTATTTTCCTTGTCAATTATTATGGTCTTTATATACCAATGATATCAATCACTTTTTGTCCAATTTGTTGTATTTTTTTATGTTTTATAGTAAACATTTCTGTAATTTGTCTTAAATCTGTCTATTATCTTTCCTTAAGCTCATCCTAAAGAATATACTCATTTAGAAGGCTTACGAACTTACTTCAATTGTTATATCTGATATTTAATTTTACCTCTAGTATTTTGTTTATTCCTTTTGTTTCTGAGTAATGTCTTGCTGTTTATTTTGTGTGTGGCTGTGTTTTGCTCTATGATTGGTGTTTTGATTGCTTTTATCTTCCACAGTGATTTTAAATGTAGACATCTCATTTTTTTAAATTTTACTTGTGATTGCTGCTGTTTTTCAAATCAAATGGGAACCTATATTTCACAAGATATCAAATTCATGAATAAAACAAAACCTTTGATTTTCTTTATATGATATTAAGAATTTGGGATGTTTATGTTCTCCCTATCTCATTCACTTTACTTCATTCATTTTGGCTTTTATTGATATAATCTGGAATTTAGATGTAGATCATTACTGCTCAATTATTAATTTTTCATTTTATAACTTTTAAAATATTTTATATTTCCTGTCAAAGGAATTATTTTATGTTTGCATTCAATTTTGTTCACATGTAATCCTGATTATTTTTATTTAAATGTATGTTTACTTGGTATCATTGCTCATACTCAGCAACAGTGCTTTTACATTAGAACCTTAATGTTTCTGGATCCTGAATATTTGATGTAATTATCAGACAGCTAGATTTTGAAAGGCCAGACTAGGCTGACCAGATGAAATTTAACAATGAAGATGGAGAAGTAAGGACAGAAGGGTTCTTGACTGGCAATAATTGTAATAAAAAAGACCAGGAGATTTGAGTTGTTATAATCTCAACACAAGTGGCACCTGGGTGGCTCAGTAGTTAAGTGTTTGACTCTTGATTTTTGCTCAGATCAAGATCTCATGATTCATGAGATCAAGCCCCGTGTTGGGCTCTGTGCTGTCAGCTTGGGATTCTCTCTCTCTCTTTCTCTCTCTCTCTCTCTCTCTCTCCTGCAGCTTCCTCTCCCTCTCTCTCTCTCAAAATAAATAAATATTAAAAAATAATCTCAATATGAGCAAACCATTAAAATGATGGTTAATAAAACAAATGCAAATACAGTTATCATGCTAATAAGCATTAGTCATAGGAACAAATGGTAGTAATTCCACTTTACTAGTTACAAGCTGGTCTATTCAGGTCAGTTCTGAGGCATATTAACATTTAAATCTAGCAAGTATCCAGAAGCACAATTAAGAGAGAGAAGAGTCTGGAAATCATGTCATATAAAGACTGATTGATGCTGAGCGAAATAAGTCAGGCAGAGGACAGATACCATATGTTTGCACGTATAGGAGGATTAGGAGGAACTTAACGGAGGACCGTGGGTGAGAAGAAGGGGAAAAATAGTTGGGGAGAGGAAGGGAGGCAAACCATGAGAGACTCTTGAATGCTGAGAAAAAGCTGATAGGGGTGGGGTGGGGAGAGGAAGGGGTGATGGGCATGGAGGAGGGCACTTTTGGGGATGAACACAGGGTGTTATATGGAAACCAACTTGACAACAAACTGTTTTTTTTAAAGTTAAAAAAATAAAGACTGATTGAAGGAACTTGGGGCTTTAAACTGGGAAAAATGAGATTTAGAGCATGTAGTACTCATGTATTTAAAGGGCCATGATAGGTAATAAAGACTCATTGTTCCTGGAGACAGACATAGGAAAATGATTCAAGTTGCAGAGAAGACTTTAACACAAAAGAGGAAATTTCCAATGGTTAGAGCTGTCCAAAATTGGTATGTGCTGCCTCACATATACTTCCTATCCCCTTACAGAGTGGAGTGCATCTGTTGAGAGGGCATATGACTTATATGATTTAGGCAAATAAATGATTAACTAGAAATGTTCTTGGGACAAATGTACTCTTGGGTGTGATCTCCCAGCTTTCTCCTCTTTGCTACACAACCTTCCCCTTCCCCCACTCCCAATACTTCTGCTAAAGAGAACCGTGCTTTCACCTGCTCATTCTTTCCCCTCACTCATCTTTTTTTAAATGGTTTATTTATTTTTCAGAGAGAGAGAGAGAGAGAGAGAGAGAGAGAGACAGAGTGTGAGTGCAGGATGGGCAGAGAGAGAGGGAGACACAGAATCTGAAGTGGTTCCAGGCTCTGAGATATCAGCACAGAGCCTGATGCAGGGCTCAAACTCACGAACCCATGAGATCATGACCTGAGCTGAAGTTAGACACTTAACCGACTGAGCCACCTAGGAAACACCCCCCATTCATCTTTAAAGAGAGTTCTGCTTTTTTTAAAAAAAAAAATTTAATGCTTTATTTATTTCTGAGAGAGAGAGACAGCATGAGTAGGGGGAGGGTCAGAGAGAGAAGGAGATACAGAATCTGAAGCAGGCTCCAGGCTCTGAGCTGTCAGCACAGAGCCTGACGCAGGGCTCAAACCCACGATCTGTGAGCTCATGACCTGAGCCGAAGTCAGACGCTTAACCGACTGAGCCACCCAGGCACCCCAAGAGAGTTCTGCTTTTGCAGGGTAAGCCCCTGGGCTTTTTGTACAGAGATATCAGTTCTGGAGAAGGGGAAGGCAAGAGGGAAATACTCTTGCTTGATGGCCTAGTTTCTAGAATCACTTGGTTATTGAGAATCCAGGAAAAGTGTGATTAATATGTTTAAAAGAGTTGCTTGATACTTTTAAAATGTTAAAGGAATAGAATGCTGTTGAAAGAAGAGAGAATGGTCAAGCTTTGCCTCTGAATGTTTGAAGGTTTTAGAGTGTAAGAAGCTCTGAATGTCTAAGATATTGCCGGGCAAGAGAGAAGAGAAAAGCAGATATGAACAAGTTCAGAAGACTACCATCCTGAAATAAATAATATTCCCTGACTAGACTAGCTTAAGACAAGAGTCTTAGGGAACAAACAAAAGATGAGAAGAATCTAGAAGTTTCTGGATCTTATTTACATAGGCAAGTCACAAGACTCTCAGTGAAAAGGAAACAGAATTTTAAACAAAATCCCTTCTCCCACTTTAAATATTATGCAAATGGTTATATGTACTGGCTAGTATTAATCATGGGGTAAAATGTATAGTGTTGTCATTTCATAATGGGAACTCATTAATTCTCTATTAACTATTCCCTGCTTTCATAAAATCTAACTATGAACTCTGTGTGTGTGTGTATTGCTTCCCTATCACAATCCAAATTATGCTGCCCACATCGGGCAAAAAGAGAAAAGCGACTTTCTCCTTCAAATGCAGCTGTTGGCTATCATAATGGCTAACTTTATGTGTCAATATGGCTGGGACACAGTGCCCAGATAATGAGGCCCAACATTATTCTGGGTTTTTCTGTGGGGGTGTTCCTGGATGAGATGAACATTTAAGTCAGTGGACTTAGAGTAAAGCAGATTGCTCTCCATAATGTAGGTGGCCCTCATCTAAAGTTGATGACCTGAATAGAATAATAGATGGGCCTCCCATACGCAGGAAAGAATTCTGCCAGCAGGCAGCCTTCAAACTGGAACTGCAACACCAGCTTTTCTCTGGTCTCCAGGCCACCAGCCCACCCTGCAGATTTTGGACTTTCTAGCCTCCATAATTATGTGAGCAAATTCTTCAAATATTTTTCTATATATACACACAACCTATTGGTCCTGTCTCTGTGGAGAACCTGGGCTAATACAAGTCTATACTGGAGCTATAAAAAGTCACTTTGTATTTGTTTTTGTTTTTGTTTTTATTTTATTTTTATTTATTTCTAGGAGAGAGAGGGAGAGACAGCGTGAGCAGGGGAGGGTCAGAGAGAGAGGGAGTCACAGACTGAAACAGTCTCCAGGCTCTGAGCTGGCAGTCAGCACAGAGCCCAACGCGGGGCCCAAACCCACGAACCGCGAGATCATGACCTGAGCGAGAGTCGGACACTTAACCGACTAAGCCACCCAGGCGCCCCAAAAGTCACTCTGTATTTGAAAGACCAGACTACATGAACCCACAACTCGGGCCTACTCTGGGGTTTTATATCCTAACCGTCTCCAGATTCCTTACAAAATTACACTGCATTGTTTAACAGACGCAGTGTTGGCATGGACGGGGTTGTAAGTCACCAAAACTTGGAAAATGTCTTAATCTACTTACAAATAGATTACACACAAATATTCAGGAAGGTACTGTTTGGTTGAGTGATGATAATCAAGGCACATGCATATTATGTATATTACCAAAAAATATGAGTAAATTCTTGAGTTAAAACAGAACTGCTGGCAAATAATAGATTTCTTGCTGTCCTGCACAGACCCTTTCACTAACAGAACACCTACCTAAAATGGATTACTTATCATCAAATGCTGCATTGAGAAATTCTCCTATAGGAAGCATTTTATAGTTCCCTTCAGAACATAGAGAAGATAATTCATATTCAAGACAGATTATTCAATGAATGACATCATTTGGGTACCCTATTTTGCAATTGTAAGGAACGGACACGTGTTTTTCAAAGACCAAAGTCCCTTTCATCTCTCCTCCCACTATACAACTCCATTTAGGTCTGAAGTTTTGCATCCAAAACTATGAGTTTTTAAGACTTAGATCTGATTCATCACAATCCTTTCCAAGAAGAATTATCTTTCAGTTTCTTCCAAATTAAAACAGCAATAGAATGTTATTCCATAAAAAGCACAATGACATTATATGAATTGGGAATAATATATTAAAATAGAGTTTGTATTTGGATGAAGTTGCTAAAATAAAGAGCAGAGAAGAACAAATGATCATGGTGAGTCACAATGCATATGAAAGGGCCTGGTTTACAGCTTACATATACTAGAAAGACAATAAATGGAAGGGTCCCTTTTTGTCACTCAAATATTCATACTTCCAATTAAATCCAAGTTCAAATCCAATGCATCACTCAGAGGTGTATTAACATTTAAGTTTCCTACAGCTTTAATAGGCTTGTGTTGAACACTACCAGTGACAATCTCATGTGACTGGCACTTCCATATAGGTGGGAAGTTGGCTAAGTGGCCTGTGGGATCCTACCCAAATCTAATACCCTTGAGCTTTCTTCTGGGAGTCTGCAATTGCCTGGTGGAAGGATGGAGTGATCCATTTACATTCTTGACAGTATTTCCTTTGATCCTGAATGCCTTTTTGTATGCACAGACCCTTAGGTAATACCTGACTGAGGCATTAAGACTTTCAATTCCCTGTGGAAATCATAATTCTCCATCCTTTGTTTTAGAGCTTACATTTTCTACAGCAGTTTGCCCAGGGTTATATGGCAGCCAGCAAAGTCATGTTGCTTGAAAAAACAAAAGGATTGAGAAGTATTCAGTTTGTGCATATGAGGATCTGCTATCTGTTCTCTCTAGTAGGTGCCTAGAGGGTAAAGTCTATGCCCACTTTAATTGCTAGTATAATCTACAGTATACAGCCAATAGCCTATGGGTACTTAATAAACACTATCAGGTAAAGTGATGATGGGTAACTGTTGCTGATGTTATCACTTGCCCAAGAATTAGACTACATTTATACATTCAGTAATTACCTCTTATGCCAAATTGTTCCCATTTGGACCCAAACATTGCCACATTAGGCTGGATTCACCTGATAGCAGTGATTACTTAATTATTCTACCGTGAGCAGAGGCTGGTATGCAAAGGAAGCAACTTTCACAACTCACTAAACAAACCTTTGGTCTTCAGATGGTATGACGTAGTTGAGAATGAGGTGCAAGTGGGATGCAGCAATTTTTATTGAAGACAGATGGCGCTGTAACTGCCCTGCTTTCCTGAGCTTTGGCCCCTAAAGTCCCATATCTTTTCAATAAAGCAGTTACATGGCTAACCATCTCAAGTATGAAACCTTAAATAAGGTATACACAAACATGCATTATATCAACAGCATTTTTTCCTGAATTCTGTGAAACTTCAAAGAAAGAATCTGAAGGTATGGATAGGGATACAGCATATGCTACCACAGACTCAGGCATGCTCAGCAGGCCACAGATCTACCTCCTCTTTTCAGTTAATACTCTCAGTTTCCAAATTCTCTGGATTAATTACCCACTATGTTGAATAAGAACATTTTTACTGAATCCCAGATTAAGTGTCAACTTAGTTGACAGGGGAAAGAGGAGTTAGGGACAGGGAGATTTTAGAGAATATCAAAGTCGCTTATAATCTTTTTTTTTTTTTAATTTATTTCTTTTGAGAGAGAGAGCACACAATTGGGACAGGGGCAGAGAGACAGAGATAGAAGAGAGAGAGGGAATCCCAACAGGCTCTGCCCTGTCATCGCAGAGCCCGATGTGGGGCTCCAACCCTTGAGCCACAAGATTGTGACTGACCCAAAGTCGGAAGCATAACCAACTGAGCCACTCAGGTCCTCTAAAGTCACTTACAATCTTTGAGGAACATCCCACTTCTAAGAACATATAATTTCTTTCTAAAAATTATTAATTTGGTAAAGAATAACTTTTGAGAAAATATATATACTTCTTAAAAATATGGCAATAAGACAGGTGGCATATCTAGGAATAGATTTAAACTACAAAGGATGGTTGTACTTAAGCTTCTCCACAAACAGACAAAGATTTCTGTGGTTTTCTTTTTTCCATTGAGTCTGTAATCTTTTATGATGATCACTTCATTAAAATTTACCACATGCTGACTTGTATTTCCTCTGTGGCGTTGGTGCCTCTTCCGTGATGATGTTGCTTTCCCTTTCTCTGGACTGATCTTGATTTGACTGAAATAACGTGCAGTCAAAATAACAACCTAAAGATGTAAAACCTTTTATTCCAGATTATGATATAATCAACTTCAGTAATAATGGAAACACTAATACAAAGAGAAACACCAACCCAGAGGCCTAGAAGGAGAAGAAATATTCAGCCAACATTGACCACCATTGTTGTGCCTTTGGCAAGAATATGCCTCAGGTGACAGGATTTTGCAATAGATTGCCTTAGACTGGATAAAAGTACCTTTATCCAGATACTGTACTACCTAAAGAACCCCCTAAGATCCCCTCCTCCCCAATACACAGATCCATCATTTTTCTATCTATACTTCAGGCCACCTATCCATTCCATATTATATTCATTTGACTGTACAGATTTTTCTGAGCCAAATGTCTCCCAGAATTTGCAGGTAGCTCCATTCTTACTGTGTGGCTGATCAGGGTTACAGTCTTGTTATAATTCCAGTGTGCTTATGCATGCATATATAAAGGGAAAAATTAAAGCAAATATCTTAAGTAATGCAGTTAAGTTGCAATCAATTTATATAATTCAGTCAATAAGTGGTTTGCAAATGCTATATTTCTAATCCAATGTTGCAGGAATATAGAACCCAATTTCCGTACCCAAGAGCTTTTAGTATTAACCAGATGTACGCAACCTCACAAACACAAAAGTAACAATGCAGCAACTTATATTAAACTATAGGCTATTAGAAGTAGAGAAAGAAGAGCTAGTATGTGAAAGATAAACCAATTGAAGCAATCAAAGGCTATCTTTGACCTGACATGTTCATGGAAAGCTCTAGGCTTCTCTTCACTTCATATGTGTGAGAGAGATCTGACTGGAATCTTAATCTTCAGCATGAATGGCTATGGAACATAAATCCTACATTTTACTTAGCAGACCATTGGGAAAATTGCAGTTAATAACTGAAAACTAATGTGGGTCATGGCAGAACAGCTGGAGAAGTATCCCAAACTCACTGCACACCCCAGAAGGAAGCCAGTGGGCTATCTCCACCGTTCATCATGAGTGTGAACAGAGATAGGATCATGTTAGTAAAAAAAAAAAATCAATTGGTTTTCTAAAAGGAAACCTCTGGTAGTCAGATTTATTTTTCTTTGTCATGCGCTATGAATAAAATGATACTCCTGTCACTGCATGGTTCAAATTATTTCCTGGAGTGCCGTTGAGCTTTGAAACTCGGTGATTTTAAAGCAATTTTAAAGTAATTCTCAGGGGTGAGGGGCAAAAGGAGTTGGCATTGCACAGTGAAGCATTTCATCACCTAATCTCCCTTACCCCTTACCCCCTAAAAAAGAGAGGAAAAAAAAAAAGAAAAAACTCTTCATATTTTAGGTACAAAAATTCTATTACTTTAGCCTGAGATCGAGTTTCATCATTCCATAGGTTCAGTTAACATACTCCAAATGAAAGAATACAAACAGACATTTGATAAGCTATCTACCATGTATTGAGTCCATGCCAGGTGATTAGAAGAATATATTCTGAAATGATTGGCACTTCTTTGACAATACTAATTTATTACCTGTCAAGCTGCAAAGTATATATGCTTTTGACATGAAGCAATGAAATAATATTGAAACAAAACTAACTTAAAGTTAAAGCAGGAATCATGCTATTCCAAATAGATGACTATGAAAAACTTATTTGTCTGGAGAATAATAATTAGATAAGTGACACATGGTTATTACATAGATGACAAACTTCAATGCAGTATACAGTGTAAGTGCTCCTACCCTCTTAAAATAAAAAACAACACTGAACCCAGGAACACAAGTGGAATATAAATCTGGAATTATGAATTTGGAGAGCAATATATAGCAAAAGGTTGGTAAGTAGTATCAAGAATATGACTTATTTCCTTCAAGTTAGTGGGTTTACCTCTGGGTTTCAGACCCTTACATTAGAGGAAATGTGTTATAATTGGTTCACTTTGGGTTAAATGACTGATATTTAATCATTTGCTGTAGTCGAACCTTATAGAAGATAGTACTGTTCTTAATTTTGACCAAAAAAGGTTTTGCTCATTTTGCAGAAGCTCAAGGTCTTACTGATATTCTAGGAAGTCTTGGTAAAAGGCAGAATGTAATGCAAAGCAAAATGTTTAAACACCAGAATTTATCTTTACAACATACCAGTGTTTATCTTGGTTAGCAAAGGAAAGGAAAATTCTTCTTTTTTTTCTACCTGTGGAATATATTGAATACTATTTCTCCCTTTCTCACAATTAGTCATGGCTGGGTTGGCTCTGGTAATAAGAGTCAGCTTCTCATGGGTCAGTTAGCATTATTTTCTTCTCTATCATCTCTAGCTGTACCCTAAGCTTGAAAATCTGTGCCTCTGCACCCCTGGAGGTGAAAGTCGAGTGGTAAGTGCAGATCCATTTCCAAAGAAGTCTAAACTGCTAAATATATATGGCCCAGGGATAGTTGTTCAGTAGCCTTAACCTCAAGTCTTACAGAAACACAGGAATGGATGGGCTGTGGGCGACTACATTAATGCTAGTCATTAAGTACCAGCCAGTGTAAATAATGAAAATAATAACTATGATTTATTTAGTGCTGCTTAAGATGAGGCATTGTGCTGTGTATTTCCTCCCTCTGCATCATGTGCTTTTGTTTACATTTTACAGAGGCTCAAAGAATCTATATCATTTGTGCAGTATATAATTTATGCAGTGATGGACCCATGATTTGAAGCAGGCATGCCTCATCCCAAAGCCCATGCTTACAATCCAGAGGCTTTCAAACCTTGATCTATAGGCCAAGAAGATCAGAGTCATCTAAGAAGTTTCTTATAAGCATATTTCCTGGCCCCAGGAGTCAAAGAATTTGATTCTGTGAATCAAGGGGCAGCATGGGAGTTTGGTGTCTCCTTTTTTTTTTTCAACTGTTCTCTAGGGGATCCTGACCCTGATCCAGACTTGGAAACTATTGCTTTAAACAGTGCCTCCCAATCTTGTTCACACCCACCTGCATTAATAATGATATTATCTGTATGGTTTACAGGGAATAGTGGACACAACTGCTCCCGGACAGAAGTGATGGGTCTGGATCTAGCCAGCACTGATCCTACCCAGGTCTGAGGGGTCAGAATTCCAGCACACAGGTAAGCCAGTCCAAGAACACTAGTGGGATTGGTGTTGCCTCAGTTAGGACTCCCTGATCTAACACCATAAGCCAGGCTGTGAGAGCCCTACACTGCTTAGTGGTTTGATACCATCATATAGAGAAACACTTGTATAAGAAACCAAAAGAACCAAACATCTGAAATGGCTTCACAGTTTCCAAGCCTGTAACCTACTCCCCAGGAAAGGCTGTTGTACTGAGAGCTGTATTACTCATTGGTCTCGGTCTTAGCTGAGAAGCAAATTACCTTTTAGACAAATTGTAAGGAGCTCAGGCTTAGAAGTAGAAGGCTGGAGAAGAGAAGGGAGAGAATTTTTCATCACTTGTTCCATGAAGGTGATTTTTCTAATCTTGATAATGAAGAAGTAGCCCATAAGCTAACAAATATTCAATAGATGAATGGGTTTCTTTGAACTTCTCTGTAATGTATAGGTGGGATGGGCAAGGGTCTACCTAACGGCACTCTCATGCAGCTTTGCTCATAGATTTTTATTTTTTTATTAAAATTTTTTAATGTTTATTTATTTTTGAGAGAGAGAGACAGAGCATGAGAGGTGGAGGGGCAGAGAGAGGGAGACATAGAATCTGAAGCAGGCTCCCAGGCAGGCTCTGCACTGTCAGCACAGAACCCAATGCAGGGCTTGAACTCACGAACCATGAGATCATGACCTGAGCCGAAGTCGGACATTTAACCAACTGAGCCACCCAGGCGCCCCTGCTCATAGATTTTTAAGTCTGGGTTTGCATTCTGACTCTATCACTCACCAGCTTTATGACCTCCTTAACTTAATCATATGCATCTCCTGTGAAGACTAAATGAGGTAGTGTGTTGCACAGCAAGCCTCCTTTAAACGCTGGCCTTATTATCCCAACCACATTCACTATGAATGAATGGTAGCCTACACAGTGACACAGGTGAAGGACCACCCAACCTTTCTGTATTGCTCGGATCATGCTGTGAGCAATTAACTATGGCTAGTCACTTATGCTCTGAATAATGAAGGGCACTCCAGCACCAGCACACACCCTATCCATACCACCATCCATGAAGTGCCCAAGCTGGAAATCTGGGAGTCACCAAGATTCCTCCTGCCTAGACATGCTGGAAGTCATTCAGTTCTGCTGCTCCAGCATTATTTACAATAGCCAAGATATGCCCACTGATAGATGAATGGATAAAGAAGATATGATATATATGTATAATGGATGACAGGTAAAATAGATGAAGGGGCTATGAGGTACAAACTTACAGTTAAAAAATAAATAAGTCACACAGATAAAAAAAATACAGTGTGGAGAACATAGTCAATAATGTTGTAGTAACATTGTATAATGATTACTTAACCTGATGAGCATTTCCTAGGGTGTGTAATTGTTGAATCACTATGTAGTACACCTGAAACTAATGTAACATTTTTTAAGTTTATTTATTTGTTTATTTTGAGAGATAGCATGTAAGACAGCAGAGAGAGAGAGGGAGAAAGAGAATCCCAAGGAGGCTCCGTATTGTTAGCAGGCTCGAACTCACAAACCATAAGATTATGACCTGAACCAAAATCAAGAGTCAGATGCTTAACTGACTGAGCTACCCAGATGTTCCAACATTTTGTGTCAACTATACTTCAATAAAAACAGACCAAAACCCCCACTAATGCCTCTTTGTTCTCTCTCTGTGTGTGTTCCCTCAGCGTAGAACATTCTATTTTTCATCTCCTTCTCTTCTGGTTAACTTTCTCCCAAAGATTCCTTTGTAAAGTCCCCGTTTGATGCTACAGTCTGGCTTGGGTGTCCCCCTGCAGCTTTCCTAGCATCCTGTATGTCCAGTATCTTAGCACCCACTGCCTGCATCCTAATCACTTGCTTCCTTGTCTTGATGAAACTTCTGGTACTAAAAGTGCTGTAAAGCAACGATCTTGTCTCTATGTTTGTTATCTCCCCAACACAGAACACAGTGGCTGGCATGTAGCAGTGACTGATAATTATTTGCTGAATGAGACATTTAACTCTGCCAACCTTCCCCATTTGAAACAAGAGATGTCCTAAGCAATTAGAACTCCCTTTTTATTTAACCAAGATCTAGGCAGTGCTTTCAAGGTCTCAACCCTCTGTGCTCACTTTAAGAAAAAGGTGTGGTCTTTAAGCTGTTGGCTCCTGGCTCAGGACTGCACAGGATGGGAGAGGCAGCATGGTGGAAGGGGACAGATATAAGGTGGAGAACCACAAGACCTGAGTTCTATTTGCCTGTAACACTCTGAAAACATCATTTCGTGCATTCAGGCTCAGTTTTTCATCTATAAAAGGAGGAAGGTTAGACAAAAAGACCTTTCCTAACTCTAAAATTTTGTATCAGAAAAAGCACATGCCTGGCTTGGAAGCAACATCAGGGCCATTCTGCCTTTGGTCGATACTGAATTCCTTCATTCAGGGCCATGATGATAAAATGCCTGCCCCAAGCCCTTCCAAGTACACATCCTTGAGTTTTTTTGTCACCTCCTTTCTCTATAAGCACCACATAAAGAGCCTCACATAAAGAAACTACTCAGCAAATGTTCACTTGAATTAAGTGGAGTCATTTTATTTACGTTAACAAATAGAGAACAAAACAAAAGAATTTTTAATAAAAGAGAATTATTAAAAGAGACTTTTTCTAATGATTTAAGCCTCAGCATTTAGAGCAAAAGAAGTGAGGGGTGCCTGGGTGGCTGAGTTGGTTGGGTGTCTGACTTTGGCTCAGGTCATATCTCACAGCTGGTGAGTTGGAGCCCTGCATTAGGCTTGTGATGACAGCTCAGAGCCTGGAGCCTGGTTGGGATTCTGTGTCTCCCTCTCTGCACCTCCCCCACTCACACTCTGTTTCTCTCTCACTCTCTTTCAAAAATAAACATTTTAAAAAATTAAAAAAAGAAGTTAAAAGGTTGGTGATGGAAGGAATAGGGAGTAAGGCAGAACACTCATTCCCAAGAACACTTAGTGCACATAATACAGGAGGACTCCTGTGCGATCTTTGTCATTTAGATTTATCTTTGTTTCCCACCATCTGAGATAGGAAGCTGGAGGTCATTCCACCTGTCTTCTCTTTAAAAAAAAAAAAATCATTCATATATCAAATATTTATTTAGCACATATTCTGTGCCAGGTAGTGTGTTTGGGCTACAGGCAAAAAAGAAAGAACAAAGATATAGCTTCTGACTTTGGGATGTTTCAGTCAGTTTATGTTGACAAAAATGTCATAATAATTATAAGATCTTTTGCAGATGCCTTCCTTCTTTGATATATCACATTCAAAAAGTCACTGATCATTCTCATTTGATCAACAGAAACAGTCTCGTAATATAGCTCTTGGCCTATAACCCTACCCTTCTCCAGAACAATTTTCATGTTTTCCTGTAGGGTGATTTGGCAATATGCATCGAAGTCATTGTAATTGTTCGTAATCCTTCAACTGGCAATTAAACTTTTAGGAATATATCTTAAGAACCTAATCATATATGGGCACAAAGATGTATATACACAATGATGTTTCATGGGCTGTTGTTTATGATACCAAAATATATGAAAATAATACATATATCTAATAATGTTTTCTCAGTTGGAATTCTTCTACATGATGGAATGATATGCTGTTGTTAAAAACCATTTTGTAGGGACACCCAGGTGGCTCAGTGAGTTGAGTGCCCAACTTCAGCACAGATCATGATATCGCTGTTGGTGAGTTTGGCCCCGCGTTGGGTTCTGTGCTGACAGCTAAGAGCCTGGAGCCTGCTTGGGATTCTGTCTCCTCTTCTGTCTGTCTCACCCCTGCTAGCACTGTCTGTCTGTCTGTCTCTCTCTCTCAAAACTAAATAAACATTTAAAAAATGAATTAAAAATAAAAATAAAAATCATTTTGTACAAGAAAATTGATATGGGAAAATGTTCAAAATACACCCACTGTTAAGTGAAAAGAACAGGTATATACCCACACAGATAGATAGATGCATACTATGGCATGCACGTATATAGAAAAGAGATCAGAAAAATCTATACCAAAATGCTAACAATAGTCATCTCTAAGTTGTTGGAATATTGGTCTGTCCAGGTTTCCATTATATGCATTTAATGTGTTTTATTTTATAGTATAAATTATATTATTAAAATGCAACCACACAAATTCAATTATGTCAACTCCTCCAGTGATAAATTAACTCAGAAAGCAAAGTCCTAACATGTCACCTCAGAGCCCTCCCAATCCAGCTCCTGCCTAACCTCGGATCCTCAGGCTCCCTTCCATTCACTTCACTCTCCAGCGCTATCAGACCTGCTTCCCCTTTCACCCACTGTGACTTTGCACACACTGGGCCCTCTCCCTGGAATTCCCTCTGCCTTTCTGTGGCTGGCAATTTGTAACTGACCCTGCAGAGACCAAGGCAGAGAGGATTTCCTCAGAGACAGAGACACTTCTCTGCCTCTCCTGCCTCAGGCCTGTGAGGTGGCCCCCCACTTCCTTTGTTTTACCTCCAGGGATCCCCATGTTTGCAGCCATTCCCTGCCACTACAGTTCAACATGAACTGTTCTGTTTCCCTACAACATGGTGAGCTCTGCGAAAGCAGGGACCAGGTCTGGGTCTCACTGGAATTAAGCACTGAGGTGAAAGACTTCTCAGAGCTTCAAAAAATACATGTTAGGTTGAAACAAGTGACAAATTGAAGGAGGAATTTCTGCTTCCTCTGCATTTTTTGTAGTTAGGCTTCAAGTTCACAGCCTACTTCCTCTACATTAATTTACTCCAGTTTCTGAACTCTTGGACCCAATGAAATTTGCATGCCCAAACTATACAAGCTTAAGCATCTTTCAAAATAGCTAATTTCCATCAGATAAGCACATTAAAATAGTAAAATGATCCACATATACAAATATAGCTAAAGTTGATACATAAAATATGAAGAACAGTTTCACTGCTATGAGTAAAATGGTTTTGAGGTCCAAGAAGAAGAGTGTGGTACTTGCTACGGTGCATTGGTTTTGGTCAAGTGTTTTGGATGAGAATAAATATGACCAATTTTCATCAACACTAAATAATTGTTGAGACAATAGCCATACTTTGTAGAATTATATTTTTCTATGTAAATATTTTCCTCCAAGAAAACCCAAAATTACTTTAGATGTGCCAATGCTACAAATGGTAAAGTGTAAGTCCAATAAGATCATAAAAACTGGAAATAAAAAATATTTTTATTTCGGTCGTTTTACTAGAATTTCTCAACTTTGGAAGTAAAATATCATTAGCATTTTTAAAAATTAAACATTTATTCATTTTTGAGAGACAGAGAGAGACAGAGTGTGAGACGGGGAGGGACAGAGAGAGACAGGGAGACACAGAATCCACAGCAGGCTCCAGGCTTCAGACTGTCAACATAGAGCCTGATACAGGGGCTTGAACTCACCATGACCTGAGTCGATGTCAGCCGCCCTACCCACTGAGCCACCCAAGTGCCCCTCATTAGCATTTTAAAAACTGTTTTATGCTGTTCTTCTGTCACATCATCATTCTATGGATGAGTCTGCCTTGAATGCAAATCCTCCCGAACACCATTTATTATTCATTTTAGAAAGTATTATAGCTTTGTGTGTTCTCAAGTTTATCTTCCTCTATCCCATGCATGTACCTAACTTTATGAGACTGGCATTTAATGTGCAATTGTCTTCTAACTTTAAAAGAACAAATTATTGACCAATAACAGCAGGGCAACAGACACAAAAGCTTTTGCTGGTAGGATTCACAGAAATAACATACCGAGATAACTCAGAAATTTCTCCACTCATGCACCTATATTCTTGAAATAGCTTCTATTAAAATATAACAACACTCATAAGGTCTATTCTATGCTATTAATTCGAAATTTAGAGCAAACTAGTGAAGGCAGCAGAAAGAAATGTGTAAGACCAAGAATGGCAAAAAATGACTATCCAGTTGTTGGGTTTTTTTGTTTTTTTTTTTTTGATGTAACATAGATCAGACTAGCTTTGCTCTTCCAAGGCCTCAATAATACTCTACCAGGCATTAATTTTAAAGCCTCAAGCCACCTTGAGTCACTCAATAGAAACAAAAATCTAAGCAGGGGGCAGAGGAGACTAGCAATTTTTTTAAAGAAATGCAACTAGAGAAAATAAGATGTGTTTTGTTCCACTAGAAATATGACTCTTCACTTTCCCAATCTAACCAGAGCTTATTCTTGTAATATGAATAATATAGCTGTAACTCATCAGAATTGTCTACATTCTAATTTGAAAAATAGTTCCTATGTTGATCTTTAATAGTCTGTCTTCTGGACCAACAGAAAGAGTTACAAAAGAAGTCATTTACAGTGGCTTAATTAAGGCCTATGAGAAGCATATTTAGTAATGTGGTGCTGTTCTCCTTTTCATCCAATGGCCTTGCTGGTATATAGATCCACCATTTGATCAGTGCATCTGGCCCCAGGGGCTTCATGGTCTGCAAGCCACAACCTACTAATAAGCACCCTCCAGCTTGTTTGCTAAACAGATCAGTCCTGGCAGGCACCCAAAAACTCCAGTCCTTGAAACTTGGAGCTCTTTAACTTGCAGGGTCTATTGTGTGGCAAGAAAGAGAATAAACTATGTACCTCATAAATGCAGAGCAATTATGGATCAGTTAGTAATACAGCTGTGGCTCAAAAGACTGCTTACCTAAACCAAATCGAGGCCTAATTTATTTTTGTATTGTCTTTGTTAAAAACCAAACAAACAGCTCTACAGAGCTTAGATACACAGTGAAGAAAATGGCTGTATTTTCCTTATAAACAAGATGGCAACTACTGGTTGAAAGAAATCATACTCACTGGCTGAAGATTTTCATTCTGAACTGAGCCATTGCTTGCCGTAGATTTGTTAGGTTGTTTATGGAGACATGTAGAATGTTTTATTTGTTCAATGTACCTGGGGCTGGGGGACTATATGATGCTATTTCTAGTTATAGACACCCAGTAAGGTACCATCATCTTTAAGTATAAGGATGTAAAAACAAAGTAGCTTTCATTTAAAAAGAAACAGTAATGAAAATCCTCAGCATACTCAATAAATATCTTCCCAAATGCTTATTTCAACTTTTGGTAAAAGAATATTACCAAATAACCCCTGGCATGGATTCTGAAATGTTCCCAAATCAGTCCTGATTTCATAGGGCTCTTTTTCTAATGGCCCCTCAGAGGTCAACTGAACCATGTCTCTAGCAGAATATAGCTCTGACTAGAAAGGACCTCATATATACAGTGTTACCCAAATGCTAAAAGGTGAAGAACTGAAGAATTCTATAACCAAGGAAAGAGTTGCTACATCAATTCATATCTCTCAACATACTCCTCAAAAAAGAAAGAAAAGTAATAACAAAGAAAACTACATAAACACATGCCCTCAATATGAAAAAAAAAAAAAACTTGAATATCCAATCTTCAGACTATTTCAGGTAAAAAAGTATACATCAAATCCCAGCAAGCTACCTTCATGCTCCTATTGCCCCAAGCCTTCAAGAGGAGAAGGGCAGTCTGGGGAAGACTTCAGGGAAGGGAGAGGAGGGCAAAAGCCATAGACTGATCTAAAAAAACAGAAAGAGAAAGTCCATCCCACGTGTGAAAATGCTGGAAAGGAGTCCCGGTCAATCAGAGCAGAACCAAGGAAGAGATTTAGTGTGTGTAAAACTAGATGTGGTATCTTAGAAAAGCAATTTTTCCAGAAAAGGGAGAAGGGAAATCAGGAGGGAGGAAGAGAGAGGTAAGTGCCTTACAAAACTCCATAGTGATGGGGGAGAAAGCAAGAGTGGGGAAGTTGGGACCCTTAAAGACAAAAGATTATAAAAAGCAGCAAAGAATGCACAATTCTTCCTCCCATCAGTGCCTTCAACACACACACACACACACACAGACACACACGCACACACACACACACACACAGAGGCAACCAGTAAAAAAACAACCAACCGACCGACCAAAAAACCTCATCCATACTTTGCCACACCAACAGCAGAGGGAACTCTTGAACTAGGAATAGTGCAAACCATTCCAAATCACCACCCCATACACAGAAATGTGGAGATGTAAAAAAATTTTTATTTAAGGGGCACCTGGGCAGCTCAGACAGTTGAGCTTTTGACTCATGATTTCGGCTCAGGTCATGATCTCATGGGTTCGTGAAATCAAGCCCTATATCGTGCTTTGCACTGGGAATCTCTCTCTTTCCCCCCTCTGTCCCCTCCTCACTCACTCACTCACTCACTCACACACACTCTCTCTCCCTCTCAAAATAAAGGAATAAACTTTAAAAAAAGAAAGCTTTGTTTAAAAAAATTACTATAAAATGACGATTAAAATAATTCTGCTGATGAAATTTACTGCCTCCCCCCATACACACACACACACACACACACACACACACACACGCACACACACACACACACCGCCACATACTCCCCAGCAAGTCAGGGAACTGAGGTTCCTTGGAGACCTCCACTTGGGAATCAGGACTGTTCTGCTAAGATATTTGCTCAGATAAACATTTGCCTATGAGGTTAGAGGCCCCAAAACATCAGATGAAAGCACAGAGGCCAGTTAGGAGATCATGAAAGGGAGATATTGTTGGAATGCTCTAGGGGAGGTGGTGAAAAGTATTAGGATTCAAGATGAATTTTAAAAGTAGCACCAGAATTGCTGATGGACTGGACATGAGATGAGGAGGGGGAAAACTAAATATATCCTATGGCTTTTGTCTGGACAGCTGGCAGAATGTAGGTACTATGGGCTGAGACAGTACTGAGGGAAGTAAGTGAAAATCAAGAATTTGGTCATGTTAAGTTTCAAGTGGCTTCTAATACATATTTATAAACTTTATGGGTTTGATGCTATTGTAGATTGTATTGTTCTTTTAATTTTAATTTATAATTGTTTAGTTCCAGGATATAAAATCATACTTCATTTTTATACATTAACCTTGTGTCCTACTACTTTGCTAAACTCACTTTTTCTAGTAAGTTTTTTTATAGATAACTTGGGATTTTCAATATCAATAATTGTGTCATCTATAAGTAAAAGCAGCTTATTTTGTCTAGTCTAGTAGGTACATTTTTTAATTCTTTTTCTTCCCTTGTTGCTCTGGCTAGGACTTCTAATACAATGTTGAATTGGAGTACTGCGAGTATATATATTTGCTCCATTCTCTATCTTAAGGGGGAAACACTCAGTGTGATGTTGTAGATTTTGTGTAGATGTCCTGTATCAGGTTGACCAATTTCTCCTCTGTGCCATTTGATTCCTCAAAGAAGTAGATGCCAAGACTTGATGAGATGTGCAAGATATTTACTAGGGGAAGGGTAAAGGCAGTGGGAAGTGACGTATTCGGGAGAAACCTCATATCTGCTGCAGGTCTGACACCTGTGAAAGGAGAGTAGGAAGTACTGGTGGGGAACTAAGTGATATGAACCAAACCTTCATACTTGATGGGTCTGAACTCTTGGTAGAAATATCTTTATTGGGCAGAGATTGCTGCACATGTCCATTCACAGTTACAGCAGGGTAAAAGAGTACCAGAGGGTGCCCAGGAGGATCACCTGGGTTCCACATTTTGAACATTTGAATATTTGAGTCTGACTCTGGATCTCAGAGAAGAAGTCTAGTCTGAAACTATAAATCTGAGAGTCATGTGGTAAAAGTGTTTCTTCAGAATTGATTGCACTGTATGGAGATGGTACTCCTTTCAACCCTCAAGGCAGCCAGGTGAGAACTGTTGGCTGGACCCAGCCAATAGCTCCAGTATAAAAAAAATTTTTTAATATATATTTCTATCTATGGTACTCGAGAGTTATATGAAGAATAAAGCAAAGGGTAAAGCCCTGGGCATTCTAATATTTAGAGATTGGGCAAAAAGGGAAATCTATCAAGGGAACTAAGAAACACTCATGTAGTAGGAGGAAACCAGGAGAGCATAGTACACTGAAGGCCAAGTGACTAAGATGTTTCAATAAAGCTACAGTGATAAAATGGTGTTAGAAGTTAAGTAAGATGAAGAAGTGAACACTAGATTAGGCAAAATGGAGAGTTGGTAATCCAGCAAGAGTAGTATTTTCAGTGAAATGGTGAAAGAAGTGAGGGAAAGAAGAATACAAGTCGTCCTGAAGAGGAGCAGAGAAAGCACCTAGAAAAGGGGGCGGGGGGGTAGGGAATGGGTGAAATAGGTGATGGGGATTAAGGACTGTACCTGTTGCCATGAGCACTGGGTGATACATGGAAGTGTTGAATGTCTATATAATATACCTGAAACACATAACACTATATGTTAACTAACTGGAATTAAAATAAAAACTTTGAAAAAAAGAATGAAGAAAGTAGGATGAATTTTTTTTAAAGACAAATGTTCTTCATGGAGAAGTCCCATTTATTTCCATAATAAAAGGTCCCTGTGTTGTCACAAAACCTCTTTTGTACCCCTAGTTTGTCCCATTCATAGACTTTTTTAAAATCACCTTTTCCACATACACTTGACCCTCATTATTTGTGGATTTCATATTTTCAAATGCCAAAATCAGGATTCATAGCATTTTTGTGGTCATTCGCAGATGTGCGGAATGATGACAATTTGGAGTGGCTCAAAGTGGGCATTGCTGGCTGACATGAACAAGGCAATATACTGCCTCCCGTTTCAGCTCTGAGGCTGTAAATACGTGTCCCTTCATGGCCTATGTAGTGCCACATTTCTCACATTTTTGTGCTTTTTGCTGACAAGTTCACTGTTCAAAATCTCCCTCAAGTGTAGTGCTGAAGGGCTATCTAGTGTTCCTAAGAAAAAGAAGGCTGATATGTACCTTATGGAGAAAGTCTATGTGTTAGGTAGGCTTCCTTCAGGCCTAAGTTATAGTTTTGTTGGCCATGAATTCAAAGTTAATGAAACAATAATGTATTTCACATAAAATGTCAAACCCACCATACAACAAAGTTATGCACTGACCAGTTTATCATAGTGTTGTGACCTGAGACTCACAGGACCCTAACTCTACATTCCCACTAAGAGCAGTGATTCAGTGGTTGCTAATTAGCTGCCACTTTATATAACTTGTCTGTTGTGAATTAATGAGAATTGACTGTATATATTTTTCTTTATATTTTTAAATTTTTTTATGTTTTTTTAATTTATTTCCAGGAGAGAGAGAGAGAGAGAGACAGCGTGAGCAGGGGAGGGTCAGAAAGAGAGGGAGTCACGGACTGAAACAGGCTCCAGGCTCTGAGCTGGCAGTCAGCACAGAGCCCGATGCGGGGCTCGAACCCACGAACCGCGAGATCATGACCTAAGCGAAATCGGACGCTTAACCGACTAAGCCACCCAGGCGCCCCGTTTTCTTTATATTTTTAAAAATGTCTTTAATATTTATTCATTTTTGAGAGACAGGGAGTGAGTGGGGGAGGGGCAGAGAGAGACACACACACACAGAATCCCAAGCATGCTGGAACTCACAAGCTGTGAGATCATGACCTGAGCTAAAGTCGGATGCTTAACCAACTGAGCCACTCAGGTGCCCCTCTTTATTTTTTTAATGTTTCTTTTTTTAATTTATTTTTGAGAGAGAAAGAGCACAAGCAGGGGAGGGGCAGAGAGAGGGAGAGGGAGACAGACACAGAATCCAAAGCAGGCTCCAAGCTCTGAGCTTTCAGCACAGGGCCTGACACAGGGCTCCAACCCACGAGCTGTGAGATCATGACCTGAGTCAAACCTGGATGTCCAACTGACTGAGCCACACAGGTGCCCCTATGTTTTTCTTTAAAAGAAAGTATGGTATAGTACAAAAGGCACTAGACCAAGAATTTTAGGACTTTGGTTCTAATTCTTCCAATAACTAGTTATGTATCCTTCAGTGAATACTCTGGCCTCACTTGGTTTCTTCCTCTATGAATGGAACTCTTTGAATTAGATTTTGCTAAGGCCCTTGAAAGCCCTAGGATTCTATGACCTTGACTCATCAGGAAGGGAAATTCCCAATGATAGTCACTTCCCAAGAAAGTCTCTCCTGCTTTAGATCAAACCACCTTACTCCATAAGAGGGGTGCAAGAGGGAATGACGATATTTTTTTTATATATTTTTATTTATTTCTAGGAGAGAGAGAGAGAGAGACAGCGTGAGCAGGGGAGGGTCAGAGAGAGAGGGAGTCACAGACTGAAACAGGCTCCAGGCTCTGAGCTGGCAGTCAGCACAGAGCCCGACGCGGGGCTCGAACCCACGAACCATGAGATCATGACCTAAGCAAAAGTCGGACGCTTAACCGACTAAGCCACCCAGGTGCCCTGAGACGATATATTTTTTTAAAGTTCTTTTAATGTTTATATATTTTTGAGAGAGAGAGAGAGAGCATGAGTGGAGAAAGGACAGAGAGAGAGGGAGACACCGAATCCCAAGCAGGCTCCAGGCTCTTAGGTGTCAGCACAGAGCCTGACATGGGGCTCAAACTCACCAACAGCGATATCATGATCTGTGCTGAAGTCAGGCACTCAACTGACTGAGCCACCTGGGTGCCCTTAAATAACGATCTTATAATAAGACAAATGAGCACTATGTTCTAGAGAGTGCCACAGATATAAAATAAAATACACTGATTTTTAAAAAACTGGGAAGTTTTCCCAGGAAAAGAGTTGCTTATGTCTTTGGAAGTCATATCAAAATAACCCCCACATGTTAACAGTACATGTCACATTAAGAAATAGATATTAATGAGGGATTTTAAAAGAAAACAGCCACAGTAGGTTTAAATAGGGTGCAGCCTTCTGATGACAGCTTTGAACACAGAGTGCCAAAATGCAGCCAGACTGAGTGAGGTCTGGGCACATTGCTAAAAATATAAGGAATACAAAGAGTACGCTAAGGTGGCAACCTGAATTCACACTCAGGGTTTTTAATATCAGAAGCAAGAAAGCCATTTGCAACTCTTTGCTAAAGGATGAGGCTCTAAGTGTTAAGAATACAGGCCCATATGTGTAATGACAGAAGGTGAATATCTTACGGGGGATGCGAGGGGGCAGGGAGGGGATTGAAAAATGAAAAGAATTCTCTGCATAATTTGGCTTTTTTTTTCTTTATTAGAAAAACATTTATAACAGTAACTTGAAAAAATCAAGAATAGAATTTTTTTAAATAGAGCTTCTCCCTGAGTAGCCTTTGGTACCCCGTATGGACCTGGATACAGGGTTGTTGGGGATCTACATCCCATCATAGGTCCTTGGGCGTATGGAATTATGTTGTTTTATAACACCGGAAGTGAGCTTTGTCAGCTGGTCTGTGTGGGTCAGAAATGCTATCAGGAAATCAATGGCAAAAAAATCAAACAGCGGTAGTTTCAAGAGAGTTTTTAAAGAGACCGTTTTAAAAACTGGTGTAGAAAAACCTCAAAGAATAGGGCAGTCTCCTAGGACTAGCAACAGCGAAACTGTGGCCACCCTCTCAAGAACAGACCAGAGAAAAAATGGGACTCCAGATTCTGCGCTGCCAGATACTGGAATGAGTCATGAGGAGAACTTCATCTTGGGAGGAGCAGTGAGAACTGGTCAGTCGTCAGCCAGTCCAAGAGAAGTCTTCAGGAAGGGAACTCTACAACATATATTACTATCATACCCATCTCCCCCCTCCTGATGGCTCGTCTCTGTTGCTCACTGCACAACCAGAAGCCAGAGAGTAAGAAGCTCTGATGATGTGGCCCAGCCAGGAGAATCCAAAACAATTCCAGGCAGAAGTAACAGCTTGCTTCCAAGGTAGAGGTAGTCTGAATACACATTTTGGTCAAAAAGTGGAAGAAAAGGGGCGCCTGGGTGGCTCAGTTGGTTAAGCATCCAACTTCATCTCAGGTCATGATCTCACGGTTCATGGGTTCGAGCCCCACATCGGGCTCTGTGCTGACAGCTAGCTCAGAGCCTGGAGCCTGCTTCTGATTCTGTGTCTCCCTCTCTCTCTGCCCCTCCCCCCCTCACGTGCACTCACTCTCTCAAAACTAAATAAACATTAAAAAAAAAAGTGGAAAAAAAAAAGAATGAAAATCTGTATCCAGCCAAAGCTAAAAATCACCATCATTGAATGAACCTTAGAGATGCAAGAATAAATCTGAATTTTTTTCAGAATTGCTTAATTTTCAAAAAAAAATTTAGTTAAATTTTAATAGGACAAGAGAAGCCATTATTCGGAACTGTTAGCTCCTAACCTGCTCCTGCGGTCACTGTAACATTTGGGATATTAATTTGGAATTTACTTCAACTGACAGTTTAGTAATGTCATTAATCTTTTATATGCAAACATACATAGTTCAGAAGAACATTTTGAATAGTGTGCTTTCTAGAAGAAACCCTATATTTACAAGGCACTGCTATCCCTTATCTTCAAAAACTTATAAAAAATGGTTAGCAAACTATAGAAATCATCTAAGCAACTTTTTAAAAAGTGTACTCTCTATTTCAGGGCTACCAGAGCCAAGCACTACAGGCAAGGTGGCTCTAAACAGCACTGATTTATAGTCTCATGGTTCTAGGGGCTAAGTCTTGAGAATCAAGGTGTTGGTGGGGCCACACTGAGTCTCTGGATAGATTCCTTCCTTGCCTCTTCCCCTTGTCTGGTGTGGAGGGCAGTCCTTGGTGTTCCTTGTCTTATAGCTGCATCCCTTCAATCTCTGCCTTTGTCATAACTGGAGTTATGTCACTCCCGTGACTCCATTTTCTTATGATCTTATAAAGACACTAGTCAGGGAATGCAAACTGGTGCAGCCATTCTGGAACACAGTATGGAGAGTCCTCAAAAAATTAAAAATAGAACTACCCTAAAACCCAACAATTGCACTGCTAGGTATTTATCCAAAGGATACAAGAGTGCTGATTCAAAGCATTATTTATAGAAGTGCTATCGACAATAGCCAAAGTATGGAGAAAGCCCAAATGTCTAATGACTGATTAATGGATAAAGAAGATGTGGTATGTATAATATATATATTATACGTATAATACATATACATATATAATATATATGTATGTATGTATATATACACACACAATGTATTATACAATATTATACATTTTAAATATATATACATATTATACAATGGAATATTACTCAGGATCAAAAAGAATGAAATCTTGCCATTTGCAACAACATGGATGGAACTAGAGTGTATTTCGCTAAGCAAAACAAGTCAGACTTCACTCATATGTGGAATTTAAGATGCAAAACATTTGAACATAAGAGAAGGAAAGCAAAAATAATATGTAAAAACAGAGAAGGAGATAAACCATAAGCAATTCTTAAATACAGAGAAAAAACTTAGGGTTGATGGAGGGGTGTTGCGTGGGGGAGATGGGCTAAAAGGACAAGGGACATTAAGAAGGACACTGGTTGGGATGAGCACTGGGTGTTATATGTGAGTGAATTCTATTCCTGAAACCATTATTACACTCTATGTTAACTAACTTGGATTTAAAAAAGAAAAAAATGTTTAAAGCTGCATTGTAGTGGTAGCTACAAAAATTGTATACATTTGTTAAAAGCTGTTGAATGGTACCCTTACATGGGTAAATTGTATGCTATCTAAATTACAGCTCAATAAAGCTCAATAAAACTTTTCAAAATGCCCCCCCCCCAAAAGACACCAGTCATCCTGGATTAAGGGTCCACCCTGCTGCAGTATGACACTGTCTTAACTAATTACATCTGCAACAATGCGATTTCCAATAAGGTCATATTCCAAGGCACTGGGAATTAGGACTTCAAAATATCTTAAAAAAAAAAAACAGACGTATAGGAGAATTAGGAGGAACTTAACGGAGGACCGTGGAGGAGAAGAAGGGAGGACCCCGTGGAGGAGAAGGGAGGAAACGCGGGGCAGAAGGGAGAGAGGCAAACCATGAGAGACTCTTGAATGCTGAGAAACAAACTGAGGACTGATGGATGTGGGGGGGAGGGAGGAGATGGGCATGGAGGAGGGCACTTGTGGGGATGAGCACTGGGTGTTATATGGAAACCAATTTGACAATAAACTATTTGTAAAAAATAAATAAATAAATAAATAAAATAAAACAGGAAGTTTTCACTTCTTTGTTTTGTTTTCTTATTTCAGGTTTTTATTTAAATTCTAGTTAGTTAACATATGTGATAAAATTGGTTTCAGGTGTAGAATTTAGTGATTCATCACTTACATGAAACACCCAGTGCTCAACACAAGGAAGTTTGTACCTCTTTCTTTTTTTCTTTTTTTTCTTTATTTTACAAATAGTTTATTGTCAAATTGGTTTCCATATAACACCCAGTGCTCATCCCCACAAGTGCCCTCCTCCATGCCCATCTACCCGCTCCCCCCCACATCCATCAGTCCTCAGTTTGTTTCTCAGCATTCAAGAGTTTCTCATGGTTTGCCTCTCTCCCTTTCCCCCACCATTTCCCCCCTTTTTCTCCCCCATGGTCCTCAGTTAAGTTCCTCCTAATCCTCCTAAAAGTGCAAACATGTGATATTTGTTCTTCTCTGCCTGACTTATTTTGCTAAGCAGAACACCCTCAAGGAAGTTTGGACCTCTTAATCCCTTCCACCTATTTCACCCATCCCCCCATCCACTCCCCTCTGGCAACCACTAATTTGTTCTCTATATGAATGTGTTTCAGTTTTTTTAAAAAATATTTTTATTTATTTTTGACAGAGAGAGAAACAGAGTCCAGGCAGGGGAGGAGCAGAGAGAGGGGGAGACAGAGAATCTGAAGCAGACTCCAGGCTCTGAGCTATCAGCATAGAGCCTGACATGGGGCTTGAACCTGTGAACCGGGAGATCATGACCTGAGCCGAAGTTAGATGCTTAACCAACTAAGCCACCCAGGTGCCTCAATGTGTTTCTGTTTTTGTTTGACTTGTATTTTAGATTTCACATATATGTGAAATCATATAGTATTCGTCTTTCTCTGTCCGACTTATTTTACTTAATACAATACCTCTAGGTCCACCCATGTTGCAAATGGCAATATTCTTTTCTCAAAATATCTTTTTGGGAGACACAATTCAACCCACAGTAGTGCCATCAACTCAAAATAACAGGCAATTTCTTCTTAATTTTTAAAAAAAAATTTCTTTTTTAAAGTGTATTTTTTTAATGTTTATCTATTTTTGAAGGAGAGAGAAACAGAATGTGAGTGGGGCAGGGGCAGAGAGAGAGGGAGACACAGTTTCTGAAGCAGGATCCAGGCTCTGAGCTGTCAGCACAGAGCCCAAGACGGACCTTGAAATCACGAGCTATGAGATTATGACCTGAGCTGAAGTTGGACGTTTAACTGACTGAGCCACACAGGCACCCCATAAGTGTATTTATTTTTGACAGAAAGAGAAGGCACAAGTGGGGAAGGGCAGAGAGAGAAGAAAGAGAGAGGATCCCAAGTAGGTTCTGTGTTGTGAGCACAGAGCCAGATGCAGGGCTCGATCTCACAAACAATGAGATGTGACCTGAGCAAAAATCAAGAGTTGGAGGCTTAACCAGCTGAGCCACCCAGACTCCCCTTAAAGCATTATTTAATGAAGTTTTGTAGCATAATAAAACAAATGTGTGTTAGAGCTCCCCATTTTTCATTAATTTTTCTTCATTTTGTCACATTTTTAAAATTCTTTATTATGCCTGGATCTTTAATTTAAACTATCATGGGCACTATTCCACTTGGTTTAGTTCAAATACTCCTGAGTAAATGTTTCCCTCAAAATTCCTTAATTGTTTTGACTTAAATTTTTTCAAATCTATTATATTGAAGATGTTAAATAATCTCAAGTAGGCACTTAATTATTATAAATAAATTTATTCTCCTTCCAAGACTTCACATTTCCTAGACAAAAAATGGAAACAACATCCTCTATACATGTACATGTTATCATATAGGTTGTGTAAAAGATTTTTAAAGTCACCTGAATCTCATTTTTACTGTCCCTTATTGTAACTTCAAACTTTCCAAATAGTTGACGCTCAGTCTCCAAAACAGAAATCCTTTGTAAAAAGCACAAGCACACTCTGCCGAGCAGCCTGAATGTCATTGTAGAGAGTTTTTATGTCCTGGCATTGAAAGGGATGTAGAAGACCCTCTCTTCCCCAAAACAGCCACTGCTGATTTCCCAGATCTCACTGTGGGAGAATATTCTTGTGCACTGATCAGTAAAAATGCAAATCCAATAAGCCTATCAACGATCCATACCTAATTGCAAATTGAATTCTCTCTCTCTCCAAGTAGACAAATTTAAAGTTGATGGTGGTGAGAAAGTCTCCAAATGAGAGCAAGCCTGGCTGAGGAGTGCTGGGAAGCCTAACAGGTGAGGATGCCTGCGAGGCCATGGAGTGTGGGACCCCTGGAAAACAGGGAGGGCCACAGATACAGGAATGGGCAGCCTCTGCTCATGCAAGGATAACAGAAAAGAAACACAGACACCTGAATCCCACTGAAGCCATCACACTTGCCCTGGATACCTGCCTTCAACCTTCTTTTTACCCAAGTGGGAAACGCATCTCTACTTTGTTTGAGTTACTGTTATTTTGTGTTGTATCATACACAGCCCAAACTAAGCCTGTTACACAGGAAATCATCTCATTTAATCATCTCAGCAACCCTATGAGATATTTAGTACCATTACCTTTACTTTACAGATGAGCAAACTGGGGCACAGAGAGGTTAACTTTCTTGTCTGAGGTAACATCAATGGTAAAAGGTATTGCCAACAGGGCAAGGATCATGGCAGAGAGGAGGAAAAGGCTGACAAGAGTGGCTATCAGGGGAAGGGCACAGGAATGGGTCCCTAAACCAGCAGATTAATCCACATCCAAAACGTGTCCTTTCTGCTTCACATTTTGTACACAAGAATATTAGTCCTGAATTGTCTGAAGTCTTATGAAATTGACTACCACAGGTAAAATGGGATCCCCATCTATACAGCCTGTACATACAAAATTAAAAAGCAAGAGGCACACATAACAGATTTAGAGCAGAGAAGTAGCAACCTTAGACGCTCTGGATAATTGATGGTTCCCTTTTAACTCAAGATTGGGCACAGAACACTATTTTCACTCTCCTTTCAAAACTTTATCGACTGGTTTTCCTGCTTTACTAAGTATAATGAGGATACTGTTAGTGTTATTTGACAAATGATCTAGAAATTGCTCCAAGTCATTACACCGGATAAAATAGTCACCTTGGGAATTCAGAGGCCTGTGTTCCAGATCCATGGCAGCCACTGATGAGCTCCTGATTTCAGACCTTCCAACTGACATCCTGGATCTCTGTTTCCTCATTTATTAATAAAGATGGTTGAACTAGATCGTATTTTCGAAGGCCTTTTCTAGTCCTAATTGTCAATGATTCTGAATAGAATTATATCATGCATAAATGAGGAAAAAGTACAAGGCGTATTCCAGAAGGGTTTTTTTTCCCTTCATAATCCCTGTGAGGAAGTTGTTTAACTAACCCTGTTCCCTGGCCTCCCCACCCCCCCGAAACGGCAGCGTGCAGTAAAAACACGAGATTGATGGAGGCTCCTGATTATTTAGGAGCTGCTTAAATAAGACTTTATTATAATACTATTTACCATGAGGCCTGAGAAAATTGGTGGGATTAGAGTTACAGCCCTAATAATTTGCCTTTATAGATTTAACCTGAAATAACAGGCTGGAAGGACAAATAAAATTAGCAGTTTCCTGAATAATTCCTGGATAAATGTAAGTATAAAATCCTGTTGAAAAGAAAGCAACAAGTTGGTAGCTATGGTTCAAAAGAGGCAGAAAGAGAAATGGGAAGGGTTCCTCGGACACTAATTAAGGGTTTGGCAAAGTTCTGGCTCCCGCAGTTTGCCTTACCTTGGAGCTGTTCTGTTTCTTTTCTTGCAGTGTTAAGTGTCAGAGTGACAAATCTCTTTCTTCGTGGGCAATCTCCCTCATGTGGCACTTTGCCAGGCATCCAGTAAAATGCAAGATGGGAGAAGGGGGAAACCCTCTCAGGAATCCAAAAGAGAATATGAATTGAGTTTGTCTCCTTAACATAATTTCCCTCATTCATTCATTTACTCATCCACTCATTCATTCATTCATTCATTCATTCATTCAAGTGTCTCCCTTTAGTTGGCATTTGTCTAGGGGCTGTGGGATACAAAAAAGATTTAGCAACCATAGAAGATACTGCTATCTCAGTCATCAAGGAAATGACTGTATCACTGATATTTCACCTTCCCACTGATCGCAGGGTGGGTTTTTTTTTTAATGTTTTATTTATTTTTGAGAGAGAGAGAGAGGCAGCATGAGCAGGAGACAGACAGAAAGAGAGGGAGTCACAGAATCCGAAGACAAGCTCCAGACTCTGAGCTAGCTATCAGCACAGAGCCCGACATGGGGCTCGAACCCACAAACTGTGAGATCATGACCTGAGATGAAGCTGGATGCATGACCGCCTGAGCCACCCAGGTGACCCTAAGGGTGTTTTTAAAAATTTTGTTATTACCTTTGCATATTGGTTCAGTACTTATTTCAGTGATTTTAATGTTCATCCTTACCTTTACCTTTGCCTCCCAAACCTCCGCTTTGTGTTTCCTTTCTAAAAAATTTTTTCAGCTTTCTCCAATATTTCTTTAGAATTGCTCAGAAGAGAGAATTTCACAGCAGCAAATGGCCACATGACAGGAGATTACATTTTTGCTTCTTCAGGCATGGCAAAGGCTACTTTCACTTCATAGAAAAAAATATTACAATCAACAAGGACTGTTTCCAGGTATTTATAAAAGCACCTTTCTACTAAGAGGAAACAAATTCCAGTGGTGATGCAGACACAGTGGCTTCGCACGAGCTCACTCCTATGCAATCAGGAAGGAAGGCAGGGCAGGACATCAGAGCTCTTCAAGGAGCAAAGCTTACTTCTAGGGCGGGACAAACTAAACTCACTTCATCACTTCCAGCACTCATCAGCAGCAGCGCCTGAACATCCCTGCCCGGTCGTTTTCAAAGAACAAAATCCTGATTACAGGTGCAGCCAGGCAATCTACAATGGACTCTACCTTCCTGCTCTGCCAATCATGGGAAACAGGCCAGTGGCAAAGGCTGTAGCAACACCATTATTTCTGGATTCACTGCGCAAAACACTCTCTTAATTCTCCTGCAAAAAATGGCTTAACTAAATGTTTCCAAAGAACTTTTGAATTGCATGATGCCAGTGAAGATCTCCTTGGAGATCTTAACTTCCTACAATAAAAAATTGGGCAAGCATGATGAAAAGAAGAACTTTATAGCATAATATAAAATTGGATTTGGCTGGTATGTTACTATGCACATTAGTTTCCTAGAGCTGCCCTTACAAATTGTCACAAACTGGTAATAAACAGCTTAAAACAGCAGAAATTCATTGTTTTGGAGGGCAGAAGTCCAAAGTCAAGGTGCTGGCAGGGCTGTGATCCCTTCCAAGTCTCTAGGGAAGAATCCTCCCTTGCCTCATCTGGCTTCTAGTGGCTCCAAGGTCTCCACTGACTTGCAGTGGTATAACTCTAATCTCTTTTTCTGTCTTCACATGGTCTTCTTCTATGTACACTTTCCCATTCTCTTTTCATATAAGGATATTTGCCACTGGATTTAAAATCCGACCTCAACTAAGATGATTTCATCCTGAGATCCTTAACTTAAATTGTATCTCTGCAAAGATCCTTGTTCCAAATAAGGTGATATTCATAAGTTCCAGATAGACAGGTCTTTGGGGGGGCCACCATTCAACCCACTATACTATGTAATGCTATTAATTAGACCTTATCCACTTCAGAAAGCTTTGTACTGGATGCTAGTTGAAGTCTTCCTGCTCTTTAAAATACAGATGTAATTTGTTAGAATCCCAATTCCAGGCCCTGAGGAAATCTAATCCCTTCTGGGGCTTCTGCAAATTCCTAGAATTGGGTGAGAGGGATGGGCAATAACCTCCATGAATTAATTCAGTTCATGAATTGCCTCAATGCCTATTATTTCTTTCCCTCACCTTGTAGAGCCAGAAACAAAATTTGATCTAGTTCTTCAATTAAAAACAGCCATTCTCACAAGGCTCTTACATAAATAACAGATTTTAGTGTATTATAAATAATAGGGGGTTGAACACAGGAAGGCAAATCCCTTTAAATTGAATATAAGAAATTCCTGTTCTTAAATTCTTCAGCCACATTCCCTTTGTAACTTGGTCATTATCTCTCTCCTCTTTCTTTACTACCTTCTCATTCCTATTTATTTCTTAATAGGGCAGCTTCCTTACCTACCTTCTTTCCTCTATCAGCAGGACTTGCCCTAAGAGGCTTACCTTTTACCCTGGAATCTTATTAAGCCAGTTTCCTTTTAGGAATGGTCTCACCTGAGAAGAATTCTGGTATAAGCTATCAAGATTCTAATCCCCTCTTTCCTGCCTATTACACATCATTTAAAATCTATTAGAAAAGATCTTCAATATGGGCATTGAGGAAGGCACTGTTGGGATGAGCATTGGATGTTGTATGTAAGGCAATTTGACAATAAATTATATTTTAAAAAAGAAAGAAAGAAAAGATCTTCAAGATCAAAACCTCTGTACTAACACTGTTTCCACAGGAAAATTACAAATTAACCTTACTACTTTTATTTATAAAATTTATTCCAGGGCTTCTATTTAGACAATAAAAAAAGAAAAGAGGGAAAGTGCAAAAAAGAAGAGTCTGTATTAATGACTAGAGGAGCTGCCACCATGATCATATCGAATCTGATCCATAATCTAATCACACTGAGGCTGTACTGATGCCCTCATTTAACAATATGAAGCCACAGGTCTCTTTCTTCTTTTCTTCAGAGAAATGTGAGCCTCTACCAAAGCTTATGAGCTGCAGTACTCAGTGACAATAAATGAGCAGCAGGACATGACTGATTAATGTGTGCTGATTTTCCAGGTTTCCAACAGCCCTAGACTACCAAGAGCTAAAAGTGCAAACCCCAGCATGGATTTTTCCCTCCAGATACCTGGGAAGGCGGGGGGAGGGCAGGGACTAAGAAAAGAAGAGCAAAGAAGCAGCTGTTGCCAAAAATGTGGATAGACATACAACACTGAGGGCTAAGGCAAACAGTCAAGGCCATCAAGAAAAGAACCATCACTTCCTCAGTTAACTACTTAGGGATGAAATGATAGAAGAGCTGGTGTTTGGAAAATAAAAACTGGAATGTATAGAGGCAATAACTTAAATAATCCTCTAGAGGCACAGGTCTGACATATGAATGTCTATTTCTAGGATTAGGCCTGATTTCAAAGTCCATCCATCACTCAGGTGATGGCTCACTGATGCTGATGGAATTGTGGCCTAAGTGGAGATGAAGGAATGAAATGGCAGATTTCAACAGCCAATCTACCTGAAAAAATTTATGTCCAGAGAACCACAGTTAAAAGATGAAGAAAGAGGCACCTGGGTGGCCCAGTCAGTTAAGCATCCATCATGATCTGTCTTGGGATTCTCTCTCTCCCCCTCTCTCTGTCCCTTTTGTGGTTGTGATCTCTTTCTCTTTCTCAAATAAATACACCAACTTTAAGAATACATATATATAAAATAAAAATAATTTTTTTAAAAAAGATGAAGAAAAGGAAGAACAATGCAATTAAATAGATTATCTGGACTCTCACATTTTACCCATTCGTTAACAGAAAAATAGTGCCCCTAGGAATTTTGAGTTTGCTGAATCAGTTACAATAGCATAAACTAAAGTCTTACAGATAATTGCAAGTGAATAAGTTCTCTACCAGGAAACATCCCTGAGAAGTCATCTATGTCAGCTCCTTTGCTTTTAGATAAGAGCACTGTTATACTCTTCTTAGAGAGGAGAAACAAATTTGCTCTTAAAAGTCTCAAAAGGGGGATTCATAGTTATCCTGGATGTAACAATTCTCATGCTGACTCCTCTTACATTCACAGTTCTCTCTGTAGACAGACAACAGTAATCGTCACAGTTAGAATATTATCATGTTCACACTCAGCTCCATTGTAGTCTTTCTTCCTAGCCCTTATTTTCGATTTCTCTAATCTTTTTAGCCTCCTCGAATCCCCAGTTATGTTCTTCATTTGCCCTAACTGTGAATATCAAATGTGAGTTGTCCTCCAGGAAATTTCTTTATGCCACCACAAGTGGCTCACATTACTTATGTCCTAAACAAAAAGTTAAAAAGTCAAAAGAACTTGGGAAATCTTTGGCTTAGTCAATTCCACAAACATTTATCAAGTACTCATATATGCAAGACACTGTGCTGGGTTTGAGATAAGAGAGAAACAGGTATTTGTAATAACTCAAAAGCAAAAACAATCTTTATATGCAACAGTTAAGTAACCTCTGCTGCCTCCATTCTTGGAATGCTATGGGCCAGTTACAAAGTGAGGCAGATCTATGAGTATTGATATGATCATATTTCCAAGACAGATTGTTGAATGACATAGATAAAATGCAGAACAAAAGTAATAATAGCTAATGCCAACACAGGTCTTGGCATATGCACACAAAAACCAATACTACTTCATCATATATGTAAATACATTAAAAAGGAAAAGGTCTCAAAAAATGTATCCCAAACAAACAAACACATGATTATGGTTACCCAGGAGACTGAGATTAGGAGAAGTGATCAAGGGAAAATTATCTTTCTTCATAATGCTTGATTGTTTTTTATGACCAAGGGAATTTACATATTTACTCAGTAATTAATAACTTTTATTTAAAGGGTTAGTAAGAGTCATGGCCCTTCACTTCAAATTGTCCATAATTAAGTTGGGGCGGCGGTGAGGAAAAGCAGAGAAAAGCTGTTCAATCTAATCCACAAAGCTATGCTGGTCAGAATAAGTATCTGGGGCAGGTGAGGGGTCTGGTTTGTTACAGAAAGGACAGAGCACATTGCCAAACAATGACTTCTCTGGGAAGATGGCATGTGACATAAGCTTGAAAGATGAGGAGGAGACAAATGCCAGTATACTGAAGTTGAGGGGCATTTTAAGCTAAGAGGATAGCATGAGAAGAAGCTAATGGACAGTAAAGAAGAAGGCAGGCAGTGCTTAATCTGACAGACAGCAGGGAACCAGAGAAGGTCTGTGAGCAAGGGGTGATCTAATTAGGGGTACGGCTGAGGGAGAGAGAGAGAGAGAGAGGAGAGTTCCCTGAGGAGTATAAGTTATGGGATCTTGGTAAGGGAAATGGCAGAATCTAAGATGATGCCAAGGCATGAAGCCCAAAAGAGCATCACTGAACATTTAAATGTGGAATATTCAGAAATATGTCTCATAAATGGACCTACTGCATCTAGGAAAGCAGAAAGGTAGCAGTTGAAAACCACACATGACAAAAGTTAGAAACCATCACTGTCAGGAGCTGGAAACAGAACATTTGTAGGATAATAATTTGTTTGTTTCTGCTCTGTCTGCCAAAGCACAGCTACTCAAAGTGTGGTCTGTGGACCAGTGCAGGTCCATGAAGTATTTGCTAGCCTTGTGTAAGGCTATAGGAATTGAAATTAAGATAAAGTATTTAGAAACTTTTATACCAATTTAATGGATTAATTTTGTTTAGTGGCTCTAATAATTCTTAAAATTGCACTTATATTTTTGTATACCTTTTAAATTTCATTTTTCTAGCAATTCATTATTGTATTCTATAAAAGTTTCAACCCACAAAAGATTGAAGGGGAAAAAACTCATTCACCAAAAATAGTTTGAGAGGTACCATTGTAGATATGCTTCACACTTAAAGATTATAGCTCTTTTTTTTGTTTCATTTTATTCTGAAAATATATTCAAATAAGTGCCACAAGCCTGTTTTCCCCAACTTTACAGAAGGAAAGACCCAGTCTTAGACAGGTCTTATAAATTATCATGAAATCACACAAAAATGCAGGGGGTTGGTTAGGGGTGGGGAGCAGGTCTAGAAAGCTGAGTTTCAACTACGACCCAAAGAATTTCCAGTATTCCAGGTTTCCAGCATTTCCAGTGTGGTATGGGCCGAAATTGCTTTTTAGAAGACAGATGAACCACTTTGCTTTATAAAACATGCACCCTGTACTGCAAGGCTCTCGGAAGCAAATTTAATATACCATTGGATAGAGGCAAAAAGCTTCCAACTTTTTCCTTTCTTTTAACTCAAGGATTTCAAATGAATCTCAAATAGCTAGGCGGGTATCAACAAATATTTTAATGAATTATGAATGATTATATAGTAGGCGGGATATTTGGAAATGATCAAACTTCCCCAAATATCCCATTTTAGGGACATCTTTTAGAGCTGATATTTAACTTAAAAGCTATCTTTAAATCAAATTATTTTTCTTATTTTTGCTCTGTGCCCAACAAATTTGAATGACACACCATTATGAAAGGCTGTGAACATGTTGGTATTTCAAATAGCACCAGAATGACTGGTTCCTGAAAATATAGAATCATAAAGTTCAAATTTTGTTTATTCTCAGAAACAGTGACAGAAACAGGATAGCTTGCTGGAGGATTCACTAAGCTCCTAGACAATGAAAGAATTCCAGCAAAATAACATTCTGATGAGTTAAGTGTAAATGAACTAGGGATATGTAGATTAAATTTCTTTTGAAACACACATGGTTTTTTAAAAATTACCGAAAGTGCTTGGCAAATGTGCGAAAGGGATATGCCAAACCCCAAGTGTTTGACAGACAGTTGGAGAAATGAGGCCAATACAAAAATCTCTGGTTGGTCATTCATTCCCTCTAGGTACTAACCACAAAGGTGTCTTAGACTCCCATCAAGGCTACAGGAGACTAGAATATTCTTAAAGCTAATTTACTAGGCAAACAAACCAACCCCATCACCTTTAGAAAACTTGATCATTTTTCAGGGAAATTGGTCCTAAATATGAAATTAGCCTAGTGATTAGCAACACAGAAACTCTAAGAAAGGCTTGATTTTTAAAGGGAAATTGACTGTAGGGCTGAATAACCTAATCCTAATTTTGACTCTTGAACAGATCAAATGTTGGTCACGGTATGGAGAACAACTACGTGCCACATCATTGACGCTGTGCCTCCGTGCAAGCACACCAACATTGGTGACATAGACTAACTGTTCAGCTTTATGACATCCATTGCACATAAAAGTATTTTACAGAGTAAACAGTTGGTTTGATTTACCCAATAGTGAATACTACTCTGCTTTATTTTTTTTTTAACATGTGTCTAACAAATTAAAGTTTACTGCTTAAATTATTATCGGGTCCTATTCCATGCTTCCTTGGTTCTTCCCTAGACATATCTTTAGTGATGGGCAGGAAGCATTTGTATCTGCCTCTCAGGTAAGAGCTTCTTTTACAGAAATGGGCAAAGGAAACAGAAGAGTTCTTGTCTGTCTTCTCATGTTTGGTAGTGAAAGTGTATGTATCCAGATACCCTATTTGTGGGTTACTCTCTCACTGAAGATTGTAGCTTTTTGAAGGCAGCATTCTCATCTGCCCCATTCACCACTCTACTGTCATTCTTAGCATAGTGCTAGGCAGAAAGAAGCCACTCAGTAACTATCTGTTGAATATTTATGAATGAGTAAAGCAGACCCAGAATAATCCACATCTATTTTCCTCTCAGAGACTCACATATGACAGTGGACGAAGCCATCATCTGAGTATGTACACTATCTTCTAATAGCCTTTCCTTTCACGGCACTGAATTCATTCAGAATGTTCTAAGATTTCCTGCCCAGTGAAGTAAGAAGAGCCAGTGCCAACCCTGAATAGCTTTGAGGCTATTGGGAAGTGAGTGGGACAGAGGGCATTTTAATCAGTCAACCAGCTCTAGCGGCAACTGCCTTTAAAAAGTGCTTTCTGATAAGTAAAGCTCCCCAAGCCCCGAGGCACTTAAACATTGATCTGTAAATATTTAACAGTGATATAGAGATATGTGGAATCATCCTGCTGATCTTTACAGAGCAAAGAGACTACCCACCTGACTCTTAAAAACATTCCTCAGGTTTTGAGTCTGCTGCCTTTCAGTGCTTCTATGAGCCTCCTTGGATCATTGACCTGCCTGAACCAACCTTAAACAAATACCTGTTTGTTCTCTGGCCTCCAACTTGTTCTTCCAGAACCATGGGGGATACCTGACTTGCTTATTGGCTTTAGAACTCACAAATGTGGACGCTAACCTTGACTTTCTGGGTAGAAGAAAATATTCTCAAATATTGTCACCAACATTCTCCCTCATAGTCAGAAATAACAGTATGCCTTTGTCCTTTATTTTGTCTTTACCACTGTTGTACAGATTCAGTCCACTATTTAAACAATTTACCTGCCTTCACAGAGGAATAACAATATTTTAACTTGCTTAGAGTTGGCTAGGGAAGAAGCAAATGCCCTTTCCACAGAGTCAAGCCTGATGATTTTGATTTTGATAGAGAAAAACTGGACTACTGTCACTTAGCATCACAGTAGTGGCACATCGCTTCAATTGAAGGCTGTGTCTACACTGCCCCAAAAGACCCAGATGCCCATTCACTCAGTTCAGACAACCAATCAATCAGCCAAGTCAAATAAGCAGTCAGGAAAACTGATGATTTAACTGAGTTGAATGGTTGTTTGACTGAACTGATTAATTCAGATCAAAGCAGTCATCCTGCGGCCCCATGTTGCCCATACCTGCCTCATGGTGGAATGAGTTCTGACCACGGAGGACACAAAAAAATATAGGACTCTCTGTCAGAAGGTGACTGGCTGCCAGACTTCTTGACCATAGTACCTGAATGGTCATGGGATAAACTTCCAAACCAGCAACCTCTGCAAGGGGCGTGATGTGCACGGGAAGGACATAAACTCTGGGATCAAGATTGCCTGGGGTGAAATCTCAGCTGGGTCACTCAGCACCTTGGTGATCTCATGTACTTAACTGTTCTCTGCCTCCAATCTATAATTTGAACATAATATGACTTTATCTTAAAGGGTTAGGATGTGTGATGAGTCAATGAGGTAACATAAAGCACGTGGTAAGCGCCCAATAAATGTTTGCCATTGTTTTTGTTATTATTATTTAACAGAAAGAAACTTCAGATCGGATGGAGCCTTCATTGTATGGCTAGAATTTCCCAGTGCCTTGGATGCTTCTAAATTTGAAATAATATATCTCCCAGCAAAGACATTTTCATTTGTCAGTAAATATTTTATTTTTCCAAACTTCTTTAGGTACTCATAGTTTATATGAGGTATAACATCAACAGATACATTGCCTGGAATTATCCTATGGAAAACTTCCATATTGACTCCAAGACAACTAGAAACCTTCTTGTACTCATTGAAACGTATCATCTTTGAGGAAGGTGAAATACGTGAGAAAAATACATGTGGAGTGGAGGGCTGGGGCACTGTGTCTGAGGTGCAGAGGTGACTTCAGTGCGGCCTTTGAGTTTTCACGGCGTGGCACACTAAGAAGTCCCTGCACTTGGTATAAAGTGCGGCTGTTCTTATCTTGAGATTCTTAATAACCTTTGACCAAAAAGCCCTGCAAATCATTGGGCATGACCTATTATTGGTAAGATTCTAGAGATGTACCTCCATAGATCACAGTCTTTCTGTTAGAAGATTTTAATAAAATATTGATTAGCTCAGCTGGTATGATGCTTGTAGCTGAAATATAAGTTTTCCCGTGGTTATTACCCGCGAAGGAGCTACTTCAGATGACCATGACTGCCTCACAGTACAGACTCACCAGACAGAGCCACAGGGTGTCTCCATGAAGCACTTCACTGGGTTCTCAGACCAGGGATGCCAATGAACAGGACTGATTTGAAGTCATTTCCCTCCTGTGTCATTCCACTCGTGTCAGCTCATTATTCAAAAATGCATGTTGAATACTCTCAAGAGCCTAAAAGTATCTCATACTAAACACTAGAATAAAGATTTGGATTCTCTGTCCTTTATCCAGCCTTCCTTAGTTCACATCTCATTCTTAAACTCTTGACATGATCACTGTATTGTTTCTCTACAGCTGTTTTAGTTGTTTGTTTAGATGTTTGTTTAGATGTTGAGACAAACCACTGTTTTAGTTGTTTGATTTTTACTGTGTGATTAGTCTAGGCGTGACTGGGAGAAAAGCACATAAAGCATTATTTTATTTGAAAGCCAGAAGCACATAATGTTTATTAATAAAGAGCCTGGTTTACATAGATTTTATTATTATTGAGCATAAAATGGTTTATATTACAAGCAAGGGTGAAATTACTAACTAATTAGCCTGTGAAGATCATGTTTAATGGAATATATAAATCTAGGGTGTTGCTTTTTTTTTTTTTTTGCAAACCTTAGGGGTCTTATTCATTAAACATGTACATATGCAGTCTTTATGCTGAAACAGGGGGCTGCGATATACAATTCAAGGTCAAATGATTCATTTTGTGTTTCTCAAAGTCCAAAATCTAGGGCTTTAAATTCCTTAATTCTTATTGAAGTCAGTTTTAATACACAGCTGCCATAGTGTGAACACTGAATTCAACTATAAATGATGGCAATTGAAAAAAGCAAAAGTGAAGAATTAAAAGACTACATTCTCTCTCTCTCTCTCTCTCTCTCTCGCTCACTCGCTCGCTCTCTCTCTTTGGGCACTACAGCTTAAGACCCACTTAACTCTTCCAAAGGAACTTTGTTTCTATTAACCTAGAGGATTGCACAATCTTTGTAAACACACCATTCTCATATATTTCAGTTTAAATTTTGTAATAGCACCATAAAATGTGTCAAGCATTGCAATAAACTATCAGTCACAGGAAGCACAAATTGTATGGGAAAACTACTAGAAACCATGTCTTAGAAGGAAGAAAAAAGTGAAATTCTTAAAGAACTTGGAAAAATAATCCTAAATGTTTCCTTAAAATGTATGTTTCTCATTTTTAATAAAAATAAAGACCGTGTGTGTTAAGTCAGATTTCAAGGTTTAAAGCAGTTGTGGCTCCTTTAATCCCTAACAAATGCTGGTTCCTCAAGGCCACTGAAGAGCAGATAACCTTCCCTCTTTACCCACCCCCTGCTGCTCTGGAGTGGGGGCATTGTTAGCAAGGGGTCGGGTAGAGCTACAGAGATGCACATGAGTGCTTGCTGCTGTTTCTTTCATTTCAGGAAAGGCTCTATGGGTGAAACTCAGAAGATATTGGGTTCGTTGTATATCACACAGTTGGCTAAAAGCTGACTTGTATCAGATCCTGAATCTAGTCCTTTCATTCAAAACTCAACTCAGCACAGGTGAACGATTCACTTCTGTTCTAGGAGGCTACAAAGTGCTCATTTGAAAGAATAAAGAAGCCTCCTTTGATTGAATGACACCCAGTTGTCTCTCTTTTGTCTCTTGCTTGCTTGAACAGCCTTAGCGAGACTACAAAAAGCAAAAGCAAACCCAAAGAAAAAAACCAGCTTAGCTGCTATGATAATACCACAGTGATTTTCACTTACTCTGTGACCACCCCAATAAGGCCAAACTATTAAAAGAGTCACAATGATGATAAGGCTGCATGCTACCATAAAGTCTCCAATGTTCTGTTTTATGACAGTGCTTTGTTTTAATGTCACAACTTAAAGCAAATCTAGACTTACCAAGTCATAGATTTGTATTCAGGAAATTGTGTTTAGGAAGAACCTCGAATGTTTGCTCTGGAGGATCTGGGATTCTTGGACACGGGCAAGCATTTGCAGGCTCAAGTTGGGCCAGCCAGGTTCAGGTCATTTAAAGATGAACACTGCCCCCTGCTGGGAAGAGGCCACATTACCTCCAAAGAACTACATTTGAAACTGAAAAGCCGCACTGTATATAACTGGGGAATTAATTTAGATTTTTTTCATCTTTTTTAGTTCTTAGCTTGACACCTAAACTCAGAAGAACTGTAACTTCAGAGAAACATTATTGCATTTTGAGACAATTTGGTTTATTTTATTCTTGTTACTCAGCCCATTATTATGAACACACCAGCCCTGGCAGAGAATCACCCAAATGAAAAGATAAGAAAAACAAAGGCAGCGACTCGTAACTGGGGGGTTGGGAGCTTTTGAAATAGAACAACACATGGAAAAGAGAAAACTCTGCAAAGGTTTTATTTTTTTTCTTTTTTAAGTTTTTATTTAAATTCCAGTTAATCTCCAGTATAATATTAATTTCAGGTGCACCCCAATGTTTATAGCATCAATATCTACAGTAGACATTGCTTCTTTTTTTTTCTTTTACAAATAGTTTATTGTCAAATTAGTTTCCACATAACACCCAGTGCTCATCCCCACAAGTGTCCTCCTCCATGCCCATCCCTCCTCCCCCCCACATTCATCAGTCCTCAGTTTTTGTCAGCATTCAAGAGTCTCTCATGGTTTGCCTCTCTCCCTTTCCCCCACCATTTCCCCCCTTCTTCTCCCCCTTGGTCCTCTGTTAAGTTCCTCCTAATCCTCCTATATGTGCAAACATATGATATTTTTCCTTCTCTGCCTGACTTATTTCGCTCAGCATAACACCCTCAAGGTCCATCCATGTTGCTACGCATGGCCAGATTTCATTTTTTCTCATTGCCATGTAGTATTCCATGGTATAGATAAACCACATCTTCTTGATCCATTCGTCTGTTGATGGACACTTAGGCTCTTTCCATGTTTTAGCTATTGTGGAGAGTGCTGCTATGAACATTGGGGTACATGTGCTCCTATGCCTCAGCACTTCTATATCCCTTGGGTACATTCCTAGCAGTGCTATTGCTGGGTCCTAGGGGAGTTCTATTGTTAGTTTCCTGAGGAACCTCCACACTGTTTTCCAGAGGGGCTGTACCAGTTTACATTCCCACCAACAGTGTAGGAGGGTGCCCATTTCTCCACATCCTCGCCAGCATCTCGTGTTCTCTCATTTGCTCATTTTAGCCACTCTGACTGGCGTGAGGTGGTATCTCAGTGTGGTTCTGATTTGTATTTCCCTGATGAGGAGGGATGCTGAGCATTGTTTCATATGTTTGTTGGCCATCTGGATGTCTTCTCTGAAGAAGTGTCTGTTCATATCTTCTGCCCATTTCTTAACTGGGTTGTTTGTTTTTTGGGTGTGGAGTTTGGTGAGTTCCTTATAGATTCTGGATATCAACCCTTTATCTGATATGTCGTTTGCAACTATCTTTTCCCATTCCGTTGGTTGCCTATTAGTTTTGTGGGCTGTTTCCTTTGCCGCCTGCAAAGGTTTTAATAGTTGATAGTTCAACTGCTAGACCACCAAAAGCTAGAGAGAGAACCCAGCTATGCTCAGAGAGCTCACAACACATCTGAATCGCCTCATTTTCTGCCCATACCTTTTCCCCTAAACTGAGCACCCCGACAGAGCTGCCTGGAAGAGAGCGTGGCACTCAGGGCCCAAGACGGAGCCCTAAGGAAGGGTTAGAACTCTACAAGGACACTCCATGCCCTGCCCTCACCCTGACTCCCTTCCTGCTTCCTGGGGTGAACTGCAGTTGAGCTGAACTCCAAGAGCTGCAAGGGAGAAAGTCCTGGAAACAAAGAGCTGTCTGCTCACCTTGCCACCTCAAAGGCAGTGCATTTTGTGGAACCTCTAGAAATTATCTTTGGTGAGGAAAATGTGTGGGTCAGTTGTTGAATGGACCCCGTAAAGGACAGCTCAGATTCATCTGACAGGGAGCCCATGGTCCTGGGGAGAGGTCACTCGTGACTACACTAGATTTTTAAAGTCCTATCATTCAGACTGAGTCCCTGCTCAGTCCCTGCTGCTAGAAGACAGCACCAAGGCCTGCTTGTATTGAATGGTTCAGCAAATGTTATTGAGTGCCGACTACATGCCAGGTTCCTCCTGGTACTTAGTGTTTAATGAGTTTTGGTAATTCTGTCTGGTTCACAAAGTACTTTAATGCCATTCTATCAACACAACTCCTGGAGGCATGAATGACCTTGGAATTAAAAAGATTAAATACTTTGCCCATGGTCATGCAGTTCTAGGTTGAATAGACCTTGTGTTCATCCTACCTTATACATCTCTAGAGTTGACATAGCTCTGCTTCTCAAAGTCACTTTATCTATCTATCTATCTATCTATCTATCTATCTATCTATCTATCTGAAAGGATAAGACAGGAAAGGGAGAGAGAAATGTACTACATTGAATATCCAAAGAAATTCTATTAAATATTCACCCAATTTGTTGATAAATTCCCTGTAGGAAGTAGCACTGGCCTTCCAAGCACCACTATAGTTTGTAAATAAGAACTAATTCAATATTTTAGTTTTTAATTAATAATCCCTTTTGATTATGTGACATTTTCATTGCCCAATTCCAGAATAATATTATACTTATAGAACAAATTATTATATTCCTTTAAAAACATCTTTCCTTCATAGATGTTAACCCTAAATAAATAATATGTCACTTTCCTCCTTAAAATTATTCACTATTCCCTGGAGCTGAATGTTAATAGATGCTCAGCATAAAAAGTATTCTAAAATCACATTAGTTTAGAGAAAGTTTCATTTTATATCCTCCTTTTGGAATACTAACCACTCTTTAAAAAATCCTACAGTAAGAAAAACTAATTTTGTTGTACCACACATTTCTCAAACTTACTGGGCCACAGACTTTTATTAACAGACTATCTACTAAAAAACCAAGGAATCTAGGAAATGCAGTTTAGGGAATACTGGCTTTCTGGATAAAATCTAGGCTCTTCAGCTCAGCACACAAGCCTTTCATAAAACAATACTTGCCCACCATCTCCAGCTTCATTTCCCATCAGTACCCTCCTTATGCCCGACCATGAACCCAACTATTTACTGTTTCCTGAATTCATCTTGTTCTCTCATACCTGCATGTCTTTAAAAATGCCAGTGCTTCTACCTGGAGCATCTTTGGACTTCCTTTTCCCCCGGGCCATCTCCTAACCATTCTTTCAAATCTCAGGTCAACTCTTCTCCCTCTGAAGACCCTTCCTTCCCTAACTTCCCCTAGGAAGATTTAGACACTGCTCCCTCTATATCTAAACCTTTATGGGTACCTCTCTCCACTTACCACATCAGTGTGTCTTTTGTCCTGTTTCCCTACTAGCTCTTCTAGGGTCTCAAAGGTTATCTATTCCCCAGGACTTAATGGTACCTGGAACATTCACGGATCCTTGTTTGGTGAATTTGTTCTGGGATTTCCTTCTTTATTTAACATCCTTTCTTTTTCCCTTTTTTAAATAATTTTTTAATGCTTACTTATTTTTGAGAGAGAGAGACAGAGCATGAGTGGGGGAGGGGCAGAAAGAGGGGGAGACATGGAATTTGAAACAGGTTCCAAGATCTCAACTGTCAGCACAGGGCCTGATGCGGGTCTCGAACTTATGAGCCCTGAGATCATGACTTGAGCTGAAGTTGGATACCCAACTGACTGAGCGACCCAGGTGACCCTAACATCCTTTCTTTATTCAAAGTAATTTTTTTCCTTCATGTAATTACATAGAGTAATCTTAAAAGTCTTAACGATACTACTACTAATAGCAAATTTTTATTGAATGCCTACTATGTGCCAGGCTCCACACTAATTATTCTTACCAGACTGTCTTGTTCAATTATCACAGACATATATGAATATATGATTATCTCCATTTTATATATCAGGCAATCAAGGCACATGGAAGTTAAGTAATTTGCTCAAAGTCACACACAACAGGTGGATGCAGAGCTTGGACTGTTTGTACCCAAAAATTCTCTTGGTTCCTATATTATAGTATGCTTGCAGGTCTATTCAAACATGGAAAAGATTCACCCCAATATAAGTAGAAAAGCAAAGTATGAGTTTTCCTCCAATTCACCAAGGAGAAGAGGGAAGACTTAGATATCTATGGTACAATGTAAGGAGGATCACAGAAGCACTGCAAACAGGTCTCACAAAAAGCCACCTATCAGTTTCTAGGGGAAAAAAGAGAGCACTATAAAAAGTATTAGAAATGTTATTTATTCATAAAAATGAAGCAGCCTTCAGGGGTTACCTGCAGTGCCAGCTGGAGGCTAATCTCTGATTAAACCTTCTGTTCTAGAACTGGAGATGGTGGTAGAGTGCCTGAATGGCTCAGTCAGTTAAGCGTCTGACTTTGGCTCAGATCATGATCTCGTAGCTCATGAGTTCAAGCCCCGCATCAGGCCCTGTGCTGACAGCTCAGAGCCTGAAGCCTGCTTTGGATTATGTGTCTCCCTCTCTCTGCTCCTCCCCTGCTCACATTCTCTCTCTCTCTCTCTCTCAAGATAAATAAGTATTTTTTAAAAATTTATAACTGCAGACTATGGGAATATCAATGGCAGGTATAGTAATAGTAGTTGGGATCAGAGCCGTGTGGCAATAATAACCACAATGACCATCCCAATAGCTCAGATGCATCTGTCCCCACCCCTGCAGTTTCTCCTTTACATATAGGGAAACTGAGATTCGATGAGTTCCATCATGGCTCATAGTCACCCAGTTAGTAACACAGTTGAGCTCATCTAGATCAAACCCCAAAGTTCCTTGAAAGACTCTAAGAAAACGAAGCAGTCTTTAAAAGCCCACTAGGACTTTAGCTACTTCTGTGATACTGTGGTTTGTTCTTGTATTTGTTCTTGAATTTTAGCCTGTCATCCAAAACCAGAGTGATATCTCTTGAGACAGAATGTTAAGCTTATCTCTATTGTTGTTAACATAAAGCACAGATTCGCTGAACACTTGTTCACTGATTGATTAAATGAGGCCCAAGAACAAATGTGTATGTCAACTGGCAAGAAGCCCTCTGTGACCTTCAGGCAGCTGTCAAAGTCAGCCAGTGAGAAAGCTCCAGGCACTTACAAGACCACACTGGAACCCCCGCACTTTTGCCTCTACCTCCTACTGGCTGCAGACATTCACTAAGCCTTTTCTCTGGTTCTGCAGCACCTTAGTAACAAAATGAGGATACAGATTTCTCTGAGGGTCTTTCTAGCTTTAAATTTCTAGAGTGAAATTTTCAACACTGAAAGGAATAGGAATTTCCCCAAGAATCCTGACATTCCTGGTAAATAATTTGCATTTCTGGTACTTTGCATAAGAATTTGAAAACCTAAGTACCAGATTTCCTGTATATAACTTGGCTTTCAAAATAAATGAATAAAGGGGCACCTGGGTGGCTTAGTCGGTTAAGTGTCTGACTTTTGCTTAGGTCATGATCTCGTGGTTTGTGGGTTCGAGCCCCGCGTCGGGCTCTGTGCTAACTGCCAGCTCAGAGCCTGGAGCCTGTTTCAGAGTCTGTATCTCCCTCTCTCTCTGACCCTCCACTGTTCACGCTGTCTCTCTCTATCCTAGAAATAAATAAAAATATTTAAAAAAAATAAAAATAAAAATAAATGAATAAAGAAATAGATGGACCCTCTTCCTAATTAATATGCCTGTTGTCTAGGTTTTCCAACCATAAAGCAGGCCTTAGGTTTTATATATGTCTTGTGGCATAATGGACTGTGACAATTCAATAGTAATAACAGCGCTTTAAATAGAAGCCAGAGATCAGACATGCCTTACATTGCCACCGCTTTAACACATGAGAGAATCCTTAATTTTTACTGCCCCTGCTTCAGGAAAACTTCCCCCTGGTTGGGCATCAGAGATGGCCCTGGATGCTGGCATCTTGGCTTTCATCTGAGAGTGGACTGTTTCAGCCCCTGTTATGGACTAAAGTGTGTCCCCCTAAAATTTATACATTGAAACCCTAACTTCTAATGCAACTTCATTTGAAATAAGTCCTTTAGAGAGGTAATTAGGGTGAATGAGGTCAATTAGGATGGAGCCCTAATCACATAGAACTAGTGTTCTTTAAAGAGGAAGAAGCTGGAGAGGTCTTTCTCTGGACACAGTGAGGTGGCCCTCTTCAAGTCAGGAAGGGAGGCCTCAGGGGAAAATCAACCCAGCCAACACCTTGGTTTTGGACTTCAGCCTCCAGAACCTCCAAGAAAATACTTTCCTGTTGTTTCAGCCACCCAGTCGGTGGCACTTTGTTACGGTGGCCCTAAGCAGAGTAATACATTCCCTAAAACCAACACTGTGAAATCCCTAAAATAATTCCCATTTTTATTCATTAACTAAAACAAGGCAACTTGTTTTTATTATTCCAGAGTTTAAGGATTGAAGCAAAATTTCCAAATTCTCCTACCATCATCTCATTTCTCTCTCTATCCCTGCAGCCATTTCAAGAGTAAAAGATTTGATGGTCCCAGAACTCCTCCTTATAACCTGGCCCCGGAGACTTGGCCCTTGGCCACAGGCCGAGGGACAGGAAAATGCCCAGTCCTCACAAGGGCCCCTCCATTTTGTCCTTGGGGAATGGTGACTTGCCTCTCAGCCAGCAGCATTCCCAGACATATCATGGAAGCATGGCCACCCAAGGCAATAGGATCCAGAATTTTGTACTACCGTAGGACACCTACTGTATGGGTGTCTGCCTAGCTGCTATGTTCCTCACATATCAGTCTACTGCTTGCCTGAGGACATTTCTCGCCTGCCGTGCTGAGGTGTACTCACATTTTTCCATCCATTTTATCACTCAATAAGTATGTACTAAATGCCTTCTGGATGCTAGGCATGATTTCAGGGACTTGGGAGATTACAGTGACCAACATAAGCAAAAATCCCATTTTCATTGAGCTTATGTCCTAATGTAAACCTTTCTGATGAAATAACTGTCAATGGAGCAAAACCTCCCCTTTATTTTATCTTATTTTAACACTGCTCTTTACTTTTTTGCAAGGTGCCCTTTCCTAGTCTACGGCAGGTTTCTGTCTTTAACCATTTTCTTGACCTGCTCTCCCATTTCCTCAATAAAGTAAGTAACATTACCACAAGTCCATTTTACCAATAGGGATGTTAAAGGACAAAAGGTAACTGAATCTGCTTTTCCCAAAGCACTCACACACCTCGTATCAGTGCAAGGCTTGGAAACCAGGGTTTTGAAAGTCTGGAGTACAAATTAACCATCAGAAAGCAAAGCACAAGTGCTTCATATTCTAAGTTTCCACTTAAGCCCTGTACTGACAGTAAAAATACAAACAAAATTCCCTGTAACTTCTCCATGGGGACCCTTCTTGACTGATTTCTTATTACTCCACTGCACTGGTTCAGACAAAATCAACCAAGGTCATCACAGTGAAATGCATATTGCATGCTGATTGGAGAACCTGGATGGGAGTTACAAGCATGAACTCAAAGCCAGAACACTGAGTTTACTCTGTAATTATTTTATTCTCGACTATAGCAAGTCTCAATCAAAGCGCTATCCTGGGCTCAAAGCACTGTTTTCTAAAAACATCCAAGCCAACTTATACTTATGTGTAAAATGTACATATTAAATATAAATGATTCAGCAACATGATCAGATTTTACATGGTGTAAAAATCTCTTCTTTAAAGTTAACCAACCAAGAAATTACCTTTATCATATTTATAAATGTATTTGAAAACACAGTCTTTCTTTTTTTTTCTTTACCAAAATTAGTTGACAATTTTCAGTATCCCAAGGTTTTATGTTAAAGTGGAAGACTTTCTCTAGGCTGTGGTCACCACCCTTTGCACCTTACATTCTTTCTTAATTCCTCTGACAGTCTGTCTCATTGAAAGCTCACCCCTTCCAAAACTAAAACAGTGACAGCAATGCCAGTGAAGGGAAGGGATTGTGGGGAGGAGTGTGTCTGGGGATCAAAACAGGATGGAGTCTAATTCCAAGAAATTTATTATCTTAGAGAAGTTGCCTAGACTTGGCCTTCTTCCATGAAGTAAGAATCAATTCTTGGACTGGTTGTACAAAGTCAAGGCAATCTGGTCATTAAGGCAATGCTTAATTTCTACGTCACAAGGTCCAGATCACCAGAGAAATCTAAGGCCTTGCCCTTAGACTGCTAGGAGGTCAGCATCTAATGTACACATGAAACCAGCCTGGTAGGCATTAAAGATAATAGGCATTGTTAAAAATTACTACTGTTTGGCCACTGTACATCCTTCTTAAAGCCTCCTCCTACCCTCATCTCCCACTACCTTAAACTTGTCAGGCTCCCAAGGTCAGGTTCTGACTGACATTCTTCTGATTCTGTTAGGCTGGTGTTGGCATGAGGAACATCCTGTTTCAAATAAGAAGGTTTATTTGAAAAAATAATAAAACCCTCATAAAGATCCTTGGACATCAAATGACTCCTACAAAACAACAATTTGATGAATTAAGTGTAAATGAATCAGAAACATGTGTATTAGATTTCCCTCAGAATACACACGGGCTTCAATACTCAGAGGAAAGTGCTTGGGAAAACATATTCTGAATTTCCCTGAACCCAAAATGTTTGAAAAATAATCTCAAACTTACTTGACAGCTTCCCCACCCCAGGTCAAGGCAAGTGATAAATATATGTATATAGGTATAGCACGTGGTCACCGAGACATTCACAGCTCTGCTGCCCAGAGTAATAACGATGGTATATGGAGTGTGCCGTGAAGACAGGCTGTGAAGCCTCGGGCTTGTCTGTGTTCCCACTCACACAGGGTTTGTTTTTGTTTGGTTTTTCATATGAGAGAAGAACGTTGTAAAGATTTCCACTACCACTCACCCACCCCCTCCCAATCATTTTATTCCCATCGCTGAAACCCTCGGGGAGAATCTACTGTGTGTGACAAAGAAATATGTCTTTTCTCTGTGTTACAGACCTTGGACCGCATCCAGAGCCCCCTTTTCCCCCGGAGGCCAGCTCTCATGGTTCACGATTTGCATTTCATTGCCATACACTGAACCCAGCGAGAAGTAGTCTGAACCAGCAGAATGACGAGAGCTAAAAGTAGCAAGCAAGAAGTCTCCATTTTCCAGCTCATTCTGCAGAGTCTGCATTGCCAGAAATCCAAAGCCAAATATGATTTAAAATTTATACAAGCAAAGAACATCAACACGAGTACACTCAGTCTCTCTTCTCTTCCCCTTTCCCAAGACCCTTCTTGGCCTGGGAGTCTCTATTTTATCTTTAATTTAATTTGGATTGCTAATTATTATCTTTTTCTCTTCCCTTTACGCACATTTAATCTTGTCATCTACTTTCACAAAGTCCTGATTTTCTTGAGATCTCTTTACCCGTGAATCTTTTACTTGCAAAACTGAACAAAGTCAGTTTCCAGAATGTGAACAATATGAATCTGAAAGAGGAAGGAGTAGACTCAAGAAGAGTAGCCTAATATTTGGAGGGGAAAAAAAATCAATTTAGAAGGTATTAAAAGACATAAAATATGCTCTATATAGGGAAGGAAAATCTATTCATCCTGTCCTGTACATCGTCAGTCTTATAAATGTTAATAAAAGTTACAGGAAAGATTATTTTAATGAAGTCATCTCTGATATTCCGATAGGTTAGCACTACAAAATGAAACTTCTAATTCGAAAACAAGACTCTCTCCTTAACTATACACTTATTTCTTTTAACAGATATCAAAATGTCTCCATGGGGAAGTCTTACTGGCATCTCCAAGTAAAAAGTAATCTGCTTCCTCTCCTATAGTTCTTCCTTTGTTAGATGGGACCTCCTCTTCCCACATGCCATGTCCGAGAGGCCATAAAGAGCAATCATTTTCTAAATGCTTCCTTATTTAGTTCACCCCGGAGCCCCTCCGCCTGAATTTGTACAATCACATGCTAATCTGTCCCTAATCTATATGTCAGTCTATCATACACACTGCAACCCTGATGACAGTGCTAAACACACCGCCGAGTGTGCCCCCACTCTGCTAAAATCCTCCCATGTCTTCCATTGCAAGGGAAGGTGGTTCTCAAAGGTTAAGGGATGGATGGAAAAGAATTTACGCAGATCTCTCCAGGAAACTCTTTTTAAGAAATGTTTTTTCATGTTTATTTATTTATTTTGAGAGAGAGACAGAACATGAGTCGGGGAGGGGCAGACAAAGAGAGAGAGAGAAAGAGAGAGAGAATCCCAAGCAGGCTCCACATTGTCAGTGCAGAGTCCCATGCAGGGCTCAAACCAAAGAACTGGAGATCATGACCTGAGCTGAAATCAAGAGTCAGATGCTTAACCATCTGAACCACCCAGGTACCCCACCTCAGGAAACTTTTATACTCTGCACCATTTCTGCAATAACTGCCCTGCCTCCCTCTTGCCCGGGATATGCCGTGAGAGTTTGAAGGGGATCTGGGAAGGTTTCTAGTACATTCTGAGTTAGCTTCTTCTCCCCTTCCTGCCAACCTTCCCTTCTCCCCCACCCTCAAATCCTCTGACATAGAGGAGGAAGTCCAAACTCCTCAGGGCCCAGGAGCTGGGACCTGGCAGACATTCCCTGCCCTTCCACCCTGCACACACCCCACTGCAGCCATCCCAAGCTCCCTGCTCTTCCAGACTCTCTCCATTACCACACTGGTGGTGCCTGCTTCGCCCTCCATTGGAAACTCTCTTTCTTTCTGAGCTATTTTTCCCCTTTTCTAGCAAGCCTCAACTCATCTACTCCCACTGGAAGGGGCTCCTTCAGCACCTGGCACACACTGGCTCTTCTCACAAGTGAGTTACTTATCTTTTTCCCAGTCAAGGACTTTCCCAGACCAGATCCAGTCTTTGTCCTCCACTAGCAAATGCTCAATGTTTTTTGAATGACCACATGAACTCAAGTGCAAACAACTAAATGGGTGAAGGAAATCATGGTAGTCAGGAATATCTGAGCTGATTCATCCTATATGTTTTGCAAACAGTTTGTAGTAATATAATATTATTATACAATCAATCCAATTTGCCCACTAAGCTACCAGCAATAACCAGACTATGGTACAACTGAACTAGTTATTTTGGTTATCTTAACATGGAAACAAGATTTAGCCATTTATTGACTGAGTCACATATGAAATAAACTTTCCCCCTAAAAAAGAGTATGTACCAACTATTATGAATTTTAAAAATGCTAACATTTATTTATTGATTGCTTACTATCTTTAAGTGTCTTATGTGCACCAGTTTATTTCATCTTACAAAAACTCTAAAAGGCACATGATTTTATGGTGCCCACTTTACAGATGAGAAAGCTACGTACCCAGCAGGCACCACCAGAACACACACAGCCCATGTGCTCACCCATGAGGTTCTACTGTCTCTCAGGACACAGATGGGTAATATGTGGTTTCTACTAGAAACAGCAAATGATATTTTTCAAAGTAGAGCCATAATTAAACTATCTTTAGCTTCCAACTTATATTCAGATCAAAAAGACACGAGAAATCCCAGTTGCTGTGCAGCTAGATCTTGTTACTTCCATCATTCAGTTTATTCATAATATACAACACACCAAAAATCAGGCAAGAAAAAGTTTCCAACTTGATTTTTCCCCATTCCTTTGTAAAAATTATCTCTCTCTCTCTCTCTTTTAATGTTTATTTTTGTGTGTGAGAGAAAGAGACAGAGCATGAGCAGGGCAGGGACAGAGAGAGAAGAAGAAATAAAATCTAAAGCAGGCTCCAAGCCGTTCAGCACAGGACCCAGTGCTGAGCTCGAACCCACAAACCATGAGATCATGGCCTGAGCCAAAGTTGGTCACTTAACCAACTGAGCCACGCAGTCACCCATGTAAAAACTGTTTCTAAGATGACCCTTATTTAATCATTATCTGGAGAGCAAAAAGTATGGGTGCTCTGCAGCTTCAAGGACACTGGGTTCCAGAAATAACCAGAGAAATGTACTGAGGGGCAACAAAGAATCCAAAATAAAAGGGAGAGAAAGGGAGGGGTCCCAGGACGCTGAAATGAGCAGTGTTTCAGTGGCTGATTGTCACACATTCTGCTTTCACCTTGAAATCTGAACTTCTGAATAAAATCTACTACCTTACTTGCCTATTAATATTGTTTATCTCAGACAGGAAAATGGACTGCAAGGAGGTGAAAAACTTATTTGCAATCATGCTATCTTTTGCTACTTCCTTTGGTAACCCTGTATTATGTTATCATTACTACAAAATAACAATGAAAATTAGATCAATAATAGTTCCTCTTTAATAAGTGGTAGGAAAGAGGCTTTGGCTTCCCGTCCTTACCTTCACGGCTCTACCTGCTTCTGGGTGAGTGAGAGAGGACACCCCCCCCACCACCACCACCACACCCTAGGCTGAGCCTTCTGCACCTATAATCTTGTGGACTTGTGATTGAATCCTATGTCCAGCTCCTCGGTGGAAAGTGGACGATTTAACCTCCCTTCACCTCTATGTCTCCATCTACAAAGATCTGAAATAATGCAGGCCACCCGCTGTCCTCACAGGAGAGGTAAGAATCAATGACATCAGGTTAACACCCTCAGCTTTCTGAAGTGCTCAGGGAATTTGGAACAAGAGACTATGCATGGACATCAAAGAGGGTTTCCTAATCAAAGGACTTTGGGCTGTCCATATATCTTCAGAAACAGGGGCACTGCAACACCAGCTTTTCTATTTGTTTTTTGAAATGGTGCCCAAAAGAGAAGAGGACAAGACATGACTGAAAGATATGATCGCGGCAACCCTTCTGGTGACTGTCCATTCAACATCTGTCCGAGGGGAGGTGATTATGGGCCCTCAGATTGCCGAGTTCATTATCATTAGCGCATTATTTGGCGCTGAATACGTTGAAAGGACAGGTCAAGCCACAGATGTCTTTGCTAAATGCAGAGTAACCCCCACCGTCCAGCCGCCCATTCTAGGTTATGGTACAGTGTACCATGGGGTGCCTTTTCCCCCTGCTGTGTACCCCACTTCTGCTGACACCCACTCCCAGCCCCCACCCCTCATTTAAGAGTTCACAAACTGGTGCTGCCAGTTTAAGCAAAAAATGTTGTAAGAGGTAACAGGGCCACGGTAATTAATTTTGTTCCTTGACTGGAAGGTGAAAAGCTTTTTATTATGTAAATTATAAATGTCCTGAAGGGAAACTTTATCTCCCTCTCACCAATGAGCCCATCAGGCTGCCTGAATCAGGATTTTTTTTTTTATGTTTATTAGTCTAGGGGGGCCAGTTAGGACGTTTCATAGCTTCTAAGTGCTGACATTTATCTATTGCTTCCAAATAAGCCTAGTGGCAGGGAGCCACGGGCAGATCAGTAAATATGGGGAGGGGGGGCATTCTGTCCACAGACAGGCAGAGAGCAGGGGAGCCACCTCTGGCCTAAAGGCTGGGTGGGAGCCTGCCACTCCCGCCACACTCAAGGCTCTTGCCTCTTTCTCCCTCCCCTCCCCCATCCTCCTCCCCTCCTCCCTTCCCCACTCCCCACCCCCATCCTCCTCCCTCTGTGATTCCTCCTTACCTGTCTCATCTCTGCCTGGGTCAATGACACCCTGGAGCGCTGTGCTCACCAGACTTTCCCAGGGACTGAGGATGCCCTGCTCCTCCCCCTACACACTTCCAGCATCCCAGGCCATGTTACTTCGGCTCTTTGGGGACTGTTCATGCTCTCAGAAGGACACAGGTACATTTTTTCCCCCAGAAGAACAAGTTTGTACACTATGATGGTTACATTTAATGCCTCACCTTGGCTAGGCCACAGTGCCCAGATATGTGGTCAAACGTTCTGGATGTTTCTGTGAGGGTGTTTTTTGGATGAGATTAACATTTAAATCAGTGGGTTTTGAGTAAAGCAGATTGCCCTCGGGAATGTCAGTTGCTTCATTCAATTAGTTGAAGGCCTGAATAGAACAAAAGACTGACTTCTCCAGAGCAAAAGGGAATTCTGCAACAAATTGGCCTTTGGACTTGAACTGCTGTGATGGGCTCTTCCTAGGCCTTCAGGCTGCTGGCCCACCCAGCAGACTGGGGACTTTTAGCCTCCAGAATCAGTTAACCAATTCCTTATAATCTCTCTAAGTATAGACAGAGAGTGATAGCAGATACAGACAGAGTAGATATAGAGCCTATGGGTTCTGTTTCTCTGGAGAACACTGATGAATACATATGCCAATGAGAGCATATTATATATATTTAATATATGACTATATATATGTGTGTCTATCTCTCTCCTATATATTCATTTATATATATATAACTACAAACACCACTCCACTCCACAAAGTTAGAGTATATGATAGTGATTTGGGCCTAATAGGCCTTGAGAAAGACTGAGTTTTGGCTTTCTTATTTTATACAGCAACACCTCTTGATCTATAGCTGGGCTGTTATGTAACACATCTGCAGCTACACGGTAGAGCAGAAAGTGGATGGAAAAGAAGCAGGAAGAGGTGAAATGAGCATTTCAAAATTGTCCAGATTTGAGTGCAGGCTCTGAGTACATAGATGTCACATATCTATCGTAAGAAGTTTATAAGGGGAATTTCACTGTCTAATAGCACAAAAGTCTAGGTTCATGGTGGGGGGTGAAACAGTGCCTTGCTTTCCTGAAGCTTATAGTCCAGTGAAGAACTTGGGTGTTAAACAAATAAAGTCACATATAAATGTGCATCAAGGTATCTGCTAAATCCCGTTAGAGGAAATAAACCTGTTTTGTTGTAGAGTGCCAAGACAGAAAAGGCATCTCTGGAAAGACAACATTTCAGAGAAACTGAAAAAACAAACAGGAGTTGCCCAAGTTGGGGAGAGCGCTTCAGGTGGAGCTTCTCAGCAGGAAAGCTCTGTATGAAGAGCAGAAGGGGAGATAGGCAGGTGTGCAAGGCCCCTGGCATGAGGCGCAGTGGGCCCAGCAGCACCACAGGGGGAGCCTGTCTGCCCTGCAGAGGAAGTTGTGTTTTCTCCAAGTGCAATGCAAAGCCTGTGAAGTATTTTAAGCCCAGGACTAACAATATCCTAATTTATATTTGTAAAAATTATTTTGGCTACTTCTGTGTGGAAAATAGATGGAAGAGTACACATGACTCCCATCATAATCCACAGTAATCCTGTATTTGCTGGAAGGCCTGTACTTGCCTTCTCCCCTTTGGCTTGTTACCTTTCAATCAGAGAGACTCTTGCTTACAGGAGATAGAGACAAAAAAGCCATTTGGGCTGAATATTGAAAAAATTTTGTGAGGGAGGGAAAGGGGTTGCTAGTAAGTAAGATGCTTACTTAGGGCTTTTTTTCTTTTAAAAAATGTTTTTAAAATGTTTATTTTTGACAGACAGAGAGAGACAGAGCACAACAGGGGAGGGCAGAGAGAGAGAGGAAGACACAGAAACTGAGGTAAGCTCCAGGCTCTGAGCTGTCAGCACAGAGCCTGACATAGGGCTCAAACCCATGAACCATGAGATCATGATCTGAGCTGAAGTTGGACACTCAACTGACTGAACCACCCAGGTGTCCCTTTTATTTTTCTGAGAGCAGTTTTCCAGGATAGGGAACCAGGGAGAAGGCCTAAGAGAAGGGGGATTTAAAACTATTACTGTGGATTATGATGGGATCTTTCCATATCTATTAAGAAAAGTAAGTTAAGGATTTGAGCTATTTCTTCATTACTGTTAGTTGCTGGAGAGTGGTTTCTTATATCTATGATTCCTCCAAAACTAGACCACATGGGGTTCTTTATAAAGGGCTGTACCTTTCCAAAGGGATGCTTAAGCACTCAACAGGTGACAGCAATAATGGCTTGGATTTGGCTGTGACAGAATAGGGCCTGACCTTCTTGCGGTGGTGGGGACATAAAGCAGAAGATGGAGCAAGAGTTCATATTGTTTCCAAATAGCAGTTCTCTCTTTCTTCCATAGTAATAACATTTTTATCTTGGCATTTGGGCATGCAGAATATAGACTTTAATTCCCAGCTTCTTTTGGAATTGAGTGTGACCACACAGTCAAATTATGGCTAATAGGAGACTAGAGGGAATAAATGCAACTTCCAGAACATGCTCCAAAAGGGAAGTGGTCTACCCACTCCTGGCCCCTTTTCTCCATTTCCATGGACTGCACTATGAGTACAGTGGTGAGCCATCTTGGATGACAGGGCCATGGCAACATGGTAGAGGTGGTGGAGCTGAAGACAGAAGCAGCCTAGATATTTGACACCATGGATCCCACATCCCAATAGTCCCAAATGGCTAATGCCTGGGCCTGTATATAAGAAAAAAATAACTTCTATCTTATTTAAGCCACCATTTTAAGCCATATCCTAACTAATATAGCATCCAGTGCCTTACTATTTTCCCATTCCCTCCCACTCCAGAGGTATAGGGGCTAAAGAACAAGAGTAGAATCTTCCCACAATCCCGTTCACAGATTGGAGAACACAGGAGACCCATCACTGTGTCCCAAAGTTAAGGTAAGCGGTGATTTACAGGATGAGTCCATGTCCTGTAACAACTTTCTTAGTTTCAATTAATTAAATATTAAAACATACAGAAAACTTTTTAAAAAATCCCAGTATCTCTTCTTTTTAAAACAGTTTAAACACTTTTAGTGTTAGAAAATTCTACCCAGGCTTTGGAAATCTCTGCAAAAGACATTTTCAGATAATCAGAACTGTGAAATCCATCACATAGAACGTGATATCTGAGTAAAAGGACCTCGGTTTTACTAGCAGCCCCACAAGTGACATCAGAGTTAAGCAGCCTGAGCACTTAAATGTTCTGTACCTCTATTTCATGTTTCAAAAAGGAAGGGGAACAAGAGCAACTTTCCTGAAGAAATATTGTGAGAATTATAGCATCTTAGAGACGAAGGGTGAAAGCAGACATCACCAGATGCCTGGTCCAAGCACCATCCAATGTCTGTTTCCCCTTCATCACTTCCTTGATGAGAAGGTTGCCATCTGCTCATAGGCTCTGTTTCTAGGTGATAGACCTCACGATTATTCTACTTAGTGCATTTGATACATAAAGCAGTAAAATTTACTGAAAGCAAGGCCTTTACTCTGTCACACTGTGGGGGTTTTTTTGTTGCTGTTGGTTGGTTGGCTGGTTGGTTTTTGTAGAGAGGGCATGAAAAAGAAAAGTAGTGTGGCAAAATAAAGTAAAGATAGGACTTTGAAGCCAGACAGATCTGGCCTCAAACATCAGGTTCACCATTTATGTGACCTTGGCAAGTCACTTAACAACTTTGTTCCTACTTCCTAAGTTATTGTAATACATATTTTAGGAATCACAAATCAACATAAAATGATACGCAGTACCTGCACATAGCAATTACTTAATTATTACGTAGTTACTTAATTATTATGTGGCTGCTGTTGCTGCTACTGTCCCTTTATCATTATCAGCATTATAGTCATTCTAGGGACTATGGCTAGGCTGCCTCAGTACAAATCTCAGCTTTGCCATTAACTACCTGTGTGACCCTGGGTGAACCACTTAACTTTTGTGTGCCTTCATTTCCTCATCTGTAGATGAAGAGTGATAATAATACAACATATCACACATTTGCTGTAAGGGCTAAGTGTATACAAAGATACAAGGCATTCTGAACAGTACTTTAGTAAGATTAACCATTACACACTTGTGACCTTCTGTTATTATTAAGGAGTAACAACTTACAAAATAAGAAGACCTGTTATCCAGGAAGTGAGTGGAACCCTTCACATGTGCAAAAGTAAAATAAGACACGACTGATTTAGAAAAACAGTTGCACAGAGTCAACTCTTAACTCTATGATAAATGAAAAGGATGACGAATGTGGGTATTTTGGAACAGTGCCTAAAAAAAAACCTCTTATGCGTGTCCTTTAGAGTACAGCTTCTCTAAATATGCATTTCATTTTGGTAATATGAAGTGTCTTAAACATGAAGCAGCACTACAGGGAAACGGAAACAGTCTGAGGTTTCAAATGGGCAGATGGAAGTTTAACATGTGGAAGGCTTTCAGAAATATTTTAAATAAAACGATAGAAAATTTTTATTTTAGAATCTTCTCTTAGAGTTTTCCCACCACTAACTGAGCAGGAAGCCCAAGGAGGAGCCATGGTTGACAGAGCACGGGAGTGGAAGAATGGCTTCCTCCAGTCTAGACCACATTCTTCACCAACCAGTTGGCTAGATTCAAGTGTGTCACTTAACATCTTGGAGCCAGTTTCCTTATGTGAAAATTGAGGGCTTCATTAGAATTCTAAGATCCCTGAAATTTATCACATTTTTTGGATCTCCTGTTAACATGGCCAGATACACAATAGCAGGCAAGCAGCACTGCCTGGTTTTAGGGCTAACTTCACTAGATTTTTCTTCTATGTTCTACCAAGTAATCTCAGCATGTTAAGAGTATTTTATCGTAGAGATCTACAAATGAAAGGATACTGTATCAGTCACAGCAGGCTAAGTTTTGTTGCAGTAGAAATCCCAAATATCTCAGCGGCTTTCGACAACTCAGTTTTCTCTAACACTATGTGTCCATCAAGGCAGAGCTACTGAGCTATTCCAAGTCTTCGTGCCAAGACCTAGGCTGATGGAGCAGTCAGTCTCTGGGCACTGCTGCCCTCCTGGCAGACGGATAAGAGACCTTTCAAACAAGCTGGCTCTTAAAACTACTGTACGGAAGTTACACACATCGCTTCTGCCCACATTTTACTGGCTGAAGCAAGTCACATGGTTTCTCCTGACTCCAACAAAGAGGGGATGAATAATCAATCCCACCCATGGGGGAAAAGCATGACAGGAAAAGAAAACAGAAAATGACAAAGACTAGTGCAATCTACTACAGATGTCAATGGATCATTTCTCTCCTGAAACAGAAAATGATTTGCTCCTAAACGGAAGGAAGAAAAACCACCTCTTTGTGGAGGGGAAACATCTACACAGGACTATTTGGAACCCAAGTGCACAAACATAAGAACACATCTAGGAAAACAGCAGAGGAGGCACCTCCTTTTTGCTGTTTTATGACAGAAAAAATGCCAAAAGTAAATCAATAAATGGGAGGATGGGGGAGACAAGGAAAGGGGTGCTGTTAGGGGTGGGAGGAGAGACCAGGAGCTGGGGAAACCCAGACTTGGAGAGATGACACCATGTGCTGCAGCTCCAGGCGGTTCCAGCTAATGACTGTGCGCAAGCAAAATGCGAATGCAGAGGATGCCAGCAAGTACATAAAAGGCAGAGAAAGAAGGATCAACATGTTTTGCTGCCATTTCCAGGAAAGAAATGGTGTCCCCAGCAGCCTCCCACAGTAGATGACCAGAAAAAAAAGGCAAACACAAATAACACTCATTGAAAATCCGAGTCGTGACTACTGTGTTTCACAGCACATCCTTCCTCAAATCCTGGCTGTGAACCAGCCCAGCCGCTTGAAGCAGCGTTGGCAGCCTTGAGCTCTCCTGGCACCGGGGACGCGGGGCAGCTGGATGGCTTGTAGTCAGTGTAGTTTTGCAGCTGGTGGTGGTAGCAATTGGCAAACGCTGACTGTCCAGATGGGCATTAAATTTTCTTTAATGTTTATAATATGTCAAAAGAGAATAATCCTATGTCAAAGTGGCTTAGGAACTTTTACTCAGGAGCTTACGGAAATTCCTTTCGGACAAGACGAAAGTAGCTTTATTTCAGCTACATATGTGGGTTTTATTCCCTGAATTTAGGTCAGATGCTCTGCCAGCAACGGAGTATCCTTTGGCTAAAAGAGGTTGGGGAATGTCCAAACTATTCCCTTTCTCAGGTTCTCCATGATCTGTTGATCTGGTGAGCCCACAGTTAGCAGTATGGTCACAGGATTTGAACGGAGGGTCCAACAGGAAAATAATGTTTTATTCTGGAATTTTTATGATCCTCAATGGGACCAGTACCATTCAGGTAACATTATAAAATTGGGAATAAAGTAGTAACTGTATTGTATAGAAGAAAGAGCACTGGGCAAAACATTTTCAGACATATAAAATAAGGGATTAATATCTGAAATATATATCTTTAAATTGCTATAAATCAATGAGAAAAACAAACCAACAACCCATTTTTAAAACATGCTTAGATTGTAATATGCAATTCACAGAAGAGGGGATCCAGATGACCTGTACATTATAAAATAATGATCAACTTCATTAGTGATCAGGGGAAACCATGCTCACCAAATGCACTGTGGACAAACGGAAGACTATATCAGGGGTGGTAAGGATGTGAGGAAACAAATACTCATACTTCATATGCTGCTGGGGGGCAATAACCAAATATACAGAGTAGTATACCCACTTTGGAGGGTAACTTCTCAGTATCTATAAATTAAAAATACACAAACTTATGTATGACCCAGGAAATCCTTCTTCATATCCACCTCCACCTCCCACCCCCATCTAAGAGCATTCACAAATCCCCAGCATGCCTAGATAGCTTGTTAGAAATGTTAGAAATGAAGTGGATGTCCCATGCTGGGACCACTGAATATGTGGGGGTGCGGCCCCAGAATCTATTTTAACAAGCCTCCTGGAGATTTTGTTTCACTGCTAAACTTTGAGGAGTGCTGTGTCATAACACTGTTTGTGACGAAGGAAAATAGAAACAATCCAACTGTCCATCATATGCCATGGCTTATTTACATTTCAGAAAATCATCCAGCAGTTTAGAAGAATAGGGTAGATCTACACTGATCCAGAAAAATACCCAAGATGGTCATACTGCCAAGTGTTAATTATGGTTTTTAAAAACTACAGAATGTCATTACATGTTTCTACACACACATTTCCACATGTACATGTATGCATAGGTATAAACATTCAACAAAATGTCAGGAGAACACACATCAATTGATAATAGTTGTTATTCTAGGAAGGATATTAGAATTGGAAAGGCAGTCAAGGAAGACTACAGTTGTTTTATCTTCGGGGCTTTTTCTGCAAAAAGAACTTATATATGTACTATCTGTGACACTGTTATTTTTAGCTAGAGACCCAGGTTCTAGACCCAGTCTAAGCAGCAACCTTCTGTGTTATCTGAAGCAAGTGCCAGGCTCCCTGGACTTCAGCTTCTTAACCTGCCAAACCAGGAACTGGGCAAGTTAACCCCAGCATCCTTTTATTCAGCTTTATCATGCTATGGTTCTTTTTTTTTTCTTTCTTTTAAGTTTATCTATTTACTTTGAGAGAAAGAGAGACAGCACAAGCGGGATTGGGGCTGCTAGAGGAAAAGAGAATCTGAAGAAGGCTCTGCACCATCAGTGCAGAGCCTGATGTGGGCTTGAACTCACAAACCAGGAGACCATGATCTGAGCTGAAATAAAGAGTCAGGCACTTAACTGACTGAACCTCCCAGGTGTCCCCATCATGCTATGATTCTTGCCAGAGTTGGATGAATGTGAAAATCAAGATGCTTAATAAATTAGAAATGAAAGAAATAAAGATATGCATGCATTTCTGTGTCCCTTGAGAAACTAGTTAATAATTATTTCCACGTGTCATCTTAGGACAAATGACTTATATGAGATTTCCTGTGTTTAAATATCATTGTGACAGAGAAACTATTTATTTTTAAAGTAAACGTTTCTAAATGACCTGATAAAACAAATTGCTCCCCCAAATTTTCCAAGGGCTTGGATTTAAGTGAATCTTCTGGACTTTGGTTCTGGTAGCATCAGTGTGTAAAAATAAATAATATGACTGCCCTAGCAGATTGGAATGGCTCAGATGATAATCATGCATGTGGTGAGCATGTAATTACATTGGGCACAATGGTGATTCCAGACTGAAGACCTATCGTGATAGTGTCATATTTCCATTCTAACAGAGAAACTAGAGATTTGTGTCACTCACTTTGCATTTTTCAATTTTATATATCTTTTTTTTTTAATTAAGAAAGAGAAGTTGCTTGTATCATGTATAAATCTGGATTGGTTTGGACCAAGATACAAAGAAATCTAAATAAGGCAGAATTCCCATGAGGAGATAGATAGATAGATAGATAGATAGATAGATAGATAGATAGATAGATAAAACAAGAATTAAACAGAAAACTGTATTAAAACAGCAAAGAAAAAGGCAAAGCTAATACAAAACTCAATCAACTTTGACCCTTAAGAGAAAGTCCTGCTTCCTTTTTTTTTTTAAATGTTTTTATTTATTTCTAGGAGAGAGAGAGAGAGAGCGTGAGCAGGGGAAGGTCAGAGCGAGAGGGAGTCACAGACTGAAACAGGCTCCAGGCTCTGAGCTGGCAGTCAGCACAGAGCCCGACACGGGGCTCGAACCCACGAACCGCGAGATCATGACCTAAGCGAAAGTTGGACGCTTAACCGACTAAGCCACCCAGGCGCCCCTAAAGTCCTGCTTCCTTAATTAAATATAATATTCAAACATGGCAGTGAACCAGAAAGAGCTTTAGAGACCATTAACAACCCTCTCACTTTATAACCAGTTAATGATAAATTGGGGAGTTGAATCCAGTTTTCCTGACTCTTAAGCCAGAGATACTTCCTGAGTGTAAACAGAACACACATGAATGCCTTTACCACCTGTATACAAGTGGATGAGTCAAACCAATTTCATAAGGAAGGTGTTTTTGGAAAACAGGGTTAAATACCTCTCATTGTATATCTTCAAAGTTAATTTTTAATTTTTTTTTAATGTTTTATTTATTTCTAGGAGAGAGAGAGAGACAGCGTGAGCAGGGGAGGGTCAGAGAGAGAGGGAGTCACAGACTCTGAAACAGGCTCCAGGCTCTGAGCTGGCAGTCAGCACGGAGCCCGACGTGGGGCTCGAACCCACAAACCGTGAGATCATGACCTGAGCAAAGGTCGGACGCTTAACCGACTAAGCCACCCAGGCGCCCGAAAGTTAATTTTTAAAGAAGACTCATGGGGAAGATGTTTTTTGTAAATATAAACACAGTACACTTTTTATTATTTAAGAATTCTGAATATGAAGTAATTTCTATTTATCGTTTAAAAAATGAAATACAAGGTGCTGGTTACTCCCCTTGTGCCATGCCAGACCTGTTTTCCATCTTTCTCTGCTCTGCTGTCATCCCTGGAAGCTGACCTCCACCTCCAAAACAGGCTCCCAGTCTACAGGCTGCTGCTGGGTTTGTACAGTGGGAGTAAGGCAGGAGAGATTAGTATTTGGAGGATAGTGTGAGGTGGGAGTCTTATCCCTTTGCACCCCAGCCCTCTTCCTGTCCCACCTCCTCACTGTCTTGCTGGCAGTGGCTACCTGGCAGTCCTCTCTTTCAAGGCTCCACACTCTCTGTACTTGGGGGCACTGGTTCGTGAGTCCCTCCCCATCCCTTATAGGTGTCCAGCCTCTCTCTCTATAACTAGCCCCTTCACAAAACCCTTTTCAGTTAATTCCTTAAATACACCACCAGTTTCCTCCAAGGACCATCTCTGCTCACTGCACAGAATAATAAGAAGCCTGTAGGTAGGTATCTATGAATACTGGTATAAAACCAACAACTGGCAAATGACATCTCATGCCATCCCTGAATAAATCCTGGGCAGGTACACCTCAGGTCTTGCACAATTCAAGTCTGCCTCTCTGCATTATCTTCCTCTGTTTTGGGACGGGTCACCTGCCAGGTCCCTGATCATCGGGTGACTTTTTGCTGGGTGTATGAAGAATGCAACGGCCTGGTCACTCTTGACCCAGGTCAGCTGAATGAGATAATGTCTCTCTTGCAGGACAAAGAGCAATCTTGCTTACCACTTGTTATAAATAAAGCAGTGGGTCCCTGAACTCAGTGTTACTCATCTGTACACAAACCTACTGGGTACTCAACATCTACTTGGCCCAGCTGTGTTGCTCCCATGGGACTTGGGGAACAAAGGGAACTGACACTATGATGTTCATGCTGCTTGCTATGCTGAGTCTGGCCGAGAAGTCTCAGGTCTTTGTCAGTGTCCACAAAAATAGGAACAGGCTAATTTATGAGCTTGTAAGTAGAGTAAAATCTCAAACCTCGATATCCTCATCTACTGCACTTGGCCACACTGGCTTCTTCCCTCCCAAGGCACACAGCTGAGTCCTGTCTGTAGGATTTTGCACTTTCTGTTCCTTTCTTGTGGACTGCTCAGTCCCAAGGTCTTCACATGGCCAGTTCTGACTTCTCAAGCCTCAGATCCCTTGTCATCTTCCCAAAGAGGCTTTCCTTCACCAGTCAAGATGCACTGGATCTCATAAAAAACACTCATTTTATTTTCTTCTTAACATCTGTCATACTCTCATGTTATCTTTCAATTATTTATTTGTTTAATGCCTATCTTTCCCCCAGTAAAATGTAAGGTCCAGGAGAAGTGGGGTCCTTTTGGTCTTTATTTCTCCAGAACATAGAATAATTCTTTCCCTAGGGAAGTAGCACAAATGGATATTTGATGAATAAATGGATAACTAAATGAATGAATTTCTATAATGTTATACTTTATTGTGTTATATTAAGCATTCTTTGACCTTTGGGTGTCTCATCTGTACAATGGTGATAAGAAAATAATCTGTCTTGTGTCAGATATTATATTGTTACGTTATATTAATTATATTACATTATATGTATCATATAATTGTATATTTGTATACAATAACAAATTTCATCTTATATGTTACATCACAACAATCAAATGAGATAACAATAACCTGAAATCTATGAAGTACAATATCATTCTTATAAAATGCGAGGTTCAGTTTTAACATAAATGAATATATGTGAGGTCATCCTAATGTTTTCTGTTTTGTATATCACCTAGAGAGATAACATAATACATGTATTCAGCTCCAAAAGGGGATGCTAGAGAAATGAAGGCGCAAGAGAGGCATTTCTCAACACATCTAGCTTTAAGTAATAACATGTCAGTGTCCTCTAACCAAAAAAGCACTGCAGAGGGGACATCCAGTTCTAAGTCACCACAATTACAGAGACATCCTGCAGAGATGACAAGGCTCCAGCAACTTCCAGGACCTTACCCCTCACTAATGAGGTAGATTCCATCAACCCTTCAGGAAAACCAGGCTCACTGCCTGATGCTCCATCTGCAGTTTGGAATGTTCACACTCTCCTCTCCCCAAGCATGGCTTGTTTGTACTGAGTTTTCCAAAGCCTCTTGCCATGTGGGTGATTTGCATCCCTATACACAATACATATTGTCTTGGTGTACAAGATTACAAGGTGGAAGAGGAGAGAAGGCTCCCTGATTTAGATATTTTTATACAGCCCCCAACAACTGGAGATTCACTTGCAGAAGAAATGATGATGCCTCCCTCCCTCACCTTTCTTTCAGCTCCCTCCTCGCCCTTCCTCAGCACTCCCCTATCCACTTCTGTTCCCTGCCTGCATCTGCCTGGCCTCCCACCAATCTGTGGTGGTCCTATCCAAGGATGGGGCATCCTAAAGAGTTGAACATAGAGACCATTCAGTAAGAAAGAGTCTCATGCACTGCTGAGAAGTAATCAGAAAAACCTCAAAACTTCAATACCAGTGACTTCATGAATACAAGGTTTTATGGTCAGGCTGGAGAAATACCTATGAAAATTTGAAGTAAAATAATGCCCAAGACAACTTCCCTCATCTGTTAGGTGACAGAGTAGAAGTATTTATTTAACGAATACTTCCAGAACACACACTATTTGCCAGACAATGTCCAATATGAAAAACACAACTGAAACATCACTATATTACTAAGGCTTACTTTGCTTAACCCTCACAAAAATCCTTTGAAGCAAGCACTATTATTCCCCCATACCACAGATGAAAAAAAAAAAAATGAGGGACAGAGAAGTCAAGTTACCTGCTCAAAGTGATACAGGTGACAAGGCAGCAGAACTGGGTTCTGACCTCTGGCAGCCTGGTTTCCAAGGGACATCTCTCAACCACTATGCCACGTGGCCACTTAGATCATCACCAAATCTCATATTGTGCTAACATTCATGATTCAGCTTCCTCGATGCCTTAGTATCTGGTATGTTAATATTCATAAGATAGATTATTTGACCATATTCTCTCTCTGTCTGTTAAGCCTGCTTTCTGTATTAGTGTGGGGGATACAGGAGAGGAATGCCCCTGCCATTTGGAATTTAAATCTATTGAAAGCTACCCCTTTCCTGGGCCCAGAGAAGTCAGCCTGCTATTTATTTTACTGGAGAACTTACTATAGATACTTTAAAGAAAATGTCCCCAGTGGGGTCAGGCATGTGGACCCTGGAATGCAGATGTGTCTTCTGTTGTGACAGCTCTGAGTACATGTGGGACTTTTGAAAATCCTGGGCCTTGCCCACCAGCTCTTCCCTGGCACCCACTTTCCCCATCCCCCTTGCTAGCATTCAGACCTGAACAGGCACAGCCCTGAGACTTCCCTGCTCTAGATACACAGTCCTGGTGATGCTCTCGTGTCATCTAAGTACAGCTTTGTAAATAGTCGAAGGCCCAACAATACGCCTCAGTGTCACTCATGGTTAAACAGCCCACATCTAGAACCTGAATCCATCTAGGTCTTCCTTTGCTCCTGGCAACACCAGATCAGCAAGGTTCAGTTCCAAAATATACCACAGCAAAAAAGCATTAAATAATAACATGAGTAGTGATGGGCGGTGCACAGAGGATTTAAGGGCAATGTAACTATTTTGTAAAATACTGTAAGAGCAGACCTATAATTTTACATACTTGTCCAAACTCAGATAACGTACAACACCAAGAATGAACCCAATGTCAACGATGGCCTCTGGGGGATAATGATGTGTCAGTATGGGTTAATGAGCGGTAACCAATGTAGCACTCTGCTGCTAGATGCTGATAGTGAGGGAGGCTGGGGACAGTGTCGGGCAGGGGCTATACGGGAACTCTGGACTTTCCACTCAGTTTTGCTACAAACCTAAAACTTCTATTAAAAAATGAAATCTATTTAAAAATGACATGAATTTCTATTTCAGTCTTCTGAAGAAGGACAAAAAGAAAATCCCTCCTGAAACTACAACCATGTGGCATCTTTTGTCTCCCCAAAGACTTCAGCCTGCTGTGGTTTTTCTGCCCTCCCATCGGGTCCCTCCCTTGCCCTCTGTCCCTCTCTGGTTCTCTTTCTACTCATAAATACACACACACACACACACACACACTCACACACACACGCGTGTGTGTGTGTTACACAGACAACTTAGCTTCTCTTTTATAGTTTTCCTCATACCCTTTATTCCCATCATTCAACAAAGTACACACAGCCTGGACAGTGCCCACACGAAACCCTCAAAGTGTCTGGCCAGAAATGCTGTGAATGCAAGAAGGTAGCATTTGCAAGTGCAAATTTAAATTTAAAATTGCACATAGTACAAAACTGGGTGATTTTGAAACAAAACAAGTTTAATAATACTAAGAGCCTCACTTTATACACATTTTTAAAATAATGTGTATCCCCCACAAATAAACATTTACAAAGATTACCTTAAAACTGATGAAATAAACCATGAACTGAATTTAGCCATCGCCATGGCCTTAGCCACAGGAGCCTATGAACAGAAATACCCACCATCCTTTGGCCTGACTTGTGGCCTTGAACTATGGCAGATTACAATTTCATAAGGGCATTGGGATGTATCTTTTGATGAAATGAGAAAGATGGCTGTTATACTTTAATAATTTTGTTCCTGCTATATAATTTAGGTATCATGGCTATGTAGATAATCACAACATACTAAATTATAGCTTTAATACAGAATTCAGTATTTCATTTTCTACTTAAAGTGTTAAGTATTTTCCAAAGAAAGATAATGTATCCATGTACAAAACCATGCATTTTCAGCATATGTGGCCATGAACTGAAGCACTGACTTGATGGTTAATAATGTGTCTGCTAAGTGTGCAGACTATAAAGACAGTACTTTCTATTGTTCAATAACATGTCCTATTTAACTGCTCTGTTATTGAATAAAAATCCCTAAAGAATTTCCACTTCCAGCAATGGCTTCTGACTTTCTTTTGGTGTCTAGACAATAATGATTTACTGAAATGTGTGGGGAGAAACATAAGAAAAGTCCTCAAAAATATTTAATATTTATAATTAGCTGTTGGAGTTGGGGGAGGGAAGAGAAAACAAAACAACATTGTGGGTTGCTACTGAGTTTCCAGACCAAACCAATTTTGATATAAGTATGATTTAATGATCAAAAACTCCAGTGTAAATTAGTGATATGCGATCAACATGACAATACGAGGATCAGAGGTGAGAAGTCTATGAAGTCAAATGTTTTCCTATTACAAGTTCAAAGTAAAGTGACAAGTAATCTTTAAGAAACAAAAAGTTCCTCAAAATTCTATTCTTTTCCACACCAGGTATGATGTTTTCCATGAATATTCATAAGTAAGTATATCAACCACAGATTTCAGGGAAACCTGTAAACTCAGGGTTCAGAAGCCTTTGGAGCCTGATCTTTCACTTGGCATCTGAATCTTATCAATTTGATCTCTCATGTCTTAGCCACCAAGCATTAGTAGGTACCTTGGAGCCTATTTGAACCTCCCTCAATACCACTTTATTTCATCATGAGGAAGCTTGGTTGGAATTAAATTTCACCTGCTGATATTAACTCAACCCTGTAGGACAAATAAAAGAACTACATTCGTTAATATTTGTACAATCTAATTTTTTTAAAGTTTATTTATTTTGAGATAGAAGAGTGAGAGAACACAAGGAGGGGAGGAACAGAGAAGAAGAGACAGAATCCCAAGCAGGCTTTGTGCCATAAGTGCAGAGCCTAATGTGGTCTGTGAGCTTAAAAACAGGGAGATTATGACCTGGGCCAAGATCAAGAGTCAGACGCTTGGCAGACTGACCATCCAGGCACCCCCAATCTAACCTTTTTTTTAAATGTTTTTTTTAAAATTTATTTCTGAGAGAGAGAGAGAGCAGGGGAGGGTCAGAGAGAGAAGGAGACACGGAATCTGAAGTAGGCTCCAGGTTCTGAGCTGTCAGCACAGAGCCTGACATGGGGCTCAAACCCACGAACTGTGAGATCATGACCTGAGCCGAAGTCAGACGCTCAACCGACTGAGCCACCCAGGCATCCCCACCCCCGGACTAACTTTTAAAACCTCAAAACAGGGTCACCTGGGTGGTTCCATCAGTTAAGTGTCTGATTTCAGCTCAGATCATGATCCTGCAGTCTATGAGTCTGAGCCCTGCTAACAGCCCAGAGCCTGGAGCCATTTTCAGATACTATGTCTCCCTCTCTGCCCTGCCTCCCCCCCCACCGCCGCCCCCATGCTCTGTCTCTGTATCTCTCTCTCAAAAATAAATAAACATTAAAATTTTTTTAATAAAAATAAATGAATGAATAAAAATAAAACCTTCAAACAGTACTGTACTGCCCATATTTTGGTGAGTTAAAAAAATATTTCCAAACTAAGGAATTTTTAATAACTGACAATATTGAGTTCTGTTTAACCTGAAACACATATATTCAATATCTGGCCCATTTTCTAAGCTCAGCGAGCAACATATGATGCATACAATGAAGGGCTTCATGTCTTATTCACTACTGTATCTTCAACAGAGTATAGACCTCCCCAGGGAGGGGAGAAAAATGTGAAATGTGGCAATGGAATACATCGATTCCAGGATATGTTCTGGAAATTGTGAATTCTTAACAAAAACAAACATCAATCCAGCATATCAAACTGAACTGTCATTTGGTTCATATATCTGCATGTGGAAAAATTTGTAATAAAGTTCTTAAGCCTCCATAAGAATATCATACATCCTACCACAGGTTATCATAGACTTAAAGGAGCAACAGAGTAAAAAGCTCCTCTACATCATTTTGTGTTTTCAGGCATTATTACATTTACCACTTTCCAGAAGAACAAAAGTCTTGTTTAAATTTTTATTTTTTTAATGTTTATTTTTGAGAGAGAAAGGGAGAGAGAGAGAGAAACAGAGTATGAGCAGGGCAAGGGCAGAGAGAGGAGACACAATCTGAAGGAGGCTCTAGGCTCTGAGCTATCAGCACAGAGCCCAACACAGGGCTCACACTCACAAACTGCTAGATCATGACCTGAGCTGAAGTCAGACGTTTAACTGACTGAGCCACCCAGGTGCCCACAAACAAGTCTTTTACAGTCATCTCAAAGCCTTTCTAAAGGAAGAATCTACAACCCCACTTTAATTTAACTGGCCCAAGTAAAATCATGAATAAGGTAAATTGTTTCTAACATTTCTTTCATCATCCCTTTTAAGATCAGTTTTTCTCATTTGGAAATCAGAGACAAAAGCATTTAATGAAGAAGAGGGAGACCAGTTAAAGAGGAATGTTAGGTGTCTGGTGCTAAGAGAAGCCCCCAGAAGACAGCCCCTCTATGGACCACAATGTGAATCATAGGACACTGGAGGCCTTCTAGGACTACTTCTAATGTGAAAAGTGAGAATTGGACTTCTATTATTATTTGTTGAGGTTCCAGCATTTGTCATCTGTTTGGCACTTGGCTCCTGAGATGGGGGAAAGAATGAACAGGGATGAGTGGTGTAGGAGTTTGCCCTTCCAAAAAGGGAAGGTCTGAATGGCAAGACATGGTGAACACTCTCCTGACACCCAGAAAACACTTGGAAGTGTTCACCGGGCTCCTTCACACGTGCCCAGATGCTGTGAACAATCGACGGTGGTCCTGCAATGAAGGAACACTGCTCAGCGGCTGTCTGTGTGTGATTCCCCTTCCTGACTTGCATACTCCCTAAAGACAGAGCTCTCCACCATCTCTTTGCTCTGCACCTGTATACCTGGGAGTGTAGGTCGCTGGCTCTGCTGGATACCTTCTGTTTGCTTCTATAAATCCACTTCTCACCCTTTCTCAACTGCACCCCAAGAGGCTGACCTTCATGGGTCTTCCAGTTGAATTCAACCCGGGAGAGGCTCCAGAAGGAAACTGAAGGCACAAGGAGAATGAGGTTTGGGTATCTGTGTCCCACACTCCTGCCTACTGGGTTGCAGAGGGTTGGATGCCATCAGTCCTTCTACTGAAGGCTTCCCTTCCTTTTCAGACACTCTGAAAAGTCCTGTCATGATGACCATCTAGCCTCTTGCTTGTTCATGCCTAAAGTTGTGATGACCCCCTTCCACTAGCCCAGAGTACTTACCGTCTCTGTTCCTTTACGTAAGCCTCAGCTACCCCTGCGTCAATGTCCTCTTTATTAGTCTTCTCAGTTACCCAATCTGACTGAGCCACTGATGCTCTTCCAAAGCCTGATTTGTCCTCAAACCAGGAATAATCCACTAATCTTTTCTTTACCTACCCCAATCCTACCTATCCTCTATAACTCAGCTCACATTTTAGTTCAAATCTCACCTCACACTTATGGATTCTACATTGACACCTTCCATCTGAGGTTCTACAGCTCACAGCTTGTCCTCTGTTTCAGCCTTTTTCCAGTCCTCTGCTTCAGCCTCAGTGTCACCATACAGTTGATAACATACTTCATGTGTAACCTTAAAATTGAGCACTATGTAATGGCTGAGCATCAGGCACTCAATACAAGTCCTTCTTGGACAATGGAGGTCACTGCCTCCCATGAAGGTGGCATGAATGCTTGTGCACCTGAAATCTGACCAGCATGCCACAGGATTATAAGCAGAGTAAGTAAGAGAAACTAGGGAACTAATTTGACCCAATCTCTGCATTGTGATAATGAGAAAACTGAGGTTTAGAGAGGTGACCTAACAGCCCTACATCTCACAGTGAGGAGGCTGCAAAGCTGGGGCCCACAGCCAGATTTTTTTTTTTATATCATTCTTCACCACCCTGATACTAGTTTTAGTGTGTCTGTGTCTTCTTAGCAAAAAACTCACTTCTTCATATCTGGATCCTTAGTATATCCTTTCCTTTTCTAAGACAGCATATATTTGCTCCCCTAGTGAAATACAATTTTCCTGAGTCCTCCAGAGCTATTACCTATTCATGCATTATGCCTCACCTACCACCTTAAAAATTTACCACTCAGACAAAGACTGGAGTCTCTTCTTCTGTGCATATCTGGGAAGGGGAGAATAGAACCCCTTAGTTCTTTACTTCAATATTCTCACAAAAATCTGAGCTAACACAGAGAATATTCTGGCCATTTTCTGCAGCTTCACTCACAGCTACATCCTGAATAGAAAAGGGATCAACCACCCACATTTAAAATATTCAAAATTAGGGGCACCTGGGTGGCCTAGTCGGTTAAGCGTCCGACTTTCGCTTAGGTCATGATCTTGCAGTTCGTGGGTTCGAGCCCCGCGTCGGGCTGTGTGCTGACTGCCAGCTCAGAGCCTGGAGCCTGTTTCAGTCTGTGACTCCCTCTCTCTCTCTGACCCTCCCCTGCTCATGCTGTCTCTCTCTCTCCTAGAAATAAATAAAAATATTTAAAAAAACAAACAAAAAAAACATTCAAAATTATATGCTCTGACCCACAAGGAGCACCTGGTGTATACACAGACAACTGCACGAGGCCATGGGCCCTTACTCTGTTGTGGAATCCAGCTTCTTTAGAGTTTGAAACACTGGAGTTCTGAATATTCAGACCAAATTCAAACTCACAATACATGTGCACAGCGGAGGAACCAACTTCCTCTCAAGTCTCTGACTGCCACGTGCCAGGGACCCTGGATATGCAGTTGTGAATTTATTACCTACTCTGATGGAGAGTGAGAGGCACGTGCATTAGTCACCTGAAGATTAACCAGACACGAATGTCAAGATTAGCACTTTATTGCACAATTCAGTCTAGTCACACAAGTCAACGTGAGGACAGCAGAGAACATGAACGTGGTGCAGTGCTATGGCCCGTGACATGACCCGCAATGTTGAAGCGTGGATTTCAGACAATGAGTGTGCCACCCCTTCCTATGTTAGCTACATCATTTAGTGCAACACTTTTATTACATTAAAGGAGGCTCCACATAAAAACGTCAGCAGCATCCAGTTGACTCATGGAATTGAGAACTGTGCATTAGCTGCCGATTTAAATTAATTCTGCTTCTTGAACCATGAAAAATAGTTCTTTGAACAAGAATTCATGATAAATACACATGTGTAAAAGGCTTTTAATCATAATTATTTTAAATACATAAAACACGGTTTAAGACTCTCAGCCTCATTAATTTCTTATGGTATAAAAGAACAAAAACAAATAGTAAATGAGAGAAGTATAAGTCATAATTTAAATGTATTACACATGGTCATTTGGCTCATTAAATGAAAAGATTCTTTATAAACTCTGGGCTATGGAATATTTCTCTATTAACCAAAGATGTGGAGCAATGTTACAATTTTCTCATTGAAAACCAATGTTTTATGTCATTTAGATCTTAAAAGAATACTGCCTATAATTAAAACAGTAGAATTATAGAATTAGAATAATGTAATCATTTTCTAATACCTGGGACTCCCTTTTTCACAGCACTTAACTCTTGTTTTCTCTGCAGCGTCCCAAAGAGCAGGGGTCATATTGTCAAGACACGGCACATTATAAGATGTTAGTCAATGAGAAAAGGGCCTTGGGTCCCTTGGGGAAAAGCACAGATGAGCCATTGCCATACCCACTTGTCATGGATACACCTGATCTTTCCTCCTAGAGACTTGGCCTCCCCTTCCAGGTCTGAGAACTAGCTCACATCCAGACACTGGTAAGGGATTGCAACTTTTTATGTGAGATGCTTGCCCTTAGTCTCCTTGATTTATTTTCACTGTATAGATTGAAAGAGCCCCTTGCTGAGATTATCTGGCTCTGTTCTAGTAGCCATCTGCACAGTTCTACATGGATCACATCCCCCTGACTATTTCTACAACCTTGCAACCTACAATGTGTGATAGACAGCTGGAGACCCAGGGAAGAGCTGATGCTGAAGTTCAAGTGTGAAGGTGGCCTCCGTCAGAATTCCCTCTTCTTTAGGGAAGGCCAGTCATTTTCTATGAAAGCTTTCAACTGACTGGGTGAGGCCCACCTACCTTACAAGGGACACTCTGATTTACTCAAAGTTTACTGATTTATTTATTTTTACTATGAATATTTCTTTAATTTAATTTTTAGTTAGTTAATATACAATGTAATATTGGTTTTAGGAGTAGAATTCAGTGATTCATCACTTAGAAGTTTACCAATTTAAATGTTAATTTCATGTTTAAAATACTTTCACAGAAACATCTAGAATAATGTTTGACAAAATATCTGGATACTGTGGCCTAGCCAAGTGACTTAAGAAATTAAATATCATGCTTATATGATGGTGATTTCTGAGGGGAACAGGTCTCCAAAGCAGATCCAAAAATCACTTGAGAGAGTTTAGAAAAGGGGCTGGCTTGTATTTCAACAGTGATGAGGGGATGGGGCCAGGGTGAAGGTTCCCACAATCAGGGGTTTGCATGGTTTGAACTTCCCTCCAGTACCAAGGGAAGGTAGCACCCAGGCTTTCTTAACATGGATGTCTAGATGTGAGGTACAAGGGGAAGAGGGGGTTGAAGTTTAAAATACGTCAAAAATTACACATCAGAAAATGGAGTCAGACTTACAAAAGGGAATGTAGATTTCACTCAATTCAATGGATAAGAAAGTATTACAAAAGAGGTAGCAAACTAAGAGGAAGAAAGGGAGATGAACCAAAGCAGGCTTAAATCCTACTGGATTAAAACTGCAAACACCTGCCACTTAAAGAGGAAGTCCACTTGAAGCTACCACTACACACAGTGCAAACCAACCCAGGGTATCACAGCAGCTGGAACATAGCCAGCCAGTACATTTCTAGGTCCAAAGAGGACAGGCCTTATGTCCTTCACACATCAGTGATTCTTGTTCTTTCCATATTGAAAGCATTTTTGAAGAAGCAACAACCCAAAAGTCAATATGTTTCTAGGTAAGGAGGAAAAAAACATTGGGAATGCAGTAGAAATGTACAAAAATAGAGAAAATCTCCACCCTGTGGGATTATGCAGAAAATTCCCATCTAGTCTTTAACTTCTCCAAGAACCATTTTGTACTTGACATTATTTAAGGTAAAATATCAGTGTCAAACTCCAATGCCCTCCATTCCAAGCGTCTAAGGGCACCTGAGAGCACTTGAGGCCCCTTTAAGCCATTACAAGACTTTAATTCGGCCTTCCAGGGAGCCAGGAGGGTGGTGAACTCAACAAGCCTATAAATTAAGTCATGAGTCTTATTTTCCCAGCAAAGCAAGTTCAGAATGTACCATATAATTCTCCAGGCTTGACATACCTCCATTAAAGGGGATGCCCACTGAGTGTGGGATTACAAAAAGAAATTACAGATTTTCTAATAAATACTTCAAACTGCCAAGAAAATCTGGTTCTCAGGATATTTTTTTCCTTTGCGGCTGAAAATAAACATGTTCATTGCTTTATAGTTTCCTGAAATGATGACATTCTAGCGTAATTGCAAATTCTTGTGACAGGCAAACAACTTCTACTGACTGCAGTGATCTATGAAGCACATTTATAATGGCTCAGCGTAGCCTCTATCAGTAGACGCCAGTATCAAGTAATCATCCCAAGGACTTTTTTGCTAAGAAGCACTTGCTCATGTATTTTCCCATCAGATTACAACTGAAACCTCTGCTGTCTTAAACGGCACCTCTCCAACTTCATGAGCACAAAGACTGACAGTAAAACAGACTTGAGACAGTACTGCTCTTCTATCTAAGAGAAAGCTTAACTGAAATATCCACTACTATTGTCAGATCATAGTTACAGGGAGAATGAGGGTGTTTTTGTAGGTTGGCTAAATCATCTGAGCCAAAGACTTCATTAATGTTCACTCAAGTAAAACTTCAAGACTAGAACTATAAAGCTGAAGAGAAACATTCTAGAGGAGTTATTTGGCATGCCAAAGAATCTAAGATTCCCAAATTTACTGGACAATTATGTAAGTGTTCTTGTCAATTAACTAGGGCTAGCATCATCGCTTCATGTGGAAGATCCACCCATCACCTACACTCACAGTCTATACGCCCCAATTCCAGTCTATAGGTCTCTCTTGGACCAAAAAGATGCTGGAGACTTCGGGCTTTAATACATGCCTGCAGCACCTTCAGGATACAATTCCTCTCCTCCCTGAGCAGGCCCAGCCCTTCCCCAGCCAGGTTATATTGTAAATCACATAGTTATTGGTCTGGCAGCCTGTAAGAAGGCAGGGCATATTCTTTTTTTTTTTTTAATGTTATATTTATTTCTGAGTGAGAGAGAGAGAGAGAGCGAGCATGAGCAGGGAAGGGTCAGCGAGAGAGGGAGATACAGAATCTGAAGCAGGCTCCAGGCTCTAAACTAGCTGTCAGAACAGAGTCTGACATGGGACTTGAACCCACAAACCATGAGATCATGACCTGAGCCGAAGTCGGATGCTTAACCAACTGGGCCACCCAGGTGCCCCAGGCAGGGCATATTCTTCAGTGAGGCACATGCTGGCCTGCAAGAAAAGACTGCATCATGTTCAAGCAAGAAGGGAATGCCAACCTTCCATAGGAAGGAGTGGACCATTTCCACAGGCCTCAAGAGTTTAGTTGAATCTGGGGATTCAAGGTTTTTGAGTGTGTCACCCCACAGGTCTCCATTCCCATTCTTTCCCAGCGAGGGCCCTAACCACAATGCATCCAAACTCTCTGGGCTAAGAAATAAATAGTCCCCTTATCAGTGCAGTTCAGTCCAGGTTCCAATTCTTAGTCTTTTCTGCCCTTCTATTACAGGAGCTGACAGCATTCCTATATGCTAGCAAGTGGGCCCATTTGGTGGGTAATATCCCTTTAAATTTGTCTTGTTCCAATGTATCAATGGCTCCCAGCAACAGCAATCTGATTCCAAAATCCTTATAATTACTACTCTTAAATTCCACTGGTGCCTTCCAGTCTAGCATACCTTTTCTCTGATCACCACCAGGTAAAGTTTATGAACTGCACCAAAACCAGATGCCAGGGAGCTATTGGTGCTCCATCTAATACTAGCAATAGGAGTCCTCACTGTCAACCAGTGGCACATGATTCAGCTCTAAAACCTCTGCTGTAGATTGTGTTCCTTGGGAAATAAGCTCTGAGACCCTGGGACTTGCACGCTAGAGGTTTATTGAGGAACACGGTCAGAAATACTACCTGTCAGGGGTAAAGGTAGTAGGATTAGGAAGAGGGAGTTTAAATGTAATGCAGTTGCATTAGAGGCCTCAGCCCACCCACTGGGGATTGGACAAAGGGGTCGGAGCTGGGAAGCCACCTCAGAGTTGCCCCAGTTGCAGGAAGGACGCTAAGGCTTTGTAGCACACGTCAGCAAATGGTTATGTAGGCTCTTTCCAAGGAGGAAATATGACTTGGGCAAGGCAATTCTCCATGTCTAGGGACAATTCCTGGGGAGAAACTCATCTGTGAGCTGTCAGCAATCAACTGTCCTAGCAGCTGGGAAATGACAGTTTCTAGAAAGGGAGATCTGAGTGGTTCAACATCCACTAAGCCATTAGAGAGGGGGTCGTAGCCAGACAACAGTTAGAACACACAGAACATATGCCCAGTGAACCAGAATTGATGGAGAAGTTTGATATTCATTTGAACAAAAATATTAAAATTATTCAAGCCTATTCATCTGAAGCTCAAAAAATTAGGATTTCCCAACTGTATAATGACATGGCAAGGTTGCTCACCACTGTTTGCTCTTTCATGTTCCCCAATGTAATCTGTTCTGCTTCATTCACTGTTTGAGCATATTCTCATGTAGTTTCACAGATCTCAGATGTGAGTGATCTGAATTATTATATATCATCAGATACTTTTCTTTCTATAAGGGTCTCTGAATTCTCACAGATTCTTAAGTTGTGGTGCTTTTCATTCATAACTGGTACATTATCTCAAATTATATTTTTATAAAGTATTACTTATTACTGAATTATTGCCAGTAATAAGTAAAACTTTATAAAAATGTAATTTGATGGGATTCAGTCACCAACAGAACAATAATATTGCCCTAAACAATTTTTGTGTTACACCCCTGACTGCAAGGTTATGCAATGACCAAAGATGTGAATATTGTCTCAATTCTTATCTGGGACAACAATAGGCTGCCTCCAGCCTTATTTATAGTATATATTTGGGAGTGGGGAGGTAGCTCCAGAACTTTAAAAGAAGACGTCATTTAGCCCACTTCCCAGTTGCCACATCACTTGATTAAAGTTTATAAATTTTTGGCTCTTATTTACATATATTCCCACTTAGCCCTAAACACCTTTGAACTCTTGGAATCTCACTTCCTTTTATATTTTTATTTGTGACACCATTATTATAGACATTAAAATGACATCTAGCTGGATTCTGTGTATCGCAAGGCCATCTAGGTCCACAGACACAATTTCTACAATGATCTTTCCTATGATACCGAATTAATCTACATTTGCCATATTTTAACATACATATTTTTTCATACTTTAATGTCTCTGAAATCAGGGTATGTCATCAAGTTGCTGTCAGCCAGCTGTCAATCTTGAAATATTATCATTGTTTGCACACTGTATTAGTTTTCTATTGCTGCTGTAACATACTGCCACAAACTTAGTGCCTTAAATAACAATACAAATTTATTACAGTTCTGGGATTCAGAGTCTGAAGGAGGTCTCATTGTGTTAAAATAATGTATTAGCAGGTCTGTATTCCTTATGAAGGACCTGGAAAAATCTGTTTCCTTGTCTTTGTCAGTTTCTAGAGGCTGCCTTCTTTCCTTGGCTCATGGTCCTCTTCCTCTACCTTCAAAGCAAGTCAGGTTCTTCTCACATTGCATCACTCTGGCATCCTATTCTGCTTCCCTCTTCTTCATTTGCAGATCCTTGTGATTAGATTGGGTCCATAAGGGTAATTAAGGATAATCTCTATATTTTATTTTTAAAATTTTTTAATGTTTTTATTTATTTCTGAGAGATAGAGAGAGAGCAAGGGAGGGTAAGAGAGAGAGGGAAACACAGAATCCGAAGCAGGCTCCAGGCTCTGAGCTAGCTGTCAACACAGAGCCTGACACAGGGCTCGAACTCACAAACTGTGAGATCATGACCTGAGCGGAAGTCGGACTCTTAACCGACTGAGACACCTAGGCACCCTGGATAATCTCTATATTTTAAAGGTTGACTGACTGAGAAGCTTAATTCTATCTTCAATGTTAATTCCCTTTGGCCATGTAAAGTATTCAAAGGTTCTAGGGATTAGGATGCAGATACCTTTAGTGACCATCACTCTGCCTACCACAAATGTATATATCAGAACTTGCAGAACTGGTGTCAGAGGTTTGGAAGGACATCCCAGACACAATAGTGAAGCATTCTTTTTAAAATACACTGCTTTTCTAAGACTCTTAATGTCACAGGGGATATTTGAAGGTGACTCAGAAATGTCAGACACTGCGTAGGAAGAAGTTTGGGGAAAATCTCATCTTATTTATTTCATTTATCCATTCCATTCATCTATGGACAAGAATAATGTATAGTTAAAAATCTGTGTCTAAAGAAGTCCAAAAGTACTCAGCAACTCCATTAAAAATAGTAACATTCATATCATAAGAGTCCCAGAAGAAGAAGAGAGAGAAAAGGGAACAGAAAATTTATTTGAAGAAGTTAATTGCTGAAAACTTCCCTAATTTGCAGAAGGAAACAGACAACTAGATCCAGGAGGAACAGAGAACTCCCATCAAAATCAACAAAAGAAGACCCACACCAAGACATACTGTAATTAAATCTGCAAAATACAGTGATAAACAAAGTCTTAAAAGATAAAAGAAGTCAGTAACTTACTAGGGAAAACCTATAAGGTTAGCAGGAGATTTTTCAACAGGGATTTTGCAAGACAGAAGGAAGTGTCATGATACATTCGAAGTGCTACAGCTAAGAATACTCTATACGGGAAGGCTATCATTCAGAATAGGAGAGATAAAGAGTTTCCCAAACAAAAACCAAAAGAGCTCATGACCACTAAATCATCCCTGCTATATGCAGAAGAAATTATAAGGAAACTAAATGGTAACCATATATCAAAAACGACTAATAATCAAGCAAAGAATAGAGAAGGAAATCCAAATATATCACTAAAGAAAATCAGCAAAACATGAAAGAGAGAAAGACAAGAAAGGATCAGAGAAAAGCTCCAGAGACAACCAGAAGTAATAAAATGGCAATAAATACATACCTATCAATAATTACTTTGAATGTCAATGGGTTAAATGTTCAATTCATAAGACATAGGGTATTAGAATGGATGGGGGGAAAAAAGACTCATCTATATGCTGCCTACCACAGACTCATTTTAGACCTAAAGACACCTGCAGATTGAGCATCAGACTCCAACTCAGGTCATGATCTTGCAGTTTGTGGTTCAAGCCCCACATCAGGCTGTGTGCTGACAGCTCAGAGTCTGGAGTCTGCTTTGGATTCTGTGTCTCCTTCTCTCTCTGCCCATGCCCCATTCATTCTCTTTCTTGCTCTCTCTCTCTTGCTCTCAAAAACTGAGTAAACATTAAAAAAGAACACTATTTAAAAAAAAGCCAGAGTAGCAATACTTATACCAGACAAACTAGACTTTAACACAAAGACTGTAACAAGAGATAAAGAAGGGCACTATATAATAATAAAGGGGACAATCCAACAAGAAAATATAACAATTGTAAATATTTATGCAGCCAACAAGGAAGCACCTAAAAACATAAAACATTTAATAGTAAACATAAAGCAATTAATCAATAATAACACAATGATAGTAAGGGATATTAACATCTAACTTACATGAATGGGCAGATCACTGAAAGCGAAAATCAACAAGGAAACTATGGCTTTGAATGACACACTGGACTAGATGGACTTAACAGATATATTCAGAACATTCCATCCTGAAACAACAGAATACACATTCTTTTCAAGTGCACATGGACCATTCTCTGAACAGATATTAGGCCATCAAATAGGTATCAACAAATTCAAGAAGATCAGAGTCATATCATGCACCTTTTCTGACTACAATACTATGAAAACAGAAGTCAGTCACAAGAAAAAATCTAGGAAGACCACAAATAAATGGAGATTAAGTGACATTCTGTTAAACAATAAACAGGTCAACCAGGAAATCAAAAAATACATGGAGACAAATGAAAATGAAAACACAATAGTCCAAACCTTTTGGGATGCAGCAAAAGTGGTTCTAAGAGGGAAGTATATAGCAATAAAGGTCTATATCAAGAACCAAGAAAAATCTACCTACCCATACACCTAAAGGAGCTAGAAAAAGAAAAACAAAGCCTTAAGTCACCAGAAGGAGTGAAATTATAAAGATTAGAGCAGAAATAAAAGATATAAAAACTAAAAAACCAATAGACAGGTCAATGAAATCAAGAGCTGGTTCTCTGAAAAAAAAATTAATTGATAAACCCCTAGCCAGACTTATCAAAAAGAAAACAGAAAGGATCCAAATAAAATTACAAATGAGAAAGGAGCAATCACAATCAATACCACAGAAATACAAACAATTATAAGAGAATATTATGAAAAGCCATATACCAACAAATTGGACAACCTATAAGAAATAAATGCCTAGAAATATATAAATTAACAAAACTGAAACAGGAAGATATTGAAATCAGCAATCAAAAAAAATGCTCAACAAACAAAAGTCCAGAACCAGATGCTTCACAGGAGAATTCTACCAAACATTAAAGAGTTAATACCAAAAAATAGAAAAGGAAGTAAAACTTCCAAATACATTCTATCAGGCCACCATAACCCTGATACCAAAACCAGATAAAGACACCACCAAAAAAAAGACCTATAGGCCAATATCCCTGATAAATGTAGGTGCAAAAATTCTCAATAAAATACTAGCAAACCAAATCTAACAATACATTGAAAAAATCATTCACTACAATCAAGTAGGATTTATTCCTGGTTTGCAAAGGTGGTTCAATATATGCAAATTAATCAATGTGATACATCACATTAATAAAATAAAAAAGGACCATATGATCATTTCAATAGATGCAGAAAAAACATTTGACAAAGTAACATCTATTCATGATAAAAACCCTCAACAAAGTAGGTTTAGAGGCAACATAATAAAGGCCAAATATGAAAAACCCACAGTTAATATCTTCCTAAATGGGGAAAAAACTGATAGCTTTCCTCTAGAGAAAGGAACGAGACAAGCACGTCCCCTCCTACCACTTTTATTCAACAATAGTACTGGAAGTCTACAGCAATCAAACAACAAAAAGAAATAAAAGGCATCCAAATCAGCATGGGAAAAGTAAAACTTCCACTATTTGCAGATGGCACGATACTATATATAGAAAACTCAAAACAATCCACCAAAAACTGCTAGAATTGATAAATGAATTCAGTAAAGTCAAATGATACTAAATCAACATACAGAAATCTGTTGTATTTCTATCCACCAATAACAAAGCAGCAGATAGAGAAATTAAGACCACAATCCCACTTACAATTGGACCAAAAACAATAAGATACCTACAAATAAATCTAATCAGAGAGGTGAAAGACTTGTACTCTGAAAAGTATAAAACACTGGTGAAAGAAATTGAAGATGCCACAATGAAAGGTAAGTCATTCTGTGCTCATGGACTGAAAGAACAAATATTGTTAAAATGTCTATACTACCCAGAGTAATCTACACATTTAATGCAATCTCTATCAAAAGATCAACAGCATTTTTCACAGAACTGGAACAAACAATCCTAAAATTTGTATAGAACAATGAAAGACTCCAAATAGCCAAAGCAATCTTCAAAGCTGGAGGCACCACAATTCCAGACTTCAAGTTATATTACAAAGCTGTAGTAATCTAAACAGTATGGTACTGGCAAAAAAATAGACACATAGATCAATGAAACAAAATAGAAAATGCAGAAATGAACCCACATTTACATGGTCAATTAATCTTTGACAAAACAAGAAAGAATATTCAATGGAAAAAGAACGTTTCTTCAACAAGTGGTGTTGGGAAAACTGTACAGCAATATGCAAAAGAATGAAAACGGACCACTTTCTTAGACCATGCACAAATTAAAAATGGATTGAAGACCTAAATGTGAGCTCTGGAACCATAAAAATCCTAGAAGAGAACACAGGCAGTAGTTTTTGTTTCTTTTTTTTTTAGGCAGTAACTTTTTTTGACATCACCCATAGCAACTTCCTTCTAGATGTGTTTCCTGAGGCAAGGAAAACAAAATAAAAAATAAACTCTTGTGATGCATCAAAATAAAAAGCTTCTGCACTGCAAAGGAAATGATCAACAAAACTAAAAGGCAACCTATGGAATGGGAGAAGGTATTTGCAAATTACATATCAGATAGAGGATTAGTATCCAAAATAAATAAAGAACTTATAAAACTCAACACCCAAAAACCAAATAATTCAATTTAAAAATGAGCAGAAAACATGAATAGACATTTTTCCAAAGAAGACATACAGATGGCTATCAGATACATCAAAACATGTTCAACCTCACTGATCATCAGGGGAACGCAAATCAAAACTACAATCAGATATCACCTCACACATGTCAGCATGACAAAAATCAACAGCACAAGAAACAACAGGTGTTGGTCAGGATGTAGAGAAAGGGGAACCCTTTTATGCTGTTGGTGGAGATGCAAACTGGTGCGGCCACTCTGAAAAACAGTATGAAGGTTCCTCAAAAAAGTTAAAAATAGGGGCGCTTGGTGGCTCAGTCGGTTAAGCGTCCAACTTCAGCTCAGGTCATGATCTCATAGTTCGTGGGTTCAAATCCCGCATTGGGTTCTGTGCTGACAGCTCAGAGACTGGAGCCTGTTTCGGATTCTGTGTCTCCCTCTGTCTCTACCCCTCCCCCACTTGTGCTCTGTCTCTCTCTGTCTCAAAAATAAATAAATTATTTTTAAAAATTTTTAAAAATTTAAAAATAGAACTAACCCTATGATCTAACAATTGCACTCTTAGGTATTTACCCAAAGAATACAAAAATACTAATTCAAAGGGATACATGCACCCATATGTTTATAGCAGCATTATTTACAGTAGCCAAATTATGGAAACAGCCCAGTGTCCATCGACCAATTAATGGATAAAGATGTGGAATATTACTCGACCATAAAAAGAAGGAAATCTTGACATATGCAAATTTTTCCATTTGCAACAATATAGATGGAGCTAGAGAGTATTATGCTAAGTGAAATAAGTCAGTCAGAGAAAGACAACCACCATATGATTCACTCATATGTGGAACTTAAGAAACAAAACAAATGAGCAAAGGAAGAAAAAAGAGAAAGAGAGAAAGAGGTAAACCCAGAAAAAGACTCTTAACAACAGAGAACAAACTGATGGTTATGAGGAGAGAGGTGGATGGGGTGATGGGGATTAAGGAATGCACTTGCAGTCATGAACATGGGGTGATGTAGGGAACTGTCGAATCATTATATTAAACACCTGAAACTAATATTATAGTGTATGTTAACTAACTGGAATTTAAATAAAAACTTAAAATTTAAAAAATAAAAACAAAAAAATAAAAAAATCCAAAAGCAATCTTTATGTAAGTACAAAACAAAAATTCTAAGTGTTAAGAAGTATTGAGTCATTGAATTATGTAACTGGCAATTTTTTTCCTCAATAGTACAAAAAATAATGGTATGACCTAGATTCAATTGCATCTTAAATTGAATAAAACACATCCACAGCCAATTTAAATATTTTCATAATGAAATAAAAACATAAATCATATGAATATATATGAACACATTTATATTTTTTCTAAGGACACAATTTTGTGTTGTATGCCTGTGGTTATAGTGTCATTACCACTAAATGTAACATTAGAATTGTAAGCATGACATTTTTTTATTTCTTATAAAGGAATTTGATTTCTACATTAAAGAATAGAAGCCAAAACATTATGAAAAAGTAACCATGAACACAAGTTTACAGATAAGGTGCATAAACACAAGAGCTAAGATGCTATAAGAAGGAGAATGTAAATAATGTCCTGTAAAAGACAGAAGTTCATTTTTCTCTCACATAATAGTGTTAACGTGAGAGGCCCTGGGAGAGATGCAGCTTTTGCCACGTGACTGTTCAGGGACCAGTTTCTGTTCAGCCTGTAGCTCTGCCTCTCCTAGGACAGCTCTGCCCTTGGCAAGAAGCAGGGGCTGGGATAGCTGTATTCTAGCCGAAGAGAAGGGAAAGACACAAATTTGAGAGAAAGGGATTTTTGAGAGGGAGAGAGAGAGAGCCTGAGCGGGACAGGGGGTTGTGGGGAGGAGGAAGGAGAGAGAGAATCCCAAGCAGGCTCCAGGCCCAGTGCAGAGCCCCAACTGAGGGCTCGATCTCACTTCCATGAGATCATGACCTGAGCCAAAATCAAGACTCAGACGCTTAACCAACTGAGCCACCCAGGCGTCCCAGGGATTCTTTTTTAAGTAGAAATCTTAACAGGGCATTCTCTATGATCACAATATAATAAAGCCAAAAGTAAATAATAAAAGAGTGATCCAAATCATCTTAACAATTTAGAAATCTAAAAATACTCTCAAATAAACCTCAAATAAGCCTTAAATAAACTTACTGCAAAGGTGAAGCAAAAAGAGAAATTAGAGGGGCGCCTGGGTGGCTCAGTCGGTTAAGCGTCCGACTTTGGCTCAGGTCATGATCTCACCCTTCATGGGTTCGAGCCCCGCATCGGGTTCTGTGCAGGCAGCACAGAACCTGGAGTCTGTTTCAGATTCTGTGTCTCCCTCTCTCTCTGCCCCTCCCCAGCCCATGCTCTGTCTCTGTTTAAAAAAAAAAATAAAAACTATAAAAAAAATAGAGAGAGAGAAATTAGATACTGTTTAGATAATAAACCTATGAAAGCAAGATCTTTGCAGGGGAAAATTTAAGGCTTTAAATTATTTGTTTTTATAGAAAAAAACACTAAGAAATAAAGAGGTGCTCCCTCTAAAAATATTGGAAAAATAATCACAAAATAAACCTAAGCAGCAAAATTGAACACACAACAGAAATATATTATGAAAGCTCATTCTTTGAGAAGATCTAAAATGTGATTTTCAAAAAAAAAAGACTCAAAAACTTGATTAAAGATAAAAAGAAAGATAACAAAAACATGCAAAAAGATACATAATAACCAAAGAAACAAAAGAGATTAAAAATCATGAGAATACTGTATATAATTTCATAAAAAAACAAGTTTGAAAATCTAAAGGCAATGGATGATTTCTTAACTAATTATAAATCATCAAATCAACGTAAGAAGTAAAAACCTGAATATGGTAATTACCACAGAAGAAGGCTACCATTTTTTATGAATATAATTTATTGTCAAGTTGGTTTACATACAACACCCAGTGCTCATCCCAAGCTCCCTCCTCAATGCCCATCACCCATTTCCCCCTCTCCCTCACCCTCCCATCCACCCTCAGTTTGTTCTCTGTATTTAAGAGTCTCTTGTGGTTTGCCTCCCTCCCTCTCTGTTTGTAACTATTAAAAAGCTATCATATTGAAAGAGTCACCAAGGCAATATGGCTTTATCTAATATTTAAATAATTATAGTTATGAACTTATTTAATTTAGTCTAGACTATAGAAAAAGATAAAAAGCTGGCAAATTTATTTCATAAGGAAGTATAATCTTAATATGAAAACCCAGTAATGATGGTAATATAAGGGGAAAAGACTAAAGATCAATTTTACTATGAGCATAGGCAAAATTCTAAACAAAACAATAACGAAAATAAAATCAACTTGTCAAAGGACGAGTAGAGTATGACCAAGGATGGTTTATTCAAGGAATGCAAAGTGGTTTAATGGTAGTAAATCTATCAACAGAATCCCTTACATCTACACATTAAAGAAGAAAAATCGTTAAAAACTTTAATAAGTTTTTAATAAGTGTCAAAATGTTATTTGATAAAATTCAGCAGTCCTCTCCAATTATAAACACTAAGAATAACAGCAATAGAAGAAAACAACTTACAATGCAGAGTGTTTATAAAAAAAATTGAGAGTGTAAGGGTGCCTGGGTGGCTCAGTTGGTTAAGCATCTGACTTCAGCTCATGTCACGATTGCACAGTTCATGGGTTTGAGCCCCATGCTGGGCTCCGTGCTGACAGGTCAGAGGCTGGAGCTTGCTTTGGATTCTGTGTCTCCCTCTCTTTCTTGCCCCTCCCCTGCTTGTGCTCTGTCTCTCTCTCTCTCTCTCTCAAAAATAAATTTTAAAAAAACATTTAAAAAGTCATATATTATTCTAAACAGTAAAACATTGCAATCACCTCAATTATAATTAGGAACTTAGAAGATATGCTCAGTATCTTCAATATTATTTGCTACTGTCTTGGTGGTTTTTAAATGAAATAAATAGTTGGCCTAAAAACTGGACAAGAAGATGTACAACTGTTTATTTTCTGTTGGTAATATGAACACATGGCCAGGGAGCCTATGAAAATGCAAATTTTAAAAAATATTCAGAATTAACAAAATTGGCAGGATAGCTGAATGTAAGTATCTAAATATCAACATCTCTTCTTCAATTAGGTATCTAGAAATGAAAAAATATTATATTTACAGTAGCAATATTAAAACACATAGAATAGGGGCGCCTGGGTGGCTCAGTCAGCTAAGCGTCCGACTTCGTCTCAGTCATGATCTCGCGGTCTGTGAGTTCGAATACCACATCAGGCCCTGTGCTGACAGTCCAGAGCCTGGACCTTGCTTCGGATTATGTGTGTATGTGTCTCTCTCTCTGCCCCTCCCCACTCTCTCTCTCTCAAAAGTAAATACAGATTGAAAAAAAAATTTTTTTTAATAAAAAATAAAATAAAATACATAGAATAAAATTAAAAAAAAAATAATACCACTAAAAGATATCAAATAAGGTCTGGCTAGTGGAAGGACATACCAGGTTTTTGGGAAAGACTTAGCTTCATAAAAATGTCAATTACATCTTGTAATGTCATTCAATTAGAATTTCATAGGGTTTATTTTGGGGAATTGGGAGAGGGATTAGATAATTTTATTTTTATATTTTTGAAGGGCTATGAAAAATATTTTAAACTTGTGTATAGGATAAAACACCTGAAAGGAAAAGAAAGAAACAGTGGATATAGAAAAAAAATATTTGTATCAGAGATGATCTACAAAGGGATATATATGTAATATACAAAGAGATTTCACAAATGATTTTTTAAAAAGTAAAATCTAATAAATGGGCAAGGATATAAATAGGCAATTCTTAAATAGATATAATTTTTCAACAAATGTATTCTTTAAATGCATCCAAAGTTTCCACCAACAAATTCATTAACAGTCAGGAAAATTCAGGGATGCCTGGGTGGCTCAGTAGGCTAACCATCCAACTCTTGATTTTATCTCAGGTCATGATCTCACAGTTCATGAGATGGAGCTTGGGATTCTCTCTCTTCATCTCTCTCTGTGTTTGTGCATGTGCTCTGTTTCTTGCTCTCTCTCAAAAATAAATTAAAAAATTTTTAAAGAAGTAGTCAAGAAAATTCAAATTAAAGTAACAATGAAACAAACCTATGAGAGTAGCAAAACCTAATGAGAATTATAACACTTTTTGCTGATAAAGACAGGGAGAAAAAATACTTGCAAATACTGGTAGATACAAATGTAATGTGTTACAGTCCCTTTGTTTTTTGTTTGGTTGTTTGTTCTTTAATTAATTTATTTATTTTGATAGAGAGAGAGAGAGAACATGTGCTCGTTGGGTGAGGGGCAGAAAGAGTGGGAATCCCAAGCAGGCTCTGCAGTGCTAAGCTTGAACTCATGAACTTTAAGATCATAACCTGAGCCAAAATCAAGAGCTGAATGCTCAATGGACTGAGCCATGGAGGCACCCCTTGTTACACTCCCTTTGGAAAGTAATATGGCAACTTCTTTGAAATTTTAAAATAATTAATATATTCTTTGGCCCTGTATTCCCAACTTCTTGGAATCTATCCCACAGAAATAAAAACACCATCAGTAAGTGAGGACATATGTGTAATTATTTTAATTGAAGCATTATCCATAGTAGAAAAAAGTAGAAACAAAGTGGTTAAATAAATTATGGCCTATTCACAACATGGAATATTAAGTACCCATTAAAAGGAATAAATAGGAAGTACTGTATATCATTTGGAAAGATTTCCACAAAATCGTGCTTTGTTTTTGTACATGCATACATAGGTCTGTACATAACGGTATGAAAGTGGAGGGAAAAAAATAAAAGACTACATACCATTTGTTAACATAGATTACTGGGACAGGGAAGGGATGTAGAAATCCAGCAAAAAGAAAAAGAGAAAAAGAAGACTTTAAGAATGTGTAATATGATCAAATTATACATTTATGTAAAGTTATAAAACTGTTGTGTGTACACACATTTTTTAACAGGAAAATTTAAACATCACCTATTGGGTTGTGATTGAAAAAACATGCAACTGAATTAAGACCCAGGGGAAAGACAACATCATAAAGCACTACAATTTAGTCACTATGGTAACTTGCAAAGTATTTTTGCAGAGCTGTTCTCACAGCTCCCACACGTACAATCAAAACAAATATGCTAAACACTAAAATTTAAAGAGAATTGGTCATTTTATGTGTTGTATTAACACATTTAATAGTGTCATTGTACATAATGTGAAATTTATGTTAAATCCATATAATATTATACAGTCAAGACCATCTACTTTGTTTACTTTGATGACTGTGGTTTCCAGAGAACTAATGGTATAAAGAAAAAATGTTGATGCTACAGTATAATGAAAGAGACTACAGGCAAATGTAAGGTATGCCTTTCAAATACATACACATACACATACATATACGTATACAAACCTATTACATTTATTATATGGTATAGTATATATCATGTTTGTATACACTATCAGCTTTTAACAATCACATCACTAAGGTGTGTTAATTTCCATTACAGTGCTAAAAGAATTAACTATGCTACCCCTGTTTATGTAGAAAAATGATATGATGGAATTTCCATCATGAACTTTGTCTTTTTTCTCCTTAAAATTTTACATGAAAAAAAAATTCACAGTGTATTTTGTTGAAAAGGAGAAAAAATAACCTACAAATGCAGGATGATGGAATTTGGGGGGTATTATAATTTTTCTATTATACTTAGTGAATTGTTCTCAATTTTCACAAATACTTTAAATATTAAGTTCCAAAGCTATTGTGCAACAAAGTTTCATAAATTTAGATATAGTTGATACTAGATTTTATTATTTTTTTAAATTTATTTTTATTTATTTCTAGGAGAGAGAGAGAGAGACAGCGTGAGCAGGGGAGGGTCAGAGAGAGAGGGAGTCACAGACTGAAACAGGCTCCAGGCTCTGAGCTGGCAGTCAGCACAGAGCCCGATGCGGGGCTCGAACCCACGAACCGCGAGATCATGACCTAAGCGAAAGTCAGATGCTTAACCGACTAAGCCACCCAGGCGCCCCAAGTTGATACTAGATTTTAAAGTACTTGGAAGACTGTTTCCCGAGATCTCACTTCTATCCAACTATATCTGGTATTCTCTTAACCTGAAAGTCCCTGTCTCCTTCTTCAAATTTTATGTCCCCTTTGAGAAGCCTTCACAGACTCCCTCCCCCAGAGAATTTTTTACTTTCTATCTATCCTCACAGACCACTAGTGCTATAATGAGTGTTTTGCATATTCTTCTCCCTGCTTGGCTATCAGCATCTTAAGGGGAAAAAAAAACAAGGTCTGGTCCTCTCTGGACCCTCTGTGTTAACGGCACACATACCTACCAATGGCCCATTTATGTATCACTTATTTCCCATTTCTGTGCTCTTGCTCATATTTCATTCTTTAATATTCTCAATCTCTTCAGTAATCTGTGCTTCCTGCACAACTGATTGTCTTTCCCTCTGATGCTTTCTTGTCTCTACAGTCCATTTATGCCCAGCATAGAGATTTATCTCCTTCTTGTGTCCACGCATTGCTTCAGATTGCTCTCTAATTACTCCATATGTGCATACTTCACATCCAAAGCAAGATCCTAAACAGAAATTATGGGGACTATTTTAAATTTTTTCAAATATCCTAGTACTGAGCATAAATAATTTAGTCATCAATTCTGGTTAAATTAAAGAATATACCCTTTGTTCCCCTACTCTTTAGATTCTCATTGTACCATTAAAGATGTTATTAAATTTTTAATTGTCTGATTTGTATTTAATGGATGGATTAGGAAGCACATACATAAAGACAATGACTTCAAAATGCTTCTGAAATCATAAAATGGGGACAGCAGACGTTGAGAAAGTGATGAAATGAGACTTTATCACCTTAGAAGAGAACCCAAGTTTGGGGCACCCGGGTGGCTTAGTTGGTTAAGCGTCCGACTTTCGCTCAGGTCATATGACCTCGCGGTTCGTGGGTTCGAGCCCCGCGTCGGGCTCTGTGCTGACTGCCAGCTCAGAGCCTGGAGCCTGTTTCAGTGTCTGTCATTCCCTCTCTCTCTGACCCTCCCCTGCTCATGCTGTCTCTCTCTCTCCTAGAAATAAATAAAATATTTAAAAAAAAAAAAAGAAGAGAACCCAAGTTCTTTCCTCCTACTAGAGACAGCCCTTGCTCCTAACTGCCACACTTGTCCATGGAGAATTCACATATCGAACTGCCTGTACGTACTTCTATGCCTGAAGTTCCCTGAGAAACATGACGAAACTATGGGAAATGGAAATGAGACATGAGGTTGAAAAAATAATAATAAATTAGGTGAAATACAAATAAAAAAGCAAATAACTCAAAGCATAATTCTTGTCTAGTCTTCCACAGAAACCCTCTGAGAGTTGGTGCAAGTTGCCTGGAAATAGATAAGGGAGGGAGATATTTATTTCGGAAGCAACTGGCAGAAACATAGAATATATATGAATGTTTATCCTTAATTTTTAAAATAACAAAATTACCAAAAACAAACTAGAGAACAAAGAGGGGATAAGAGTATTTTTAAGTTTGGCATAGTGCATTTATATAGACATTTTGCCCTTGTGAATCTTTACCTCAAGATCTTATCTACTTTCCAAACCCAATCATGATTTCATTACAAAGACAATTAAAACTCTAATCCAGTTTTTGATATAGACATTCTCATTTTTAAAATAAGTAGAGTCCAGTAGTGAAATATATGTGTAACACACATGAATGAAGGGAGGGTCTAAATAGCTCTTGGAATGGTATCTATTCCTCTTAGACATATGGCATTGACATCAAGAACTTACAACTACTTGGGCCAAGACCTAAAGCCAGCTGTAATGTGAATCTGCTAAAGAAGCAGAGAAAATTCCTGTGTTGCATTAAACTTCAGTTTCTTTCCAGAGCTATTATTTTAACAGATATTCATTATATGTGCACTTCACTTCATTATCATTTTTTTCTCTGCAAGGTTAGTTCAAAGTGTAGGACCAAAATCTTACAGAAAGAAGCAGCATAGTGAGTAAGATCTGTATCTCAAATTAACCTGGTAGAAGACCGCTTTTCCATACACTGATGTTCAAATGAATCAACACTCCAGCTGATGTGTCTTAGATAGATAGAAATCTTCACACTTCATCATTGAAAATACAGATGCCCTGAAAAATGTATAATTCCAGATAAGTAGTAATGGAGATTAATCTTATTATCAATTTGAATAGACAGGTAGAAAAGTTAAGAGCCGGCAAATTTTTAATACATTTTCAAAGCTGCATTAAAGGAACTGGGTGGTTTTTACTCATAATAGTGGGCTGGCTCTATCTGCATAGAAGAAAGCATTCCTAATAAAGTATATAAAAGTTTAAAAATAAAAAACCGTTGTGGCCAAAGCAAATATTTCTCATTTGAGAGGAGAAAGGAGTCATCATGTATTATGAAGATCAGTGGCAGAGAGTCCAAACTTACAGGATAACAGTCACATTTCCAGTTCTCCATGGTAGAAAATCTTGCTGCCTTTAGTGACACCAACAAGAGACTGGCAGCCATTTACTTTTCTGACTTTTTCCAGTAGAAAATTCAACTTTTCTCACTAGTAAAGACTATTAATGTCTGTCACATTTTGAAGCTATTTAAATAATCCATTCATGTTGTCACTTTCCGTTCATTTTACCTTCTTGGAGAGACAATAGCATGCAGGGATAGACTTTGGTGGAAGACTGACCCCAGATCATAACCTGGCTTCACCATTCAAAGCTCAATGGGCCTGAGCAAGTCACTTAACTCCAGTTAAAGCATCAGTTTCTTATTAGAGAAAGGACATCATAAAAATTTTGGACTGTTGCAAAATCCCCAATCCAATGCCTGCCATAAAAGGTACTTAATAAATGGTAGATGAGAACACTGTTTTTCCAGGATGGTATTTACTAGAGAATACTCTTGTAAATTATCTCTTACCTACCTGTATGTCAAACATGATCACTGAATACAAGGTGGCTAGAGAGAAGGGTTTTGCCTGCTTTATTCTAGCTGTCTTACTACTGCTTGCCTTTCTTCCCATATAAGCATGGGAAGTTCTGTTCTTTCTGCCCTGTCTCTGCTCAAAAGGCATCTTATCAATGAGGCCTTCTCTGAACACCTTACAAAAAACCCAAACGCATTCCAGGCTTGATTTTTTCTTTTTCTTTTTCTTTCTTTCTTTCTTTCTTTTTTTTTTTAAGTAAGTTCTCTGTCCAACTTGGGGCTTGAACTCATGACCCTGGTATCAGGAGCTGCATGCTGTACTGACTGGGCTAGTCAGGCACCCCTCAGACCTGATCTTTAAACAGGAATAAAAATAATCCCATCTCCTTACTCTGCTTTATATCTCTATGTGGTGCTTAGCATCATCTGAGAATTTTTCTATTGTTGATTTGTAGACTATCATTAGGCAGCAAGCTCCCTGAGGGCAGGGGTCTTATTTCATTTGTAGCCCTATTTCCTAGAGCACCACCTGACACAATAGGTCCTCAATAAACAGTTACTGAAGAAATAATTTTGTGATAAGTATAAGCTGCCTCCTGCCAGGTAATGATCTAGAAACACCAGGAGACTGACATGTCTTCCAAATCCCCTGTTGGATCTCCTTCAATGAGGGGGACCCTCTGTGTACCCGCAGGCTGCACATGACAATGCAGTTTGAGGACTTGCTTCTTCCTCGGATCTGTCAGTGCACTTGTCTTTATCACACTGCCATTCAGCCTTCTTTAATTTGTTTGGATAAGTGCTAGCTCTCTTAGTTTCAAGTTTTTAGGGAAAAAGTACCATGTTTATAAAATTCTCTACCACTACTTACTTTTAGGTGCTTAATAAATGCTGAGAGGTGATGATTTTTGCTTTGTGGGAAACATGCAGTCCTCTTAATTTTGGCCATAAAGACAATCTCTACTTTCTAGAAATGGTACCCAATATTTTGGGAGGTTTCTTCAATCTCTTCCGGAGACTTATGTTATGAAAGGGATATAACAGAGCATGCAGAAGTGATTTAAAGTAAGTGATTTTAAATTTTTAAATAGGATTAAAAATGGCTTTTTACTTTTTTGTTACTGCTATTTTACAATCTGTGTAACTTTGTTATGGTGACCAAAAAACAATGACCATATCAAGTAAACCAAGGAAAGGAAAATTTTATATGAATTATTTCGAATGTTGCTTCAAATTGTTACTTTTCTATGTGTCATGTTAAATAATGAACTAAAAAAAACAATAATAGTCCAAAGATACTCATTCATGGACTTATACTCAACTGAAGCATATTTGTCTAGCAAATAGTACTGGAGTTAAAATAGAACTGTATTTATAACACTCACAAATTGTATACGACTTAAAATTGACTTTATTGAATTACAATTTAGAGACTATTGACCTTTTGGATGTTGAGTGCACTTGGTTTTAACTTTACAATCAACTCTAGGTCAGTCATTTGTTCAAGTCAATGTCCAGATTTTAATGGATAATTGAAGGTTTCAGATCACATACTCATAAGTTGATTAATTGTGACTGACACAGTCCCTGCTGCTAAAGTCTGGATCAATGGCAAATTTACTCGTATTACAAAATTTGCTCATGCAGTGGTTTCCTTTTGTTAAGTACTATCCTTTAGGGAAAAACAACAACAACAACAATCAGCTTACACCAAAATGCCCTTTCTGGCTCAGAAAACTAGCAATAAATATTTAATAGCCTTTGAAATGCCTAATCCTTTATAAAGTAGACGATATTAAATTGCAGGACTATATATGCTGTAAGCACTCATTGACCAACTCCACGCGGTGGCATCTAAATGTTAGCAGCAACACTCCCTTCTTTGCCACCTCTCAAGAACTGGCTCTAAATATTCCAGGAAAAATAAGTAAAACATAAACAAATGCTACATTTCCTTTTATTAAATATTAGGATCACAACCACAATTATAGCAATAGAGCATTATTGATGCTCATAAGATGCAGCAATCATTTTTAATGAGAAACATAATATTGAATAGTTATGAAAGATATACTGATTTCAATTTCATTTTCAATCTATGTTCATTAGCAATAGTCAGGCTAAATCTTATTTAAGTAGAAAGGAATTTCAATATGCAGGATGAATGAATCAATTTATACTACAGGTGAAATTCCACGAGATAAACATGTATTTATTCTAAGTAAGTAGAAAGCTACATATTCCACTGTCTGGGTAGAAATACCTGAAATTTCATGCTTTTGAATACTTTAATTCTTTTTTTATTTACTAAAAAGTCACACACCCAAAATGCTATTTTAAAATCAAAGAAATCTGTTCTGAATCTCATTTTACTATTTAATAGAGCAGCTGAAAAATGACTTAAAGATGTGGCCATATGGTGTGAAAATCCAGAATCAAGGAAAGAATGAGATACTATAAACATATAAAAAGCAATAAAAGGAGGCAACTCTGAGCTCAGTTAATGAAAAGCTGATGACGGAGACTGTCTTTTATTGATGACATTTGAGGACAGTGACTCACTGGTGTTTTCCAAAACATGAATTCTGCATTTCAAGTGTTTGAAAGATTCAGCTAAGTCTCTTTCCCTCAGCCTGGGATTGTTTGTACAGAAAGACTCCATAGAATAAATTACTGAACCTTCCAGCACAGCTCAATTAACTGAATAAAGCAGGGAGAGAAAGCTCCAATCTGGTAGCCACAGAACAGAACCTGGCATCATTTTTGCTTAAAGAGTTTATAAGTGGATCACAGGGCACTTAAAAGACAGTCTGAATTTAAGAGTAAAGACAATAGGAAGAGGTGTGAGCACTCAAGCTAACACTTCATCCTCTGTTAATGTTTCCATGGGAAGTCAGAGTCAGGTGTTTGCACTCTGGAGTCATTTTATTGCCTGTCTTTATGAAGAATTTTTGTATTTCCACCTTGTTTCCCCAACATCACACATAAGCTGAGCCAAACTCTGTGTTCCCTAGAAGTTCCAAACAGTTCTTCCCTTTAAATGCATCTCTTCAGTGTAAGCCAACTTCATGCAACAACACCTCAGGTCAGCTGATAAGTGATTAAACCATCTACGCCTGGAGAGTCATCTAGTTCTGACCCAACACCAGGGCTCTGGATTCAGTTATTTGCACATTAATTCATTCAACAAAAATTTTCTGATGCCAGACATTGAAATTACCAAGGTGAACAAAGGAGTCTCTGTTCTTGAAAAGCTCACAGTCTAGCAAGGAAACACCCTTGCAAACAAAATTTATAATAAATGAGTTAAGTACACCAGCCAAGATACGTAAAGTTTTCAGAGACTTCCGAACTCGGGCAGTGCTGCAGCTTCCGCTGAGTTAGTTTACTCATGTTCACAGAGCAATTTTGGATTTAACTTCTTAGGAAGCATGTGGATGCTTTAAAGCATTCTGAGACGTTTCCCTTACTTCCTTGAAAATGTGACCCTTCCCTCCCACTCCTTCCTCTAATTCTGGCACGTGGGTGGCAGAAAGAGATCAGAAGGGACTGCTCTGAGGCTGACTTGCAGAACAAGGAACTTAAGACTCTGCCCCTTGGCTCTCCCAAACCACTTGGTGACAAGACAACAATAAAGAAAGAATAATGCTAACAGTCGTAGGGTTTGCTTACACATTAACAACTAAGCCTTGCCCTCGACTGTACATGATCCCACATGCAAATAAGTCAGTAGCTGTGGAAGTTGGGAAAACCACAACGTAAAGGCTAAAAGCCCCACATTGTATCCAATGGTGTTTTCTTACAAATAGATGACATCCCCATCAGTAGCAAGTGCTGGGAACACAAAGAATGACTGAAAGACAGGAGGGCCGTGGGCATTTGAAAAAGGAAAGAGATGTTTTGGAGAGTGAGAGGAAATCCTGACACACCCACCTGACCCCTTTCCCCCAGATCTCTACTTCTCCTTTCAGCCAATGCTCCCTCCTGCCTGGTGACTCTGGCCTCATTCCAGCAGCAGTGCCCTAATGTACTACACCAAAAATAAAACAAAGGATACCATTCATCTTATTTTTCAAAACTGGTTTCTTAGTTGGGAAGAAAAACTTGGCAATCACAAAGCTAAGTTTTTTATTTTTATATATTTTCTTCTTAGTGTCAAAATAAACTGAAAGGGAAAAAAAAATTGCCCAGTGGTAAGAAAAGAAAAATACACAAAACCCTTCAGAGCTTAGTCGGCCACACACTGCCATTCGACTGACACCAAAGCGTGGAATGCAACACTCTCAAGCTCTCCCAGTCCAAAGATCCGCCTGCCTTCTGCTTCTGTATGATGTGGCTACTTAGGGAAATTCAAATAGGCTCCCAGTGTTAACTGTGTTGCATATTTACTTTAATCAAAGTGACATTTCCCAGATGGTGTCATCTAGAAAATCTCATCTGAAATGGGGAGTATAAGAGAACCAAGTTGCACATTCCAGGGAAAATTGGATACAGGTGTTCTCCCATTTTAAGATGACTCAGTTTACGAAAATACAAAACCATGAAATGGATGCACTTATGGCACAAATGGCCACCATCCCCACCACCTTGGAAATGGGTACCCATTCAAGGTACCAGACACCCATATGAAGGTGTGAATGAATCAATAATAACATCTCTCCATGACCAACTGCACAACCCTAACACTTTCGAGTATTCATCCTGAGCCTGTTTTGTGTTCCTAGACACCACCTCTGCCTGGCAGGAGGAAAGGTGAGAAGAGATTTGGAGCAAGAAGCTGTACTAAAGTGCCTCTGAAAATCAGGCAATGTAAAGGAATTAATTCACTGACTATACATGCTGAACCCTCGTGTTATAAACAAAACAGCTTCCTCCATGGAGGCTAAAGCATAGTGATGACATTCTGTTTCATAATTAAATAATTGTAGGGGCACCTGAGTGACTCAGTTGGGTAAGCGTCCGACTTCAGCTCAGGTCATGATCTCAAGGTTCGTGAATTCGAGCTCCATGTCAGGCTCTGTGCTGACAGCTCAAAGCCTGAAGCCTGCTTCAGATTCTGTGTCTCCCCGTCTCTCTCTGCCCCTTCTCCTCTCTCAAAAATAAACATTAAAGATAATAATAATTAAATAATTGTGATATGGGCTATGAAAGAAAAGATGGAACATATAACCCAACCTGGTAGTCTCAGAAGACTTTTCTAAGAAAATGTCTCATTGTTCCAGAAACTAGAGAACAATGTATAGAAAACATGAACTTTAGAAAGGTCAGACCTAAACCTGGTCCTACAACTTACCAGCTGTGTGACTTCAAGGAAGTTACTTAACCTCTCTGAACCTTGGTTTCTGACTATGTAGAGTAGGAATAATATCAATCTCGGATGGGTGTTGTGAGGATTAAATAAGATAATGTATGAGTCAAACACCCAAATGTATTCAGCACACAGGTACAGATCCAGATTCTGTGAGGCATGAAACCTATACAATTTGAGTGCCATCTTTAAGAAAAATAATTATATGAACAAACTGAGGGTTGATGGGGCATGGGGGAGAGGGGAAAGTGGATGATGGCATTGAGGAGAGCACTTGTTGGGATGCGCACTGGGTATTGTATGTGAGCCAATTTCACAATAAATTATATTAAAAATTTTTTAAATAAAACAATATTTTTAAACAAGATTTTTAAAAGAGAAAAAGGAAAAGAATCCTATGGTGACAGATGTTACTGGACTTGTTGAGGTGATCATTTTACAATACATACAAATATCAAATCAATACAATATATAAGTGAAACTAACATAATGTCATACCAATAATAACTCAAAAATAAATAAATAACAATCATAACTCAAAAATAAAAAATAAGCTCGTAAGTTAACTTAGAATGATAAAGTAAATTATAATAAATTATACATTTTAAAAATTATCATTATTGTAAATTCCTGAAAACTAACATGGCATTTTTATTACTTATCACTATAATACTTTTCTACATGTTTTCCACTTTTATGGTACATACTCTTTGATCACCTACTCAAATGACAATAAATTGTCATTTATATGGGGAGAATATAAAGCAAATTCATTCTTTTTTCTAGAATGGCTGATAGAAATCTGTTTATAATTATTAACATTTGGAATGTAATGTCCCACATAGACATACTTGCTCTTTTCAGTTCTATCATAGATCTGTTCCCCACCCCCCAAAAAAACCCCAGGAATTTTGAGTTCTATTTTATATGATTATCATGAAAAAAGGAAATAAACTAGTGTATTTACAACTGTATATACTACATCAACACATATATTTCTGCAGGACAGTTTCTGTTTTAGATGGGCATTATTAAGAACCACATCCTTTGCTTATAGTTTTATGCTACTAAAAATTGGAAGGATTTTCCAGTGACTAGTTTCTGGCTCCATACCTCATGAATCTTGTTTTCCCCCCACGACTTATATATTTCTGGTGCTAGCACCAGAGGACATATTCATTTGTGACAATCCTGTTGCCCGGCTTTGTGGTGAACCATCACAGTGGGTGAGAGGATTCCTGGAGGCCATTCCTACCCTGGAAGAGTTGGCATTGACTTAACTATGTATGGAAGGGACTATGAGCCCATATGTATATCCTACTAAATCCAAATTATTGCCAGCTCAACTTCCCCTTTAACTGGGTCCCAAAAAGCCCATGGCAACTCCCAGAATCAGCTACAGAATTTGTGGGACCGAGTGAAAGTGAAAATGGGGGTCTTCTTAAAAATTATTCAGAATTTCAGTGACAGCAGAGCACGTAAAACAAGAAGAGGACTCTGTGCACTTGCACAGGCTGCAAGCCCACAAAGCTGACCCTGGTCACTCTAATACCACCTGTCAAGAGAGGAAATTTAATGGAGAAGTATAATTGGGAAGAGACAGCAGTTTGAACAAACTGTGGCAAACACATGATATGTTTGCCAGTTTTACAAAATCATACAACCTTATGAGCTTATTACCAGGGCCTGTCCCAGGCCTTACAAGTGCTTCATCCAAGTGAGGGCATCTGTATCTTATGTTTCATTAGCATCACAGTAAATCGGCATGACTAAAACATAGTAGGTGCTCAGTAAATGCTGTGAATGAAGCCTAAGAGACTGTACAGTCTAGTCAACAAAAGACAATTAAGAGATGAATAAACCCCTGCTACAACTCAATGTGTCCAGTCCAAAAAACATCATTGCATAAAATGCAGGGATGTGAATTCAAAGCAAAATAACCCAAGTGACTCTCTACAGTCGGGCAGCCAGGAGCGCTAGGGTACTGGCTGCACAAACAAATCCACCTGCTCCTAGCTGCAGTTTTGGCACCATCTGGTGGCAATTTTCCTCCCTGATTTAAACACTGATGGAGACCATTTTAGGTCCTGTGATTGACTTGACTCTGAGGACAGTGGGAACAATTTCAGGAATCTCCTAATTAGTTGGAGTACGTTTTGTGCCTCAGTTTGGGAAACTCAGCTGGAAGGAATCTGAGGATGCAGAGCTTCCTCCTCTGCTTCCTTACTGAGGAGGCAGGGCTGTGCCTAGTAGAACAGAATCAGTCCCGCACGGGAGGCAGTGACAGTCCAGGGGAGGAAGCTATGAGATGAACCACTGATAGATCTTCCAGATGCAGGAAGGAATAAGTGAGAAAGAATTCAGTATATTCTACTTGTTTAAAAGACAGAGCTAGATGAAACTTTATATGAGAAAAGAGTATAGAAATAATGGAAAGAGGTCTAAGGTGGGGAGGAAATTTCAGGATTCTGAGGTGGACTATCCCAAAGAAGTACCATAAAAGGGAGGATCAACCAACTGGAGGTAAAAATCTAAGTGGATATCAAGAAACTAAAAGACAAAAACTGACCAGAACCAGGAGGAGAAACCCTGAGTCCATGGGAACTGTTTAGGGTTAAAGTAGTGGTATAAATCTACAGGATATGGGATAGGGTGGGAAAAGGTTCCTTGTTGACCTAGGGAACTAAAAAGAACTTGGAGAATTTTATTACTTTACAATCATCTACTCCAGGGAGTTGTTATGAAATCATATAATAGTACCTGACACTTCCTAGGAATTCAGTAGAAGGTAGTCACAATTAATGAGGCTAACAGGGCTCACTAAAGACTTCTTTTCCTGCATGTTGCTATTTTATCTTCCTTTCATCCTTGTGAAATATTGGCATGGACATCATGAAGGAAGATAACTATTAAACATAATTTCAGGACAATTACCACAAATGCATTATACTTACTAGAAACAATATAATTTTATAGCAGCAGGTCCTTACTAGACTACACCAGTAACAATGATTACTTTTTCCAAAGAAGTTGGTCTCCATGAAGATTTAAGTACCTAAGAAGTTAGGAAACAGTGACTGGCTGCAGTGACTTTCTTTCTACTAAGAAAAGTTGGTAGGATGCTACCCAGAAGGTTTGGGAAAGGTATTTGGCTTGGGAGCCTACCATCAGCTAAAAAACATCATTTACCTGGCAAGGGAAGATGACTACAAAAGGAAAGACACATAAGTATCATTACTGAAAAGAACTTAACTTTAAAAATTATATTATTCTATATTTTTAATTGAGGAAGAGATATGAAGCTACCACATGAAAGACATTCATTGGAAAACTCCACCCAATAGTCTACCATGATATTTCCCACCCTTAACACAGGTCAATATTCAGATTCTCTGTTAGTTGAAGGAGTTGCAAGACTGTCAAAGGGAACATAGGATTTAACAACAAAGAAAACATTGAAATTATGAGAATAAAATGCTGTCAAAAAAAAATAAGAATCATCAATGGGCTGTTTTCAATAAAACTATATTTACACTGAATATTTCCTGCCTTATTCTCCCTTCCTTCAGTTCAGTTTTCTGATAGACTTATTTTTGATTGGATCCAGTCAGGAAAATAGAAATTGCATTATATATTTCAAAAGAGATAACATAAAAAATTGGTCAACCAAAATTGTTGGAGAACAAAAAGCCAAGACAGAAAATGGCACCCCTGTGATACAAAGACGGGAAGCAGTACACCCTAAGGCTGGAGGAACAGAGAAGGCTGGGGTTCTCAGAGCCTAGAAGCTAAAGGAGAGGCTGGGGCTTCTGAGGAACAAGAAGGATCCAGTTCTGAAAGTGTCTGGAAAAAAGTCTCCTGGAACAGGGAGCCACTGTCAGTTCAAGAGCCACTGGCATGGGGGGAAGCAAATAGGGAAGTGCAAGTCCCTCTCTTCCTCCAGCTCCACAACCTCCTCATCCAGCACCCCATATTAGCAGAACCTAACAATAAACCAGCCAGCAAAGAAGAAATCCGGTTTGCAGAGTCCCAACGGTATAAAGCAGTGCATGGAAGAGGGGCAGATGGCTGAAAGGCAATAGCAGGACAATGCGCACACTATACCTTTAGAGAGAGAAATGTATTCTGTGCTGAGGTCTCTGACTCACACCTTAAGTTACAACAAACTAATTTGCCTTAAAATGCTGCAAACAGGTACAAAAGAAGTGGCAGAGTCATCCAATGTCAGACTGAGTCCAACAGAACCACACTTACCAGGGCCGCTCCTTATACCTTAGAGAAGTATTCTAATTCAGCCCTAATTGTTCCTACTTAAGAAAAATGGGCTCCTACGAAGTCATATGCAGGCCTGCTTAAAACAATAAGCTTTTCTAACCCCCAGAGCATGACAGACTCCGGGAGCATGGTCTGGATGCTTATCAAACAAGTTCCTGGGCTGTTCTCTGAAGTTTCTGGGCAAGTACAAACAACAGAGTGAAATAAATGCGTTTTAAAAGCAAGGCAGTGGAGCACGTACCCTGTCAGCGAGATCCTCATATCCCCACAGAGTAAACAGTAACATGAGAATATTTATACTAAACAAAATTGTATATCAAGCCTGCTTTGGCTCAGCCAGAGGGAATGATAAATTCCTTGCAGATCTCTCATAGAGTGGTCCTTTGTGGGCCATGGACGCCACTTCCAAGACAGTACAAACCAATTACAGAGCAAGGCTTTTCATTATGTTGAGGAATGAAAATATCACCCTCCCCCATTTTGTTTCATTTTGCAGTTATATTTTATTTTGCCCACCCTCTGCCCTTTATGTCGAAGTAGTTTTTATTTATTGTTGAGTCGAGCCCAAGACCAGGTTGGAATCAAATGACAGCCCACAGTGCAATAACAATAGCAAAAGCCCGTATCACTCTCATAACCTAGCTTTCTGCTTTCCTTGTCTCTCTTCTAAAAAAACTGAATGTTGAAGTTTAAAGTGGGAAAAAGAAAAGACGCTGATGAGTTGATAGACTGTAAAATCTATTCATCCACATGGATTTTATTGTATGTTCAACGAGCACAAGTCACGGGCAAAGCCATCTGGCAGGAGACAGAGGTCAGACTAGCTATGAAACTACACTCCATACACTCCATGGACTCCATGTCCACTTTGTGGTCCGATGAAAAGAAAAATACTGCAGAAACATTTGCAGAAACCATCAGTTTGTTCTCAGGAGGCCAACAAGAGAAAAGGTTAGTATGAATCAGGGTGCTTCTGAGCCCATTTTGTCAGATTTTGTCAACCCAATTTGTTAATCCTTAGTTGTTATAGATCCATGCCAGCTACTTCCACCAGCTCCTGCACAGGAAGAGCTAGTGATACATACTGTATCCATCCACAGGATAAACCTTCAGGAACTTACAGCTGTTTCAGATCTTCTAAAGAATCATGATGGAGCAAGGGAGAAGTGAGGAGAAGAGACAAAGTGGAAAGAAAAGGGGAATTAGAATATGAACGGGATGTACGAAGTATGATGGTATTGGTTTTGAAAATTATTTAAGGAAAATAGTAAATTATCATTTTTAAAATACACACCTGAATCAAAGGCCAAATTTAATTAGCTCTATTTTAAACCATAATTAACCAAACCTCATACGTAGTGCCAGAGTCCATCATAATACATTAAAAGGGAAGAACAGGTCTCATTTTGCATACTGTAAAAGATATTAGAAAATTGCCAACATTTTATTTAGAAAGTGTAGGCTTAGTGAAATTATCTTATTCACATGCTTGTTTTTTAACTTTTGTGAAATTTATAGATACTTTTTAGTAATTAATTGTAGTAAAATATACACAACATAAAATTTACCATTTTAACCATTTTTAAGTATATAGCTCAGTGGTGCTTAGTATTTACATTGCTGTGCAAGCATCACCACCATCCATTTCCAGAATTTTTTAAACTTCCAAAACTGGAACTCTGTACCCATTAAATGGATGTTTGGTTTTCTTTTTTTTTTTTTTTTTTTTAATATTTTATTTATTTCTAGGAGAGAGAGAGACAGCATGAGCAGGGGAGGGTCAGAGAGACAGGGAGTGACAGACTCTGAAACAGGCTCCAGGCTCTGAGCTGGCAGTCAGCACAGAGCCCGACGCGGGGCTCGAACCCATGAACCGTGAGATCATGACCTAAGCGGAAGTCGGACGTTTAACCGACTAAGCTACCCGGGCGCCCTGGATGTTTGGTTTTCAATAGGCCTTGCTCAAAGCCAGTGGTCTGGAATGTATTGAGAGGAATGTGAAGAAGCTAATTCACGTAACTGGCAAATCTATCAACTGCTACAACTCCAAATGACTCAGTGGCATCATGTGCTTTTACTCTCTCTCATCTGTTTAATATTGATGCAAAAACTGAACCAAAGTTCTGCAACAGATCTGGAAAGAGTATGAATAATACATTTCATTTGTACATTACAGGTCTATCAAGCACTTCCATTTTATTCCCTCAGAATACAGCCCTCCATCAAGAAAGGAACCATTTCCCCTACTTAATAGGTAATGGAACTAGCACTACATGGAAGGTGGGAGCAAAGAGAAGAACCCAAGTCCTCTAATCCAATGACCAGTGGCCTCCTCCTACTAGGCCTCATGGCCTTTGCCAAAGTAGAAAGAAGAATGAAGTGTTTCTGCTTCTCAGCTCTCACAGATGGAGAAATTGGCCCACTGGGTCTAAATGGACAGCATTGGTGCTCTTCGCTACATCAATTATACTTATTTATGCCTTAAAATCATACCTATTCCATCATTTCTCTATCTTTGTTGTATTTTTATTGCCAGTGAAGATAAAACACCCACAGAATCACAATTCTGGAATAAAATTAATGTAATCACATTCAAGAGTCAAATGTAAGTATAAAACATATAAGGATAGGTGGCTAAATCTTATAAACAGATTGAGTTCAACCTCTTCTTTATTTTTTATTCATTAAAATATATTCACATTCTATGTTCTCCCTATACAATAATCTTTCTTGCTAGAAAAAAAAAAACTACGGAAAATTTGTTTCTTTGTGCCTTATGGAGAGAAAGCACCTTGTACTAAAGCAATATAAATACTGAGGATTTACATGAAATTGCCAGAATCAACAAGTGGCTTCTTTTAGTTCACAAAGAGGCTACATATTTTTATTTCTTTCAAATAAAATTCTTCCACTGATACCCTTCTCTTCATTCAAGAGCAATACATTTCCTAAACTTTCAGACTTTCCATTTAAATTCCAAAAAAGATAAACACAATTTCTTGAAGTCATGCCCAATACCACCATTCCATCTCCCTATATAAACATTAAAAAAAAACAGACAAATCTGGCTTTTGGAGTTACCTCTAGATTGAACAATAGGTCAGCCTAAAAGCGGGAAGGCAAAAAAGGACAATCATGCTTTGAAAAAGGAATTTTATTTTCTAATTCTCTCCCATGATTTAGTCACTTAGTGTGATCTTTTGGTTGTTGTTTTGTTTTCTTTTGTTTTTGTTTGTTTTGACAGAGGGACGTGCACGTGCAATAGGAGAGGCAGAGGGAGAAGGAGAGAGAGAATCTTAGGCAGACTCAATGTCCAGTGCATTGCCTGATATGGGGCTTGATCTCACAACCATCAGATCATGACCTGAACCAAAATCAAGAGTCGATGTGTAACTGACTGAGCCACCCAGGCATCCCAGTACTTGGTCTTTTAAAGCGTACATTTAAGTAAAAAATGATTGCTTGAAAAATGAGAGTTGAGTACAGAACTCAGGAATAAAGAGTTCAGAAAATTAATTGAAATAATTCAATTAAATTGAATCCATTTTTAGTTTGTTCACAATAATTAAAAGTAGTTCAGCATCCACAGCTGTTTTATCCAGCTGATTGAGGAGGGCTTCTAAAGTACACAAGGGCATAAATTTGAAATAAAGTTAGGTTCCTATGAAGTTGTGATGACAACTGGAAATACCATAGGGTGATTACTAACAATCTATAAATACCTGATTTTGTTGAACAGAGAATGTTTCCAATTTTCCAATACACAGCTACAACCAAGCTCTTTGTACCTTCCTTTTATCTTCATTGGCCAAAAGAGAACTTTGTAGTGATTATTATTTTCCTTAACATTTTAGTGAAGACTTAGATTGGATCACATGAAAATACCTCACCATATCTACCAGAAATCCTCAATACTTTCCTTTATAGCATATTCAGTACAGTTCTCATATTCTTGGGGTATAAATCCAATTAACACACTCCCCATAGTACCAATTCTCCAATTACTCACCAACTTTTTAACTTGAGCTTCTATGTAATTACATAAGAAAAATGATCCCAAGGACACTGTAAGCTGTGTATTGAAAGGCTTCTGAGGTTTCTGTAGTTTCTTGGTCTTCAAAACACTCTACATTGCAAGCTATCTCAATTTTCCCTTCATGAGGAAAAGTCATTGCTTGGACGCCCTTCAATCCATCAGCATTTGAGCCCTGAATGGCACTAGTGGTCTCTTTTCCCAAAGCCAGGTCTTGAGAGTCTACAGTAATACTGCAGCTCATCACATATGGGCTGGCTCCGATGCCTAAGTCATTAGGGGAGCATGCTAATCAAGCAAAGCAAGAGCCTCATTTTTGAAGATTCTATCTTTTAGCCAATTTCAATCCAAGGAATTTCCTTTACTTTACTTAAAAATGATACAAATATTCCTCATTATCATCTCCAGAATTTTCTTTAAAAAAATTTTTTTTTAATGTTTATTTATTTTTGAGACAGAGAGAGACAGAGTGCAAGCAGGGGAGGGGCAGAGAGAGGGAGACACAGAATCCAAAGCAGGCTCCAGGCTCTGGGCTGTCAGCACAGAGCCAGATGCGGGGCCTGAACCCACAAACTGCGAGATCATGACCTGAGCTGAAGTTGGACACTTAACCGACTGAGCCACCCAGGCACCCCAACTCCACAATTTTCTTAAGGTTATTTATTTATTTGTATGTTTATTTATATGTAACAGAGCTATCTAAGTTACAAGCAAATACTTTTCTCTACTCTAAAAGTATCTGAAAGACACTTTTTCTAGAATATTTAAGAACCCAGACCTTCCAACATATCAACAGAAAAAGGAAAGCACACTTGATAACTAAATATCAACAACAGTAAAAGGCCTTGGGATTTCATCCACCTGCAAGGCTATTTCCACAGGAGTTGCAATTCAATGCCAAGCCTTAGGGTTAGGAAGACAGGAGTAAATCATACTATGTGCCCATCCCTTCCTCATCAAATACACACCTGTCATCATTGAGTTAGGTTAACACTGATTCAAATTAATCTCAACAACAGTCTTGATATGGGAAGAAAGGTCACTAGAAAGTGACAAGCAGCATCAGAATCGGGAAGGGCAGACATTTGTGTTTCATGACAATGTGGATTTGGACAGGCTTTGGAGCATTATGTATACCTTTTTTGGTATAACCTGTTGACGGCACCTCTTTCTTCCATTTCCAGCTTCCCAAGAGAGTAGGACTGCTGCTGCCACTCTAGTGCCCTGTTACCCTAGAGCCCAGGGGCAAATGTCCTGCTTTTCCCTGCCTCAGGAATGGTGTAGCTCATGTTACATAAATAGCCCTGCTCTAATTATAGTTTATGTTATAAGACGGACAACTTGGTTAAATTAGCATTGGTATAAAAAGCTTAGGTTTGCGATTTCTTCCTTTGGGGGGAACCTTACATTTCTAAAAGCAAAGTTGATTGGAGATTGATGGGGGATAAAAGGCTGACCTCATCTTCAGCATATGACAATTCCATAGCTACTACTTCAACATTATTTTACTGTCATTGCTTTTTCTTGCTACTTTCAAACTTATTACTCATGATGTCAGTATCCATCAGAGATATCCTGCTGAGTTCACTTTCTCCCAGACAGCCGTGGTTTGGGGGTTTTGCTGCCTAGCCTGTGTACTTTCATACTAATAGACGTTTTACGGAAAATCAGCACACGGAAACCACATTTCATCTTTTTCCCACACATGTACATAATGAAACATTTCAACTCCCGAAGCTTGGCCTGCTCCTACTGGGAATTCTGCAGGAATGAATCAGATTACATTTCTCCATAATGCTGATTTCATAAAAATTAAATTTCCTAACAGTCAATACATCTCTCTCTCATAATTTCATATACCAATCACTTACTCTAAATATCTTTGAGAATTATATCGGTTTTAACATTTCACAGAGTACAATTGGAAATTTTTTTTGTCAATGCTAATGTCATTCATTAACAAAATATCTAAGCATGGTTTCTCTCTCCTCTACCCCCCAACAGGTAATGTTACAAATAGTCCTATTTCCTCAAAGCCAATCTACATACCTTACTCTGACTCGAAAAGTGGCCTCATCTCTACCATCTCTCCAAAAAATAGATGGATCACACTCAGATTTTGCTGAGGAGTATCCATGTATTAGGTTATATAGTAAGCACAACTATTTGAAATACGTATTGGACCCATTGTGCTTTGCTGTTCCAGAACTTCAATCTGCCAACCAACATTTAGATATTCACATGTAGTTTATCTGACTGGGGAAACAAGTCACTTTTAACAGAAATTTCTTCCTACAGACTCGAGGCTCTTCCTCCCCACACTACGGTGGCAAGGGCCATTCGATCCCGATAGCCACAGGACTTTTCCTAAATCTCCTACCCAGCAAATTTTAAAGGGCCTTTTACCACCATGAGCCTCATAACTCTCCCTTTTGTAGACAACTTTGCAAAGCTGATCATTCTTGCTAGTAAATGAATTCATTTCCTAGAATAAATTGTTAAAGATTTTTAGTTTAGATATTAAGCCTATAGTGCAAGAGCTCCATAAAGAATACATTTGTCCCAACAATTAATTAAAATAAAAATTCCCTCAAAAGCCTACTTTAAAATTAATTGTTTCTGATAAAACTAAACTTAAACATCAGAAGTAACTTTTATATTCTTTTAACAAAAATAAAAGGTAACCAATGAACACAAAATGATCACTTTCTGCATATGCCCTTGTTATGTGTACTTTAAATTCTGTTAAACTTTTGTTACACAGTAAGTTATTTTGTTTGTGTTTTGCCTAAACACTAAAGCAGTGAATACACAGAGACATTCAATGAATCTGAGAAGTTTCTGACCTAATCAGGTAGTAGTTTCCTCCCTATGGGGTTAGGAGGCCACGACCCATTTCTCTCTTGGAAAAAAAAAAGAGAGGGGGGAAAAAAACCCTGCTTTCTGCCCAAATGCATGCATCTCCAATTTCCTCCATTTAATCCTCCCTAAGTCCAATACGGTGATCCAATTCTAAAGAATCGAATTCTACATTTAGTTCCAGCAGTCCCATTGACCTTATTCAAATGCTGAATTTGATTTTTTATGCTAATTTAAACTTAGTGAGAATTTTTAAATAAGGAAGATAATTAATCACAGCAAATCGTATTTCTAGTTAAATGTCACAATTAAAGTAATTCCATTTTTTGCTCTAAAATTAGAAACCTGATGTGAAAGTTTGTTTCTCAGTTTGCGGTTTCGCTAGGCTCCCGCCTCCTGCAGATTGGCACTGGGCTGCTCTGGCGGCAGCATGAATCTCCTCGCTGCAAAGCTGAAATTCCAATTTTATTCCAACGCAACTGTCAAAACGCCCTGAAGCAAGCTAAAAACAAGGAAAAAAATCTTTGGTATGGTTTCACTTTCCATGTGTTCTTTAATGAAAAATTTATCATTCTAAATATTGGTGTTTACTCCTAGTTAAATACTTTTTTTTTTATCAAAAAGAAAAACTGAGATTCAGTTGCTATTATTTCACAGGGAAATATAACAGGCCTGATGTTTTCCTGACAATTCTGTTATTTTCTTGTGTGGAAACACTGTATTTATCATATACTGCATGGCTGGTGATTCAGATATTGTAGAGACCTTATGGTGAACTGATATAGATGTAAACTCTTTATGCCAGATTGTTTAAGCAGAAAAAAACCAAATGCACTTAATTAACATCTGATGTGTAGCTTTGCAAACACAAATGCAATATTTGTGTTTGAGCACTGGCAGTAATGACTGTGAACTATGCTATTAATGTCTGGTTTAAAGATGCTTGTGGTAGGACCACGTCTGGAATAACACAAATAAAAAACTGCATTCAGACAAAACAATAGTGAAGAGCCCATTAGAAAAATGAAGAAGCAGCACTCAGAAGAAACACATGTATTTTTTTCCCTTTTAGATCAAGATTATTTTCAAAAATAGTTCCGGGCACCATCATCTTCAATCAATTAAAGGTAAAACAACTCTATATATTTTCCTCTACAGAAAGATTTTCATTTTAAGGGGTCAGAAGTTGCTTAGGGATGTGTTTAGAAGTTCTGTTCATTGTATTAAGCTACTCTTTGGTGGGTAATATCAAAACATGTGTGAGGAAAGAGTTGAGATGGTGTTTCTGGATATTTTGCATTTTTGTATTTGAAGAGAGAACGTCAATGGTTGCATTGCAGTTTGAATAAATGCAGAGATTCATGGATGAGGTGCAACTCCCTCATTAAATGTTTTTACTGAAAACCTGCTGAGTGCCAGGAACCATGCAGGTTGCTGGGTACGAAAACACAAAAAGGTTAAAATAAGATAAATCCTCGCCTAAATATGGTCTTTGTTTCAGAGTAACAAACACAGTAACAAACAGACTTGGAACCGAGGTTCAAAAACTTAAACAGTTAATACACCAAAAGCAATTAGTCATCATTACCTATTAGTCTTTTATGTTTTTAAGAACATGAACTAAAGGGACGTTGCAGCTGAAACAGGGCATTTGATGACTAAAGCCTTAAAACGCAAACATAATTGCTAAGTCTGGTGCTCCTGTGGCAGGAAGAATGTAGGACTTATGCCATGTGGCTAGATCCACATGAAAATAAAGCTAAGTGAGAACCGTCTGGCACAGGGCAGGGAGTGGCTCCCCAGGAGTCTGAATTCAAGTTCCGTCTCCTGAGGACGCTGCTTCTGCTCAGCTGTCTTTCGGGGGGAACTGGCTATGATGCTTTCCCCCTCTGCGAGGAATTGTGAGCCTCGATTTCTCAACTTTGAATCTTTCAAAGTAACAATGATTCAGAAAGGAAATTACAGGGGTAGGTACACATTAGCATTGTCATGGAATGAAGCCATAGCCCAGGTTGAGGGGAATCAGGATGACTTGCTTGCTCCCAGGTCTTCCAGAGCAGAATAGCACCCATCACCAGCTCATGTGGTGACAGTGCCCAAGTCCTTCACATTTCAATTTTAGGTTACATACTTAATTACATATTGAGACTTTCAACTTCCCTCATCCCAACTAGATTTGCAAACCAACACAGAAAATTGTGAAAACAGGTTCCTTAAATCAAGAATCACTCTCAAATCAGAAATTGTTGCTCAAAGGCTAGATAAAATTTTTTGGTGTGGAGTAAATTTGGTTATTCAACATCAAGAAAAGTGCTTGATGCTGCACTTATTTACAGAGAGAAAAGGAAGCAGGGGCAGCGCTCAGTAACCCATTTCAGTAACTAAATGAACATCCCTGACTCTAAGACATACCAAGTCCTCTATCTATGATTCCTATGAAACCACACGTCAGAGAACTGTCCAAGTATTTTTTTATAGCTTTTATTTATTTTTGAAACAGAGAGTGTGAGTGGGGGAGGGGCAGAGAGAGGGGAGACACAGAATCTGAAATGGGTTCCAGGCTCTGAGCTGCCTGCACAGAACCCGATGCGGGGCTTGAATCCACAAACCACAAGATCATGAACTGAGCCAAAGTTGGACGCTTAACCAACTGAGCCACCCAGGCACCCCTGTCCAAGTATTTTAAACAATAATGTATATATGCAGGCCATTCACATAACATATCAGCCAGGAGTGCCCAAGTCACCTCATAAATGTTTAGGGTTCTTAAATATATATGTATACAGTATTTACTTATAGACCTAAAAGGATCAACTATTACTGCTTTGCCCTTATTTACGTTCTCTACGAGTTAGCCAACTACAAACTTTTAAAAGGAATCTGGCTTAAAAGATTGTGCATGTTTGGCACTGACTAAGGGTGTTTGTTAATCATTTCTGAATTCTTTTTTTTTCTCTTCTGTTTTTAATATTCTTAGGGAACTTCAAAACAGAAACCTGTTCCCTTATATGTTCTGCTTCCTTTAGTGTACTGTGCAGTAAGCTATACGTGTTCAGTTCATAGCACCAGCCATTTCTACTTAATTTTTTTAAAGAAAAGAAATAAACACAGCAACAATGTGTTAAGACTTTTCTGTTCTGATGGGAGGAGTGAAAAAATACACTGAGAAATACTGATGTCAATTTAAAAATGTTAAGAGTATATAAAGTCATTATATTTGTAAAAATAAAGGAAATTCTCATTATTTGGAACTAAATTCACTGAAAAACTAGATGAATAACATCTATCCTAATGACAGAAGTGTTATAAATTCTACTTCAATAGATATTACTTTTAAAAAAATTAAAGCATTTACTCCTTCCTACATAAATATTTTTTAAGGAAGAATTCATAAAAATCTAGAAACCTAAGATTTCACTTAATCATGTCCCTTAAACTTAAATTACAATCTGGTTTGTGAAATATTAGAAACTAATTATTTATCCCAATACCTTATTTACAGTTTCCCCTTGAAACATTTTCTTTTTCTGCTCTCTGCTTTGAGCCTCATTAAATGAGGGGTCTCTTGATGAACAAAGGCCTGCCTCACCTTGGCAACTCTTGTAATTTTCATGTGTTTTGTACAAACTAAAGTCTCTACCTCTTGTCAGGAGACATTAGCAATAAAGACATGTGGGGGGAAAAGTTGTGCTAGTTTTTCCTTCTTATCTTCAATCTTCCATCGAACCCAAACTGAATGAATACGCTGAAACACAGGTTTTATAAAACTGACCACTGCAAAACCTTCATAATTGCCCTTCAAGAATGATTTAGGGAAAATTTGAAAGTTGGAAGCATTAAAAATTTAAAAATGCTTTTCTTATAAATATATGAGATAAATAAAATATATGCAAATATATTGTACAATACTGAAAACATACTGTTTATACCATTTTAATCCTTTGGCCCTGACACTGGCTATCTCCTCTGCCTGAGACTCTTCTCCACATCTCACATGGCTAACAGTCTCACCCTTTCAAGTTTTTGCTCCAGTACTGCCTTCACAGTGAGGCCTACCCTGGGTTATCCATTTAAAATCACAATTTGCTCTCATCCTAGAACTCATAATGATGCCCCTTTCCTGTTCAATTTTTTTTTCTTTTGGCGACAACACCTATCATTTGCTATCACACTATATAATTCATCATTTATTAAGCTCATTACTTATTGTCTGTCTTTTCACCCCCTTCCCACTGGAAAATAAATTCTTTGAGGGCATATAAATTCCATTTTGCACACTGATGACAGTGCCTGGCACATACTAGGTACTTAATAAATATTTGTCACATTAGCCCATTAATTACAACTTCTTTCTACATTGTAGTGTATTTTCCATGTTGCTAAAAATTCTTCCAAAACTTCACACCTAATTGTTTGTATAGTAATCTTTCATTTGGGGATGCTATAGCTTAATTATTCCCGAACACTGAATATATACCATGTTTCCAGTAGTCACTATTATAAATAATGCTTTGATAAACATATTTGTACATAAGTACATGTGCCTTTTATTATTCCTGTAGGATATATCACTAGAACTGGAAACCCTGTAAGGCAGTTATATGCATTTTTAGAGCTGTTGATACATACCACTGACTCACTTCCAGGAGGTTTTTTTTAAACTACCATTAGCAGTATGAGTGCCTCTAACTACATCTTTCCCAGCACTAAACATTACCTTTAAAATACCATCTTTAAACATTTTTGTGCCAATTTGAGTATCTTAAAGTTTTAACTTAGGATTTGCAGATGTTGATGAAATTATTCATGTAAGTCATAGTTCTCTGTGTAAACTAAAGAAGACATTAGAAATTCCAAAGGGTTGTCTATTTCAAATCAAAAACATATAAAATAGGTGATAATGGAGGAGAGACACAGATCATCCCAACCACAAGCAATTCTCTCATGAGACTGGGAAGTAATATTCACTTTGGTTTAAACAATTACAAATCAAGTGTGTTCCTAGCAGACTTAATATGAACATTTAACCTAGATAAGCTTTTTCTGTTAGGTTAAAGTTCTTCCCAAATAGTGACCCATTCATTCTCACTGCACTGCAAAAGCAAGAATTAAGTTTTTCAGGGGTATGCTTAACCTAATGCTAAAGTCAGTTCTTCTGTCCCCCAAGACTAGTCACCCTGTGTCTAACTCCTATCCACCTCACCAATCCCAGTCACCTGGTGCTGCACTGACTGGGTCTGTGGTGCGATCCCTTCCATCTTCAGTGAGCTCAAATTAGAAACCAGGAAACAGATTTCTGAAAGTTAGTTATAAAACTTACACTTCTACATTTGTGAGACAAATCGTGGGAAAATATGTGAGGTTCAAATTGGCAGGGAACAATCAGTCCCTTCCTTTTTTCCATAACTAAATACTGAAAAACATTTATAAATCATGTTTTAATAAATTTCTCTACACTGAATTGTTAAAATGCCCCTTTAGTACTGTATCTGGCACCTATCAGATATGATTTCAGCTTCACAGTCTTGTGAGGGAGATATAATTATTATGTCCATTTTTTTTAAATTCTTTTTTTTTTTTTTTAATGTTTTATTTATTTCTAGGAGAGAGAGAGAGAGACAGCGTGAGCAGGGGAGGGTCAGAGAGAGAGGGAGTCACAGACTGAAACAGGCTCCAGGCTCTGAGCTGGCAGTCAGCACAGAGCCCGACGCGGGGCTCGAACCCACGAACCGCGAGATCATGACCTAAGCGAAAGTCGGACGCTTAACCGACTAAGCCACCCAGGCGCCCCTATTATGTCCATTTTATAGATATGGGAACTGAGGCTTAATGAGAATAATGGCCAATACACAGCCAGGCCAGGATTTGAGCACAGCCTCACAGCGTATGCTTTTTTCCATTGTACTTGCTACTTGATTTTGTACGTATCATTTGTTTGAGAGCGGGATTCTGCACAAGGCCTGTAGGCAACCACAGCAGAGCTGTGCTGCAAGGAAATGTGCCTGCCCACCTCTTATTCCTTGGGTGTGTGGTATTTTAATAACTGATATGCAAGTATTAACTGACTACCAAAATGCTACCTGACATGATTTAATCTGTGACCCCTGCAGAAGGCATTTGAGAAGGAAAGAATTAAGACTCAAACAAATGGCACTAACATGGAGAAGAGCAGGGAACACAGGGCTGGGTTTGGACAGGAGCACTGTCTGTTCCTAAGGTAAGCCCTAAACATGGCGGAGGAGTAGAGCAGCAGAGAGACGCAGGAGTTGATGAGTTCCAAGGGAAGAGAGAACACCATTCCCAGTGTTTGTTCTCTCTGTTCCAGTAGCCCACTGTCTTGAAAAACTCTTCCTCAGGGTGGCTCTAGAACTGATTTCAAGCTGTCAGCATCAACGTGGCCACACTGGATGTTCAAGTACTCAGAGAGTTTCCTATCAGCTCAAAGCAACCTCTACTCAAGTCCCTACACCCTGAGTGTCCCCATCACTCCCCAGGATATACCCCCATGCCTAGGGTACAGCAGCGGACCTCCAGATGCCTTCCCTGGTGTCAGGAGCACCAACCATTCTCGTCACTGGCCATGCTGCAGGGCTGCTCATTAAAGATCTTGAATATCAATCAGCTTTGGGAGTTCTCATCAAACATGTGACCAGGCTTGCAGCCTCTCCGGTCAGCTTATGAAGACACAGGTGAGAGCAAAAGCCAAGAGAAGACCCTTATCTGATTATGAAGAAACCCCCAACCATAAATAAACCCTTCTTATGTGAGAGAGACCAAAAGAAGGGGACCTCAGGATTCTAACAAATTTAAAAACAAAAGCAGAACAAAAACATACTGAGAACCTGTTAAATCACATCTTCGGACAGGTGCAGCTCCCAGATCAGATCCAAGGGTGCTGAATCTCTCCTCAGAAGTCAGTCCAGTTGCTTCCTTCTCTAGACAAAGTTGGCCTCACCAAGGAGAAACATGCCACAGCCAGGAACATGCAGAACCAAATGCTCAGCAAGGCCTATGAACAGTGGGAGATTTAACAAAATTAAACTGAAATCAAACCCAACAAAAAAAGTAAAGCATATGATTTTTTATTGTGATAAAATATATGGAACATAAAATCTACCATTTTAACCAATTCTAAGAGTACATTAGCAGAAGACATGGGCAGAAGACATGAATAGACATTTTTCCAAAGAAGACTTACAGATGGCTAACAGGCACATGAAAAGATGCTCAACATCCTCAATCATCAGGGAAATGTAAATCAAAACCACAATGAAAGATCACCTCATACTTGTCAGAATGGCTATCATCAAAAAGATAAGAAATAACAAGTGTTAGTGAGGATGTGGAGAGAAGGAAACACTTGTGCACTGGGATGACATCATACTGTATGAGAATATAATTTAGTGCAGCCACTATGGAAAGCAGCATGGAGGCTCCCCAAAAAATTAAAAATAAAATTACCATATGATCCAGCAGTTCCACTTCTGGGTATTTATTTGAAGAAAATAAAACAAAAACTTGAAAGGATAGCTGCACCACAGTGTTCATTGCAGCATAATTTATAATAGCCAAGAGTTGGAAGCAACTTAAGTGTCCATCAATAGATGAATGATAAAGAAATTGTGTTACACACACACACACACACACACACACACAACGCAGCCATGAAAAAGAAGGAAATCTTGCCATTTGTAACAAAGTGAATGGACTTCAAAGGAATTATGCTAATTAAAATACATCAGACAGAAAAACAGCAAGTATCATAGGATCCCTCTTACATGTGGAATCTAAAGAAAAAAAAAAAACCACCAAACAAAAAACAAGCTCATAGATACAGAGAACACACTAGTGGTTATCAGAGGTGGGCTGTGGGGGGATTGGGAGAAATGAGTGAAGGGGATCAAGAAGTAAAAATAAAAAATAAAATTTAAATAAATAAATAAAATATAATTAAAAATTAAGTTTAATGTGGCACTAGCCACATTTCAAGGGTTTAAGTAATCACACATGGGTAGGAGTCTCCCCATTGGGCAGTGCAGATATAGAACATTTCCATCATTGCAGAAAGCTCTACTGCATAAGCACTGAGCCAAATATTCTGTAAGGAAGTCTAATATTTAAACATAATTGAAGGCTACTTGAATAATAACCTCCATTCTTTATTTCTGGATTTTCTGTCTCTAACCTTATCTTTCAAGGCAGATTACAGAATTACTTTCCTATTTATTCTGGAGAACTGCTTCAGAGGACTTCTGTTTGGTGCTGATGGCATCTTTTCATGGGGCTAATTGCTGTCCCCTGTAACCATCGATAGAGATGGCATACATGTGTGTCTGATATATAAAATTTAGGTATTTAGAGAACTGTGATATTGCCTTAGGATGGCAGGAGTATGGGCCTTCTTTATTTAGAGGTACATTATTGAACATCAGAGGATAAGATGGGGCCTCTATCCACAATAAGCATAGAAAATCTGTCCAACTGCAATTTTAGAGTTGGTTATTTCTTTTTTCATTTCTAATGCAGACCGCCATGTGGGTGGGATGGGTAAAATGTGGAGGATACTTAAAAACATTTTGTACCTCTGGGGAGCCTGAGTGACTCAGTCAGTTAAGCATCTGACTTTGGCTCAGGTCATGATCTGGTGGTTTGCAGGCTCAAACCCCACATTGGGCTCTGTGCTGACAGCTCAGAGCCTGGAGCCTGCTTTGGATTCTGTGTCTCCCTCTCTCTGCCCCTCCCCTGCTTGCGCTCTGTCTCTTTCTGTCTCTCAAAAATGAATAAACGTTAAAAACATTTTTTTAAAATACATTTTGTACCTCTCTGTTGTACTAAATCTAGGGATGCCTGGGTGGCTCAGTGGGTTAAGTGGCCAACTTCGGCCCCGGTCATGATCTCACAGTTTGTGAGTCTGAGCCCCGTGTCAGGGCTGACAGCTCAGAGCCTGGAGCCTGCTTCGGATTCTGTGTCTCCCTCCTTTTCTGCCCTCCCATGCTCACGATCTGTCTCACTATCTCTCAAAAATAAATAAATATTTAAAAATAAATAAATGTAAAAAAAAGAATAAATCTAGGGACATGTTCCATCTTTGAGTCAGTTGGGACTCTAGCACTGGAAGCGCATGATGTTGTACACACCACAAAGAAAATCTCCCAAATGTTACTAAGTGATTTCTGCTTCTTTAACACTACATTAAGATACTAAAGGACCACAGCTGGTGGGTGCTGCCAGATGCTCGGGACATGTACAGCCAACTGAGGTTTAGGAATTATAAAGTAATGTTTAGGCAGTTGGCTAAATTCTCCCTTCAAATCTGGAATGGCGGGGGGAGGGGGCACAGCGAGGACATTTAGGAGACTTAGGATATTAAGACATCATAATAACTGACAACTCTCCAAATTGTTCTGATCACCCGTATCTGCTCCATGGTGACTTGGAGTGACTCACACTTTGGCTGCTGCAGGCGTGCAGAGCACAAACTGTGATGCCTACAGTCTCTCGTAAACAGTGTGACGGGCTTTCTAGCTTTGCCCAGCTCTCTGTCTATCTAGGCCAGCACCTCCATCTGGGACTATCGTTCTGGAGCACTGCATACATTTATAAAGCTCAGAATATCTGCAAAGAAGGATTCTTGGAGCCTGGTTCCCAAAAACCAAAGCAGTAGGAGAGATTTACAGGAGCAACTTCCAGTGGTTAGTCAGCAATGAGGGTTCAAGCACAGGGGTACATTTTGGTTTGGTGCAAATAACATGTCTTTTTGAAGCCAGAAGATACCAGTTTAAATATGGTTTCTACTCCTTAATATTTGGAATCGTGAACAATTTACTTGACATCTCTGAGCCTCAATTTCTCTGTAAATTTTTTTTTTAATTTTAAGCTTCCTCTAAAGTACCAACTCCTAAGCTAGAAATTTGGCAGTTAAAAGGAATAGGAGAAAGATTTATCCTGCCTTTCCTGTATAAATTGTGTTTCAAGGTAGATAGATAGCCTGAACTGATGACATATTTAACAGAAAAAAATCCAACTAATACGTGTGCAAGTACTGATATAATTAGAAAATTGTCATTTTACAACACCTAAGAAAATAACTGTTTCAGATAAAGATCAATAGATGAAGCCCTTAGAAAATCCCAGGAGGAACAAAGATAATTCATCTTTGCACCACCAGATCTGAGATAACCAGCCACTATCACATCTTGTTACGGTGCAATAGAAAGCTCTAGGTCCACCTTTGAAGAATTTTGGCCAAAAAAAAATTGAATTTAAATCCAATCAAGTCTGTAAATCTAACTTAAAGTTTATAAAAAATGTGAGAGATGGAATAAAATTAAATGATACCACAAGAGAGTCAACAGATTCAGGACAACTGACCCAGTTTCTGTAACCAGCAATGGCAGGAAAAGAAAGGTAGAGGGAGGGACAGTGATGCAATGTGACTGGTCTATCTATATCAAAACTGAGAAAGATACAATAAATCAATGCTGTGTGTGAATGAGGTATACATCCAGATTGAAATAGGCCCATCACAGAAAGACATTTGCCTGGATTACACACTGGATATTAGAAGGTACCAAAGAATTATTATTTTGCTGGGTGTGAGGACTCTGTGGTTATGTAAGAGAAAGCTTAGAGATATATATTAAATATGAAGGAGTGAAATAACATGATCTTTGGAACTTACTTTAAAATACTTCAATAAAATTGGGGCACCTGGGTGGCTCAGTCGGTTAAGTGTTCAACTTTGGCTCAGGTCATGATCTCATGGTTTGTGGTTTGAGCCCCGCATTGGGCTCTGTGCTGACAGCTAGCTCAGAGCCTGAAGCCTTCTTTAGATTTTGTATCTCCCTCTCTTTCTGACCATTCAACCCTCCCCCACCCCCGCTAATGCTGTCTCTCTCTCTCTCTCTCAGAAATAATTAAAACATTAAAGAAAGAAAATTATTTTAAATAAGATAAAATACTTTAATAAAATCAAAGGAAAAGAAAGAGGATGGGTAAGCAAAAGAGCAAAATAAAGGAAGAAAAAAATAAAGAAATGACTCCATAAAATAAATGAAGAAATTTAGATTAAATAAGTTAAGAAAAGCACCTAGCATGATCCCTGGTACACAGTACCCTAACCGCTAGCTTCCTTTCCTCTTTGCAAGCCCACACTACTGTTCCAAATTCGGAAAATTCTGAATACCTTCCCGGACTGGTGTGTCCCTACTTACTAGAAATCCCTGAATATTCTAACAACACTCCTGTTTCACGAACTCTTCTACACAAAATCATGGTGGAAGGAATCCAACTTAATTTTTGTTCTTTAATGAAGGCAGAAATGGAAATATTTCATTATTCAACTAAAATGAAAAGACAACCAAAGCCAGAATGATAGACAGTGATAAGGATAGGAAATACACTCTTCATATTCAAGGAAATAATATTTGTGCTTCTAATGACTGCAATTTAAGGGCCCATAGCAGTGGGTATTTGTAATATTGCTGAAAAGTAAATTTGGATTGCCTGCATTCTAAAGAAAAGCATCAAATTTAGTCAGAAGCTTACTAGCAAGCTATTCTGTGATATAAATTACATATTCAAAAGAGCTAGTTTTAATTTTATATTCACAATTAACCTATGTTAAATTCATCCCACATTAACTTCAAATGATCACACCATGCAAATCAAACATGGATTTCACAGAAGATAAAGATTCTGAATATGCCAAGCTCAAACCTGTGGGAAACTACGACTCCTCAGTTTTCGGGTAAGTGACATTATTATCGAAAACAGTAGTTCTATGTGCATTTCCTATAAAGCCACCACTTTTCTACAGTGGAGTCAAATGTTTCCAGAGCAGGGACTTTTAGCCCTTTTAATGAATCCCAAAAAACCAGGACTTCTGAATAATCTTTGCTTCATAGATGTGCTCTCCCTCCACTGAAATTCATTTCTCCCTCTTGTGTGTTCACAGTATTTTACAGCTTTAACAGAACATAACATCAAATCTAACGTACTTGTATTATATAGTTAATTGTGGACTTTTGTTCCTCCATCCAGGTTTCATACTCCCCGAGGCAGTGCCTTGTAGTTAATCAACACTTTTTAGGTTGAATGAATTGAATTTGGTTCCTAAGAGCTTTGCAGGTACTGGATACTGCAAACCAGGGAGAGTGGTGTCCATCCCAAAGATACAAATGAAAGTAAGGGGTAGCTATGCTAATAAAGTGAGTATTGGGTTTAACAGCAGTGGGAGTACAACATATTCTTAGTGAGAAACCACGGAACCATTTTCCACTGCTATCTTCATGTTTTATAAGCTGTCCTCAGAACAACAGTCCCACAGCAGCCATCAAAACCTACCTCTACCTATGGGCTGCCTCAACCAGTCGGGACCATCAGATGAGGCAATCTTCTGGATTACCGTATGCAGAAAGAATTTGATGCCATCATGCTAGTCTTGAAAAAGCAAAGCAAAACTCTGCAGCTTCCTAAATTGTGTTCTATTTAAAGAGTAATATTTTTTCCTTTTTCTTCCATGTTTGACAATTTTTTTTCCACCATCATTAACGGTTCTATCAATTTTCACTAATTTTCTCTTGAAAAGACTGATAGGGACAATATTTCCTCAATATATTTTAACCCTCCTGACTGGCTGACCTTATTTACATTTCTAAATATGCACATTTATCACTTTGAGACTTAACTTTAGAGACATCTATGAGCTTGCATCCTTCTTTGCAAAAGGAGGGATCGATGCAATGAGATGTCCCCATGCAATGAGAAGTTTAACCTTCATATTCTTAACAAAATGCTCTTCTCTGAGCCTATAATAGACATAAGTGTGGCTAAAATGTATTTAATGAGAAGCTACAATAAAGTACGTAAAGACAGTAGTTAAGGATCTGCTTAATTAAATCATTAATATGCTTACCTTACACTAACACATAATTCATGTTTCCAGTGGTATTTAATATTTTTTTCCTTTATGCTTTTGTTTCATTCAGGACCAACTTAGGACTCTGATATAAATGGAGTTAAAATTTAACTGTTAAACAGAATTGCATTTCAACACAAGGAACATAACTGATGAACTCAGTTTTTCTTTATTTTCAACAGCAGCCAAAAGGCACAACTAGGGAAAAACTCAGGCCTGTCATTCCTTGTTTTCTAGGAATGGATATTTTTTTTCCCCTGACCCATGATATGATGTGTGGCTTATCATAATTACTTTTAAACCAGAACTCTAATGATACTAGAACAAGAATCAATTTTTTTCATAAGTACATAGCAATCAGAAAGAGTATTTCCCAACGCTATCACCTCATACGCAGTAACAAGTAAAGGGAAAGAAACACAGAATCTAAAAATTAAACTGGGTGCTAGACTTGAAATCTAACAGCGTCCTATGGTTTTAGTCTAGCTGTCTTCATATAGCCAAGATTTTTGTTTAGTTGATTTTTTATTTATGTATTTTTTTAATGAGAAGGGGAAAAAAAGATTCTCTACCAGAAGCCATAAAAATCTCTCAGATGGTAAAACAGATAGCCCTAAAAGTTTTTGCCTAAATTCATACATGTACCTAAAATAAAACTGGCCGATTCATCTCACTACAGTCCTTTCAAAGAGAAGTCATTTGAAGATATGGCATCGTAGTGTCATGCTGCACTGCCTCTAATTAAGTGCAGACTAGGAAAAAATTATTCCTCCTTCAGTCCATGGAAGGGGTGGAAATTTCTCTCTCTGCAATTCAAGATTATTTTAAAGACAGACCATTTCTTTTCCAATATCTTCATCAAACAGAGCTGTTAAGAATTGTCTCTCAACCATCCATCCCCAAAGAGCACGAAGCTACCCAGTATTCGCCCCATATGCTCGGCTTTGAAGTGTGAAGCTGGGACCGTCCCACTAGACTCTTCCGCCACCATCAAAGTCATCTCATTACGCCCTGTGCTGAGAGTTAAAGCGCGGGGCCCTAACCGCTCCAACACAAACACTGCATTAACAAAGCAACCACAATATTCCTCCCCCACATGGCTAGAACTTGAAGAAATTTTTACCATATGTACATATGCACGAGATACGAAAATTTATTATGCTAGAACATCATTGAGAAGTACATTAAACATGCTGACTAGAACTGGATGTTATTCTAAGGGACTGGAAAAAAAATAAAATGCAGCTGATCTTCATGATGAAAGAACAAACATCAGGCTGAAAAACGAGATCAAGTGCAATTCCTAAATTGCATTTCTACTGACACATTCTGTTGCCTGTTCTTCCTTGAAGTAGCAGAAAACAATTCGGGGGAGAGGGGACAGAACTCCATGGGACATCACTGGATGCTACTGTTTACTCCATCACATTTCATTTCTAAAGGGCAAATAAACATACAAATAATGATACACTGATAAAAGCATCTATGATTCAAAAATGAACATGACTTGCTAAGAAAAAGTAATTCCACTTGTGTCTCTGAATTGTCAGCTTTTCATTGGCATGGCAGTAAATAATAAAGTGCAAAGAAAAAACTTGTTACATATTATGGAAATGAGCTCATAGAGAAATGAGGGTAAATACTTGATAGATTTTCATGTAAAAATTAATCTGTCAAAATATTTTAAAATGTTTGTACCTAATAATTTCATTCCTTTCTTTTTGCACTAGAGAAATCCATGCATTTGTGCACAAGAAAGACTATTCAACAAAGTTCACTACTGTATTCTTTGTAGTAGGGAAAGATGAAAAATAATCTGAGTGTCCACAAATAGGAGAATAGGGAAAATGTGATGTATTTACACTTTAATACTCAATAGCAATTAAAAGGAATAAACTAGAGCTATACGTAATACCATGCATGGGTAGATTTCTAAGTTACCTTGCTGAATGAAATAGTTCTATTTTGATAGTATTTATATTATAAACACACACAAGCAATCTTATATTGGGTTTATGGGTATATGCATATATGTAAACAAAAGCATGCAGAAATTCTGAATTCAGGGTGAGAATAACGTATTCAGACCATAACTTGGCAGCAGTGTTCAGGGAACCAGAAATGGGGATGATGGTCAGAGGTAAATTTTAATCTCACGTGGAAAACTTGAAATTTTGAAAAAGAGAATTAATAAAAAGCCCTAGGAAAGGTCTAATAAAAAGTTGTGAGGATCCTTCATAAAGCTCCTGTCTTGATGGAAAAATAGGAGTTTCTTAATATTTCCAGGTCTGTTTTTCAACTAGAGAATGAAAAAATTCAACTATCTTTATTATAAAAAGATATATCTTTATCTATATCTATAGGTATATGTCTATATCTTTATTATAAAAATAGGAATTGTGTGCCCCCAAACTCTTTATGTATCATATATTTTCATGGAGAAATAGGCATCGAGGAAAATACATAGTATATTATTAGTTTGGGGATACATTTTATATATCTTTTCATATCTTTGTATACGACATACTTTCAGAGAGATATATATACAAAACCCTTGTTATTCCTGTGTAGGGCATATGCTGATATACTTACCACTTTGTGCAGGCATGATATCGTTCATTTAAAGAATTATACTTTCCTGAGTGACCCAGCATATGTAATTTATCCTGTATTCAGTAATACGATGTTTTAGTCTGTCCTATGGTGTTCCCTAATTGTTTCAGGTACAGATTCCATTGTCCCATCTTTCATAGGGGAAGGTACTCCATTACACTTCTCTGATAGTCACAATAGCATTAACTATGGTAAATGGAAAGATAACAGGCACTCCGATACCATCTGGATGTTCCTAAATACCTCTTCATGTATCTTCATAGTGTTTCTCTGAAATAGGCACTGAATATTATTTTTGCAAAGAAGAGCCAACAGGGAGAAGGTGTCCGCTATAGAACTTAGAATTTCTGAGCTGAAAGCACTTTAGAGATCTCCTGCTCAAGAGGTTTTCAAACCTTGTCTCGCAATCCTTTTATTCAATAGGCACCTTATTTGGAACCTTGATAACACAAAAGGGAGAAGAGGGATCGACTCCCGTTATGGTGGAGGAGAATAGCCTGGGGCCCAGCCACTCAGCAACCTCCTCTGCAAGGCCACAGAGAAGTGCTACAAACAGTGACCGCTACTTACTGGTGGGAGGTAGAGTGCTAGGACCTTTACACACAGGCATTATTTCTCATAATCGTCCTCACAGGAGGATATTATTCTCCACTGTATAGATACAAAAATAAAAAAGACTATAAGATAGACTAAAAAGTTTTCCTGACACCAGCTGGCAAATAAGTAGCAGATCTGAAATTTGAATTCAGGTTTATTCAGCTCCAAAATCCTTATTTTGACCACGTAGGTTTCCTCTCTAGCCACCCAATGTGATGCAATCCTGTAGTTCATGCTGATGAAAAATGTACAGGCAAATAAACATGCATATGTAATGGGTAGGTGGGATTGAATTGGTCATGTCACTTCCTTATGACTCTCCCTCTTAGTAAAGACCTCTTCCTTTCTTTCAGGGGGCTATTGAGAACCAGGAGATGCCCGAAAGAGGAGTTCAGACCGGACAAAGCCTTGGGAATCGCTCTGCCAGAAAGAATCTTTCTGCTGGCCAATATATCATCATTGGGTAAATAGCCTTCAAGAGAAAGTTCACTCCTCACAGCAGTGAAGAGTTAATTTGGCTCTTCCACCCAATCAATGCTCCCCAAATCATAAACAAATGGTCTGCATGAATTGGTTTGGTTTCCTTGTGTACGTCTGGCTCCCACACATCTTCCTGGCCACTGGCCACCAACTATATTCAACAAGTTCTTGGTAATTACAAGCCTAGCCCTTACTTTCCACCATTTTTCCCTTAACAGGTCAAGTTCTCCCAGCGCCCTTTCCAGTCTCCCTGATCTTCACCATCTCTCATTGGATGCCCATTTCCACAGATGCCATGCCCATCTCTTTGTATCTCCTTTTGGAGAAAAATGTTTCTTGCTCACTACGGACATTTCTTCTAAAAGGAGAGAGTTCTGCTGGTTTTGCTGTTATTAGTTAAATTGTGCCCTACCTTAAACTCCAAATTCATTTGTTGAAGTCATAGCCCCCAGGACCTCAGAATGTGACTTTATATGAGAATAGGGACATTGTAGATAAAATTAGTTCAGAGGAGGTCATATACTGGACCCGAATCCAATATGACTGGTGTCCTCGTGAAAGAGAAATCTGGACATAGACAACACACAGGAAAATGACACATGAACTTGAAGAGGGCCATCTACAAGCCAAAATAGAATAGGTCCTTCCCTCTCGGGCCTCAGAAGGAACCAGCCCTACTAACGCCTGGATCTCAGACTTCATGACCCTAGAATTGTGAGATAATAAATTTCTGTTGTTTAAACCATCTAGTGTGTGGCATTTTGTTACTGTAGCCCTAAAAATTAACATTGGCCTTGCTCCCTCCTAAATTTCATTCCCTGATGGGGAGTTTGGGAGAGCAGTTGGGTTTGCGTAGACATACCCTTCCTCTTTCTTCCTTCTGGGGAGCTAATCATCAGCAGGAAACACACATTCTGGTCCACTCTTCCTTGCCAAAATGTTTCCAGGAGCAGGCCTGTGCTGCCCAGGGCTGCCTGTGACTGGCTGCATGAGTCTAATTCTCTGCCTGAGTTAGCTCATCTGATAATGTTAGTTTCATCAGTAATAAAGGTAGTATTTCCATTTCTCAGCTGCCTTTTTTTACTGTTATACTGGTTCAAAATTTGGGAAAGGAAAAACTGTACTATTTATAACAAACACTATTCTCTCAAACCCTGACCCCAGTCCCCACCTTCTTCTAGGCAGGGGGTGAGGTGGCCTCCTCCCTTGTCTCTTCTACTGCAATGGTATAAACTTTGTGTACTGCTTTTCCCAGCCTTCTCCTCTTGGTTGTCAAAAATTCAAACATGAACACTGACTGCTACTTCCTCATTCCCACTATAAAAATTCTATACTCACTAAGGTAGCAGATAACTCAGACTGCCCCAGAAACATTCACACATAGGCTATGGCAAAAAGAAGCACACAACAAGTTAATATCTTACTTTTGTTTTTGGTTAATTAAAATTGGAGAATGTGTGTTTTAATATATGCATTTATAATAGTAGAACAAATGATAATTGATCTAATTAATAATGATGTTATAACCATATGTTGTAGTCATTACCATTAACACATGCTCTGGGTCTCTTGAAGAAGCACACCCTCACTTGATCAATAGATACCAGGTAGATGGGCTGTCCACATGAGGGTGTGGACAGACTTGGGTTGATGAATTTCATTTCATGGGCCTATCAATGTCACTAGCATCACTAAGTCATTTCTTTAGGATTTTCTAATTATAGTGATTTTGACATTGGAAGTCACTGCATATGCTAGGAAGCAGGGATTAAAAGGAAAATGAACCCAGAAAAAGAACTGCCAAGGGCAGGGAACCTGGACTTAAAAAGTTAGCACTGGTGTAAGTCACCTGCTATAAATCCCTTATTAGGTCCACATTCTCTAAAACACCATCAGCAATCACATAAAATCAGTCACTGGGTACTATAAATAACTACCCAAAATCAGAAAACATAGAGCCCCTAAACTCTGATGGCCCCCTAGGGATGTCTTTACTAGTAAGGGGGTGATTGTTAGTGTCTGTCCCAATGATCCACAGTTTCATCAGGAGTATGCTAGACTCTTTACCTAGGTGAATTGGTGGGAACAGGGAGGCCTCCCAATTTTTAACCATGAATCTTAAAAGTGACTTGTAGAATAGGAAAGAATTATAAGAAGAATGCAGTCAGGCAGCAAGGATTTCAAGTACTCAACTCATTCCTCCCAATTAGAAGATTCTTGCAATATAGTCATTTTTGTCAATATTTCAATAAACCCTATTCCATATATATCAAGAGCAAAGTAGAGAAGGAGGGAGAGCTAATACAAGGGTGTGTTATCAAGCTAGTCAACACTGTGACCAACTGTGGGGTTGGCCTTGCTGAAATGGGCCTCAATATTGTCCATCTGAGGCACAAAAGTTCAGGTCCCCTCACTGGTCATGGCTTGCCCCATGGGGTGTTAACTTGCTTGGACTTCAGGTTACCACAGAGTCAAAGTGAAAGAAAAGAGTGCAGCGTTTGCAAGTATGGTTGGGTTCATCCAGAATTGCCAGTCATGGAAGAGGAGGTTAGTTTATCCCAGTTGTCCTATTTGGCCTTATCCTTCCTCATCAGTACCTCTGTTTTTCCATTAGTAGATATAACGCTATTGCCTTTATTAAACCTGTAGCCGTGCATTTATGAACAATCTGGTAACTCTCCTTTGTAGTTAAAATGTGCTAAAGTCACTGGAAATCAACCTTAATATTTTAAGTACTTTCCCAATGCATAACCCCTGCTTTTTTCAGTTTTTTTTTTCTAGAATATGGTGCCAGTTTCCTAAAATTCTCAAACCAAATGCTATGTCTTAAAACTATGTTAACATATGATGGCAAAATCAGTCACTGTTTTCATGCTATGGCAATGAGGGCATTGCTGATGGTAGAGAGAATTATATCAAAACCCAGCATCTAAATTGACTGATCTCAACCAAATCCAGGACTGTTTTTTAAGACGATCTCCATAGCAACTAGAGAATCAGGGTAGAAAATTCTTGAAGTGGAAAGTTGTGCCTGATTTGCCAGATCAGCCCATGTTTTGACAATCTGTAATAAGGTAATCAAAGGGTCTCAAGACTATCACACAAGTGTTGACATCGCGTGAATCTGCCATGGCACATGTCCCCCAAGTCATAAAAATACTCGAAAAAACATCTAACAAGGCTGATAATTCTAATCAAATTCATTAGTGTTTTATATATATTTATAGATGAAAAAATAAAGTCAATCACGTAAGATCTATTTCTTTATTCATATAACTTACTTAGCTAGCACTTTATCTTTCTAGTCTTCTAAATAATGTTGATTTACACAGCATTGTACAAACACTATTTCATCTGATTAATGACATAAAACAAAAAGCAAGTTTCCATATCATTTATAAAATTCATAGCTATGGTCCAGACTTTTAAAGTTGAATATTATAGCCTACAGAACAAATCATTAGGAGAACTTGCCTGAGTACCTTCTGTCCTGACCTTTCCTCCACATTTTCACTCAATCCTTCTCATGAAGGTTTATGTGTAAATGAGAAACAAGGTCATGTTTCAGAAACCTTGGCTCTCACATGTAAAAACACTAAGGAAGAAATGGAAAACGTACAGGAAGCACTATGACCCACAGCAATCCTTTGGAGAAAATGCTTATAAAAAATGTATAAAAGCCCAGAAATTGAAACTAAATATCTTCACTATTGAGTTGAACATCAGACAAAAAAATATGTTCTCATAAACTTACCATTGATTTCAAATTAGGTGAAGTAAGTGTTCTGGAATGATCCAAACTAATTAAAAATCATTGAGAAGAATTACAGAAGTAGGGACTTCCAAGTAGAGGAGAGTGTAGGCCCTTATCTTATGTTTACTTTCACTTCTTCCAAAAACCCCAGGAAAAAGATAGGAAAGGGATACCCTTTAAAAGCAATGACTCACTCAAACAAATGGAAGAAGAGGCAATAGCACTAGAACCTGGAAAACAAATATAAGAGTGATGAGTGATTTAGGAGACCCAAGGCAACAAGAGGGACAGCAGAAAAGCAACCTGACTAAAACCACAGGCACCTGATCATGATCAGAAATGGCAGCCTCACTTGGAAAGGAAGCTAAAGGCCAAGCTCAAAACAGGAAGACTGGTGGGAAGTCTGTTTAAGCAGCAGTGAGAGCCCACCCCCCTCCACATAGACAGTCAAGCGCCCTGCCTCCACCCTGGCAGAAGACACAAGGGGCAAAACCCATCTGGGCTGGGGAATCCTGGGCACAGCTGAGAGCAAGGATGACTAAGAGAGAGAAGGGAGCTAAGATAGTATTTACTGAGACTCTAACAGCCCTCTTCTACAACTCATTTCTTAAAACATGGATAGCTGTGTCTACACTGCGGGCTGAAGATTGGAAGATCCTTCTCTGGGAAACTTCAACAGCCCAAGAGGAAAGACCAAAAAAAATATGAAGGGGGGTTCCCCAAATAAACGACCCAGCCAGATGAGTCTACAGCTGACAAACCCCACCTACATACTGAGAATATCCAAGGTAGGAGTAAGGGTTAGAAAACAGACAGATGCAAGAAGAAGAAAACACCAAAAAGTAGCCACTGATACTGTATTCCTGAGATATAACCATGATGTTACTTAAAATAATAAAAGAAACATTCAAAGAGTAAATAAAAACATCTGGAAACTAATACAGAAAAATGAAAAACCTACTGAAGGTTTGGCATATAAGGTAGAAGGAATTTGCCAAAAAAATTATGAAATATAAAGTAATAGGCAAAAGAAAGAAAATAAATGTACAGAATCAACATAAGAGTTCCAATATTCAAATAATGTATCTTCCAGAAAAAAACTCAGAAAATGGAATAAATCACTAATGGAATAATTCAAGAGAATTGTCTGGCACTGAGGAATTAGAGTTTCAAGGATTCAGAACACCTGGGTGGCTCAGTCGGTTAAGTGTCTGATTTTGTCTCAGGTCATGATCTCATGGCTCCTGAGTTCAAGCCCTGCATCAGACCCTGTGGCTGACAGCTCAGAGCCTGAAGCCTGCTTCATATTCTGTGTCTCCTCCTCATTCTCCACTCCTCTCCCGCTCATGCTCTGTCTCTCTCTCAAAAATAAGCACTTAAATTTTTTTAAATAAATAAATACTTTCAAGGATTCAAAGGGCGTAGCCAATATCTAGCACAGTAAATGAAGAGAGACTCATACAAAGGTGCATCACAGAAATTTCAGAACACTAGGAGCAAAGGGAAGATCTTACAAGCTTCCAAAGAGAAATGACAGATCACATACAAAGATCAGGAATCATAATGGCTTTAGAAGTCTCAACAGCAACATAAAAATAAGAACTCAATAATGCAATGTCTCCAAAATAAAGGAATTATTATTTCTAACCTAGAATTCTGTACCTAGTCAAACTAACAAGTGTGAAGGTAGAATGAATGGAGTTCTCAGACATGCAAGGTCTCAAAAATGTATGGAAATCCAGCAGAAGATATATTTTTAAAGAAAATCAGCAGAAGATATGTTCCACTAAAACAAGGACATAAACTAAGGGGGACAAAAAAGAGAAGACATGAGATTTAGGAACCAGTGTATCCAACATAGAGAGAGATGAAGAGAACACCCAGGATGGTAACAAAGTGGGATGCTATAATGACAAGTTATCCTCAACAAATTGAGGGCAACCAGTTCTAATTGGAACAGGTCAGAGAAGTCTAGATGATGGTTCTTTAAGATGATGAAAACATTCCATTTATTGAATGTTCTATCTAAATGCATGGAGAGATCTCATTATTCACAGAGAGTTTGGGGTTAAACCAGTGATCAATATATAAAAAAATTAAGTAAACAATAAAAAAGATAATGATCAGTTCCAGAAAAAAGAATACATTGTGTAAAAAGGGTAAAATGATAACATTCCAAGTATTTCATTTTGAATATTTAGTTATAATAACACAATTACTAAATATTTATCCAAATTTTGATATAACTGTATCTAAAAGAGGGAGGATTGGGAAGAGTGTGTGTGTTGGGGGACAGGGGTGGAGTTGGGGTGAAAGGAAGCTAAATTCTCACCCTCTGCAGGGAGAAGTCAATTGACAAAGCCTAAAACTGAAAAACCAAAAAGTACTGATGAGCTGGTATTTGGATATCTGGAGTTGAAGCCTAAATGATAAGACAAAAGAGTTGAAAGTACTTGGCTCTGGGGAGCAGGAAGTTAAAGTGATATGGAAAGGGGAGTTATATAGGTACTTAGAGTTTGGGGAACAAACCCTGTGAAATATTCAACTTTCAGCCATGTATGTATCATTTTAACAATAACAAAGAGGAAAAGAAGGAAAGGAAGGAGGAAAAAAGATAAATGGGGAAGGACACAATGAGGAGAGGAAAATAGAAGACAGAAAAAAATTTAGAGACAAAATGAAATATAGCCTAATAGATCAAATGTGATTTTAATTGCAAATGAAAACCAAAGTCCAAAACTTTTTTGAAAAAGTATAAGCTTTAAATAAACATAGACTAGATCTCTGTGTCCCCTAGATCTCAATTTTATATCTAACTGCCAAATGGCAGCACATAAAAAAATGTATTTATGCTCTTTCACCAAAATCTTCTTTCTTCCATCATTTGTAAGACATGACACTTTCATACCACCGCTCTGTTCCCAGCCCTAAACATCCCGCATTCTCTCTACTCTCTGCACTCTTTTGACTCTGCTGTCTAGGACACCATCACATTTCCAAACTGGTCTGCCTGCCCTGGCCATCCTCTGTCATGCAGGCAGAGTAATCTTTCTAAAATTCAAAGCCGATCATACCACTTTCTTGCTTAAAACTCTTCTGTGGTTCCCATTGCCTTTAGGAAAAGGTCTGAACTCCTTAACCTAGCATATAGAACTTTGTGCTCTGACCTTCATTTTTCACTTCATTTTTCACTTCATTTATCACTGAACCTTCATTTTTTAACACGCCCAGGAATGCCTCTCCCATCCCACTTCATCGCTGAGTTCCAGCATGTTACACTGAAGTCCTCTTACCTCTGAGCCTCTGCACTGCTGTGCCCTCTAGTCTAAAAGTTCTTAAACTAAAATATGCAAAATTACGTGTGTCTGTCCCTATGTACATATACACAAATGCACATGCATAAAACTTGCAAATGATTTCAACATTATTTATAAGGCCCCTGAACACCAATTTAGGACCTCAATTTAAGAATTCATTCCTTTGGGGCATCTGGGTGGCTCAGTTGGTTAAATGTCCGACTTTGGCTCAAGTCATGATCTCGCAGTTCGTGAGTTCAAGCCCCACATCAGGCTCTGTGACAGCTCAGAGCCTGGAGAGTGCTTCAGATTCAGTGTCTTCCTCTCTCTCTGCCCCTCCCCTGCTCATGTTCTGTCTCTCTCTCTCAAAAATAAGTAGATATAAAAATTTTTTTAAAATAAGAACTCATTCCTTAAGTTACCAGAAAGTTTACAGATGTTATTAAAAAGTTCTGAAATACATCATTGGGATATTTGCATAGACAGTGTACATGAATCACACAAGTCACTATTAACTATTTTTCATGTCACTGGAATGTTCTCTACTGCCCTTCCTCCCAAAGAAATTTATTTAAATTATTATCTTAAAGTTGTTTTCCCTGAGAAGGGATTACCCTAGTGAAAAACATCCCTTCACTGTTCTGAGAACAGCAAGACCCTAGACCTTAAATACTTTTTACCTCATAAGAATGCCTGAGTATGCTGTTACAACAACAACAACAACAACAACAACCAAAAAAAAAAAAGCTTAACAAAAATTGGATGATATTAGATGAACAGCTGTGTCGAAAGGGGAATGTAAAAATAAAAACTGCATGTTGCAGCATCAAAATAGTAACCATGTACAGTATATGACTGTTTTTAATCAGACGAAGATTGAAGCTATTACATTTCAAATCAAATGTTATAAATTAGTTCAAGAATGCAGCTGAGCTCTCATTTAATTAGAAATGTCCATGTTTAAATCATGAGGTACAGTAGCTGCCAATGAAGCAAAAGGGCAAGGGAAGGGAGAAATACTGTGTCCAGACCCTCCGATTGTCAACTGTCTCCTGTGCGGGAGGAACATCTGGGGAGGACGAGTCCTGATGTAATGAAGAACTTCATGTACTAGCTAATTTGAGATTTAATGTAATTGAACATAATTGTTTTGAAGACAATTAAAATCATTATTCTGGTCTGGACAATTCTGAACTCTTCATTTTAGTGTGAAACATGTTTTCTTCCATGCTGAATTTTAACTCTTTCTTGGATAAAAAGTACAGAAAATTTTGGGCCAAGCCATCCTTGGGAAATAATCCTGAGACTGTGAAGTCACATTAAGAGGCAGCACAAGAGGTGAGATGCTCCTCTGGAAACAAGTCTCTTGTCCCAGTGCTAGTACTTGATGCAGCTCAGCCAGAGTCCAAATCTACATCCCAAATGTTAGACCATTTGGTATGAAATACAAATGAGGCAACATCATACAGGGATTTCTGAGGTCATACAGAGAAGAATGCAATTATCCTAAGGCGGACTTTCCCCCAAAGGTTATGAGCCTCAGCATCTCGTAATTAACCACGGCGCAGCTAGACAGTCCAGGCAAAAGGTCTTTCTTTTCTCCCAATTTGCCTAATTCAAAAACACCTCAAGTGACATAGCTCAAATTTTCCAAATTAAACTTGCCCCTGGGGCTGAAATCAAGCATGTGACAGTTCGGTTCCAAAGCAAATCTTAAAGAGAGTTGTGCATAGGGAAAGAAAGAAAAAAAATCAGAGGAAAAAGGGGTAGGAGTTAACATTTAAGTGGTTTTTCAACCTCATCATTACCCCTGCTCAGGAAAATAGGACACAGATGGGCTAAACACACCATTGTTCTGCCCTGAAGAGTGTAAGGAACTCATTAGAAACTAAGCTGTTTTTCCTCATGATCTATGATGAATCTATAAGGGACAAAATGGTTGATTTGCCCCCATCCCATGGCATTCAGTGTTCCATAGTGTCATGGAGTGGAAAGTGGAGAGAGAAATCATAAAGACATGTAACCGTGACCCATGAAAACCGATTACTGATAAAATTCTTAAAGGTCAACTCTTTCCAGGAAGTTGAGGAATGAGTATATTGTCACAAATTTGTAAATTTTTTGTAAAATTTATAAAATTTGTAAAAAAATTTGTAAAAAAAAAAATATGTGTCAGGAATGACACACTACCCTAAGCTTTCTCTTACTTAGGCCACAGCTTGTCCACTTGGACACCAGATAGAGGGTAAATGGGAATGAGACCCACTGCTCCCAGGCAAGGTGGATTCCCTCTTGAACCTCCATAATCCACAGACCTAAAAGCCTCCAAGCTGGCAGCCAGAACAGAATTGACTTAAAACATGAAACTGGAAATAGCAATCACTAAACTATCAATCACATCTAAAGCAGCTATAATTTTACTGTCCTGCTAGTTGTTCTGGGTTTTTTTCAATCTGTATAGAAGATTGTTTTTACCCAAAACAAAGAAAAATAAAAGACCCAATAGTTCCTTTCACCTTGCCTCCCAATTTGTCATAAAGTTTCACATTTCTGCCAGCTCTTTATTCCCCAAAGTAGAAGAATTATGCAATGTTTATCAGTCTTAAACAACTTTGTGGGATTTTTTTATTGGCTACTTTAAATTTTTTCAATTTTACCAAATTAATCTGATAAAATTCCATGTTTTCAGAAAGTTTAATGAATGATTATGTTAAAATATACACATATACATTTTTTGAAGTATTAAATATTTTGCTCTTATTCAGTAATTAGATTTTTTCATTGAATCATTATTTCGAAGTACATATTATAGACACCTATACTACTGCTACTCTGAGTTTTCATTAGTGTAATATGACTCATTTTAGCCATAGAGATAAACAACAAAGAAGCAAATTTTACACCCCATGACTAACATTCAAGATAATCTGTCCTAGGGCACTTGGGTGGCTCAGTCGATTGAGCGTCCGACTTCAGCTCAAGTCATGATCTCACAGTTCGTGGATTTGAGCCCTGCGCTGGGCTCTGTGCTGACAGCCAGCTCAGGACCTGGAGCCTGTTTCAGATTCTGTGTCTCACTCTCTCTCTCTGACCCTCCCCTGCTCATGCTGTCTCTCTCTCACTCTCTCAGAAATAAAAAGAACATTTAAAAAAATTGTTTTTAAAAGATAATCTGTCCTATGTTTGCTAGAAGTTATCAGTCAGCTTTTTGCTCTGCAAACAAATATACCTTTTGAAAGAAGACAGTCTGCTAAGTGGAAGTCAGGTTAATTTGAAGATATTTGGAACCCTTTACTAAGTAGTATTAAGATAATATAGGCTTTTCTTTAAACAATTATGATTCAAGTTGTCCTACTAAATCTGACAACATCCCTATGGGACATGCAGCTCATTTCATTTCAACCCATGAACCAACTCAAGATTTCAGGCTCCTTGGGGTGCTTGGGTGGCTCAGTCAGTTAAGCGTCCAACTCTTGATCTTGGTCATGATATCACATTTTGTGGGTTTGGGCCCCACATCAGGCTCCATGCTGATAGCTCTGAGCCTGCTAGGGATTCCTTCTCTCCCTCTCTGCCTGCCACACCCTGCCCACCACTTACACATGTGCTCTCTGTCTCACAAAATAAATAAACTTAAAAAAACAAAAAAAGATTTCAGGCCCCCAACCCAAAACATAACTATTTAGCATATTTCATTCTTTCATTCCATGCCAAATTATTGGTGAAATTAAGGGTGATTTCTACACTATTACTTCACAGCCTAAAACCAGAAAAGGTTTCCTTAACCACATTTGACACAGGATCATCTTCAGTGAAAGAATATTATTAAATCTTGGACTCCATGGTTCATTTTAATAAAGAGAAAATCAGAAACGCTGGAGATATACACGTTCAGAAGAATAATGCAATGCAGTTTTGAGACAGATTCAAGGGAGTATTCAGCTATATATAGGAAATCAGTGTTTAGAGAACATTTAGGTCTACCTGAAGCTTCTGCTTCATCAAAAGACATACATAAAGACATTGAAATCTTACCTGACTCATTAACAGAAGTTGATATTTAATGACTGATCTGTTGTAGTCTTGATCATAAAATGAAAATATATTGAGCACTGACACTTCAGGATACTTCTGCCCTATAAAGAAAACAACACGTACATGCAAGAATTTTTTTTCTGTGATGAATCCTTAATAAATTAGATCTTCTGGCACAATTAAATTCAGTTTAATAGAAAAATTCAGGGGGGGTGCCTGGGTGGCTCAGTCAGTTAAACCTCCAGCTTTGGCCCAGTCCATGGTTCATAGGTTCAAGCCCCTCATCATGCTCTGTGCTGACAGCTCAGACTGGAGCCTGCTTTGGATTCTGTGTCTCCCTCTCTCTGGCCCTCCCTCACTCACACTCATTTCTCTCTCTCTCCAAATTAAATAAACATTAGATTTTTTTTTAATAGAAAAATTCTGGTTGACCTTTGAAGTGACATTGGCTAATGAAATTCCCAGGTTGTAATGACTACTTCTTATAGGGTTACTATATAACCAGATTATAGTTATAACTATATCTGGTTACTATCTACCCAGAAGGCTCAGCTCAAATGCTAGGTTTTGGGGTCTATGACAGATCACCTCTTAGACTTGCTACTGAGTTTGCCAAGGTTCTTTTAACTCAGTCTAAGATGGTAACCTCTTCTTCCAATCTTCAAATCACATCACTCTAAATTCTGCTCCTTCCCAATCTCATCCTTGGCTTTGCCAATTTTTCCTTCCAAAATCCGCAAATCAAACTATCTGAATGGAAATCTGACATTAGGAAAAACTAGCATAGGCCAATTAGTGCCTGAAACATAGGTTTCTGGGATGTATGCACCTGTCCATTAGAAAGTGTTCTGTCTCCACCATCTCCTCTCAGAGGCCACCAACATCCTTCATATGTTAACAACTTCCAGCTTTTGGTGGCTTATGACTCACTTGAATGTGTAACCTAGAGGAGAAAGCTGCTATACACTTGTATGGCAGCCGCACATTACCCAAAAGTTATTTTTAAAGTTTACAGGCCTGGTTCAGCCTCCTTAAAAGTCTCCCTTAAGCCTACAAAAGCAAATTCAAAGTGGAGGACAAAAGTTTTCAGGCAGTAATTAAACCGTTAGCTATGCCATTATACCTTTGTCGCTCTGTCCCCTGGCAGTCTAACAATTAATCTTTTCAGAGGAGAGGAAAAATAAGTTACACACAGGAACTACAGAGCTTACACCAGGCCTACACCATTAATTTTAATAACATGAAAAGATAAACATATATCACTCACTCATAGCCAAATGAGCATCTATAGAGCCCTGCCCTCATGTACATCTAAAATTTATAACTTAGGTTCCTTTACCTAAGATCTTTTAGGCTATTTAAATGTTTCCACTCTGCTTAATCAGAAAAAATATGGACAATATAGTTTTATTCCACTCACTTAGAAATAAATGCCTTTAAAATATTTGTAAAACAACAGGTCATTTTCTTAACTAGTGCCACCTTCCCTCATTTATAAAACTATAAAAGATGAAGCCAAGAACAAGACTATACAATCTCTTACTTTTTGTACTTTTTCAACATCTTCTAGCTCCTGGAAGAAAAGAGATGATTTTATTTTTTCATACTAAATCTTCATCTGAAAAGCTTTTATTCTCAGTTTCATATGATACAATTCAATCAAATGCTAGAAGAATGAAACACTCTCTTCTGCAATTTCTTAAGCATGCATATAGGAAAAAAATTACTGCTGGCAGTAGGAACTGTCAGTGTGAATCTCCACAGAAGTAAATTGTTTGGTGTTTGTAATGGAGTATAATAGCTATAATTCCACTTGAGCTGCTGCCACTAATAAGCTGATAAAAACGGGGAGTTGAGACCCAGGCGTCTGCCAGTATATGGCTTCCACAGATGTCTCTGCACGTTCACTTAATCACAGAGACAGGTAACTCAATCCCATTAGAGGTACTGTGTCTGACAATGAGGGACCCAGAGTGGCTCTTCCCACAAAGAGAATGGAAAAGCATAGCTGCAGACTGACTCCAGAGGTATTTTCTTATCAGCACTTATCAGGAATTTCCTTTTTTTTATTTAAAAAAAAATTTTTTTAATGTTTTTATTTCTAGGAGAGAGACAGCGTGAGCAGGGGAGGGTCAGAGAGAGAGGGAGTCACAGACTCTGAAACAGGCTCCAGGTTCTGAGCTGGCAGTCAGCACAGAGCCCGACGCGGGGCTCGAACCCACGAACCATGAGATCATGACCTAAGTAAAAGTCTGACACTTAACCGACTAAGCCACTCAGGCGCCCCTTATCAGGAATTTTCTTAGACAAGGCAGTCACTTCAGTGTGCTCATCATCAGAAATGGGCGAGGGGAAAACACTTCATTCTCATGAAAAATAGCCACTGAATCAAAAACGACTGTGAGAAATTAAAATATACTGTCTCAGATGCTTCAGGGTTGTGACCCCAATGCTCACCTGTTGCCAAAAATTTAATCTTTTTAAATCATTAGAAGTCTGAAAATACACTAGGTTCTGTGTGTGCATGAAAATAAAAACAAGTAGTATCTAGAACTGCGTGTCATCACATGAACATTTTAACACGGGTAAAATAAAGAGTAGTATCTCTTACAGGAAACACTGGCCCAGGGAGTAAAGAGGCTTGAGTCCAGTCTTCTGAACTGCTGAGCAACCTTACACACATCACTTAAAGGCAATTGCCTACGAGTTTTTAAATGGAGAAAATGGAGTAGAAATAATAATGTCGTAATGAATGTATGGGCTTTGCTGGCAGGAGAGCTTTGAAAAGTAGCTGGAATTTGGCAAGTTTATTTTTTATTTAACCTGTCGAATAAAAAGCATAATGTACAATTATGCTCATTCTATTAATGATCACATAAATGGCCCATGAGGGAAACATTAAGCCTTTATGTAAATACATGCTCCTCAGGAGCCTGAAATCTTGAACAATGCTCATCTCAGACACTCACTCTCCAATGTGAATAAGTGTGCTGCTGAGCGTACGCGGGCTTCTAGAAAAGAACACATGTGCAGGTCTGAGTAGCTGATCTATCTCAGTATCCTGGGGTCCTGCAAAAGCTGTAATAGCCCAAGAACAAGGACAAGGGGGGAAGCCTAAGAAGAAAGAAGAATGTTCTGTAGCACTGTCTGCAGAATTCAAAAATTACTGTTTTATCAAAACACCATATATTCGCTTCAATTGTCTGTTGTTCCTACCATTTTTTTTTTCCAGAAGAGCTGCTATTGCCATGTTCTCAACAATGTACTTCCTTCTGGCTTCTGAAATAATTTAGTCAACAGGCAGCCAAACAGAGCCCAGTCTGGAGGAAGACATGGTGATTTTTCTAGGAGAAAAAGTATTGTTCATTTTGGTCGCTGTGGTGTGTTCATATTTTCAGGTTCATTAACCTTATAAAAATTAGAGTTTTTTGGAAACCAAGCAGTCATAATACAAACATTTTGCTATTCCATTCCTGCAGAACACCTAAAGGATAAAGTCCTGAAACTGAGTCAACCAGGAAACCATATGTATGTGCTCACACACATAGGAACATAGGAACAGTACTAGAAAGCACAGGGCAAGTTACTCGGCCTGAATTGTCACGGAAATGAAACTTTTTTTGGTGAAATATGTTACTTCCTTTTAAACATCATCTTCCTTAGCTTACCCTCTTTTTGAGGTCTGTACTATTTATCAAATAAGCATGATCCTCTTGTTAAATGAGACTTACTAGGGAACTGTAAAAAAGAGAAATGAAGACATTCTTATAATAACGATTTTTCTGGCAAAAAGAAAGGTTATCTCTGTGGGTCATGGTATAGGCAATATATGAACAAATAAAAGGGACTCATTGGGTGCTGTAAATGACAACTATCTGACTAAATTCCTTATACTTCAATTTCCAAAATTCCTGTATCAGTTTAAAATCTTTTCACAGGACTCTCTTCTTTGAACTGAAATCTGACATATATTCTACGTGAATCAACAATGCAAAAAAAGTGACTGATCCTATTGTTGAAAATGGATTAATTACACAAGTTTTGGAGGTTGGTTTGAGTCTCTTTCGTACCTAGAATGGCGTTTTTCAACTCTCAAATATTATTGACCAAAGAAATTTAAATACCTCAAAATAATAAGAAAATTCCCCTTTTGAAGACTAGGCTATATTTTGGTCTCTTTTAAATATAATAACTAAAAATAAATGTAGCCCTCATGAATACATTCAACAAATTATTTGACAAGGGTTATTCTGTATAGGGTAATATCGAATATCACTTCTCAGTGTGAGGAATACTGCAGTGAATGATACCCAAGTTTGAGACGAACTTTAAGCTTACGAGTTTAAGCTAAACTGTGTGCTCTGGTGCAAATAATAGTACTCTTGATGCAGCAATCCTCTGACTTTTGTTCACTGGGGTTGATCGTTGGCCTACTCATCCTAACCTAGAGGGAATGCAGGGCTCCATGGTTAGCTCAGGTTTGTAAGCAAGTTTTCATCTTGTGACCATCATCTCATGATTGAAAATTCATGAAAACATGGTCATTAGGTTTTTGTAGACATTAATAACACTGTTGTAATAAAGCAACCTAGACCTCTCTCTTTTCTATGTAAACAAAAAATTGCTTTACACAAGGGGTGTGGGCGTCTTCTGGCTTTCATTTGTTTTCAGTGTGTTTATGTAGCTTAATTGTCTCATCAGGCACTTTCCCAACATAATTATGCTTTTTAACAAATGGTGTTTATGGCAACCCCTAACAGTGCAAAAGAAAGGATTAGTTTCATCCTCTCATTCCACATTTTGATTCCCTGTGGACAGTTAAATCACACAAAGATGGTGTTAGAAAAATCTACCTTCACAGCAAAAGCTGAAATTAGCGGCCACCAGGATTTTGGAGAGCAGTCAAGCTTGTTAGTAAAAAGGGTAAGTGTTTCTCGGCCTCTTCCACTTACAAAGTAACCCAGAGTAACCCCGCAAACACTCTGTGGTTTGGGAGACTGAGCTCCCCGTCCGCCCATCCCTCCAATTGCAGTTCGAATACTTCCGGCCAAAAACCCAAAACCGGCCTCCCCCGGGGAGGAACTAGCAGGGCCAGCTCGGGGCGGAGCAGTTCGCAGCAGTTCCGTCAGATCACCTGCCCCCTGCGCACGCACCACCGCTCGCGCTTTTCGGGCCGCAAAAAGACTCCCTGCGGAGGGGGTGGCGCGTGTTCGGGTTGGACCCCGCCGCTGGGGCTCCCTGCGTGGCCCCGCCCCGGTTCCGGTGTGAAGTGGCTCAGGGCCACGTGGTCCGAAGGCTAACCCGAGGGACTCGGCGCGCAACTTGGGACGCTCTCCCGCCGCCCCTCGAGCAGCGCCCGCGGGCCACGGGGCCCGGGAGTGAGGGACGGCCGGCGGCGGGGCTGCCCCGGATCCAGCTCTTGAGCAGCTCCCGCGCCTCCGCGTCGGGGATTGAACCGACCTGCGCGCGTGGAGGGGCGGCGGAGTAGCACGGCGCCGAACTGGGGTCTCCGCGCGTGAGCGGCGCGCAGCTTCCGCCGCCGGCCCCGCCCCCCGAGCGCCCCGCTCGCGGGCTCTCCCGCCGCACGCCTCAGGAGCAGGCTCCGCCGGTCCCATACTGGCCTGGATTCCGCGGGCCCCGCACCCACCGGGTGCCGGCGGCCCGGAAACCTTGACGTTCTTAGTATTATTGCCTTCTCACCGCCTCTCCTTTACCTTGGGATTCTCCATAATTGTCTCTTGTAAATGTGTGACTTTTTAAAAGGGCATTAGAATCTAATGATGAGGTCATTACCCATTGATCTTACACCAGCAGGGGGCTCTTCGGCGCACACGCAAACGCACCCTTCCAGGAAAGTCTCTGCGGAGAAATACTGCCCACGAGCGCTTGTGAGTAGGCAGGCGCGGGACCCACCCCAGGATAAAAGCAGTACTAACACCTGCCCACGTACTCAAACTTACAAACACTACGAACCAGACATTAAGCATTATTTCTATTTTTTCTAGGCCAGTAAACCTTGAGAACGCATTTACAAAAAATTAGGACCGGTTTTATTTTTTAATATATATAGCAAGGATTAAATGTCACCATTTTGATCCAGTTTCGTTCCTGGAGTGAAATAATCACTAAATAACTACTTTGACAGAATAAATTAATTTTTAAATCTATTTTTTATTTTCTAATTATACTTTTTAAACACAGATTTGAGGAAATTAACATTTATGTGGACATTTGGTTTCTAGCCTAATGTGGCATAAAAATAAGTAACATAATGAGTGTTAAAAAAAATCAGGTTCATGATGCTTCTCACATCATCATCATTGTACTTAGATGTCACAACAGTATTATGTGCGATTGTGTCAGATCCAGCCTTCTCCATCTCGGAGTGTTGGCAGGTAGGAGGGCTGTTGGCAAGAGGAGGGGTGTTAACCTCAGGATCCTGGATCCTTTCCAAGGCTGGTAATTACATTCTGCCAGCCAAAATTCATCCCATAATTTTAATTGGATAAATCCTTTCTGGCCTAAGCTACTGCTATGCCTGTCAAACTGTTGCCACATTTCACCCCAGAGGTGTCTGTGTTTTAGTTGCAAGAATCAGTCCCTTTGAGGTTGGCTTATCAATTTAAATCCTCAAAGTGCTTTGGGATCCTATGGAATTAAATATATATTTAGGCATTTTTTCCTACTGAATCTGCAACAGAAATGCATAAAATAGACATATACCCATGTTAATGCCCAAAAACCAATATCCATCTAATGTCAGCAGATAATTTAACTAGATTGTAATTATTAAATCAAAATAATTTAACTAGATTGATGACCTAATTTTCTCCTTTCTTCTTTTGAGAGCTTTTATTGCCCATAGCATTAGCTTTCAATTTACTGAAAGTACTGTGGTGTACACGTTTCCTTCCAAGGACAACAATGCAGCTAAAGGCCTGTATCTCACCTTTCCAAAGAATCCTGTGAGGAGGCTACTTGCTACAATGGAAGACAAAGTAACATTACGTCTAGGTTTATCTGTCCCTTCAGAGAAACCAATGTGACACCTAGGGGTTTCCTGGGTCTAGCTGTAACAGCTCCCAGACCTCTTCCCCACATCTCCTGATCCTCTTGGTGAGAATTTCTTTCCCCTTATAGGACTGCTGGGGCATTAAGTAAGATAACATTTCTGAAAGCATCGACACCCAGCGGTTATTCAGTAAACCTTAATTCCTTTCTCCACTTGACTGAGGTCAGACACAATGGAGAGAAGGCAGAGTCCTGGAGTTCTTTGTGGAGGAGGACTGGGTCTGCCCCTGCTTGAGGACTGTAAACACAGAAAAGACAAAGAGAAAGATACCAGCAAGTCTGATGAAAAGTTCAGTAAGATTGAAAGTCTTATTTTGTTCTCTTCAAGGATAGAGAAGAACCTTTGGTGCTAGTTTAGCTCAGCCACATGTAATCCTGCCTTTTTCATTATTTGAAAGAGCTTTATGTCACAGGTACAATATATGGGCATCAAACCTCTCATTATGTAACTTAGTGGGCTTGGAGGAGTTTGGGGGTGAATACTTTATGGTTGAATGTGTTACTCTGATTCCTTGTTTTGCCTACCAAGTCCACGTTCAGGGCATTACTTCCTTTGCTCATATGGTTTCTGTCCAAAAACAAATAAGCACTGGGAGAGAGCACAGCTACAAGTCTGTTTCAGTTCTATCTGTGATACCTGTTTCCTAACACTCGCATCAGGTCCTTATGACAGAAAATAGCTTCTGTTCCCTTCATTTCCATTTTGCGAGCAAGGGGAATGTAGTTCTTGTAGGAGCCATCCCTGGCCCATGAGAGCTGAGGTGGGTAAAAGGGGGAGGTTGTGCTTTAGTTTGGTTCCACCGAGCTGCTGGAACAGAGCTCAGACATTTAGTCGAGCAAGTCTGGGATTATGGTGAATGAGGGAGTCATTCACTTCTCGCTCAAAATTTCAGTGGGTGCCAAAACACTTGGTAATGCAGTGTCTTAGAAAGTCAAAGTTAATGCAAAATAAGAAATCCATGATGAACAAAATAACATTTTAAGTAAAGACAGAATCCTATCCTGTGCTTGTCCGACTTGGTCTCCCTCACCTCACCCTGAACCCTGCCCTGTGGTTACGTTCCCCTTTGTACCAGCCTGTTCCTGATTGTAGGGTTAAGAGGAAACTGCACCACTTTGCTCTTCCTGAATCTTCTCTTTGAGCCCCAAAATGGGCAACAAAACCAGAAACGTCAAGGGTAGAAATTTCCAAGCCAGTGGTTACATATAATTTATAGTCTGTTTGAGAGTTTTCTAGTCCTCCATATATAGGAGAGTTGGCCAACTTACCTCAAGAGAAGGCAGACCCTTATTAGAACAAGCAAAAGAATCAACTCTACTAACTAAATATGTTTCCTTACCTACTTCCCTGATACATTTCAAAATATAGTAGTTAGAAAGCTTCCTATTGGGAAATAATAATTCTGAAATAATGTTTTAAATAACATTTTAAACTAATGCTATGACTGTTTTATATCTTCATATTCCAGCATTTACTTCTCTTCAGGAAAATGTGAGAATTTTCCTCAGACAGAAATCTAATTCCTAATGCGATTTTTTTTCTTTGAAGATTTTACTTTTAACCTATTTTTTGTACTTTATCATTCTGCCATCTTTATGGAACATGGAAATATATTATTTCTTTTTTCTTATAAATGTGCTTTGATAAATGAAGAATTTTAAAAAGCGACTTTAGTTATCATTCCAGGACAAGTTAAATACAGAAGTGGTTTTAATTCCTTATATTAAACTATTTGAATCATGTGATATTATGAAATATGTGTTCTATTAGTCATTTTCTAAAACAGCAAATGGGTTTCACTGCTGCCATTTTTAGTTTATAGTGAGGGAAGCTATGCTATTAATTTATTTTAAATGAATAAAAGGAGCTTAATGTCCTGAAAGAAGTTATAACAACTAACAGAAATAACTTCATTGCCCATACACTGCTGCCTTAATTATGGGAAATGATCTCCAGCCATTTTTGTCTTAATGAAGGAGGAAAAAACCCACAAGATTTCCAGAATTAACCTTTTTTCACCTACAGTTTTGGGAAATATCTTTCCCTTTACATAATATGCATTCACTTGGCTGAATTTACTATAAAACACCAATCGACCAGAATGTAAGCATAGTTACTAGCTTAAACTGGACTCACTTGTTATGGATTCTATTCACTCATACTAGGAATATCTCACATAACTAGCCAAAAATTAAGTCTATGACCTGTCCACCCCTTAATTCATTCTTTGCCTTTTTATACTATGTACACCATGTTTTATACCATGTATACCTTTTTATTCCATGTGGTCATTCACATATTCCTTTATTATGGAACTTAGGCATTGAATGAAATGAAGTGTCTCCTAGAGCCTCTCTCTAAAGCTGTTTTCTATAGCTATTAGTCATATTGCAGATGAAAAGCAATTCCTAAAGTAGACTTGGAATTTTTGCTGAAAATTTGTTTTAGCTTATGGGGGGTACATTAGAATTATTTAAAACTATAATTTACAAAATGTATCTTAATATATCCGGGAAAATGCTGGGAGTGTTTAGAAACATTTTCCCCTAAGTAACATGAATTTTTGTTGTGTCATGAGGTTTTGTCAATAAATATTTAGTTTACAGTGCCAACCACTGGGTGATGACTGCCAATTTTCATTAAGAAAGATAATACATCTTGAGCCCCTGGGTGGCTCAGTTAGTTAAGTGTCTGACTTTGGCTCAGGTCATGATCTCGTGGTTTGTGAGTTTGAGCCCCATGTCTGGTTCTTTGCTGAGAGCTCAGAGCCTGGAGCCTGCTTTGGATTCTGTGTCTCCCTCTCTGTCTTTCCCTCCCTTACTTGTGCTCTGTCACTCCTCTCAAAAATAAATAAACATTTTAAAAAATTAAGAAAAAAAAGATAATATATCTTGTAATAATCCCACAAGTAGTGGCCAGTCATGCTCTGTGCAACCGTAGGCACTTCTGTATTATTGTTGTTTAATGTCCAATGTATATGCAAGAAAATGTCAACTCTTACTGACACCAAGAGAGCAATCTCCTTTGTGCACAAGAATCAGAGATCATGAATAGAACCTTCTGTGAATGTATGTGATGTCTGCATGTCCTAATTCACATTGTGTTCAGAGTCATTCCTTGCTTTGAAAACAAGCCCTTCTAGAGAACCACTTCTGCTCTTGGTCAGATCTCTAAGTTCTGTCTTTGCAAGACATTCAAACTGAAGTTTCAAATAAAGATTTCCCTGCTGATTTATTTGTCTTTTATTGTATATCTCAGGGATGAAGAGATTAACTTTTTAAATATATTCTTCATTAAATAGAAAATGGCTAGTTTCTTAAGAAGAGGTGAGCAAGATTAAGCTTTGGGTACTGTTGTTTTTAATGTTTTCTTTATCTGAACTTGTGCCTCTCAGTTATTATGCAGCTCTTTTGGAAAGGGTTGGAAAATATAAATTCCTAGAAGTTCAGGTCAGAAAAGCTCTTGGGAATCATCTGGCACTTCCTCATAATGTTTGTTCGAACGATGTCTGGCCTGGAACAAAGAGACAACAAACACAGAAGCTTGTGATGAAGCACAGAGTTGGGGTCGGCACTACTGGTCACCTTCGCTCTTTGCCCCCATCACTGCTTCCTCCATGGCCCCTCTCTGAACCCTAAGGTGACTTGGAAAACCACCAGTTAGTTCAACCACTTTTCTGGGGGTGAAATCCTTTTTACAGCGGCATATAACGATCTCATCTTTGTTGTTTTTTTTGTTTTGTTTTGTTTTTATGTTTTATTTATTTCTAGGAGAGAGAGAGAGACAGCGTGCGCAGGGGAGGGTCAGAGAGAGAGGGAGTCACAAACTGAAACAGGCTCCAGGCTCTGAGCTGGCAGTCAGCACAGAGCCCGACGCGGGGCCGAACCCACAAATCGCGGATTCATGACCTAAGCGAAAGTCGGACGCTTAACCGACTAAGCCACCCAGGCGCCCCAACGATCTCATCTTTGGAGATTAACCCTTTTGAAACAAGTCTATGATGCGCCACTAAAATATTGTGTTTTAGTTATTGGGTTTTAATAATAATTTCTGTGGAGGAGAATAAATATGAATGGACATTCAAATCTGAAATGATCCATCAAAGGTTTTCAGTAATACTTAAGAAAATATGATACAGTGGGGCACCTGCCTGGCTCAATCAGTTAAGAATACGACTTTGGCTTAGGTCATGATCCAACCGGTTCGTGGGTTTGAGCCCCGCGTCGGCTCTGTGCTGACAGCTAGCTCAGAGCCTGGAACCTGCTTCAGATCCTGTATCTCCCTCTCTCTGACCCTCCCCTGATCACACTGTCTGTCTGTCTGTCTCTCTCTCTATCTCTCTCTCAAAAATAAATAAAACATCAAAAAAAATTTTTTTAAAGAAGGAAAGAAAATATGACACAGAAGCTGCAAGGATCACGGTTTGGGGGAAGGAGCGAAAAGGATTCAAAGAGACAATCAGACTGATGTAGTAAGACAACAGGCAAGGATGGAAGGGGCTTAGTTCCTGCATCCCTACCCAGTTCAGAAGACTGTAACACAGCCCTGTCTTTCCCAGTGCCTCTGTCACCTTTAACATCAGGATTTTCATTTCTCTATTTGGGGTACAACTCTTCTCATAGAAGAGCTCTATTTAGATACGGGGCCCATTTTTCTCTTCTGTATTCCCTACCCAATTTGTTTTTTCTTTTATCTCATGGTATGTCATTTGATCTATGGGCTTACATTCTGAATGACAACAGAACAGGACTGCAGTGGGGTTTCAGCAACCTATATTTTAAAGCTGAATTTAACTTACAAATATTAAAATATTAAATGAGAAATATATCATGAAAATACATTTTATAAATCATAATCAAATTATATCAAATATTCAGTTGATAACTACTAATTTTACTCAAGTAAAATTCAAACAGTTATTAATCTTTGGGTTCTTTTCATTTGTCAATGTATGACAGAAAAGACTCCAAAGTTTTATTTCCCCAAAATACTCATATTTTTAAAGTAATTACTCAAATTATAAAACATACATTAAATTACTTAGATCTAATTAGATTGTCTAAAACTTATTGACAAAAAAGGGCACCTGGGTGGCTCAGTTGGTTAAGCATTCAGCTCTTGGTTTTGGCTCAGATCATGATCTCATAGTTTCATGAGTTCAAGCCCCACCCAGGCTCTATGCTACCAGCCTGGGATAGTTTCTCTCCCTTTCTCTCTACCCCTCTCCCACCTGTGCTGTCCCTATCTCTCTCAAAATAAATAAATAAACTTAAAAAAAAAACTTGTTAAAATAAATAAAACTTACTGAGAAAATTAGAAAAAGTTGAGGAAAAAATATTTTTAAAAATTTATCCCAGGTGCAACCAAAAGTAGTTATTGACAAAGGAATTAACTGATTGGAGACTCTACTCTGCAAAATAACTTGATTTTCTCAAGTATATCCACCCCTAAAACCAACACCAAATATATTAATGGGAATATCTTATATTTTGTTCATTATAATGAAAGCAAATATCTGTGAGAACACAACTTCTGTGTATAAAGATATATTCTTTATAGATATTGCAATTTTTACTGATAGTTGTAATTATCAATCTAAGAATATACCACATTTAACATATCTAACAGATTGGCTTTATAATTACAAAACATAGTTTTAAAGCTAAAGGCAACCTGAAACATATCTCATCAAACACTTTAAGAGTATGAAACCCAGGCCTGAAGAGGTGAAGTGACTACCACATGTTTAATATCACTTTTCTGTTTTAAATTTTGGTACCTGGAGGATGAATTCCAAGGCCCTTCTCAGCGGGATCCCATTCTACCTTTTTCAGAGTTTTGCCTCTCCTTTTCCCAGCCTCCCTCCTCACTCTAATCTCATGCCACAGCAGCATACACTTCATCAAACACACTTTGGACTACTACTATACATTTCTGGCTTAGCTTGTGCTTTGCACAAAGTTTCATTCTATGACCACCCTCCACCCAACCAGTAAATAACTTCCACTCTTATGAACCCTTCCTGAATTCGTCCCTCTTCTCCAGTGTTCATCAGACTCACCTATGTTCTCAGAACATCCTACATTTAACACTGAAACACTGATCAAAATTGTTATTTCATAAGTGTCTTGCTCCCTCATAAGGTTGAACAAGAGTAGGATAATTTTTGTCTTTTTAATCCCTAGACCTTATTCAGCCTTGAATCATAGTAGACACTTTGTAAAAATTTGTTGAAGGAATGAATCCACACATGCAGAAGTCAATGAATGTGTGAAATAATTAATAAATGAACAGATAAACCAATGAAAGAGTGAGCAAATAGGTCAAGTTCCTCAACCTGGGCACTATTACTCTTGGGCAGGGTAATTCTTTGTTGTGGGTAAATCTTTCCTGTGTGTTGTAGGATACTCAGTGGCACCTCTGACCTCTACTCACAGGTGCGAGTTGCAGCCCCACACCAAAGTCGTGATGATCAAAGGTGTCTCCAAGACACTGCTAAATATTCTCCAGGGGTAAAACTGCCCTTGGTGGGGAACAGCTGACAGAGATAGAAGGCTGGCTGGCTGCAGCCATTCAGGTAGAGGGCAGAGATTAAAACTCTGGTCTCGAGGCACCTGGGTGGCTCAGTTAGGCGTCCAACTTTGGCTCAGGTCATCATCTTGTGGGTTGTGAGTTCGAGCCTCGCATCTGGCTCTGTGCTGACAGCTCAGAGCCTGGAGCCTGCTTTGGATTCTATGTCTCCCCTTCTCTCTGCCCCTCCCCCACTCATTCCTCCTCTCTCTCTCTCTCTCCCCCGCCTCTCAAAAAAATTAATTTTAAAAAAAGGACTCTGGTCTCTATTTCAATGCAGTACTTTTTCCATCACAACTTAGCCCTGCTGAGATCCAAGTTCAATTCTTAGTCTTCTCATAAGACATTTTTTAAAACCTGAGGCCAATAACAGAATTGCAGAAGTATCATTTGGGGGACAAAGTATTGAAAAGCAACATTAGATGTAAAGGTATGCTTTCCTTATATCAACTCATCTGGTTGACATTACTTTTTTTAAAAATGGTATTTACTTGTAATCGATATTATTAAATGGTACTTATTTGGCCGTCCCTAAAAGTTGCTCCTAGAAGGCATATGGTTTTCAAAAATTTTCTAAACGCCACTTCATAGCACCATCTTGTGGATTTTAGAGGAACTCCTTGATTTCAGTTTAAACTGTCTAGTTATTTCTCCAGAAAGGAAGACAAATAGAAAAACTATTAAAAAATTAGGACATTTTTTGCTTATTGAAATGTTCTACCAAACTCTGAATTGGGGACTTAGTAAAGTTTGGTTTTGATTTTGGCATTTGGACAAGATTTCTATTTGGCTTCAACTACAGCCTCCCTTTGGCCTTTGAAAGGTCACATAGCCACAATCCTACATCATCATCATCATGTCTACATCCTGTACTGACAGCAAAGCAGGAGCATAATGCCAACAAGGAAGTCCATTCTAATGTATATTCGTTAACATTTGACTATTCACTTTGAATGTACAGACATAACTTGGAATTAAAATTTCCCTATACACTGTAAGTATTGGAAGAGGAAAGTATTGCAAAATTTCACAAAAGATTGTGAAAGCTGATAGTTATACAGAAAACAAGAAATTTTAAGTTGTTAAAATGAGAAATAGAGAAAGAGATTGACAGAAATCCGAATATTTGTTCCTGTACGTTATCAAACTTCAAAAGTTCTATTAGTGATGGGGTGCTGAGTGACTCAGTTGGTTATGGATCTGGCTTCTGATTTCAACTCATGTCATGATCTCACGATTTGGCGGATTGAGCCTTGATTTGGGTTCTGCTGCAGCCCTGAGCCTGCTTGGGATTCTCTCCGCTCTCTCTGCCATTGCCCCTTCCCAAAATAGATGAACATTAAATAAAAATCCTGGGGCATCTGAGTAGCTCAGTTGGTTAGGGTCTGACTCTTGATTTCAGCTCAGGTCATGATCTCATGGTTCATGAGTTCAGACCCTACATCAGGCTCTGTGCTGAGAGCGTAGAGCCTGCATTCTCTCTCTCCCTCTCTCTCTCTGCCCCTCCCTTGTTCACACACGCTCTCTCTCTTTCTCTCTTGCAAAATAAACATTTAAAAAAGATTCTATTACTGACTTTTTTTATTGTAAAAATGTAATTGTGATTACATTTCACATTTCTTCTTATAGCCAAGTTCATTCTATGATGAGATCTAGTTTCAACCTCTGACAATTGTTATAATACTAAGCCTTTTGGCATTCAACCTAAATATGTGTTTATATAAATCTATTCTAAGTCTAAAAGGACACTAAAATGAAAATGAAGTAATGTAAAACATAATAGACTTGAGGTTTCTTCTCTTTTTCAAATATGTGAGTTTTACTTTGTAACTTGAAAGAAAATATTCAGCACAAACTACCAGGAGCACCAAATGCTAAGGGCAATGTGGGAAACCTATATGGAATTACTGATATGGAAAAAGCATTTCTATTAACAGATGTGATTATATTCTAATTTTATAGACAAATTGTTAAATTGTTTATAAATTCTTTTTTTCCCTCTTTATACTTTCTTCTTCAATTTATGCAACACTGACGGATATAGACTCTTTTTTTGTGATTTCTCATTTTATTTATTTATTTTTAAAAATAGTTTATTGTCAACTTGGTTTCCATATAACACCCAGAGCTTATCCCCACAAGTACCCTCCTCCATGCCCATCACCCCCTCCCCCTCCCCCACCCCATCTGCCCTCAGTTTGTCCTCAGCATTCAAGAGTCTCTCATGGTTTGCCTCCCTCCCTCTCCCCCACTGTTTTTCCCCTTCTTCTCCCCCATGGTCCTTCATTAAGTTCCTCCTAATCCCCCTATATGTGCAAGCATATGGTATTTGTCCGTCTCTGCCTGACTTATTTCGTTCACTATAACACCCTCAAGGTCCATCCATGCTATATGGCCAGATTTCATTCTCATTGCCATGTAGTATTCCATTGTATAGATAAACCACATCTTCTTGATCCATTCATCAGTTGATGGACACTTAGGCTCTTTCCATGTTTCGGCTATTGTTGAGAGTGCTGCAATGAACATTGGGGTACATGTGCCCCTATGCATCAGCACTCCCCCTTGGGAGAGTTATCCCTTGGATAAATTCCCAGCAGTGATATTGCTGGGTAAATTGTTTATAAGTCTTATTTGTTTTTTCCATCCCAATACATAACTGCCATCTCTTCTCCATGAGATAAGGTGACCATAGTCTTACACTAAAAGCTTTTGTTCCCTGACACCTCCTTTGTTCGTCTCTTCAAATGGAAACACTAAGAATTACTAACTAGGTTCATCCTGGGGCAACTGGGTAGGATATCGTTACCTTGGAAAAAGGGAGAAGGCAAGGGTGTTAATAAGAGAAATTTTCCTGCAGGAACCTTCAGATAATTTTTTTACTCCAAAGTAACTATTTTATGTTACAGGACAGTAGACTACTTTGCTTGCCTGTGTGCCTTAAAGTAGAGCCCCAGCAGGTGGATAATGGCCATGAAATCTAACAACCATGATAATAATTGCAACGGCACTTAGGTCCCACAATAGTGTTGTAAGAAGATAATCAAAGCACATTTGTGGTTTTGAATTGATAAAGAGATATTCCTGATTAGTAATAATGGAAAGAAATTCAGACCAGAAATCAGGAAGGCATGTTTTTATCCCAGCCCATCACCATCAAGTGTGTAACATTGGACAAATGACACAGGGGCTCTGCTCCTCAGCTTTCAAATCTGTGAAATGAAGGAGTTGGACCAAGGCTTCTGTCATGTCCTTTCCAGTGTAATAGGTTAAGATTCTATGAAGTGGCCTAAGGGTAGAAGCATAACACAATTTCCATCTTTATTTTTTTATTTTTCTTATCTTGGTTTAGTTTATCCTGGTTTTGTTAATCTGGTGGGATTTTTTTTTTTTTTTTTTGTAGCGGGGTTATTACTTCTGGAATTGGATTTATCTTTCTAAATCTATCATTTTATCCTGACCTAACACAAAAGCCATTTCTGTGAAGATGTGATGCTTCTCTGGATCTTTTCCAACTCCTTTGTTTTTATTGTATTTAATTATTTCTTCCTAGGAACAAAAAGAACCTCTGAACTTTCTTTCTAATCTGATAGCCATTTAACCAATACATGAACTACTTTAATTCAACATTTATGTACTCTCAATGATTCACATATCTCCTCTTCTCATTGCTGCAATTATTACTTCAATATTTGGTACATTTAATTCAAAGGTAAACTAAAAACATTTGAGATAAATTTGGTGGGTTCCTTTGTGTTACCTTGTTCAAATATGCTTTGGATAGTGAAAATCCATGTGCAATATAAACTGGAATCAGAAGTACCTGACTGTAAAAGTTATGCGCGCACGCACACACGCACAGAGTTATCTATTTGAGAACTGGGATCAGTGTAATGACCTAGAATTTGCTACAATAGGAAGTAAGAAAGGATAACACTTTTATTTAATGCTAATCTCATACTCTATCCTAACATCTCAACTACTGAGATAATACACTAACTTTGTAAAACAAGAATCCTGAGGTGTCTTATGTTGAACATTAGGCAATTGTTGTGGCAAAGGTTATGAGCCCGTAATCTCAAAGTTAGGCATTAACCTACAGACACACCAGGCATGTGTGGGTGGCTCAGTAGGTTAAGCACCTGACTCTTGATTTGGGCTCAGGTCATGATCTCATGGTCCTGAGTTTGAACCCCATCAGGCTCCTTGCTGGGCATGGAGCCTGCTTAAGATCCCCTCTCTATTACTTTGCCCCTCCCCTCCCTGCACACACTCGCACATTCTCTCTCTCAAAAACTTTTTTTGTTAATTTTTTAAAATAAAATTAACCTATAGATGCATCATAATGAACAATGTTGGGGGCAACCAACATAACTCCTTCTTTTTGGCATTACACATGAAATTATATTATCAAGAATTCTCGCAAAAATAGTCAAAATATTTTTGGTAAATGAACGCCTTACCATTTCTATGTCTTTATTAATGCCATAATTTGGACCCACCTATTTTAGTATTTTATGGCATCTACTAATAACAATTTTATTTCTATTTAATATTTAAGGAGATTTTCACATGTTTTTTCTCTTCAAGTATCTTATACACATGTTATTTTTATCTTATTTACAAATTAAGCACATTTAAATTACTAATCTACTCTTAAATTTTAAATGAGAAATGCTTTTAAAAAAAGCAACAGGAATTAGACATCGAATGCCCGAAATATTGAAAACATAATCCCTTTAAAAATATCCACCAGCTCTCTCCTCCCTCTCCTTCTAATTCAGACTAGTTAGTTTCCTTTGAAGATGTCTTTTGCCAATGTTTCTGCAAACTATTTTTGTTTGAAAATTTCAGGGTGGAATAGTTTTTTAGATGAAGGAAACTGTATTTGCAATTACAGCTTATAAAGTAAAGAAAACCATAAAGTTCCTTTGGCATCAATTTGACTCAAGGTCAAAATTAGATTTCCTCTTCCTACAATATTTGAATTATAAACCTCTCTTCTTATAAGTAGATTTGAAAGGTCAGCTGGAAATTGCAATATATTGTATGAATACTAGAGCTATGGTACAATTTGAAGTGAACAGCTCACTTAATTTTGGCCTTCTTCCATTACAGTATGATTTTTCAGCCTTAGTACTGAATACACAGGGGGTGGGTTTCAATTGTACAATGATGCCAGTGTGGATTTTCTTAATTCAATAACAAGATAGGCCTAAAATTTTTCAGATTAACACTACTAAATATGGGAATCACTTATTTTCAGGTCAGGCTGTGTGGTATAGTGATGATTCATAGCACAAAGAAAGGTATTGGGGTCTACTATGTGACACAATTATTTTTAAGGTGCTGTGAGAAAATAAAAAAGGTACCTATGGAGAGATACTTCTTGCCCTCCAGGACTCTGCAATACATAGCTGTGGTTTTTGTTTTTTTTTTTTAAAGCTCTCACACCAAACATTTGCCAATCAATCTCAATGAAAATACACTTTTGAGTAGGACAGCATGGGGATTGGGCTAGAAAAATCACCTCATGTCCTCTCATCAACTTGTATTTGAATGCATCACATTACTTATGATGGTGCCTAAAAATACAATGAGAATTCAAACTTATTTTACCTCAGTTACTTAATACATATTAGACTGTTTACTTATGAAGTCACAAATCACTGAGCTGAAAAAGACCCAGAAAAGTCCTCTGAAGAGGCAGGAAAAAGTATGTGTTCCTTGTTAAGAAATTAGACTTTAAGAGAAACATAAAATCATTAAAGGGTTTGCTACAGTCTGAATGTTCGTGTCGCCTCCAAAACTCATGCGTTGAAAACATAATGCCTAAGGTGATGCTATTAGACAGTGGAACCTTTGGAGGTGATTAGGTCATGAGAGTGGAGCCCTCAGGAATGGGATTGTGTCCTTATAAAAGGCTACAGAGAAGTCTGTAGTCTGTAATCTGGAAGGGGGCTTTGTAGAACTCAACCACGCTGGCACTCTGATTTCAGAATTCTAGCTTCCAGAACTGTGTGAAATAAGTTTCTGTTGTTTACAAGGTCCCCAATCTATGGTACTTTTTAACAGTAGCCTGAATGGACTAAGATAGGGTAGGTAGGCCAGAATTTAAGACTAATGTAATTTGATGAATAAATTTGGCTCATGCTCAGGGCACCTGGATGGCTCAGTCGGTTAGGCATCTGACTTCGGCTCAGGTCATGATCTCATTCTTCGTGGGTTCGAAACGCATGTCGGGCTCTGTGCTGACAGATAGCTCAGTCAGCACAGATATAGGAGTCTGCTTCGGATTCTGTATTTCCCTCTCTCTCTCTCTGACCCTCCCCTACTCACACTGCCTCTCTCTCTCACAAATAAATAAAATATTAATAAAAAATCTGGCTCATGCTCAGGCAAGGAGAATAACATAAAGCACTAAAAAGTAATAAATTCCAGTACCTGAAGAGAGGGCCACACCTAAGTCTTTTCTGTAAATGGGCAGCAACAGGTGGGTTATCAAGGATACCTTGGTTATTAGGTTACCTTACCACTAATCTCCTTGACTTCCTCAGCCCTCATCTGAGTGTGAAGATGTGCTGAGGACAACTGGGTTTTGGGTAAAGATATGCTCCTTAGCTCTCCCCCAAGATTCTTAAAAACTGATATCAGTGATATGATAATAATTTCCATCATAATTTATTGCATCTAGAGCTTTAAGTAATTTTTTTGTCATGAAGACAAATCTTTTCCAAAATGTTCCTAATCTACACAGTATAAGTAGGCCTAAGAATAGACTATCTACATATTAGGCAATATAAATGTTTACTATGTCATGCTTAAGTGGAGAGTCGTGTGTTTATTGACTTTTAAAGTTTGAAGCATGAAAGTAGAGAAGGGTATAATGGATAACGTGTATTTAACTTCAACCATTATCAACATGTAGCCAATTTTTTTCATCTATACCTCATCCATTTTTCCTGTTCTCCCTACCTTAGCCCTCAAAGTATGATTTTATTTTATTTTTTTAATGTCTTTTATTTATTTCTGAGAGACAGAGACAGCATGAGCAGAGAAGGGTCAGAGACAGAGGAAGAAACTGAATCTGAAGCAGGCTCCAGGCTGTCAGCCCAGAGCTCGACATGGGGCTCGAACCCACGAACTGTGAGATCATGACCTGAGCCGAAGTCAGACGCTTAACCGAATGAGCAACCCAGACGCCTCTCAAAGTATGATTTTAAAAAACAGACCAGCTATCATATTTCATCCATAAATTTAAGAGGAGGTTTTGATGTCAGTAGATTACTGTTCTCTCCATGACTTACAACTACTTTGGAAAATTTCAGGTTGCCCAAGTGGCCATTTGCTCTCAAGAATCTTTCATCCCAGCCACAGTTCTCTTCTCTCAAACATCTTCAGTGTGTATACTTCCTACGCCACTCACTGTCAGTGGGATTACCTTCAGTTTACCCATGATTATTAATGTTAATATGGCAACTTGATTTAAAAGGCATCCAATGGAGTCACTACTCATTCATCCATCCATCCATTCACTCATTTATTCATTTAGTAAAAATTTGTTATTCTAGACACTGGAGGTACAGTGTTGAGCAAATTAGATAAAGAACTTGTTCTCCAAACTTATTTTCTATAGTTTTGATAAAGAGGCAACCACTACATAGAAGAGTATCTCTTTGTATGGACACTGACATTCCTGATTCCACATTATTTTCCACACTCTTTACTCCCTAACAACAGCCTACACTTTTTATATGAGGGTGAACAAATTTCCCATTTGACTATTGCCACCGTGTTCCCCACCTCCCACTGCCTGCTCTACAGATGGCTCCAGCAAGGTCTGGAAAAAATGTGAGTGACCACATCTTCATCTCTAAAGTATTAATGATTTTAAAAAGTAACCTGTGTCTAAAACTCATGGCTTTGAAAATGAAATTTCTAAATAATTACATGACAGCATTCAGAAAATGTGTATGTCTCTACATAAAACTGTATAATTTAGTAACTATGATGTGTTATTTAAAAATGAATGATGAAGCAAAATCAGTTCCCTTTTATATCAATCTCTAATTTAAAAACTTGATGTTTGGGGATATAAAAGTTATCTTTGTTTTTTGTTTTTTTTTGCAACATTTAATACTATCTAATTCAAATTCCTTTAGAAAGCCATCTGTAGTATTTTGAGTTTTTGTTGTTCCAAAATTGACTTTTTCTCTTGACAAGTACTTGATAGAGAAAAACTCAATTATTTAAGCACACAATACACATGTGTCATGAAAAAGAAAGCAAAATAATAAGGAATCACATAGCAGTTTTCTCCTATTTTAAATTTAGATTAAGGGGCGCCTGGGTGGCTTAGTCGGTTAAGCGTCCGACTTTCGCTTAGGTCATGATCTCGCGGTTCGTGGGTTCGAGCCCCGCGTCGGGCTCTGTGCTGACTGCCAGCTCCTAACCTGGAGCCTGTTTCAGTCTGTGACTCCCTCTCTCTCTGACCCTCCCCTGCTCACGCTGTCTCTCTCTCTCTCTCCTAGAAATAAATAAAAAATATTTTTAAAAAAAAATTAAATTTAGATTAAAAGTTTTAGCTGTTTATTTTTATTTCCTCAATCAACAAAAATTAAATTGTAATATGCTAAAAGGCATATTCTGCCATTGCTTCTTGGCAGATTGAGAAATGAAATGGTTTCTAATTTTAAAGATTGAAAAGATTTAATAACTGGATGAATTATATTTTAAAATTCCCATTAATTTATTTTCAAATGAGGAAAACCCACAACTTTGAGAACTGATTATTATGGGAGAAAAAAAAGGCCTTGATTTGTAATTGTACCCAAATATGAAAGCCTACATTTTGTAAGCATAAATATTACATTCTCTTCAAAAGATTTGCAAATTCTCATAGGCACATAACTTAGAGAATGAGAAGATTGTAATTTGAAAAATTACAGATTTCATTGTTTTTTTGATGTGTGAAACCTATAAACAAATATCAAGAGATTGTATTGCAAGACTGAAAATCCCTTGTTTAGTTTTATAAGGGACATTGCCCTATGTGGGTTACAACCCTAACTTAAAAGAAAAATGCAGAGTAATGCAAAAGACACTCTAATCACTGCATCTAATTACAAAGAAGAATAACACAGTAAAAACATGTAAGTATCCTTGGGCAGGCGTGTGGTCTAGTGGTCAGAGCATGAGATTTCAAGTCAGTAGTCTAAAATTCTATTTTAAACACCACTTCTAAGTTTCTCCATGACTTCGGGTATGACATGAACTTTATTTTTAAATATGAAATTGATATTCATGCTTGATAATTATAAAGTAGTCTTTTAATCCTCTATTAGAAGTATAAATCTAATATAAAAAATTAACAGAAGGACAGGTGTTTTCTTAACTTCTTTGTGATAAAAAACTTAATTGACAGAAAGAAAGTTCAGGTAAATATAAGTGAATTGAGAAATAAATGTTTTCTTCACCATTTGCTAGTAGCACTGCTATACCCATGTGTTATTTCAAAGTTTGTTCAGGGCATTATTTAACAATCAACTCACTGATATAGTGACTAATTCCAATAGTTTTCCTCTAAATTACTCCTTTGCTTTTGAGGAAATAGTAGTCCTCAATGGAGCCAACGCTGCTCTTTTTATACTAATTGTTATTGTCACTCTAAGGAACTTGTACTCCACTGCGATGTGCCTGCTTTGTATTTTGTTTATGTGTAGTGTTTTTTAAGTGTTCCTCCAAGTGTAATAAGTACAGACAAATTACCATGTAAGTTTTCTTTAAACTACTGCTAGATTTCCAGGGATGAATATAGGTAAGTGATTCAAATTCTAACATACCTGTATAAATCAATTACCTTGGTAATATTCACTGGGAATAATTAACATTTGAATTCAAGGAATGTGACCTGACTAGCAGGACTGTTTTCTTCTTTCTTCCTTCCTTCCATCCTTCCTTCCTTCCTTCCTTCCTTTCAGTTTTAAGACTTCACGAATTTTTTTTAGTATGATAATATTCTTAAATGCTTTTTAGTTCTTAGTTTAGCTAAAGACTGTGCTTTATCGTTTGGAGAATCTATCCTGTCTAATTTGCTAAAATAGCCAGTATACAAATTAGAAACAATGAGCAAAGTCAGGAATATCATGGGGCATGAATATAGCATTCAGTAAGGTTATACATGTGGCCAAAATCTCAACCCCAACAAGAGCCGTCAGTGTCTGATCTATTGCACATTTTCCAGTCAAAAAGTGATCTTTAAAACACAGCAATTTATCAAGATAATGCTTCATGAAAGGAAATGGAGACCATTATATGCCAAGTAAAACAGCTTGAGGACAAACCTTGTTTTATGTTTCCCTGATTAGAAATGCAGTGTCAGAACGCCTTGCTCAAGTACTTAAAGCATGATTATATGATCCAAATCTCAGGTGAGAAATCACTGAGTTAAAGGATCACATCCCAACAGGGTCAGCTTGGTCTTCTGGCATTAGATAGGAGGAAAATTAGAAATGAGCTTTTATTAAATATGTCCTTTAGGAGCAATCTTCAAATGGAATCCTTGTGTGGACTTCCAGTAGCTCTAATAGCTTCAGAGAATGCCTCTAGATTTTAACATCTATTTATGTTCAATTAAAAAAGGGGGTAAATCCAACTTATTAAGATCATAAGATTAAAGTTATCTATATTTTAAAACCTGAACATTTAGGAAAATATTAGTAGTAACTATTTCAATTGCAGAAATTTAGTACTGCATTAAGTCCACCAAAATCCACTTCTCAATTCCTGCTTGGACCTGTTCACTGAATCTTGCATTCAAAAACAATAACTGTAAGGCCACAAGTCTAAACGTCCAAACCAAACTGACTCCATGACAGGCTTTAAGTTTCCCTTATAAACTAGAAGGCCTGAGTTTCGGCTTCCCCGGAAACTATCAGGTAGCTACACATTGCCCAAGGCAGGAGAAACCACCCTTGCAACACCCCATCAGGAAAGGCCAGCGACCACCCTCCACATTACTAAGGGAGAGGCCTGGAGATAGAAACTATAGCTAGGACCCTGTTACCTAATGTTAAAGTTAACCTGTTAGTCGCTGAACAAGACCCTAGGCTCACTCTGTGATTGGTTGAGTTTAAAGTTACTCTAAATGTTGTAATTGGATCCCGCCAAAAGTAACGAATACTCTAGACAATGTGTATGGTCAAACCCGCTGTCAATGATGTTGAATAATTATGATTGGATCACTGTTCCCATGTCACAACTTCTGTAGCTCCCCCGCCTCAAACCCCATAAAAACCCTACTCTGCCCTTGTTCGGGGCTCTCAGCATGGACCCATGTGCTGGTGAAGTCTGTGAGCCCGAGCGTAAGCCCGTAATAAAGCCCTTTGCCTTTGCATGCGTGACTGGTCTCCCTGGTGGTCTCTGGTCGGTGAGGATACTGCGATATGGGTATAACATAACAAGAAAGAAAGTAATTTCTTAAAAATTTGTAACCTTAGTGGTGCATCTGGGTGTCTCAGCTGATTAAGCGTCCGACATAGCTGGGGTCATGTTCGTGGGTTCAGGTCCCTCATCGAGCTCTATGCTGACAGCTCAGCGCCTGGAGCCTGCTTTGGCTTTTGTGTCTCCTTCTCTCTCTGCCCCTCCCTCCCTCATGCGGTCTCTCTCTCTCTCTCTCTCTCAAAAATAAATAAACATTGAAAAAGAAACAAAAATTTTAAAGAGTTTAAAATAATATGGAAAATGCTTTAAAAAATTTGTTACATTAGTGATGGGGTTTTGGGGTGATGGTGGGGTCCAGTATCAATGTCCAGAAAGGAATTCTTGAAGATGTCCTTGGTGCAAAAAGATTATTTTATTAAAGCATGAGGAGAGGACCCATGGTCAGGAAAAGCTGCACTGCGGTTGTAAAGAGTGACTACTTATATACCCTCAGGTTGGAAGGGGGTGAGGGACAGTGTAAGTCTCTAAGAAATTTTGGAAGCAAGGTTTCTAGAACCTTGAGGGGCTATTTGTTTTTAGGAAAACATCATTTATTACTGTTTCGTAAAACCTAAATCATAAGATCCTTCAGATTTGTATCAGGGGCCATATGCTTGGAGTATAATTGCTGACAGATACACGGGGCTTAAAGATAAAGGAGGTTTGCAAAGGAATTTATATGTGTGTAAGGAGACTCACAGGATCCTGAGGGAGGGGGCATCAGGATAATGTTAAGCCAAGATTCCGTTTTGCCCCCAGCAAAGTGTCATCATGGAGGCAGCTAAGCTCCTAGAGGAAGGTCACTCTGCCTGTTCAAAGACTTGTCAATGGGCTGTAGACAGTAAGGGAATTTAACTTTTCATTTGCCTCTGTTTCCCACATCACCATGGCAAGCACTTAAACCCCCTTACATCTTGATGAGGGTGATATTGGGACTCCAGGAAATGGGAGTGTATGAGTTTCTGAAGATTAAGCTACGGATAAAATTGCCTTTTTCTTGCTGTTTACTAAGTTATCCCTAAACTGAAGGAGACTCCTGTCCTGCATGACTGTGTTCTCTATCAGTCAACCATCTGCTTTCTTTCCTTTCCCTTGTTCTTGGGCAGCCAGGAATGTCCGAGGAATATCACACATATCCCACCTGGGGGGGGTGGGGGGGTGCTGTTAGCTTGTGCTTTGCCCTTACCTTGCCCCTTACTCCCTCATCATTAGTTATAAAACATTAATTTTCCCTTGTTAAATCACACTGTTTGATTCGTCCTGCTCTTTATGGGTTTCCAAATTCATCTGTACTTTACCTACCTACTCCCTAAATATAAAATGGATATAGATTTAAAGTAATGAAAATACCTCCTACATATATGATGCTGTCCCTCTAAGAAGGGCAAGGTGGAAAAATAATTTTAACCATGGGCATAATTCCGCTATAACAGAATAAGGTATAATGGGTCAACTTCTAGAATAGGGAATGCAAGATTTTCACTTAATTCTTCAGAAGACATTTTTCAAAGTATCAATTATAATGATAAATTGTAATTACCTGAGTAGCTTAGTTGATACTTGAACTTTCCCCAAGAGTTCATATTTCCTCCCATTAGCTCCAGTTTTATCCAATATTACAACCTAATCTTGGATTGCAATCCTAAAGCTGCTAGAGTACTTTATCCTGACATAAGACATTTGGCTTTGGTGCAATACAGCAGGAAACCTGACTAGAAACTCTGGGAAAAGAGAGAGTGACCCAATGTATTGTCTCAATGTATTACTCATCCTATAACATTCAAATTTTGTTTTTGACACAGCAAAGGCATCTCTAAAAAGTTATCATGGAATCAGAAATAATTATTTTAAAAATGGTTTTCTGTCATTTTTATCTTGAGTTCATATGTCTTAATTACTATTCAAATACTACATTCTCATTGTTGCTTTAGGCTTGTGAAATGATACCAAATATAGTTTTGTTACCTATTATAATCATTAGTATTTATCATGATAGAATTTTATAACAGAAGTATTTACTATTTAGTATTAGGCTCACCGGTGAGAAAGTAAACCCCAAATTATAGAGTTTAAATGAGAGAGAAGTTTCTTTTTCATCTAAAATCTAGAAAGCAGTTGAGGGTATTATGGATACATATTCAAACTCAGGCTCTTCTTATCATCAATATTCAGTTTGCAATTTGTGATTTAAGGCGGCAGCTCTACCTCTAGCTACTGCATTCGTGGTCTAGGTAGAAGGAACTTAAAATAGGCATTCCCCACCCAGAACAATTGTAGCTTTTATGACTGGCATTAGCTAGTAGCTACATTGTAGCTACATTTCATTGTAGGTTTTATGACTAGCATGTGATCATGATTCTTTGACATAGTTAGCATATTCGTAATTTTTAATTCTTGTGTCATTGTGTTTGTTTATATGTTTCCTGTGTTAAAAGATAATTTTCAGGAAAAGATAAAATCATGGCTCTCATACCAAAGCAATCTTGGGAAAGAACAAAGCTGAAGACATAACACTTCCTGATTTCAAACTACAGTGTGAAGCTATAGTAATCAAAACAATATGGCATTGGCAAAGAAAAAACAAAAACAAAAACCAGACACATAGGGACACCTGGATGGCTTAGTCAGTTAAGCATCAGACTCTTGATTTCTGGCCCAGGTCATGATCTCAGTTTGTGAGTTCAAGCTCCATGCTGGGCTCTGTGCTGATGGTGTGAAGTCTGGTTGGGACGATCTCTTTCCCCGTTTTCTCACTGTCCCTCCCCCTCTCAAAAAGCAAATACACTTAAAAAAAAGTTAAAAAAACAAAACAGCCACATAGATCAATGGAACAGAATAGATAGTCCAGAACAACACCCATGCATATACATTCAATGAATTTATGACAGGGGAGCCAAGAATATACAACAGAGAAATAAACAGTCTCTTTTAATAAATGTTCTCGGGGAAATGGGACAGCCACACGAAAAAGAATGAAACTGGACCACTATCTTACACCATATACAAAAATCAACTCAAAATGGATTGAAGACTTGAACATAAGACATAAACTATAAAACTCCTAGAAGAAAACACAGGCAGTAAGCTTCTTGATATCAGTCTTGATGACGATTTTTTGGATTTGACACCAAAAGCAAAGGCAAATAAGCAAAAATAAAACATGTGGGACCACGTCAAATTGAAAAGTTTCTGCACAAAAAAAGAAACCATTAACAAAATGAAAAGACAACCTACAGAACGGGAGAAAATATTTGCAAATTATGTATCTAATAAGGGATCACTATCCAAAGTACATAAAGAACTCATACAACTCTATAGCAAAAAACCAAACAATCCAATTAAAAACATGGGCAGAGGATCTGAAATGACATTTTTCCAAAGAAGACACACAGATGACCAACAGATACATGAAAAGATGCTCAATATCACCAATAATTAGGTAAATGCAAACTAAAACCACAATGAAATGACCTCTGTGAGAATGGCTATTATAAAAAAAAGGCAAGTAATAACAAATTTGGATATCGATGTGGACAAAAGAAAACCATTCTGCACTGTTGGTGAGAAAGAATCCCCTTATGCACAGTGCAGCCACTGTGGAAATCAGCAATTCCACTTCTGGGTATTTATCCAAAGGAAACAGAAACACTAACTGGAAAAGATACCTGTACCCTCATGTTCACTGTAGTTGAAATATGGAAGCAATCTAAGTGTACATCAATGGATAAATAGATGAATAAAATGTGGCACATATATAACAGAATATTATACAGCCATAAAAAAAGGGAAATCCTGCCATTTGCAACAACATGGATGGACCTTGAGGGCATTATGCTAAGTAAAGCAAGTCAGGCAGAAAAAGACATATATATCAGTTATATGTGGAATCTAAAAAAAAAAAAAAATTTAAGTCACAGATACAGAGAATAGATTGGTGACTGCCCAGAGATAGGAGTTTGGGGGTAAGTGAATGGATAAAGGTGGTAATAAAGAAAGTATGTCCTGATGCTATTATGTCCAGCATGGTAACTATAGTTAATAATACTGTATTGTATATTCAAAAGTTGGTAAGAGAGTATATTTTTTATTACAAGAAAAAAATTATAACTATGAATGGTGATGGATGTTAACAAATTTTATTGTGATCATTTCATACTATATACAAATATCAAATCATTATGTTGTGTACCTGAAGGTACTATAACCTTTATGTCAATCATATGAATAAAAAAGCAGACACACTTGAATGAGTTTAATCAATTTATCTGTTTTATAGTTAGCACTTATACTATAGGCTTAATATAATCCCATATATATGATAACATTACTATATCAGATAGCTATTTATGCTAAAATTTAAAACATGTACCATGATGTAATTCTTAAAATCCAAGGTAATAAAGTCAGATATGGACTTTGCTAGTTACCAGCTGAATGACCTTGGCTCAAACCTCAATTTCTCTACTCTAAAATGAACATAGGTCCTATCTCAATGGATTTTTATAGAATTAAATCAATTAATAACATGTCTATGTAAAAATAGACCACAATACTGGACACACAATATATACACAGAAAGGATTAGTTCCTTCACTGTCTTAGAAAGCAGAGCTAAAACAGAGCAGTGACTTTTTTCCTCTCTTTATTTTTTCTTTCTTTCCTTCCTTCCTTCTGTGCCTAAAAATGACTTTGGGGTTGTTAAAAATGGAGATTTCTGGGCCTTATCTCCTGAATCTGAATCCTCAGGCCTAGAGCACAAGAGCAATGAGGATGACTTTTGATGCAGATGATCCCTAGATCCCTCTGGAGAAAAAAGACAGTGTTGGTAGATGTGGGGGCAGTTGATCTCTGTTTGCCTTTCTCACGGACTTAACATATGGTTTATGGCAAGATATTTCCCTTTCTACACCTCCTTTGGCAATTTGTAAACTGTGGGTAATAACTATGCCTTTATCATAAAATACTAAATGAGAATTAGAGATCAAATCTATTGCTTTGGTCCCAGGAGAAATTTTTGTAAGTTTCAAATAATACAATAATTTTTGTAAGTTAAAAACTTGTAAAGTTAAAATTTATTAATAACTTTTGTTAAGTTTTCAAACAATGGCCAAGGAAAGGAGAGTTAAAGTTTAAAAAGGAATGAAACCAAAAGAAAATGTGTTTGGCAAATGGCAGCAAATTATGTTTGGAATGAGGAATGACAAAAACTGAGAAGGGACTGGAGACAAACAAAACAAAGACGCAGCAAAAATATGGGACAGATTAGCAACCAAATACCAAATCTCATGTTTATTTTGCAAACTGGGCAATAGTTACACACTCAGAAAACGGAAGGTGTTCAAAGGAAAATTAGTAAACGGTACATGGAGAAAAAGAATGAATATACAAGAGAGAAAAACTGAAGGTCACATGGAAGAATAAGACAGGAGGGTTCTGAAATTTGTCTCTTGCCTAGCTATTACTTTAAAACCCATAAAAGAAAATTCTGCCAAAGGAAAAGAATTAGGCAGAATTTCTGAAGGGAAGAGCACAGAACTTAGAACCTGAAGGGTAATTTGTAGTGGGGAGATTTTTGTTTTAAGTCAGAAAATACGCACACAAGGATTTCATTGAGGAAAATTCAATTATAAAGTCGCTAGGGATGATTTAAGGTTCTTTTGTTGACTCAGATGCCAGGATGAAAGACTAACTTTCAGGAATAGACCAATTTTTTAAAAACATTTAAAAAAAAATATGTGTGAGAGGAGAAAAGCTTCTGGCTGTTAATACTATTAAAATAGCATATGGCATTTTCAAATGAACATACTATTTATAACAAACTGATAGGAAGGGATTGCGTAAATGGTAAAAATCCTGAAAAATTTGAATATGGAAAGAGAAATTGTAAAAGTGTAATAAAACATCTATAGCAAGGTAATTCAATTTATTAGTTTGTGCTTGTCCTCTCTGTATTTCCCTGTATTTTTCTCTCCCTCCATTTCAGCAGACAGCTATGCTTTGGAATCCCCTTTATCAGGGAAGTTTTATAGCTATGGTTCTGTTTGTCAAGTTTGACTTTGCATATATTCAAACTTCTTCCATCTTTTGTAAAAGCTAAAATTCATCAAAAATATTGTGGTAGAAATCCCACTGGGGAGGAGAGAAAGGGCACCTAGAAAGAAAGGTATGGACTGTGCTAGTTGAGTTTTGAAATTTTCTGAAGTGTTTCTATGCATGATAAGGACCTCAGTACTTAACAACTGTTGTGCTTTTTATAATGGCCAATTTATTCAAGTTGTAAATGTAAAACTCATTTTTCTTAAGCTTTGAGACACAACTTGGAAATTTAATAAATTCACTTTATTTTACTGTGAATTTTTAAAATTATGAACTAGTTCACACAAAAGAATATATGTATATATGTGAATATACACACATATATAAAATGATACATATAAAATAATATATACGATTTAAAAAACAATAAAATAAACATCCATATAGCTACGACCCAGTTTAAGAAAAGGAACATTACCTTTGAAACCCTTCCAGCCTCTCTGTGATTATCCTTATCACTTCTTCCAGAAATAACTACTATTTTATTCTTATGTTTACAATTCTTTTGCTTTCCATTTTTTTTTCTATAAATGACTATGTATGCTCCTAAATCACATTGAGTTTGATATATCTTTGAACTTATATGATATCATACCTTATGTTTGTCTGCAACTTTTTTTTTTTTAATTTTTTTTTTAATGTTTTTTATTTATTTCTAGGAGAGAGAGAGAGACAGCGTGAGCAGGGGAGGGTCAGAGAGAGAGGGAGTCACAGACCGAAAGAGGCTCCAGGCTCTGAGCTGGCAGTCAGCACAGAGCCCGACGCGGGGCTCGAACCCACAACCGCGAGATCATGACCTAAGCGAAAGTCGGAAGCTTAACCGACTAAGCCACCCAGGCGCCCCTGTCTGCAACTTTTTACTAACATTATATTTCTGACAATCACCTAAGTTATTGCCTCTGTTATAGTTTGCTCATGTTTCACTGTTGTATAGTATTTCATAATAAACAACAATTTATATATCCACCCTTCTGTCAATGGACATTTGGGAGTAGTGGTTATTTCAGTAGTAAATACAATGAGCCAATAACTTAAATTCAGTTTTCTGGAAGGTTCTCTGTGGGTTTTGTACAATTCTGGGATTGCACAATTTTGTATAATTATTAGGAGCCTCAATAATGATTGAGAATGAATTACTCTCCAGATTACTAATCTGAGGCTTAGAGTTCAATTCAAATTGGTCTTAAAAGGGGCTCCTGGGTGGCTCACTCAGTTAAGCATCCGACTTCAGCTCAGGTCATAATCTCACAGTTCATAAGTTCAAGCCCTATGTCGGGCTGTATGCTGACAGCTCAGAGACTGGGGCCTGCTTTGCGTTCTATGTCCCCCTCTCTCTCTACCTCTCCCCTGCTCATGCTGTGTGTGTCTCTCTCAAAAATAAATAAGCATTAAAAAATTATAAATGAATGAATGAATTGGCTTTAAAAAACAGTATGGTACTTTCTACAGACCTGACTCAAGCTGCTATTATAAACGTCTACCATTCTCCTCAGGGCCCCTACTCTTACATTCTCAACTGATGGCCTTGTTCCCTCCTTCATGGATTTCCTGATCTATGTCCATATGCATCCTTCCCTCCAGTGTCAGAAGAAGTGTTCCTATGTTAGGAGGAGTTAGCTACTCCTCTTCAAGGCTGATTACCCTCCTGCCTCTTGTCTTCTCTAGCCACCTAGATTATCTATACCATCAATTACTCTGATACTTTAGCTTCACCTATAAAAACTGGTGAAATTTTTAGCAGTCTTAATACTAATTGTTTGATCCTAAGTTCCCCTCTTGCCATTCTGCTTTACCTCTCTTCTTTTCATTGCTGGCTTTCCAAAAATACTTACTCTAAACGATTCCGTATCTCTAGTTTAGTCTCCAAGCCACTGTATAATATGGCTCTGACCCCCATACTTATGCTAAAATTTCTCTTGCAAAGGCCCAGGCCCCAACTCTGGATTCCTTTTGACAGTTTTCAGCACTGCTTTTGACACTGTAAACTAAACCTTCCTTTAAGATCTCCCCTTCTTCACCTGTCTTAAGGAATTCCTCTCTCTGACCATTCATTTTTAAGTTCCACCATTGAATTTCTCTTCCTGGAGATAATTCTTACAGATTCTTCATGGTTTTTATCTTGGCCAACACTGTTTCTACTTATCCAACACTGTCTCCTTGGGAAACATGCCGAGGAATATATGCCTCCATATGTTTAAATCCTAATTGGCATATACCTTCTCCTCTGAGGTCCAGATCAACATATTCACGTTAAACTCCACAAGAGGCTGAGATAAGAATAATAGGAGGATGACAACCTACCTTAAATAGTGAATTCAGGGTAGACTTCTTTAGAGAAGTGGAAGTTGAAACTTGAAAAAATTAAGAGCTCACCAAAAAAAAAAAAAAAAAAGAGTAGAAAAAAGAGAAAAAAGAGTAAATCAGGCAAAGAAAGGCCACAATCAGGAAGATTCAAAGAGTTGGGTTTTTCTAGGAAATCAAAGACCAGTATGGCAAAGACACCATGGGTAAAAGAGAAAACAGAAATGAGTTTCCTAACACCGAACCTGCTCACCCACAACTGTGCAGCACGGGGCCAGACCAGGCTTCTTCCCATCTTTGCACAGGGCTGAGCCTACCTTTAGAACCTCTTTGAAGGCAGCCTTATCACCAAGGGGACAAAGAAAAAGTTGAGCTGAAGATGACCAGTATATTCTTCCCAAATTTTCCAATCAGACAAGTTTTTCTACTTTTCTAGGCAGAATGAATAAAGAAGAAAAGATAGGAATACTCGAAGGAATTGTTATAATATTCACCCATAGAATTTAAGCCAGACAACAAGGTAAAGAGAAAGGGGGATTGAGTGATAATGAAAATGGGTGAGGTCAAGGTTGTGGGAGTCTCAATTAAATCGACAGATTTATTTGAGGGGGTTCTACAGAAAAAGAGTATAAAGGATAAAAGGATAATGGCCCAAAGCCAGACATCAACAGCCCAGGTTTCGGTGTTACCAAACTTTGGTTCTAATCAATTAAAAAAATGGCTGTGGTAGTATGGCTATGATGTAATGGAGGATAGGTGTTGGAAGTGAGAAGATCCAAGAACTGAGAAAGCAGGTGGGAAATGAATTGTCCACACAAATGACACAATTCTAGGGATGGCAAAGGAGATAAAGAGAAAAACTGAACCAAAAGCTAAAGTCTTCAGTGGTTAAGAAAGGAGGGAGAACATTAAATATTGGTGATGTGAGGAAGGAGTGGGAATGAGTTTTGAAGAAAGAAAAGAATGGTTCAAAAGAAGCCATGGGTGCAAAACTATCTACTCCACCTCTTGGCCAGAGGTGCTTTGGATGTTCGAGATAAAACAGCCTCCACATGGGCAGTCTGCAAGAACAGCAAGGACCTCAGAGCTGAGGCAGCTTTCAGCTGATGCATGGAACCATTCAAACAAGAGGTTGAGTTTGTAGGACAGTTTGCTGATCACAGAGTAAGATGTTCTTGAGGGCATTTTGAAGATCACAGTGAAAGGATTTGGGAGTTAAGGAAGGGACAAGCAAGACATCATTTATCTTGTACCTTATGTCCTATTCACATAGAATACAATGTAAATAGTATTCCCTGAGTTCTGCGTCATGAAGGCCCTGGAGATAGTAACTGGAGCAATATAAGGGTGGGCATTTGGGGGAAGCTTGGCCCAAATAGAGATAAACAGGGGTAAACAGAGGACTATTTCTTGTAGTCTCTTAAGAAGGATGGGATTTTGATTCTAACTTTATCAATGTCTTTGTTGGTAATGTAGTGTTGGCAAGTGTTCATAATGGCTTTCCCACAAGGTACTAAATCCTGACATTCTTACTTTCTAAATGTTTCTCAAGTTAATCCTCTTTTCCCTCTCCCCACTTGTCACTGCCTTAGCTGAGGGTCCTTTTCTTTTCCCTGGGTTTTTGCAGAAACCAGCTTCATTACTAGCCCTGCCCCTATGGACTCTTATGTTTCCCCACCATGTCAATGCACATGGCATTTTCTACCCATGCTATACTTTCTCATCCCTTTGTGTTTGCTCTTGTCTCCTGCATTGTCCTTTCTCTCCTTAATTGCTATTCATATTTTGAGGCCTATTTTGAGCACCATTCTTCAAAGCCTTTCCTGACCACCCCCACTATGATCTCACAGACATTACTATTCCCCGTTTGTGACTCTGCTACCTTGCAAGACTGATTTATATCTGTCTCCCCGGTTATGCTATAAATTCCTTGGGCCAAGAGTTATTTCTTATATGTATTTCTAGCCATAGTGCTTCATACATAGTAAGTTCTCACTAACAGTTTGTTGCATGGATGATATAATTCATCAAATAACCCATCCATTTAATATGTTTTATACAACAGGGTATCTCTCAATATTTTTTCTTTTCCTCTTTCATTAACATCAAAGGAATGTGGTTCCCCACTTTCCTTTCATGTTCAATCACAAAGCCCTTACTCCTAGCTTAAATGCATCCAAAAGATGTTATCGGTTCTTTCATTCCCTCATTTATCTCTTCACTCTTTCTTCTTCAGCTGGCTTTTTCCCCTCTGCCATCAAGTATATTCAGGCTTTAATTATTCATCCACGATATCACCACCTTGACTGTGCTGCTTCTTGTAGACACTTTATTGTCAGATCTTCCCACTAATGTGAGTTGCGAAAGTATCTATTTTTCTGCTTGAAAAGCAGCATCTAAGTGTCAAGATTGTGTGCATGCGCACACACACACACCACAAAAGCAAAAAATAAAACCCTTAAGAAAGGAAATATTTTCCTAATACTCCATAATTTAACAGAACCAATGCGCAGAAGCGAAGCCAAATTTTAGGAATGACTATTTGTTTTGGCCCATTTAACATTTTAAATAGAGGTCATCTTCTTTTCCAGGCTGTGACTTGGGGGTGGTGTCTTTGTTGCTCCTGTCACATAGATACAGCCCAGAAGGACAGACAGTTCTTAATCTTTGAATGATGACACTTTGAGAACCTGGTGAAAGGTATATAGATCCCTACCCAAGAAAAATGCACATTGTCACTTTTTGCTTAGTTTCAGAGGCTCACAGATCTTCTGAAGCCAAAGTATGGGCCCAGTTTTAAAATTCCAGTTTAAAATAGCAGTTATTAGAGATGGTTTTAAAGGTTTCCTTTTTGCTCTTTATGTTCTAATTTTCCGAAAGTGAAAATGGTTATTTGTGTTAAGATATATTAAAAAAAAAAAACAAAAAAAAAAACATTACTCCATGCTATCAGATCCTGCAAAATAAATTCATTATATAGTGAACTTGTCCAAGACTGACAGACTTTGAATTAGAAATGGCTGCCATAGGAGGCACTCAGTTTTCCCATCTGTAAAATGGAGTAATTAATATTAATCAGTCATTATGTTGTATAGAGTAATGCTTACAAAATCCTAATAACTGATTTTTCTGTGCTCCCTCTGGGTAGTGTGTTATTTAGGTTGTAGTTTTCTTCTAGTCTGAAGCAGATATAATACCACAGCTGTTTCTTCAGCTATTCTGTTTTTTTGTGAAGGAACACCTGCTTAGAATGTACCTAAGGAGTTATTTCTTTGTTTTTTGATAATTAAAGCACTGCTATGGTGATGGCTGACATCTGGATTCACTCTTAAAGACTTCACTGTGTTTTTCTGGCTCCTGGGAGATTCATGAACTGTAATGCATTAGATGGAAGTGTGGTGATGTGCTTCATTTTGCAACAGCAATTTTACTCTTGCTTTGTTATTTCCCCACTGCAATGAGTGAAAGCTGCCACTCTGTTACTGCTGCTAAGAGATTAAGGGAACTGAGCTGAGCTCCAGAAATTTAATATGCCATATAATGCCTGATTTATTTTGATTCTGGCTTTGACTTGAATTGATAAACTCACTTGGGACCGCTCTGCAGAATCAACATCCAGGGACTAAATGTGTTGTTGTTGTTTTTGTTTTTATAAACTGGTTCTGAAATAATTTCTTTGGGGGAGCATAAAAATCTAGTTCTCTTAACTATTTCCAACATAACAGAGAAAGGGAAACTTGGTAGAAGTATTCTAACATTATGATTTCCTCAAAAGTTATATTCTTCAATCTCCACTCAATTATAACTCATTACAGTTTTCTAAGATTTGCTTTCCAGAACCATGTACTTTTGTTTAAGGTGGCTATACACAACATCATTACTGCCTCTACCTTGACATTCTTCTTGGCCTGTTACTTACAAGTGGTAATTCTAGTGAAGACACATAGATCAGTCAGGGCTCCCAGTTGTAAGATACATAAACTAATTCTGGCTGAGTGAGTAGAAAAGAGGTTTAAGAGAAGGACTCCGAAGGAGTCTGGAGGGGAGGCTGGAGGGACAAGTATGGAACTGAGCTTTGAGGATTAACCACAACCACTCCATGGAACTGGCCCAGTGAGGTCACAGCCACTACTAACAACTCCAACAAACACTAAAAGCAACTGTTGCCACTTCTACTGCCCACCAGGGCCACTTCTGCACTAGAAATTTAACCTTGCAAGCACCCCCATTCCCAAATGTCTGATGCCTTTGCCAACAAATTGGTCTCCAAGCAGAATCTTTCCTTCCTCAAGCTACTAACCTCCAGTCAAAGTCTGATGCAGGTGTGCTGGATGTTGAAGCCCAGGTCATATGTCTGCACCCTAGCTGCGAGAGTCTGGAAATTTCATTTTCAGAGCTTACCTTGGGGATTGTAAGTGATTACCAATCACTTACATTAAGATTGGTAATTCCCTAAGCATAGCAAGTACATTCAAAACAACCTGGGCAGCTGGAAAATATGAAAATGTTTTCTACAGGAAAGAATTAATATTTTGAGAGTGTACGCTAAGGGCCAGGTGCTTTAAATAGATTCCATTATTTAGTTAGTCTTCAACGAAATAGATGTTTTGACCCTGTTTTAATGATGGGAACACTGAGGCTCAGACAAGTTGTTAGTAGCCCCAGGTCGTTTTGTTGGTAAAATAGAGAACACAGATTCATGTCTAGGCTTTTTTCCTTAAGAATTTTTGTCTTAAAAGATCCCTCGAATTTCCATTTCCCAACTTTTAATTCATATATAAGCAGCAGTGGACCAAGTAGTGAGGCGGAAGGAAGCCTAGAAGCAGCAGCTTTAAGAGCAGGCAACAAGGGCTGCATTAGCTGCAAGATAATTTAAGATAATAATCAAGCAGACTAAAAATAGGTCAACTTTATTATTGTTGTCATCACACAACAGCAATGCCAAAGATGTTGGCAATGAAACATTCCTTCTTGCTGAGGTGAAATGTTCCCTACTCCCAGGTCTACCAGTATATATATAAGAAGCCTTCAACTTAATTTTCTTTTTTTAAAATGTTTTATTTATTTTCTGAGAGAGAGAGCATCAGCAGGGGAGGAGTAGAGAGAGAAGGACAGAGGATCTGAAGTGGGCTCTGTGCTGATAGGCTGACAGTAGCAGGCCCAAAGCGGGGCTCGAACTCACGAACCCTGGGATCGCAACCTGGGCTGAAGTCAGACACTCAACTGACTGAGACTTCCAGCCACTGCAGGAGCCTTCAATTTAATTTTCAAGGTTTTTAAAAAAGAAGGTTATTTAGCAATTATCATCGAAGTGCCATAGACAGTTATGTTTCTAGAATAGACCCTAAAGGGGGCATTCAACACGTGAAGTGCCTGAGTACCTATCTCTTAATATTATTTCTAAGACAAAATTGAATTCTAATTCTCATTTTAGAAGTACATTTCTCCCAAGGGTGGCAGTGTGAGCAGAGGCTCCTTTACCTTCTGGTAGCACCAGAGGCTCTGATAAGGCAGAACCTCCTTGGAGACTCCCTTTGGTAGCAGAGGTTGTCTTAGCAAGATGGTTCTTAGTGATGAGAATGAAGGAGGTGGATCCCAGTAATTTATACAGTGGAAAAGGAAGAAGTACTTCTTTGGTTTTTTTTTAATGTTTATTCATTTTTTAAAAGAGAGAGAGAAATAGACAGAGCATGAGCAGGGGAAGGGTAGTGAGAGAGGGAAGCACAGAATCCCAAGCAGGCTTCAGGCTCTTTACTGTCAGCACGGAGGCCGAAGAGGGGCTCAAACTCACGAACTGCGAGATCATGACCTGAACTAAAGTCAGATGCTTAACCGACTGAGCCACTGAGGTGCCATGGAAGCAGTGCTTCTTTAAGTTGGCATGAGAAAGACACTGTTTAAATGAATCTCCAGGTGTAGAGAATTTGAAATCTTAAAGAATTCCTTTACCCCATCACCAATTCTTATAAATACTATCTCCTAAATATCTCTCAAATAAGTTCTCTTTACCTTGGCCTATTCAGATCCTAATATGATTTGATCTAGAATACTGTAGCATTCTGCTAGCTGCTCTTCCTTCCTGTCATTAGTCTCAGCTAATTCCAGTGTTATCCACATATCTGCTACAGTGGTCAATCTAAATATGAGTAAGGTCATGAAATTTCCTTGCTTAAAACTTTACAATGACTTTCATGTCCTTCAGGAGATGCCATGCAAATTCCTTTGCAAGACTCAAATTTCTTTAAGATATAGCCATTCTCTACATGTATGGCTTCATCGTTAGTCATTCTTTAACTCAAACACTGCCATATAGCTAACTGAACTACTGCACTCCAAATGTGACGCTCTCTTAGGCCTCTCTGCTTTTGCATATGCTGTTCATTTAGCAGCCTACCTACTGTTACCTCTGATAAGTCTTCTTTTTCCCAAGCTTGCATTATCTTAAGTATTCCATACTCTATGCTCCATCCTACAGTACTGGAGGTTTACTTTCATATTAGAATGTAAATTACAGAACAATTGCATTCTGCTCTGGCTTCTATTTGATGACACTTTTTTTTTTTTAAGTGCTGGCTATGTCTTTTATCTTGACCATCCCAGCATTCAGTGAAGTTTTTGGTATATATTTATATATACTGAATAAAGTTTTTAAAAAATACATGCCAGGCTCTCACAGTATACAAGCTGCCAAGGTGCTGGCTGCCTGGTAGTAAGGGTGGGTCAAATTCATATAACTAAATATAAGGCATAAGATGTGCCTCAACTGAGGTATAAATAAAAAGCTGTGATTACTTTAAGGAGAGAGCTCCTAGTCCCAATTCTGGGGTGAGGTGGAGGTACAAAATTCAGAAGGGTCAAGGGAGATGATGATATTTGAAATGGACTCTGACAAGATGAACTTTGATATTTGGAGATGAAGCAAGTATAAGGAATATGTTAAGTCACATACTGATATAGTAAAGCAGAAGGTATAATACAAGATCACAGAGTAGTCTCACCGAGCATGTAAGAGAATACAGGAAAAAAGCTGGAGAAGTAGTGTAGGCTTTAAATGCTAGCTAAGGAGTCAGTATTTAATTTAGAAGGCAACTAATTATATTATTACAACTAATTATAGTGTAATTAAAGGCAGTAATTAGCAAAAGAAAACAGAGTACCATAACAGTCTGAGTGAGGAGTTAAAAGGTCATCTTTGACAGGTAGTATAATATAGACAGGTAGACATACCTTACTGGTGATATGATCTTGAACATGTTATTTAAATTCACAAACCCCAAATTTCCTCATTTATTTCAAAAGACTGTTGTGATTAAATTTATGTAAAGAGATTAACACAGTGCTTGGCATGTACCAAGTGCTTGAATTAATCAGTGATATTTCAGCTGCAACTGATAAAAATTCAACTCAAATCAGCATATGCAAATAAGGGAAATTATTAAAACGCTACTGACAAGATCAATGGAACAGAATAGAGAGCTCAGAAATAGAACCACGCATAGATAATCAAATGATCTTTGACAAAAGAGCACAGGTAAAACAATGCACCAGAGTCTTTTCAAAAAATGGTGCTAGAACAAGCGTACATCCACAGGTGAAAAAAAAACCAAACTAGACATCATTTTATACCCTACACAAAAAATTAACTCAAAATGTACCATAGACCTGGGGTGCCCGGGTGGCTCAGTCAGTTAAGTGTCCAACTCTTGAATTTGGCTCAAGTAATGATTTCACAGATCGTAGCATCAAATTCTGCTTTGGGTTCCACGCTGACAGTGTACAGCCTGCTTGGGATTCTTTCTCTGCCCTTCCCCAACTCTCGCTCTCAAAATAAATAAATAAATCCACTTAAATATAATGTAAAATGCAAGACTAGAAAACTCCTAACAGGTAACATACAAGAAAATCTAGGTAACCTTGGGCTTGGTGATGACTTTTTAGATACAACACCCAAAATATAATCCATGAAAGAAAAAACTGTTAAGTGGGACTTTATAAATATTAAAAAATCTAGCTTTGTGAAAAAAATTGAAGAGAATGAAAAGACAATCCACAAGCTGGGAGAAAATCTTTGCAAAGCACATATCTGGTAAAAGGACTGGTATCTGAAATCTAGAGAACTCTTAAAACTTAGCAGTAAGACAACAAATCATCCAATTTAAAAAGGGCATAAGATTTAAGCAGTCACCTTACCAGAAAACATATAGAGATGGCAAATAAACTTCTGAAGATACTCAACATTTCATGTCAGCAGAAAATTACAAAATAAAATGAGATACCACAACACATCTATTAGAATGGCCAAAAGCCAAAACACTGACAAGTGCTGGTGAAGACATGAAGCAATAAGAATGCTCATTCACTGCTGGTGGGAATGCAGAATGGTGCAGCCACTTTGGAAGACAGTTCTGCAATATCTTACCAAACTGAACATACTCTTACCAAATGATCCAGCAATTACACTTCTTGGTATTTACCTAAATGACTTGAAAACTTATCTTCATACACACCAAAAACGGCACACAAGTGTTGATAATAGCTTTATTTATCATCACCAAAATGTGGGAGCAACCAAGATGCCCTTCAGTAGGTGAATGGATAAACAAACTGTGGTACATCGATACAATGGAAGGTTATTCAGCAGTAAAAAGAAATGAACTACTATACCAGGAAGAGACATGAAGGAAACTCAAGGGCATATTGCTAAATGAAAGAAGTCAATCTGAAAAGACTATATACTATAGAATTTCAACTATATCGTGTTCTGAAAAGGGCAAAACTTGAGATAGTAAAAAGATAAGAGATTGCCAGTGGTTTGGTAGGGGGAGGGATAGGGGAATGAGTAAGTTGGAGCACAGGAGATATATAGGCCAAGGAAACTATTCAGTATGATACTATAATGGTCAGTACATGGTATTGTACAGTTGACAAAATCCATAAAATGTAAAACACAAAAAGTGAGCCTTAAAGTAAACAAACTATAAACTTTAGTTAATAATTATGTAACAATATTGGCTCACCAATGGTAACAAAGGTACTACACTAACGGAAGATGTTAATACAGGGCAACTAAGGTAGGGCGATAGGGGAAATAAGGGAACTCTTTATACTTTCTATTCCATTTCTCTGGAAAACTAAAACTGCTCTAAAAAAAAGTTATAAATTTAAAAATTTCTAAGCAGTATATATAAAATTCATGTACTTTAATAAAAAAAGAAAAAGTTGTACTTAAAAAAAATACTACTGTGGTGATTTCCAGAAACAAAGACAGCCCAGGGCTTCAGGGACTAAAGCTGAGAATTTCTTTTTCCAGGATTTTATTTAAATTCAAGTAAGTTAGTTAACATATAATGTATTACCAGTTTCAGGAGTAGAATTCAGGGATTTGTCACATATATAACACCCAGTGCTCACCATAAGTGCCTTCCTTAATGCCCATCACCCATTCAGCCCATCCCCCTAACCCACCTCCCTAAAACTGAGAATTTTATTTCTGGGTTTTTTTTTTTTTTTGGGGGGGGGGTTCTTTTCTGATAAGTAAGCAGGTTTTCTTCACATACCAGGGATAATGATATTCCCCACTCCCTCCACCAAAAAAGACCTAGATTGGTATCTGAGGCTGGTGATGGTGTAGGGAATCTGGGATACTAAGTCAAGTAGGAAATTATATTGAAACCTAGAAAAATGATGACCTGTGTTACATGATAGCAAATAACTGTCAAAACTGTTGCCTACAATAAAAAGTTAAAAAATGAGTTTAATGAAGGTTTTAAAAACAACTTATTTTCAAATTCATGTGTCTTCTTTCCTGAATGATATTTTCACTGGGTAAATGATTCTGAGTTGACCGTTCTTTTCTTTCAGCATTTGAAAAATGTTATTTACTTCTCAAAAAAGAGAATGCTCCCACAGAGGAACATTTGGTGTAGGGTTATATACACTTCTTTACAGAAAAAGTTACAACTTATTAGACAAAGAACATTTCAGAAAGTTGCAGATCTTGTTTCTAGTATATGTGGGGCTATATGACTTTACTCCTACAGGAATCAGGAAAGTTTCTTCCTTTTCTTTATCTTGTTCAGTATATTCCTTTTTTGTTATTTTAACAAAGCAGATGTACAATATGTGCTTGGGGCTGAAATAGAGCCCATGCTTTGAAGTTTTGTCACAGTCACTTTGTCCTTGGTTAGTGGTAAAATATAGCTTCTCTGGGAGCCCTGGAACAGGACCCACAAATGTTAAAAGTTGAAAATTTCCTTTATTGTCAGTTTTTCCTGGATGCCTTCAAGACTTTTCCTTTGTCTTCAGTTTCCACAAGTTAAACTGTGATGTACATCAGCATAGATTCCCTGCATGGTCTGCTGTGACAGTGGATGGGAGGGAAGAGCTTCTCATTACTACTAAGTATAGAGAGATGTTCCAGCTCTCCACGTGGTCTATAATGACACTGTACTAGGGGTGGCCTCATTATTGCTGCGCAATGGTGAAAGTCCTGAATCTCCATATGGTATCCGGTGACAATGTGGCAGACAGGGGAAGCCTTGTTACTGGTGATGGAGATAAAAGTCCAGGCCTTCTACTTGGGCTTCTCTGACACTACCCTAGTAGGGGTGTCAAGGCACCTCCTTCAACCTGAGAGAAGTCTAGGCTCCCCATTCAGCCTTTGCTTCTTGGGTGGCCCACAGTGTTTCCTATGGCATTTTGCTGGAGTAGAGCATTGATTATCTAAAAGTTTGCTATCTTGAGAGGCTTCCCCTTCCCTCCTGCTGTCTACAGACAGATGGCCTTCCCTTGAAATCTTTGTTGTCTGTGCCTATTGGAGTTCCCTAGTTGCTGGATTCTTAAGTTTTAATTCTGCAGCATACAAGGCAAAAAGGAAACCCAGGGTATTAACCATCTTGTTGTTCTTTGAGTGTCAAGGTCCCTGGCCTGGCCTGCCTGCTTTCTTTTTTCTACCTTTGAGTCACCTTGTGATTGTTTTATAGATAATGGCTTAGCCAAGTCTGCTTCACTTCTTATTTTATTCCCTTTGTGCTTAAGTTCAAAGATCTCTGAATTCTAATATGCCTAGAGTAGAATCTGGGTGTGGTTGTTTTATTTTTTTATATGTTTTTTAAAAATTTATTTCTGAGAGAGAGAGAGAGAGAGAAAGAGACAGGGTGAGCAGGGGAGGGTCAGAGAGAGAGGTGACAGAGTCCCACTCCAGCTGGTCCAGGGATCCCTGAAGGATGGATGGCATCGGCGCGAAGGAATGGACACAGACAGCTCGAGTGAACCAGTCTGCACAGTTTATTGATTCTTCAGCAAGCTTTATATGCTTTCTACTTCCTCTATGTTTGCATCAAGCTTTTGTTTTTATTCTCAGAATGTTTTTCAGGGAGATCATGACCTGAGCCAAAGTCAGACGCTTAACCGACTGAGCCACCCAGGCACCTCTGGACATTTTATTGTTTCCACTTTTTGGCTGTTTTGAGTAATGCTACTATGAACATTTATAAACAAGTTGCTACCTGGATATGTTTTCATTTCTCTTGAGGACATATCTAGGAGTAAATTTCTGGGCCACATGGCAATCTATGTTTAACATTTTGAAAACCGTTATTAGGGGCGCCTGGGTGGCTTAGTCGGTTAAGCGTCCGACTTTCGCTTAGGTCATGATCTCGCGGTTCGTGTATTCGAGCCCCGCGTCGGGCTCTGTGCTGACTGCCAGCTCAGAGCCTGGAGCCTGTTTCAGTCTGTGACTCCCTCTCTCTGACCCTCCCCTGCTCACACTGTCTCTCTCTCTGTGTCTCTCTCCTAGAAATAAATAAAACATTAAAAAAGAAAGAAAGAAAGAAAACCGTTATTAAACTGTTTCCTAAGCAGCTTCCCCATTTTTACCAGCAATGCTTGACATTTCCCCAACTTGTCCACATTATGACCATGACTAGTTATTATCTATATATTTTTTTTATTGTAGCCATCCTGGTGGGTATAAAGTGAGATCTTTTGTGCTTTTGATCTGCATTTCTCTAATGGTTAGTTGAGTATTTCTTGTGTCCTTATTGTCCATTTATAGATCTTTTCTGAAATATCAAATCCTTTGCCCATTTTAAAAACTGGTTTGTCTTTTTATTGTTAAGTGGAAAGTATTCTTTATCTATTTTTGATACAAGTTCCTTATCAAGTATGTAATTTCCAAATATTTTCTCACATTCTGAGGGTTGTTCTTTCACTTTTTACTGGTGTTCTTTGAGCCATGAAAAGCTTTTTATTTAGATGAAGTCCAACTTACCTAATTTTTACTTTTGACGTCACATCTGAAAAAGCTTTAGCTGATGCAAGGTCATGATTTACTCCTATTTTTTTTCTCCTAAGATTTTTATAGTCTTAGTGCAGACATTTAGGCCTATGATTCATTTTGAGTTAGTTTTTACATATGGTGTAAGAAAGGGATCCAGTTTCCTTCTTTTGCATATGGCTATTCAGTTGCCACAGCACCAACTTGTTGAAAAGACTTGTTTCTTCCTTGAATTTTCTTGGCACCCATGTTGAAAATAATTCACCATCGGGGCGCCTGGGTGGCTTAGTCGGTAAGGCGTCCGACTTTCGCTTAGGTCATGATCTCGCGGTTCATGGGTTCGAGCCCCGCATCGGGCTCTGTGCTGACTGCCAGCTCAGAGGTTGGAGCCTCTTTCAGTCTGTGACTCCCTCTCTCTGACCCTCCCCTGCTCACGGTGTCTCTCTCTCTCTCTCCTAGAAATAAATAAAACATTAAAAAAAAGAAAGAAAGAAAATAATTCACCATAAATTTAAAGCTTCTGAATTCTCAGTTCTATTCCATTAGTCCATATATCTATTCTTATGCCAGTACAAGATTGTTTTGATTATCATACCTTTGTAGTAAGTTTGAAAATGGGAAAATTATGAGCCTTCCAAATTTGATCATCTTGTTTCAAGACTATTTTGACTCTTTTGGGTCCCTTGCATTTTCATCTGCATTCTAGGATCAGCTTGTACATTTATGCAAAAAAGGCAGCTAAGGTTGTTTTTTTTTTTAATTTTTTTTAATGTTTTATTTATTTTTGAGAGAGAGAGACAGCATGAGCAGGGAAGGGTCAGAGAGAGACAGAGACACAGAATCTGAAACAGGCTCCAGGCTCTGAGCTAGCTGTTAGCACAGAGCCAGACGCGGGTCCTAAACCCACCAGCCGTGAGATCATGACCTGAGCCAAAGTCGGATGCTTAACTGACTGAGTCACCCAGGTGCCCCGGCAGCTGACGTTTTGATAGGGATTACACTGAATCTGTAAATCAACTTCAAGAGAATTGCCATCTTAATAATATTTTCTGATCCACAAACATGAGATGTCTTTCCATTTAAGTCTTTAATTTCTTTCAATAATGTTTAGTAGCTTTCAGTATACAAGTTCTTCATCTCTTTCATTAAACTTATGCCTATTTTTTTGATGCTATTGTAAATGGAATTTTAATTTCACTCTTATATTGTTCATTGCTAGTGTAGAGAAATATGATTCATTGTTGTATATTGGCCTTGCATCCTACATCTTTGTTGAACTTTTTTATTATTTCTAAAAGTTTTTAGTGGATTCCTTAGAATTTGCTATACACAAGATCATGCTGTCTGCATGATTTTACTTCTTCCTTTCCAGTCTGATAGTTTTTATTTCCTTTTATGCCTAACTGCCCTGGCTAGAACCTCCAGTACACTGTCAATTAGAAGTGGCAAGAGTAGACATCTTTATCTTGTTCCTGGTTCTTAGGTAGCAAACATTCAGTGTTTTACCATTAAGAACGATGTTAGCTCTGTGCTTTTCATAGATGTCCTTTATTAGGTTGAAAACATCATATCTATTTCATAGTTCATTGAAATCTTTTTTTTTTTTTTTAGTCATGAAACGGTATTGGATTTTTGTCAAATGCCTCTTCTGAATCCATTACCATAATCATGTCACTTTTGTTTTTTATTCTATTGGTATGGTGTATAATGTTAATTAATTTTCAGATTTGAAACCAACCTTGCATTCCTGGGATAAATCCTACTTTGTCATGGTGTATAATTCTTTTTGTGTGTTGCTAAATTTAGCTTGCTAGTATTTTGTTGAAGATTTATTAAGTTTTTAGTTGCTATTTCCTAACTTTCTAATAGTGGGTTAAGTACAATGTATACAAGTACAGTTAGTTAAATCATTGCATTTTAGCATTCACTGAGTGTTAAAGATAATCCATAAGGTCTTGACATGTAGTGATTATATTTTGCTGAAGCAATGGATTTTGCTTAAGTATTTTATTTAAATCATGTGCTACAAGACAGTGTAAAAAGTGTCACTTAGCTAGCAATACTAGCCATAAAATAAGCTTTCAAATCCCCAGATGACTTTATTCTCTAATTTTGTTTTATTAGGCATTTTGGGGGCAAAATTATACACTAGAGTTGTATACCTCATCTGAAGCCCTCTCCTTTCAGTGTCCAATTTTAGTGCAGAGGCATATTAAAGCACACAAAATACCTGATCAAAACTGAGAAAAACTGAAAAGATTTAAAACATTATTGGAATCTCTCAAAGAATATCAAATGGGATCCAATTTAAATTCCATAAAAAAACTTTAAAAACCTTTTTCCATTTCTTTTGCCTTCAATCTCCCATAGGAACCCACATTTGAGGTCTTCTTTTTCTCCCCCATTTTCTGCCTTTCTGGATGCATTCATTTTACCTTTTAGTAGATAAATTGCACATTTGTGACCCATAGGCTAAATCTGGTCTCAGTTGCGTTTAATTTGATAAAATATTTTAAATACAAATTTAATTAGTTTGCAAGATTTATAAATTAGCAAATGACACATAAAACTCTATGTATCTGATTTCTCTTGAAAATTTTGAGTTTGGAAAAAACAAGAAAAATTTGAGTTTGGCAAAATATTGACTTCATTTTACCACTGGCTGGCCGTGAATAGTGACTGCCTCCTTCAAATATGATTATGTTCTTCTAGTTTGCTGCAGTCTTTACCATTGCCTATTGTATTCCATATGGCCAATTTTACTCTTTATGATAATGGAATTTATGGCCTTTTAATGTTATCCTTTTTCAATATATATTAATTATGCTCTCTCGGATTCCTTCCAATTTTGCAACTTTTTCTGTTTCTTATATTGAATAATATAACAAAAGTTCTGAAAGCCCCATAGGATCCGTTGAACACTGTCTGGAGTCCAGAGATAAGCTGTGGACTTTTGGTCCCTTTAAGCATATTAAAATTGGTGTAGAGACCTCTATCTGATACAAAGGAGAAACCCAAACAACTGGTTAAGTAACTTTGTATATGCAAGACCTCTTTCAGGGAAGAGAATTCCATCTCCAAGAGAGAACAAAGGGGAAAAGTGCTGGGCAATCTATGCCTATTGTTAGCAAAGTAGAGATTTACAAAATTGGGTCTTCCTGGAAAAAGGAAGAGGAGATGGAGAAAGAAAAGAGATATTACAGTAACATTAAATAGGACCTATGAAAAGGAATGATAATGTCAATGACAATACAAATGACATACATACCTCAACTAATGAACTAAGAGCTGCTATTTTCTCTAAAAGTGGCTCCTGTAGGCTTATGTAAATCCTTGACTGTGGGAGGAAAAAAATAAATCTTGTGTTTACTTCTGTTTCTTTACTTGACCCTTTAAATCTTTATGTGTATTTCTTAAAAATCTCAATTATCTTAGGACAACTGGGATAGCTTTGTAGTATTTTATTTTTACTACAGTTAATCTTTCTAGAGCACAAGAACTTTTCATCCTCTTTTTTCTTTTCTTTTCTTTTTTTTTTAGGGGAAGGGCAGAGAGAGGGAGAGAGAAAATCTTAAGTAGGCTCCATGCTGCGCAAAGCTTGACTCAGGGCTAAATCTCATGACCATGAGATCATGACCTCAGCCCAAATCAACAGTTAGATTGTTAACTGATTGAGCTACCCAAGCATCCTCTCCATCCTTTTCAACAGTGACAGTTTAAATTAAAAGGTCAACCTAAAAACAAGACTACATAAACCAAAAACTGCATTTGGAGTACATGTACATGTTTGGGTTACTGGATTGCATTTCAGTAATCCTCTACCTAACAAGAGAAAGTAGCAGTATGTATGTGATTTGCAAAATAGAGTGAAGGCTGGTTTCCTAAATATGATTATATATTCATGATTATATAATTGGTCTCAGTTTCTTTTTAACCAGTGATTTTTGTAAAGCAGACCTAGGGGCTCCTAGGTGGCTCAGTCGGTTAAGTGTCCAACTTTGGCTCAGGTCATGATCTCATGGTTCATGGGCCCAAGCAGTGCATTGGGCTCTGTGCTGACAGCTAGCTCAGAACCTGGAGCCTGCTTCAGATTCTGTGTCTCCCTCTCTTTCTCTGACCCTCCCCTGCTCACGATGTCTCTCTCTCTCTCTCAGAAATAAACAAAATAAAAAGCAGACTTACTTAGTAATAATAATTAATTTTTCATTGGTTAAACTATTATGATGTCAGCTGGAACCCAATAATTTGGACCAGAGTAGGTTAGCATAGTACACCTCAATGAAGTCATTGAGGACCTATAAGAAAATTGTATTTTATCATTTATTCATTTCTGTTCTTACTTCAAGACTATTTGTTAATATTTGATATATGGAAGAAAACAGTATGTGTAGTGAAACACATACATATATACAGTTTGTCTACACAGTTACAAGTCATTAGATAAAAGACATTTCAGAAAGTTACAAACCTAATCTTAAGCTTTTAGTATATGCAGGTCTGTATGACCTTAATCTTATGGGAACCAGGGAGGTTTTGGTTTTGCTTTTTTAAACTCTTTATGATTGAAATGCTCCTTTTTAGATTATTTGTAAACAAAGCAGATGTACGATGTGTGCTCAAGGCAGAAACAGCCCACATTTGAGGTTTTGCTGACTCTGGTAAATGTTAATGTATGGCTTGAGAATCCATGAGCAAGCCCACAAACACTAAAAGTTGAAAATTCCCTTTATTGTATTAACTCCTGACCTACAGTAAGGCCTCAGTAAATGTTGGCTATAATCTTTACAGTCATCACTAATGTTGTCTCCTGTAGGGCTTTTTACAGTGCCTGGCCCAACAAGCACCTGAGGTTCAGAATATTGCACCTTCCTCTTACCCTTCCTGCCTTTAGCATACATTTGGCCAAACCTTACTCTTACACAACTGGCCACAGATGGTTGACACCTAACACTTTCCTACTGTCCGAACTGGTTTTTGAAAACCCTAAAATAACTAATCTCGTTGGCTGCAAACACCAGAGACAATTGTGTAACAGCTAATGCCTTGCCCCATTTTTCCTGTTCCAACTCATTTGCCCCGTTCCTCAGGACCAGTTAAAGGTGCATTAGATTTCATATCTAACCACATTCTCATCAACCTAGAAATCTTGGTTTATCTACAAAGAAAACTCCAGCTTGTGATTCAACCATCAAAGAACGACAAAAAGAACCCCTTGACCTGCAAGGTGAACCTACCGAGACGGGAGTATAGCATACTCAACCCTCTCCCCAGCTCCTGGACAACGACCTTCGAGACACTCCTACTGCTGCGCGTAAGGTACAACGCTGCCCTTGTTTCAGAGTCCATTCCCTCTTCGTTTGCTCTCCTCCAGCTCTTTACCAGACTTCCGTTCGAACTTCCCGGGAACAGCAGAACCCACCAATCACAAACGTCTTTGTTAGGGCCACGCCCCCACCGCCCCCTCCCGGAGCCGAGTCGGATCTCGCGCACACCCCTCCTTCTCTTACGCACGCTGCGCGCGGACGTCGGCCTCTGACGCTGTCATTGCCCCCGCGCCGAGTCCCGCCCGGGCCGCTCCAGGCGACCGTTGGGCGGCCTGCCGATGTCCCTCCCTCAGGACGTCCCCCCACCCCCGAACCGCTCTCGCGGCAGCGACCCATGTGGGAGTTCAGGCTCCTGCGGTCGCCACCGCTGCTGCTCCTCCTGCCGCAGCTCAGCCTCGGAATCGCCGCGTCCCGCTCGCAGGCCGACACCATGAACCTGGGCGGCGGCAGCGGTGCGCGGTTCTCCCAGTCGGCGGAGGGGCGCCGGCCGCAGTGCCTGCAGCTGTCCACGGTGCCGGGAGCTGAGCCGCAGCGCAGCAACGAGTTGCTCCTGCTGGCGGCGGAGACAGCCGGGGAGGGACTGGAACGACGGGCCCTCCCTGGGGACCCGGCGAAGGAGGAGCCGCAGCCAGCGCCCCAGCATCACGTTGTCTATTTCCCGGGGGATGTGCAGGTAACCTGGGGCCTGCCTGGACACCTGTTCCTTCCTCGTGTGCAGATGCGAATTCCCTCAATTCCCCCCTCGTGCTAGTGCCTGGTTCCTTGCCTCTCCTGAACACACCCACCCATGCACGGCGTGGCTCTTCCGCTACTCCACAAAATCCAAAACCGCCTCTGCCACACCCCTGACCCTCTGCTTCTGGAGCCACATAGGGAAGGTGTCCTTGGAGGGTTACGACCTCAAAAGAGCCAGCTGTTAGTCCAGGCTTCGACAGGGTGGAATTTGAGACCGAGGAATGAGACACACAATGTATATTCATTCTATAACTTGGTTTCTCAGAAGTGGTGGTGGTGGTGGTGGTGGTGTGTGTGTGTGTGTGTGTTAGGAAACAGGGATGACATGTAGATTAATTTAGCACGTAGTGTTCTGAAAACGCTGGCAGTAATTAAAAAGCAAACAAGTAAAAAAAGACTACAAGGGTATGACACATTCAATAACCCTAGAAAGGGAGGGTGGGTGGAAGAAAGGGGGCAGTAATTGCTAAGCATGTCAATATTTTGGTGCTCACCTAAATTCTTTACTTTTGTTTTTGTATATGATTTTATCTTAATTATTTTTATAGCACCAGGCAAATATTAGTGGTTATTTTGTCCTGGAAAGCTGGGTCTTAATCTAGATCTTAATTCAGAACCTGGTTGTCTAATATGCCAGACATTACTCATATTTAATTTAAATCCAATAAAATAAATCAGGCTCACTAGCTACATTTCAAGTGCTCAGTAGCAGCTACGGTTTATGTGTGCCCTAATGGACAGCACAAATACAGGGCATTTCCACTGAACATTTCCATCATCACAGAAAGTTCTGTTGGATAGTGCTGATGTAGACAGCATGGCTTGCTAGACAACATGGCTACCATGAAACAATATTACTTTATTCTTTTTGAAATTGATGCTTTAAAATGATAGTCACAAACTTTGTGCCCTGTGTCAAATAATGGTTAAGATAAATGTAGTCTTTTTTCCTGTTCTTAAAACAATTTACTGGTCTAATTGATTCCTAATAAAAACTATGAAAAGCTAGTATTTAGATTTAAGACAGGATACTTAATTTACTCAGTTGATGCTCTGTTGCTCAGTTTGGGAAAACAGCATGACGTTGCTAACAGTGACTTCCAGAGATTTGAGGACCAGCTACTGTGTGCGTCTATAATGATGATGATGATGATGATGATGGTAGTAATGATAACTAACGTTTATTGAGTACCTACTAAATGTAAGTGTAGCAGCAGAATACAGTACAAGTCTTTGGATGAGGTCTGAGAAGTGCTAAATACACTTAGAGTAATACCTCCTTTCATTTTGACATCATCCATTTCCTAATGTAACCTGGGATTCCATTAGCTTTTTGGATAGTGATACAGTGTTGATTCATGCAGAATGTGAAGTGCTTTAAAAACCCAGGTCCTTTAGAGAAGAATAGGATAATGTATCAAAAGGCTTTGAGGCCAGATTGCCTAGGTTTGAACCCTGATTCTGCACTTTTTCACTTTTTAGCTATGAAATCTCTGGCCAATTGCAGCTATCTCAACTATAAAATAGGAATAATAATTTAGAAGATATCAATGAGGACTAACTGTGTGAATACCTAATGACTAACAGTTTCTTCTCTTCTTTCTGATGACCTTGTTTATTATTGGGCTTCCCTTGTGCTCAGTTTGTGGACTTTTCTACTCAACCTTTAGTCCCTTAGTAATCTCTTTCAGTCTTGTTGTTTTACACACTTATCTATACTCTGATGACCTTCAACATTTGGGTATGTAGCCTAAATACATTCCAGGAACTTTGGACTTACTAATCACATGCACAGTATTGCCTTTTGGATATTTAATAGATATTTCAAACATAACTCAAAGCAAACTTGGATCTTGGCTTTTTGCAAAATCTGTTCTTTTTGCAGTCTTCCTCATCTCATTTAATGGAAGTTCTTTTTTAGTTGCTCAAGTTAGAAACCTTGAAGTTATTTTTTAGTAACGTCTCTTTGACACATCATATCTTACTCGATCAACAAAGTTGCTTCTCCTTCTAAATTTATCTGGAAGTAAGCAGAATTATCAGTTTAAAATATAAGTCAATGGGCACCTGGGTGGCCTAGTCAGTTGAACATCCAACTTCGGCTCAAGTCATGATCTCGCGGTTCATAGGTTCAAGCCCCACATCAGGTTCTGTGCTGAATGCTTGCTCAGAGCCTGGAGCCTGCTTCAGATTCTGTGTCTCCTTCTCTTTGCCTCTTCCCCTCTCACACTCTGTCTCTCAAAAATAAATAAATGTAAAAAATTTATTAAAAAAAATAAAATGGAAGTCAAATCATGTCTCACCACTGCTCAAAACTCTCCAGTAGTTCCCCACGTCACTCAGAGTAAAAGCCAGAGAACTCTTTATGGCTTGCATGGCTCTTCACTATCTTTACCTTTTCCTGTTATGTTGCTTTTCTGACTGTCTCCTTTTTCTGTTTTACTCTGCTGTAGCCACACCAGGATTCTAAATATCAGTCATAGTAGGCATACTTTATCTCAAAAACTTTGCACATACTGCCTGGAACACAGTCTTCTTGCAGATATCTTTAGGATTCATTACTTTACCTGTTTCAAGTCTGCTCAGAAGTTGCCTTCACAGTGAGGTCTTTTACGACCAACCTATTTAGTAATCACATATATACACAGGATCCCTGTCAGCTTTTCTCTTTTATTTTTATCCATTTCATTTACTGTATCAGTTATTCATTTTGGTTTTTATCTGTCTTCCAACACTACAGTGTAAGTTTCACGTCTGTTTTCTTCACTAATATATTAATGATGCTTAGTGACTGGCATGCTGTAAGTATTCAGTAGATAACTTGTTGAATGAAATGAATAAATGAATATATGTAAGTTGCTTTGAGCAATGCATGATGAACTGCTTGATAAATTTTGGTTATTATTATATGAAATGCTTTTGGTCTCAGATTTCCTCATCTGTATCTTTGTACTTAGTTCTTTTGAGCCTAATGTTTATTCATATGAAATTTACGCTGTTAAATACAGCTCATCTTTTTTATTGGTGCTTTTATAGAACCGTTTGGTTTGTATCATATGTGGATTAAATAAGCATTCTTTCTGTATCTTTATTCTTAATTTGGGGAAGTAGTGAACAGAATAGGGCCAACACAACTTTATAGGGTACGATTAAAAGCTTTACGTCATGTTATGACAGATTTGGTATCAATTGGATCCGATTGTCCATGTAATTTTAAATGTTAATTATCATTACTTTCTTGATGTTCCTTTTGCAATCATTTTGTTTTTGTACATCCTTTTTTATTCTATACTTGTTATATTCTCATTTGACTTAACAGATGAGCTGAGAACATGGTAATTTATATTTCTTTAGGTGCTTTGAATTTGGAGGAATCAGTATTTTTTTTAAGTAGACACTTTCCAATTTTTTTGAGTTCCCTTGCTTTGTGAAGCCTCAGGATATAAAATTATACTTATCTCTTTTTTTTTTTAAGTATAAGCTTACAATTTGATGAATTTTGACAAATGTTACAATTATGTAACCAACACCACAAGCATGTTACACAACATCTCTGTCACCCTAAAAAGTACCCTCGTGTCCCACTTCTGTCAGTCTCTTCTCAGCCCCAGGCAACCAGTGATCTGCTTTCTTTAATTTTAGTTTTGCCTTTTCTAGATTTTCAATAATTTGGAAGTATAGTATTTAGTCTTGTTTCTGGTTTCTTTCAGTTAACATATATAATGCTTTTGAAATTTATCATTACTGTTGCCTGTATCATTAGTGTGTTCCTTTTTATTACTAAGTCATATTCTGTGTATGGATACACAGTAAACAGTAAACAATTTGTTTATTCATTCAGCACTTGGTGAACATTTGATCATTTCCAATTTTACCTTTAAAGAAATTCTATTTTTCTAAAGGCTAGGATATGTAAATGACTATGCCCTAAGTATATGTCCTGGTAAGTAGAAGACTCACTTTTCCTGTGTAACTCCTTCTCACACTACTACCACACTCATAACACTTCTGAAAGCTGATGTGTCAGGTTTTTCCCCATACCAGATTTTCCCCATATCCTCTTTGACGCTAGCTGGTATCCTTAATTTCGACAGTGTCCATCTGGAGTTAGTGTCACATTTCACAAGTTAAGGGCTCAGTCTCATAGGACTGTTCCCCCCACTTCAGATGCCAATCCAAGTCCCAGGTTGTCACCTGTACTGCTGACCAACTGGCTATAAATTGGGCTTCCCATGACCCACTGCTTGTGTTCAGTTAATCTGCAGGAGCAGCTCACAGAACTTAGGGAAACAGCTTACTTACTGTTTACCCACTTATTATGAAAGGATGTGATGAAGGATACAGATGAGCATCTAGATGGAAGAGATGCATAGCATAAGGTATGTGGGAAGGAATATGGAGTTTCCATTCCCTCTCTCTGTGCACCATTCCCCTAGGACCTCCATGTGTTCACCAGGCTAGAAGCTACCCAAACACATATTTGTGGATTTAAAAAAAAAATTATTTTTAATATTTATTTCTGAGAGACTGATAGAGTGTGAGCAGGGGAGGGGCAGAGAGAGAGGGAGACACAGAATATGAAGCAGGATCCAGGTTCTGAGCTGTCAGCACAGAGCCCAACGTGGGTTTCAAACCCATGGACTGTGAGATTATTCATGACCTGAGCTGAAGTTAGACACCTAACTAACTGAGCCACCCACGAGCCCCATATTTGTGGATTTTTAAATGGAGCCTTCATTATATGGTCATGGTCAATCATTAACTGTGTTTTCCAGCCTCTCTCTTGAAAATGGAGAGTTGGACTGAAAGTTTCAAACTTCTAATCATGTCTTGGTCTTTTTGGTTGACCAGTTCCTATCCAGGAGTCCACCAAGAGTCATCTCATTAGAGCAAAGAGGTTCCTGTCACCCAGGAAATTCCAAGGGTTTTAGGAGCTCTGTGCAAAGAGCCAGGGGCAAGTATATATATGTATTCTATTTTGCACTTGATCATATGCCCTGGGGTTTCCTGTGCTTCTTGTCATGCAGCCTTCTTAGTCCTTCTAGCTTGCTTACTTGGGATGTCCACTTTATGCTCAACAAAGATGCCCCCATCCCCCATTTTTGATGGAAGTACAGCTCATATCCAATACAGTTATCCTTACTCTGCTGTAAGAATGGTCCACCTAGCTTAAAACTTTATCATGAATGTCTCCATGACATTTCCGTAAATGTCTATCTCCATGAATGTCTCTCTCTTTTTTTTAAATATTTACTTATTTTGAGAGAAGAGAGTGTGCATGTGTAAAAGTGTGTGGGGGCAGGGGGGAGGGGGAGAGAGAGAATCCCAACCAGGCTTCATGCTGTCAGTGCAGAGCCTGACTCTCAGCCTGATCTCACCGAGATCATGACTTGAGCCTAAATCAAGAGTTGGACGCTCAACTGACTAAGCACCTAGGCGCCCCAAGAATGCTCTCTTATATATGTATTTGTATATGTATGTACGTATACATATATATGTATGTATATATGTATGTATGTATGTACACTAAAGAAAACTGGAATGCTAGACTCCAAAATTTTAATAATGATTACTTCTAACTGATGGCTTTATGGAGGGTTTTTCTATCTTCCTTATACCTTTGTATATAGACTGAAATTTTAATAGTGAATATTTTATTAGTTTTAGTTTTTCAGTAGAAAAATATGCATATTGTTAAAAATTCAGTTTCTTTATGTTATACATCGGTAAGTAAATCTCCTTTTCATCCCACTCTCCAGTCTCCCCCATTTCTCTTCCCCAAGGCTACCATTGCTACCTTCCAGAGACATTTATGCCAATGCAAACGTTTTTAAAAAACACAAATGGTAGCATAGCATACAGTAGATTTTTAGCCCTTATTTTACAACCTATATGAGTACTCAGACATGCCTATTCTTTTGAAACAAATAAATAACCTTACATACTTAAAATATTTATGCATATATGCAAGTATACCACTGAGATAAATTCCTTAAAGTAGAGTTACTAGGTCAGAAGAGAAGTGCATTTAAAATTGTTCAACATAGGGGTTCCTGGATGGCTTAGTTGATTAAGCATCCAACTTCAGCTCAGGTCATGATCTCATGGTTTGTGAGTTCGAGCCCTGCATTGGGCTCTGTGGTGACAGCTTAGAACCTGGAGCCTGCTGTGGATTCTGTGTCTCCCTCTCTTTCTGCCCCTCCCCTGCTCATATTCTGACTGTCTCTCAAAAATGAATAAACATTACAAAAAAAAAAACTTTTTAATTCTAAAATTGTTCAACATACATAGTTATGGCTGTTAGCTAGTTGTATTCAATCAACTAGCAAATGTTGTTGACTCTACTTTCAAAATATGTTCAGAGTCTGACCACTTTTTACCATCTTCATTTATTTCTACTACCACTTTTATTCAAACTACCATCTCTTATCAGGATTATCCTTCAGTAGTCTCCTCCTGGTCTCCCTGCTTCAACTCCTGACCCTTCAACATAGGAGCCAGAGTAATCCTTTTCAAACATAAATTGTTTCAGCCCTCTGCTCCAAATCCTATCAAGCAAAAGCCAAAGTCTTCACACCTCCTCTCCTCCCCAACAGTCTCTCTGACCTTGACTCTTTCTGTTTGTTCCCGCTACTGGAGCTATGGTGTCTTGGCTGTACCAAACATGCTTCCACTTCAAGGCCTTTTGCAGTTGCAGTTCCTTTTGCCTGAAATATCATGATTCACTCCCTTGGTTCCTTCTGGTCTTTTTCAAGTAGCTGCCTTATTGGAGACCACCCTGTGTTTCAAATAAGAATCTTCTACCCTCTCCAAAGCCTTGTATTCTTTTTGCCCTGCTTTTTAAAAATTTTACTCCACTGCACTTAACTACCAACTAATGTTTTATCCTACTAGCTGCTGTGGCTATTGACCACTTGAAAGGTTAGTCTAATCAAGGAATGAAACTTTTAATTATATTTAACTTTAAACTGAAATCTAAAAGATGATACTTAATTCAGTTCTTAGAAAACTTTTAAGTATATTTGAACAACTTGGATATATGAGTCTACTTTTTTGACTGTAAATTTTATGAAATCTAAATTCAGATCTAGTATTTCCAATGAAAATTTAGCATCCAAATTGAGATGTGCTATAAGTGTAAAATACACACCGGATTTCACAGACTTCATAAGAAAAAGAAATGTAGTAATCTCTCAGTAGTTTTTTTTTTTTTATAATGGTGACATGTTGAAATTATAATATTTTATATATATTGGGCTTAAAATATATTATTAAAGATAGTTTCACCTGTTAACTTTTTAATTTTAAAAGGTAGCTACTAGAAATGTGTGGATCATGTTATATTTCTGTTGGACAGTGTTGGTCTGTTTATTTATACAGTTGTTTACTGTTTTCCTCTGTACTAAAATGTGAGCTCCATGTGGGCAGCAGTTTAGTCTGTTGTGATCCATACCCAATCAGTAGGAACCCAATAAATTTCATAAAATAAATGAATAAATCTGAATGAATCTCCTCTTTTTAAAAAAAAAAGCTACTATGAATAAAAATTAAAAGGAAAACAAAATTTACATGCATATCCTAGAACCTGAGAAAAAAGTTATTACTATATATAGAATGCTTATAGATCCAAATAAAAAAGGCCAAAGTTATAAATAGACACAAATAGAAATCCAGATCCCTAATAAATATATAAACAAAATTTCAACTTCATTCAGATTTTCAATAAATCCAAGTTAGAATAAGCTATGCTTTGCAGAAGAAATTGAACAAAGATAGAAGAAAAGTTATACATACCTCTCTGGAAGACAGTATTGTAGTCTATATAACTAATCCTTTTTTTTTTTTATGTTTATTTTTGAGAGAGAGAGAGAGACAGAGTGTGAGCAGGGAAGGGGCAGAGACAGAGGGAAACACAGAATCTGAAGCAGGCTCTAGGCTCCATGCTGTCAGCACAGAGCCTGATGCAGGGCTTGAACCCACAAACCTTTGAGATCATGACCTGAGCCGAAGTTGGCACTTCACCGACAGCCACCCAGGTGCCCCTAACTAATCTTAAATTATGAGTATTTTTTGACCCAGTTTTTCCATATCCAAGAACTTATTCTTAAAGACATAATCACAGATGTATAAAAAGATTTTTCTATTAACGTCTATTGCAGCTTTGTACAGATGAAAACCTGAACAATGCAGGAGTTAGGGGAACTGACCCCCCATACAGTTGAAAATCTACTTATAACTTTTGATTCCCCCCAAATTTAATTACTAATAGCTTACTGTTGTCTGGAAGCCTTACTGATAATGTAAACAGCCAAATAACGCACATTTTGTATATTATATGCTGTATTCTTACAATACAGTGACATTTTTCTTAAGAAAATGTTAAGGTGGTACCTGGCTAGCTCAGTAGGTGAAACAGGCAACTCTTGATCTCAGGGTTACGGGTTCGAGCCCTACACTGGGTGTAAACATTACTTAACATCTTTTTTTTTTAAAAAAAGATTCTATTAAAGTCATAAGAGACAATACATTCATAGTTTACTGTATTTATAGGAAAAAACTCGCTTATAAGTGGACCGTCACAGATTGAATGCATGTTGTTGAAGGGTTAACTGTATTTAATACCAAAATGAAACTTAGCATTCAGGTCATTCTAGGGAGATGGGGGTTCAGAGTAACAGCTTTAAAGGGAAAGTATTTTTAAAGTTATGTTTTGGTCAAAAAGTCTGCTTAATAAACCAGTTTTTATTTTCAGTTAATATGTTAGGAATAGGAGACTGTATACTAAATAACATCATTTAAAATTATTTATAATCCTTTTAAGGTAAGTTTTATTTTTAAATTTCTGTGCTATTTAGCTGTATCTCATAACCCGGTCTTTTGATGGATTTTGGGTTTAAACTGTTAAAATGATTTGTTTAAAACCTTATGATCAGAAAGTAATGACAGATTTATAGTTTTCATTTCTAGTATGTTAACCATTGGTCATATAACATCCCAATTTCCTCCATAATAAAAATGGGAAACTATTTTGTGGAAATATTTTTATGTAAATATGTATTTAATGCTTGTTTCATCTTTTTTACCTTTCAGAATTACCATGAAATAATGACTCGTCATCCTGAGAATTATCAGTGGGAAAACTGGAGTCTAGAAAATGTGGCCAACATTTTAGCCCACCGGTTCCCCAATAGTTACATTTGGGTGATAAAGTGTTCCCGAATGCATTTGCACAAATTCAGCTGCTATGATAATTTTGTGAAAAGTAATATGTTTGGTGCTCCAGAACACAATACTGACTTTGGAGCTTTTAAGCACCTTTATATGTTATTAGTTAATGCTTTTAACTTAAGTCAGAGCAGTTTGTTATCAAAGAAGAATGGGAAAGATTTGAATCAGGACTCCAGAGCATCCAATTGTAGTTCCAGTTCTTCTCACACTACTAATGGTTGCCAGGGAGAAAAAGAGAGGACCTGTGAAAAATTTGATGAGTCCACCATGAGTTTTTACCCTCCATCACTAAATGGTGCTTCTTTTACTTTGATTGGATTCAGCAAAGGTTGTGTTGTTTTGAATCAATTGCTTTTTGAATTAAAAGAAGCCAAGAAAGACAAGAACATAGATGCTTTTATCAGAAGCATAAGAACAATGTACTGGTTGGATGGTGGTCATTCTGGAGGAAGCAATACTTGGGTTACTTATCCAGAAGTCTTGAAAGAATTTGCACAAACAGGAATTATTGTTCATACCCATGTAACACCTTACCAAGTATGTGATCCAATGAGATCTTGGATTGGAAAGGAACACAAGAAATTTGTTCAAATACTTGGAGATTTTGGCATGCAAGTGACTAGCCAAATTCATTTTGCAAATGAAGCTCCTTCCATAGAGAATCACTTCAGGGTTCATGAAGTATTTTGAGACTACAAGAGCATTAATGTACTTGTTAAGAAGAAAAGAACCACTTTGAGTGTTAATATTCAGATAGTGAGATCTAATTCATAGATGCACTGTCAGTTCTTCTGGGGGCTGGGGGGAGGACGCACACATTCCTAAAGAGTGTAATGTGTAGTAGTATTCCTTGCTTGTAATGTTAACAGTTTTTAATTTGGATTGGATTAGAATTAGTTCATTTGAAAAGTAAAAGGTGATTTGTGATAATCCTACAAGGAGATACAAAACCCTTAAGAATGAAAGTTATGATACAGGCCTTCTAACAGGTAATGAAAATTTTATTGTTGGAAATAGTTTATTTTCTGAATAGTAATGTTTGGAACTAATTTTGGTGACACTAATGGTAATTAGCTATTTTGGCACTCAAAACTCCATTTTTCTTCAAATAAAGCAAAGGCACACTGATGTTTTCAATAATTTTCAAATAGCCATACCCTGCTTCTTATGTTTTATAAACTCATAGTCATTCTTCAATGTGCCACCAAGTGTTTTTTCTCAAGAGTCAAAATGTATGTTTCCAAATTTCCAAAAACACGTAGTAGTGTACAGTTGGTTTTTGAAAACATTACACTTAAGCACTGTGGCTTAATTTTTAATTGACGACTTTTAGATAAGACATTTTGGAGTTTATTGACTCTTGGCCAAAAACCAGTTCTTTTGGAAAATTGTTTCATATAGAACATAATTAGGGATATGCATAAAAATATACTACAGATTTAAAACCTTTTCATCATATCAGTCTTTTGAAAGAGATCAACTTAGGTGAAATAAATATATAACACTCTATTTGTTAACTGCTCTATTGAAAAGGAGGCAGATTCTATACATCTAGAAGCTTGATTTTGTCTGCCAAAAGAAAGCAGCTCTCTTTGGCCAAAATGCAAAATTATATTGCTGTAAGAAAAGTTACAAGGGAAAGTTTAAAGACACAAATGACTTAGTTTTGGCTCAAAAACTGAATTTGCTTAACACTGCTACATAATTTGGGTGAGGTTTCCTTCTGCCTGTTTTTCTTGACCTAGATAAATACATTTTGAGAAACCAAGATCTGATGAATGTCAACCAACATTGACAGCTATATGATTAAAATAAAAGGTGAGCAGTCACTTTTTTATTACTCATTAATAATTAGCTTTTTCAGGTCATGAATTAAGCAAGGATTGCCACTTTCAGACTGATAAAACAAAAAGACACTGAAGCTTAATATCTTAATAACCCAGAGGACCTAAATTTATAAAATATAGAATTAAAATGTTAATCTCTTCGTTTCTTCCCAGAATTATATTTTAATAACTCTGTAATACATTCCAAATACTTATAAGAATTTTTGCTTACCAAATGCTTAGAAATAACATCCCTTAATTCTTTAAAGTACAGAATACTATCTTAAATTTTTAAGGACAAGTTAGTTTCTATTGGTTCAGTTTCTTTAAATACCCGTTTTTGAGACCAAAAACTCCCAATAAGGAAACAAGTCAGCCCGATTCCAGCATTTTATTACCTAATTTTAAAGTACTATGATTGATTGGATGGCTTCTTTCAATGTTTAATAATCCTTGGTTAAACTCATGTGTATCTCATGTTAAGTAGCTGAGTTACTGAACGCACTACCACGGGGGGAAGGAAAGGCACTTATTTCACAGGATTAGCTAAAATGGAGAAGTGGGACTTTTAGCAGAAGGATTCATCTAAAAAATCTGGGTTCTTTAGCTGTCTAGTCCTATGACTGCTTAATCATAATTGTTATGTGTTCCCTGGAACTGCCACTACAACAGGAGAGTGTTGAAAGTAGAAATATTTTCTTGAATGAAAATATATTCCAGTTGATCCATATTCAAATATTTATGACTTCCAATTTGTTCCTTCTCTGCATTTGTTTAAAACTATTGTAAACGTTAGTGTATCCCTTTGGATTGTGCCTTTATGTTTGTGTCATGAGAATCAACTGAGAAGTCATACAGATAATGTGAAAGTTGTTACCGCCACAGCATGAATGTACAATTGTATTAAATTTAATCTGGAGAAGTCTGTTTGGATGTGCTTTATATTACTAGATTTGTGAAAATGTTAGATTGTTACTTGGAAGGAAGTGATTTCTCTTCACTTTGCCAGTTTAGGTTTGTATATGTTTTCTTTAACCTTCCATGTCTTTTCATATGAGCCACTTTGAGCCTTTCCTGTAAAAATACATTTCTTCTCTCCTTTAAGTTGCCCCACAAAAATTTGCTTTATTTCCATTTCTTTTGCTGAATTTCTTGGGGGAAAATATCTCTCAAAAATAAGTAGGTTTTTCCTTTCATGTGCTAATCATTTCAGGTATCTGTATTTCTTTTGCTCTCCTTAAGAGTCTTAGTTAAAATACAGTGTGGTCTGCTTTTCATTTATTCATGTAATGATTTCTAAGCACCCACCCAAGGCAAGAAAGATCTAGGCACAGACAAAACAGTCCCAAGCATTTGAGTATGAAAATATGTAATAGACTAAGGCTTAAAAGTGAAAATATGAAACAAAAGGTAGTATTCTTTTTTTTTTTTAATATTTTTATTTATTTCTAGGAGAGAGAGACAGCGTGAGCAGGAGAGGGTCAGAGAGAGAGGGAGTCACAGACTGAAACAGGCTCTAGGCTCTGAGCTGGCAGTCAGCACAGAGCCCGACGCAGGGCTCGAACCCACGAACCGCGAGATCATGACCTAAGCTAAAGTCGGACGCTCAACCGACTAAGCCACCCAGGTGCCCCCAAAAGGTAGTATTCTTAAGAGCTATTCTGTTATACTTCATTTAAGGGCCTTGGAGGGTAAGATCGACACGCAGATAGACCTCATCTGTAAATTCAGATTGGTCTAGTGGTAGAGACAGACAGTCGCTTAGGATAGTCATTTTAGTATCCCATTTAATGGAGCTTTTAAAAATAGAATACAACCTAGGTGTATTTAAAACCCCAAACACTCATAGCCTGTGCGCTTGCAGCAAGACTACGGTAACAGCAGGGATATGTGAGTGACTGCTGGTCAGCAGCAGCTCCTCACCACATCTTAGCACTGGAGGAAGGAGTCCCAGCAGTATGGCTCCACCCCCACGCACACCTCACTCCAGCTTCCTGCATTTTGCTTTTCGTCAACATCTCAGTTCAGCTTAAATGTGTGTTGGCAACTTCAGATAGGTGAGAGAAAAGCCTCCTTACCAAGGTTCTTTCCAAATGTTTCCATAGCTGCTCTTCAAAAGGGTGGAAAGAACAAAAGAAGCCTTGTTGACTTTATTTCCCTTTTAAAAACTATGAGTGACAATTATTAAATCAGTTACTGAATAATAGAATTCCAATGTAATTATGTGCCAAGACAAACACTGTTAGTGTTCATGATAAACTAATACAGTCTAACACATGTATTTAAAAGTTGTTTTGAAAGAATGAGAGGGGCCAAAAGAAACCAAAAATAATACACAACTACATATTCCAGTCTACCCACCTAACTTGTCTAACTTCTTCCCAAAGGCAATCACTATCACTGGTTTCTTGTGATATATCCTAGTATATATGCATCTATGCATATACAAATAAATGTTTACTTACAGCAAGACTTTGTTTTACACAAATGGCAACATACTAACTATATCCACAGTTTCTAACCTTTTTCTCATTTAATTGGAAAAAATTCTTGCTGGTACTACAATACCTCTGTCTCATTGTTTGACTGCAAAGTATTCCATTTTCTATTACACTCTGTTGTTTACTTATTTGTTAGTCTTGCTTTGTATACCTTATCTGTGTGGTACAATGAGTGGTACAGTGACAAGTTTTGCTGACAGAGGAAAAAAAATTCCTTTGTGTATCAGGTCAAGCCCCCAAACTGTAGTCAAAGAATAACAAAAGAGCTGAGCTGCACCTGAGGGAGAAAACATGGAGAATTACTGATCTGGTTACCACAAATGTAATTCTAGTTTCTATCACCTAGCTGTATATGCCTGGACAATCACTTAAGCAATATGGATTGATAAAATGATATCTAAGATCCCGTTCAGCAATAAAGTTATAAGATTTGGAATTCCTGAGAAGTTGCAGCTAACACATACTGTTTAATATATATATTGAAAACATCTCATTTGGTCTCAGTCAGGTCAACAAAAAAGATAAATGCAAAGTATACAAGACTCTAACATTAAAAATTATGACCAAGGAAATAATTTTAAAACTTCCCTAAGGGTTCACTTCTAGTTTTATAGATATTATAATTTAATACTGCCACAAGAGCCACCCAAAATCTAAAAGCTAGCACCAGCCATCACTGTCCCTGCCCTGGAATTATCTCTGTAATTTTGTAGCAACCCTGTAAAGTCTAAGTATAAAGATGAGGAAAATAAGCTTCAGAAAGATTAAGTTATTTAACTTGCCTAAGGTCATGGAGTGTGCTTCCTAAATAAACAAACTGATTAAAATGAATATTCATTGGGAAGATTATAATTTGTTTTACTTCCAAGTTTTCCACATGATTCTGGATATATACTCTGCACTGATTCTCTTTCTGGTTTTTTTAAAAAGAGGCAAAACCAAGGAAGGTTTATTAAAAATCTGACCATAAATACTGTTCAAACTAACAGAGGTTTTCTCTTTTTTTTCTTCCCAAAGGAAAAGGAATCATTAAAGAATTTCTTTGCTTAATCTAAGAAGTAACCAAATCTAGTAATTAAATCTGGCTAATGTGACAACTGCTTTTCTTACAGACTGTCTTTTTACTTTTGTTGACCTGAGTAACTTCAATCTCTCTCCCCAAAGGCACCTAGGAAGTTCAGAATGATTTTTTATATACTTTTCCATTCTTATTTATTGTAATCTGTTTTTTATACCTGAAATTAATCCAGCTCCAAACACAGCATATGGATAAATTACTTTAACATAAAATTATTTTATCCATTATTAAAATGCACCAACTTGATGCACTCAGATTGCTTTAGATGAACACATTTGTGTTCAGTAAATATATCTGGTCTTTTTTCAATGAAATTGCAATATAATTACAAAGAATGACACAGATCCACATACAATGGCTCATTGTCTTTGATAATGACAACATTATTGGGATGTCTCCTGTATTTGTTCTTAAAAAAAGAATTTTTCTCTTTAAAAAGAGGTGGAAAAGCATTTAGTGGGGAAAACTCATTGAGCTGAGATTTAGCTGTAGTTATAAATTAAAACAGATTTGAACATTTTCTGACATTGAATAAGTGAAAAAAGGGGCAGCCCTGACTTCTACTGAGTGCCAAAAAAATCAGGATCAGACTGAACGTTTTAGACAAGTCACAAAACTAATAATCCAAATACTACCATCTAATCCAGTTGTTGTCAATCCTAACTGTACATCAAAACAACCTATGAAGTCTACCAGATATAGATACTATATCAAACCCCAAACATACCGAATCAAAGTCTACAAAGTTGGAGCCTAGATCTGTATGTTTTAATATTTTTATTTATTTTATTTATTTATTTATTTATTTATTTCTAGGATAGAGAGACAGCGTGAACAGGGGAGGGTCAGAGTGAGAGGGAGTCACAGACTGAAACAGGCTCCAGGCTCCGAGCTGGCAGTCAGCACAGAGCCCGACGCGGGGCCCGAACCCACGAACTGCGAGATCATGACCTAAGCGAAAGTCGGATGCTTAACCGACTAAGCCACCCAGGCGCCCCTAGATCTGTATGTTTTAAAAAGCTCAAAGGAGAAAGACATCGCTGGCTGCTCATCTTTTTTTCCTAGTCTGAATCCTAATTTTAAAAATTATCCATGCTGTCCTCATGTTTAGCTCATGCAGAGGAAGAGGATTCTACTTAGAAGCTCCAGGAGATGCAACTGGTCTAAGGGTTACTCCTTCCATTTCCCAGTGACTGGCTCAGGAGTAGACAGGTCTAAGCCACTTTAGATCAATGAGACCCTGGGAAAGCTTTTGCATACTAAGAGAAGGCCCTTGGATTCCAGCCTGACTCCTCCACAGCATGTAAATGAAGAAGCACATGGCTCCAACTGCTATTGGCAATCATCCCATGACCACGAGGGTAGCCAGCTTTAAAATGATGCCAGTGCTGCATTTGAAAATGGGAGAAACAACCCTAGAGGTTTTTGGTGACACCACTGAATCATTGGATCAGAAATACTGAGGGGCGCCTGGGTGGCTTAGTCGATTAAGCGTCCGACTTTCGCTTAGGTCATGATCTCACGGTTCGTGGGTTCGAGCCCCGCATCGGGCTCTGTGCTGACTGCCAGCTCGGAGCCTGGAGCCTGTTTCAGTCTGTGACTCCCTCTCTCTCTGACCCTCCCCTGTTCACGCTGTCTGTCTCTCTCTCTCCTAGAAATAAATTTAAAAAAAAACATTTAAAAAAGAAAAAAATACTGAAGCCCATTCTATAGTAGACCACGTGTATAATGATTCAGTATATTTTATTAAGTCACTTTATTATTTTTTTAAGTTTATTTTGTGAGAGAGGGAGCACAAGCAGGGGAGAAGAACAGAGAGAGAGAAAGAGAGAGTGCACAGAGAGAGAGGGACAGAGAATTCCAAGCAGGTTCCCCACTGTCAGCATGGAGCTCGATACAGGGCTTGACCCCACAAACTGAGATCCTGGCCTGAGTTGCTTAACCAATTGAGCAACCAGGTGCCCCTATTTTATTAAGTCATTTCAAATTGGATTTTTTATTATCTGCAACTGAAAGCTAGAGTGGTCTGACCCAGTACTGCATTCTTTCAACCATCTGTATTAAATAGAAACCATATAAATACCAATTCATATTTATTTAATCTATAAATCTGAAATTGATTTATCTTTCCTATTTTAACAAAGAATGAATCTTTAAAAAATATTTTATATATTATTCTTTTCTGATATTTGAGCTGAACTGTATTACAAAGTTTATATTCATTGCATTCAGGTCATTATCTACTCAAAGTTTTTACTATAGGCTTTATCTTGAATGTGTAAGACCATTCGCCGTGCATAGAAGTCCCTGTATTCCTCTGGTAATTCAGAGAGCGTTTTTAAAGCTCTGTCCAGAATTTGTGCAGCTCTTGATGCTGCTGTAGGGTCTTTGTTTCCATAGGTATCTGTTTTATCATAGCACTCAGATGGAAGGTGCTTCCAAAAAACATTCACTCCCACTCCAAACTCTTCAGAGATTACGTTATGGAACCATAAAGCTAGAGAAAGTTAAAAAAAAAAAAGTTAAAAATAAAACCCAGAGTAAAAAAAATTAAGAAAACCAAAATGTCAGGGAAATATCACAAATTGCATATAACCAATGTAAGAAATTCTTGTAACTAGATCCCTTCGTTAGCACACTCCCAGCTTTTAACAGAATCATTTTAACTTTTATGAACTGCCAACCAATTTAAAGTGTCAATAACACAACCCTACGTTTAAAACCTTTGGAAATAGCAATTTTCCCTTTTAGCTTGAAAGACATAATAAAGTTGTATTTGTTTTGTAGTTCTGTAATTTGGGGCTATGTTTTGTGTTACTTGTTTACACTTCCTGAGTCCTACAACCACATCAAAAGTATTTATTTTTTGCACACAGAACATTTCAATTATTTGAGGAGTATCTTTGACCTTTTCTGCCTCAGCACAGTACTTTTGTTCTCAAAGACTTCCTATTCAAGCTGCATTTGGTTTTCTAACTTGCTTAAATTTGCATTCATTATAGCCTCCTTAGTATCATATTTCTAATGTAGTTATAATTTTCTTATATTTCTTTCAGCTCCTTTATAGAAAGTATATAAAACTAAAGCAAATATTTTGGTGGTGGAGAGGATGAATAAACTTTATCAAATGATATAGCTAATTAATATTTCACTTCCTCTAGAACATTTCTTTGTTTTCCATTGAGTCTAAATGTTTTCAAACTTACAGGCACTATAGGAATATGAAAGCAACACAATATAACAAAGATGAGATACTAGTCACATCAAAAAATGTTTAATCTTGTGAATGGGAGAAAGTAAGATTTACAAGATGCTAAATTTTAGAAACAAACTCATTCTAAGAGTGCTCTAGGAAAAACAAAAGCTTAAAATATTTTGATTTGCAAAACTAGTTTCAAACATGGATTTAATCTTAATTATTCTTTCTTTAAGACTTTTTTCCTTATTCAGTATAACAGAAAAAAAAGCTAACCATTCTGTTAAATTTGAATGCAAAGATGGGGTTTTTGCTTTTATTTCAAAATAAATGCAAATGTTCAGTATTTCTGGCTTTTTTTTTTAAGTTGTATATAGAATAAGGGAAAACTGCATAGCTCCTAACCATTCTCTAAAGATATAAAACCCCAAGATTTAAATAATGGCAATAGATTTAAAGACTAGAGGGCTGGTTGTTTACAGAGGACAAAAGAATAAGAAGTCAATGTATCAAATCAGTATTATGTTAAGGACACTGTATCAGGCCCCTTAGAGAATACAAAGATGACCATAACATGGTTCCTTATCCTCAAGCAATGTATAATGTAGCTCCAGAAATCATTATATTAAAAAAAATTTTTTTAATGTTTATTTATTTTTGAGAGAGAGCTAGTGAGCGAGAGAGAATGAATATGAGCAGGGGAGGGGCAGAGATAGGAGATACAGAATCCAAAGCAGGCTCCAGGCTCTGAGCTGTCAACACAGAGCCAGATGTGGGGCTCAAACTCAGGAGCATGAGATTATGGCCTGAGCTGAAGTTGGATGCTTAACCAACTAAGCCATCCAGGTGCCCCTCATCATATTTTTACTAATACTTTTTTACTTAATTCTGTCACTGAAAAGAGGTCTTAATCGTTAAAAAAATATATTAAATATGGGATATAATACTGTATAAACAGAATTTGTTAATGAACTCTTTTAATCTTAATTATGTTTTTTTAATCTTCAAGTATTCACTTTTGAATAATTACAGATGTTAATTATATCACTAATAACAAATAATGCCTATTTATTGTACAAATAAATTAAGTGACACTAATTCAGACCTTAGAAAATAATGTACACAGAAAACCTCACAGGTGCTGAGATTATAATAATTTGCTATTTAATAAAATTTCTAGTCTGTTTTGGCTTTGAAATATATTTACATTTCTTGGTAAATAAGTAACATAGTTCTAAATTATGTAAATATTTTAGAAATGAAATTATTAAAAAAAGAACAAACAGGTATAATCTTTTCCTAGATATAAAGTCTATTGCTTGATGTCATTAAATAAAATAATTAAGAGTATTATAGTAATTAATAATATATTTATAGGTTACCTTTGAAAAACAAGATTATTAATTTTATAAGAATTTGCTTAAGCATACTTTACGCATACACAATTCTGTATAAAAATCAACTTGTATATGATAGAACATATAATAAATACACTTCTATCTAAAAAAATCATACAATGGATGAGTGACAGAGTACAGAGTTTATAAACAGCAAATTAGTGAGGACTAGAAATCTTACCGGGAATGAATAATACATCTCCAGCTTTAAGGGAACATTCATACCTTCTAGCCTGGGAAAACAGCGGATATTTAGCTAAGTCTGGATTATCTATATTCAGTACTTCTGATTTAGTACCTGAAAAGTTCCAAAAAAGGATAATATAGATTAAGCAAAGTTAGCATTTCTTAAAATGTAATCACAAATATAAACTTGAAAATTTATTCTTTTCTGTACAACTATTTATTTTATCCACACTGTGAGAACAATTACTATTCTGAAACTAAGCCAGTTTTCAGTGACCCATCCTTTTATGACCACGGACATCCATGTAATATAATTAAGATAATTTGAAAATGTCATTGTTCATACAGCCTATTATTACCTATATACACGTGGAGAACACAAACACATCATAATATTTATGTGGAAAACATATATATGTGGAGAACACAAATACATCATAAATAGGAAGAAGCCCTAAGATGTTTTTCTATGAAAACAGATTTCTTAAAAAGAGTAACTGAATACACCAGACTTTAGAAATATAAACTTAAAAAAAAAAAAGTACCTGATAAATATAGATACTGAGCATCTCGAGGACTGAAGAGTACAACACGCTTCTTTCCTGTCACTTGTATCAAGAAGTTATCCATTACCTGAAGGCCAATAAGAACTTATGGATAAGCAATATCTAAAATTCAAATAAATAGAACCAGTGGTATTCCAAACAGTTAGATGTAAATCCTATTCTTTAGTAAAGAATTATCCTTACATTATCTAAAACTCTTACAGTAATAGTCTAACAATGAAAACATTTGTATTCTAAATACAACTGTGCCTTTATTAAAGGTATCCCAGCATCAGTGCCTTAAAATGGTAAGGACTGGGAAACCATTAGGAAATCTGAGGACTATCTGACCTTGCCCCACCATTCTGACAGAGAGGGTAGTTACATCTATATGGGGCTCCCCTTGGTTAGTTCTTATTTTACTCACCTGTCAAGGGATACTATACAGTGAACATTAGACAACAGATTGAAAGCACTTAGAAAAATTAGGTACTGGGAAAACACAAGGTTTTGCTGTCATCAACCACTGCTAAACTCTTAATATCTAGCCAACTATAATTTAGTCACAGGCATCCTGATTCCCAAGTTATATCTGCAGGACTATATCTTGGAAATGTTCTTTATGTACTCATTAATGGAGTACATTAATGAGTACATATATAATATGTATATATTATATATATACATAAACAATAATTAATCTTGATTATTTCTGCATATGCAAGGGTATACTTGCTGGTACACATTATGGAAAATGTTAAAAGGCAGAGCTACATAATTTGCATCCAAGGAATTAAAATATAAACTAAGCAAGATATATTCATAATTATTTACATAGTGCTTCTACCTAAGCATTTCTCCTTTCACTGTTTTCTTATGTAAACCTTAACTATATAACATGCACTCCTTTGACTTATTTTTAAGAAAAGCTTTATAGAATTTCATTACAAATCCAGATAAAAATGATACTAAATTTAAAATTTAAAATAGTCACATAATACAATTAAAAACATATTTGAGTTACCGTATCATTTTCTCACTATATCATTTATGTAAAGCCTTTAAAAAATGTTAAGAATGTGTTTATGTCATTTAGAGTTATTATGTTATAATTCTCCTAAGAGATCTTCAGTGGAATTATAACACATTTATAAAACAATATAGGTTGATTTAAAACTTTTTAAAAAATTATTATCTTTTTCAAGTTTTAAAGTTTATTCATTCTAAGAGAGAAAGTGGACATATGAGTGAGAGCAGGGGGAGGGGCAGAGAGCAGAGAGAGAATCCCAAGCAGACTCTGCGGTAGCAGCGCAGAGCTCAACATGGGGCCAGAACCCATGAACCATGAGATCATGCCCTGAGCCAAAACCAGGAGTCAGACACTTAAGTGACTGAGCCACCCAGGTGCCCCCAAAATTATTTTATCTTTATAAACCTATTAGGTATTGCTTTAGTTTCCTAAATTTCTCCACCCAACACTGAACCATACACATTCCTACACTTTTAATGTTAGGATTAATATGTTTAAAATATTTATGTGTGTATATTTAAGCAAGTAAAATTATCATACCATGGGATGATCAGGGACAATATTCTATCTTGCTGCTCAACCAATACAGTAGACATTTCACATTCTCATAATCTAAGACCTTTAGATATCTCCAAATTCTTAAAACTGAAAATGGCTCTCCACAAACTTCTGCCTTTCTCTTGAATAATAGTTCTTCCCCATCTCCACATCCTTATATCTTAACCTTATGGTTTTGCCACTTGTACAACTTTCACCCCTCATCTGGTGGCCATTTTTCACATATAACAAAAACATTGCATAAAACACACACACACACACACACACAATAACAAGTCAAACCACAAAGAAATGTAAATGTGAGAAACTAGGCTTTAGCATTAGCTAAATAATTTACTCCCATATTGCCAATTTGCAGAGCACCTGTTTTCAAAGCTCATGTTTCAGCAAATTTTATCTCCAAGATCTTTAGGGTAGTCTGCAGAAAGTTCAAACTGTAAATGTTATATCTATAAATGTGAAAGATTTACTGTAGTATCAGATTTCTCATTTACGCAGCATACATCATAGTGGGTCCAAAGTTGTAATCCTGGTGAACTAATTCGAAAGACACTGGAAAAGAACTGCTCCTCTTTGAAATATTTTGGAAATTTAATATCTCCTTCCAGTAAAGGAAACTGCTTTCTGATATCTGCAACATCCTGCATTGAAAGAAACATGGTAAGAATTTTAAAAATAGATGCAATACTGGTGTAATGCTTGTTTTACCTCAGGCTACCATCAGAGCCCAAGATATTAAGGATGAAGGGGGCAAAACTCTGTTCATTGCTTTAAAATACTAATAGGTGATCACAGCCAACACATGATCTTTCAAATGAAGGAATAACAGACTACGTAACAAGACTGCAGATTCAACAATATCAGGACTGTTAAGCTTAATATGCTTCATTAATAGAGAGGTTCTTTCTATTTAAACAATAATATAGTTGCCAACTACTCCAATATTAAGTATTTAAAATCTACGAGTCAACAATTTGAACATTATCAACTATGTAAAACCTGTGGGCTTTACTAAGGGAGGAAACCAAAAGAAGGTAAAGAATTAAATGGAGAAATAAAAGGAAAAACTGGAATCTTACTTGATAATTTAATTTTTTCGTTTTTTCAATGTTTATTTTTGAGAGACAGACACAACATGAGCATGAACAGGGGTGGGGCGGAGAGAGAGGAGACACAGGATCTGAAGCAGGCTCCAGGCTCCCAAGCTATCAGCACAGAGCCGGACATGGGGCTCGAACCCATAAACTGTGAGATCATGACCTGAGCTTAAGTTGGATGTTTAACTGACTGAGCCACTGACGTGCCCCTTACTTGATCATTTCAGAGGCCATTCTTTAACACTGCAGCCATATTAATTTGACTCTGAATACATATCAAAGCTTATGTAAGAATGTAAGCTTATTCAGAATGTAATTATTTTAGATTATATTTTATTAGCTGAATGGCCATCAATAAAATATATTATAGAAAGGATTTCTTAATTGTATAGAGATTAGAGTAGATGACTTTAAACACTAAGATACTGTGGTACTGCTTAAGAACTAAGTAACCAACTTTTAATAATTTTATTCAAGGGCACAAATCATTGAGAAAAGAGCAGAAAAAGATGAAACAAGTCATGTGTCAGGCAATAAGGTTAAAACTACAGTGCCAATTAAAATATATACATCCATTTGGGTTTTAAGCATTTGTTTTACATTTAGAATTCTTACCTTTCTAGGATCTTCTCCAAGTGACCGTAAGTAGTACTTCTCATCCTTAAATATCCCAAAGAAAAATAATATAAATATTCACTTAAAAATATTAGAAAGTGAAGACAGAAGGAAATAAGTCTTAAAATCTAACCCAGTTAAGTTGTTTTCAAAACAGTTGTTTTCTTACCCTTTCTACTAATGCTCTCTGGTGGCTGTATGAAGAAATAGCTTTATAGGCTGCTTGTAAGGACTAGATCCACAAAACGTTACATGAAATAAACGTTTTTGAAAGGCAACACATAACCTACTGTATCTAAAACACAGTGCTTAATTTATTTTTTAATGTTTATTTATTTTTGAGAGAGAGAAAGAGAGAGACAGCGCAAGCAGGAGAGGGGCAGACAGAAAGGGAGACACAGAATCGGAAGGAGGCCCCAGGCTCTGAGCTGTCAGTGCAGAGACCCATGTGGGGCTCAAACTCACAGACTGCAAGATCATGACCTGAGCCGAAACTGGAAGCTTAACTGAGTTAGCCACCCAGGCGTCCCTATATGCTTAGTTTAGACTTTATGCTCTAAATTATTTAGACTCTTAACAGTATTATAAGACTTAAAAGAATTCTCATTTGTAGAACACACATGATCTCAAGGTATTCTGGAGGCTAACAACAAACTTCTTCATATAATGCAAATGTAGAATAGAAGATATATACAATAATTTATATTTTCAGTAAAAAATATTTAAAAATCCCAGAACACTGTATTTTATCAAGCTGAGCCTATAACTTAATCATATGAATTTCTCAAGCCAAATCCTTTAGAGTCAACTCATATATGAATTAGAAATATGTCACTTCTGGGGCGCCTGGGTGGCTTAGTCGGTTAAGCGTCCGACTTTCACTTGGGTCACGATCTTGCGGTTCGTGGGTTTGAGCCCCGCGTCGGGCTCTGTGCTGACTGCCAGCTCGGAGCCTGGAGCCTGTTTTGGATTCTGTGACTCCCTCCCTCTCTGACCCTCCCCTGCTCATGCTGTCTCTCTCTCTCTCTCTCTTTCCTAGAAATAAATAAAAAACATTAAAAAAAAAAAAGAAATATGTCATTTCTGGGGCACCTAGGTGGCTCCGTCAGTTAAGTGTCCGACTTCGGTTCAGGTCATGATCTCACAGTTCATGGGTTGAAGCCCCACATCAGACTCTGTGCTGACAGCTATTTCAGAGCCTGGAGCCTGCTTCAGATTCTGTATCTCCTTCTCTCTCTGGCCCTCTCCTGCTCATACTGTGTCTCTTTCTCTCAGAAATAAAAATAAAAATGTTAAAAAAATTAAAAAAAAAGAAATATGTCACTTCAGAGTAGTAAATTTATGTTGATACTTAAAAAACTAAGTAGCTAACAATAAACTTTGTAAAAAAAAAAAAAAAAGTAAAAAAAAAAATAAGTTCCTTTTAATGCCCTCAAAAAAAAAAAATCTAAGTAGCTAGAGTAGAGAAGTGTTTGAATTATAAAACATTACTGTTGTTTACATTTCTTCTAAAAACTGAAGAACTGAGATACTGGGTCAAGCACAGGGGCAATCCAACTCAGGAATTATGCTTCTTTTATACCTACACCTGACCATCATAAAACAAAATTCAAAATCTGTTATTTATCTTAACAACATATTATAAATCTAGGACCAAAAATTTAACTCAACTCTCAGATCCAGTGTTTTTAATTTTTTTTTTTTATTTTTTTAAAATGTTTTTTATTTATTTCTAGGAGAGAGAGAGACAGCGTGAGCAGGGGAGGGTCAGAGAGAGAGAGGGAGTCACAGACTGAAACAGGCTCCAGGCTCTGAGCTGGCAGTCAGCACAAAGCCCGACGCAGGGCTCAAACCCACGAACCGCGAGATCATGCCCTAAGCAAAAGTCGGACGCTTAACCGACTAAGCCACCTAGGCGCCCCCAGTGTTTTTATATTTTTAACTAGTCTCATATAACTTCTATTTCTTACTGGGCAAATAGGTTTCAAAATATGATTTTCAAAATTCTAAGTTTTCTCCCAGTTCCAATATTTCAGGATTGAAAAAAATAAATTCAGGTGGCAGACCCAGAGGTGCACTGTTCAGAACCCCTTCAAGAAAGAGCTTATCGCAAGTTGATAAGAGTGTGATTAACAGCAGCCAGCTGTTAATTCTTTCAGGTCCATATTAGCCTTTCAAGGTCACGATCTTGTTGGGGTAGCCCCAATCACCAACTGAGCAAGATGGTGAGAGGCCTAGATACTGACACCCACACAGGACTCCTCTAACAGGCAGTCTTTGCTGAGGAGTTCTACCTTGAGCTGGCAGAGATGCTTGGCAGATCTATGTTGCTGTCTGATGGCTTCCCCCACCCAAACCCCCCCTCCCTTTCCTTTCAGAGGTATTACTCTCCAATAAACCTTTTTGCACTCCTAAGTCCGTCTTAGCACCTGCTTCCTGGAAGACAGTCTATATTCATCTTACATCTAAAAATTATAGATTTATGTCTAAAAATTATGGAAAGTATGTAAATAAGACGAATATACACTGTTATTGAGTACAGCTAATGGATTCAGTGTTAGCAGACAATCTAATCATACCATAGAATCACAGACCTGCAGAGTGTGGAGGGATCCTAGTGATAATCTAGGGCAACCACTACCTGCTGAACCAACTGTGAACATGCAGCACCTGTCACAACCAAACTGGCCACCGGCCTAGCTGGCTCAAATGCAGACAACAGCTTTATTCAAAACTTAACAAGCAGTTTATTTTTAAAATGTGCTTTTGAGATAAGTGAATTTTTTAAAAATGTATTTCTATATAAGCCTCAATGCCTTATCTCAAGATATTTAAATTGAATTATTTAAAACTGGATTATAATGTAAATAAGTAGAATTCTTCTGCATTTAATCCTGAACAAATGTTACAGAAAATACAACAAATCACAGTGATGATGATTAACAATAATAAAATATAGAAATAGTCTAACAGTCAATAAGATATGAAAATAAAGTTCTCTTTTAGCATGTGAACTTTACAGACCAAAGCATTTTCTTAAAGTTTTTTAATTTTTTTAGTTTATTTATTTTGAGAGAGTGTGAGTGGGTGAGGGGCAGAAAGAGAATCCCTTGCATGGAGCAGAGTGGGGCCTGACATGGGGCTTGAGCTCACAAATCATCTTGTACACTCCGAGTCTGAAGTTCTTTCTTGTCCAGCAAGAAATTATTAGGATCAGAAGGCTTACAAGCGTGATGGACGTGCACAAAGACAATGAATCTGTGAACATTAACTCATGGGCATGAGGCAAAGAGTGTTTTGAAGATGTACAGTGTTAGGGGTTTGGGTCAACATAAAACAAAATCCTGATGCCAGGCAGATGGTTGTTAATAGCAGATATGAGGTTCCCAGTCAGTTTATTTTAGCTAGCCTAAGGGGATAAAACAGACACAGCACGCTACCCCAGGGTCAACAAGGCACCTTTCTTTTGCTAATTAGTTCCACTCTGAGTAACTTCACTGGGTCTATAGCCCTAATTACGTGTTCACCTAATTTGGTCCTTCCTTCCTGTGAAAGCAACTTTCCACTATAGTACTAAATTGGGGAGTGTTTCCGCCTTGAATACCTAATCTTGCTTTCCTATATCTCTGTCTTACGTGGGGGCCTTTGCCCTGCCCTCTCAATACTGGGGCCTTTGCCCGTGTCCTCTCTATACCTATTTACCTAATCTTGTTTATCCAAACTTGGGTGTGAGCATCTTATGGCTTTCTAATTCTTTATGCCTTGTTAACCCATTGGTGCAAGCCCAGGGAATTCCTAAGCTTATTCCCCACATGTGAGATCTTAACCTGAGCTGAAGTCAGACACTTAACTGACTGAGCCACCTAGGCATCCCCAGACCAAAGCATTTTCAAAGAAAGTATTATTGATAGCTAACATTTAGTGAGGAGTTTCTACATGTCAGTCATTGATGTTTAAGTCACAAAAACTTCAAATCAAATAGGTACTATTATTGTTCCTATTTTATAGATGAGTATACTGAGGCACAGAAATATAACATGGCCAAGGTTTGAGATCTAATAAATAGCAAATCTAGATCTATGGTATATACAACCAAACATTAAAAATAGCTATCAGAGAAGACTACAACTCTTGTATATCTAATGTTCTTATACAAGAAAATCCAGTTAGTATATAGATATTAATGCTTTCTAAAGAAAACAACATTCAAAGCAGTTACCTCTGAAATAAAGAATTCTTCATGCTTTTCTTCAGCTGCCCTCTGAACCAACTTATCAAAAGGTAAAGTTCTGAAATAAACACAAAAGTACTCTTAGACTTAATAATAAATAAACTAGTAATACCCTATGGGTATATATATATAGGTTTGTTGGAGTTGTATGATCTTCTGTTTTACAGTATCCATAATTTTTCTGTGGTATCTGGTTACCTCCAGAAGTATACAAACTTTCAAATTTGCTATTTATTTTTAAGTGTCATGGCAAAACAAGTCTTGTGACTGACAAATGGGACAAACTACTAGTGCTACTTTGGAAGAGATAGTAAGCAAACGGTCCAGTGAAGATCAAGTCCTTCTCTCTCTCACTGATCTTCCTGCCTTTCAGCACTACCACAGATAACAGAGCCCCATAACACTGCTCTCAATCTCCTTCACCATTCTGTTATTTGAAAAATTTTTTTCATGTTTATTTATTTTTGAGAGAGACAGAGAGACACACAGAGAAAGAGAGAGAGAGAAAGTAAGCAGGGGCAGATAAAGAGGGGGACACAGAATCTGAAGTAGGCTCCAGGTTCCCAGGTGTCAGCACATAGCCTGATGCAAGGCTCGAACCCACGAACCATGAGATCATGACGTGAGCCAAAGTCCGACACTCAACCAAATGAGCCACTCAGGTGCCCAATCACCACTCTGTCATTTTAAGGCTCCTGAGGAATACCTCAAGAATTCAGTGAAGTGACTAAATTTTATTCTTCTTTAATAGTTCTGTTCAAATAGCTATCTCCTTACATCCTTATAAACAGGGATGAACATCACAGAAACAGTTTGCTTCCTTCCTTCTTACTCTTAAGCCTGGAAGGCAACCATTTCTCTGGGTCCCATCCTATCCCATCAACATTCTAGAATCAAAAGTACTGACCTCTACATGAAGATGACAACAGTAACATCAAGACAATGAAGTCCTCAAAAGCATCTGGGTCAAAAGCCTCTACTACTCTCCTCCACTGTACTCCAACCTCTAAACATCCGATTAAGAGTTGTAATCCTTTCATTCTTACCTAGTATCTTTCCACTTGAAATGTGTACTGAGGAGGTAGGGAGAAAGGGTTACCCAAAACCCCTTCTCCTTCTCTATAGGAAGATGACCTTGGGCCTACCTTCTCCTAGCAATGTTTCCATAAAAACCTACGAGACTAAGATAAACATGGAATGTCAGCTGTGATATCAGGTAACATTGTTTATTGTAAAAATGACCCTTGATTGATGAACTCTGTCTGAACTAAAAGGCTGATGAGTGGACTGTAAATTTTTGTTAAGAAGCAAAAGATTTGGCTTCCCTGTATGCAGTGTTAACTCTCATAACTGAGTTTGTCCCTTGGAGGGACCTAGAAGCTAAATTTATGGGCCATTTCATGTCACTGGGTCCTGTGGACTATGTGGCTTGACTAAGCTAAGGTGTTTCGGTACCCACCTATATCTTTCTGCTCCCTTACAACTAAGCTGTCACTTGGCAAGCCAAGAAATGGCTCCTGGATTGGTATAAAGCCTCCCACTGATACTTATACTGCTAGAATGTGGTTTCCTGCCTTTTATCCTTTTGTAAAGCTAAGTGAATCTGATGCCAGATTATGAACTAGTGGTTCCTGTGGGTATGAATGTCAATCTGAACTTGAGGACATTGCTGACGAGAGTGCTCACAAGAGTGAGCACTGCCAAGAGAGAAGAAAGGGGTCTGCCATCTGCTCAGACCAATTTCCTACTACAGTTTCTGACTAATTATATCAACAAATTTACTTGGCATCCTCATATGCAATGTTTTCCATTTCTAACCTCATCATATACCCTTCATTCCTACCAAAGCACTTTGAAGAGTTTGGGGAAAATCTGGGAGCCTCTCTGGTCCAGAGCTACTCTGGTAACTGGCAGAGTAGCCCAAGCTTATCTTTTTACTAGCGAAAACTCAGAGGTGTTTTAAGACCTGCACAAGAACAAGGCAATGCAGAGAAGCAGAACTTGGGTGCTCTCGGCAATCTTTTTCCTCAGGTAGTGGTGCCTGTCAGAGCTTCTATGGAAGCAAAGCTGAGAGACAGGGAAATGAGGTATGAATTAGGAAGTTCCTTGGCCTGGAGGTTTTGTCTATCCTACGCATGTTTCAAAAAGAAGGACATCTGACTAGCAGACAGACCAGTAAAGGGAAAAGTATCAAAGAGGGGTTAGGATCATGGGCTCTGAGGAGTCAGGCAAATTTGGGTATAGATTTGGTTCCATTATTTCAAGGTATATGATCTTGGGTAAGTTACTCAATGTTTTTAAGCCTCCATTTTCTCAACTGTATAATTATAAACAACAACAACAAAAACTACCTCACAGACGATTCCCAAATTAAATGACTAACATAATCTAGGATGCATGGCACAGCACCTGATATATAGTAAGTGCTCAGAAAAGGACAGATGGTAGGGTTAACAACAATTATAATGTACCCTTTAGCAGCATGAAAGTAGTTACCAACATTTAAAAAAAGAAAAAAAATCTTCACTGTCCCATTCTCCATTTGCAAAGGCTGCTTTGCAAAATCAAGATCAGGATTGATAAAAGTGTAAGTAAAAGCAGGATGATGACAGGAATTAGATGATGTGACAGACAGAAGCAGTTAAGTAATGCTTATGTAAGAATCAGACTTATTTTTTTAAATCTATGACCAGAAGAATACCAACAATATTTTTCCCCATACAAGACTCCCTTCACAGTACCCTGATTCTAGAAGAAAATGAGAGCCATCAAGAAGCAAAAGCTAAGACTTGGAAATGCATTGCTTTTCAAATATTTAATAAGCAGAAATGCAACCTTAAACTGAAGTGATAACAATGATATATGTGTGTAGGATTTCTTACTTTCTAGAGTCCCTTTGACCTACATGCCTCCCTTCTTTCCTATTCCCTGGTTGATAACTGCCAAAAATGACTAAATCTATTTTTTTCTTGCACTAAGAAAATAATCTTGCAACTCGTTAATAGCTCTAGTAAAAGGCTTGGAGAAAGCTGGGATAGGAACTATTACATAACGTATGTGCTTCAAAACAAGTTTTGAAAAGTTTATGGAACATGACAAAACACCAAAGCAATTCAAGATGAAGTTTCAATACCCATTTGTTATGGTTTTGGACTCTCTGGAAAATAAACATCATTAATTGCTGGCTTAAAAATGTTCATCATTCCAGCACTTTCTTCCACTTTTCTGATTTAATAAAAAATGAAAAGTTCTTACGCTTAGGAAAACTTATGGCAATTAAATTCAATTCACGGCCCATTAAAAACCAAAACTATAATGGTGAATATTCAAAGGATCAAAAACTAAGAAATGCTTTGGCAAGCTGCTATATGAGCTTGGAAATCTCTAATGAGAAAGGGATGGCTTTGGACATTAGAAGCTCTGTTGAACTCATCTCTAAACTCTGGAAGGAACAGTGAGAGCCACCTTTCTTTAAAAATCAGTCTTTTGTGAACTACATGGTTTTTAAATAGACTGAATTTGCTGGAAACTGCATGTGCTCAGAATACAAAAATTTGTGTTCTTTTAAACATTTTTAATGAAACCTATGGGAATAAATAGCATATTAAATCTATAAGATTATAGCATTTAAAACATTGAAGTTTAGACACTCAGCAGCTTTTAACTATCTTCCTTACTTTTAAGACATCTCAAGCACAAAATGACAACCACAAAGGAAATTAAAAGTATTTAAGGTTATTTTGTCAAAAAAGAAAATTATGATTTTTTTAAGTTTTCCAAGTTGATGAAAACTTATACCAAACATAGCAACTACCTGTCCTATATTTCTCGAGGAAGCAGAAAAAAGAAAACATGTGCTTATGCTTTCTTAACAATTAAGAATTAGAAAATCTTTTAAAAATAAGGGGATTGGGGCGCCTGGGTGGCTTAGTCGGTTAAGCATCCGACTTTCGCTTGGGTCATGATCTCGCAGTTCATGGGTTCGAGCCCCGCGTCGGGCTCTGTGCTGACTGCCAGCTCAGAGCCTGGAGCCTGTTTCAGCCTGTGACTCCCTCTCTCTCTGACTCTCCCCTGCTCACGCTGTCTCTCTCTCTCTCTCCTAAAAATAAATAAAACATTAAAAAATTTTTTTAAAAATAAGGGGATTAAAATTAAGCTAGGTTATTAAGGGAAATGTCAGAATTCACTACTCCACATAACAATTACTAATGAGGTAGGTAGGATCAATTAATTGATGAAGTACTGAATGAATATAGCAGACCCAACTTGGGGGTTAATCTAACTCATGTTATAGAAATCTGGTTCCTTTCATAGCTCCAGAACATATCAGGCATATATCCTATTTAAAAAATGGTCTTTGAAAATGTCTTTATATAATTATGTAAATTTAGAATTTAAAAATTGGTAAGCTATCCCATGACTATATCAAACTAACGAAAAGATGATATGCAGTATGGTCTTTTTATAATAATACAAAATATTTTAAAGGTTTAAAAGTTATTTGTAATCCCAGAGTAAGCCTCAGAAGAAAATACCTATATACAAAGTTCTTACTAATGAAGTCCATCTGGGCAACTGTAGCAACATGAATCTTTACTTCTTTTTTCCCTCCAACTTGACTCAGGTAATCCACAGTCCATTTGCTTGTACATGTTCCCAAGTCGATGCCCTCCAACACTAGAGGTTTTCTCTGTAAGTGGTGAAAAAATACAACAAAAAACTTGGGAAAATGAATAGTATATGAGGAGTAATATTTGGCAATACAGGGACAAAACCAATAAGAAATGATTCTTGATCCTAAGATGCTCAAACTCAAACCTTTTGACAATTCATGCTATAACTAAAGCAGGAAGAGCAACAATATAGTAAACTTAGAACAAAATTTGAACATTAGGAAAACAAACCAAACAAAACAGCAGTGCCATCAAAAGCTGGGAACAAAAAATCTGAACATTATTATTTAAAGCATTTTCACAAGTGTTATTTATGATAAAAGGTATAAATGATTAAAATTTGTACTTAACAGTCAATATTGTTTATAACTTTTTATTTTGATACTGTTTCAAACTTGTGAAAAAGTTGCAAGAACATTACAATAAACTCCCATATACTCTTTACTGATTCGCCAACTGTTAATTTAACATTTTGCCCTTTTACTTCACCACTTGCTCTCATGTTCACTATGTGTATAGAAAAGAACATATTATTAAAAATAATTAAAAATTTTAACTATTTTAAGGTAAATTGCTGAAATCATACTTCTTAATCTCCAAAAACTTGAGTATAGTTCCTGAGAACAAAGACATTTTCTTACATAGCCACAGAATAATTATAAAAATTATATTTAAGAGATAAAAATACTACTTAATAATCCATATCCAATTCTGCTAATTGTCCTAATATCCCTTATAGTTATTTTTCCTGTTTCTTAAATGCCACATTGCATTTAGTTGCCATGTCTCTTTAAATCTGGAACAGTTTCTCAGCCTTTTTATTCCATGACCTTGACATTTTTTAAAAGTACAGGCCAAATATTTTGCAGAATGTCCTTCCATTTCAGTTTATCTGATGTTTCATCATGATTCTATTCAAGTCATACATTTTTGGAAGGAATGTACGTACACAGAAGCAACGCTGTGTCCTCCTCAGTGCAACACATCAGGCAGCAAATTATTTTGCCCTATTATTTGTGATGTTAATTTTGATCAACTTCCAGAATCAAGTATTACTATGATGAATGCAAAGACCATGATTTTTTTAAAATTTCACATCTTCTACATTAGTTGGCATTCTAATGTCAAAATGAGCTCTAACATCATTTATTTATTTTATTCACGTGGTTATAATCTGATGTAATTTTGATACTCTATCTCGCATTTGGCCAGTGGGATCTAAATCAAGTTGGCTCTTATGAATTTTTACCTGAACACTTCCTTACTTTATAGCAAAAATCCACAATCCAGAATCCTTTTATACTTTTTCTATCCCAGTCCTACAGTCACTTCTTCAAGCAGCTCTGGTCTCTTTTAAAGGGAATGCTATTTACAAACCATGATCTTGGTATTAGGTATGTTCATTGCTATTGGGGTGTCATTACTTCTCGGCCTTTCTCAGTGGACAGAGCTAAGAAATATGTGAAAGTCTGTATATGCTCATTTCCCCTTTTCCCAAACACACACACACATAAACACACATAGCCCACATATGTATATACCAATATCTATTTGTCTCTCTCCCCAAACTACATATATACTAGATACACATATGCACTTAATGGATGTATGTATGAACGAACCATAATACCACCAAAACTGATAGCCCAATACCGATCTTATACCACAAGATTCATTTTAATTTCCATTGTTTATGTATTTGTAACTCTCTTAACAGTGAGAAACCTCATTCCTATCGTCTTCAATGTTTAATTAATTGCATAATCCCAGAATTCACAATACTTTCATGATTGCTAAATCATTATCATTGTAAAAATCAAGTCTATTAACTAGAGTTCAGTATTTGTTTATAGTTCTTTTTGTCTTTAAGCTTAAGACTACCAAGTACTGTGTTCAAAAGTAATTTGGGTTACTTATTTTCCTCCCCCTTACTTAGGTTCACTTGTTATTTTTCATATTCTGTATTAGAATTTTGGTCTTTCTAATCATGACTCATTAATTTTACTATCAGTATGTAAATTTAGAATGTAAAACATTAATGTGATCCCAAAGTCAAAACTATACAAAAAGGTCATACCATCCATATTCTTCCACCTCCTACTCATTCATCTCCTAAAGATAACCAGTCTCATTTCTGGCTTATTGTTCCTGGTTTTGTTTGTTTGTTTTGCAGACACCAAAAACACATATACTTCCTTATTTCCCATTCTTTTTTCCTCAAACAGTGGCATATTTTGTGAGTTTTTTGGTACTTCAATATTTTTTTAATTTAAAAATATATTCTGGAAATCATTGCTATCAGTTCAGATTATCTCCCTCATTCTTTTTTACTGCTTTGTACACCATAGTGTAAATGAACAACTGAATCAATCACTCTCTATGCAGAGGTTTTTTTTTTAGATAATTTGCAATAATCCACAAAGTAAAATCCTAAAAGAGGAACTGCTGGGTTATAAAGTAAACATATAGTTTTGTTAGATATGCCAAATTCCCCTCCACAAGGATTGTACCACTTGACATAAAGTGTGAGAGATCCAGTTTCTTCACAGCCTGACCAAGAGTATTATTAAAGCCTTTTGATTTGTGCCATAGATAAGAAATGGTATGCCAGTGTAGCTTTAAGTTCTCTTGTGAGTAAAGTTGAACATCTTTTCCTGTTTAGAGGCCAGTTTTATCTTTCTTCCAGTCTACTGCTCACATTTTATCAGATTTTTGGCCTTTTACACCCCACTCCTTTAATTTTTAGAAGTTCTTTATAAACATGGGTTTTTACTGCTCTTTTATGAAACATGTTGCAAATACTTTTTTCCCCAGCTTAGTTTATGTATTCAAATTTTAATCTTTTACCACACCTGAATTTTCAGTCATAGTTAGAAAGCCCGTCCACTGACCTAGATTATGGAGGAATTTATCCATGTTTTCTTGTAATACCCATGTAGTTTCATTTTTCTACATTTATGTCTCTGATCCATTTAGAGATTTGATTATTCTTGTGTATGATGTCAGATATAAATCTAATTTTATCATTTTTAAATGACTATCTAGTTGCCTCCACATCATTTATTTAAAAGTTCCTTTGCCCCAGTGACTTTTAACATGTCATGGTCATCATATATTGAATCCCCATGAATGGAAATTTATTTTGGGATGTATACCTCCAGGCTTTCCATTCTGTTTCTCTGGTCTCTCTATTCATGCACCTATATCACACTGTTAATTATTAAAACATGTTAAAAATCTGAGGACTATGCCCCCTCATAGATTTTCTTTAGTGTTTCCAAATAGAAAGGTCTTGTTTCACAATTTTATTAATTTCCACCTTTATTATATCATGACCAGACTGTTGTTTGCAATGTTCTGTTCCACTTTATGAAACTTACTGACGCTTTGTGACATATTATATGTATCTTCCCTGGTAAGATTACATTACAAAATACTCTTTGCCATGCCTCTTACAAAGCATTTTCACATACATTGTTTCTCCACAATCATGCCCTGCAAGCATCTTAGACTACCACATGCTGAGGTGGGGATAGGGAGGGCAGCAACAAACCATCCAGCACTAGACCCACAAATAGATCTTCGCTGTATATTGCTAACTCCTAAAAACAAACAAACAAACAACTTTGTTCCTGACTTTTTAAATACTGAGAACTGTATAGCTCTATGGCCACTCTTGTAAATACCAAGTAAAACTGCTGGGGGAGAGGAGGAGTTCCATCATAAGCATACTAACTGTAAGCTTGTGGATTATATTTTTCTTTAAATACCTGCTGGACTCTTTAGTCTGTTGTTCTGAAGTCTGGATTCCTTTACAAAACACTGCGAGTAAAAATACTTCTCTTTAATATTTTCCTCCTGAGTATGATCTTGGGGAACTAAGGTTCGAATTACATAAATAAGAGATTCCAACGTCTGAACTAGAATTCAGGTTAGTTAGAAGCCAAGACCAGTCTCGTTTCCCGAGGGATTCCCATTGCTTTCCCTTTTGGCTCAATGCAGTGAAAAATTGCTCCTCCGAATCCAGTAACTCAAGTAGACTAATAGGCGCCTTTCACGCAACCAGTGGGGAGATGAAACCTCTAAACTTTAGGAAACCCCACGCAAACCCCCCGTTGCCATGGTAACGGAGGAAGACAAACTAATGAGTCTCTAGAGAGCCACTCTCCGCAGCAAGCAGTGCTTATTAGGCAAGCTATTTCTCGCACTCATGTCTCCGCTGTCATCCTGCTCCCCGAAAACGTATAGCTGTTCTCTCAGAAAAACTTAACAGACGATCCATTCGACATCCCTCACGTGCTCTCTCCCCTGGCCACACGGCCAAAGGGCCATCTTCAGCCGCCTGCCGCCTCCTCCCCATACCCTAGGTCTCAAGAAACCAGTTCGGAGCGGCCCGGGTGGTAGGGACGGGTATTTCCTGGCTCCCTGCGGTTCGGCCTGCCCGAGGGCCTCACCTGCGGGTAGAGCTGCTGCGTGAACTGTTCCTGCGACACGCCCTCCAGCCGGGGTACCGGGATGCTCTGCCAGGCCATGGTTGCTCATGGCCTGTCCTCTTCATGTCCTGGGTGCCCAGGCCTGTCACGTCCCACAGCGCGCCTTCCGCCCGGAAACGCGACCCGGAGAGAAAAGGTCCGCGGGGCCGGCCGGCTCGCTAGAGCCTCCGCTCTGAGATCCGGACCCAGGGCCAAAGGTCGTCTGCGTGAGTTGCGTGCCGGGGAGCTGGAATGAGGCCGACTCACCAGAGGTGGCAGCAACAAGCCGAATCCACTCTCCAGTCTCTTTCTCCGGACGCGGCCCAGCTGGTTTCCCACCGACTTGCATTCGACTCAGCACAGATAGGGACTGGGGTGAAAAGTCATAAAGATGGCGCTGGCCGTTCGTCTTTTGCCCCGCTTGCTGCTCGCTCCGCAACTGCCCAGCGGGGCCGGCCGACCCCGGACTCCCCGTGGAGCCGAGGCGAGACCGCAGCTGGCTGACCTTTGCCGCTTCTGCCGCCGCCGCCTCGGCTCCGGACCCGCCCCGCTTCCTCGAGTCACTTGGGCCTCGGCGCTGCTCGCTCGCGGCCCGCAGCGTCCCCTGCTCGGCCCTCTGGGGCCACCGGCTGCCCTCTCCGCTTTCCCTGCCTACCCCCGGCGCAGCTACAGCGCCGAGGAGCAGCCCCCACCGCGCCAGAAAACCAAGATGATCATTCTGGGATTCTCCAACCCCATCAACTGGGTTCGGACTCGAATTTACGCCTTCCTAATCTGGGCCTATTTCGACCAAGAGTTCAGCATCGCAGAATTCTCTGAGGGAGCGAAGCAGGTTTGTTCATTTACTTGGGGTTGACCTGTTCGCCTCTCCTGCATTCAGCTGTTCCATGCAAAACGTGTTTACCTATGGGGTTTCCTCGCTGGGTCCCAAAGTAGCCAAAGTGGGTAGTGACCCAGACACACAGCCCTCCGCTACTTCTTGACTAAATTAAGGTGCTGCTTACGTTTGCACGGTCGCCGAGCTGGTGGGGTTCGATTGAGACACCAGTTCCACCAGCTGAAGCCCCCCAACTCCTTTTTCTGCTCTACAGGTTTTGAATCCGATAGAAATGAACTCGATTCAAAGCCCATTTCTGCCACTTAAAAGCTACATGCCTTTATCTTTCTGAACATGAATTTCTGCAAAATTAAGAAGACCACTCCTGGCACATAGTAGACGCTACACAAATGTTGGTTGAATAAATGAATGAGTAGATACGATTGTTTTGAAGAGTAAATAAGGTAGCATTTTCAAATGCGATAATGTAATTTTAGGTAGAAAAACAAAACTTCCTGCTAGCTATTTGTCAGAGCTCCCTAGCCCATCTGCCCAACCCCCTATTCTTCCCCATCATACTCTTTATAGACTAACCTAGAGATAAGCAGTTTTCCCCTTTCAAAGAATTTACTGAGCAACCTAGTCGCTGGTAAGTGCATAGCATCCTGCACACTGAGAAATAGCCTTTGGTGATTCATAGACCTGACCCTTTGCCTATTTTTCTTTCTGAGTGGGGGATAATACCCTGCCTTATTTTAGAACTATTGATAAATAGAATTCATAGCTTATTTCCCAGTTCATACTGCCATATAACTTAAACTTAGGCTATAAGGGTAATCATTTCGCAGTTCTGATTGTATACTGATAGTGATCTATTCCTAATTTAGTTCAGATTATTTCTGTAAATACAGCTGTTTATATTTATTTGTGGCACCTGTCAGTTACAAATAAATGTTTCCAACTTCATATAATCAGTGTCAATATTAACTCCTGCTTCCTACAGGATTCAACTCTTGACTGATTTATGTGTTTATTAAAAAAAATTAAAAAGCAAAGGGCAAGCTTGAATAATAGTGTTTTAAGTGGTAAACTGCTTATGTCAGTTCTCAAAATCTTTTGTCATGTAGAAGTAAATTGGCATGATCCTACTATCCTCCACAGTGCCCACTGATGACATGTGAACTTGTCTATCTCATAGCACATTATATGACTGTACCAGCTCATCTGTGTGTCAGTGAGAAATGGAAATCCTCTCCCCTTTATGGGCAGGAATCAGGCCTTTCGCCCCATTTCCTCTGAATACAGAGGAGCTTGGGACACTTTTTAGCCCCTCTCTGATGCTGCTGGTCTCCAGCTGTTAGCTATTTTTGTCCTGGACCTTGCTATTAAGTAGTATCTCCACCCTTTCATCAGCCAGTCTGTATACATGGTTTGACTCATCTAGGTTAGTTTTTCTGCATTTAACCATTGTGATTTCCAAAAGGAATGTTGGGCCATCCATGGCAAATATTTGTCAATTCCCTTAAACCAATGGTTACTTCTAACATACCTTTTTTTTTTTAATGTTTTATTTATCTCTGAGAGATAGACAGCCTGAGCAGGGGAGGGTCAGAAAGAGAGGGAGATACAGAATCTGAAGCAGGCTCCAGGGTCTGAGCTGGCTGTCAGCACAGAGCCCGACACGGGGCTCGAACCTGAGCTGAAGTTGGACACCCAACCAACTGAGCCACCCAGGCGCCCCTCTGTCTCCGTTTCTTTATGCCATTCCTCTGCTCGCAGTCTCTTTCTCTCTCAAAAATAAATAAATAAAACATTTTTAAAAAATGAGATCTCATACATCTCACTGTATTAGTCTGTGTAAACTCATTATCTTTTCTCCCTCTCTTCCCAAACCTGCCTTCCCTGTGTATCTTAATGAAGTTCAGATTGCAGCCCAGATCTCTAGACTCCCAGTACAATCTAGAATGTACTGCTTACAAATTTCTTTGGGTTCTTGGTTAAGAGGGGAGGGGTCACATAACAGTCATTACAGTGATAACAGTAATTACTTAATTATTATTTAAAAAAGAACTTTATAGGAGGGTTCTTATTGAGGAGTTCGTGTTTATACGCACACCGTCTCTTCCCAGGTCCTGAGAGTGGATACATAATTGGCAATCAGCTTCCTACTGTATATTTGGGGAGGCCATATGAGAAGAGACAAGCCAGCCAATTTTGAAGCATATCATAGTATTTGACATTGTTTATCACCTTTATCATAAAATAGTCTGTTGATACTAAGCTATTTAAGTATAAGCATTGTACATTGTATGGTATTTTTGAATGGTTTTTTGAAATAACAGTTACCACGCCCCACTTTTTTTTAAAGGCTTTTGCTCATGTGTCCAAGTTGCTGTCACAATGTAAATTTGATCTCTTAGAAGAACTTGTGGCCAAAGAGGTAAAATATACTTTTAATTTTCCTTTAAAAATAAGTGTATTATTCTCTTGCAATAGAATGATATGCATTACCTTTATTTATGCTTAAAAGTAGTATGTATGCCATCAGCCAAAGTAGAGTCCCTGTATCTTTTGGGTAATTTGGGTCATATAAAAGCATAGAATGACTTGCTACTTAAGACATAACTAAGTAAATATGATGTCTTACAGTTGTTTTTGTACTGAATGTTCTGTAGGAATTACCTGTTGAACAATTAGATGGCTTTGAGCCTTGCTTTTGAATATGAATAAATATGGTGGTAAATAAAAAAATAGGTTTAGGGACACTTGGGTGGCTCAGTCGGTTAAGCATCCGACATCGGCTCAGATCATGATCTCGTAGTTCGTGAGTTTGAGCCCTATGTCAGGCTCTGTGCTGACAGCTCAGAACCTGGAGCCTGCTTTTGATTCTGTCTTTCCCTTTCTCTCTCTCTGCCTCTCCTCTGCTTGTGCTCTGTCTCTCTCTCTCTCTAAAAAAAAAAAAAAAAAAAAGGTTTAGGCAAACTCATTCCATAAAGAATTCACCTGCTTATTTGAAAGGCTTTTGAAAATCCAATAGGCGAACTATGGTTTGCTTTTTTCCATACTTAGGTGCTACATGTATTGAAGGAAAAGGTTGCATCATTACCCGATAACCATAAAAATGCCCTTGCTGCTGACATAGATGATATTGTATACACATCAACAGGAGACATCTCCATTTACTATGATGAGAAAGGTAATGCTGGGGCATAATCAACTTTAAATGAGACATAATGCCCAGATAGGCTAAATGAGTGGATAATCATGAAACGATTGTTGGGGTTTTGTTGGTACAAGAGGATTTTTTTAGAAATTCAAGGAAAATAATACATTCATTCCTTAAAGACTTAGCTATGGAAGAGTTAAGATATGGTCATAGTTATTTAATTAAGCCTCTCTATCTAAGCACCTTCCTCTACTTTAGTTTATTCACAAGAGAGGATATCATCACTTACATTGGTGAAAATTGTCTAAGGCTCCTATCATGTCTCAAATAGAAAGCATTTGTGTTTCAGATTTCCTAATTTGAAGGAAACAATTAAGCATTTTAAATGTCCAGCGGTAGCTTAAATAGAAGGATTGAGGAGTAAAAGGAAAAGTGAAAAATATCAATTAAAGGCTGTTTTGAAAGTAAGACGAACTGTGGAACTCCCAAATTGGATTTATTTGGAGATACTGAAAAAGATTGAAAGGACTTTTACTAGTTATCTCATTTTCCTCCTTGTGCAGTGCAAACATTTTTCCCTGTTGTATTCCCAAAAATTTATTGACTCGTTTATTCCTTCTACAAATATTTGTAAATGTATTATGTGCCAGGCACACAGGAAATCTAGCCTTTGCTTACATACTTTGCAAAGCAGTTCTGATATAGGACTCTTTAATAGTTTAACCTTTTTCATATACATGTTAATTTGAAACATTTCAATAGGTACTTTTAGTGATAAATATTTTCTTTTCCCTAACATTTGAAAATTAAATCTTGGCACCATGGCCACTACTTTAACCCAGAACCTTGTTAGAATCACTAGGCACAAAGCAGAGTGAATGAGGGTAAATAAGTACATGCTCAATAAATCATTACTACTATGTCTGAGATACATAGAGGGCAAATATGTCATAAACCTTAAGAATTTTCTAAAAATAAAAAGGGATCAGTGTAAGTATCTTACGTTAGACTAGAGTAAGTATAAAATAGGATTTGTAACAACTTGTATTGCTACTGATAGTTTCTAATTTCATTTTGTATATATGGATGATAGATTATTGTGATTTGTATTTGTGTGTGTGTGTGTGTGTTTTTTCTCTAAGGAAGGAAGTTTGTTAACATCCTGATGTGCTTTTGGTATCTAACCAGTGCCAGTATCCCCAGTGAAACTTTAAGTGGAACCAGTGTATTCCAGGTTAAGTTGGGGGATCAGAACGTGGAGACTAAACAACTTCTTAGTGCAAGCTATGAGTAAGTCTAATCCCATTTCATTGTTTCCTTTCTCTAGAAAATGGAAGGTAGTGTGAAGGAAGTATGAAGGTATGAAAACTAAAGGGAGCTTTAGGAAGAAAAGCATTGAAATTTGACAAGTTATTTAAGAAGAGAGAAAGTCCTAAAGGCATACTGGACATGAAACAGAAGTGTTGAGAAATTAGAAAGAGGTAATGCTGCTGAATGTAATTGAAGGGTGTTTTAGCTGCCTATCGCTGCTTTGTAAACCATTCCCAAACTCAGTAACTTCAAGCAGCCATTTCTTTTGTCTGCTGCTTTACTGCTCAGAAATTTTGGAAAGGTGCAGCTGTGGGGTTTTCGTTTCTTCACCTGCCATCAACCAGGATGGCAGGGGCTGGGGAATTCATTTCCACAGTGGCTTCTTCGCTCACATGTTCCCCCACTTGGTGCTCCTTGGCTCCCACACATAATGTCTCATTCTCCAGGGCCTCTCTTCACAGCTTGGGCCTGTGGCAGTCTCCAGCTGTTTGACCTGCTGGTCAGCTAGGCCAGTAAAGGGCTCTCCCAGGATTGGAACATCATTTCCACCTTAGTCTACCTGTCAAAGCAGTCATAGGACCTACAGGTTGAAAGGACATGGAGAGATTCCACCTTTTATGGGGCACTAGCAGGGTCCCATTTAGAAGAGCGTGTGGGATGGGGCTTATGGTTATATCCATACTCAGAAAATTGAAGGGTTCCTGCCTGTAAAGAGGTACTGTCTAGTAGGTTAGCAACTTATTTAAAAGAGACACTATCATGTATTTTTGTGCTTATAAAATTTGGAACACTGAACCAGTCAAGCAAGTCAGTGGGGACATAATTTAATATTTAAAAGAGAAACACTATTATGTTGCAAAACTATATAAGCTTAATTTTAAAATAACAAATCCCAAAGATGACCTAAGGAAGAAATTATATTCTGTTTCACTAAGGTAAAAGGGCATTGTATCCTTATTTTTTCCTTTTTTTGAAAGAAATGTTTTTTTCTTTTTTAAAATGTTTTATTTGTAATTATTCAAAATACATATTTAAATACTTAAATCTACTGAATCATATCCTTTTAAAGAGATCACTTGTAATTAAAGAACAATATAGTCAGTACTCATCTTTGATTCCTCTGATATTCCCTACTAAGGCCATGGGCAGCTTATAAACACTGTTATTTTCAAGATTGATCTAATGTATATAAACCAGATTCCACTAAAATACCCTTTTCATCACCATAGTCCAATTTATTTGTCCCCATATTAGGCGTATGTTCCAGCTAGTATTTAACAGCGGAATAATACCCAAGTTTCTCTCAAGGATTGGCAGATGTAGGAGTATGTATCAATTCCTCCAAAATACTTATTTTAGGGGCATGTAGGTGGCTCAGTTGGTTAAGCCTCTGACTCTTGATTTTTTTTTTTTTTTATGTTTTATTTATTTCTAGGAGAGAGAGAGAGACAGCGTGAGCAGGGGTGGGTCAGAGAGAGAGGGAGTCACAGACTGAAACAGGCTCCAGGCTCTGAGCTGGCAGTCAGCACAGAGCCCGACGCGGGGCTCGAACCCACGAACCGCGAGATCATGACCTAAGCAAAAGTCGGACGCTTAACCGACTAAGCCACCCAGGCGCCCCAAGCCTCTGACTCTTGATTTCAGCTTGGGTCATGGTCTCACCATCATGAGCTTGACCCCCACATTGAGCTCTGTGCTAGGCATGGAGCCTGCTTGAGATTCTCTCCCCTTTTCCCTCTGCCTCTCCTCTGTTTATGGGTGCTCTCTAGTTTAAAAAAAAAAAAAAAAAGAAAAAAAACTCATTTTAGTGGAGAATATTCTTCTAATTTTGTGAGGATATTTTTCCTGATTGAATTGGTAAATTAAACTTTTTGTTTTGATTTTTATTCATGATTAACCATTAGCTTGTTGCTAAAAAACTGCAATATGTAGTTTGGACTTATGTAAGATTCACTTTATTTGTGATTTTTTCCCCTAGATTTCAGAGGGAGTTTACGCAAGGAGTAAAACCTGACTGGACCATCGCACGGATTGAACACTCAAAGTTATTAGAATGATCTTTCTTGGAAAAATCACCTTGTTGGACTTTTAGCAATTACTATGAAAAATTAAGGGAAAATATTTGGATCAGTTGATCTTCACTTAGTCAAGTCTGTGGATCACTTTTGTATTATTTTGAAATATTCCTTGTAGTATATTGACATGGTACAATAAAGCCTTTTCCACAGATTGTTATCACCTTCTATAAAAGAGATCAAAGTAGAAAAAACTACAGTAGCCCATTGTTGGTGTCCTATTCAGTATCATTTCTAGTGTTACCTATATTGTGTATGTACACAGACTACTTTTATAGACAGTAAGGAAGGTATTGAAAAAACTATACCTTTCTAAATTAATAGTCCTTAATATTTTGTGGTTAATACATCTATGCCAATAATTCAAGATTTATTTTTAAAAATCACCATTGCTATTTGATTACCTCTAGTCACTAGCTATTTGAGAAGGACTAGAGGGAATTCTGTATTGGTCACTGCAGAACTAAAGATCAGTGAAGTTGAAGCTTACTAAAAGGATCAAGAGAAAAATATCACAGCAGTGCCTCAGCCACCTCTGGGATAATATCAGGTCTTCTAACATACTTGTATATTGAATCCTAGAAGTTGGGGTAGGGGAAACAAAAACAATGTAAGAAATAATGTCTGAAAATTTCTCTAATTGATGAAAACTATAAACTCACAGATTGAAGAAATTCAATAGGCAGGGTAACACATAAAGAAAACCCCACTAAGGTATACCAGAATCAAACCAGAGAAAATTATAAAGTGCTGTAGAAAAAAAGGATACATTCCATACAGAGAATGACTGCATATGACTTTTCTCAAAGTGAAAATTAGAGACCTTGGTATAACATCTTTAAAATGCTTAAAGAAAAAGCCTGGCAACCTAGATTCTATATTCAGCAAAAATATCCTTCAGAAAAGGTGATAAAATACTTTTTCAGATAGGGAAAAGATGAGTAAATTTGTTGCTAGTAGACAAGCAGACCTGTTTTTTAAGAAATGTTAAGGACCAATGGACAGAATGGAGTTCAGAAATAGATCCATGCCTATTGGACATTTGGTTTTTGACAGAGGTGCCAAAGTAATTCAGTGAGGAAAAGGTAGTCTTTTTTTTCATGTTTATTTTTGAGAGAGAGAGCATGCATGTGTGTGGACATGAGTGGGAAAGAGCCAGAGAGAGGGAGACGAGAACCTCAAGAAGGCTTCATGCTGACAGCAGAGTCTGATATAGGGCTCAATTCCAAGAACCATAAAATCATGACCTGAGCTGAAATCAAGAGTGGGATGCTTAACTGACTAAACCACCCAAGCACTCCGAAAAGTAGTCTTTTTTAACAAATAGGATAATTATATATTCAAATGGGAAATAAGTTTAGCTCTTGCCTCACACCATACATACTCTTAGTACAAAATTGAGATTGCAAAATAGGTCATAGACTTAGATAAAATCTAAAACTCTAGAAATTCTAGAAAGAAATTGAATTTTGAAATTGCTTTCTTTTGGGAGACCAAGATTTCTCAAGACACAAAGCATGAATCATGAAAGAAAACAATAATTGGAATATATTGATATTAAGACATGCCATATTTGTGATACATATATTTGACAAAAGACCTATATTTGGAATATATAAATGATGCTTATAGCTCAGTAATGAGCTGAATATTGAGCAGGGAAAAGCTCCAGCTTAGTTCCAGCCCCTGGGGCTCTCTGGTGTCCACTGGAACTCTGTGCTGGTTTCAGAGCCACACCAAAGGCAAAGAGCCCGCCTTCAGGGCTTATGTGCCAGGTATTTCTGGGGTCAGAACACCCTCACAGAGGGTCAAGAGACCTTGCTTCCAACAATCTCCAGTTAAAATCTGTCCTGGTCTCTGGTAGGAACCCACTAAAAGCATGCATGCTACATGACCATGGACAATCACCAGGAAGGCTCTCTCCAGGTATCTAAACTGCAGGACAGATCTCACCGAATAGAAGCTTCAAGGAAATTTAAAAAACGAAAAACATTTGAATGGACTCTCCATGAAAGACATTAAAATTGCCAATAAACGCATAGAAGGATGCTCTACATCCTTAGTCAATAGGAAAAGAGAACCACCCGGAGATACCACCACAAACCCACCAAAATGGCTTCAATTACAAAAACTGCAAGTACCAAATATTGGTGAAGATCTGAAGCAACTGGAATTCTCTAATATTGTCAGCAATCAAAATGGTACAGCCATTTGGAAGGTATTTTGGCAATTTCTTATAAAGTTAAACATGTGCTTACCATAGGATCCAGCAATTCTATTCCTAGGTACTTATCTGCTGGAGGTCCACTCCAGCCGGTCCAGGTGTCCCTGAAGATTGGAAGGTGTCAATGAGAGAGAGAGAGAGAGATTGAGAACCCCGAGATTCTTTCTGGTCACCAGGCAGGCATCTCTGCCCTGTCCGTCTTGGTGTCTTTATTTATACGTCAAATATTAACATGGCATCAGAAAATGGAATTTTTACAATGGATAGTTCTCTGTGATAAGATGTTTTGGAAAATTACAGAAACAGGTTTTACAGAAGTATTCTTGCAGAACTGCCCCAATTATAAGGAGGTTGAGTAACTAAGAAAATAACAGGGTGTTCTTAGTGAAAAACAGGATAACATACACATTTTAATAACGCTAAGATTAAGTCATAGGTTAAGTTGTAGACTCTTATCCATCCTCATCACAGCTGCTAGTGTAAGGGAAGGTGTTTGTGGAATGTAGGCCTTAGGGAAGAGACTGCTATACATCATCAGCAAAGGAATATGTAGTAACTAATGTTCTGCCCTTATCTGTTCCTTCTAAGTGAGGCTTTTTGTCTCTGGGAAAGACCTAATTGTCCAGTTATATTCCTTATGGCACGAGAGAGCCAACCATACCTTTAAAGAGTTTTAGCTCATTTCCAATACATAGAATAGCCTCTTCGAGTGCATTTACCTTTGTGTCTAGTTTTTTGTCTATGAATTCTTTAATAGGTAGGGCATGAGAAACATTTTTAGTTAGTTGATTTGAACTGTATGAACTTCTTGGACTAACACAACAGTAGAAACAGAATTATACACGTAAAAGTCAGTCTTTTATGAGTAAGGGTCATTAGCCTGTTCATAGCTCAAGGGAAAGTATGGAGGAAAACAGGACCTACTGGAGACATGATGCCTATTCCCATAATCAAAAGAAGAAATTCCCACAATAAGTTCCTTCACAAGGTGCAATCATCACATCAGGGCCAGAATAAGGGGACAAGTTACCTCCAATACCAATCAACAAGGTACCTTGGGGGTCTGTGCTCAAGTAGAAATAATTGAGTGGGGGTAGATATCAGTCGTCATCTGATGGCAAGAGATTGTGCAAACTTGCCTTAACCTCACAAGGAATTTTCTCAACTTAATTCAGAAAATGGCTCCCAACACTTATCCAAGAGAAGTGGAAACATACATCTACACAAAGTGTTGTATGCTCATAATAGCTTTTTTCTTAATGACTCCAACTGGAAAGACCCTCAAATGTTCAGTAGATGGATGGATACACAAGTGAGTGAAGGAAGCCAGACACAAAAGAGTACTTACTGGATAATTATATATTTTTTTAATGTTTTATTTATTTCTAGGAGAGAGAGAGAGAGAGAGAGACAGCATGAGTAGGGGAGGGTCAGAGAGAGAGGGAGTCACAGACTGAAACAGGCTCCAGGCTCTGAGCCGGCAGTCAGCACAGAGCCCGACGCGGGGCTCAAACCCACGAACCGCGAGATCATGACTCGAGCGAAAGTCGGACGCTTAACCAACTAAGCCACCCAGGCGCCCCTGGATAATTATGTTTATTTGAAATTCTAGAAAAGCTTAAACATGTTCATTGCAGAATTGCTTACAATAGTCAAGATATTTTATCTGAAGGGACATAGTTTGATTTGATTTCTAGCTAGTTTATCATCTAAAGCTCTTTGAAAATATTTGGCTACATGTTAAAACTTTCCAAATTGGCAATTTTTCATTTCATTGTACTTTTTATGATTAAATCCCCTATTTCAGGTGTAAGCCCAGTCACACTAAGAGAACAAACTTCCTTTCTTTCAGGTATTGGGTGTACTCTGTCAACTCCAACTGTTTAAAAGTTTCCTGAAGTTTATTTTTAAAGTCCATTATTAATTTACCATCACTTTCTTTATAATTTTAAATCTGCCTTCAATTATCCATAAAGGAAAAATGACATGTCCCTATGTAGTGCATTTCATATATACTTTTTTTCCCCTTTTGAAGCCATTTTCATATGCACAGTTGGGTTATTTAAATCTCCTGCTGTTCCACATCCTGCTGTTCTTAATCATTTTTTGCTTTTTTGAGAGGCTAGCAAATAAGTAAGCTAACTGTAAATTAGATAGCCAAGGAAGATATACAGTAACACCCTGGACTGCAAGTAACTTGTTCAGTGAATGCTCCACAAGAGGAGCACACATTTGGGGCACCTGGGTGGCTCAACTGGTAAAGTGTCTCACTTTGGCTCAGGTCATGATCTCACTATTCGTGAGTTCGAGCCCAGCATCAGGGTCTGTGCTGACAGCTCAGAGCCTGAAGCCTGCTTCAGATTCTATGCCTCCCTCTGTCTCTGCCTTTCTCTCTCTCTCTCTCTTTCCCTGTCTCTCTCAAAAATAAATAAACACTTTTTAAAAAGATGAGCAAGCACTTCTAATAAATTTTAACTTGATAAATGAGCAATGTTCTTGCATTACAAGTAGAACGGACATCCAATGTCACATGATCACAACTGAGCCAATGATTCTCTCCCTCTTTCTCTCTCTCTTTCTGTGGGATTATGGGTGATTGTCTCCAATGCTTGGATGCACAGTCTCAGGTCATGGTGTTTGGTAGAAATTGGTGATTTTTTCAAAACATTGGGAAGGTGCCCACAACGGGTACTAGTGTAATTTTTGTCAATTCAAAGCACATATGGACAGTCGTTTGCTTTTCCATACAAGAGTAAGCTTAGGAATGCTTTGCTTCATTCTACTTCGGCTTTCAACAGATTTAGACCCTTTCTTCTTCTCCCTTATTGCCAGTTACATTGCATACAGTATATGACAAGAGTTTATTAATACCGTACTGTAGTCAATATCTGTGCAAGCGAATACAATGGCCCTTATACAGAAAAGGATTCCACTGAGCCAATAGATAGCAGTGATTCCATTAGTGATAGTAAAAGTCATCCTGGACAATAATCCTCCTCTTGTCTCCCTCACACCAGCCATGAAGGTTTTCTTTTTCTTTTCTTTTTTTTTTTTTTTACAAATAGTTTATTGTCAAATTAGTTTCCACATAACACCCAGTGCTCATCCCCACAAGTGTCCTCCTCCATGCCCATCCCCCCTCCCCCCCACATCCATCAGTCCTCAGTTTTTGTCAGCATTCAAGAGTCTCTCATGGTTTGCCTCTCTCCCTTTCCCCCACCATTTCCACCCTTCTTCTCCCCCTTGGTCCTCCGTTAAGTTCCTCCTAATCCTCCTATACGTGCACACATATGATATTTGTCCTTCTCTGCCTGACTTATTTCGCTCAGCATAACACCCTCAAGGTCCATCCATGTTGCTACACATGGCCAGATTTCATTGTTTCTCATTGCCATGTAGTATTCCATGGTATAGATAAGCCACATCTTCTTGATCCATTCATCTGTTGATGGACACTTAGGCTCTTTCCATGTTTTAGCTATTGTGGAGAGTGCTGCTATGAACATTGGGGTACATGTGCTCCTATGCCTCAGCATTTCTGTATCCCTGGGGTAAATTCCTAGCAGTGCTATTGCTGGGTCCTAGGGGAGTTCTATTGTTCGTTTCCTGAGGAACCTCCACACTGTTTTCCAGTTTCCAGGGGCTGTACCAGTTGACATTCCCACCAACAGTGTAGGAGGGTGCCCATTTCTCCACATCCTCGCCAGCATCTAGAGTTCTCTGATTTGCTCATTTTAGCCACTCTGACTGGTGTGAGGTGGTATCTCAGTGTGGTTTGGATTTGTATTTCCCTGATGAGGAGGGATGCTGAGCATCGTTTCATGTGTCTGTTGGCCATCTGGATGTCCTCTTTGGAGAAGTGTCTGTTCATATCTTCTGCCCATTTCTTCAATGGGTTGTTTGTTTTTCAGGCTTGTAGTTTGGTGAGTTCCTTATAGATTCTGGATATTAACCCTTTATCTGATATGTCATTTGCAACTATCTTTTCCCATTCCGTTAGTTGCCTATTGGTTTTCTGGGTTGTTTCCTTGGCTGTGCAGAAGCTTTTAATCTTGATGAGGTCCCAATCATTTATTTTTGCTCTTGATTCCCTTGCTTTTGGGGATGTGTCAAGTAAGAAGTTGCTGCAGTGAAGGTCAAGGAGGTTGTTTCCTGCTTTCTCCTCTAGGGTGTTGATAGTTTCCTGTCTCATGTTCAGGTCCTTTATCCATTTTGAGTTTATTTTTGTGCATGGTGTAAGAAAATGATCTAGTTTCATTCTTCTGCATGTTGCTGTCCAATTCTCCCAACACCATCTGTTAAAAAGGCTGTCTTTTTTCCATTGGATATTCTTTCCTGCTTTGTCAAAGATTAGTTGGCTGCATACTTTTGGGTCCACTTCTGACTTCTCGATTCTGTTCCATTGGTCTATGTGTCTGTTTTTGTGCCAATACCATACTGTCTTTATGATGACAGCTTTGTAGTAGAGGCTAAAGTCTGGGATGGTGATCCCTCCCGTTTTGGTTTTATTTTTCAGGATTCCTTTGGCTATTCGGGGTCTTTTGTGGTTCCATACAAATTTTTGGATAGTTTGTTCTAGTTTTGAGAAGTATGCTGGTGCAATTTTGATTGGAATTGCATTGAATGTGTAGAGTGCTTTAGGTAGTCATGACATCTTAACTATATTTATTCTTCTTACCCATGAGCATGGAATGTTTTTCCATTTCTTTGTGTCTTCTTCAATTTCCTTCATAAGTTTTCTATAGTTTTCCTCATACAGATCTCTTGTATCCTTGGTTAGGTTTATTCCGAGGTATTTTATGGTTTTTTGTGCACTTGTGAATTGGATCAGTTTCTTGATTTCTCTTTCTGTTGCTTCATTGTTGGTGTATAAAAATGCAACCGATTTCTGTATGTTGATTTTGTACCCTGCAGCTTTGCTGAATTCTTGGATCAGTTCTAGTAGGCTTCTGGTGGAGTCTGTCGGGTTTTCTACGTAGAGTATCATGTCATCTGCGAAGAGGGAAAGTTTGACTTCCTCTTTGCCAATTCTGATGCCTTTGATTTCCTTTTGGTGTCTGATGGCTGATGCTAGGACTTCCAGCTCTATGTTAAACAACAGTGGTGAGAGTGGACATCCCTGCCGTGTTCCTGATCTCAGGGGGAAAGCTCTGAGTTTTTCCCCGTTGAGGATGATGTTAGCTGAAGGCTTCTCATAGATGGCTTTGATGATGTTTAAGTAGGTTCCTTCTATCCCAACTTTCTCGAGAGTCTTTATTAAGAAGGGATGCTGTATTTTGTCAAATGCTTTTTCTGCATCTATTGACAGGATCATATGGTTTTTATCTTTTCTTTTATTGATATGATGGATCACATTGATTGATTTGCGAATGTTGAACCAGCCCTGTAACCCAGGAATGAATCCCACTTGATCTTGGTGGATGATTCTTTTTATATGCTGCTGGATTCGATTTGCAAGGATCTTGTTGAGAATTTTTGCATCTGTATTCACCAAGGATATTGGCCTGTAGTTCTCTTTTTTGGCTGGATCTCTGTCTGGCTTGAGAATCAGAGTGATGCTGGCTTCATAAAATGAGTTCGGGAGTTTTCCTTCGCTTTCTATTTTTTGGAATAGCTTGAGAAGAATTGGGATTAATTCTGTTTTAAATGTCTGGTAGAATTCCCCAGGGAAGTCATCAGGTCCAGGGCTCTTATTTGTTGGGAGATTTTTGATAACTGATTCAATTTCTTCACTCGTTATGGGTCTGTTCAGGTTTTCTATTTCTTCCTGTGTGAATTTTGGTAGTGAGTGTGTGTTTTGGAATTTGTCCATTTCTTCTAAGTTGTCCAATTTGTTGGCATATAATTTTTCATAGTATTCCCTGATAATTGCTTGTATTTCTGAGGGGTTGGTTGTAATAAGTCCATTTTTATTCATAATTTTGTCTATTTGGGTGCTCTCTCTTTTCTTTTGGATAAGTCTGGCTAGAGGTTTGTCAATTTTGTTTACATTTCAAGAAACCAACTCTTGGTTTCATTGATCTGTTCAATTGTTTCTTTGGTCTCTATGTTGTTTATTTCTGCTCTAATTTTTACTATTTCTCTTCTTCTACTGGGTTTAGGGCGTTCTTGTTGCTCTGCCTCTAGTTCCTTTAGGTGAGCTGTTAGATTTTGGACTTGCGCTTTTTCGAATCTCTTGAAATAGGCCTGGAGAGCAATGTACTTTCCTCTTAGGACTGCCTTTGCCGCATTCCATAGATTTTGGATTGTTGTGTTTTCATTTTCATTTGTTTCCATATATTTTTAAATTTCATTTCTAATTGCCTGATTGGCCCATTCATTCTTTAGAAGGGTGTTCTTTAATCTCCATGTTTTTGGGGGTTTTCCAGACTTCTTCCTGTAATTGATTTCAAGTTTCAAAGCATTATGATCTGATAGTGTGCATGGTGTGATCTGTATTCTTTTATATTTATTGAGGGCTGCTTTATGTCCCAGTATGTGATCTATCTTGGAGAATGTGCCATGCGCACTTGAGAAGAAAGTAAATTCCCTGGCCTCAGGATGTAAAGTTTTAAATATATCCGTCAGATCCATCTGGTCCAATGTGTGTTTCAAGTCCATTATTTCTTTAGTGATTTTTTGTCTGGATGACCTATCCATTGCTGTAAGTGGAGTATTAAAGTCCCCTGCTATTAGCACATTCTTATCTATAAGCTTGTTTCTGTTTGTGATTAATTGTTTTAGATATTTAGGTGCTCCCATATTCGGTGCGTTGACATTTATGATTGTTAGTTCTTCCTGATGGATGGACCCTGTAATTATTATGTAGTGCCCTTCTTCATCTCTTATTATTGTCTTTAATTTAAAGTCCAGTTTGTCTGATATAAGTATCGCTACTCCGGCTTTCTTTTGATTTCCTGTAGCATGATATATATTTCTCCATCCCCTTACTTTTAATCTGAAGGTATCTTCCCGTCTAAAATGAGTTTCTTGCTGTCTATGTGACAGCATATAGATGGATTTTGTTTTTTAATCCATTCTGCTACCCTATGTCTTTTGATTGGAGCATTCAGCCCATTTACATTCAGTGTTATTATTGAAATATGTGGGTTTAGAGTCTTTGTATCTTTTGTAGGGTTCATGTTTGTGGTGGTGTCTCTGGTATCTTTGTTCCTTGCAATCTTTCCTTCAGAGCATCCCCCTCAGGATTTCTTGTAGAGCTGGCTTAGTGGTGACCAATTCTTTCAATTTCTATTTATTTGGAAAGGTTTTTATCTCTCCTTCTATTTTGAATGACAGGCTTGCTGGATAGAGGATTCTTGGCTGCATTTTTTTACTGTTCATCACATTGAAGATCTCCTGCCATTCCTTTCTGGCCTGCCAAGTTTCAGTAGATAGGTCTGTCACCACTCTGATAGGTTTCCCTTTGTATGTGAGGGCCTTTTTCTCCCTAGCTGATTTCAAAATTCTCTCTTTGTCCTTGTATTTCGCCATTTTTACTATTATATGCCGTGCAGAAGATCGAGTCACGTTACGTCTGAGGGGAGTCCTCTGAGCCTCTTGTATTTCCACGTTGACTTCCTTACCCAGGTCGGGGAAGTTCTCTGCTATAATTTGTTCCAGGACTCCTTCAGCACCTTTCCCTCTCTCTTCTTCTTCTGGGATTCCTATGATATGGATATTGTTGTGTTTGACCGCATCGCTGAGCTCTCGAATTCTTCTTTCCTGTTCCTGGATCAGTTTGTCTCTTTTTTTGTCAGCTTCTTGTTTTTCTATAATGGTGTCTTCTAAATCACTTATTCTCCTTTCTGCTCTTCAAGTCCGTGCATTGGAGGCCTCTAATTTATTATGTATCTCATTTATCGCATTTTTAATTCTTCATGCCTATTTTTATTTTCCATTCTGTCTGTAGCCATAGTTTCTTTGATGTCCCCTATGTGTTTTTCAAGCCCAGCTATTAATTTTACCATTATTATTCTAAAATCTTGTTCAGTTATGCTGCTGATATCTGTTTTGAGCAGTTCATTAGCTGTCATTTCTTCTTGGAGTTTCTTTGGAGGAGAGCTCTTTTGTTTCGTCATTTTAGTTAGCTTTCCGGCTCTTGTTGGTTTTACAGACCTGTTATGCTCTCTGTTTCTATGAGCTCTGCTATATCCATGAAGACTCTGACTTTCCAGGGCCTATCCTTTCAGAGAGTGTTTTTTGAATGGTATCTCTTGGTCTCTCTTGTTGGGACCTTGGTGATTTTATTTTCCTATTCGTAGTGATATTTGGGACTCTCCACCTTGTGTACTCTAGCTTGTTTCTTGAGGTAGCCCTGGAAAAGAAAACAGACAGACAAACACACAGGGAGCAGGAGCACACAAACGCACAGACTGATTCAACTAACATGCAAAGCGAGAGGGAAAACGAAAAAGTTAAGAGAAAAGACAGAGGAGGGAGGGTGAATAATATGGAGTATAAAATACATAAAAGGGTCAAAAAGGGGAAAAGAAAGGGAAAAAAGAAGAAAACCGATGGACAATGAACGGTTTAAAGCATATACCTGGATTTCCCAGCTACAGTTAAATAGCCGTGTGTATGCAGTGTTGGTTGAAAAGCATAGAGAAAGAGAGAGAAGGCAGGGCGGGATGAGGCAAAATTGGAAATAGAATGAACAGGCAGAAGGCATACGAAGCTTTTTTCAAAGAGGTAAAGGGTAGAATATGGTTGGATAGGTGAGAGAAGGATGCTGGAATTATCCAGAGAAACTATATAGTCTAATTACTCCTGAGAGAAAGAGCTGAAAATGTCGGTAGGTGTAGAATTTACATTTACAGAATGGACTTGTGATTGTTTAAGCAAGCTGGCGACCAGAGTTAGTCAGGTCAGTGTTCTGGGGAAAAAAGAGAGAAAAGAGAAAGAAGAAGAAAAAAAGAAAGAGGAAAAAAAGAGAAAAAGAAAAAAGAAAAAAAAGAGGGGAAAAAACGGGAGGAGGGTAGCTCTCAGGCAGGGATAGGCGTGGTGTGATCCAGTGCCTCAGGCGGGAGCTCTGCTTTGGCGGTTGTGGGGAGGAGAGTGACGGTGCTCCAGTCCCTTCTCGAACCAAGCGCTGCACCTCGCTTTTTTGGGCGTGTAAACTCCCCGTACCGGGGGCGCAGACGAAGTTGATTGCATTCTTCAACCCAGGCCAGTTCCAATCTCCAAATCCCAGTCCGCGGGCCCCGCTGAAATTGCCTTAGACACAGCTTCCCAGGCAACCCCCTCTGGCAATTCCAGGCTCCCTGCCGAGCTCTGGGGGCGGAGTCAGGATCGCTGCTTCCTTCTCTGGGTCAGAATGGTGCGCAAGGGTGGGGGCTTGCCCGCAGGGTGTTCTGAGCTCGAGCCCGCTGGAGTGAGGAAAACCGGGTCCCTCTATGGCTCGTCACCCAAAACACGAACTCACAGGCTAATTTCCCAGTTTTTAGTTCCTTGCCTTCCCTCTCGAGTCCCAGCCAGCCAGGGGCGCGGATGCCTGGTGTCTGCGCGGCTCTTTCAGGGACCCCAGCTGCCCGGGAGCTACAATGGCGGCAGGCGCGCCACCACTCTGCAGTCTAGCCTCCAGGAACCAGCACAAAGCAGCAGTTTGTTTGCTCAGCCCCCCCCCAGGACCAGTTGGCGCGAGGGGACCTGGTGTGCAGGTATTTGGCAAGTATGGTCTTTCTAACGGAGGTTTTTCTCCCCCGTGCAGAGGTTTTTCTGTTTCGGACTCTCTCCTTTTCCCCTCTCACTCCCCGTAGAGGGTAGAGGGGGATCGTCTCCCACCCTGGAGTCTCCGATCCCGGCCCGATTTTATCTTCCCCGGTTCACACTCACGTTAGAAGGCTCTCTCAGTGGATTCTGCATCCTTTTTCTCTCAATCTCTCAGGTTTTGTAAGGTTTCCAATGGCTTCAGATCTTTTCTGTGTGATGTATGGGCGCGAGTGCAAGTACGGAGCTCCTTACTTCTCCGCCATCTTGCCCCCGGGTCCCAGCCATGAAGGTTTTCAGAGGTAAGTGCAGGTTAATTTGTTTTCTTTATATCTTGTATTTTTATTATTTTGTATTATATTACAATATTGTAATAATTTTTGTGTGAATATTTTTGGGTTGTGGAATGAATCATCTGAGTTTCCATTTCTTATGAGAAATTCACTTTGGTATGTAAGTGCTTGTGATTACAAGCATGTTTCTGAAATGAATTATGCTTGCAAACCAAGGTTTTACTACATATATATAATAGGATATAACATAATATATATCCTATTATGTGTGTGATATATATTATATAATGCTATATATATGATATATAATAAAATATACCATATTATACATGTACTAGAGAAAGAGAGGGAGAGATGGAGGGAGAGAATTTAAGGGATTGGCTTATGTGATTGTGGAGACTGGCAAGATAAGTGAGATAAGCGAGATAAACTGGCAAGTTCTGCAAGATAAGCAGCAAACAGGAGACCTAGGGAAGAGTTGACGCTGTAGTTCAAGACAGAAAGTGGTCTGCTGACAGAATTCATTCTTGCAGGGGAGGGGTATCAGTCTTCTTCTATGAAAACCTTCAACTGATTAAATGAGGCCCACCAATGGTATGGAAGAAAATCTGTTTTACTCAAATCTATTGATTTAAATGTTAATCTCATCTAAAAATACCTTCATAGAAACATCTAGAATACTGTTTGGCCAAATATCTGAGTATCATGACCTAGCCGAATTGACTCATAAAATTAACTGTCACAGCTACAGTCTACGACTATATACTCTCCCCTAACATTTAGCAATATTGTTTGCTCTTCTCCCACCTCTCTACATATACAGTTTTTATCTAAATCATTTGAAAGTAAGTTTCAGGCAGTGTATATTTCACTCCTAAATATTTCAACATGTATTTCCAAAAAATAAGAACATTATCCTACATAAATATAAGAACATTAGCAATAATTCCACAATATTATCTAATATTTAAGCCAAGTTTAAAGTTCCACCAATCGTCTTTAAAATGCCTTTGAACCCAGATCCAATCAAGGTTTCTACATTGCATTTATTTATTATGTTTCTAAAGTTCTTTTAAAAATTTTAGAATATCTTCCATTCATCTTTATGACATTGTAATTTTGGGGAGTCTAGAGAAGTAGACATATAGCATATCCCATAGGTAGAATGTGTGTGATTATTTTATTATGGTGTCATTTCTGTAAGCTGGCTGGAAGTTAGAGCTACAGGCTTCATTAGATTCAAGTTAAACATTTTTGGCAAGAATATCTTACAAGTGATCTGTGTACTTCATTAACATACGTGTGTGTGTGTGTGTGTGTGTGTGTGTGTGTGTGTGTGTGTATAGTGGTAGGCTATATAATAGTCTCCAGAAATGTTTATATCCTAATGCCTGGAACCTGTGAATATGTTATCTTACATGGCAAAATGGGAATTTGCAAACATAATTAGTGATCTTGTGATGGAGAGAATATCCTGGATTATCTGGGTGAGGCTGATGCTATCACAGAGGTCCTTATAAAAAGGAAAGCAGATAGGTCAGAGCCTGAGAGAAGAAGATAAAATAATGGAAGCAGAGGTGGAAGTGATGTAGAGCCATGAGAGCAAATGAAGGTAGGCAGCATCTATAAACTAGAAAAGGCAAGAAACAGATTTCCCCTGGAGTCTACAGAGAGAAAACAGCCATGCTGATCCATTTTAGACTTCTGACCTCCAGAACTATAAAATAATAAATCTGTGTTGTTTTAAGCTAAGATTGTAGTAATTTATTCCATTGGCAACAGGGATTTAATATACAAGATAATCCTTGCATGAATTCGATTACAGTTTGCAAAATAATGATTCTCTAATTCTATAAAACCTTCCATTGACACTCTATAAAACAGAGCCCCTTCCCTTCAATAAAAGTAATAAATCACCACAAACTCATGATTCTTAATCATCCACTGTAATATCAATTATAGTTACTATTCTCGTGGTGCTTAAATTGCTCCCAGTTTGGCAAGTGGGAGCCCTTATAATTTGTTTACCATGACAGGTTAAAGACTATCATGACCCTGATTTTAGTTTTTGAATGCTTCTGCATTTTTTTTTTGGCATAACAATATGTCCCAGGATCTTCATATCCATTTCCTGCCTCAGACTTGAAAAATCCATTGTTTCTTCAAAGAATCATGATGTCTTTTGAGTGATTGCTATAGGCTTGAATTCATCTGTTCAAATTAATATTCATATGTTGAAATAAAATTCAAATTCATATGTTGAAATCCTAACCCCCAATATCATGTTATGAGGTGATAAAGCCTTTGGAAAGGATTCAGTCATGAGGGAAGAGTCCTCATGAGTGGATTAATGCACTCAAAAAAGAGACTCCAGAAAGGTTCCTACCTCCTTTTGCCGAGGACACAGTGAGAAGATGGCCATTTACATCCAACAGGAAGGAAGTTCTCACCAACGCTGAGTCTGCTGTCACCTTGATCTTGGACCTCCCACTCTCCAGAACTATGAGAAATAAATATTTGTTGTCTAAGCCACCCAGTCTATGGTATTTTTATTACAGCAAACTGAGTGGACCAACACAAGATAATGTTTAGAAACCAAGCTTTGGGCATCTTGAAACATTTAATGTCTGCAAGAGAATGCTGATATTTATATATATTTGTGATTTTGGATCATTTATCTAAAGTAACTTTGAGGCATCTAAATGTAGACTGTTTCCTTTTATTTCTGTCAACCTTATTTAAAATAATTCCTTCCCGTTCACTCTCTATGCCTTGACTCAGATTTATTTTGGTTTATAGGACTTATCATATCCGCCATTGTAGTATATATTACTTTGTTGATTTATTCCATTGTCTTTCCAACTAAGGCAAAGACTTTGTCTATCTTGTTCACTGCTGTATTTCCCAGGCCCAGAACAATATCTGGTACATGGCAAACCTCAGTAAATATTAGTTGAATGAACAAATAAATGAGCAAGCCTCACTACTACTGAGTGTCCAGGCTCACATGACAGGAACATTCTCCCTCCTCCTTTTGACTTGATGCCCTAGCAAGCTGGATGTAGTTTCTTTTATTATGTATAATCCCCTTCTCAGTGGGTAAATGGTATTAGTGACCTTGCATTTACAGTCCTATAATAAATGTCATTTATTCCAAATACCACACGGTGGTGCTAATTGTGTTTAGAATCTAAATGCTGGGATGGGAAGTAAATTTGATATGGTCTGAAGCCTCTGAGGAATAGGAACCTCTGGCAGGTTTTTTGTAGATACATATGTTATAGGAAACTGCTCAATAAAAAGTTTAATAAACAGAATGTGTCGATGTTAAAAGGGTTAAGTGCATGAGTCAAATCAGAGGGAACTTACCTACACCTCTTCTCTGATTTCTGGAACCACAGGTTTTATCATTCAGTTCTGCTGTGATTACTCCCATCCTCAAAAGGCTTTTTTTCTGGATGGTGTAGTGTATCAGTCAAGATAATATAGATTATGCAGTAACAAATAATTTCCAAATTTCAGTGGATTGAAACAAACAAACAAAAGATACATGTTTTGTTCACACTGCATGTCCAATAAGAGAGATGCGGGGGCTCTGCTCAGCAGTGCCATCACCTGCGCTCCTGGACACAGCTGAAGGTCAGCCACTACCTGATATGATGGTAAATGAGACCCTACCTCTGAAGGGTCTCACACGAGCAGTTAAATACTAAACTTGGAAGTGATACAGTTCATTCACCAGAACATGACCCCACTCAACTACAGAGGTCCCCCAAGTACAATTTTATCGTGTGGCTGGAAGATGGAGAAGCATTTGGTAAGCAGTAACAATAGTTAACACATGCTGCAAGTCACTATCTTTCTTGTTTTAATGAGAAGAATGGCTATTGTAGAGCCACTGAACCCTTACTATTGCATCAGAAAGATCAGGAAGCTCAGGAGAAAAAGGGACTTCCCAGATCTTCTGGTGACTTATTATTAGTTGAAAATTATTTACTACTCTGCTGTAGGAGACTGAAAGCGAAAGTCTCTATTTCTGTATACCAATGACTGCAGATCTTAAACCAGTGTTAAATGAAAAAGGCCATAGAACACCTGAATTCCATTCTCTTCATTTGATGAGATCTACCAAAGTGCATCAAAACACCCCTTATATAGGGGCACCTGGCTGGCTCAGTCAGTTGAGCATCTGATTTCAGCTCAGGTCATGAACTCATGGTTAGTGGGTTTGAGCCCTGCATTGAGCTCTGTGCTGACAGCTCAGAGCCTGGAGCCTGCTCCAGATTCCATCTCTCTGTCTCTCTCTCTCTCTGCTCCTCTCCCACTTGTGCTCTCAATCACCCTCAAAAATAAATAAGTGAACTTAAAAAAAAAACCTCTTAAATTAATGGGGATATCAAACAAAATAAAAATTGATTCGCTATGACCTTATATAGTGTCAACCTTATTATAAATTGTTTATTTTTTAAAGTTTATTTATTTATTTTGTTTTTTTAATGTTTTATTTTTGAGAGACAGAGAGAGACAGGGTTAGTGGGGAAGGGGCAGAGAGAGAGGGAGACACAGAATTGGAGCACCCTGTCTGTCCCCCTCCCTGCCCCCTATCCTGGCTTTATCCTGGCTCAGAGGTTCTAGGCTCTGAACTGTCAGCACAGAGCCCCATACAGGGCTCGAACTTACCAACCGTGATATCACATGAGCCAAAGTCAGATGCTAAACCGACTGAACCACCCAGAAGCTCCAAGTTTATTTATTTATTTTGAAATAGAGAGAGCTTGAGCAGGGGAGGGGCGGAGAGGAGAGAATCCCAAGCAGGCTCAATGCTATGACTGCAAAGCCATGCAACACGAGGCTCCATCTCATGCACCCTGAGATCATGGGCTGAGCAGAAATCAAGAGTCAAGTGCTTAACCAACTGAGCCATCCAGGAGCCCCTGTAAGTTGTTTATTGTTTCAAATAATAATTTTTAAAAACTTAGGTAAAATAAGACTTTATGAGAATACTCAACCTTGGTCATTCAATCTCAATTTGAGCATATGCAAATATTGATCATTTAGGACTAGTTCTGACTACATGAAACAACTTTTAAGATCATGACTTAAATAATATGGAAGTAGTTGATTTTTCTTACACATAATAGAAGTGCAGAGATAGGATACTTTGGACTGGTATGCCAACCCCACAGAGCCTTTGGGTGCCCAGGCTTCTTCAGTCAGCATTGCCTTCCTGAGAGTGTGATCCTTGTCCTCATAGTACACGATGGCTAGTAGAGCTCCAGTTACTAAATCCATATTCCAGTGGCAGGACGAGGGGGAAGGAAAGAATAAACAAAGATGTACGTGAGCTGTCTTTTAGGATGCTTTCCCAGAGATCACACAAAACACTTCCATTTAATTTCATTGGCTAGGAATTAGTCATATGGCCATACACAACTTTGTTAGGGCTGGGAAATACATTTTTAGCTGGGTACATTTTATTGCCCCAAATAAAACTAGGGGTCCTAAGACTAAAGGAAGAGGAAGACACAACTAGCAATTTGCTCTAATTGGGTTATTTGGGTCATGAATGTGGACTCTTCTAGATGGCCAACAGGCACGCCTTGCCAGATTTGCTGACTGAGAGTGAGCTTTTAGACACCCCTCGTGCTTTCTAGCCAGGATCTAGTAGTAGTTCTAAACGCTGTCCACCTAATTTTTAAAACCTAGATGAATAGAGCACCCAGAGAAGATTTTGATCCCAAAGTGACTTAAGGGATGCTCCATATAATATATCCAGACCTTTGAGGGCTCACTTCCTGTTGCTTACACCACACACATTCCTGTCTTGAGGACTCTGCATATAGTTTATCCCATATTCAAAAATAGAAACCTCCTCTTGACTGTCCTCCCCTCCATTTTATAAACCAAATCAGTCTATTGGACATTTGCTGGGAGCTGCACCAGCCTCTATGGATGGCAGTCACAGCAAGGAAATGGCAGAGTTTGCACAGCTACTGTCATGAGAAATGAAAACTGGTATCTCCTGCTACGACTGGCTCATGTTGTGCTGGTATTGACCAGGCCTCACAATATTCCATATCAGACCAATATTCTGAACATAAATACCTCATAAGGAAAAGCATATTCCTGCCTTTACAAGAGAGATTTTAGATGAAAGCTCTATGGATGATTGTCAAAAGGCTCTTCCTGAGGACCTTGCAGATCCAAGACTTAGAGGGTTAAGAAAACAAGAATTACAACTGAGCCTGGCCCCGAGACAAAGAGCCTAATTTAGAGTTAAGGTACAGATAAAGGCAGAACTTAAGTTAATACTTACACCTTCTCCTAATTGGTGATGTATGGCAGTCCCTTCCCCAAGGCCTACTTTCTGCAAACACCCTCCCTTACAGGTGGCTGGGATGAGGATAGATAAGAGTAGCTAAAACATTACCCACAAACAAAAGGCTGACACTTTTAGGGCCTCCATAGTGTTTCACACATTCAGCATCACATAGGTTTCCACAAACAACTTATTAACCAACTCAAAAACATACATTTGAGAGTCAGACAGAATGACTCTTAGCCCATCTATACACTTAACCTATGACCTAACCTTAGCGTTATTAACTTAGAACAAATATGTATCCTGTCTTTTACTAAGAATGCCCTAATTCTCTAGTTATAAGATTTACTTAACCTCACTATAATTGGAATAGTTCTGCAAGAATATTTCTGTAAAACCTGCTTCTGTACACTTTCCAAAGCATCTTATCACAAAGAGCTATCCATTGTAAAAATTCCTTTTTCTGATGTCATGTTATCATTTAACCTATAAATAAAGACACCAAAACCGACAGGACAGAGATGCCTGCCTGGTGATCAGAAAGAATCTCGGGGCTCTCTCACTCTCTTTCGCCGACACCGTCCATCCTTCAGGGACCCCTGGACCTGTTGGAGCCGGCGCGGCCTCTGGCAGACATTCTATCAAAATTTGCTTCATATACTTGCTTAATAAATTGCAACTCTGGTTCAGTTCTGTATGAGAAGTAGTTAAAGTGTCCCGTGACACTCTTTGCCTTCGTGTGAAGAAATCCATCAGGAAGAGTGGAAAAAGTACGTAATCAGATCCTTTGATGAGCCTTTCCTTAGCCTCTGACTGTGAGTGCAGAGGGGATATGGGCAAAGCTGCATGAGTTTAGCCGAGCACCCTGTCTGTCTCCCTCCCCGCCCCCTATCCTGTCTTTATTGGTCTTCGGTATGTGCATTGCAATATGGCAGCCTACTCATGGCAAAAGCTGTGATGGAGCAAAATACGGTTGATCTCAAACAGAAACAACTATTCCAATAATTGGCTAATTTATTGTTAACTAATTTACTGCTAGGAAAGAGACTCCCTATTATTGCTCCCTTAAGGAGGAAAAAACTAACCTTAAAACTGACTTAAAATTTATGCCACGTAACAAATCATGTATTTTAGTTACCATCAGGTACTTTGAGGCAACATTTTTTCCTAGAGAGTACACCACAAGGCAGCATTGTCCAAAAGAAGTCATTCTCCGTGGCCTAATTGGAATTTTACTTGCTTCCCTACCTCCCTCCTCACCACTAGCCTCCAATTCGGCTCCTCAGGCACATCCAGGTTGTCCCTACCTTGGCATCTCTGCAAGAACCGTCCCTTTGCCAGCTCTGTGCTCTTTGCTCAGATCTTCAGTGGCAGAAGGTTCCGGTTTAAATGCCACCTCTTCTAGGAAGACTTTCTGCCCATCTTGTCTGAAGCAGTCTGACCTGATCATGCTCTGCACCTGCTTTATTTTTCTCACAGAATTGACTGTCATCCAACAATTTCTTGTTTATTTATTTGTGTATTGTCTGGCCTTCCTCCACTAGGATGGGGATTTCTAGTTTCAACTTAGTGCCTCATCATATCTGGCAAAATATTCTTTACCTCATTTGTGTTCTTAGGGCTACACACTTCTTTGTTGTGGGAGGAGCTGGCTTATTCACTGCAGGGTATTTAACAATAGCTCTGGCTCCCTAGTTGTGACCACCAAAAATGTCTTCAACACTGTCCCCAGGGGAACAAAGTCGCCTGAGGTAGAGGAACACGGATTTCAGCTATTGGCTGCTGTGTTGCCATGTTGGCATTCAGGAGGCAGTATCATCTGAGAGTGATGATACTTATTACCTAGCGATTGCTACAGATATTGGGCACTGTTCTGTGGGGTTTACATGTAATCAATGCAACATCCCTTACCACAGGTACTGTTATTATCCTCAGTTTACAGATTAAGAAACTGAGGTGCAGAATGATTGGTTAACTCGTCTAAATTCACACCATAAGTATGTGGGAAAGCTTGGGATTCAAACCAGACAACAGGATCCAGGACTCTGTGCCAAGATGAGTGGGTACTGCTGTGGGTATCTCCGTGCCCTGCCTCTGGTGGCAGAGACTGGGCATCAGATGATCAGATGGGCTCCCATCCCCCCAGCCCACACAGCAGTTCATTCAGTGACCATGGGCAAGTGACAAGTTTCCTCTCCAAGCTTCATTTACATCTGTATACAAAATCAAACACATAAACAAAATAATCTACAACTTCCATGCAGAGGTGCTTTAGGGATTGACTGCAATAGCATATCTGTAAACACCCTGCTTTCCAGCACACAGTAGGTCCTAAATTCATTTCTGCTCTCCTTCCCTTCCACTTGGCTCCATGCTCCAAGTACTGAAAGTAGGTCCTAAAGATCTTGGTTAGAGAAGCCCATTGGGAAAGCTAACCTTTAAGCAATCCACAGGGTTTTTGTTATTGTTGACCAGGAGCAGGTCAAAACAGCCCCCTTAAAAACAGCCTGCCAGGCTGGCATCTCGTCCTCTTCAGCTAATGACCAACAGCCACAAACCATCGGCGCCTCCTCATTAAGCCAAATGGAGCTTTTAAATCTGTACTGATTAGATACCCCGGAGCCTGGCTGACAAGTAGCTTTCCTGCTCCATTTCTTGATGTGAGTCAGTGAATTAATTGCCTGACCTATTGTTTTCCAACACGACCAATTAAATGAATTTTCTAAGGACTAGCGTGAGCCCTCTGGCCAGCAGGGGGCGGCCTTTGCCAACATAACTGAGTTGGTACTCAGGCTACCTGGCAGATCCCCACCAGAAATTGGGTACCTTTGAAAAGTTTGCTTAAGGAGCAAGCTGGGTGGCTCAGTCGGTTAAGCGTCTGACTTCAGCTCAGGTCATGATCTCACTGTTTTTGGGTTTGAGTCCCGAGTCCGGCTCTGTGCTGACAGCTAGCTCAGAGCCTGGAGGCTGTTTCAGATTCTGTATCTCCCTCTCTCTGACCCTACCCTGCTCATGCTGTCTCTCTCTCTCTCTCTCTCTCTCAGAAATAAATAAAACATTTTTAAAAAATTAAAAAAGGGTTTGCTTAGAACAGGGGTTCTAAATTTGGGGACCACCAATCTCTATGGATAGAATTCTGTGAACTTGGGTGGGGAGAAAACTATGTGTTTATCTTCACTATCATCTTATAGAAATTTGGCATTTTCTTCGATTATGAATGTAGGTAACAAATCACAGGTATCTGTGGATCCCACCGCAATTGCTGCAGACATCTTGAAATATTGGTTGTATCCCTCATTACTTCAAAATTCCAGTAGCAAGAGGACCTGCTGCTGGATCTTGTTATTTAATGCATTAATTAAAAAGCACCTTGGGGCCACTGGGTGGCTTAGTCGGTTAAGCGTCTGGCTTTCGCTTAGGTCATGATCTCGCGGTTTGTGGGTTCGAGCCTCGCGTCGGGCTCTGTGCTGACTGCCAGCTCAGAGCCTGGAGCCTGTTTCAGAGTCTGTGTCTCCCTCTCTCTCTGACCCTCCCCTGTTCAAGCTGTCTCTATCCTAGAAAAAAAAAAAAAGTTAAAAAAAAAAAAAAGAAGCACCTATGGACCATAGCACAAATCTGTTGCTTTTTGTTGTTGGTATTTTAATATTGAGAAAATTAGTTTAGTTTGCTTTGTTATTTTATTTTATTTTACTTTGTTTTGTTTAAAATGTTCTGAGAAGAGGCCCATGGACTTTACCAAACCGCCAAAAGTATTCATGGTACAGAGAGGTTGGGAATACTTGACTGAAAGGCCACTATGCTGGTCTCTGGGGAAAAGAAGTTAGTCTTCAAGGCAATCTTTATACTTAATAATTGTTAGTTGTGACTCACCTCTTGCCCTTCTGTCTCCTCTGGTGACCTAAAGATGTGTCAAAACATATCAGAAGAATTAGTTACAATGCTTGTCAGTGTACCGTTTATATCAGAATGAAATTTTAGTGTATTAAGAATTGTGTTGAGGAGATTTTAGAGCATTCAGGATGCCTGTCATCCTGCCTTGGGGACGAAGGGCCTAGCTTTTCCAGCTGCCTTTGACTTCACATTTTCACTACACTTGGTTGATTTCCTGGGCTCAGGAATCATCTGAAACCGTAGGAGTTTCTGTCCATGTTCAGCTCTGAGAGAGTCACTTTTCAGTGAGAGGGCCTCAGCCCATGGGAGTGCTGCTTCCAGAATCTATTCTTCTTCGACTCCTGTAAGAAACTTTCTGAAATACGTACCCTAGATGTGGGGATGTGGAGAGTTTCTTACCCCAAATTCTTCTGTACCTTTTCCCTCAGGAAAGCACAGCCACACTGGGAGATGGCCCGGCTGGGCCTGGCTGGAGTGTCCAATTTTCCCCAACAACGCTGATAGCTTGTCCTGGGCCTCAGCCTTGGGGGCGCTCAAAAACCCAGCAAGCCCACGCAGTAACTGTCACCTCAGCACCTTCTCCTACCTCTTTCTGAACCTTCTACTTTCTCTGCTGCATCTTTATGCTGTCCCTCCCCCTACCATTCCTCAGGCCTGCCCTTCCATTCTCAGAACAAACCCTTTAAAAAAAAAAATCTCTAGGAAGACAATGGCTCCTGCAGTAACGATAATATCAAACCCAAGAAGCGTTCCTTTCTTAAAGACCTGTACCATACATTGTGTGAGGCACTTCTCATTTAACCCTCTCTCCCCAAATTCATGTCCACTTGCAATCTCAGAATTTGACCTTATTTGGAAATAAGGTCTTTGCAAATGTAATTAGTTAAGAACCGAGATGAGATCATCTGAATTAGGGTTGGCCTAAATCTAATGACTGATGTCCTTATAAGAAAAGGGGAGGAGATGCAGAAAGAAGGTCGTGAAAAGATGAGGCAGAGACTGGAGTTATGCTGCCTTGAAACCAAGATATGCCTGAGGCCAAAAGAAGCGGGGAAGGGGTAAGGAAAGATTCTTCTCTAGAGCCGTCAGAAGCAACATAAGCCTGCTAACACCTTGATTTTGGACTTGCAGCCTCCAGAACTATGAAAGTAAAAGTTCCCGTTATTTTAAGCCACTCAGTTTGTGGTGCTTTGTTACAGTAGCCATAGGAAACTAAATACGCCAGCCAACGAGAGGGGTATTATTACTCACCTTTGTCAAATGAAGACGCCAGGCTCAAGAGGCTACATATCTGCGTAGATTTGCACAGCCGGTGGAGACCTCAGACTTGAGCCCTGATTTAAGAAACCAACTTCCCTTCAGCAATATAGTATTCAATCAACTTTGATAGTTGATTAAAGTAATTCATTTTCCAGTTTGAGGGAGACATTGGGTGCAAGCTGTGGTTGCATTGCAGAGAGTATGGAATTCCCAGGGACCTCCAGCCCGTCTGGGGAGGGGAGAGGAGAAACAGAAACAGCGCTCATCCTCCTGCTTGGCCGCGTTGGAGAGGGGCCATGGCACGTGCTCTGCGGGACCCTTCCTTGAGGAGGCTCGCCCTCCTCCCTTCACTTGCTTCCTTTTCCGGGCTCTTTCCTGTTAGATGAAGAATCAAGATCTCCCTCTAAGGCAGGGCTCTTGTTACTACAGTGAGCCCTGTATTTCCCAGCAGAGTAGGGTCCGAAAGGCTATTAGGGACTTTTTCATAAGCCCAAAGTGGTGTTATATAATTTCTGGCTAAAATCACATATTGGTGAAAGAGTCTTGCTTTAGCTAAAGTGCACAATTTTTTTCCATAGGGACTTTCTAAGAAAATGGGGGTCTGTCCTTATAAAATCATTTCATTCCTGAGGCTCTTAGGGGTTTTGCCATATTTAACCTATCAGGCCTTGTAGTGGGTGTGGAGTTCCTGGGGACATTGGACACCTGTGTACCCCATCAGCATGGTGGCCAGCTGGCCTGTGACTTGCTTTGGTGATGCTTCCAGGAAGTCAGTGGTGCCAGGTCATTTGGCTGAGGGGCTAACAGTTTATTAATGTCCCTATCCCTGGCCTGTCAAGAGTTACAAGGTTACACACTGACAGGAGAGTTTTAATTTAAAAAATAGGATTTCTAAGACAAGATCAGTTTTAGTCTTGGCAGTCCTGGTACTGTCACTATAGGTAAAACTCATCCCAAGTTCAAATCCCAGCTCAGTTCTTACCAGGTGGGTGTCCTCAGGCAAGTTCTCAAACATCCTTGGACTCTGGGCCTTTCCATTTTGAAAACACTAACCCATCTCAAAGGCCTGTGGTAGACTGAAAATTTAAAAATCAAACAGGATAGAAGAATGGGAGAAAGCAAAGTAATAAAAAAAAAAAAAGTGCTATCCCCTCCCGCGGAATGACCACAGTTCTACATGCCCAAAGCAAGAAACAGATTATCCTAAATGATTTTTTTTCTAAACAAGCTGTTGATCTGCTTCCTTTTATTTTCCACCTAGCTTCTAGCAGAATAGATGATGGAGAAAAATAACCTATGTCAAGTTGGCAGTTTTTGTACTTATGTACATGACTGTGCTGTTATCAGTCCTGTGAAATCAAGGGTGCGTAAATATGTGAGAGAGCTTTTCTTTGTAGTTATGTTTTAGTCAGGACCCTTGAGCTTTTTTGTAATAGGATCCTAATGTCTTGAAGAAATAGCCTTCAATGTCAGCTGGTCCAGTCTCCTCATTTGACAGACAGGGAAACGGAGGCCAGAGAGTCATAGTCTCCCAACTATGTCGTTGACATAGTCTCTTGAGTCCCTTCAGGCCATATTTTCCTAATCTGTAGACGAGGCCCTATATTTTTATGGCCTAGAAAGGTGCCTGGCATGTGATAAGCCTCATATAAATGTTTGAGAGGCAGCAAAGCTTGGTAGTGGAGAGAAAAATCTCTACATCAGACTGCTGGGTTCAGATGCTGATCTTCCCCTTACTATTTTGTGGCCTTGGGTGAGTTAACTAAAGTCCCTATTCCTCATAGAACTGTTGTAATGATTAAATTAGTTACTATATGTAAAACACCTACTGCCCAACACATAATAAGCACTAGACAGGGATTAATTCTTAATATTGCTATTTTAAAAGAGATTACATGGTTTACATAAGGCTGCCCACTTAGCAGCAGAGCCTGAAAAAGAATAAAACCTGTTGGCTCCTACCTATGCCTACTCTACCAAACCAATGTTCCTCCCCAAAAAACTAGTTACACATAAACACAGGGTCCATTTATAACCTCTTTGAGGCTATTCTGACTCCTAGGATAGAGCTGAACTGTTAATTTCACCCACGAAGATAGTAGAGTTCGCAATACAATTTAATAAGCTGTGAGTAAGGTTCATGGACAAACTACACACGATTCCCCGGGACCAAAAGGAAGCTCTGCCATTTGTCTCCATTAGGGGGCGCCAAAGTGGAGACAAAGGTGCGAGGAAGAGGAAGAACTAGCTGCTTCCTGTTCTTCCTGTTCCTGTGGGGGTTACTCAGCAATGGCCCTTCCCCCTGACTCTTGCCCAGAGGCACTGATTTCAGTTGTGCAGTTTTTTCCCAACCTTCGCTGACACCCCTTGTCAGAGATCTGAATTTGGCCTCTAACATCCCCAGACACCAGCACGAGCCAAACTCCCTTCCAAACATCTAAAATGTAATAATCCAAGAAATACTACTACTAATAATCTTGGCCTCCCTTATTCCCTAGATGGAGGTAGTGGGTGCTTTGTGCAGTTACTACTTCTGCGATACTTCAGTGTTCCCTTTATGCTTTTTTAATTCTTTAACACCTGGTTAAAAATTCCTTATGTTAAATTCTCACTGTTAAAATAATTGGGGTGGTTTGTTTCTTCTTCTTCTTCTTCTTCTTCTTTTTTTTTTTAATTCCTAAGAGAGAGAGAGAGCATGAGCAAGGGAGGGTCAGAAAGAGAGGGAGACACAGAATCTGAAACAGGCTCCAGGCTCTGAGCTAGCTATCAGCACAGAGCCCGATGCGGAGCTTGAACCCACAAACCATGAAATCGTGACCTGAGCCAAGCCGGAGGCTTAACTGACTGAGCCACCCAGGCACCCCTATTTCTTCTGAGACCCTCGCAGATACACATGGGAACATGCATTTACAAAAATAAATATAATCCACTACTAGAGGCAAATGCAAGTCCTTAATCATCTCCTCTCCCTTCTCACACTCCATACTGGATATAAATTAGGACTTTTTTGAGTGCCTATCATTTACTCCATTCCGTATAGAGGAAGTCACAGTTATTAGCAGGTGTCTGTCCCACCAGAATAAAAAAAAATTTTTTTACCTATATGTATGTACACACTCATATATTGTAGACTATGCTTACCTAATGAAAACATAATGAAATAAAGTAGCATAAACATAACCCTATATTAGCATTTAAAGTCCTATTTCTCTTTTCTAAGAAACTTGGTTTCTTCCATTTCAAATCTTAACTAGAATTAGATCCCAGTTCTCTAATTTTAATCTGTTCCTACTTTATCTCTCCACTCAAAATGCCATAGTCCTTCATTTTTTCTTTGGTATAACTTATGCTAGGCACAAGGTAAATGCACAATAAATAGTGTCACAAAGGGAAGAGAATGCCAGAAGTGTTCATAATAGGAAGAAATCACTTTCAACCGAAGAAGCCAGCAAAGGCTTTACAGAGGAGATAGAATTTGGGTTGAATCTTGAAAGATGTGTTGGACTTGAAATAAGAAGAGAAAAGCCAGAGAGAACATGACGAAGCCTGATGTATGTGATCTAGATTCTCTATGACAGTGAAACAACTTGCTTTCTGCATCATGGAGTAAGACTACACAAAACCCACGACGAGGCTGATCCAAGAAGAAAAATATCCATACATAAAACCATGAGATGGACCCAAGGAGGAAAATCTATTTCTCTGGTCTCGGATGGGATGAGTCTACACTGCCATGTCGGAGATGCTATAAGATTCATTTCCTTCTTTGTTTATCTTTCCCACTGTACTGACGGTGGCTCCATTGTGCCCTCTTTCCCAACACTGCTCGAGGCCCCTCACCACCTCAGAAAACGCAAGCCCTCCCAATGAACAAACAGGATTTTTTTTTTTTACATTTTAAAAAATTCACCTAAATTTGCAGATCCTGATCTTACATTCAAAATCAAGCAGCCCTGTTGCATTATCATGTGTAATCCCTTTAGATTTTCCCTCAACATCTCAATGAAATTCTCTCATAAATCCCCTTCTTTGCTGACCAAGTGCTGTGCAGTTGCTGATTTTGCAAGATACGTGCTAATGTAAAGTATGTCTCCTTTGAGTCTCTTTATCACTTGGTTGCTCTCTGCTCCACCTTCTCCATATTTATGTCCTTATCAGAGCCGCACACCGTATTTCAAATGAACCTCAGTGTTCTTCCTGCCATGCCAGAATATTGACTGTAACCCGATAGCCTATCTCAAATTGGTTGGGGGGAGGGGAGGAGGATTCTTTTCCTCATTGTGGTTAAAATAGCTTGCCTAGTAAATGCCAGAATATATTTTTGCAGGTTAGGGTTTTTACAAAGAATAGTGTCAAATGCTTTCCGGAAAGGTGTTTAAATTATTTGGATAGGCTGCTTCAACCATTAACATGTTCCTTTGCAGCTTAACCTCGCAGGTTTGCAAGACAGTTTCCCCGCTGAAAATTTGTGCTGATTTCTTTGTAATTAAACATAACTTTCTTAGCGATCCCTACATTCAAGCTGTGGCTTAGAGCTTCAAAACGTTTTCCCCTGCTGTTGAAATCACGAAGCCCGTGGTCTCCCAGATATTTTCTAAAAGCCTCTCTTAACAGAGAAGAAGCCTTCACAGCTTCTGTCTTATTCAGCTGTTGCCACTGATAATTTCAAAGACATATTCACAGACTCTGCTCGGCATCAGGCAGCTGTTACGTGGTTACTGAGTGTTTGTGTGAGAATTTGTGGCTCCATGTCTCCTTTCAAGTCTCCACTTGCGTGGAGGATTGTCTGTTTGAGGAAGGTTTTGTGCTTTCCCCTGGTGCAGCGTGTTTCCTGTTTTCCTTGGGAGGGCTCTACGCTGTAATCGTTTTTCCATTCCAAGTGCCTTCTGGGCTGATTTACTTAACTGTTTTGACGCCTTCTCTGTGTCTAAATTTGCATTTCCGCAAGAGTTTTGGCATTTATTTCCTATGGGCAGAGCACATTTCACTTCTGTCTCATCCCTATCATTTCTCTCTGCTCAGTTTATCTATGCACATGCCGCATCCTTCCAGACCTGAGTTTTGCTTTCCTACTGCTTGGATTGATGTCAAGATGATTTATAAAGCACTCTCATCCCAGCGCCATGGGCCAATGATACCATCAGTTTAGCAGCTTCTGAACTGCTTACCTGGACTCGCCTATTGATTAAGGCCACTACCAGATACGGCTCATTCCACGCATTCCATCCAGCAAGCCCTGGTTTATAAGCCAGTCATTTATGACGAGCATCATTTCAGTCATCATGGCTAGATGTGCCTTTGGCACTTTTTTGATTCACATTCATAGACTTCAGTCACCCATAATTAAGTCCTGTTGCTGTTGCATGAATTATTTTATCTATCATACTTAATTCACCTCTCTCTTCTTTTGGAAATCTCTAGTGAGCTTCAGGCTTCATCCTGTATATCTTTTGTCTATTTCTGAAGCTAAAGCTAGATTGATTACACATTCTGGCCTTTGAATACTTTGTGCTCGTCCTCATGCCAGGAATAAAAAACAACCTACCACCAATCTCATTTTCTCCTTCCTTTCTTTTGCAGTATCCAAGGTTTTTCAGATCACTGCAATCCACCTGAAGATGGTAAGTGATTCCCTAGACTGGTGGTTCTCCACTGGGATGATTTTGCTCCCAAGGGACGTTTTCTGGTGTCATTTTTGGTGGTTTACAACTGATGATGCTGGCGTCTAGTGCACAGAGGCCAGAGATGAGGCTGAACTTCCTGCAACGCACAGGGCATCTCCTCACAAGCCCCAAATTTCAATAGTATAGAGGCTGAGAAACCCAGCACTTGACCGTGTGGTTCTAGTTGTACTTGAACGTGGTAATGACATACCTCTACACGTGCCATCCCAGATTCCGGTTACCAGGTCTCTAGATACAGGTGCCATCAGACTATTCTTTAATAATGTATCTATGTTTCCAACTCCAGTTTTGGGATTATGCGTGTGAATGGTTGAAATTGTGTGCAGAGCCCAAATTCGCTGTTAATCCTTGCTACCTTCTTAATTAAGTTACACATGATTCTGTTAACCAGGAAAGAGATAATACAGCCAGCCAGTGTACATTCATTCATTCACAAATATTTCACGAGGATATTTTGAGTGCTGAGCACTGTGGTAAGATGAGCACTGTGCTAGGTGCTGGGAAGCAAGATCAAAATGTTCTTTTGTAATCTGGGAATTTACAGTCTAGTCAGGAAGACTGACAAAATGGAGAAAAGTATTATGAAGAAAACCAAGAGTGGTGATACAGAATAATGGGAGGAAGGGAGAAAGGTGAAGAGAAGGGGGTTCTTAGAGCTAGAGGCCAGAGAAGACCTCTCTCAGAGGGTGATGTTGTGGCCAAGGAGGATCCAGTCATGCAGAAGCAGAGATGGAGGGAAGAGCTAAGGACCTTGGGCCAGAGCAGCTTGGCTTGTGGGAGGGATCAGTGTGGCCATCCCACAGTGAGCAAAGGGACAGTGGGCTTATCCCAGGGCAGAGAGAAACAGGAGGGCTACCCCATGCCAGGCTCTTCAAACCATAGGATACAGTAGACTTTACTCAAAGTGTTTTGAGATTTTCCCCATCCCCATAACTCCATCAGTCCTTCCCTGATTCTTTAATTGATGCTTCCACAATATTAGGTAAATGGCACTCAACAGTCCCTCTTTCAACGTGTATAGAAATTCTGAAGCTGCCAGTGCATTGGAGGCTTTAGCAGGAGAGAGATATCATCTGATCTGCATTTTAAAAGATCATTCTGGCTGTGATGTGTGGAAAATGGGGAACAGAGAGAAGATAAGGAAGCATCTGAAATTGCAATCACACTGGTCTCGATTTGGGCTGGGCTGGTGGCAGTGGAGATGGAGAGAAGGATGTGACTCTGAGAGATCTATCTGAATGTCTGGCCTATATACTGAATTTGGAGGGAGTGGAGGAAAAGGGAGAATCATGTCAGTGCCTGTAGTCCTACAGAACCACTCAGTGAAGGAAGTAAAAGGACTTTGGATCACTACTGACCACAAACATCAATCCAGAAGCCCCCTAAATCTTCACTTCTAGATATCCCAAGTGAGTTATGTCTAAAGGCAGAGAATTCATTCCTATTCACTGAATAGGAATTCATTTAGTCATTAATTCTGACCAAGTGACCTCCACTGAACCTAATCTAGCGAGATAGCAGTCAAGAAGGCAAGACGCAAAGGAAGGTGTGATGGCAGCATTGGTAGTAGAAGCCATGTGAAGAACAAGAGTACAGCTCTGGTCATTAGGTGGACTGCGCCTGGCCCAGTGGACAGATCCCAGCTTCCTTCAAAGACTTGGCTTACAAAGGAAGCATGTTGGGAGAGGCAGTGAGCTGGGAGCAAGGATTGGCCCTGTTTACCATCTGTGGGGAGGAGGAGAGCCACAGGAACAACAACGGCCCCTCATTTCTCCGCCTCACCATGGATCCATGGATGGTGAGACAGTCCTATCTCTGTTCTTTCTCGAACACTTGGCATGTATCTCACTCAGTAACCCACAGAAATATTGATGCTTACCATTGCACGTATAATCCCATTCCCCATTAATTTAAGCAAGCCAGCAATGGCTCGGACCTCTCTCTAAAGGAGAAATTCTTCTGTATTTAGAGACTAGGTTTTCTTGACCCGAATGGTGTAGAATATATCAGTTTGTACTTGGAGCAAAAGAGAATCTACTTCAATCACAGAGTGAAGTCTGAAAGTGCAGTTTGCTCTGAGCTCTGGGAAGTCAGCTCTTATGTGCCTTGGGTAATCTAAACATGACCTTTCCAAATGTTTTCATCTAAAGTAAATGATTTCACTCTCTTTCACCAGAGGAACATCGTCCTTTTATTATTTTCCTTATTGTTTCTGATATGTGTGGGGTTTCTTAAGTGTTCAGAGTTGTTCTTTGGAAATCAAGTCAGACCATTGCATTGGTGTTCCATGCTTTTACATTCAAATGAAGAGTCTTATTTTCCTTTGGATCTAATATTAACTGGGATTTTTGTGAATGTCTTTAAATCCTTTTCACAGCTCACTCTACTAGACTTGTTTACTTGGCCTACCTGAGCCAAGGTATATAATAGGGACACTGTTGAAGGAGTGGAGGTTGGCTGACTGCAGACCCAGTCAAGAGGAATCTTTGCTCAGACTCTAAAGTCATGACTCACTGAGAATCAAGTCCATGGGACTCTGGCCTTTCCACAGGGGTTCTTTGGAAAATAACCAAAACAAAGGCACATTCATGTCTATCTCTGTCTCTATCTCTATCTCTGTCTCTATCTTTCTCTGTCTCTATCTCACTATTCCTCTATCATTTCTGTCTCTCTCTATATCACTATTAATGTAGGCACTTTCAGCAATAAATATACTTCTCTTAATTGGTACACAGAATGAGTAGGTAAAATAGAGTAAAAAAAAGTGCTTTTTTGAACCACAACAACATGAAGTCACTCTGTTTCTAAGGCACTGGACTGTTTCTGTGTTTATTTGAAAGGCAAGTGTCTCTTTTCCCCTCCCATTTTGCTTTCTCCCATCACCCTCTGATTTAAAAGAACAGGAAGAGAGCATTAAGCATTTCCAAAAGAAATGAGGGGAAGAACAATGGGAGAGGAGAAAAGGAGCCATGAAGTGTCATCAGTGAAAAATCACCAATGGCAGGTGGTGGTGGCGGCGGCGGCTCTAGGACTTTTAAGAACAGGGATGCTTAACATTGAAATTTAAAGCTATTTGTTTCCTAGTGCTGAAGTATAAACACTGTTGCTTCCCTGGCTTCTTCTCCATCCTGACTAATGCTCCAACACTTCAAGAAAGTCGGCTTCATCCTCAAATGCCTGGTTAGGTGGTGTTTGGGGCCAATAAGCTATTTCTCATCTGGGTCATATTGGAGCAAAAAACTAAGAACAGCTTCATGAAGAGAGATGTGAATGGGACAGAGAATTCACAGGAGCAGCAAATTAAAACCAGAAGTGCTCTTGAGAACATAAGACACAAGGAATTCATAAACATCCTGAGGAGGACATTGAACTTTTGCAGGAAAGAGAGTTCCTCTCAACTATATGTAAATCTGAATGAATGGGTACCTCCGGCTCAAGTCTGAGTTAACATTCAAATACTTGTGAAGTAGGACCAGATATCTCAAGAATGCACAAGTAACTTGACAGATGAAGCACATCTAAGTTATTCACTCATTATTCAATAAATACAGTATAGAACAAATGCCGGTGCGTATACCAGACCTAGTAGCATATGATGGTGAACAGGACAGACACAGCCTCTGCTTTTACGGAGTTGACATTTATGTGGAAGGAGTAGGGGAAGATGCAGGGAGAGATGCTAAACATTTAAACAAATGATCAAAATAGTGATAGATTCTACTCAATGTTAATAATGGGAAGACTGTAATAAAAAAATACCAAAGTGGGCTACTTTATGTCCGGTAGTTGATGAGGTCTCTTGGGAGAGTGATATTTAAGCTGAGAGCTGAAGGCTGAGAAAGAATTCTCCATACAAAGAGCAAAGAGAAGAACACTCCTAGGCAAAAGAAGTGAGTGAAAAGGCCCTGAGGTAGAGGAAACTGGAGATTTCCAGGATTTCATGGAAGACCAATGACTAAAAGTTAATGAGAAAGTTTGAAAGGGTTATGAAATGAAGCCAACACATTAGGCAGAGCCATTCAAAGCTTCGTAACCCAAGGAAGAGAGTTCATATTTTCTTGCAGCCAGTAGGAAGACTCTGAAGGATTTTAAGCAAAGGAGTGATACCATCTGATGCTACAAAGAAAACGAATTGGCAAGGAGCAAAAGTGGAAGCAGCAAGACAAAAAGAAAGGCATCTCAGACATCCGGGTGAGAGAATCATCAGGATAGTGGCCGTGAGATGAAGAGGTGTGGGCAGGTGGGAGTATGGTTTGGATTGGGAGAGTAATAAATCAGATTTGCTGGTGGATTAGATGTGGATCATGAGAAAAATTAAGGGGACCTTAATTTTCAACAAATATGTATTGAGTGCTTACTATGTGCCAGTCACTGTTGTAGCTGTCCAGGATTCACCAACGAGGAAAACAGACAAAGATCCCTTCCCTTGTGGGTCTTACTTTCAACAAGAAGCACTCGTGTGGGCAACTAACTGGGTAGAATTGCTATGCCTTTTTCTTGGTTGAGGAATGCTGAGGAAGAAAGAGGGGCTTGAGGGAATCAAAAGTTCCATTTTGTCCATTTGCAAATACCTATGAGATCCCCAATGGAGAATTCTAGTAGTGAGTTGAGTCTGAATTTCAGAGGCGAAGTTTGAGGAATATTTGCAAATTGAGGAGTAATCAGCATATACATGGTATTTAAAGAGATCTAAACCTGGGGTGCCTGGGTGGCTTAGTCAGTTAAGCGGCCGACTTTCACTTAGGTCATGATCTCGTGGTTCGTGGGTTTGAGCCCCGCATCGGGCTCTGTGCTGACTGCCAGCTCAGAGCCTGGAGCCTATTTCGGAGACTGTATCTCCCTCTCTCTCTGACTCTCCCCAGCTCATGCTGTCTCTCTCTCTCTCTCCTAGAAATAAATAAAAAATATTAAAAAATAAATAAATAAAAAATAAAGAGATCTAAACCCAAGAGAATTGAGGAGACATATCTGGCCCTTGATAGAGTGTAAAGAAGGAAATGAGGCTCTGGACTTAGCAGTGAGCAACCCCAGTATTAAGGAGGTGGACAGAAGAGTATTTAGTAGGAGTGCCTGGATGGCTCAGTCCGTTAAGCATTTGACTTTGGCTTAGGTCATGGTCTCACGGTCCATGAGATCTGCGCTGACACCTCAGACCCTTGGAACCTGCCCCTCTTCTCTCTGCCCCTCCCCTGCTCACTTTCTGTCTTGCTCTGTCTTTCAAAAATAAATAAAGGTGAAAAAAATTAAAAAACAAAAAGAAGGGGGTAGACTAGCAAAGGAACCAGAGAGAGGGCGATTAGTGAGTAGGGATGAAAATCAGAAGACAGTTGGCCTTATGGATGCCAAGGAGGAAAGGTTAAAAGAAGGACAGTGGTCAGCATCACTGAAAGCTGATGTGAAGTCAAGTGAGACGAAGATAGACAATATTCCCCTAGATTTGTCAACATAGAGATCATTGGAAGTCTTGATAACAACAGTGGCAGCAGAGAGAAAGGAATGGAAGCCATAATGGATTGTGTCATGGAGGGAATAGAGATGAAAAAGAGGAAACAGACAGTACTGACAATTGTTCTAAGAGGCTGAGAAATAGGATAATGGTTGGGGAGTGATGCAGGGTGAGAAGAGGGTCTCTTTTATTTTGCTTATTAAGTGGGAGATGACAAAGTATGTTTACATGGTGTTTGGAATGATCCAGTATGGAGAGAAGCATTCATAATGAAGAGGAGAGAGGAGATAACAGAAGGAAACCATTTAAAGGACTGGGATCTGAGCCCAAGCAGAGAGCTGGCCATCAGGGTCCTTGCCCTGTGGCTGCAGGAAGAATACAATAAGGCAGATGCAGTTCTCTCCAGTGTGTCTTGTTAAGGACGCAAGTCAGGATCAGGAGCAAGGATCGGACACATCTTCTGTGTCTGTCACTCTAAGCCTCTAGTGTTAACTGGACTCGGTGTGGTCAGGCTCCTCTGGCCACAGCTAATGTCACAGGCCAGAGGGAGATGAAGAATGAATGAGGGGGTTTGAACTGCAAATAAATGCAACAGCCCAGAAGGAAGTTTCCAGGGTTCCAGTTTCTCTAGTAAGTCTTGCATCCTGCTCTGATCCAAGAGAAGATTTTAGTCCCTGTGAGGGTGTTTTAGAGGGCCTTGAGAATCAGGGGACCACATGTTTTCACAGCTGTGGATTTACTGTTACCCTGGACTGGCCAGGGGCAGGTCATCTGGGCTGAGGTATCGCTTAACCAACAAGCAGTTTTCTGTAGCAGAAGAAATTAAAGACTTCCTCCATATGTCTCTGGGGCAGGGAGAACTTGATGCAGGCCAGGCAGCTGTTGAGGAAGGACATGCTGTGACTGGTGAGAATAGAATTGGATAAGGGTGGGGCTCGGCCAAAGAGTCAGGAAGAGCAGCACAGGGGGAGTTTGTTGTTGGGAGCAGTGGAGGTGGGCAAGAATTGTTAGCTACAGCATGTTTTCCTGGCCAGGTTCTACATCAGTGGGGGAGAAGGGAAGATGAAAGGAGAGAACAGCTCGTACACCTGAATGGGCCAGATTTGGGTTTTATTCCTACTATGTTGACTCAAGCCTCATAGCAATTCTGTGAGGTATTTCCCCTTCCCATTCCTTTTATAGGTAGGTAAAATCAGGCTCAGAAAGCTACTATGTTTAAGACAACTCTTGGGACACCTAAGTGGCTCAGTAGGTTAAGCGTCCGACTTCGGCTTAGGTCATGATCTCACGGTTCATGGGTTCAAGCCCCATGTCGGGCTCTGTGCTGACAGCTAGCTCAGAACCTGGAGTCTGCTTCAGATTCTGTATTTCCCTCTCTCTCTGACCCTCCCCTGCTCATGCTGTCTCTCTCTCTCAGAAATAAATAAAAAACATTAAAAAAATATTTTTTTAAATAGACAACTCTTGATTTTGGCTCAGGTCATGATCTCACTGTTTGTGAGTTTAAGCCCCACTTGAGGCTCTGCACTGACAGCTTGGAGTCTGCTTGGGATTCTCCCTCTCCCTCTATGTCAGTCCCTCCCCCGCTCATGTGCACTCTCTTTCTCTTAAAATTAATTAATTAATTAATTTAAAAAACCCAGACTCTGTAAGTAGTAGATAGCAGGTCTGGATTTTTAACCTGGTCTACTTGACTCCAACCCCAAAGCATCTGCCATCCAGGTGCTTTGCCATCCTGGGCCTGCGGTGAGTGATAACAGGTGGAAAGGACAGATCACGGAGACCGTTGTTCTGGTGAAGGATTTAGCAGGTGAGACAAGCTGGTGATGGGATTCAGCCTCAGTGGCCACTTTGCTGGTGCCCCAAGGGATTTGTACTGGCATCTTAAGATTCTTCCCCAAACTACTGCGTGATGGCATGTGGAAGACTTTCATCAATAAGCTCCCAGGAAGTCTTTAGTTTTAAGGGACTAATCAGGAAGGAAAAGGACAGACTCTCATAGGGAATATTCTACTCCTTATTTCTCTCTCCTTCCCTCATTTCAACCACCTCTCTTTCCCGAACTTTGCCATACTGGGCTGATAGGACTTAGAACTGCCCCTCCCCACAAAGACTGGATTAAAGCCCTCCCAGGACCCATTGAGCCAAACCAGACCTCATGTGAGTTACCCATGCAGAGCACATCCTCAGTGTTTACATGCTGAATAGTTTATGATTTGCTCTACATCTGATCAGGCAGAGTCAACTACCAAAACTGCTGATCCGTGGAAACTTCACAGCCTTTCCGGGCATAATAACGGCTACAGCTACAGCTCATTCAAAGAGAGAAATAGCCTTTGATGAGCAGAGCAAGGACAAATTAAGACGTGACTCTCGCCCAGTATCTAGATAGTAGCCTACCGCTGCAGGCTTTTCTTGAAAAGGAATGGGGCTGTAGAGTAGGGGAGGTTTCTGTCAACCCCTCCTAAACAGCAGCAGAAGGACCAGTGTGTAAATGTGAGCGTAACACTGAGGACTTTTCAGTGTATCAGAAGCAAAGGGAGGCTGTTGTAAAGGCAATTTTGTTACCTCTTCTCTTCCAACCTGTGGCAGAGTCCCTAATTGTCTGAGTGTCCCTAAGTTTCCATTCTATTATTTAGTAATAGAATTCCTCATTTTTAGAAGAGATCTGCGTTGACTGGAATAAATTCTGTATTTCTGAGCCTCTTGCAGTTGGATGTAGCCATGTATCTAAGTTCTGGGCAATGAGATGAAAGTAGAAATGCCCTGTATCTGAGAAATGTCCTTAAAAGGATAGGCATATACTTCCTGCTGCTTCTTTCCAGCTTGCTAGGATGTGGATGTGATGACTGGAGCTTGAGCAACTACATTGAGCCATGAGGTGGAAACTACTAGTCAGAATGATAGATAAAAGGAGCCTGGGCTCCTAGTGATGGTGGCACCAAGATTGCGGCTTGGACTGCTACTATATAAGCCATCAATATTTTTGGGCATTTGTAGTCAAACCTAATCTTACTATACTGTCAAATGCTCCTGATGGCCCCTGGTAAGCCATGTATCTTACTAAAACAGCCTTGCCAAGCAAAGAGAGGCAACCACCTTTGCACTGTTAGGAGCAGAGATTTTAGGGGCACAGCAAAGCTCCACTGTCTTTAACAACTTTCACCATCTGTCAGCTAGTATGGGAAATCCCACTTAATTTTTTTTCTTTAGCTCAGTGATGTTCAAGTTTCTGCTGTTTGTGTTTCTTTTTTTTTAATGTTTATTTTTGAGAGAGAGAGACAGAGAAAAACAGAGCGCAAGCAGGGGTTGGGGCTGAGAGAGAGGGAGGCACAGAATCCAAAGCAGGATCCAGGCTCAGCCTGACTGTTGGAGGGGAGGGGGGGTTGGCGGGCTCAAACTCATGAATTATGAGATCATGACCTGAGCCAAAGTACAGATGCTTAGCTGACTGAGCCACCAGGGTGCCCCTGTTGTTTGTGGTTCTTTGATCAAACTTTATATCCATGTTTCTTTTCTTTTCTTTGTTCTTTTCTTCCTTCTTTCCTTCCTTTCAGAGTGCACACAGGAGCAGGGGAGGGGCAGAAAAAGAGGCAGACTGAGAATCTAAAGCAGGCTCCCTGCCCAGTGAGGAGCCCAACTTGGGGCTCCACCTCACAACTGTGAGATTTCCTGAACTGAAATCAAGAGTCCAATGCTTAACCAACTCAGCCACCCAGGTGCCCTACATCCATGTTTCTAAAGGCCTGCAGGACACCTCCAGTGGGTTTCTGGCCAGCTCCTCAAATTGGACACATCTAAAGCCAAACTTCTTCATTCTCTCTCCCCTAACAGCTTCTAGGCCCTACACTGGACCTCAGGCTTCACAAGGTCTCATTGCCTCCCTTCCCCTGCCAGTCCCCACAAGGCAAGAAGTCTATGGGTCACGGGAACTCCCCACTCAATGCCCACATCCCCTTTTTAAGACCACACCTGCCTGGGTCTCCAAGACCCCAGAATTCCTAGTCCAGAGAGCCTCAGGTCTGCTTCAAGGGCCTGTGCTGGCCTCTTCCCTGGCTTAGTCACCCCAAGGGTGGGATGGGCAAAGGGGACATGTTTTCAAGGAGTGTGGATGGAATTTGGGCATGAGGACTGGGGTGTCCACACATGTCCTTGCATGATTGCTCCCCATTCAGAGCAAAGCCAGGGCAGAAGGAAAAGGGGGTTGTCTAGCAGGTTAGGGCCTAGTTCTTATGCACCTCCTCACTCTGGCATAAAACTCTGAGGAGTTCAATAAACTACATTTTCAATCTGGACTTCAAGGACAGTGTGAAGGTATATTTGCCCCGATAACATAATAGAACATGTTTTATTTAGCAGTTGGTTGGCCTAATGTAGAACTTTAACATATTTAGACATGCTATATATGGACCTCCATTTGCACTTCTACTTGGAGCCCCAGTACTCCACATGACCCTGCCCGGGGCACAAGGGCCTATTGCCCTAGGGAGGGCATGGGGGATCCTACCTCTCCCAGGCAGGAGGTGACTAGTCAGATGCACTACCTGGGTGAGCAAGAGGGTATGTTGGAGCACAGGACACAGCTTCTGCTAGGAGCAGGGAGCAGAAAGAGCCAATGAGGGAAGCCAGCCAGGGGTGGAAAGAAAGTGGAGCAAGGAGATGCTGAATCAAGAAGTTCTGGGCTGGAGGGATGGGGTGGGAAGAAGCTCCTAGTCACAAAGCTGGAAACTGGGCACCATCAAGGCTGGAAACAGGGGCAGCAGAGGCAGACGTATGGAACTCTGCTTGAATCAAAGCCTTGCTTCTGTTTCTCTGTGTTCGCATCTCATCTATCAATATAACTAGTTTGATAGCTGCCCAGTGCCCAGGACGTGAAGGAGAAGAATCACTCCAGACAAGCTCAATGGGGCCCATGCCAGTGGGTCAGGAGGGGGCCGTGGGGATACAAGCAGCAGGTTTCACCACAGCCAGACAGGTAGTGGCACTATGCATCTAGGTCATTTTATTGACCAGGGCATCCAGTCCCTGGAAGAGGAGCTGGGAAGAACTTGGAAAGGTATCAGGGCCAGGGCTCAGGTCAAGGACACGGGGGTCGGGGAAGCATTCCAGTTCCAGCAAATTGACTGGGACAAAGCCTCAGTTGTAGGGACTTTGCCAGTGTAGCAGAGAGAGGGACAAGCCAGGGACAAATATCAGATAGAGAGCAATGCCAGCTCCAGGCAGATGTATGTCCATAGCAACTGCTCATAGTCTGTGTCTACTTTTACCAGTAGAATGGTTGGATGATTGGATGGTACTCATGCCATGTCCATTTTAAAACAGCTTTTAGGGGTGCCTAGGTGGCTCAGTCTGTTAAGCATCTGACTTCAGCTCAGGTCATGATCTCACAGCTTGTGAGTTTGAGCCCCACATCAGGTTCTGTGCTGACAGCTCAGAGCCTGGAGCCTGCTTCAGATTCTGTGTCTCCCTCTCTCTTTGCCCCTCCCCCACTCATGCTTTGTCTCTCCCAAAAATAATTGAATATTAAAAATAGTTTTAAATAGCTTTTAATGTCATCACCAACTTCTTGAGTCATGGCTTGCTTTTGAAGGTGGGGAAAGGGAAGTGGTGAACCTGAAAGCTGAGGGTATCAGGGATTCCAGTAAATAAGGCTGAGGAATCTACAGGACAAAGGGAACGTAGCCGTTAAGGAGACCCTGACTTCTGGACCATACCGTAGGCATCCAGGGCTCTAGAAGTCTCTGCTCAAGAGGCCCACTTCCTGTACAAACTACTGCTTGAGTCTCCCTTGCTGAATATGGACAGTACTCTCCCAGCACACTCTCCAGCCTGACCAGTGGCCAAAAACAAGAACATTTGGAGGGAGTGTGGTTGGAGCTAGCATGAGGACAGAGGTGTCCATGTGTGTGTGATCTTAAGACCCCTAAGAGCAGGATGGAAGATAAAGGGTGAGCTAGCAGCCACCATGTCCTGGAAAGGAAGTCTGAGACACCTGAGGAATTTTAATTTGAAACTGGCTTTTTCTTTGTGTCTTCTTCAATTGCCTTCATAAGTTTTCTATAGTTTTCATCATACAGATCTCTTGTATACTTGGTTAGTCTGGCCATGTGTAGCAACGTGGATGGACCTTGAGGGTGTTATGCTGAGGAAATAAGTCAGGCAGAGAAGGACAAACACCATATGATTGCAAGTATAGAGGATTAGGAGGAACTTAACGGAGGACCATGGGGAGAAGAAGGGCAGAAATGGTGGCGGAGAGGGAGGGAGGCAAACCATGAGAGACTCTTGAATGCTGAGAACAAACTGAGGACTGATGGGTGTGGGGGGGGAGGGAGGAGATGGGCAAGGAGGAGGGCGCTTGTGGGGATGAGCACTGGGTGTTACATGGAAACCAACTTGACAATAAACTATTTGTAAAAGAAAAAAAATTTGAAACTGGCTTTCAAGGTCAGCGTAAAGGTATGTTTGTCAAAATATGAGAATATAGTATATTTTACCTAGCCACTGTATTCGTTTACTTGATACTTAAAAAATTCTTTTTTTAAATGTTTGTTTATTTTGAGAGAGAGGGAGGGAGACAGAGAGCGAGCAACGAAGGGGCAGACAAAGAAGGAGACACAGAATCTGAAGCGGCTCCAGGCTCTGAGCTGTCAGCACACAGCCCGACTGGGGCTCAGACCCATTAACCGTGAGGTCATGACCTGAGCTGAAGTTAGAGCTTAACCGACCTAGCCACCCAGGTGCCCCAATTTACTTGATACTTTAAAAATATTTTTTAGTGTTTTATTTATTTCTGAGACAGAGAGAGAGAGAAAGAGAGAGAGAGAGAGAGAACGAGAGAGTGTGAGCAGGGGAAGGTCAGAGAGAGAGGGAGACACAGAATCTCAAGCAGGCTCCAGGCTCTGAGATAGCTGTCAGCACAGAGCCCGAGGCGGGGCTCGAACCCACAAACCATGAGATTATGACCTGAGCTGAAGTCAGACGCTCAACTGACTGAGCCACCCAGGTGCCCCAATACTTTAAAAATGTTTACACACAGAGCATGTGGATTCCCATTCTTCCTTCTGCCCCAGGCCCCACAAATGTCAGCGGATGTGAATAAAAGGGGTGTAGAAATCCTTCAGGCGCAGAAAGGTTCCAATGATTTTTATCCTGATGAATAAATGTGATGCATACTCAACCCCCCAGTCACCCCCACCCCCAATCCCCATGCAAGGTGAGAGGGAAATTCTGAACAGAAGTTGGAAACTGCTGCCCAATGAGGGCCCCAGCTCCACCTTCTTAGCCATCAGTGCACCAAAGTGTGGAGGGCTTTGCCCTGGTTCCTTATCTCTGGAAACCACAGCAGCCACTGCTTTGCTAACATATTACTGTGTGTAGATGAAATTTTATCATTGCAGGCAACTTTTTAGAAACAAAGCCTCTGTGGCCCAATCAACCCTTGATAATGCTGACATGCACAGCTTTAAAGTTTTCATCTTGAGTTTTCAAGATCCCTTCAAAAGCATTGCCTTGTTTATTCCTCACACCTGCCCTGGGAGTAACAAAACAGGTTTCTTCATCCCCATTAGTAGATGGGAAAACTGAGTCTTAGTGAGGTTACATAACTCTGAGATCTCATGGCAATTAGAGGGAATGGCCTAGGTAGGAAGCCAGGCCGCTTTACTCTTACTTTAGCACTCCTTTCACCTAATATAGCCCCAACTTCACTCAGAAATAGATGTGCCAAAAGAAAACCCCAGCATTTCTTTTCTGAAATAGCCTGTGAATTGTATTTGCTCAATGGTTGGCCTGTTTATGAGACTTCTTTAGTTCCTTTTGGTTAATGATATTTAATCACACGACCTTGCAACAAGCCAGCATAAATGGGGAGAAATGCATAGAGGTCAACTAACAACATGTAATTTTTTAAAACCCCAAAGCTTTTAGGGAGCAAAACTGATGCATTACATAAGATTTCATAAGGCAAAGGTAAAATTAAAATCAGAGAAACTGCCTAAAAATGTCAGGTAGGTGTACTAGACCATGAAGTTTCTTTTTCTCAGGCGGCTTCAGGATCTGATAACCTCACAAGATTGCAATCTTTATGTGTGAAAGCTGGATATATAAAACAAGTCAGTAATCAGAGTGGCCAGTGTTCCTTTGGATAAGCTGGGAACTTTGATGTCTTCAGTGAGCCAGATAATGAAGCCTTCTGCAGTGCCATTGGGAGAACTTCACAGTGGCTCTTGGTGGTGATGAGGTGTCTATCACTGAGAGATGTGGGGTTACTACATCAGTTCAATTGTGTTATGTAACAAATCATCCCCAAAACTTAATGTATTAAAACAACAATCTAGAATAATGATTTTAGAAGTCAGCCATTTGGGCTGGACTGATATAGGCAGTTCTGCTGGTCTTCTGGCCTTAATCATGTAGTTTTGGTCAGCCCATGGGTGGATTGGATGGCTGCAGCCCATTTCCATACCCTCTTATTCTTTAGGAGGCAAGTTCAAGCTTGCTTACATGGTTTCCAAGCAACAGTTCTGAACCCAACGTGCAAGCACATTTCAAGCTTCTTTTGGTACGTTTGCTAGTGTTCCATTGACAAAAGCAGGACCGGCTTTTGGGATCCTGCGTTCGAGAAAGTCAGAAGCACAGGACAGAGTAGGATCTAACGCCATGTTAGTGATTTCTCGAGTGGGCGAGGCAAGCTACAATGAGTGGACACTTTCCATTCTGGACTATTGATCAAAACCTGGCAGGTTCAGCCTGTATAGGTTGGTCAATGATTTTAGTTTTCAACAATACAGTTACTAGTTCTCTAGATCAAATGCCTAATTTTTTATAACATTCTTATTTGTTCTTGGCTTCAATTATTTGAAAAACCCTCAAGTTGTCCCCTCTCTCCTTGCCCCCAGATTCAAGTCATGTATGCTTGAAATTTTCACTATTAAAACTATGGAGATACTGCATAAGGACCGATTAATTGATCCTTATTTTTTAAATGGTATTCATACTAAGATGCCTTAATACACTGGCCCTCAGGGATACCTTCCCCTAAGACCATTTGTAGAATTTTTGATTGTCACAATGTTAAGGGGTACAATGGCCATTCATGAGATTAATGTCAGGGATTGTATATATTCTGCAATAAACAAGATGGTTTTGCATAGTGAATAATTGATGCATGATCTGCATGACTTTTAAACATCCCAAAAGACATCAATGTAGGTGAAAAATCTGTTTATAATTATGTAAGCCTAAAGCCTAACTCTCCATATTGATATCATTTAAATATATACTGAATTATCTGTGAGTACAACTACCATGCAAATCAATGGAAGATTGTACTTTGCTTTGTTGGGAATTTGACAAAACTTGTTAGCCACTTCAGAAAACTGTATCACTGATAATAATACTTCTTGGGGCCCTGGAGTTGCCGACATAGCTAAACATTAGCATTTTTAGGTGTTGCAATCACAGTAATTGTACATATAGGTACCAACATCAGACATTTTCATTCTTGTAATGCAGGCATGTGTGAGTTTTTACATATCGAAATATACAATATTTTATTATAAATTATGTTCTTTTTCTTTCTTAAAATTTCAGCTATGGCATTATATTGATTTTTTTAAGTTATGAGTGAAGTTAAGATACATTATCTGTGATTATCATCTCAAGATAGGAAAGAAGAGGTTATGAAATACTCTAAAAGGAGATATTGGGTCTGACAGGGTTTTGAAGAACCACCTTAATAACTGAATATCTCTGAGAGGCTTAGGTGGCACAGTTTAAATATGATAGGACTGTGCATTCCATGAGTCACACCCAGGGTCATGAGTAAATAGAAAGCGATCTTTAACATTGTAAATACTTAGAAACTAGATGAGGCCCTGACAGGCTTTCCTAGCACGCTACTAAAGAACATGATTTTTAAGAATAGGTTTAGAAAGGTATTTTCTTATTAATTTTCATTTCAATATGTTCCAGAATTTAGCCATGCCTTTAAGACCTCCTTAGATTATTCCGTCAGTGGCCTTGGGTTCCAGCCATTGTGTTGAAGCAACAGTCCTGTGCCCAGTTCCTCCTCCCCCTCCTCCCGACTCAGGCTTGGTTGTGAAGTTGGTGCTGCTCTTGCTTCAAGGCCAGGAGGAGCTGTGGTTCCGGCAAGACACCTGCCTCTCACAGTGTTCAGAGAGAGATCATGAGCCAATGTGATGCTAGTCTCTGAAACCGGCTTGCCTCTAATCCTGCCCGACATCTTGTTTCCCAGGTTTGACCCACATTTTGGTCATATCAACTCTACTGATGCTAACCTTCACCAAGTTACAATTTTCTTCTGGGGCTTCTGGTATCCCCTACTTTAGAAGTCTGGACCTTACTAAATTCTCAGAGGAGACTAATTTTTTTTTAATATTTTATTTATTTCTGAGAGAGAGAGAGAGAGAGAGAGAGAGAAAGAGAGTGTGTGAGCAGGGGAGAGTCAGAGAGAAAGGGAGACACAGAATCCGAAGCAGGCTCCAGGCTCTGAGCTGTCAGCACAGAGCCCGAAGCGGGGCTCGAACCCATGAACTGCGAGATCATGACCTGAGCCCAAGTCAGACGCTTAACCGACTGAGCCACCCAGGCAACCCCAGAGGAGACTAATTTAGATAAGAAGTGGAAATTTTGTTTTTTAGTTCCAGAATCATTGTTTGTCTCTATTTGTGAGAATGAACCTTAAACAATCTGTTTTCCCAAATCCTTGACTGGATTCCATCATGACGGATGGCAATTTTTTCATCACAGTGGAAAGAAGTTGGTCAATCTGCTCATCCAACCCCTTTTCATTAGTGTGAGTCCAACAGGAACATTTCACTCTGCTCTACTTTCAGACTTGCTTGGTCTAGCAAAGCTGTTAATCTTTTGTGGATAGTAAATCAGCTATTTTACTTTTTTGACACCTTCCTTTTCCATCTCTGCAACACTGATAGAGGCTATAAACTAACCAGCTGGCATTTTAAAAGAGCCCTTCTTTCTTCTGTCCTAAATTATGTCTTTTGGGAGGTAGATGTATCTTATTTGGCTTTAGAAGTTTTCTATTTCAAACCTTGCTCTTTCATACTTGGTAGGTATATTGTAATCCATTGCTAGCTTTGCACTCTTGATACAATGTCAAGGTGAGTCAAACAATGTTTTTAAACCCATGAAAACATTTGAGCTGAAGAATGTGTCATTCTTTTTGAATGGAGAGGCAATACTCCGAGCCATTGTCAAAAGTATTCTGGCAAAGTATTGAAGAAATGCTTGCCAGGCAAAGCAATAGACAGAGGGGTTCCTGAGCTTCAAATGCCTCTTGGAGTCATCCCTCAGTTCATAGCCGTTTCCCCTTGCCTATCACAGAAATGCCCAATGGGAAGAGGCATATTATATCAAGCAGCCACATTATATCAAGTAGCTTTCCCTTCTGGCTAAAGCTGAATGATATAGCAGGGGAACACCTGAACTAAGCTAAGAAAATCAGATTCCAGAGGGACTCTCTCCAGTTTGGGATTCTGAATGGAGACACACGGAGATGGGACCACTTGGAGCTGAGTCATGTCAGTGGCAGTGCTGCAGAGAGAAGGGCCAGGGGTTCCTGCTGCCAAGATTTCAGCCAGCAGGCATGGCTGTTTTCTTCATCGTTAGATTTTGAGAACTGCTTCGCCATCCTTTCAATAAATTACTGTTTTTACTTAACTTAGCCAGAGACTATTTCTCTCACTTGCAACCAAAAGAATGTTAACTAATATAGAGACGATGGCAGAGAATACCAATGTAGCAAAATGTCTGCCACACTTTAATGATAGAGGAATGAAGACAGAGACAGCCTGTACGAAACAGGAAAGTCTTTTCATCATGGTGTACTAGTGACTGTGGCCTCCAAATTAAAATAGCATAACATATTTGAAATCAGAAGTGTCTAGAAATATGTAAGATATATGGTTATTTGATGTGTAAGCGTACATACAAGACAAAGAAAAACATAATGGTGCTTACAGAGGAGGGGAATAATAGAGGATTTGACAAGCCATTCTAAAATTAAAATTAAAAACCCACTTTGCTTTACCCTGGGTTGCCCTGCTTTCTCCTGGTAACCCCAAATTCAACGTTCTCTCTGGAGGAAGGCAGGGACAGCATATTAATGAGAATTCAACTTCACATTCTTATGATCAGTGAGAAGAGCCTAATATTCTCTTGATCACATGGGGTCACCTTCCTGTTCTGTTTGTTTGTTTTAAATGCAGCAGAAAAGCTGCTTTATCTACAGTTCTGGAGGTCGTTGGCTCCACGGGTGAAAGGACAGGGAGATGGAAGGAGCCTGTCACGTGTTGCTTAGAAAGGTACCTTTTCAGATGTGAAGGATAGTTTGGCTTCCTAAACCTGATTATAGGGGGTCATCTCTAGGAGAATTCACTTTATTCCTGGTCCTCTGAAAGAGTTAATGTTTCTCCCAAGTCCTGACTCAAAACAACAGAGTACCATGATGTAGAATGCCATGGCAATATTTATGATTTTCCAGGTGATACATTTTTCTTTGTAAGTTTAACGTGTTCAGTTCGATAGGTGATAACTCTGATTGGATTTATGCATCCAATAATCAACTGGGAAATAGTCCTGATTCAATAAGATACATTATACAGTTGCATCCATTTCAGTAAGTAATGTCTCTGGATTCCTGTACACTACTAGGGAATTCATCAAATTTTTTTAAAGAGGGCTATATCAGATTTTTAGGACAGTATATCTATCTCAGAACAAAGACAAACTATTGCCAGTAATATAAGTCTGCTAAGTTAATCTAGTTTGCAGTAATGTAGTCATTTTCAGGTCTAATTCATGGATACTGTTGGTAAAATCTGAAGTGAAATGCAGATGTTCATAGCCTTTGATCAAATGAAGGATGAACCAATAAGAGCAAATGCACCATTCCGTATTCCACTAGTAGTCTGACTAGTTACACTTTATGTAATTTGGAGAAAACAAGCAGACACAATAACCACCTTAGTTAATGGGATGTTCACTTTATAGTCATTGGATGGGAAGGAATGCTTTTAACCCCAGTAGTGTCTTTCCCACCCAACTGTGGTTGGCAACATAGTGAAACCATTACTACGATTCACAGCCTCTTGATTCCCTGTGAAAAGTCATATCAAGTTCAGAACTGCCTCTTCTCTGAAGAGAAACCATTATTTTCAGAGAAATATACAGGCAGATTCAAATTTTCAAAAGTCCATATATCTTTTTTTTTAACTTGGTGTATTAAAACTTGCACAATAGAGGGTTTGAGCGTGAGGATCCACTTTACAGTTCTTTGGTTTTCTAGAAAAGAAGAAGATTCTAACATTTATCAAGTACTTCTTATAAACCAAGCACTTTTTAAGAGCTTTACATGAGTTAAGTCATTTAATCCTTATAGTGGTCCCTATAAGTGAGTGCTATCACTATCACCATCTTACAGCTGAGAGGTTAACTAACTTGTCTAGGGTCTCATACATTTCATGTGTGCTGGAATTTCAAGATCAGTGTCTATTACTGGGGTCTCGAGAAAGCAGATATGCTAAGAACATTGGAGTTGAACAACAAGCTGGAGCATGTTTCCTCTGAATGTATCTCACCTTTGTTCTCCTGTTTTGTCAACTATCTTTTTTAATGTTTATTTATTTTGAGAGAGAGAGATAGAAAGTGATCAGGGGAGGGGCAGAGAGAGAGAGAGGGAGACAGAATCCCAAGCAGGCTCCAAGCTGCCAGCACAGACCCCAACACAGAGCTTGAGCCCATGAACCTCGAGATCATGACATGAACTGAAATCAAGATTGGACACTTCACCGACACTCAGGCACCCCTACCAACTCTGTCTTAGTAACCATTTCTGCCCTCTTATATATTTTTTGGTCAAATAATATCTTTACTTTCCTCTCACAGTAAAGTGCACACAGTGCAAGTATAAAGTTTGGTGAATTTTGACAAATGTATGCACTTGTAAACCAATATCCGAATCAAATTATAGAACATTGCCATCACCCTAGAAAATTCCCTTCAAAGTCTGCAACACCTCTCCTCCATATATCTCTCTATATATTTAAGGCAAAATAAATTTGCCTGTTATTGAATACACAGCATGTAGGTTAGGGCTCTAGCTCCATTCACTCAGTAGTCTTGGAAATCATTCATGCTGTTGTATGTATCAGTAGTTTCTTCCTTTTTATCACTAAGTAGTATTCCATTGTGCGAATATGCCACAGCTGGTTTATCCATCTCTTTGTTGGTAGACAGTTTGATTGTTTTAATTTTATTCTATAAGAAGTGATACCGTATGCTGTATGTGATACTTTATGCTATAATAAGTAACTTTATATTTCAATATTTTTCTGGACACGTTTTCATTTCTTTCGGGTAAATATTTAGGGGTGGAATTGCCATATCAAAAGGTAGATATATTGTGAACTTTATAGAAAACTGTCAAATAGTTTTCCAAAGTCATTGTAACATTTAACACTTCTGTGAGTCATTTATGAAAGATCTAATTGCCCCACATAATCCCCACACTTGGTATTATCATCACTTAAAAGAAAATAATTTGAAAATTCTTGGCCATTTCTATCTCTGTAGAGTTGCAGTCCCACTTTTGAGTAGAGTAGGTTGACTATGAGTCATGTAAAGGTAATGTTCACCCATCGCTTCCATAAACTGATTTGAGATCCAAATCAAAACTGAGGCAAATGCAGTTCTGATATCTTCTTTGCTTGCCTTTCTCTGAAATTCTGGCAGAAAAGTGTAAGTTATTGCCATCTTTAGAAGTCTTGAAAGTTACTAATTACTGTTCAACAGTGGTTGAACAGTTTCTTATGTGTGGTTGCAAAAACAAATCCACTTAAGTAGAGCTAATTAAGGAGAAGTTTATTTTAAGGATACAGATGCATTTCAAGGTGCTCAACTTTAGCATGTATAGCCAAATTTTATACAACCAAAAAGTTATCAGTAAAATTATCTTTCTTTTGCTCACTTTCTTCCTTTTCCTGTTTCTCTGGCTCCATGTCTTACCATGCTACACCTGCTTCGTGCTTTTGTCTGTTGAAAAATATTCTATTACACATGGCCCTAAAAATAGAGCTCCCATCTCTGATTACAAATGGCATTCTAGTTTGCATATCCAAACCAAGAGAGAGAATGTGATGACCTCAGGTTTGGGGAGATTTCAACCTTGGTCCAGTCAGCTCACACTGTCTGATAGGCAAGGACACATTGTTCTAGGGTCACAGCCAGACATCTTCTCTGAGAGGAGCAAGTGGGCAGCAAGAAAATAACAGGTGGGTAGAACGGTAGTCATCTCCAATATAAGGTTTTGACAAGCTGGTGTTCATTTAATTTAACAATTGCTATTACCAATTGTCAATAACTGTCTTATTTTTCGCCTTGTAATTTGGGACAGATTCACCAAATGATGGACTACTTACCCATTCCCACCTGTCAAGAAAATGTTGTTCTATATTCATTTTCATGATAATTCCTTCTAAATTATATTTTATAGATGTTATGGAAAAATATATAAATGGTTCATGTCCTTCAATAATAATTATATCTATCTTTTAAAAACATTTTTTAACATTTATTTATTTTTGAGAAACAGAGAGAGACAGAATGTGAGTGGGGGAGGGGCAGAGAGAGAGAGGGAGACACAGAATTGGAAGCAGGCTCCAGGCTCTGATCTGTCAACACAGAGTCCAACAAGGGGCTTGAACCCACAAAAGCAAGATCATGACCTGAGCGGAAGTTGGACGTTTAACCGACTGAGCCAACCAGGTGTCCCAATAATTACATCCATCTTAATATGTACTCTCAGTTACTCACAACAGTGCTTTGTGAAGCCTGAATGGTAATTAACTATGTTTATTTTTGTTGCCAGTGTGAAGCTTTGATAAAGATCCTGAAAATTATCTTTTTTTAAAATGCTTACTCATTTTTGAGAGAGAGAGAGAATGAGTAGGAGAGAGGCAGAGAGAAAGGGACACACAGAAATTGAAGCAGGCTCCAGACTCCATGCTGTCAGCCCAGAGCTCAATATGGGGCTTGAACCAATGAGTCATGAGATCATGACCTGAACCAGTCAGATGTCTAATGGACTGAGCCACACAAGTGCCTCTGAAAATGATTATTCTTGATGAAACCAGTTCAGAAATGATGCCTCATATTTAATATATATGTTCTTTTTGGGTATGTGACATTAAAATAATTTACTTAAAGATCATCAGTGAACTTTTTCCCTTAAAAATAAAAATCCGGGGCACTTGTGTGGCTCAGTCGGTTAAGCATCCAACTTCAGCTTAGGTCATGATTTCACTGTTCCTGAGTTTGAGCCCCACATCAGGCTCTGTGCTGACAGCTTAGAGCGTGGAGCCTGTTTCCAGTTCTGTGTCTCCTTCCCTCTCTGGCCCTCCCCTGCTCACACACACACACATACACACACACACCCACACACACACACTCTCTCTCTTTTTCTCTCTCTCTCTCAAAAATTAATAAACATTAAAGAAATTTTAATAAAAAATAAAAATAAAAATTCTCACATATTCAAATTAGAGAGAGGCTAAAGAGAATGGCTTCAATCCCTAAAAGCAAGACTTTGGTAATTACCTTTTGGAGCTAAAACATTACCATAAAATTATCATAAAATCCTTGTCTTTTTATTTTAGAGAGAGATGCGAGGGAGGGGGGAGAGTACATGGGAGCAGATGAAAGGGGCAGAGGGAGAAAGACAGAAAGACAGAGAGACAGAGAGAGAGAAAGAATCTTAAGCAGACTCTACACTCAGTGTGCAGCCCAATATGGGGCTCCATCTGATGACCCTGGGATCATGACCTGAGCTGAAATCATGAGTTGGATGCTCACATGACTGAGCCACCCAGTCACCCCCATAAAATTCTTCTTAATTTCTTTCTCTCTCCCTCTCTCTCAGAATTACAGATATTATAAACATTTAACAATTGGTTCTAACAAAAGCATACATATTTGAAGATTCTCAGTTATCAGGTATGAATTACCCATTTGGAATTATTTGTGGCAAATGGCAAGTCCTGGGCTAATGCACCGCCACCAATGAACATGCCTGTGCCATTCATCCCATTATAAATTAGTGTGTGGTCAGGGATAGCAAATGAATTTGAGCATTAACCTAGGGAATATGTAATTAGAAAGACCTAACTGCAAGAAAAGGAAGTAATTGATTATGCTCCCAAACTGAAGAGCAATGTGTTTTTGAATCATCTACTGTTGGGATTATCTCCATTCTTTTTTTTTTCTTTTTGTAATGCTTATTTATTCTTGAGAGACAGAGACAGAGAGAGACAGAGAGACAGAGCATGAGTGGGGGAGAGGCAGAGAGAGAGGGAGACACAGAGCCTAGAGCCTGCTCCAGCACAGAGCTGTCAGCACAGAGCCCGATGCGGGGCTTGAACCCACAAACTGTGAGATCATAACCTGAGCCAAAACCAACTAACCAATTGGATGCTTAACCAACTAAGCCACCCAGGTGGCCCAGGGTTATCTCCATTTTGGCTACTCTCCACTAATGCAGGAGATTGGAGGGAGTGCATCTCTGATAACAGTTTCTAAAATCAGGCCTGCTTCTGTGCATGTCCTAAGCATTATAGAGTCAAAAATTACATTTCAAAAAAAATGCAGGTATCAACATTTTCTTAAATTTACAAAACTGATTTAATACCCTAACAAAGAAAGCTTCTCCCGCATGAGAAAATGTCCTTCTAATTAGTAGGACCTTTCTAAGTTCCTGTATCTTAACTTTCTGCAGAGTATAGAGTGGGATAACCATGCAAGTGAAAAAAGAAGAGGAAAGAAGATACGCTTGGACAGCCTCTGTAATTGCTCATACTGTGGCTTTTCTTGGATTTCTTGGTAAAAGAATTCACTTTGATCAAGTTCTTCAAAGCTCCCAATTACCTACAGGATAAGGATTACAGATACCAATTTACATTGATCATAATTTAGAGACTCTAAGTATTTAAATGTAATACTATAGAATGAATGAGAATAATTAATATTAATATTACGTATTTATAGTACCTCAGTTTTCAGAGTGCTTTCATATACATTACTGAAATCAATTTCCAAACAGTTCTTTATGGTAGTCCAAGAACATAAGGATAATATGAAAATGTACCACTGATTTACCAATAGTATGTATGTATTTTGGCCCGTTTTGCCAATACTCCATTTCTTCTCCAGCCTGTCTTGCAATTGCTGCCTGATTAACCTTTCTAAAGGATACGTTTTATCACTTCTCTCTTCTGCTCCTCATCACCTTTCCTGGAAGGTAAAATATAGACTCCTTCACCTGGCATTCAACCTGCTGCATCTGTTTAGTCTTATTTCTTCCTCACCCTCCTTCTCCACTGACCCTCTGTTTTAGTCCAGACAGCCTTGCTGTTTCTCACTATAAGCACTGATTGGTAGTATCTTTTTACCAAAAATTACTCCCTCCCTTTTCAACCCCCTCAATTAGTTCAAATCCTGGTATCATTAATTGTTTTGGATTACTATGTTTTACATTACTCAGAGGCTCATAATTCAGTACTCTTAAAGCTTTTAATATTTATAGCTCTCATCATCATAAAATAATCCTTTTTTTCATTCAATGCTTTTCAACTTGAATTTTATTGTTCAAAAATCATATTGCCATCCCTGCTTTGTTTACTTTTTTGATCTGGTTTGGTTTGGTGTAATTTTCCCAGCTCTTTGTTTTCAAACATTTAACTAGTTTTGTGTTAAGGTGTTCTTTCCTCTCCTGCTTTCATTTTCACTATTGTTCCCTGTCTCCTTTCTCCCCTTGCTTTAACATAATTTAAGACATAAGAATCCCTTATAACTGACAGATTTAACCCATTCATATTTATTGAAGGAACTCTATGCTTAGTGAAATCAGTCAATACTTGCAAAGCACTTAGGTCAATCCCTAGGACAATACAAGTGCTGGGTGTTTGCTAAATTTCTTGATAAGTTCTATTCCTACCTTCTTGCATTTTCTATTTGCAAGGCTTTCTTGACTTCGGTCTTGCTTTTTTTGGGGGGTGGGGGGGCTGTGTCCATGCTTTTCCCTTTTGTAAATAAAATTTGCTTTTTCTTCCAATGGTATTGGAAAGTTCTTGTCCGGTATTATTTTATTGTCCAATAACTATATAAATTTATACTTTTTCCTGAAATTTATATTTAATCTATATCTAAAATCTCACTCCCCTCAAAACAAGACAAATCTTTTCATTTAATTTCTCTACTCCTTTCCCTCCCTCAGGTTTTATTGAAATTACTCTGAATTTTAAATTCTAATTATTACGGGGGCACCTGGGTGGCTCAGTTGGTTCAGCCCCCAACTTGATTTTGGCTCAGATCATGATCTGAGGGTCGTGGCAAATTGGGCCCAAATTGGGCTTCATGCTAAGCATGGAGATTCTCTCCTTGAGATTATCTTTCTCCTTTTGCCCCTCTCCCCCATTCACACTTTCTCTCTCTAAAATAGAAAACAAACTAATAAATTCTAATTATTATAAATTATTTTATATCTTTTCTTAAAAATTATAGTGTGGTTTATAGACACATTATCAACAACTATTTAGCTTTATTTTTTTTATTTTGTAAGTTTACTTATTTATTTTTGAGAGAGAGGGAGAGAGCACAGTGGGGAGGAACAGAGAGAAGGAGAGCCAGAATCCCAAGCAGGCTCCACACCACCATCAGCACAAAGTCCCATATGAGGCTTGAACTCACAAACCATGAGATCATGACCTGAGCCGAGATCAAGAGCTAGATGCTCAACCAACTGCACCACCCAGGAGCCCCAACAATTATTTTACTTTAACTAAAATGTCTTTTAGTATCTCTTTTTTTCCTTGAATTGCTCTTCTTTTTTTAAAATTGACTTTTCAATTTGCCTATTTCATCTTCCAATAATTGCTCTAAGGAGGGTTCATAAGTGGTGAACAGAGACCTTGCATGTCTAACTTGTCCTCCCTCCACATGTAAATCCCAGTTTTGCTGAAGAAAGAGTTCTAGACTCAAAATAATTTCCTTCAGAACTTTGAAGGCATCACCCCATTGTTTTTTTAGCATCTTGTACTGTAGGTAGGATGTCAGTCTGATTCCTATGCTTTAGTAAGTAATCTGCTTTTTCTCTGTTGTGGTTTTAGGACTCTCTTTAATCTTAGACTTCAGAAAATTCAGTATGAGGTGTCTAGGTTTGTTTCTTTTAAAATTGTTCCTGCTCAGCACTCAATGAATTCTTTCTGAAAACTTTTAAGTTCAGTGCAATTTTACATGATTTTTTCTTCTTAAAAAATGCCTGTTTAAATGAAAAAGCAATATGTAATATACTTTATTTTGTTTCAAGATTTTTCATCATGTCAAAACATACATAACATAAAATTTACCATTTTGACTATTGTTAAGTGTACAAACTAGTGACATTAAATAGATTCAAATTATGGTGTAACCATCACCACCTCCTATCTCCATAACTTTTTCATCATCCCAAACCAAAATCTGTAATTATGCATCAATAACTACCCATTTTCCCCTTCCTTCAGACCCTGGTAAACACTACTTTATTTTCTGTCTTTACAAATTTTACTACTCTAAGGATCTCATGTAAGTAGAATTGTACAATATTTGTCCCTTTGTGCCTGGCTTATTTCATTTAAGCATAATGTTTTCAAGGTTTCAGCATAATACTGAAACACATATCAGGATTTCATTCCTTTCTAAGGTTGAGGAAGATATTTGTATGCATAAACATTTTGCTTATCCATTTATCCATAAATGGACATTTGAGTTGTTTCCACTTTTCCTATTGTAAGTAATGCTGTTGTGAATATTGATATACAAATATCTGTTGGAATCTTTGCTTTCAGTTCTTTTAGATTTATACCCAAAAGTGGAATTCCTGGATCATATAATAATTGTTTCAATTTTTTTGAGGAAACATCATACTGTTTTCCACAGCAGCTACATCAATTACCTTCCCACTAGCAATGCACAAAATTTCCAATTTCTCCATATCTTTGCCAACATTTGTCACTTTCTGATTTTTTTAAATAATATTTGTCATAGGGGGATGGAGTGGTATCTTATTGTGGTTTTGCATTTCCCTAATAATTAAAGATATTGAGCATTTTTTCATGTGCTTACATAATTATTTGATTACTTCCTCTTGGTTTTCTCTCCTTCTAGAACTCCAGTTAGATAAATGTTGGATCTCCTGTAACTATCTTTCCTGTCTCTTAATTTTGCACTTATCTTCATCTCCTTAGTTTTTATTGCACCCTGAGAGATTTCTTTGGCCAGATATTTTAACTTACTAATTTTATCTTCTGCTATATAAGTTCTGTTATTTGGGCCATCCATTTTTTATTTTGGTGATCATATTTTTAATTTTCAAGGATTTGGGTAAATTCTGTTTTTCAACCATGTGTTCTTTTGAATGTGACATGCTTTCAATTCTCTTTTGTTTCTTCAGGAAGTAGTTCTTCTGCTCTTTGAGTTTGCTCCCCCTCTTTCATGCTCTTCATTTTCTTCAAATGATTGATGACTGTTGGTTGTGTATTCATATTTATTAATGTTCTATGTTGACCTGGATTGGTAGCCCACGTGCATTTCCTTAGCTCAAGTAAAAATCCTTCCTTCTTTGGTATTGGCAATTTCTGAATATAGCAAACTTTCTTTAGGCAATTGATAAGGGAACTTGAGGGAAAGATGTACAAGTTGCTTGTTTTTTTTTTTACTAGGGATCAAAATAATTACATTTTATCTAAGGAGCTCCCTGCTTTTCTGGTCCCAACAACCACCCTGGGGATACTCTGTATCATATTTTTCATTTATTTGGGCAATGGAAGACTATATCCTGGGCCAAACAACAGAGCCAGCAACTCTGAGAACAGGGAACTGGTGTAGTTGTTCTGTCCCTTTTAATTATTTACTCAACCTACTTCCCCATAGCCAGTTCTTCTTTTAATTCCTACTATCTTCAATCTTAAGATTCTAAGATTCTTCTGGGACGCTTCTTTTCTTCCTTCCTTTTAAAATGTCTTTTCCTATTTTCTCTCCCTTTTCTCTCTTTCTCTTTTTCACTTTTTTTAAAAATTATTTATTTCTTGAGAGGGGCGAGGGGCAGAGAGAGAGGGAGACACAGAATCTGAAGCAGGCTCCAGGCTTTGAGTTGTTAGCACAGAGCCCAATGTGGGGCTCGAACCCACGAACCATGAGATCATAACCTGAGCTGAAGTCAGATACTTAACTGACTGAGCCACCCAGGTGCGCATCCTTCTCTTTTTTCTGAGGGAAGCTGCTCCTCTCTTTCAACTACTTGAAGTTTCAGGTTCTTCAGCTTTAGGGGAATTTTCCATTTGCTTTATATCTTCCAGAAATTCTTTACTTACCTGGAGGTCCTCTCAGGTTTTCAGTACTACAATGGGTTTATTCTTCTTTTGACATTACTTATGACATTTTGATGAGATTTGGAGAAGAAAGAGAGATAAATATATGTATTTAGATAGAAAAATTAATCTGAAGCTTTCAGTTTAAACTTCTTTTGCACAGTTTTAAGTCATAGTCATGAGTTCAAGTCATAGATCTTCCCAAAAAAACCATTCCTTACCACTTGGGCCCACAATCTCCCCTCCCTCATGGGCCTGCACAGAATAGTTGTAACAGAGATAAAAGCATTATTTAAAATTTAACCTAACCATAATCATTTCTGCCCCACTCCTAACTCTCAAGGTTGGGTGATAAGATTAATATCCTTAGGAAAAAATATTTACACTGGCCCCATTCTCTTGTAGAGACCAATGAGGAAGTAGATGACCTATTGTCCAATAGCTAGCTAGTGTCCAATGGCACAAGATTGTCCCTGGATGTGCCATGGGAGACCTAGAGCTGAGTTAAGGAGAACTGAATTGCATTGCATAAAAATGTGCACCATATTATTAGCAAGGAGTTAGAAAAAGAACAGGCTAAAATGCACTGTAAAATACTGAAGCCTGAGGTGTTGGAAATAGCTGAAAGACTTTTTAAAAATACAGAAATCAGGGGTGGCTGGGTGGCTCAGTCGGTTACATGTCTAACTTCGGCTCAGGTCATGATTTCATGACTTGTGGGTTTGAGTCCTGTGTGGGGCTCTGTGCTGACATCTCAGAGCCTGAAGCCTCCTTCAGATTCTGTGTCTCCCTCTCTCTCTGCCCCTTCCTCCCTTGCACTATGTCTCCCTCTTAAAAATAAATAAATGTTAAAAATTGATAAATAAATAAAAATATAAAAATCAAATTCTTGTTTTAACCTGTTATCTCTTCTGTGATACAAGTCCCTTCATTTTTCCAACATTTGAGTAGTTTGTTATACAATAATGTCCCCCCTTTATCTGTGGTTTCATTTTCCATGATTTCAGTTATCCACTGTCAACTGTAGTCTAAAACAGATGATCCTCCTTCTGAAATATCATCAGATGGTCAATAGAACCCCAATGCTATATATAACACAATACCTATGGCGATCTTCTCACTTCATCTCATCATGTAGGCATTTCATCATCTTACATCATCACAAGAGGGAGAATGGCACAATAAGACATTTTGAGTGAAAGAAAGACCATATTCATATAACTTTCTATTATAGTATATTGTTATAACTTTCCTATTCTATTATTAGTTATTACTGTTAATCTCTTACTATGCCTAAGTTATAAATTAATTCAGCTTTATCATAGGTATACGGGTAGAGGAAAAAACATAGTATCTGTAGGGTGCAGTACTCTCCATGGTTTCAGGTATCCACTGTGGGTCTCGGAATGTATCCCTGGAGATAAGTGGGGACCACTATACTCAGATATGCCCTCTCTTTTTTTTTAAGTGGGAATATTGCTAGTTTAGTATACAGCAGAGAAAAGACAGCAATTGTGGGTCAGAATAAAACTGAAAATAAGATTCCAGGGTGTCAGATACTAAGATGCAAAAGTGACCTTGAATATGGGAGCCTCTGGATTCTTCAGGAAATTATGGGAGGGAAAAGAATGTGTAGTTCCCACTGACATCTGGGTTATATATTTGTTATTTGAACTTTCAGTTAATTGTATGTGCAATATTCATCACAGACTCCTTAAGTGTAGGAATCTGTAGCTTTTGTTGGGTGTATCTGTCTTTTTACCGCCCATGAAGCTAGCACTGCAGTGTGCATATAGCATGTTTTCTTTAAATAGGATTTAGGATTTAAATCACTGAACAAATGGAGTTTCCACTGATCGATTCACACTCTTATTTATTTTTTTATGAAAAAAAAAAAGCTAAAAAGGCCTATTCTTGTGGGTTGGGGTAAGAGGTAAGGCTTAAAGGCAACTTGCTGGTTTAAGAATTAAATCCAGTGGGGCCTGGGTGGTTCTGCCTCTCCCTGGCCCTCTCTCTCTCACTAAAACAAATAAACATTAAAAAAAAAGAATTAAATCCATAACAGGGGATACCTAGCTGGCTTGGTTGGTAGACTACGGGACTCGAGTTCAAGCCCCATGTTGGGCATGGAGCCCTCTTAAAAAAACTAAAACTCTTTTTAAAATAAAATAAATCATTAAATCCATAACAAACATACCCTACAATCAGCTATTGAGGCACTGAAAATACTTCATTTTAATTAAGCGGAAAAATAGGTACACATATAGAAAAACACACAGTAGAAAGAATAACCAAGTAAGCTAAAATATGACTTACCTGTTTTACCTAATAATCACTGATTTTCTAACTCAATAAAATAATCTCTGTAGAAGTAAATACTTGTGTGTTTTGTTTTGTTTTTGCCTGCTTAGAATCTCTTCCCCTTTCTATGGGTAAACAATCATTTTATTTTCTTTTAAGAAATCATCCTTCATCTATTGCAGATTTGGTGGGACTTTTAGTCAATGTGTCCCCCTTTCCTTGGTCAAGATTTAAGCATTAAGAAGTTTCCTGGGATTTGAATGTTAAGCCAATGACTTAAGTGTGAGAGCTGATTCATGCCTACTATGCTGCCCTTAATAGAGTCCATTCATTAATGAAATCCATTCATTTCTGTTATCACCATCCTCAGAGCTGTCTTGATTATTGTCTTTTCTAAGTCTGAGTTCTTTTATTTTTCAGAGAAAAAGAAAAAGCAAATGTGAGTGGGGGAGGGGCAGAGAGAGAGAGACACACACACACACACACACACACACACACACACAGAATCCAAAGCGGGCTCCAGGCTCTGAGCTGTCAGCACAAAGTCCGATGCAGGGCTTGAACCCAAGAACTGTGAGATCACAACCTCAGGCAAAGTCAGATGATTAACTGTCTAAGTCTGAGTTCTTTAAGCTTTGTGTTTGTTTGTTTGTTTGTTTGTTTGTTTTCCTAAACTATTCAAATCCAGTCCAACAAATTCCTTTTTTTGCCAAAGTCAACCAGGTTCATTTTCTGTTGCCTGAAATCAAGAACTCTGACATAGCTCTTACAGTGATGGTATGCATTCAAAGTTTCTATAAATATTTGATAAGTTAATTTTAAAAATTAGATCACTGGGCACTTGGCTGGCTCAGTGGGTTAAGCGTCCAGATCATGATCTCATGGTTCATGAGTTTGAGCCCCTAATTGAGCTCTCTGCTGTCACCACAGAGCCTGCTTCAGATCCTCTCTCCCTCTCTCTTTCTTTCTGCCCCTTCTCTGCTCATGTGCTTTCTCTCTCTGTCTCTCAAAAATAATAAAAATAAAAATAATTTTTTAAAAAATTGGATTGCAACATCTAATCAGATAAGAATTGGCTTCCTCAGTCAATGACTCTAAGTTTCTGGCTACTACGGCATTCCATCAGAAAGGACAGAGGGGCTTCAAGGCTTCATGATGGAGGAGAAAATGGGAGGGGAAGGTAGGTATCTTTACTTCTAGAGCATGTAGGTTGACAGAGGAAAGATGTATACAAATCAAAATTTGTATTGCGCCTTCACTGTTTTTGTTTGTTCTATTAATGACATGTCATACTGTAGTACAAAGACTAAAACTAAGGCCCAATATTATATGTTCCTTGTTTGGCTTTTGATGAAAACTGAGAGGATCTAATCACAAGTTCACCTCCTGGTTCTGCTCCTGTGGGTAAAGTCTTCCAGCCTAGCAACTCTTCTCACCACGGGGGTCAGGCATGGTGCCCGGTTATCTTTGAATAGCAGGCTTCAGTTCTCTGTCAGCTTGTGGAATTATTCAAATAAGCCAATTACATCTTCCCATGGAAATCAGGGGCATCTCACCCTCTTTATACTACAGCACCTGTCTCCCATAACCCCCATGGATATTCATTCTGTTCCTGAGGGCAACACTCATGTGGCCACATGTGATGTGCCCTATCCTCCTCTCCTGGACGGTAAGTATACATGACTCATAAACTGCTGTTGAACTCATTTGTGCAGCATTGGCTTCATGTGCTTGGTCATTTGCATAACCCTAGGATGGGGATCCCTCCTTCACCAATCAGGTGGTTAAGAGATGACTAAAATATTTGCCTCTAGAATAGCTCAGGGCTTTCTCCCTCAAGCCAAGAGAATTACGCTTGGGTGTGAGACCAAAAAAAAAAAAAAAAAAAACAAAAACAATGTGGCCAAGGGCACTCCCTGTGCACCCTTTTCTTCATTTAGGAAATAATGCTAAGGATTGGAGCAAAACTCCAGTGGGAGAGGCAAAAGCTAAGAGCTGTCACTCTTCACAGAGAACCTCATTTGTAATAGGGCAAGGAAAAAGCCCAGGACTATCGCCTGCCTGGCTGCTCTTAGAAGACCAAGTGGGAACCAGAGTTCACAGGGGCCCATCCTACCTTCCAAGGAGACCACATTGGGCTATGAAGTCTGAAAACAGCCCTGTAATCAGGAATGTAACTTTATTTAGAATGTTACCTGTGCATGTCCTCCTCTCAGGTAAGGATTAGAGGATTCAAAATCCAGGCCATCTTTCTGTTAATCATTACTGTCATGTGTCATTTACAATCACACCAAATGAGTGGCTGTCAAGGCATTTAGTTGACTGGTTTCTCTTTCCCATCACTTTCATTACTTTCCCCCAACAAGGCCAATCTACCCTTCTTTTATGTCCTGACTACCAAGATGCATATGAGGTATCAACATCCTTTCCACTCCTTTGAATATTAATTTGATCTAATATAATTTAATGTAAAAATGTTTATTTATTTTGACTGAGAGAGAGAGAGAGGCAGAGGGAGACAGAATCTTAAGCAGGCTCAGCATGGAGCCCAACATGCGGCTCGATCTCACAAACCGTGAAATCATGACCTGAGCCAAAATCAAGAGTTGGATACTCCACTGACCGAGCCACCTAGGCATCCTGAATATTATTTTAATTTTAATCAGGGATTTGCCTCTAGGGTATTTACTTTATAGTATATTTACTTGATCTTGCAGTGGCTCAAAGATGGAGATTGGAGTCTGTAAGATGGTGCTTGAATCCTGGCTTGGTCCTCTACTATTGTGAGACTGTGGGTAGGCTCTGGATGTGTTTCCTCTAATGTAAAATGGAGATATTACACCTTCATGGGGGTTGTTGTTAATATTTAATGAGGTTATATATGTTGATCCCTGGCACAGTGCCTGGTACATAATAGATACTCTACTCATGTTACTTTCCACTCCTATCCATCCCTTTAATTTGTAAATGGGTTTCTTACTCATCAAAGGTTACTGAGTATAAACAGAGGCAAGAAGACTCAATCTATATAGAGTGTAAGACCCAAAGAAGTGGATAAAAGTATATGGGAGGATGTTATGAAAGATGTGTACTACTGTTACCTAGAAGTATTGATAAAGTTAATTATAGCATAGAAGAATGGTCGATGAGGAGGACCAGTCCAGTGTGGATGTGAATGCCTTTTATAGATAGAAGAATAAAGGTAGGCTTACTCTAAATCTCTTTAGGCAGACTTCATCAGCAGTCACAGGAACTCTGGTTATACCTTCTTATAGAGTCTCAAAGCCCCTCCACAAGCTCATTGGTCTCCTTAAACTTCTCATACTCATTTCCCTTTGTTTCCTTGAAACACTTCCTCCCAGCTTTTTATTAAATTATAAAGGATTTGACACTGGAGTGGGTGATTTGTAATACCATAACACCTTAACATGTAATCCCCTTCAGAGGAGATTGCCATTTAATAAGGGACTGTGTCATGCCAAACAAGTGGCTTTCTAATGGCAAAATTTGATAAGAGTAAAGAGCTGAGCATATGGTTCACAACTTGGACTCTGCAATTAGATCTGGCCATATTCAAATCCTGGTCCCATTACTTAGCAGCCATGAGATATTAGGCAAGTTACTTATCCCCTTTAAGCCTCAGTTTCATTATCTATAAAATAAGGACAATTACACCTACCTTAGAGGACTATCATGAAGATTTAAGGAAATAATCTTTGTGAAGCATTTAGCCTTATGCTGGCACTCAATAAATGTTAGTTATTGTCATTGTTTTTATTACTTATGTGGAATGCCATCTCATCAGCAATGATCAATTCTACTTATATGTAAGGACAACTCAGTAACCAGGAAAGGTGGAAGATTCATTTAATCTGAATTAGTTGTGGAAAGTGGCATATTCAGGTCATGTGAATCCCTGCCTGCCCTGGGTTGAATTCATGGCTCTCACAACAGAGCCAGAACATTTCTTGTCTTTTCCAGGCAGAGTATAGATAGAAGCTGCATGTTTCACTGCTGATGACTTTAATTTGTAGATAAAATATTTTACCTGTTTAGCATATTCTTAAATTAGGCTGGCTCCCTATCTTCTGAAATGCACATTTTGGCATTGATGAATTTAGAATAATTTTTTTTCCTAACCATGTTTCGCTGAGTCATTAAGTCTTTTTATCTCCTCTTACATGGATACATTGACAAAAATCATTGAGTGGCTGGTTTGAATAAAATGGAACAGTCAAAGGAAGATATAACCAAGCTTAGGGTTTGGTGGTTCTTGGTTTCCAGTTTTGCTTTTTCAAGCTATCGCCAACTAGAGGTTGGGGATGCTAGATTTGTCCTTTGTGAATGAACATACAAATGACTTGGTCTTCCATTTGGTAAGACCTTGATCTCTTGAGTTAAAGAAAAGAGTGTAAGTAATTCCTCTTTCGGAGCAACAGCTTCCAGGGACAGCTGTTTTCCAGCTTATGGGGAGGAAGAATTTCTGGCTGTTACCTACATTCAGCTGAAGACTTTGCAGACTTCCTGCTCTTCCCCAGTTGGCACTAATGCATTCCTGATTGTCTGCGGTCATTGGCCTGCTCTCTTCATTAACAGAATAGGAATAAGGATCAATTTTCAAAATCACAGACATCTAAATGTGTGCAGAATTTGGCTATTTTAGACATCAGTACCTAAACTAAGATGAAAAACCTCAGAGGGAGCAGATTATATTTCAAGGTATGGAGTAAACTTCCCTCCTAAGAGAACTGCCTTTAAAGAATGAACATGGCCTTAAATGAGAAAGAATTCCAACATCAAAGCTTACATTCAGACCAACTCTACTGAAGTGTTTTGACAATTCCAGTTTCTACATCTTCAACATGAATGCAATCATTTAAGTCAGACTCACAGACCGGTTGTGAGAAGTATATTATTTCAACCTATTACGTTTTTATTTTTAGAGACAGAAAAAGTTCCGAGCATTTATCACAGGGAAATTGAAACTTGATATTTATACAAAAACAGGTGCACAAATGTTCATAGCAGCTTAATTTATAAAGGCCAAACATTAAAACCACCCCAGATATCCTTCAATGGGTGGATGGATAAACAGGCTGTGGTACATTCACACTATGTACTACTACTAAGTAGTAGAAAGGAATTGCCATATGTAACAACTTGAATGGAACTCAAATGAATTATGCTGAGTTTAAAAAGCCAATCTGAGAAGGTCACATACTGTATGATTCTTCCAGTTATATGACAGCCTTGAAATGACAAAATCTTAGAGATGGAGAAAAGATTAGTGGTTGCTAGGGGATAAAGATGGGGGCCGTGGTCTTAAAAGGGCAATACAAGGGATCCTTATGGTGATGGATCACATCTGTCTCCAGACTGTGGAGGTGATTACATGAATCCATACATGCAATATAAAACTGCATAGAGTTAAATACGTGATTAAGTACATGTGAAGCTCATGAAATATGTAGAAGATTGGTGGATTATACTAGTGTCAATTACCTGATTGTTATATTACGCTATGGTTGCAAAAGGTGTTACTGGGGGGGAACTGCGTAAAGGGTACATGGGAACTCTCTATATTATTTTTTACAACTGCATGTGAATCTACAATGATATCAAAATAAAAAACATTAAAAATTTAAAAATACAGCCGGTAACAAAATAAAAATCTCTCTTCCATGACTGACCAAGTAAGATATTAATCTCTCCTTTTTAGGTCAGATGAATTTCTTGGTACTTTTGTATTTCTGTGCTTTATCTATTATTGTTGTGTGTATGGAGCAGAGTGAGTTTTCAAAAATGAATTCACACTTCTATATTCGCCTAGCGGACTTAGCTTTAATGAACTAGAGAACCATTAAAAACAGTCCTCAGGCGATATTCAGTCGGTGCTGAGCCGCAATTCCATTCAGACAGTCCTCCCATGAGGTTAACATCTTCATGCTAATTTGAAGTGTTCACAATTTACTAACTTCTTTACAACAGTTTTATTAAGTTACACAAGTAATCCATGTCCTCTATAGAAAAGGTAGAAGTTCAAATAAGTGAAAAAAAAAGATAAAAATCAAAGAACCCAACTAACTTTGAATCTGATTTCAGAAAGTAAACTTGTTACCTGAGAATAAATTCCAGAACTACTTGCTCTTAATTGAGACTTTTAGCAAAAAGTTTATCAAGCTAGAACACAGGTGGTGTTAAAGAGTACTCAACTTACAATCAGCAGTGATTTGTCTCTTCCTTTTATTTTCTATGTCCCCCTCCTCTCAAAAGAAGTAGGATTTCAGAATTCCACAGATGCAAAAGAAAATGTGTGCAGTGCCTTACAGCGATAGGACAAAACTTCATAACTTGTAGCATAATATTCTGGAGAAACACACTAAATGAGGTAGTTCAACTGAGATAGTCTGAAAGGTTGTGCTTAAATGGCCTGGGCCTCCGTTTTCTTCATGGTGAAGGGCAGCTGTTGGCTTAATGAACACATCATTTGATAATAGTTCTATGAGGGAGTTGCATGTAGATATCACTATAAAGAGGTAGAAGACTATTAAAGATTCAAATGAGGTAATCATTCTTTAATAAGTTCTTCTAAGGCTATAACAATAGGCCATTAGAAAAGAACTTGATGAGCAACTGTCAGGTTTCCAAAACAGTTACTAGTATTTGTAACAGAAGCAATCAAGCACATGCTATGTGAATGCCCAGGGAAGGAGATAGCACACAGTCTTGGCTTAAGAACAAATCATCATCTTATGATAATGAAGTGAGGTTAATGCCGATGCTAGACATATGTGGAAACTCAAGCAGGTGTTTTGGGAAAGACTTATCTGTGGTAAGATGCTGGTCTCCAAAGCCAGCAAAGAGATCACCAGCTGCCTGTTATTGGAATGGCTTGTGGAGTTGCTCCACTTGATTCTGAAGGCACAACTGCCTACTTCTGCTGGATGCTGACTTTCCAATAGCCATCTACGTCTTGCTCTTTGAACCTCTCTAACTTCTGTGCTGGCTGAGCCGGCAGACACATAGGACTTGTTTACCCCTCTTAACTTAAGGTAAAGATGGACAAGCTTGACAGTAAGCCCAGGGCCCCCTTTCTCCTGGACCCCACTCACTGCCCACAAGGCACTCAAAAAGGAGAAGCACTTTCCAAGCAGGAGCCCCTCACCTACCCCAATCTTACGTCAAGTTGCTTAGGAAGAAAGCAAACTAGAGAGAACCAAAAAAAGCGAGTCTAACGTCATTTTGCTCCTCCTTCTGAAATTTTTATTCCCTTAGCAGAGAAGACTCCATATATCCTCTTAAAAAGTGAATGTAAAGAGAAGGAACTTTTTTTGTTTTTGTTTTTGGATTTCAGAATACTAATTTTATTCCTAGAGCCAACCTAATCAACCAGCTCCAAACATGAACAAATGCAATTAGTACTCAGGATCAATGGTGTATGTTTTGAAAGTTTTAAACGTGCCCTAGAGTTTGAAGTATTTGACCAAGACTAATGGGGAGAAAGCCACTCTCCTCCTGTCTCCTTGTATCTCAAGAGCCTGGAGCAGGGCTGGTGACAGTTTCACATCCATTGGGTCTCTCCTGGATGGATCTAATGTGCCAATGGCTCATGCTAAACCTTGGCACACTTTTTCCTGTTTGGATTTGTCTGACCTCAAAAGGACTTGCTTCATATAGCCTGATCTTCTATAGCTGCTTTAGATCTTCACTTGCTGGGAAGGTCTGCATCTTTCCAGTTTTTTAGTTTCATTGGTGGTTAGGTTCAAATTGGAGTAAAAATCAAGCTTGCCAATATTGTACTATGTTTCTCATCTGATTCCTTAAGTCTATTTATAAATTGGTTACAACTGATAATGAGGAATGAATGACTGGTCCCTCTCCACTTTTAACAGCAAAATGAAACAGGGGTGTCATTGAACCTTAATATGATCAATAACTCCTGAAAGAGAAAGAAGAGGCTGGTTCTGTTATCAAAAGGGAAGAAATATGACTGGGGGATGGGGAGAACATATATACATGCTAATCTGGTAGCAAATTTCAAGAGCTGCGTGCAGATGGAATGCCATGTTTGGGCATATTTGGGAAAATGTTGGATGGGCTACCCAAAGTCTATTTAAATGAGTCCAAGGAGTTTCCTGGAAGAAAAAAAAAACTCATTCTAGAAAAAGGAATCAGTTTCAATACTCTAAATTAGAATGTTACTAATTCTTAAATATTAACAGGAAGGGTCATTCTGAGTATAGCAGAGTGTTCATCTTTTTGGATTTGTCTCCTGATCCAGATCTCCGCCAGAAATAATGTCTGGGTCTGCTGTATTGCCTGAGTGGTATTTTACTTTGAAACAGTTTGGTATGAACAATGTGATATATGTGTGTAAATTAATTTTAGTCTACATTTAAGGGTTAGTATATTCTTTAGTTAGCGTTTGAAATTCCTTAATCCTAGGGTCCCTGAGTGGCTCAGTCAGTTAAGTGTCCAACTTTGGCTCAGGTCATAATCTCAGTGTTCGTGAGCTCAAACCCTGCATCTGGCTCTGTGCTGACAGCTCAGAGCCTGAAGCCTGTTTCAGATTCTTGTGTCTCCCTCTCTCTCTGCCCCTGCCCCACTTGTGCTCTGTCTGTCTCTCTCAAAAATAAATAAACATTTTTAAAAAAGGAAATTCCTTAATCTTTAACCCAAACTCCAAAAGTAGCTAAGAAAGCATTTTAAATATCCTTATCAATATCCAGCCAAGCACACATCTTGAATACTGCTAATTTCACCACTGAAAATTTATTTCTAGTATTTTTTTTAAGTTTTTATTTATTTATTTTGATAGAGACAGAGACAGTGTGGGCGGGGGTGGGGCAGAGAGAGAGGGAGAGAGAGTATTTCAAGCAGGCCCTGTGCTGCAGAACCTGACACTGGGCTTGAACTCACAAACTGTGAGATCATGAGCAGAGCTGAAACCAAGAGTCAGATGCTTAACCGATTGAGCCACCTAGGTGTCCCTGTTTCTAGTACCTTTTATGCTAATTAATCAAGTCACATTGCTCTGATGTTCCCCTAAGAGAATTTCACAATGAATGGAGAAAGAGACATTTCCCACTACTTCCCGATAGCAGCCTGAGGGGAGGTCATGTTCTTCTTGAATCAACACTGCAGAGGCAGCAGGCCTGTTGGATGGGTGATAAGTCCAGCTGAGGCAGTGACTTCCAGAAGATGGGATGGAAACAGTAGAGTCATGGGGAAGCATTGGTGAGCCCAACAGGTTCAAGAGATGATCAACATGGCAACACCCAGGAGAGAGAGGAAGAAAAGAGAATAAAAATATCAGAAGTCACTCATAAGTAATCTCTGAGAATTCCAAGAAATACTTAGGGGGAAATTGATGGGGATTTGAGGTCAGAATCTGCAAACACAGGTTGCATACATATAATTGCATCAGAGTAGGAAGTTAGACATGAAAATACTTAACTGACATAGAAATCTGAAAAGGATCACCCAAAGACTTCTAATGGCACACTTGGCCCAGCCAAAAACAGTTGTCTTGAATCCTTATAAAGAAAGAACAAAAGCTGCCTGATAGAAACAGCTTGTCATAGATGCATCTAGTTCCCAGGAAGACACATAGCAAATACAATGGAAAAGGTGTGCAGCTGTGAATGACTCCAGGCCTAGCTTGGGGTGTCCACCTAAGTTCAGAGCAGTGATTTTTATTTGGGAGGCAGGTTGGGATGGAAGGGGTAATTATTTGAATTACCTGGAGAGTCTTTTCAAAACACAAATACTGAATCAGAATTTCTGGTGGTTGGATTGAAAATGAGTATGGGAGTCCAGAGAATTCTAATGTGTTCAGGCTACTCCCCATTCTCTACGCTGGTGCAAGATCAGTTTTATTTATAACGTTCCATTATCCAAGGAGAAGGAGTTGCAAGAGGAGAAGGGAGAGAAAAGATTCACAAGGAAAAAGTCAAATCATGTCAACAAGAGGAGAAAGTTTATATGTATTTTATATACCTAATCACCAAAAAGTATCTTTCTATACAAATATATATGCCAGAAGCAGTTTTCTTTTTCTCTTCTTTATTTTTTTTGGATACAACATATTGGATGGGTTATATCTATTCACTTGTCTATTTTTTTTATTAGTCTAAAGTCAAAATGGGTATAGTATCTCAAATTCACACACAAGGAAACCAACAAATACAGAAGGATAAGTTCATGTTCACACAGCCAGAAAGTGGTAGAATTGGGCTTTGAACATACCTTTCCTTACCTTTTAAAACTCTATAATATAAATATGAAAATAAAATGAGCAACTCAGGGAAATATTTTTAAAACATTTAATAATATTTAATATTAAAAAGAATATCTGCAAGACTCCACCAAAAAATTGATAGAACTAATACATGAACTCAGCAAAGTCACTGGATATAAAATCAATGTACAGAAATCTGTTGCATTTCTATGCACCAATAATGAAGCAGCAGAAAAAGAAATCGAGGAATCCATCCCATTTACAATTGCATTAAAAACAATTAGATACCTAGGAATAAACTTAACCAAAGAGGTAAAAGATCTGTACTCTGAAAACTCTAGAACACTTATGAAAGATATTGAAGAGGACACAAAGAAATGGGAAAGCATTCCATGTTCATGGACTGGAAGAACATTGTTAAAAATGTTTATACTGCCCAAAGCAATATACACATTTAATGCAGTCCCCATCAAAATACCACCAGCATTTTTCACAGGGATAGAACAAACAATCCTAATGTTTATATGGAAACATAAAATGCCCTGACTAGATAAAGCAATCCTGAAAAAGAAAAACAAAAATGGAGGCATCACGATTCCCAGTTTCAGGCCAAATTATAAAGCTGTAGTCATCAAAGCAGTATGGTACTGTCACAAAAACAGACATATAAATCAGTGGAACAGAATAGAAAGCCCAGAAAAGGACCCACAACTATATAGTCAACTAATCTTCAACAAAGCAGGAAAGAGTATCCAATGGAAAAAAGACAGTCTCTTCAACAGATGGTGTTGGGAATACTAGACAGCAACATGTAGAAGAATGAAACTGGACTACTTTCTTACACCAAACACACAAATACATTCAAAATGTATGAAAGACCTAAGCCATCAAACTCCTAGAGCAGAACACAGGCAGCAATCTCTTTGACCTCAACCAGAGCAATTTCTTACTAGCCATGTCTCCAGAGGCAAGGAAAACAATAACAAAATGAACTATTGGGATTTCATCAAGATAAAAGCTTCTGTGCAGAGTAGGAAACAATCAAAACTAAAAGGCAGCCTATGAAATGGGAGAAGATATTTGCAAATGACATACCTGATAAGGGGTTAGTATCCAAAATCTATAAAGAACTTCTCAAACTGGACACCCGAAAAACAAATAACCCAGTAAAAAAATGGACAGAAGATATGAATATACACTTTTCCAAAGAAGACATCTGAAAGGCTAATAGACACATGAAAAGATCTCACATCACTCATAATCAGAGAAATACAAATCAAAACCACAATGAGATACCACCTCACACCTGTTAGAATGGCTAAAATTAACAACACAAGAAACAACAGGTATTGGTGAGGATGTGGAGAAAGGGGAACCCTCTTGCACTGCTGGTGGGAATGCCAACTGGAGAAGCCACTCTGGAGAACAGTATGGAGCTTCCTCAAAAAGTTAAAAATAGAACTACCCTATGATCCAGCAATTGCAATACTAGATATTTACCTAAAGAATACAAAAATATTGATTCAAAGGGGTGCATGTACCCCAATGTTTATAGCAGCACTATCAACAATAGCCAAATGATGGAGAAAGCCACCCACTGATGAATGGATAAAGAAGATGTGGTGTATATATTGGAATATTACTCAGTGGAATATTACTCAGCCATCAAAAAATAAAATCTTGCCATTTGCACAATGGGGGTGAAACTAGAGGTTATTATGCTAAATGAAGTAAGTAAGTCAGAGAAAAAGAAATAGCATATGATTTCACTCATATGTGAAATTTAGAAAACAAAACAGATGAACATAAGGGAGGGGGAAAAGAGAGAAAGGGAAACAAACTGCAAAAAGACTCTTGACAATAGAGAAAAAACTGAGGGTTGATGGAGGGAGTTGGGTGGGAGATGGGCTATATGGGTGATGGATATTGAGGGCACTTATCATTAAAACTAGGTGTTGTATATAAGTGATGAATCACTGAATTCTATTCCTGACATACTGCACTATATGCTAACTAACCAGAACTGAAGTAAAAATTTGAAAAGAAAAAAAAAATATCCAGAAAAGACAATAGTATTCAAAGAAGGGAAAAGTGAGAGGCAATGGCCCCCAAGTGTCTCCAGAATGAGGAAGTAAATGGAGAGTTAGGGAATTTTAGGGGAAAGCTGGGAAATATTTGCTCATGCTAATAGGGGTTGGGGTAGGGAGGACCAGATGGAAAATACAGAGACTGAGATTCCAGAGGTGGAATCCTCTTCCAGAGGAAGAAAGAAAGGCAAGGACACAAGTGGCCTTAAAGGGAGCAAGAGGAATGGCACTCCATATTTTGGAAGAAAGAAGGCAAAAAAAGACACAGATAGAGATGAGCCTGAAGCTGGAGCGTGAGGCAGAGAGCCTGAGGTCATGACTGAAGTTAGCCATTTTTTCTATGTATGAGCGTGGCTGGCTGTGGACAGGGAGAAGGGAGGCTCTGAGAGGTGAAGGAATTTCTTCCCGCTTCTACTAGGGCTAGTGGCTGATCTGCACTGCAAACAGGTCTGTCTCAGTCTTACATCTCTGCTTTTCTCTGATTCCGACAACGGTATTGGGCCTTATCTCTCTGCAGTGCTAACAAACCCCTGATATTATACCTTTCTAGGTAAGTATCTTCCTTGTAAAGCAATTTTTGTCACAATTAATTTGATGGAGGCTGGAGACAAAACAGCTTTTTACATTAAACTACATTGTTTCCATGTCTCCACCCTGTCTCTTTGCCTCCAAAGTAGGCTCCCCCAAGTCCCTGGTTAGTTAGGATCTGTGGTCTTTGTCACTTGATGTGAACTTGAATTGAAAAGGAATCTCTTGGGGCCCCTGAGTGGCTCAGTAGGTAAGCGTCCGACTTCGGCTCAGGCTCAGGTCACGATCTCACGGTTTGTGGGTTTGAGCCCCGCATCGGGCTCTGTGCCGATAGCTCAGAGCCTGGAGCCTGCTTCAGGTTCTGTGTCTCCCTCTCTCTGCTCCTCCCCTGCTCATGCTCTGTCTCTGTCTCAAAAAGAAATAAACATTAAAAATAAAAAAATAAAAAAAAAAGGAAAGGAACTTCTCACTTTCTTGGTAATACTATACAGTTGCCAAACATTTTTGGTTTGCTCCTCTCCTCCATTATCCTTCTGAAGAGAGCTCTCTCTCTCTCTCTCTCTCTTTCTCTCTCTCTCTCTCTCTTCCTTAGGATTTTTGGCTGCTGTTTGATTCTGAAAAAGCACAATAGGAAAACAAACTCTCCATTCTTACCAGTCTAAGCTTTTTCTAAACAAACCATAGAGCACAACCTTCCTTCCTTGGCCAACATGTATTCATATTCCCAGAGAAGTCACTGGACTTCTGAATGCTGAGTCCCTGCTGCCTACTGGGAGTCTCTCCCCACATGCCATCTGTATGACAATAACAGTGCTTCCCCCACTCATCATAGAAACTCCAACCAAACACCCTAAAGAGAAAGCCCACAGATGTTCAGGAAAATGCATAATAATCCTTGGCTGATTAATTTCATATCCTTTGGAGACATTCTATATAGATCACTAGGCTGCTGTTTTATTCCGGAAGCCATAACCTCCACCATTGTCACTCCTGTAATATTTCATTTTGATTCATTTCTGGGCAAGGCAGTTGATACCCAAACGTATGAACAAAGGGGCTGAAACATATATCATTGCTTCTCTGATAAGAATATCAGTGCCTAGAAAGGAAGCCTTCAGCATCAAAGTTGAAATGACACATGAAGGGACAAATGTGGGAATTTGTAAACCATTTAACATCTTGCCAAATGACTTTGTATATTTGTAATTTTTTTAAGATTATAACTTTTTAATTTCTACCTAATACATTTTTAATATTATCAGCCTAGAAAATAAGCCTTCTTACTTTAGTTTTCTGTACAATAAACAAAACAAGCAGAGATGTTTATTTAAAAATCAGACAAAACTATACTGATTGTGTAGATTTGTTTTATTACCATAGTAAGTGTGTCTATAGCAGGGATTAGCAGACTTCTTCAGAAAAAAAAAGTCCAAAGAATACATATTTTAAGTTTTTCAGGCTGTATAGTTTCTGTTCAACTAGTCAGCTCTGCTGTTGTAATATGAATGCAGCCATAGACAACATAGAAATGAATGAGCATGTCTGTGTTCCAATAAAACTTTACTTACACAAATGGGCAATGGGCCAGATTTAACCTATAGGTTGCAGTTTGCTGATTCCTAGAATGCAAGCTATATAAGGACAAGTGAGTACTCTAACACATAAAGTTTGCTAATGATCGATGGGAAAAGATAGTTACTATTATTGAGGACTAATTATGTGCTAGGCATTGTGTTAAGGATATATAAATATTGTCTGATGAGGTGGGTATTACTACCCCATTTCATAGATTGAAAAACGAAAGCCAGAAAGTTTAAGTCACTTACCCAAAATCACATGGCTAAGTAGTGGGGTCCTAAGGCCTGCCTTTCTGTTGGTGAGGGTGCGGCATGCTGGGTATAGTGAGCATTCTAAAGCACTGAGCAGGGACCTGTGTCACAACACGTAGGAGATACTTGGGCTCTGGACCCCAGCAATTGTGCCCTCGATTTTATGTAAAAGCCAAGATGCTAAAGCAGTCTTAGGACAAGAAGTATAACGGTTGTCCTTTGTGCTTTCTCCCAAGCTATCCAGTGAAGTGGGTTTGCGTGCACTCTGGAACCCAAGAGCCCAGGTTCCGATGTCATTCCTACTACTCACTAATGTAACTGAGTAGGTTGGTTTGTATCTCTGAACTTCAGTGTCCTTCTCTGCTGAACTTCAGTGGTGATATTACTCCCCATGAGGTTTGTTGCATGGATTAAAAGAATCAATACCTGTGAAATGCTTAAAACAGTGCATGATGAGCTTTGCTATTTTAACACCAAATATAGGTCATGCCCAAAAAAATACTGCTTATACCTGTGTCGGGCTGACAAGATTTGTAATCAGTGGGCAGACAAAGAGAAGGAAGAATAAGAAAAAGGGTGGGAAAGAAGAAGGAGGCAGATACGGGTAGTAGGAATGTACATGAATGACATGAGTATGGTAAGAGCGAAGGTTCTGAAAGTGACATTTGGTGCATGTGATCATAATACAGACAGATTGGGGAAAAAATGAGTATGTTCATAACCCCACTTATCCCTACACATATTTGATATATTTCCTCCCAGAATTTTATATCTTTTTCACTTGCCTGTTCTAGAGAGGCTTCATATATTTTCCTGCCTTTCCTCTAATATTAAAAGAATAATCACTTGAGCTCCCCTCAAGGGCAACCCCTTCTTAAATATTTCCGCATGAGAAAGACTGCATGTTCCACCAGCCCATCCTGGTTGCTCTGCTCGCCTCTTGCTGTGGAGGAGCAGCTGTTCCTTGCCTGTGTCTCAGTATCTCTTGTGAGGGCTTCACTAGGCTTCTGCTGCTCACTTAGCCTGTTTTGCTGCTGTGTGGGGACCAGCCCTTCCCGTTTATTCCCCATAGCCCAGCTAGCACAAGGCAGTCATGTTTAACAGGCTTTATATGTCCTGAGGATCATACAAGGGAATTTCAGTGCAGGAAAGGAAACTTACAACAGAGTATTCTATATTGCTATGTTCATTAGCCATAAATATCCCACCGGATGTCTCTTTCCCATACGCTGACCTGCTGCTGCTACAAAGAAAAAAGTATCAGTAGACTGAGTAATGATGGTGACTGATCAGACTGTAAGCTCCGTGAAATCAGGAGCTATGTTGCTGTTGCTTAATACTGTCTCCCCTTCACCTGGCACAGTACTGTGGCACATACAGAGGGCTCCATAAACACTTCCTATTTATTTATTTATTTATTTTATTTAATTTTTTTTTTAATTTTTTTAAATTTATTTCTAGGAGAGAGAGAGACAGCGTGAGCAGGGGAGGGTCAGAGAGAGAGGAGTCACAGACTGAAACAGGCTCCAGGCTCTGAGCTGGCAGTCAGCACAGAGCCCGACACGGGGCTCGAACCCATGAACCGCGAGATCATGACCTAAGCGAAAGTCGGACGCTTAACCGACTAAGCCACCCAGGCGCCCCAAACGCTTCCTATTTAAACACATAGAGGAACTCTTTAAAGATTCATATTGGCCATAGTGATGGCAGACTTTGGTAATATTAAACAGAATATTTTTTGCAATTGGACTTGGCTTTTTCTGCTGGCTGGAAGCTTCCCCAAGGACAACACTCTAGGCACACCCCTTTGCCCTCCAATGCCTAACACACCTTTCAGCTTCTATCCTGTAATTCACAAACTGCTGCAGGGTTTGTTTTTTTTTTTTTTTTAATTTTTCGAAATGTTTATTTTTGAGAGAGAGAGAGAGAGACAAGGAGACAGAGTATCCCAAGTAGAGTCTGTGCTGACAAGAGAGCCCAATGCAGGGCTTGAACTCATGAACCACGAGATCATGACCTGAACCGGAGTCAGACGCTTAACCAACCAACTGAGCCACCCAGACACCCCTTTTAAAAACATTTGTAATGTTTATTTAATTTTGAGAGAGAGAGAAACTGCTGAAGTCTTTAAAATGACATCTTTTGATGTCTAAAATGTGTTGAATATATTATTTTAAATAGTCAAGATCATGATGTATCTATTGTTCTATATCCTATCTTCAATCTCCCTCTGCCTTTGAAAGTATTTGTCAACATGATTTTGAATGACTGTATAATGTTCCACTGAATGTGGTAGACATACATAATTTGCTTGATCATCATTCTTCTCTTGTACATTTGACTATTATTACTGGCACTGCAGTGAACATTCTTATATTTAAATCTTTATCCATGGTTTATACTATTTCCTTAAGATAGATTTCTGGGAATGAAATGATGGGATCAAAATACATGAATATTTTTACAGCCCTTGTATCTCTTGCCAAATTGCTGTCCAGAAAGAGTGTTCCAATTTACATTCTCACCATAAGGTATGACATTGCTTATTTCACCAACTCCTCGTCAGTATTACCATCATTTAAAACTCTACTCATCTCATAGGTGAAAAAGAGATTGTTAGTGTTATTTTACATGATGCTTCTTTGATTACTAAGTTGAAAGGAGCTTTTAGGAGCCAGTTAGCAGTTACAGTTTTTGGCGGTAATAGATATTACAACTACAACTATTAATCTGTGCAAGCTTTTTGTACATGATTTCTTCAGGACCAATACCCCTGCTGCTGAACAGAAGGCTATGATGGGTTATGCAGCCCCGTCTCCGCCATATGTTTAGTGTTTATTATTAAGCCCAACTACTGAGCAAAGAAAGACATAATTAGCCTTTTTGGGAATTATTTTAAGCCTTCAGCAGTAAAAAGCCTGCAGTTGATTTATTTCCCAGAATCTATTTGTATTTGATGCCTTTTTAAGTCGAGTCAGACTAAATGGCCAGGCATGGTTTCAACCTTCTGTGAAGGAGTTTCTTGAGTTCTAGGAGATGTTCAAAAATAATCTCCTTAGCGCCTTTGCACATCTCCAAGATACCATTTGAAGACAAAAGATTGAGTCCTTTGAAAGGAGAGAGAACCACTGGGGCCCCAGCAGAGACAGTGCGAGCTGAATTTATCTCAAATTACCAGTGATCGGGATGGAGGCACTGAGCTCTGGCTTGAGAGAGCCATGAGCTCAGCTGAGGGGAACTTGGCCTTTGCTTCTAAGGTGGGAATTAGGAGAAGGCGCTCTCTGTAATAAAGACACATGTTCTTTCATGGGACTGACTTAATCAAGAAAGCTGCTTCTGCCAGTGATTATCTGAGGCCAGACTTGAATCTGCGCTTCCAAAACAAAAGCAAGTTGTCTGATTCTAAAGCCATCCGACACATTATTGTGCTTCCAAAGACTTCATTGTTTTGCAATGATAGGAACGGATTTTTACCCTCAGAGCCCTTGGAAACACATTGTAATTCCCATCCTCACTCTCTACCCAAATTGTCGCCTAGATGATTCTGCTCATTTGAGCTATTATTCATCGATGGCACATTTGGAAACAAAATCCTGAGGTTGTCACGGGTCTGCACGTATTTACAAAGTTTTCAAATGCCAAAATGACAAACACAGTGCAGATGTTCCACAGGACAGTAACCCAGGCTGCCTTTGGCAGTTTCACACGCAAATGACTAAACACATCAGCTCTGGAAATAGATGCTGCGGTATGAGTTTACTGACTTTTCTTTTCATGAAAAACTCAAGGGCCAAGATTAATTAAAACCAGGAGCCTGTTCCTTTTAAAGATAACATAGTGATAATGACTCCAAATGTTCCTTAGCCTTGCAATTGCAGCATGTTTGCGAAGTCAGAAACTGCAAATATAAAAACTGTTGGTGGAAGTCTATAGGCAGAGCCCATGCCTATTTGCACACCCAAGCAAATATTTATTGAGCAGATATAGAATGTAGTATTTTTTGAATGAACAATTGAATACACGCACAAACAAATGAATGATTGGAATAATTCCTCTAGTTCTGTGTTGCCCAGCATATGATGCAGCATGGAATAACCAGTAATGCCAGCCTGCACATACTGGGGATTTATTTATTATTATTATTATTATTATTATTAACATTTATTTTTGAGAGAGAGAGTGTGAGAGCACACATACAAGTGGGGGAGGGGCAGAGAGAGGGGAGAGAGGATCCAAATTGGACACTGCTGATGGCAGCAAGCCTGATGTGGGACTTGAACCTACAAACTGCAAGATCATGACCTGAGCCCAAGTCTGACTGGGGCTCTGCATACTGAGGGATTTATTAGGTGCCTGGCCTTCTGTTGAGTGTTCCCCACACCTCTTCTCAGGCATTCTTTATGATGGCACTATGAAGCCGGTATTTCCATTTCTGTCTCAGAAATGCACAGACTGAAGCTGAGGGTGGAAGATACGAAGTGTCAGGGTGAGGATTCAAACCCAAGTCTGCTGGATTCCAAGGCTTGTGTTTTAAACCCACGTTCAGGATTGCTAGGTACTTAACAAGAGTTAACGTTCAGCAAAAGAACACCATCTTTTCATGGCCTCAGTGATCATTTTACCAGCCACCAAATCTTTGTACTAGATTTGGATGGCTCCTGAGAGATCACGTGGCTCAAGCTCCTTCATCTTGTAGGTGGAGAATCTGAGGTTCTGCCCCACGTTCACAATCATTCAGCTGATCTGTGCGAGTAAGATGAGTTTCTGGAACAGGTCAGCTGACACTTGATCTGACATTTTCCCCACTGCATCACTTTGGAAGTAGGGTCAAAAACAGGAATCATGTAAACTAAAAAATGAATTTAGATCATGCATATTTTCTAAAAAATCACTTAAACCATATGATGGTAGAATCGTCCTTATATGTTATATGTATATGTTATGTGCAATAACTCAAAGTAAACAATGAGAGGACAGATGCCTGAGAGGTGCTTTCACTTAAAAAACATCATTAAAATGGTGAGAACACGATGAACTCAGTAATTGCACAGTATTTTAGCAAATACTTGAAGATGGCCTTTTAAAAAATCAATGTGTGCCGCTTATAGGTTCTTGACAGGATAAGAAACTGATAATACATCATTGGTTAAAGCTAACAGCAGGAGTGAGGTTAAATATAAAAAGTATCAGCCACCAATTGCTCTGAACTATATAAAGGCAACTCCTTTACCCTCCTACCTTTACTGCCTAAACTGACCACCCGCCCCCGCCCCCCCCCCCATCATCCTTCAATGGGACCAATGCACCTGCTTTCCATCAGGTTACTTCCCTCTGGCTCTGTCCCTCATGCTCCCTAAACCATGTGTTTGTCTAAAACATAGACTGAACATGTCTGCTCTCTTATGGAAGGTCTTTGCAGGCTCACTGGCCAAAGTTCCTTTCTACTGCTTCCCAGCCTCATCTCCTTCCTCTGCTGTCTCCTTAAGCTCCAGAAGTACTTATAGTTGGTAAAAACTCTTCATCAAGAAATGGCCATGCATGCACTCTGGAAAACAATGTAGAGGTTCCTTAAAAAATTAAAAATAGAACTACCTTATGACCCAACAATAGCACTACTAGGAATTTATCCAAGGGATACAAGAGTGCTGACACATAGGGGCTGATACATAGGGGCACATGTAACCCAATGTTTAGAGCAGTACTTTCAACAACAGCCATATTATGTAAAGAGCCTAAATTCCCATCAACTGATGAATGGATAAAGAAGATGTGGTTTATGTATTCAATGGAATACTACTTGACAATGAGAAGAAATGTAATCATGCATTTGCAGCAACATGGATGGAACTGGAAGGTATTATGCTGAGTGAAATAAGTCAGCCAGAGGAGGATAGATATCATATATTTTCACTCATATGTGGATCTTGAGAAACTTAACAGAAGACGATGGGGGAAGGCAAGGGGAAAAATAGTTTCAAACAGGGGGAGGCAAACCATAAGAGACTCTTAAGTACCGAAAACAATCTGAGGGTTGATAGAGGACAGGGGAGAGGAGTAAATGGATGATGGGCATTGAGGAAGGCACTTGTTGGGATGAGCACTGGGTGTTATATGTAAGTGATGAACCACGGAAATCTACCCCCAAAACCAAGAGCACACTTTACACACTGTATGTTAGCCAATTTGACAATAAATTATATTTTAAAGATTAATAAAATGAAAAATAAAAGCTAAGCAAAAAAAGAATAAGAAGAAGAAAAAAAGAAAAGAAAAGAAGAAAGAAATGGCTGTGCATGAAATTCTTGGGCAGATGACTTTCTGTATCCCCAGATTACAAATCATACCCAAGGGGCAACCAAGACCTCCAGACCTCTCTCTAGCTCTGTGATTCTATGGTATGGATAGAATACATAGCTCACAGTCACCAAGATGCTTATGGAAAAGACATGCTAGCTTTGAGAAAAATTTAAGAGAGAATTTCTCAAGGGGGACTAAAAAATAAACCACATGCCCTCCAACCTTAAGGCTAAACCAGGTTCCTGTGATGACAATCATTGCCTGTTGGCTCGCACATCTGCCCCCTGGTATGAGCAAGATGGCAAAGGACACAAGGCAGGTTCTTGAGGAAAGAGTGGAATAAACTGTGGCGGTTATTAATTTAGCCTGTTTAGAAAGGCCTCCCACCTAGGGTTGCCAGATTAAATGTAGGATGAACTTTTATTTGTTAAGCCTGGCAACCATACTCCTCTTCCATCCCATTCCTTGGTTAATAGATGCCATCTCCCTGACCACAGAAGTAAATCCTTGCCAATTCCCATTCCAACAGAGGTTGGCCCAAGTCATGTGCACATAGACCAACTAGGGACAGAGTCATTTCTTGTGGTGGAATTACGCCCTTTGGCTATGATTGCTAACCTGAGGTTGCTGGCAGCCATGCCCCACTATTACGAAACAATGAGTTTAAAAAGGCAAAGAGAAGCAGAATTAAGCAGTAAACAAAATGGACACAGAACACTGGTAACTTTGAGTCCCCGATTGCAGTTTCTAAGACTCTGGTTCCTGTAGCTTTTACTTCATCGCTATGTGCTTCTCATTCCATGTACAAGAACTGATAAATACTATTTTTACCCCATTAGCCTAATTTGAATTGGGTTTCTATTACTTGTTCCTGAAAGAGCTCCTGACTCAGATTGAGAGAATTCTGGTTCTGGGCTTTCTCATTTCCTTAGGTAACACATGCAAGATGGAGAAGGACAGGCAGGACACAGGTGCATGATGCCATGAGCAGCATTCACCTAATAAAAGTGCTAATTCACCTCATAAGTAGACCCAGTAATATGCACTTGTAGATTTTGGAAGCATTTGTGGAAAAACTTGAATCCCAGATTCAATGTTGTCTTTGGGGATCATCTTCTTTCCCCTTCTCTACATCATAAAATCAATGACCTCATTTTACAGATGAAAAATCTTGAATGAGGTAAGATTAAACAACTTGTCTTAGACAAAATGATGAAAACCCAGGTTTCAGATAAATCATTGTGTGTTCAGGTTACAGAAGTTAATTTTAATATGAGCCTGAGAATGTAAAAAACGAGAAAGACAGCTTCTATGTATAAAACTCTAATGTAGTCAATAAGAAAACATAAATGCTTATATTGCTTTTATAATTATTGATTGCAGCAAGTTACACGTTGGGGGGACTGATTGTTAGTGATTCTCTTGACATTTATGGTTGTGATCACCCTCTTTCTTCTGCTATCAGATCTGACTACTTTGGCAGCTGGTCTGGGAGCACGACCCAGGCCTGCTCAGTCACAGCACAGAACTCTATCCTCCGAGTCACAGGAAAGGGTCTGGAATAGGTCATTGCCTGAGAAAGAAGTGACCAGTGACTAAAGGGTAGTATAATTAGACTCCTACTCTGAGATTTGGTTTTTATTAGATCTGATGGGGAACACATTTCTCTCGCTGATTGTTGAACTGAGAGAATGTGTCTGGAATGCTCTGCACCCATTTCTCATCCCATATGGAAAAAATCTGTTTACAGTTGTAGAAAAGAACCAACACAAAGAAAGAAGCAGAAACAAGTAGAAGGCTTGGTTTGTACGACTTTCAAACTCCCAATCCACCCCTTTCTGAGGACCATCCATCCCTGCTCTTTCTTGCTTTACGAGAATGAAAAAAAAAAAAAAGTCATGTTTTACTCAAGTTATTTTGACAGAAATTTCTGACACTTGAAACTAAGAGTAGGGCTTTTTTGTGTGACATGACTTCTCTTTGTTGGCATTGGTTATTGAAAGTTGCCTGCTTGTAATTTTGTAAGTTAATAACAATCTGATAAGAACTAACAGAAAATCTAAGGGTAGGTTTAAATTCAGCATGCATTTGTGGGGGGGGACTTATATTAGTCACACGTAATATTCAAAAATAAATTTTAGCTTTGGCTTTAATGTAAAAAAAAAACCCTTAAGATAGTATATAAGAAATGTTATAATATATCTTAGGGCAGGGAAGGTCTTTACAAGCAATTCTGAAACCTTGTAACCATAAAGGAAAATATTGACAGATCTGACTGGGGAAATATTTAAACTGTTGGCATACAAAAGTTGCTATCAGCAAAATTAAAAGACAAATGACAAAATGGAGAATATGTTTGCAAAATACATAATGTATAATGAGTTGATGTCCAAGGTACATAAAAAGTTCCTAGAAGTCAATAAGTCAACATAACCCAAGAGGAGAATAGACAACAGTTATGAAAAGGCAACTCCCAGAAGAAAGAGGAGCAACGGCTGACTTCAACCTATCAGTGCAGGGAAAACAGAGAGGACACGTAAAGTAAAGTTGAAGGAAAATCAGATCGCAGCATTTCCTTTAAGAAAAACCTCTTTTGCCCACAATGCTCTTCCCTCTCCTGCTGGCCTAGAGACTTATTTTTATTTTTCCATCTCAGGTCCAAGCAGCATCCACAAAAGAGGCCTCCTTTGTGCCTCCAGTACACCATGTACCCGCAGTTCTTTCTGCCTTTCAGCCACTGCATTGGCTGTTGGCTCTCTGTCTCTGACCAAGGGCCACAACTGTCACTTTGTTCTAGTGACAAAGCCTTCATCTCTTTGAATTCCTAACACCTTACCTAATGTGTATCCATAGAATAGACTCTTCATAAACGTAAATGAATAAATACAATTTTGATAAACGAATAAATAGCAAATAAATGATGGGTCTTCATGGACATTGTTAGAACCAATACCAACATTCAATAGGAAAGTGCCTTTCAGTTTCATTTTGAATATAAATATTGACACATCTTATTTTACTCATACGAGAAAGGAGGAAAAATATCAGGGAAAATTCTATATCTGATTTCCCAGTTTGGGGTATCATTGCTGTGTGTACACCAACTGGATTTTTATTCCTGATGATGTGACAACATAAAGGCAATTCCTGTATGTTTCAGTCAACAAATGATTCATTTGTCACTTGAGAAAGAACTCTCTATCCTGGCATTGAATGAAAATCTCTTATCATTTCATAAGATCCAGGAAGCACCAGCATGAAAACTTGTAGGAAGAGTGTCCGTGGCTTAAAAGGTGATCCAGCATCTCTACCACTCTTGATGCCTGGAGGATACGGTGTGGAAAAAACACTGCCATTAGTAATGATGAGTCAAAAAGCAATTCAGGGAGTCAGACTCAGAATGTGAAGTTTAGAAATACCTTAACCACTTTTTCACTCATATCTTTTATATATACACAAGTGCTATATGATAAAACCTATGTCTCCATCTAAAAAGACTATTCTAATAAATGTAAAATAAAAATTCTAAGTAATGAAAACACAAAAACATTGCCTCATAGTTGTGTAGTTGAACTGGCAGTGGGTTTTTTTGCTTTGTTTTTTCTTCCATAGTGGTATATACGACAGTGGTACATTTGCAGTCACTAATGTATTAGATTTGATGAGATGTGGTAATAATAATGCCCAACATACATTTAGGACTATTTTCCAAGGCACTTATCGAAAGGACTTTATGTGCACTATCTCATTTAATTGTTGTAACAACTCTTAAGGCAGACTATGATTATCCTCATTTTACAGCTAATGAAATTGAGATTTAGAGAGATTAATTACCAGCAGAACTAGAATGTTTGCATGAATCAGAGACTGTGCTGCTAATTACTGTATGCAGAAAGAAGCAACAGAGATTTCTTAGGACACATACATTTTTGCAGAGCCTTGGATTGGGGGAAAATTTTCTCGAGTACACAATCATATATTTTAGTGCCTATCCTGTTAAGATTATCTGAAAAACAAATTAAATAAGTATGAGTGTGGACTCATGTTTATAAATAATAAATGTGAATGCCTCTTATAAACAAGAGATGTCAGATGTAAATATTTGTTGTACAGTGGAAGCTGTGTTTGTAGAGTTGTATATACACCAGCTAGCACAACTGTGACAAGGCATCCTCTGATGTGACAGATTCAGCCAAGTCTCGTCCCTGTGAAGGTGGCAGAGCACAGCTCACCCCTCTCTCTCTATCATAGAGCTCCCAGACACCAGCTGCCGCCTTACATTTCAATGGCAGTTCTACTGTATTTTAAAACCTACACTTACAGTACGAGTTCACAGCATCCATTTAGTAGAAAATAAGCCAACTTGGAAGAGCCTCCTAATAAGAAATATACAGTCAAGTTAAAAAATGAGGCAAATGAGAATCAGCTATCGAACCTGTATAAATATAAAGCATCTGGAATGAATCAGTGATCTTAGCTAAAAGTGAATTAACTCTTAACACTTCTCTCAAACCTTCTAGCAGACAGTCTGTTTTAAATCCTGACTTGACCTTATTAGAAAATCATTTGGAAAACCACTTTATTAGCTACAGGATACCTTCCCAGATGGTAAAAGTCAATATAGAAATAATTTTTAAGACTTTTCATAGGTGTCAGGAAAAGCTGTTTGCTTCAGCTCTTATACAGTTTTCTATTTATGAACATCTCTGTTTCTTGAACTGATATTAGAATGACAGCTTTGTCTGAATGTTAATTAGCTTGGGGGTGAACACAAGTCTGTGTAAAAATATTATCCATCATGGTTTTATAAAAAATATGGCTTACTTCTCATTTCATCCAATCTGCATCTCCTCCAATACCACCCATTTTAAGGTTAAAAATACAAGTTTGTATTTTTTTTTTCTTCACATAATTTTCCTGCTGGTGGGTTGCTAAGTGTCAGTAGCAACCGTCCTCAAGCTCTGAAGGTACAGCAAGATTAGTGGTTGCAACTCAGAGGCAGGGTTTTTAGTACTTTCTATTTCAAATTCTGTCAATGATAAACCATTTGTGTCACGTCAAGGTGGATATTTATTGTTCCTGATTTTCAGGGGAGAAATGTTAGCTCTTGGCCGTGGGACCTTTGAAACAACGGCCAGTGGGTTTTTCTATCAGAGGGCATGGAGGGACATTGCTCTGAGGACTTTCCTGGTACATTTGAACTTTGCCAACAGTACACTGGAGGTGAGTTTTCTTGTCCGGAGGCAAGAGGAGAGGTAGGATATTCTGTTTTCTTTTCCTATCAAGAAGGAATTTTTCTCATCTCCTTTTTGTAAATATAAATCTGGGCTAGTTACTAGGGTGTCAAACAGCCAGAGAATTTAATCTATAACAGGTTTAGGTATAATCCTGTTAAATGGTCTTCTATGTACTTTGAAATTTTGATTAGCTAGAGAACTGCCCATGTTGAAAGCCGTATAATCTTGCATGGAAAGAATTATGCTCCTAGCTATAGTTGGCCATTAGGATCATGTTTTTGTTGTTGGGGTTTTGGTTTTTTGGTTTTTTCTTTTTTCTTCTTTTCTTCTTCTTCTTCTTCTTCTTCTTCTTCTTCTTCTTCTTCTTCTTCTTCTTCTTCTTCTTCTTGCTTCTTCTGCTTCTTCTGCTGCTTCTTCTGCTTCTTCTGCTTCTTCTGCTTCTTCTTCTTTTGAAGAAACTAAGAGTAGGGCTTTGAGATCATTTCTTTTCACCCACTATTCTTCCCTATTTAAGAATTTAAAAAATTCTGTGGAAAGTAAAACTGCTCAGTGAGTAAATATGAGAGTAAATCTATTAGTTCTGTATCAGACTAGAAAGGCAGTCTTCTCACTGATTTTCTGCATGTCAAATACTTCAGAGACAGGAACTATGTCTTGTTGATGGCCAAATCCCTGCTCCCTAGAACTGCAGCTGGCACATTGCAGGCCTTTAATAAATATTTACTGAACAAATAAGAATCAATGACAGTTTGCTTAAATTTGAGACATTGACTATAACATGCCAAAGAATATCTTTTATTTTCTTTATTTATGATCAAGTGTGAACAGGATAAACATCAATATCTCTCAAAGCGTCAAAGTGCTAGATGCTATTTCATTGTTATAAACAGACAGGTCTGTCTCTGTGGGAATACCATATCCAGATTTGGTGAAGGTGAGCTACATGATAAAAGCAAATTATCCACATGTGAATCCATCTTCAAGGTCTCTCAAATTGACCAAAGAATTTTTGCACTGTTGGCCTGCTCTGCTATTTTATTAATTCAAAACAGGGGACACCTAGATTCCATTGTTTTCTACGGCTGTTTCCTACATCATAATCACATCTGCTGCTCCCCATTAATCTCTTCATGTTCCTGGTACACTTTTTCATTATGGCTTTGGGATCAGATGATAAAGAGTTGAGCAGCATTGGCTTCTGTGCTAGCTCACACTGGTCTTCCAAACAATAAAGAGGCTCTGGACAAAGATGGTAAACTAGAACTCATGTCTATTCCATGAGTTCTTCCAAAGGCCATTTGGAAGGAAGGGCTGGATCCTTTCCACTTAATATTATAAGCTTCCCTCATTTTTATTTTCCTCTCTATCTTGTTTCCATTTTTATGTATTTTCTCAGCTTTTCTTATTTTCACCTTTCTTCTCCTTGTTTCTTCTTTCTTAAAAAACTATAATTCTAAAAAGAACTGTATTAGTTATACGTGAATAATTCTTCAGCCAGTGGTGTTTATCTCTCTTTTTCTACATACAAATACCTTAAAAAAGTATTTCCCTTCCTGAATTCCATGTTCAAGGTGTTTTTGTCTACTAAGTTGCTCTTAAGTAAACATTTATTGCTTCCTTCTGCCTCTTTAAAAATTTATCAAGTATATATAACCACCTATCAGAGCTAATTGGCATGAAATAGTGAACATTAATGTTGATACTCTATCCAAAGTCGAGAAACTCGAAAGTTGGTCTTTTAGGTAACTTATGAAACCTGAATCTAGGTGACCTTGCTGACTACCCAGGCAATGACAAATCATTTCTCATTGGGTTTACCTTTACCCCGTACAGAATGAACACAAGGAAAAGGAAGCCATGGCTTACAAAACAAAGTGGCCATGAGTGAATACTTAAAGAAAATAAAACATAGATCGATACTATTATATTGAAATTATTTAACAAAATTAACTCATTTTATTGCAAATTTGATGCTGCCTTTTAATCTTACATCTTTGATGCTGTCACAGGGATGATGACATATCCTTTCAGGAAATCAAGAACAAACAAAAATACATTAATAACTTGTCCTATAGAGTTGCTCCTCGTACTTTTAGAAGTTTGTAGATGTTGAATTAGTAAAGACTTGAAAACTATGAATCCTTTTTTCTTTTATCTTCTTTATTAAGCAGATGTGTTGCAATGTTTATTATATTTCCATACTCATTGGAGAACCTTCTGAATTCAGTTATAGGGCTCAAATGTATTTTTGAGCATTAAAAACATTCATTTTTGTAAAAAATAAACTTAACAATAAACTTTTAGTTGCAAATAATGTTTATTAAATACAGGGTCGGGGGGTGAATGGTTTTTTTTTTTTCCACATCTTTTACATTTTGCTGGCTATATCACTGAGAAGCTAAGTGACCTTATAGAACACCTTACATTTTCCACAAAATTTACCAATTAATAGGCAAATAATTCTTATCTATCTTGCACAAACGCAGAAGGAAATTAAGTTCATGAAGTAACTCCAAACAGAACTGTATTAATTAAATAGATATTTCAATCCAAAGGATGGCGGTAGCCAAGACACTGGATATAACCCAACAAATTCTATTAGTACATTATATTAGTTTGACTCTTTAAGACTGGGAGAAAAATGCAGACACCAATTACTCTCAGTAATGAGGATTCATGATAAGGATACAAGGAAATAACTATCTTTCTAGCCAGCCAGATACTTCTTGCTCCAGACCTTACAAAGTGGAAAAGGACGCCACCCAAAAGGAGAACTTCCATTTGGAATGCAGTCTAGTCATGTGATCTATCTTGTAATTAGCATCTTGGTCCCTCTAAAGAAAAGATACTCTGTCCTTATCTTGTATGGAAACTCCCTTTGGACCAACCTTCAGGTCAAGACATTTCAGAGTCAGCTGCCCTCTCGAGGTAAAGCCCAGGCACAGATCCATGATTGTACTATTGTGGGCAGAATGACAGCGCTGGCTCCAGTCCATCTAGAAGACACTAGATACAGGAGGTTACTGCAGACACATACTTCTGGATTCTGTAATTTTTTTCCTTAGCAAGAAAGAGTGCTAACAAATGATCACTTGGAAACTTCATGGCTTATTCAATACAAGTGTGAGCTGCAAGGAAGCTAGCTAATTTCCCTCAATTATCTGCAAGTATCAGGCAAAGTTGTTGGCACTTAACCTCCAAAAGGAAGATAATTAGAGCTTAATGGGCTGCTTCAGAAGGACTAAAAGTCTTTTATTTATTTTCAAAATGCTTATCAATAGACTTACTATCATGTTTGAATTGTAAATCCAGTCTGAAATAAGGTTCACTTGTAAAGACCAAAACACCTAACAGGAATAAACTTTCCATCTCAATTCCCATAAGTTTTCTTACTGTAAAATGGAGACAATAACAGTAGCTACTCCAGAGGTGGCTGTGAGTATTAGAGTTAATACAAATAATGCACTTAGAACAGTGACTGGAGTGCAGAGCACATATTATATGTTGGATATTATATTGTTATTAATAATCAAATATGAAACAAACAACACTCTATACCAACAGAAAAAGGGTAAAAATTTCTGAAAAAGGTAGGAGTTCTGAATCTGCTAGATAATCTATTAAGGTACAGTTTTTAAAAACTGAGACTAGAGGGGTGCCTATGTAGTTCAGTCAGTTCAGTGCTAGACTCTTGATCTCAGCTCAGGTTAAGATCTCAGGGTCGTGGGACTGAGTCTGCATTGGGCTCCGTGCTGAGTGTGGAGTCTGCTTGGGAGTCTCTCTCTCTCTCCCCCCACACACACACGTGCTCTCTCTCTCTCTCTCTCTTTATCTTTAAAAATAAAATAAATTTTAAAATATTAAAAAGGGCCTTAAATAAAAAACCTACAACTGGGAAGTATACTAAAACCTTGATATTCAGAATGGATGGTTCACGTACCAGCAGCATATGCCTTACCTGGGAGCTCATTAGAAATGCAAGATCTCCACACCTCCCCCTAAACCTCCCAGATCAATACCTGCAGGCTAAAGGTGACTCTTATATATATTAATGCACACTGCTCTAAATCTCACTTAGAAGCATTGTTTTCCAACGGGTCTTTGTCTTCAGCTTATAATATAGAATGATATGTTGATATGTCTAATTTTATTTTATTTTTATTTTTAAATAATTTTTAAAAGTTTATTTCTTTATTTTGAGAGAGACTGAGAGAGTACAAGCAGGGAATGGGCAGAGAAAGAGAATCCCAAGCAGCCTTTGCAGGGTCAGTGCAGATTGCCCCATGTGGGGCCTGAACTCAGGAAACTGTGAGATCATGACCTGAGTTGAAATCAAGAGTCAGATGCTTAACCAACTGAGCCACCCAGGGACCCCTCTGATTTTATTTTGTATCCCTATTAACACTAGACTTTAAAAATGTTCATTTCCCTTGACTGTCTTGGGCACATTTTGCAAAAGAGGCAACACAGAAACTCAGCAGAAAAGGGTAAACGTGAACACCCGGTATGGCATCATTACCCTTCTTGCCATCAGCAGGATGAAGGGTCTTACTCTGTCTGTTCACCAGAAACAGGTGCAGAGCTGTTGCCCCCAACGACCCAGTCACTTTATCTTTGCCTCTCTTGTTTTGTACCAAAGCCAGGACTCTTCTCTACTTTACAGTCAATTCTTTCTAGGATATTTAGGAAAGAGACCAGTCTTCTCTGCTGTGTGCTTTGGGGTCATGTGCTCACTCACCACTCCCGCTTCGCACATTCCTCTTATCGCTCCTGCCTCACCCCACTTCCAGATGTGGGTGCGGGCGGCGTGACCTCCACGTGCTGGTGGGGACTCTGGGGCATCCTTGGTGCAGTGTGTGAATCACAATTGCATCAGCTCCTGCTCTGAGGAAAGGACTGCACAGGAAGATATCAATTGTGGTGGAATGTGCACAAACACACACACCGCTCACACCACACACATACTCCTCCCCACACACACATATACCATACCACACATATCCACACACTCACACACCACACACGTACCTACACCACAGCACACATGTACATATCCACACACTCACACACCACACACGTACATACACCACAGCACACATGTACATATCCACACACTCACACACCACACACGTACATACACCACAGCACACATGTACATATTCACACACTCACCCACTATGCACATACACACACCACGCCACGAATGTACATATTCACATATTCATACACCACACCTATACATACACCACACCACACATGTACACATTCACACGTTCACACACCATGCACATACATATACCACACCATGTACATACATATTCACATACCACACACCACACACACACATCCACCACACCACACATGTACATATTCATACACATACCACACATGTACATACATCACACCACACACGTACATATTCACACACATACAGTACATACTCCCCCACACATACATAAACCACAGCATATATGTACATATGTCACACACCCACATACCATACACACACCATACACAACACACACACAAACACACACACACATACACACACACACACACACACACACACACACACACTCCTCTCCCAGAACAAACATCAATTCTCAGAGAAAGTGCAATCTAAATCAATGTTTTTCCAAAGGGGATTTAGTTTAGAAACATTGGTCTAAGCCCACAGGAAGAACTAGAACTCTTTCCCTAAATGTCCTGTGGTTGTTTCTCCAACCTGCCTGTCTCACAATAGTGTTATTTTATATGTGCTACAGCTCCATCCCCCTAATCATTGGCCCGCCTCATAATCCAAATGGACACGCATCTCCTAATGGCTGGTTCCCTGGCCATCCTGCAGCTATGGAAGGAGTTACTTCATCTCCCACACTTGGGGCCAAATTCTTCTCTCTCTCTGGGTCTCTCTTTTTGAACCTGTCTGACAGGAGGGGCAGAGGGCTGGCTGGCAGCTCCCACTGTGGTGGTGGTCTGGGGTCTTACTCTTCTTGGAGGTCACCAGTGTCACTTTGGACCCTTTCTTATCTGGTGTTGAGTTGACTGAAATCTTGACAGTTCTTCGAAGAATTAAAATGGAGTGTAGGGAAAACTTTTCTATTTATAGTACCCAGTATAAGATGTTTGCAGACCTTTTTCAAAATTCTAAAAGAAAATGACCTTTTAGAATTTGTAATGTAGCAAAAGAAATGTAGGACTGATGTTCCTGAGACCTGGCAGTGAGCCTCCTTTCTCAGCCTTGAGCCCCTTCACAATAAAATGAGTTAAAACCCCTCACATGGCTGGAAAAATAGTATGTTGTTCTTAAATATATAGTACATGATTTATTTTATTTGTGTTTTCATACTACTTATTTTTTAAAATTTATATTCTACCTTGTCTCAGAATGGATTTAAGGGGCTTTACAAGGATACATAAAAAATAGCAAGATGGCATATATTAGAAATATGTGAAGAACAAAAGGGAAAATCAAAGAGAAGGACATATAAAGGAGCCAGGCTATAGCTATCGCATTCAGGTATCCATTAAACTCTTGCCCTCTTGCTTTAAGAAAATGTTGCAGATTGTTTTTACACCCAGACAAGGCATCTGGAAGGTAAGGGACATAACTCTCCTTACAAGCCAGCCAACCAGTGATAGCATCTGTACAAGCATTTCTAAGGACCACTGACCTGCCAAAAATTAATCAAGGTGTTTGTATAAGTCAAAGACTATTCATTCATTCATTCATTCATTCATTCATTCATTCGTTCGTTCGTTCATTCATTCATTATTGATTGCAGCTAATAGATATAATTGTTCTTTATATTTCTTTTTAACTTAAAAGCACACACCTTACACACACAAACATTTCATAAACTAGTCCACATAGGGAACAATCTATTCCAGTTCAATAGTGTAGTTGGTTAAAAGAGGCCAGAATTCAGGAGGGTAACATCTAGAGGGGGCTGGAACACATTGTCACACAGCCACCGCTCTGAGCAGCCAGGAGGCTCAAGATTTGGGATTCAAAATGAGCAAGTGGGCAGGGTAAGTCTGCTTTGAAATAAGCAAGTTGATTTTAAAATCTGACTTTAAAACAAGAGCCAACAAGAGAGGCTGAAAAGCGGTGCCTGAAAAGACTTTTGATATTTGAAGCCAGTTCTAATTTCATCTGTCCACTGGGCAGTGGTGATGTTCAGTGGGAAGGACTATTAATCTATGAACAAAGAACTAAAACCACAGACATCACCATATAGAAATGAGGTAAGGTTTTTATCTCTCTTGCCTCATCCTTTGTTAGCCTCCAGGCTCCTAGACAAACCCTCAAATATGTTCTCATAGATGCACACAGTCATGTACCCACATAGCCACTCACATACACACACATTCATACATACACACACATTCACACACACTGAGCCTTTGTAGATTGCAGAAGAGGCCACACTCCTTCTCACCTCCATACACTGAAACCCCCCTTTGCAAGAGTATCCTCCCTTTTTCTATCCCCATTGCCGTTACTTTTCCCAGAAAACCCCACTTTTCCTTATGCTCTGCCTTAAATACTACTTCCTCCCAGAAGCTTTCTCTCTGAATCCTGGACAGGTAACTTCCTTAAACAACAGCTTTCACAACTTTGCTCAAAGAGTACACAAAAGAGATGAGTTGCCATCACATTAACAAAAGAGATTTGAAAAGTCTACTGTGTCAGGCAGGGAAGATCTACCGGGGTGCCCAAGACACACCTTTGACTGCCTGACAAGCAAGTACCCCATGTGAGACCAACACAGAGGGAGCAGAGGAGATTAGAAAACTCAGATGGATAGCAACAGATGGGATGTTTATTTATTTTACATGATTTTTGCTGGGAGAGCCACATGAGATGTATATCTTATTTCCAGAGAAGTCTCGGGGGAACCAGCTGTCATTCAGTTTCATTCCAGAACTCTTTAGTATAGTACAAACAATATAATGGAGGACAGACAGCCTAAAGAGCAGACCACAAGAGAGCTGCTTCAAGTGCAGCTCATTTTACCCCGAGACTTCTTAACACGAAGGGAAATGTTCTTACAATAAAACAGTGCAGTGACCTTTGGATATTAAATCACGTTTCATGCTTTCGGACTATGATCAAAATATTCTCATGCTATTTTTTTCCTTCTGAATGGCACCAAAGTGCTTTAAGAAAATTTACTGAATCCTTGAAAAACTAATGGCCTCTTATAGCCTCAGGTAAGTTACTGCAAAATTTAATTTCTGCTAACCTACCTGAGATTGCCAACAACGAAATAAATGCATGGTATTTACCTGTGTGCTGCGTTTTTGTTTTTCTCTTTGGCCCACATGCCAGAGTGTGTCACACTCTTGCAAAACACTCAGCGATGCCCAGCGTCTTGCAGTGACTCCTGGCATTTGTGACACTGACTTTTCTCCCTCACAGCTGATAGGTAGGAAGAGTCATGGTTCATCCTTTACAAGCCCATTCATCTTGTTAAGAAGTTCATTCAATATTTTTTCTCAACCAGAATGAAAATCAACTTGTTTCCAAGTTTTATCATTGGAATAAAAGAAAAGATACACAGGATTATATATAATATTTTGAAAACATTGTGTCTGAACATTTAAGTATTTATTGTATTTTATTTATTTATTTGTATTTATATTTTTATAAAACTATGTTATATAAATATAATATATAAATATAAGATATTTATATATTTTACTTTTTTGCTACCTGGAATCTAGTCCCCCCTCTTTTTTGACAACACCACCCCGATCTCCTTTTGGTGAGTTACAATTCCTCCCTTATGTGCCCTTGGTAGGACCTTCACTCAAGGCATGCTGCCCTCCGTTAGCCAAAGGAAAGCTCCTTGAGCTAGGTTAGGCCATTTTTGAGTTAACTGACAGAAAATGAAATGGTTGACACTGACCTGTTCCCATGTTGGGACCCTGATGAATTAAGCTATAATTAAGGGCTATGGATTAAATCCAACTACCTTATCCTCCAAAACTACCTTGATTGCTGTTCCCTTCCCAGTCTGATTTTTCAGTCTTCCCATCAATTTTGTGAACCACTAATAGCTTTTTTTCCTGCTTAATAAACCAGAGTAGGTTTCTGGTGCTTGGAACCAAAGAATCTTTGTTATGAAAGAAAGGGTAAGCAAATGTGATATTGAAGACAAAGATAAGAAATGCTACAAAAAAATTAAAAAGAGAGAGAGAAGACAATAGCTCAGTGTATTAGCAGAGAACAGTGGAGAAGAGCCAGCTAGAACCATGGCCAAAATCCTGCCACAGGCTCAGTCTAGGAGAGGACACCACGGCTGCTGCCAGTTTTCACCAAGTGAAAGAGATCTCCTGGGCCCTGGAGGCCACTGCTGCTGTCATGGCCACTGCTGTTTCTGAATAATGGAGGGGGTGGCTGGCCTCTTCACCAAAGGAAATCTCCACAGACTAGAGTCAAAGCTCCAGTGGGTGCATATAATTAATTGATGGAGTCAAGGTCACATGTTCACACTGCAGCTGTCAGGAGAGTGAGTACCTGCCACTTGAACTGCTGTAGTGGAAAGGTGAGCTTTATGGTGCAGAATTCTGCATATGTGGCAAAGGGATGAGGGTTTTGCTGTAGGGCAGCTCACATCTTCAATTTGCAGGAAACTTGGTTGGGTGGAGTCAGAAATGGGTCAAAAGCGAGGATTACGAGAAAAATTACAATAATGTAATTGATGGTAGTGTTTGAAATTAATAAACTTAATCTGACAGTCAAAGCTAGACCTGTATGGAATATATAGAATATTAAGCAAAATGGTTGATTAAGAAACACAAGTATCATAAATTTCTTTCCAGATTAGAAGCCCTGAGGAAAAAGCTTACCTGCATTCTTGACCCACAGAAACTGTGAGATGGTAAACATTTGCTCTTCTAACAAGCTAAGTGTTAGAGTAATCTGTTACATATCATTTTGTAACTAATATGTACCCCAATAAAAGGCAGAGATATTGAAACTGAATAAAAAACAAGATCCAACTATATGCTGCCTACAAGAAACATACTTTTATAAAGAAACAAGTTGAAAGTAAAAGTATGGAAAAAATATATCAGGCTATCAGTAATCAAAAGACAGCTGGAGTGGCTCTATTTTTTTTAACTTTATTTATTTTGAGAGAGAGAGAGAGCACGCATGCACAAGTCAAGAAAGAACAGAGAGAGAGGGAGAGACAGAATATGAAGCAGGCTCCACACTCTCAGTGCAGAGCTCCACATGGATCTCTATCTCATGAACCATGAGATCATGACTTGAGCTGAAATCAAGAGTCAGATGCTCAACTGGGTGAGCCACCCAGGTGCCCCTGGAGTGGCTCTATTAATAACAGATAGAATAGATTTCAGAGCAAAATATTACCAGGGAAAAAGAATCATATCATAATGATGACAGAGTCAATTCATCAAGAAGACATAATATTCCTCAATGGTTATGTACCTAATAAGATAACTTTAAATATACAAAGAAAAAAATTGATATAACTACAAGGAGAACTAGATGCATGACAATTATACTAAGAGATTACAACACCCCTTTATCAATAAATGACTGAACAAATGGAAAATAAAGAAGGTTATAGAAGACTTGAATAATACTCTCAACAAACTTGATCTAATTGATATCTATGGAAACTCCACCACCAACAGCTGAATACACATTGCTTCTCCAGGAACATTTACTAAGATAGACATTCTGAACCATAAAATGGTCTCTGTAGATTTAAAAAGATTTAAATTATACCAAGTATCTTGTATACAGTGGAATTAAATTTTAAGTTGATAACAAAAAGTGCCCCAGAAAATCATCAAATATTGGATACTAAATAACACAGTACTAAAAACAAAACAAAAAACCCCCAAAACTCACTGGTCAAAAAAGAAATCAAAAGGGAAATAAGAATATATTTTGAACTGAACGAAAATGAAAGCACGATATATCAAATTTGTGAGGTACAATTAAAGCAGTGCTTAGAGGGAAGTTTATAGCTCTAAACATGTATATTAAAGAAAAGAAGCAAGGTTTCAAATCAATGACCTCAGCTTCCATATTAAAAAATTGGAAAAACAGGAGCCAAAGTGAAAAAATAGTATGGAGTATAAGAAAGTATGCAGAACTAGTAAGTAAACAGTAAATTTTAGAAAAAAGAAATGAGTAGAGCAGAAATCAATAGAAATAGAAACCAAAAAAAAAAAGAAATGAAGGAACCAAAATTTTATTATTTGATAAAATCAATAATATTGATAAATGTATAGCCAAACTACTATAGAAAAAAGACAGAAGACACAAATTACAAAATTATCCTATATCTATTAAGGAAATTGAATTTTTAATAAAGAAATTTTTAATGCTCATGAAGAAAACCAAGCCCAGATGGTTTTTTTGTCAAATTCTACCAAACATTTAGGGAAGAAATAATTTCGATTCCATGTAAAATCTTACGGAAAGTTGAAAAGAGAGGAATACTTTTCAACTCATTCTATGAGACCAGAATTATTCTGATACCAAAATCAGGCAAAGATATTATAAGAAAAGAAAACTGTATACCTTTATTAACATAGACACAAAAATTTTAAACAAAATTTTAGCAATTTGAGTTCAACAATATATAATCAAAATAATACCTCATGACTAAGTATGATTTATTTGAAGAATGCAAGGTTGATTTAAATTTTGACAATCATTCAATGTATTTTACCATATTAATAGATGAAAGAAAAAATCATACGGTCATTATAATTGGTGAAGAAAAATCATTTGATGAATTCCAAAATCTGTCCTGATTTAAAAAAACAAAAAAACCCTCTCTGGATTCTATTAGGAACGGAGGGAATCTACCAAAAAAATTATGACTAACATCATACTCAATTATGGAGGACTTAACGTGTGCCCCCAAGATTAGGAATAAGGTAAAGATGTTCCCGCTCACCACTTCTGTTCAACACTGTACCAGAAGTTCTAGCCACAGCAAGCAGATGAGCAGAAGAAATAGAAGGCATCCATATAGATAAGGAAGAGATAAAATAGTCTGAATTCTCAGAAGACTATGATCATCTTCAGAGAAAATCTGAAGGAATCTACAAAAAGGTACTAAAACTGATAAGTTTTAAGATCTAAGGGTAACGTACAAAATCAGCTGTATTTTCCTATACTAGCTCTGAACGATTGCATATTGAATTCTTTTAATGTTTATTTTTATTTATTTATTTTTTGAGAGACAGTGTGTGAGCAGGGAAGGGGCAGAGAGGGAGACACAGACTGAAGCAGGCTTCAGGCTCTCAGCTGGCAGCACAGAGCCCAATGCGGGGCTTGAACTCATGAACTGCGAGACCATGACCTGGGCTGAGGTCAGATGTGTGACTGATTGAACCACCCAGGTGTCCCTGGATATTGAAATTTTTAAAACATTACCAGCTATATTAGCAAAATATATGGCTTTGGGATAAATCTCAAAAAAGATGTATAATATCTATAAAACACATCTAAGAAAAATGAAGGAAGACTTTAATTAAATGGAGATGTATACTGTGTATTTATGAGCACAGAAGACTTTATTAAAGTTTAGGGGTAAAGGATGGTGCACAGATTTCAGAAACAAACACATAAACTTAGAATATTAGAACTTCAGGTTCTTTAACATCAACTTGGCTTACCCATCCCTGAAAATTTCTCATTCACAACCTTTTATCTGAAATCAGAATCCTGTTCAATGCTGGTTTCCCCCATCTCCTCCTCTGTACCAGGCATGCTATCTTTTCCCCTCTAGACTCCTCCTTCTGGCCCTTCCTCCAATTCTGATTAATTTTTCATGAGGTTTGTTTGGATGGTTTATTTCACTAAACTTTCACACTCTACCCTAAAGATGTCATCTTCTCTGGATATCAAAGAGTTTTGCTAAATGCAAACGCTTCTATCTAAAGGAGCTGGTAGGGCCAGCTGTTAAAATAGGAATTGTTTCTCTCCACTACAGGCAAAGGAGAATGATAAACAGTACAAGATTTGGAAACTTCTGTACATAGATTATAAGATCTCCTAGGCTTTGAAGGGGTTGAATGTTTTTATTTCAAAGAAGTTGCACTGTTAATACACTTGGGAGGCTCATTTAAGTGGTAACTTAATGAGCTAAGGCGCTGATTAAGATAGATGTGTTTGTTGCTGCTTCACTAATGGGAAGCAAACAGAAAATGTTATATTTATGTGTATGTGTGACGTAAGTATGGGCTATATATGTGTATGCGTGTGTGTGTGTATAGAATGTATTAAGTGCTTTGCCAGGTGATATATTTCGAGTACCTCATACATCTTCACAATTAGGAGGTCGCTGCTGTTATTTCTTCCACTTTACAGATAAGGAATGGAGACGTAGAGAGGTGAGACGTGTCCCCCAAAGTCGATAGAACACGTCTCCAGCAGCATCCTTGCTCTTAACCTGGTGATCTATCGCCACCGAAGGACACATACTAGAATGCGAGCAGTGGGTATGTCTGCGGGCAGGATAACAGTTGATTAAAAGGTCCCTTTCCAGATTTGCTAAATTTCTTACAATGGACATATATTACATCTGTAATAGGAAGCCTGCTCCCCCAGCACCAATAAATGTTGTAAAGAGACAACCATACCAGTTTCACAGCTGACTGAAAATGCAGCGCTGTTATGAAAAAAGTCAACATTCAACTAGAATAATATAATATTAATGCCTGCTGTTTTGTATGATGCTTTATAAAATACAAATTATGTTCACATGCATTATCTCATTTAATCCTTGCAATAACTCTGTGGGTTGTAGAGGGTAGGTATAATGAAATATAATTATCTGCTCCCCTCCTCCACCCCCACCCCCCACTTTTGTTTGTCAAACAAAGGTCAGAGAATGAATTGACTCTTTCCTCTCATAAAGTCATGACTGGAAGCCCCCAAGGACCAGGCACATGTCTGAAATGTCTGCATGGCTGTATCCCCAGCCCCTGGAATATGACACACAGAACATATCACACAGTAGGGGCTGAACAGATATTTGTTGATGAATGAATGAATCCAGTGTCTCACTCTTACATATGTCTTCTGCCCATTGAACTCTGTCTCTGGTCAGCTGAAGTGTAATCTTTTAATTGCAGTCTTTTTATTGTAGTCAGGCCTTTAGGGATCCATCCTCTTCATCACCACCTTTTAAAGGGGTTGCAAGTAAAAATTGAAGGGCTTCAGAGAACTGTTTAAGTCGTATGTATATGTTGGGGAGGTAAAATATGCATAACATAAAATTCACCATTCTGATCATTGTAAAGTGAACAATCCAGTGGCATTTAATGTTTTATTTATTTCTGAGAGAGACAGAGACAGAGACAGCGTGAGCAGGGGAGGGTCAGAGAGAGGGAGATACAGAATCTGAAATAGGCTCCAGGCTCTGAGCTGGCAGTCAGCACAGAGCCCAACGCGGGGCTCAAACCCACGAACCACGAGATCATGACCTGAGCCGAAGTCGGACGCTCAACCGACTGAGCCACCCAGGTGCCCCTCCAATGGCACTTAGTACATTCACACTGTTATGCAACCAACACACTATTAATTCCTGACAGTGCCATCCCCCCAAAAGAAAACTCATGCCCCATCAAGTAGTCACTCCCCATTCCCCCTTTCCTCCAGCTCCTCTGTGTCCCTGTGGAATTGCCTGTTCTGGGTATTTCATATAAATAGATTCATATAATATGTGGCATTTTATGGCTTCTTCTACTTACCATAATGTCAGGTTTCATCCATGTGATGGCATGTATCAACACTTCATTCCTTTTTATGGCTGAATAATAGTTCATTACATGTCTGTGTCATCTAAGCATTTTTTAAAGTAACTCTTTTTTTTAATGTTTATTTTTGAAAGATAGAACCCCATGAATTGTTCAAACCCATGAATCGTGAGATCATGACCTAAGCTAAAGTTGGACACTCAACCGACTGAGCCATCCAGGCATGCTCTTTTTTTTTTTTTTTTTTTTAGATTTGTTTATTTGAGAGAGAGAGAGCCCAAGCAGGGGGAGGGAGAGAAAGAGAGGGAGACACAGAATCTGAAGTAGGTTCCAGGCTCTGAGCTGTCAGTGCAGAGCCTAACATGGGGCTCAAATTCATGAACACTGAGATCATGACCTGAGCCCTTAACCGACTGAACCATCCAGGCACCGCTAAGCATTTTTTTAAAGGTAAAAAGTGGGTCTGGTGGAATGGAAGCCTGGGCTGGAGGAGGGGAAGCTAAAGGGTCTAACGTGGACTTGGTTTAGGAAGAATTTCTTTAGGGAGATGCCAAGAATGTATTCTCCAGGTTTGTGGAGGACAGAGTCCAAGACAAGAGATTCTGAGCTGAGATCAAGCGAGGATCTTCCTGAAGATCAGGGCAGTTGAAACAAGAAGGCACGATAGAGGGGAGCTGTGGGAGCTGGAATCTCTGACCTTCAGAAGGAGAAGGGTTGTCTCTTCATCCCAGATGAATATTTGTGGTACATTCACCACCCAAAAGGACCGACGAGGCCGGGTGATATTTCAAAATCATTCCCACGCTGTAATTCTAGGACCATGAGAAGGGAAACTCAAAGAATAGAAAAGTAAATCATGGAGGGTTTACGAAGATACAAAATTGACCATTTAGGTAACAGTATAAGTAGCTTAAAATTTATGTAAATTTGCTGTAAAGTTAGAAAGGGGCAGGTGACATTTTGACAGAAAAACAAATTAATTAATGGAATAAAGCAGCAATTGATGGCCCTGATTATAATTTATGGTGCAAAGAAAAAGGTCAGCTCATCTTCTGGATTTTATTTGGATTAGAGATAATTATGTTTAGGTAGAAAGAAATGAAACTCCTAATTGCAAGCTAATGTCAGTTCTTTAGAGACCATCTTGTGCCTCCTCCTAAAAGAGAAAAGAAAGTACAGTTAATATTTCCTTAACTTCAAATTCAAGTTGAATATAAATTACCTGGAAGGGAAAATTATCTATGAAGATTAAAAGTATTGTAAATTCTCAAATCATTAGACTTAGATGCTTTACGAAAAACACCCACCAGTGCTTTCAGACCAGTTTTAAGTCCTAATCCCTGCATGCTTAAATAAACATTACACACACAGATGCAGTGTGTGAAGCAGGCTCGGCTTTAAGAGAGGAAAGATTACGTTTCTGTGTTTACCCAAGAGCCAGCTAAAACACATTCCATTTGGCCCTGACACACAGAAATTAGAGTTTTAGAAACTGGAAAGGGAGCTTTATGTCTTTAAACACACAGACTGAAGGCGGTGTATATTTCACAGATATCATGGGAAGTTTCTCTCTTCCACCTTTTACTGAGCCATCAAAGAGGTGACTGTGTGAACAAAATAACACAGTAACATGTCACATTCCATATACATCGATTTATCAAGTCCAGGAAGAAGCCTTCGCACTTTCTGGACTAGTGATCAGTACTAGACCAGCATAAAAATCCAAGAAACAGAGAGAGTCCAAGGGAAATACGCATGAAAAATAAGCATCAAAAAGTCATTTGGGGGGCATACTTCTACTTTTATTTACTTAGGCTCCAAAAAAATTAGTCCAGGGGCCTCATCATGACTGTCAGGGCTTCTAGCCATTTGGCTTTCATGGACTCCTTCCTGCATTAAAAATTAATAAAAATTATATTGTATGGCTTTGTTGGTATAGAGATGAATATAATCCAGGCCAGATTCATTAGTATATATTTATTATTCTGAATATGTCAGTTTTTTGTTCTCTGATTTTAAAAGAAATGAGAATTAACCATTTCACAGCTCACTAGAAATTTGTGGGGCCATATGTCTATATCTCCTGTGCCCCATGAATCCATCAGCCCTGAGTGATCAGTGAACAGGTATTTAGCCCATCTGAGGAGCAGAGCTCTGGAATGGGCCCTGGGGGGACAGGAGGAAATATAAGATGTACCTTACCATGTAGGTGGATTGAGAAAACTGTCACTCACAAAGGGGGAAGAAAAGAAACTAAGAATCCACAAGAGATAGTGGAGGTATGGGGTCTGGGAAGGGCAGGGGAGAAGGTGGAGGGCAGGGAGTGTAGAGGTAGCGAATCAGGTAGGAGATTCCTGTTGCATGCATATTAGTGTTTTATGGGCCTGAGTGAGCTTGATGACAGTGAAAATGGTAAGAAGGAAAGAGATTGAAGAGAAGGAACATCAAGAACAGGAAGGGTAGGAAGTCACCGATGAGGCTGTGGTGTTAGATGGCATCTTATACCACAATTCTTAAAGGTTTTATGTCACATTAGTATGATTTCCTTGTATGTTGGCCTTCAATATTTCATTTAAAATGTTCTTTCTTTATTTCCTCTTCCCACAAAAAGACAGAGCCAGACTTATAGGTATAATTATAATGTGCCTTCCATTGAGCTATGTGACCATGTTTCCTCCTGTTCTCAGCAGCCAGCTCGTTCCAACTCCCAACCCTCAAATAATTTGCATTTCTTAAAAAAAAAAAAAAGGAAATTGTAATTTAAAGGGAGATTGGTTCAAATTCATGTTCTGGGCCTTTTCAATTATAGCAATGTGTTAAGAATGTCCTTGCCACCCACCGCACTCTGGACAGTTCCCCAGTAACAGACAAGGAATAAATGACCTAGTTGAGGGGAAATTGAAATCAGCATTACAATACTATTTTAAGTTTGGTTTCAAAACCATGTGCTCCTTCCTCTGAAACTGGCACCAATCACAGTGGTAGCTTGTAGCACTTTGGAATAACCTTCCAGGTATTTTTAGTGTTTTCTCTGTGAAAATTTCAATGTTCCAAAAAAGGGAGATAAGAGTGGAAAACCCAGACCCAGGAGATGCTCAGAAATATGCCACAATATGATCAATTAGTTAGGGACCAATTTCCCAGGCCCTGTGCTAGGAAATTCATATGCAATGAAGATGGTGCCCATCATCAGAGAGTTCACAGTCACCAGAGGAGAAAAACAAGCAAACCAGGTGGTGACAATGTGATGTAGTCCGCATGACTGCAGAGACAGGCCCCCATGCATCAAACACAGAGGAAGATTGTCTCATAGCTGGAGGGACAAGAAGAGAGTGACTCAGAAAGCTTCCAAGAGAAGGTGATATTTAAGCAAAGACTGCTAGCTGCCTACCCAATGTCCACTCGCTTCCTTATTAACCTTATTAACTTCCTTAATGAAGGTAGGGAGTAGAGAAGCTAGTCTCTTTCAGGTTAGCTACCTCTACTAATCTAGATAGTCTTTTGTCATAAATGTGCAGCCACACTAGAGGATTGCCATTTACTTACTGGCCCCAGAATGTAGGCAGGGACCTTGGTCTTAGTGAGGTAGACAGAACACCTGTGCAGTAATAGGAGGGAAATAAGGGATCATAGTAGATGCCAGTAAAGGTGTGTGCTCAGTACCTGCTGCTCTGGGCGGGTGGATGGTGATGGATACTGCTGTGAGGAGGAGAGGATAAGCCTGGAAGAGAAAGGATCTAAGGAAAGTAGAAGAAGTTTGAAACAGTTGCTGCTCATTATATTTTTGTGTCATTGTTTACCTAACTTTCCCTAATTAAAATGATTTCATGGTAAAAAAAAAAAAACATTTTTTTAATGATTTCCTGCTTCTTTCCACCTGAGCTGGAACTTGTTTTGATTCCCTGCTTTCCAATTCCCACTGCAGAGACTCCCCTCAATGCCAGAACAGGCTCCCCCTTCTCTGACCTCTTGCCCTGAGGTCAGCATACACCACGTTGCTTCGTGTTGTGCTGAGCACTGTGCCTTGTGTATAATAGGCACTTAATATGAAGGAGCTTTTAGCATTATTTCTATAAGACATAGTATGCAGTTAATAATCATTCTTAAAAAAAAATTTTTTTTGAACATTTATCTATTTGAGAGAGAGAGCACAAGCAGGAGAGGGGCAGAGAAAGAGAGAGACAGGGAATCACAAGCAGGCTCCAGGCTCTGAGCTGTCAGTACAGTGAGGGTGAGGTAGGGCTCAAACCCATGAACTGTGAGATCATGTCCTGAGCTGAAGTCTTATGCTTAACCTACTGAGCTATGCAGGCACCCAGTAATCACTCTTGATTATGGCGGATTCGGTCCCCAGGATCCCTGACCCAAGGATCTTTCTATAGCCCCCCATCCCCTTGCTTCCTCAATGACCATATCACTTCTGGATTATGGAAGGAATCCAACTACTCATTCTGGTTTTAAACTAAGGGTCCTAAGGTCTGAGATGTAGAATGGAAGCTCCATGAGAGTAGGAAATGAGTCTGTCCTTAGCTTCAGGGCCCATTTGTATGAAGAACATACAGGGGACACTTAACGCATATTTATTTGTTGAATGAATGGAAGGGGGGAAGGAAGGAAGGCAAGAAGGGAGGGAGAAAGAATGGATCTGAGGCAGCAGGACTTCTCTCTGGCAAGAGTTTCTTTTCCCTTTATTTCCACTTAGGTTACTGAAATATACCTGTCCCCTCAAAAATTAGTACTTACACATACTTGAATCTTTATCTATACAACTTAACTCCTCATTTCTTTATTTTTGTTAATTTAGTTTTAACAGAAGAGCAATAAAGAAAACAAAGGAAGATCTTTGGGAAAAATAGAGCTCTTAAAACCTTTCCGAAAAGAGTGATAAACAGGCCAAGTGTGAGTTCAGCTCTTACCTGTGCTCAGGCAGAGACCAGCTACACAAAAGCAGGGTCTGTGTTCGTGCTCCACAAAGCACCTGATTCATGAGACAGCTTTGCAGGAATTTAATTAGCGAAGGAATGTGCAAAGCTTAAGCACTTCAGATGTCATTAAGCATTGGGGAGGGGAGAGGGAGGGGAGGAAAGCCCAACAGATGTTTGATTCAGCCTCGTTCCTGCGAAACAGATAGTTGTGCACGTCCTTTCTCTATTTGGGTAGCTCTCGGGTAAATCTTGTTAGTGATATTTCATTCTTCTGGAGCCTGGTTTAACATGTACCTAGTTTAAAGTAAATAGACATGCACCTTCTACCTCATGAAGAGAAATAGGCTGGTTAAAAAAAAAATAACCTGGATATTTCAGGATTGCTTTTGTAGAGACATTTTTTCAACACGTGGAGCTACTGCTGATCTGTGAGTTGAATGAACGTGAATCTTTAGTTTCAGAAAGTTAAGTTACAGTCAATCTGTGAAAGGAACTGCATGTTTTGGTTTCAATGGTTGTACGTGTTTAACAGCAATTTACTCCTTTTAAATCAGATCACCATGCTGTGTGCGGGAGAGTGTTCTGTGCGATTGTTAGCATAAGTGGCCAGCTGTCAGGGTGGCTTCGTCTGCGGCTGGCCTCCAAGGCAAAGGACTGCCAGATGACCTGTGCTGGACTCCAATTGGCTGCAAAGGGTAGCAATTGCTGCTTTTCCACCAAAACCGAAACTCCCATTTTACAGAAAGGAGCAGGCCACTAGATTCGATGGTGTCATAGAAACAAGAAATACAAGGCCATCCGATTTATCTATCTACCAGCTCCTGTTTGCAGCCTATTTGTCAGTGTCTATTTCAAGTTCTTTCTGCTGTTAACATCTCAGGATACTCAATTTTGGGAGATAAAATTAGAAAAGGAAGGAAAAGATGCATACCAACTAGGCTTGCTTTGAATTCCATGTGTAAGCTCCAGTGACTTCTGAGAAATTCTAAAGAGCAAGTTCCTAAAACTTTTTTCCCTAGAAATGTTAGCATAATGGTGTTCTGCAACTGATTGCTGCCAAGAGTAAATTACACTCTTTCAAGGCGTAATACTAACCACTCATGAGATGAAAAAAGAAAATCAGCAAAGCAGACTTCTTGTCCTGGGCTCCTTGATTTCTGGACTTCTGCACACCAAACCCTTAGAAATTAACACTTTAACTATCTGCCACTATTTTCAGGGTCACTTTATACTCTTTTCTGAGTTTAACCATTTCAGTATTTAGCAGTGTATTGTCATGTGAGGTAAATGATACCAAGAATTGAAAGGTTTTCTAACATTTAGACAGGCCACAAAATGTCATTTAAAATTTTTTTAAAAATGTTTTCTTATTTTTGAGAGAGGGAAACAGAGTGCAAGCAGGAGAGGGACAGAGAGAGAGGGAAATGCAGAATCCAAAGCAGGTCCCAGGCTCTGTGCCATAAGCACATAGCCTGTCACAGGGCTCAAACCCACAGACTGCGAGACATTGACCTCAGCAGAAGTCGGACACTTAACCAACTGAGCCACCCAGATACCCCTGACTCAAAATGTTTTTGACAGTTAGCTCTGTTTCTTCCATAGCCGTTCATTTCCAACTTTTTTTTTTATTGCATTGATCATTTTTTATTTTCTTCACTAATTCAACCAACTGTCCAACAATTTTGTTGAGTGCTGCTGGGCTGAGGTTAGTTGCAGAGGAGAAATTATAGAGTTGTCAGAATCGGGGTCACCACGTACAGTTGTGTTGAGTGCACACTGATGGAGGTGCCCAGGTAAAGCAGCCAGTGGGGCTCTGTACCAGTCTGAAAACACCTCCAGCTAAGGGAAGGAGAATTTTCCTAAGTCTCACAAAGACATTTCATGTGTTGGCAGCAGACCAGTCAGGATACATACAACTTTTATTAACTATAGTTTTTAAATAATTCTATTTTATATTTCTACATGAAGGTTTTTTGACTTTCCAATTTTTATTTTATGCTTGTTCAGTTTGATATCCTGGAAAGAAGAGCATACAACTGTTATAGAGTTTGTAGACAGTTCTGTTAGATGATTAAGTTAGTGCATCATGGGGAAATTACATTTGTTTCACACTGTTCACACTGTATGCGAATAAAAGAGTAACACCTCTCTCCCTACCTTCAGTAAGGATCAGAAAAAGCCAGTTGTTAACATTACATGTGCAGTTTGCTGAGTCTTTCAAAAAAACTTAAGCCAAAGCAGATTTAAAACACATTATACTTAAAGTCAGTAGAGAGTAGTTTAAAACTTTAAAAAGAATATAGACTTTTAGGGTGCCTGGGTGGCTCACTAGGTTAAGAGTCCAACTCTTTGTTTTGGCTCAGGCCATGATATCACGGTTCGTGGGTTCAAGCCCTACATCTCGCTTTGGATTCTTTCTCTCCCCCCACCCACCCCCATGTGCTCTCTCTCTCTCTCTCTCTCTCTCTCAAAATAAATAAATAAAGTTTTAAAAAGTAAAAAGAATATAGACTTTCAAGAATAAAACTCTTGGCAAACTCTCTCAGTAGAGAGACTTTACACCAATATTTCCTGAAAAACTGAAGAAAAGATTTAAGACAAAGACACCTTCCTGGAGGAAGTTTTAAATCAACAAATCAAGGATTTTGCTTGTCTTTTTTTCCCTTCAATTTAAAAAATATACTTAGCACCAATTTTTGTTTGCTTTTCCACGAAATCTTCTGTTTTCTAGGAGATACTGCAAAACTTTATTTCGCCAGCCACAGTTTATTTTAGGAATGGAACCTTATGGTTAGCAAAGGATTACTGTATTCAAATAGTAAATCCAGAGGGCCTCCCATAATGGACTGGGTTCTGACTGTCATTTAGTGCTTCACTCAAATGAGTTTAATTGTTGGAATGTTACTTGGGAGGAAAATCCTGTGTCTGGATGTATGCAAAGAAACATTTGGTATCACTCTGCTGAAATAGGTTGGATCAGTTTGAACAACCTTAATCCAGCAGACTGGGAAAATTCCCACAAAGACAAGACAGATTCCCACAGGTCTGGTCCACCAGTATTGCTTACCCCATGAGCAAATGGCAAGCTGCCCTCAGGAGGACCAACACCAGATGGAGTCCTTATATCCCCTGCCTGTTGCCTCGCTGATTTTTCTGTATATAAACCTCACATCTCCCTAAGCTCTGTTGAATGCTTTTCTTGTTTTAAATTTATTTCTTTTGAGAGAGAGAGGGTGTGAGTGGGGAAGGAGCAGAGAGAGGGAGAGAGAGAGAGAGATCAAGAGAGAGAGAATCCCAAACAGGCTCTGCACTGTCAGCACAGAGCCTAATGTGGGGCTCAAACTCACCAACCATGAGATCATGACCTGAGCTGCAGCCAGATGCCTAACCAACTGACCCACCCAGGTGTCCCAGCTCTGTTGAATTCTTTAAAAAAAATTTTTTTTTAAATTTATTTTGAGAGAGAAGCACACAGGAGGGGCAGAGAGAGCGGGGGGAGAGAATCCCAAGCAGGTTCTGCATGGTCAGTGCAGAGCCAGATGTGGGGCTCATACCCACAAACTGTTAGATCATGACCTGAGCCGAAATCAAGAGTTGGATTCTTAACTACCTGAGCCACCCAGGAGCCCCTTGAATTCTTAATTCTTTGCTCACTGACTTTCACCGTGACTTGGTAGAGAAACCAGAGCTCAAAACTCCTTGAAGAAAATCATGGTCTCCCTTTCATAATTATAAAAAGTCTTTGTGCTAAGGTGTATTGGGCATCCGTTAGGGGCTTCCATTCAACCTGCTATTCATTAATACTACTGCCTCTGAGTAGAGGGTCTAGTTTCTTTTCCACCTGCTATTCTCCCTAATGGAAGTTAAAAAAGCACTTATCTTGTCCTCCTCTATCTTTTCTAGGTCTCACTCTAGAAATTTATGCACAGAGGGTCTAACCACCCTTCCACGAGAGGAGCACGGGCTTATCTCATTCTCCATTAGGACTGTCAGGGCTGCCCTGCCACTGACCAACATGACCTTTGACCTGGGCAAATGGCCCACTCCACTCCAAGCCTCAGAGGACCGTGCACTTCAGCAAAACTTCCTCAGAGGAGGCCAATCTCTACTTGAACCGACCGGCTGGAGTACGCAGTGCCATCTGAGCAGAGCACCGTGAAGTCATCTCCATTTTTCCACATTAGGGTGCTCTCCAAACTTCTACCCCAATCCAGGATGTGGGATCAACCAGATGCCTTAAAATGTTTTGTGGTTTTTGTCTCTGCAATTGTCCCAGCCTGTGGCCAAAGGGCTTCTGGGGGGGCTACCTGGCCAGCAGATCATAGCCACTGAACTGTAAGGTGTTTCTTTCACAGGATCACATAAGGCTGGGCGACCAGATTGGTACTGGCTTGCTGATTTGGGGTGAGTCTCTCTGATACTGGGCACAGAATAAGTCTGAGCTCTTGATGGTATGCTGCCCACTCCTGGGCTTGAGCTATATTGTGGGCCCCATTGGCTCTTACCTACCAATGTGCTGACCACAGTGCTATCTGGTCTATAGCACCCACATAGGGGAGAGATGGCTCCAGGGTTCTTTATTCTCTGCATTCCCCTCTGCTGTGGGCACCCAGGGCAGTGGACACCCTTCTTCTGTGGGCTCTGTGCCACAGGTTGGACAGGCCCCCATTGGTGTCTGTTTTTCACTCCAAGAGGTTTTGAGGCTGTTGCTCCATAGCCCAATGGGCCCTTCTGAGTGATACACACTTCTGCCTCCAATGTATATGATGATGTCTTGATCTTGAAGGCGAGTCATAGAGAAGAACCAGCAATCCTTAAAGCACTTGGACTACTCTTCTCATTCAGCCACAGACTTCTTGTTTCTCTTCGTCTTTGGTGATGGTAGACTGGGCTACACCAAAATCAAAAGAGATACTTCACAGAAGTTCAGTGACTGTAGCCTAAGAGAAATATCATACTATGCTTATACTATAAAATTCCAAAAGGAAAACTTGACATGACCAGAAAATAAATAATTGTTGGCATTTTTTCTGCACACTCTGGGTAAAACTTGCATGCTTGGTGATCATCAATGAAGTATGGACACAACCTTTGAGAGCACCACTGAGGCAAGTATTCATAGGGGCAGGCTGCATGATGTGACATCATAAGCAACTCTGTGACTGACATTAAATAGTTGGTGGTAGGAAATGCAGAGACAAAAGATCTATATTGTTTTGATGCACACTGGCCCTAAGGAGCTGTATCATTGTGATGATAGTGATATTACTACCTCTTACTTGTGAAGATACAAAAATTCACCAGGACCTGCACATTTGACAGTAAGGAATATAATGAGATGGTTCCCAGACTTGAGCAGGAAAAGATGGCGTCTGGGTATTATGAAGACTCTTCATGTACTGACTGGACTGTAAAGAAATACATAGGTGCATCCTCTTTATTCATTATTCAAAATCCTCATCACTAAATAACTATACCTCACACAAGCCTATGAGTTTTGTAATATATTTTGATAATCAAGTTACTTATATAGACAAAGGCCCCAGAAAAAATATTTTTACCTGTGCCCTACTGGCTCCTGCATTGGGGGGTGGGGAGACATTCTTGCTTCTAATTCCCTTTGCCACTCGGTGTTGAGACTTCCCGTAGGGCCCCTGGAGATGAGAACTGAGGCCTGGCCCTGAAGAGCAGCGTGTTACTTATTCACCTGTGTTCTCTCTGTGGAGAGTGGCCTGCCACCGTACCCATGGGATTCTCCCTAGCTGATGGTCACAACTCATTGTATGCACTTGATTTGGGCTGGGGGGCTTTGAATTATTTGACAACTCGTTCAACAAAGACACTTAGTTCTTGCTATGGACCAGAAAATACAGGACTTAAGAAAGATGACTTTGCTTCACATTCTCTAGGAGCTCCCAGGATAGTGGGAGACAGATCAATAAGCATATGGGCAACAAACCAGAAAGAGCTGACGATGGACGTGTGAGGAGTACAGACGGAGCTCAGAGGGCTGTGGGTCCTGCATAGAGCAACACCTGAGGAGGCTTCACAGAAGTCTCTTAAACAAGTCTGTTTGGACTAAGCTTTGAAAGGTGTGTGTGTGGGCTGGGGTGGGGGTGGGGGTGGGGATTATGGTTTGGGGAGAGACTGAGGGCAGGGGAGAGTTAGGAGAGTTAGGAGAATGTCACAGTGTGCAGTTCAGGAGAGATGGAGAGGCTAAGGCGGCAGCTGCTGGGGAGGACAGGCAGGCCACTGGCTGGAGCCCCACATCCATGTGGATGACTCACGTGGCGGCAAGCAGTAAGACAGCATACGTTAGAAATGATTCTGCTGCGGGGTGCCTGGGTGGCTTAGTCGGTTAAGCGTCCGACTTTCGCTTAGGTCATGGTCTCGCGGTTTGTGGGTTCGAGCCCTGCGTCGGGCTCTGTGCTGACTGCCAGCTCAGAGCCTGGAGCCTGTTTCAGTCTGTGACTCCCTCTCTCTCTGACCCTCCCTGCTCACGCTGTCTCTCTCTCTCCTAGAAATAAATAAAACATTAAAAAAAAAAAAAAAGAAATGATTCTGCTGCAAGAAAACCCAACCAACAGTGGATTCTTTTTCTCCCCAACAAGTGCAGACTGAGAGGGCAGCTGGCATTGGTGGGGAGGGTCTGAGCACTCTCAGGGCTGGTGTTTCTGCTTTGGGTATCGCGTAAATGTTCAAGCAGCAGGAAAGGGGAAGAGGTTGCATGGGCAGGGACGGCCCCAGTTTCTTCCCATACCAGCTGCTGCTGCTTCCCTCCTTCACCAAAAGATGCAAGGTGGCAGGAAGCAGCCTCTGTATTATGGTGGGCGGCACGGGGAGAAGGTAAAGCAGACCACCTGCATCCATGCCTCTTGCCCAGGTCAAACTCGCCCCAGGCTTTGCTGACATCCTGTTGGTCCCGTGCTCCAATTTGCTCCCCATAGAAGCTGAAACAGGAAGGTGGAGGGCCGTGATGAAAGGTCTCATCCCCAGTTAAGCAACAGAAGCTATAAGCTATAAGCCAGCTTCTTCGTGGGGTCTACACGAGGAGGCCAAAATGACAGCATAATAATAATATTCGCAATTGATTAAGCAATTTTCGTTGGCCATGTCAGGTGCCGCACTGAATGGCTTGTCTACTTTTTCTTCAGCTAGTCTCATATTTGATATAGATACTACCACCCCATGTTGAATAAGAAAATCAAAGCTCGGGGTGTTTCCTTTGCCCAAGACAACACCCACGTTCAGGCAACCCATCTGAATCTCCATATGCGGTCAGTCCTCTGGCACCAAGGGCACACCTTGACCAGGGGAGGATCAGGGCTCAAAAGTCTATCATGAACTGTGGCTTCAGTGTTGGAGGGAATGCTACTGACCAGGCCAGGATTCTTCCTGACAAATAACTTTCCCTTTAGCACCCTGTGCTCACAGCCCAGCATCTGTATGTAGGAAACTCTCTCTGTAGTTTAAGGGCAGAATGTTTTCCCCCTTTTCTTGACCTGAATCATGTGACTGACTACCCTAATTGCAACCTGGCCATTGGCTCCTTGGCTAGACCCTCACTAAGTGCAGTCCAGCCTCTGGGATAAAGCCTCAAACAACTCTTCCTTGGCTCCCACATCCACTGTCAGCGACCAGAGAATTGTTCTTGTTTTTCTGTTAGAGTCATCACACTAACATTCACTCCCAACACTATCTCTATAACATTTCAATATGCTTAAAACCAGCAGAAATGTTGTTGATAATAATTATAGGAAGGCTGGAATAGTGAGTTCTTCTTTAGAGAAAACTATAAAACGGGAGGCAAGAGATTTTTGCTCTTATTTGGTAGGTCCTGGGTACTTTTACAAACTGCTTGGTGGGATTAAATGTAGCAAAGGTGGAAGGAAAGGAAGGCAAGTGAGGCAGAGTCTCTGCCCCAGCAAAGCTGAAGAGCTCTTTCACACCAGCAGCTGTCTCTCCTGGGTTCTGACTGGAATCATCTCTGGCACCCAGGCATTGCTCAAATTGTATGCTGAACAATTGCCCTTAAAAAGTATCAGCTGAATACCTTTTCAAAGGAGATTATGGGATCTGTTCTGGCCTTCTTTAAATAAAGGACATTTGCTTAGCTCCAGAACTGTTTTATTGGCTCTCCTGGAGGTGGGCATATGATTTAGTGACCTTGTAAATTCCTCTGCAGCCCCTGGATTCCATAGTTCTATTTCCTCCATAGTGAGTGAAAAGCAGCTGTAGCAAACCTCTTTGCCTTCTTTCTACTCTTCTACGCTGTCATCCTCCTCAGCTTTAGAGTGTATTGGTTCCCATGGAAACGGCAATGTCCTTGCTGTGGACAGAACTTAATCACAGCCGAAAGGGTGAAGTAAAGTACATTTTTATCTTGGATTGAAATTTGTATCATGATTCATGCAATGGAAGACAGGAAGGAGAAGAAAAGCAGCAGGAAAGGAAGGATAAAGGGAGGGGAAGGAAAGAAGGAGGAAGAAGGGAGAGGGCAGGGGTTGAAAATGATTCTGTGTGCACCTGCCTGAAAAAAACTGTTGGAGCGAAGGCTGGCTGTTGAAAGGTACTGTGTCAGGCTGGGACTGTCCCAAAGGCTCTGTAGAAGCAGAGCTGCATCTAATCCTGCAGGCTGTTCGCCTGATGTGATCTGAGAGGCACCTGTCCCAGAGTCTCTCCCCAACTGGTCGCTGTACCTGGAATTCCACCATGAGAGGTTAAGTCTCTTAGGATCATTTTTCGGTCATGACACAGGTCCCACTAAATGCAGTAAAAACTTAAGCCATGATCAACTCATGTTTTTAGATGGTATTCTGCTAGATCTCTTTCAAGCCCTAGCTATTAGCTGAGGCACTTACACTTACTAAACAATAAAAGTTACAAGCCTTCAGAGAGACTCCCTACCTGTTCTTAGAGGTCTTCTGTCCTGGGGACCTTATCACCTACTTCCTGACATCTGAGTACTGACCTTGTACATCCACCTGGGAGCAGGCCCAAGTTTATGGATTTGAAAGCTTATAGGATTTTGCACCCTCTTTCAGAAAAAGGATGCAATATTACAAATACAAAGTTAGGTACAAGGTATTAAAAAGGGCCCATGCAAATGAGGAGCTTAATCTTCATTAGCTTCATGGTAATTCATCTCTGCATCTATTATCCAAATTAATCTTTAAAACAACACCATCAAGTGCATAATTATCTCTTTTAATAGATAAGAAAACTGGAGAGTCTATGAGAGTCATTAAACTTTACTAAAAATTTACAGAAAAAATTTTAATAAATTCCATGGACACAATTGTGATTCCTTCGGATTGATAATTAGGGATAGATCATCTGAGGCTGTCTCCACAACTAGTTTTTTGGGTGGTTTTTTTTTGTTTGTTTGTTTTGTGGCATGAGCATCAGTTGTAACATGTTGAATCAATCTCATTTTTCCAAAATGTGACTTTCATTTCCCCTCTAAATCCAAGCCAGCTGATGGAATTGGATTTCAGCTGTGGTTGGAGGACTAGAGATGGTATCGTGTATCCCACTTGCAAATAATCGATCGGCTTCCTGCAATGCATTCCGTGCTCTCGCCACAGAACAGACACGAAACTGAGACTATTAATTGGATGGCTAGTTAATATCCACAGGAAATGTGTGTCTGGTGTTTCGGGACTAGAAATCAGGGCCCGCCTGCAAAGCAACTGGATAGAGCAGTTTCTGGAGCCCTCCTGTTTGCAATGAGTCACACGGATCCTCTCAGATTGACAATGGAACCAGCCTACCTTTTCTTTCTTCCATTAGTATTAGCAATATTGTCCAATCTTCTATTTAAGTCTAATCAACTTAAAATGGGGACACACACAAATATCCTCACATGTAGGTGTGAGGCATAGCTCCTTTGGTACTGTCTTCAAAATGGTAGAAACTCAAATAACTCAGAAGAGGTGAATGCCCTCCCACCGCATCCTCCCCAGAAAACCATAGTGAGCAAATCGGAGGAGGGTAATTTAGCAGCATGTTTTCCATCAGACCAGCTGCTATCCAAGAGAGCGCACTGGTGGTGGGGAGCAGGGCAGGGAGCCATCCAAGACAAAGTCACAGAGAATAGGACAGGAAGAGGGGATGCCCTCCCCCAACAAGGGAGCCTGGGTGTGAGGGAGAGTTGGGACCCCTGACCAGAATCTGGATTTACATACTGTGGGAAGTATTTGCAACTGAGGCACAAACCTCCAATCCAAATCTTTCCCAAGGGCTTTTGTATACAAAGCATAGTTCTTGGATCCATGATGATAGCATAGTTTATTATGAAATTGTTAAGGACTGGGTGCTAAACTAGATCCTTTTATATCCATGATTAAATTCAATCGATCATCTTATTTATTCTTACAGCACCATGAAGAAGGAGCACTGATAAGTAACCTCTTTTTACAGATAAGAAAACTGAGAGTCTGTGACATAGACTCTCAAGGTCACCAAGCTATTCAGTGGTGGAGTCAGGGTTTGTATCTAGTTCTATTTGACTCTAGAATAGTGCTCCAGACCTTGATGGCATTTGTGGAGGGCTTACAATGTACCAAACCCATGTTTGCAATTTACATAGTCTCTTATTTTATGTTTATTTATTTTTGAGAGAGAGAGAGTATGTATGTGAGCAGGGGAGGGGCAGAGAGAGATGGAAACACAGAACCTGAAGCAGGATCGAGACCCTAAGCTGTCAGCACAGAGCCTGACGTGGGGATTGAGCTCACAAACCGTGAGATCATGACCTGAGCCAAAGTTGGATGCTCAATTGACTGAGCCACCCAGATGTCCCATACATAGTCTCTTTTTTGATGTCCACACTGATCTGTAAGGTATTTTATTCCTGTCTTCAATTACTTATAATTTAGTCTAGGGAAGGGAGTGAGGTAGGTGGGAATGAGATATGTATTTTAAAAACTCTAATATAAGTCAGTAAAGTAATAAGTGCAAAAGAAAGATGAAGAATCCACCAAGTCAATCATTCTGGTTGGATTTATAAGGATAGTTTGTATTTTCAACCCATTAACTTGAAGAAACAGGGGATTCCTCATGGAAACATCTATATGAACAAAGGCAGAGGCATACTTAGGAAATTGTGTAGGTTCTGTGGTTTGACTGAAACATATGTTATGGGTGAAAGATATTTGGCTGGGGAGGTGGGCTGGCACTGACCACCAGGTTGAAAAATACTAAATCTGGTAGACAGAGGGACAAAGATGATCAGGTTAGGGCTAAACTTTAAAGAAGAAGTTGCCACAGCATGTGTAGACCGGACTAGCGCAGTAGTTTGAACACGAGGTAGCAAAGGTCTCAATTTGAACTTGGGTGAGGAGGGAGACGAGGGTCATGCAAGAGACATGTCTGAAACATTGGATCTTTCATTCTTACCTATGGGGAAAAGACTCACACCAGAATCCCATTCACTCTGCCAAGAGTCTGTAATTGTGCCAGGATCCCCATGGATAGCCAGAAAGTCTCTGGGGGAGATTGTTTCTTCAAAGACATTGACTCCCTGGAGAGCCTGAAGCCTGCACAGTACCACAGGGTGACCCATCTGCAGTATTCACTGTACATTGTTTTTCCCACATCTGTGAGCCTGGAAACTCAAGGGATAGGGAAGTGAATGTCAGAGCAAAGAGGTTAAGAAATGCTTTGTGGGGTTGGCAGAAATGCTGGCTATCATAGGACACAAAATCTATTTTGTGAGCATAATTGTCTTACAGGTTTCTATATTTTCTTTGTTGTTTTCCTGTTCATTCTCCTTTTGTGTTTTCTGTGGTGCTGGTGCTTTTTCAAACGAAGTTCCTACTGATAATATTGCCTGTCTCAGCTCTGCTGGAAGGAAATAAGAAAAGGAGATTCTTTTGCACTTGGATCTGTATGTTAAAGGTGCAAGAACATGAAGGCTCAGGGTGGGCTGTGGGGCAGTCGGCATCCCTAACTCTTGTGCTGTTCCACGGTCAACTGGAGCTGGTGTGTAAGTCTGCTTTCTGAACCAGACCATGGGCTCCTTGAATATAAATCTGAGTCTTCCTCACATTGGTATCACTGTGTCCAGTAGTTACTTGTGAGAGCTCAAGAAATGTTTGAAGAATGAATGAATCCTGAAAACTGCCCCATGTAAGGCTGTGTCTGCACAGTTCTAGCTTTTCCCTGCCGCAGAGGCGTGTTAATCATCTGCACAAGGAAAAATAGCACTGGTAAAGGGGAACATTATACTCACTGGGAAACAAATAAAGATGAAAAACATATTGATTGGTTAAGTGTAGGCTTCATTCAGAATCTCCAGGTTAGAGCTCTGAGCCCATTGGTATTTCATGTTTATTTGTACATGGCAAAATCTAGCTTTCTGTTTTGAGAGAAAATGTTTCTCACAAAGCTTTATTAAAATGTTCAAATAGTCTCCCAGACATCAAATCGCTTTCACAACACAACTCTTTAGTGTAAACAATCAGAAATGCAAGGATTAAATTCCCCTTCAAGTGTATGAGGGCTTAAACAGAAAGAGCAACCATGCTTGACCAAATAAGCTCTGAGCTTTATTGAACCTCTTTTTTGATGGAAGCTCAAAACTGTCAGTCAACCAGAGACATCTGGGGCCTGCCATGCTGACTGTGAGGAACTAGAGAAAGGGATGCGCCAGGAACTTGCAAGCCAAATATTTTCTTCTCCTTTATAATAAGGAGGAAAAGCTCGAGTAGATGCCATTAGCATACCAGCTGGGCAGAGGACTCATTTTTCTTTTTCAGACAACTAGACCTAAAAGGCCAGACCTCCTGGTTGTCAGTATATGATTCCCACTGACATGGAAAAGAGTGAGTAGTTATTTTGTGTGTTGTTTTATTTTTAAATACACCATAGTCTGGAAGTCTGAAATGGGACACAGCAGGGAAGAAACAGCTACACCTGCTTTCTTAGAAATGCAACAGTGCATACACACCAAGGGCACGAGTTGTCAACATTACGTGGTTGCCCCTGTTTCCCCTAACGCCAACAATTGAAAGCAAACAGTCGGAAAATTAGAAGACAACTTTTCGTGAGAATCTCCCCTTCTGAGGGTCTAGACTGTTCTTGCTTGTGTGCACAATAGATTCACTAACAAAGAAATTTGTGAAAGCACAGGACATATGCTCATATGTACATTCTGAAAACCACATAGGGTTTTCCCACATTTTAGCTTACACTCAGAAGCTGAAGCTGTCGTAAGTAAAGGGAAAAGCCTGTTTTCAAGCATGAATCATTTTTCACAGACTTCATTAAAATAAAATCAACTTCTTTGCTTGTTAGTGAAAGGCAGTGAGGGAGAGTGGGGACCGAATTCTGACTCTCCCTCCTTGCTGAAAGATAAGGAAACATGGTTCCATTCTTGCTGCTTGAAAGGTGGAAGACAACATCCATTCTAAAGATAAATAAAATGAAGCATGAGCATGTCACTGGAGACAGACTAGCCCAGAGACTCAAAATGAATCAACAGCAGACATGTGGAGAGAATTTAGGTTTTCAGATTCCAAGCCCATGCTTAGTCACCTAGGTTTAGGGGTGCTTCTAGAAAATGTCATCAACATGGAAGATGTAATATTAGACTTACACATTTTCAGGAAGATTCTCCTCCCAGACATCTGAAATAGATCACAATATCAGTCTCTAATTATAACTTGTCTTTCTCCCTACAAGTTTAACAATATATTTGAAATAGTTTGGGTACCCCTTTTAAATTTTGAAATATTTTTGACCCATCAAGAAATAATATAAAAACATCTCTGCATCCACCACCCAGCCTAAGAAATAAGATTTTCAAAATATAGTTGCAGCTCCCTTTGATATCACTCCTCACACCAGTGACCGTTCTCTGGAATTTGATATTTATTATTTGTATTTATTTAACAGATACAGATACTCTGACAGGCACTGTTCTAAGTATTTTACAAATATTAACTCATTATTAACCCTTATAACAACCCAATGAGTTGGATACTACAATCATTCTTTCATAGCAAACGACAAAACTGTGATACAGAGAAGTTAGGTAACTTGTCTAAAGTCACACAGCTACCAAATTATGGAGCTAGGATACAAATCCAGGAGATGAGATCTAAAGTCTATGCTATTACTAACTGCTGCACTATATTGCCTTCTGCTACCTATCTGTCTATCTATCATCTAGCTACTTATCTATCTATCCCCAAACAAAACATACTACTACTTCAGCAGCATCATGATGTCATCATTATGCAGTATGTATTCTTCTGAAGTTTTTCCTTTCACTATATTTATAAGATTCATCCACTTTGCTGCAGATAATTCTAGCTCACTCATTTTCATTGCTGTTATCAAATTATCATGTGAACACACAGAACTATCCATTTTAATTCAATGAACATTTAAGTTTTCCAGAATGTTTTTCCATTACAAACAGTGCTGTTATGAACATTTCTGGCCATGGTTTCTGTGTACACATGCTTTTTTTTTTTTTTTTCTTCAGGGTATGTGCCTAAGAGGAAAACTACTGGATCAAAGGTTATATTATCTTCAGGTATACCACATATAGCCAGATTATTTTCCAAAGGGGTTGTACTAATTCACACTCTCTCAGTAGATGAGCTTCCATTTTCCACATTATTACCAAGGTGTTTTCTGAAAACTATTTAGGTATTAGGTATTTTAGACTTTTTACATTCTTGCCATCTTGTTTTAATTTGTATTTCCTTGATTACCGCTTATATAGTAGAGCCTTGTAAGCAGGCTCTTCTGAGCACTGCCTTTTCTTTTATCTATCTATCTATCTATCTATCTATCTATCTATCTATCTATCTATTTATTTTCAGTAATTTCTATGCCTCAACTCACAAGAATGATATGCTCACCAACTGAGCCAGCCAGGTGCTCCTGGCTATTCATTTTTTTAAATCACTTTTTCTTCAGTTGTGTTTTTCTTATTAATTCATAGGAGTTATTTGTGTATTCTGCCTAATAACCAACGTCAATAATATTCATTAGGAAATTTTTTCTATAAGTGTTTTTCATGGGTCTAATGGATATGGGTGCCAAAGAGACAAATTCCCAGAAGTAGAATTTCTAGGACATATGGTAGGTTTATGTTTAACTTCATGAGAAACGTCCAGACAGGTTTCCAGATTGGCTGTAATATTTTAAACTCTTTCCATAAAGGTAGAAGCATTCTAGATGTTCCACATTCTTGTCAACATTTGGTATGGTCAGTATTTTTTCTATCAGCCACTCTAGTGGGTTTGCAGTGATATCTCATTATAGTTTTCATTTGAATTGCCCTAGTCATTTATGATGTTGAGCACTTTTTATTTGCTTTGTGGCCACTGTGCATCTACCTGGGGAAATGCCTGTTCAGATATTAGGTTGTATGTGTTTTTATTATTGACTAATGGGAATTGTAGTTCTCTATATAACCTAGATACAAGTTCTTTGTAAGATATATGTATTGCAAATATTTTATTCCAATATGTAGTTTTCCTACTTATTTTTTAACACTGTCTTTTGAAAGCTTCCGTTACTCCATTTTATCAGCCTTTTTTTTTTTTTTCGGTCAGTGATTTTCAGAAGTTCTAAATCTTTTCTTATTTCTAAGTCATATATATATTTTCCTAGAAACTTTAAAGTTTTGACCTACATGTTAAAGGTGTTACGATGCCTTGGCAGCTTGGTCAAAAGTCAACAAGTCATATAAGCATAAGTCTATTTCTGGTTTCTCTATTTGGCTCCATTAATCTATTTGTCTACCTTTACAGGAATACCACATGGTCTTAATTTCTTTAACTTATATTAAGTCTTTAAATCAAATAGCTTAAGTCTTCCACTTTCTTTCTTTGTCAAGATTGTTTGGGCTTTTCTAAGTCTTTTGCATTTCTGTATAAATTTTACAATTTGTTTGTAATTTCTACAAAAATCTGGCTGAAATGTTGACTGGTATTGCATTGAATCTATAGATCAATTTGGTAAAAAGTAACATTATAAAAATATTGAGATTTCCAATGCATGAACATGGTATACTTCTTCATCTAATTAGGTCTTCTTTCTTTTATCTCAGTAATGGTTTGTAGTATTCATTACAGAAGTCTTAAATATATTTCACAAAATTTGTCTCTAGGTATTTTGCATTTTTAATGATAAAGTAAATGGTGTTTTTAAAATTTCATTTTCGAGTTGTTTGTTACTAGCATATAGAAATACAATTGTGTTTTATATAATAACTTGCATATAGTAGACAGCTTCTTATAAAACCCACTAATGATCCCCTCTTCCAATATTCATATTATTGTATCATCCTCTCACTGTACGTGTGGGCTGGACCTAGTATCTATTTCTAACATATAAAATATAGTAGACAAGATGGGATTTAGGTTACAAAAAGACTGACTTCTGTCTTGCTAATTCTAACTTGCTTTATTTTATTTTATTTTTTATTTTTTAAATAGTTTACTATCAAGTTGGTTTCCATATAACACCCAGTGCTCATCCCCACAAGTGCCCTCCTCCATGTTCATCTTTCCCCTCCCCCTCCCCCCACTCTATCTGCCCTCAGTTTGTTCTCAGCATTCAAGAGTCTCTCATGGTTTGCCTACCTCCCTCTCCCCCACTATTTTTCCCCTTCTTCTCCCCCATGGTCCTCTGTTAAGTTCCTTCTAATCCACCTATATGTGCAAACATATGGTAGCTGTCCTTCTCTGCCTGACTTTTTCATTCAGCATAACACCCTCAAGTTCCATCCATGTTGATACACATGGCCAGATTTCATTCTTTCTCATTGCCATGTAATATTCCATCGTGCAGATAAACCACATCTTTTTGATCCATTCGTCTGTTGATGGACACTTAGGCTCTTTCCATGTTTTGGCTATTGTTTGGCTATTGAGAGTGCTGCAATGAACATTGGGGTACATGTGCCCCTATGCATCAGCACTCCTTTATCCCTTGGGTAAATTCCTAGCAGTGCTATTGCTGGGTCATAGGGGAGTTCTAGTGTTAATTTTTTGAGGAACCTCTACACTGTTTTACAGAGGGGCTACACCAGTTTACATTCCCACCAGTAGTGTGAGATGTTGCCCGTTTCTCCACATCCTCGCCAGCATCTAGAGTCCTCTGATTTGCTCATTTTAGCCACTCTGACTGGCGTGAGGTGGTATCTCACTGCAGTTTTGATTTGTATTTCCCTGATGAGGAGGGATGCTGAGCATCGTTTCATGTGCCTGTTGGCCATCTGGATGTCCTCTTTGGAGAAGTGTCTGTTCATGTCTTCTGCCCATTTCTTCACTGGATTGTTTGTTTTTTGGGTGTGGAGTTTGGTGAGTTCCTTATAGATTTTGGATATTAACCCTTTATCTGATGTGTCATTTGCAACTATCTTTTCCCATTCCATCGGTGGTCTATTAGTTTTATGGGTTGTTTCCTTGGCCGTGCAGAAGCTTTTAGTCTTGATGAGGTCCCAATAGTTCATTTTTGGTCTTGATTCCCTTGCCTTTGGGGATGTGTCAAGTAAGAAATTGCTGTGGTTGAGGTCAAGGAGGTTGTTTCCGGCTTTCTCCTCTAGGGTTTTGATGATCAGATTTGGACCCGTGTACAGCCAACTAATCTTTGACAAAGCAGGAAAGAATATCCAATGGAAAAAAAGACAGACTTTTAAACAGATAGTGCTGGGAGAACTGGATAATTCTAGCTTGCTTTAATTTGCTCTCTTGTTCTCTAGGAAGTCAGCTGCTCCAATGGGATATATTTAATGGAGACAATTGTATGGTAAGGAACTGAGGGAGGTCTCTAAACACGACCACCAGAAAAATGGCCATCTTCACAGTGCATGAGGAACTGAATCCTGCCAACAACAATAAGAGTAAGGTTGCAAGTGTATCTCTTTCACCTAACTTGTATCTCCAACTTTTGACCCAAGAAATCATGAGATAATAGATGCTTGTTGTTTTATGTTGCAATTTTGAGATAATGTTATGCAACAATAGATCATGAATTTGCCACAAACTTTTTAAACTTACTTATTAACTCTAATAATTTTTTTGCAGACTCTAGGATTTTCTACATAAAAGATTAAGTTTAAAGTTTCATTATGTACTTTCCAATCCATATTATTTTTTTCTTGTCTGTTTTGTTTTATTGCATTAACTAGGAACTGAGGTATAATGTTGAATAGAAGTGATGACTATCCTTTCCTTGTTCCCTATTTTAGGAGAAATGTATTCAGCTAAGTGTGATGTTAGCTGTAGGTTCTTTGTAGATGTCTTCCATCAATTGAGGAAGTTTTCTTCTGATCCTAGTTTTCTAAGGGTTTTCATCAGGAATGGATGTTGAATGGTTTCCAATGTTTTCTCTACATTTATTAATATGATCATATTATATAATTCTGATGATTTATACTAATTAATTTTAGAATATTAAACCAACCATGCATTCCTGGATAAACCCAATTTCATCATGAAGTATCATCATCTTTACATACTGCAGATTAAATTTGCTAATATTTTGATAGGGATATTTGCACTAATGTTCATGAAAGATATTGTTTCTTTTTTTAATGTCTTTTAGTGGTTTTATTATCAGGGTTATGCTGGCCTCATAAAGTGCATTGGAAAGTGTTTTTATTCTCTCTCTATCATAAAAACATAAATTAAAAAATCAAACAGTGAAGCAATCTGGATCTAGTATTCATTTGTTTTCGATTTACTACTTTAAGTTGAAGTTGTTAATATGCTTTTAATTACAAATTAAATCTAATGAATATGCATAGGGCTGCTCAAATTTTCTATTTCTTCTTGTATGCATTTTGGTGATTTTTTTTCTTTCAAAGAATTTTTACATTTTGTATAAGTTGTCGAATGCATTGGACAGATTTTTTTCATAATATCCTCTTGATGTCATTTTAATGTTATATGATCTATAATGTTCTTTTATTCTCAATATTGGTAATTTGTTTTTGTTTTTGTTTTGTTTTTTCCTAGTCGAGTTAGGAGATTATCAATTTTATTGATAATCCTTTCAAGGATCCAACTTTTATTTAATTGACTTTTCTCAATTATTTGTCAGCTCTTTATTTTATTTACTTCTGCCTTTATCTTTATTATTTTTTAAACGGTTTATTTATTTTGAGAGAGAGAGACAGACAGAGCATGGACAAGGGAGGGGCAAAGAGAGGGGGAGACCACAGAATCGGAAACAGGCTCCAGGCTCTGAGCTGTCAGCACAGAGTCCGACATGGGGCTCGAACTCATGAGCTATGAGATCGTGACCTGAGCCAAAGTCGGACGCTTAACCGACTGAGCCACGCAAGCTCCCCTCTGCCTTTATCTTTAGTAATTCATTCCTTCTGATTATTTTGAGTTTAATTTGCTTTTTAGCCTAGCTTCCTAAATTGGTAACTTAGATCATTATTATTATTTTTTAAATGCTTTATTTATTTCTAGGGGGGAGAGAGAGAGAGAGAGAGAGCGTGAGCAGGGGAGGTTCAGAGAGAGAGGGAGTCACAGACTGAAACAGGCTCCAGGCTCTGAGCTGGTAGTCAGCACAGAGCCCGACGCGGGGCCCGAACCCACGAACCGTGAGATCATGACCTAAGTGAAAGTCGGACGCTTAACCGACTAAGCCACCCAGGCGCCCCATAGATCATTATTTTTAGTAGTTTATCTTTTTCAAATAAAAACATGAACTATAAATTTCCTTTAAGCACTGCTACAACCTATGTTGCATTTTTATTATGATTCTGTTAAGAATATTTTTCTAATTTTTCTTCACATTTTTTTCTACCCCAATTTATCTCTTTTCTCCTCCTAATACTGTCCGATATGTTAAACCTTTCTTTTTCTATCTTTCTGGGCTTTTGTTTGAATAGGTTCTACCCCCTGTCTTCAAATTCACTATTTCAGCAGTGTCTAATCTATTAATAAAAATATTCAATCAATAACTGATTTTGGATATTGTATTTTTCAGTTCTATAATTCCCATCAACTCCTTTTTTATAATTTTTCTTTCTCTATTGAAATTCCCTATTTATTCCTTTAAGATGTGTATATTGTCCTTTAAATCCTTGGACATATTTGTAAAGTGCTTTTCCATGACTTCCATCATCCCAATAATTTCTGGGTCTTTTCTATTGATTCATTTTCTTTCTGGTTAAGGACGCCATTTTCTTTTGTATATCTTCAGTAGATTAGATATTAGACATTGTGAATGTTACACAGTTGAATGAAAAAATTTGCCTTTTTTGTTTTTTTAGGTGCTTGATTTGCGAGGGCAGGTATTTAGTTACTTATGAATCTGCTTCATACTTTTAAAGCTTATCTTTCAACTGTTAGAATCGGTCTGGTATAGGGAGGGCCACTTGAGCTCCTTTCAGGATCATTACCAAAAGCCCTGTGGCTTCAGTGAGGTCTCTCCTTTCTGGCTGATTTGGATATCAGGTGCCTCCCAATCTTTGTGAGCTCCAGTAGTTGTTTGGCTCGTTATTTGGTCCACTCATATTTCTTTCTTCCCTGGTCATCATTTTTTACCGGGCTTGTGGAGTTTTACCGTACGTACAGCTCAGTATTTGGTCGAAGACCCAGAGAATCTCCTGTTGAGATTTCTTTTTCTGTTTAGTTCCCTCTTCTTTGTATACTGCTCTGTAAATTCGAGCCCACTTCAAGAGCTCTGAGTTCCAATGTCTATCTCCCATATTCAGCGAGACAGCTGTGCTGTTTGAGCTTGCTCCCCTCATACCACAGTTTGCAAAGTGCCTCCGGGTAGATAGCCAAGTGATCACAGGTGATCATCTCATTTCATTCTCTTCTCTCAGGGACTGTGGTCATATGTTCCTTTTATTTAACATCTGAAAACAGTAATTAATATACCTCACCTAATTTTATAGTTGTTTGCAACAAAACAGCTAATCTGGTCCTAATTACTTCATCACAGCCCAAGAGTTTTTACTTTTTAATCATAAACATGTTTTAAATTTTATTGAATACATTTTTTTCACCTATCAAGGTTATCTTGTGGCTTCTCTTCAATTTGTTATGGTGGTGAATTGCTTTAATAACTTTTCTAATGATGAAATGCCCTCATACGCCTAGGATAAACTCAACTTGATAATAATGTTTTATTTTTTTTAATACTTGTTTGATTTGTTTTGCCAATGTTTTGTTTAGGATGTTTATTCAAGAATGAAATCAGCCTCTATACTTTCGTCCTTATACTGTCTTGGATTTTGGGAATCAAGATTATGCTATTCTTTAAAAGACTCAGGGGGTGTGTTCATTTCCTTTTTGTGTTGTAATAATTTATTATAAGCCCAGTGACTTAACACAACACTAATTTTTTGTCCTACAGTTCTGGAGCTCACAAGTCTAAAATGAGTTTCACTGGGCCAACAGTAAGATGTCAGTATGTCCATGCTCACTCCACAGGCTCCAGGAAACAAACAGTTTTATTACCTTTTCCATCTTCTAGAGGCTACCTGCATTCCTTGACTCAAGGTCTCCTTCCAACCAGCAATCATGTCACTCTTAACTCTGCTCTGTTGTCACTTCTTTCACTCTGGTTTTTCTACCTTTTTTCCCCCCACTTATAAGTACACGTGAAATTATACAGGATTTACATTGGACCTACATAATCCAGGATAATCTCTTGTAATCCTCAATTTAATCACACCTGCAAAGCTCCTTTGCCATGTGAGGCAAATATTCATAGGTCCCAGTAGTTAGAACATGGATATCTTTGATGGGGGACATTATTCTCTCTACCACAATAAAGAAAACATTACTCAAGTTTCTTTTCTTTGAAAAATCTTATATAAAATTTGAATGATCTATTCCTTGAATATTTGATGAAATTTACCTGTCAAATTATATGGGATATGTTTATGGATAACGTTTTAAAAAGAAACATAACCAAAATGTATGTGTGCATTTCTATGTATGTATGTTTCAAAATAACCATAAGTATTATTACTAAGAAGAAGATTATTACTTTTAAGTACTTCTAACCATAGGACTTATCTCTCCACTGTATACATATATACCATCTTCCACCAAAATGCAGTGTTTTAAAATCTCTTTAAATAATTCTTCTCTATGTAATTAGGCCACCAACTAGAGATATTGTTGGGTTCTTTTGTTTTTTATATTTCAGAATTCTCATAACTTTAATTTTGCCTTGTAGGGGCACGTGGGTGGCTCAGTTGGTTAAGCATCCAACTTTGGCTCAGGTCATGACCTCAAGGTTCATGAGTTCAAGCCCCACAATGGGCTCTGTGCTGACAGCTCAGAGGCTGGAGCTTGCTTCAAATTCTGTGTCTCCCTCTCTCTGCCCTTCCCCCATTCATACACACACACTCTATCCCTCTTTCAAACATAAAAAATAAAAATATTTTTAAAATAAAAAAATAATTTGGCCTTATAATCATGTAAACATTTGCATTGTTCCAATATCAACTTTATAAAACAGAATTTGCTCAGAGAAGTCTAGTTTCCTGACCTGTTCCCTAACCTTATTTCCTTCTTCACCATGTAAGTAATCATTTTCATCAGTTTTTGGTTTATTATTCCAGGGTTCTATTTTTAATGTTAGCAATTATGTATATGTATGCATGTATGTATATTAGTTCCTAATGATAGAAGTATAGGTGATTATATGTATTTTTTTTTTACATAAACGATTGCATGGTAAACACAGTGCTCTAAATTTTACTTTTCTTACTTTTTTCTTACTAACACTATATTCTGGAGACCACATCATCACATAAGCAGAGAACTCCCTTAAGACTTTTATAACTTCATCATACTCATTGTTTGCATGTACCATGTTTTTTTTTTTTTTCAAATAATTCCCTATCTTTGGACATCTGAGTTATTATTGTTTTGTTTTTAACAACTGATAATCAATTTATTTAAAAGGTTGATGTAAGCATCTACAATGGTGACTTCAGCCTCAACTCCGGGCTCAATACTGATGGAAGTAATCTGCTTAACAATATCAGAAAGACTGTGCAGATGAATGAGTCACTTGTATATCCTCATCTAAAAACGAGTACAAGTCTTAAAACTTTCACCACAAGGAGTTTTTCTTGTACTCATTCTTGGAATCTTTAGGCATCTGAACTGGTCCTTTCATTTTGAGATTCTTTTCCTTTGTGCCTCTGATCAAGTCAGCACATACCTTCTCCAAAGATTTTACGTTTCGTCTTATTAGAGTAATTCTAACTCAATGAATCACCACCTCTGGTGCCATGGGTGTTTTTCTGGGGTCCTTAAAAGTCATGGAAGCAGTGCAGGTTCCTACCTACTTGTTTCTGGGGAAGAGCGAATAGCAGGGAGTCAGGAGCAGAAGCAGGTCTTCAAAACTCCACTGTGGCTGTGACCCTGTCTTCCTCAAAGTGGTGAGTTATTTTAGTTTTTGTCTACTAGTTACTCAATAAATAACTTTAAACATATGTTATTTCATATATTTGCTAGTGTATCTTAATTTTTTAAGTTTATTTATTTTGAGAGAGAAAAAGAGAGAGAGAATCCCAAGTAGGCTCCATGCTGTCAGAGACCGACACTCAGTACAGAGTCTGATTAGGGGCTCAATCTCACCAACTGTGAGATCATGACTTGAGCCAAAATCAAGAGTTGGAAAAAAAAAAAAAGAGTTGGATGCTTAACTGACTGAGCCACCCAGGCCCCCTGCTAGTGTTTTCTTAGTATAACTTTCTAGAAATGGCACTCTGATTCAAAGAGTTAGTACTTTCCTGTACATTCTCAGAATCGTTGCAGAATAGCTCATCAAGTTTTTTGGATCATTGTGAATAAGATCCATGAGAAATGGTTTAGCAGTATACTTGTTGAGCTTTTCCCCTGGTTTTGTTGAAGTTCCTTTTTGTGTTTTATTTAAGATGGATACAAGTATAGTGGTGCCTGTGTGGCTCAGTTGGTTGGGCATCCAACTTTGGCTCAGGTCATGATCTCATGATTTGTGAGTTCAAGCCCCACATCAGGTTCTATGCTGACAGCTCAGAGCTTGAAGCCTGCTTCAGATTCTGTGTCTCCTTTTCTCTCTGCTCCTCTGCTGCTCATGCTCTGTCTCTCTCTCTCAAAAAATAAAAATAAAAAAAGATGGATAAGAGTATTATCTATACTTTTCTAGAGGGTTAATGGCATTTTCCTTTAGTTTTTAGATATTAGATATCAACCGCTTTTTGTGATATAGATGGCTAATATTTTTAAATTTGTCTTTTCCCCTCAAAATATCAAATCTCATTCTTCTACCTAACGTCATTTTAATTTTTTAACTGGACTCACTTTCTTTTGCCACCTACCAATAATCATCAAAGCAAGACTCCCCATTAACTTTTAGTTCCTCTACTTAAACACAGGTTCTTGAAAATTATTGTTTTATTATAATGTATACCTAGAGTAAAAGATACAGAGAGACATTCTTCTGCAATTCTGTTATCCAAACATAAATATTAGTACTTTAAAGTGTGTGTTCTTATTTTTAAAATACAGTTTTACAATGGTACATACATGTCATTATATATTTGTCAAGACAATGTATTCTAGAAGGTACCAAGATTAAACCATAATGTACACTATGGACTTTGTCTAATAATTACGTGTCAGTGTAGGCTTATAGATTATAACAAGTATACCACTGTGGAAAGTGTTCAAGCTCAACAACCAAAAGGGAGGCTTTGTGTATGTGGGGGCAGATGGTATATGTAAACACTGTACTTTCAGCTCAATTTTTCTATGAACCTAAAATTGCTGTAAAAAAATAGTCTATTAAATCTCAAAAAAATATGTATGTTGGGGCGCCTGGGTGGCTTAGTCGGTTAAGCGTCCGACTTTCGCTTAGGTCATGATCTCGCAGTTTGTGGGTTTGAGCCCCGCGTCAGGCTCTGTGCTGACTGCCAGCTCAGAGCCTGAGCCTGTTCCAGTCTGTGACTCCTCTCTCTCTGACCCTTCCCTGCTCACGCTGTCTCTCTCTCTCCTAGAAATAAATAAAACATTAAAAAAAAATTTAAAAAAAAAGAAAAAGAAAACTTTTAAAAAAAATTTAAAAAAATATGTATGTTGTTTTATGTAATATTCATATACTGCTATGGGCAATCTGCCATTTTCATTTAATAATGTTATATATTGCACAGGATTCTATTTTATTGGTTTTTCTACTTAGTTTTTTTTATCTTTTACATTGCAATTGAATGTCCTCATAGCCAAGTCCATGATGTTTCCTAGTAAAACTTCTTGAAATGAAATAATGGCTCAAAAGAAATGCACATTTTAAATGCTTGAGATATTTATCATCATTTCTCATAATAGATATTTGTTAACTGAATGGATGAAACTAGTAGCTTTTTGTGAGGAGGGAGGAAGTGAAGAGTCAGGACAGCTGGCTTTCACTTATGAGGGCACCCGATACTGAAGAGAAAGTGCGAGAGTGAAATTTCAAACATTTTTCAAGCCACACCCTACCATCCCATCTCCCAAAGACACGTGGCTTTTCTCCAAGAAGGAGACTCAAATGTTAGGCAGCTGTGGAAATGCTTGTGTTACACCTCTCCCCCAGTGAGCCTCACTGCTTTATGGGACCTGTGATTCTGCAACAGAGAATATAATGAAGAAGCAAGGCAAGTATATTCAACTTTCTGAGGCAGAAGATTAACTAGTGAATTTCAGATTTTCAAAAAAAGTGTCAAATTAAAAGGGGCTTGGTTATCTGTGAGCCTGCATGGGACAGTAGAAGGAACTGAGGTTTCAAGCAGAGCTATGTCTGGGCTCACTTCTTGGTTCTGCTAAGTGTCTTTGTGGACGTGGCCACTTGACTCTTCTGGGTCTCAGTGATATCAACTGTTCCAATCAGCTTGTGAGGACAGAGGGAGTACAGAAGCACCCCTTATTCATGGTTTCACTCTCTGCAGTTTCAGTTTCCTGTGGTCAACTGTGGTTTGAAATTATTAAATAGAAAATTCCAGAAATAAACAATTCATATGTTTTAAATTTCATGCCATTCTAAGCAGCATGATGAAATCTCACACCATCCCACCAGGGATGTGAGTTGTACCTTTGTCCCACGTATCCACACCATATACACTATCTGCTCATTAGTCGCTCAGTGGCCATGTTGGTTATCAGACCACCCATCTGGGTATCACAGAACTTGTGTTCAAGAAACCCTTATTTTACTTAATAATAACTGCAAAGAGTATTAATGTTGGCAATTCAGATACACCAAGGAGAAGCCATGAAGAGCTGTCTTTAAGTGAAAAGATGGCAGTTCTCAACTTTAGGGAAGAAAAAGTAATTGTATGCTTAGGTTGCTAAGATCTACAGTAAGAATGAATTTCATATCTGTGAAATTGTTAGGAAGGAAGAAAAAAATCTGTGCTAGTTTTATTGTTGTTGATCTCTTACTACGCCTAATTTATAAATGAAACTTTATCATAGGTATGTGTATGTAGGGAAAAACATACTACATATAGGGTTTGATGCCATCAGCAATTTCAAGCATCCACTGGGGGTCTAGGAACATATCCCCACAGATAAGTATGTGTATCCAGGGCTTAGCACATGTGTTGCATAGTGAACGTTTACTACACATGTGATTCCTCTTCCTTTCTGTAACCAGAGTGCCCAGTGCTATGGATGAGTTGAGGTGTGATGTTCTTGTTCACAGTAAACCCTACTGCAGTTCCCTACCTATAAAACTCCTGCTTCCAAACAACCTGTCCACAGAAATGACAGTATCAGCCATCCTCTTTCATCTCTGCCACCAAATTTTCACTACTACTTCTGTGGGACTCTCTTCCCTGGCCTAATCCAAACTCTCCCACTCAGGGCACCAAAGACGTGCTGACCCTTTGTGGATATCACCTGCCATCACTGCTTTCTGCACTTCCCACCTGCCAGTATCACCAGACCCCCACACCGCCTCTGCCCAGGAGAGCACCAGTCCCACACCCTCAAAAAACTGAACCCAAAGCTCTGTTCCTTTGTCCCTGGATCAGCTGGGCTGCCATCTGGCATTCCCAGTTTGAGCTCCAACAGTGTTCTCATGGTCATATATCTACAAGTAGTGGGGAAGTTGACCCCATTGTCCCCTGCCTTATTTCGTGACAGGCAAGTTGACACAATAGGAATCTGTTTTAACCGTGAACTATCTGGTTCCTAGTTCCTGTTCTGCCACAGTCTAGTTGGCCTTGAGCCTAGTCATTTCACTTCTCTGTGCCCCAGTTTCTATAGACGTAAAAAGAAAAGGTCAGATTAAGTAATAATCCCTCTAGTTGGGCATTCATCATTTTCTAGCCCTTGTGCTATTCTTTTATATGATGGGGAGAAAATAGTGGTATATGTGTGATCACATTCTCAACTCTTGGGCTTCCAGTGTTGCAGAAACATGAATGCATCAAATCAAACTCTTAGTCCTTGGAGTGACCCAGCAAAGCCTCCATTACTTTTCAATGCCAGACCAAGGTTTCTTGACACAACACGATGTGGTGAGGGGGACAATAAGCAACTCAGCTTTCACACACTGCCCAGGATCGTCTCACTTCATCCTCATGACAAGCCTGCGAGGTTAGCATTGTTTGGTCTAATACACAGAGAATGAGACCTAGTAGATTACGTACCCCATCAGGTTACCTACTGTGGTCTGACTTCAGAGCCCATACTTTCTGCCTAGGTGTGTGCTACTTGGTGATTTCCAAGCTCTCTTTCATCTTTATGATCCTATACAGGCATTTTGTGGACTAGCCTGGGAACCTTTCCTGGTGGCATTTTGATGGGTGAGCATGCTTAGATGACCTAACAATTGACTTTCACATGAAGGATTTAAAAAAAAATACAATCCAACCAAAATATAACCTGTGGGTATAGGTGTAAAAAACCAACAAATCAAGCTTGTCATGTTTAGCTACACTCACAGCTACCATTTCTGCTCTCCTGCCCTGCTTACTTTCTCAGCTCTCAGCCATATCATCTCAGTGGCTTAGCCGCTCTTGACTCCTATATCAAAACACCCTTCCTGCAACCCCATCCACTCTGCGCACACTGTCAGCCATCACACTGAATTGTTCTTCTTTAAAATGGCCCCCAAGGGTGCCTGGGTCACTCAGTCAGTTAAGCATCGGGCTCTAGATTTTGACTCAGGTCATGATCTCACAGTTGTGAGATCAAGTCCCAAGTGGGGCTCCATGCTGGGTATGGAGCCTGATTAAGATTCTCTCTCTCCTTCTCCTCTCCCTGCCCTCACTCTCACTTTTTTTTCTCTATCTCTCTCTTTAAAAAATTGCCTCCAAAACCTGTCCTTCAAGGTTTCACTGCTGCCCCTCACACCTCCCCCATGGCAGCAGCTTCTCAGGTCCTATGCTCTCCTTCCGGCTGGTCAGGGAGTATGATTAGGGCACATCAAATGGACAGCAAGAACCAAGTCAAGAGTAAGGGATAGGTTCCCTGAGACCTGAAACCCTAGCAACCTCCATAACTGTGCAGAGAGAGTCAGTGCAAAAGTGATGTCAAATCCAGTATGTCAGTGATGCAAGCAACTATCTCACTTTGAACAAGGACAAGGGAAACTTTCCAGAACTGCCCCCAGAACAGAGGAAATGACTTCCTGACCATTCCGGAGAGAAAAAATGTGTTGGGAGAGTTTGGGTAGCTTGCTGCCTCTGAGATCAGCATGTCAACCCCATCTCAGGATAGAAGTCTAGGTGCCCTACTGGGCAGGCATGCTCATCCAACATAGATTTGGGGCAAGGAAAACGGCTGGGAACAGTCAAGAAGGGAGATCTGAGGACTTTGCTAGCCTTCAAATCTAGATGAAGCCCTCCTTATTGCATGTTTGCTTATTGCATGTTTTTTAATCCCTGTCCCCTTCTAAGAATGACTTTGAGAGCCTCTCTCTATTCCTTGTTATCAAACATAAGGAGCCCTCCACCTCCCAGCACTAGAATCGGTATTACAGCTCTTTGGGGTTGTCAGTTTGCGGAGAACGGATCCCCAAACAGCTGCAGGGCAACCACAGCCTTTTAGTAGACTGCCTAGCACATAGAAAATTTGTTGAACTAAATTAACTAAAACAAGACAGGCAGAAAGATTACATTTAAAACACCCTGGAGCATATGTTCCCATGAGGTGCTGGGACTGCAGGCTTCCAGCAAACAGCAGCAGCCAATGTCTCAACCTCGTAATCAGAAAAGAAGATGTTGAGGGGACCCAGAGGTCACAAAACAGAGATGCATAGAAATCCTGTAACCTGCGGACTTGTGAGTCAGAATCAAGCCTTCTCAGACACGCCCCCAAGTCCTAGCGATTCAAAATTGACATGTTCAAGGCTCCCACAAGACCACTCCCCACCTACTACGCTTTCCGCAAATGTTAATTGTGCACAAGTCTCTGCCACAGAGCCCGTAAGAATCCTTCTCAAAACAGTACTTCAGGAAGCCATTAAAATCAAAAGCTTGGCAGCTGGGATAAAACTTATTTGCCGCCCTTATGTAACACATCCCTCTCGTTCACAGGGAAGGAAACTGAGCTAATGACGTTTACTCAATTCTCCATTCCCCTTGATTATTTACAGTAAAAGAATTCAAAGTAGCACATACAACTTTTCACTCCTTTCCCAGTGCTCTTTCTAGTAACTATCTCTGAATCTTTAAATGCCCATTTGCAATACTATTGTCTTGGAAACTTAAGAGTTTACCCATCACTTATGACTCACATGGTGTCTTATGAATGGCTATCTAGCCTTCACCCCAAAATAGTGGAAATGTATATCCAGAATAGCTCACAATTCCTGACAGGATTGAAAGTCAGCGGTGACCATGGCAGGTTAGATGTGAACTTGGGCATAATTCTTTTTGTCTCCATTTCCCATCTTTTGCCTCTGTAATAATTTCTCCAGGGGAGTCTGGCAGCTGAACTCAGATGACAATATAAATGGCAAATGCCTACAAGAGATAAAAGCTGAAGCAAAACAGTCATGTTTCGGAGTATTTTAGGATCGATTTCTGTTTTCTTAAGCTTTTATGCTTTGTACCAAGAGCATCTTTCGAGTGTATTTTGTTCTCTTTGATTGTTCACCTTCTCATAAGGGAAAAAATCTTAATAAGTCTTTTGTCTGCTTTGAATTCTATAGATTAAATTTTTCCATGCTAGTATACTATAATGCTGAAAGAAGATAATTATGCAGTAAAATTAAGACGTTCTGCAATTATATCTTGTAATATCATTAATTTCCAGATGCACACAAATTATATCTACCTCAAGAAGAATAGTAATTTCCTTTGTTTCACTCACAAAAGCAGGTAATAACAATCTTTCTCCTGCAATTATTTTAGACAAATTTTCCAATTTGTTATCTTAGACCTCTCAGAGCAGTAATGATACATTATCTCAAGTTTCAAGTTTCACTTTTATCATTGTATCACTAACGATCTTTTAGATTGAAAATGTTGTTTTCTTTTTGAAAAAGCGTTGACACTCATTGTCATATCTTTCTAGCCTCTTCATAATCTTAGGAGAGAAATCATTAATGGTAATGAATGAAAGGGCTTATTGAAAAAAATATGCCATAGATAACATGTCCCCATCTATGCTAACACAAGATCTACTCCATGCAAGACATATAGAGAAAAAATTAATGGCACGGAAAAAAAGAGCTTAAAGAAGCATCCCATGAGTAGCTTATAAAGTTATTCCAATCTTTATTAGAATTTTGCATTCACACCAAATCAACAAATATTATTGAGCACTAATTCCATGCAAGACACTATATCTGGGAGTAAAAATGTCAGTGGACTCTCTAAGAGTCCATAAACTGGGTGAGAAGACAAGAATGAATCAGCATGGAAGAATAAGTAGCAATAGAAAGCAAGAGGTCAATTAGTAATACAAGACTATTACCCCGTGAATCTTAGAGAAAGGAATTCTGTGGGCTCAAAGAAAAGAAACCACATGAGATTTGGGAGGAGTTCCCGGATCAGGAAAGGGATAAATGGAACTAAATATAAAAGACCCTATGGCCAAAGTAGAACTCGATCAAGTAGGCCTACTCCATGAACTCATCTTTCACTGTCATCATCTTTCCACACCTCACCGAGACTCACCTCATCTGGCTTCGCTTTATTTCTCATTTATATTTTCCCTTTGCAATATCACTAACTTTCATGGGTTCGATAATGTTATGTCTCCAGCAAATCTGTGTCTCTCCACTTGGACTGTGAATCCCTCTATGCTTCCTGCTTTCATTGATGCCTTTCTTTCCATCCCAGCCTGAACAAATCTTGTTTATCCAGCCAGGCCAGTTAGGTGCAGCATCCAGGAAGATTTCTCTTGACCCCCTCAGTTGAAAATTATATGTCCCTTCAAGTCCTACAGCACCTTTTTTTTTAATCTCTACCATGAACAGTCCTTATTGTTTGCTAAAACACTGAACTATGGTTATTTGCCACCATGCTTTCCTCTTTAAACATTTGTGTATCAATGTCTCCACCACCAAAAGAAGTGAACCCAAAAGCCTAATTGGTACTATATGACCTCACCCTCCCGCCCATAACTGATTGTGCTGTAGGTGGATACCTATCTCTGGTTGGGCAAAGTTGATTTTCTTTCCCAGCAATTGTGACCTAGAGAAGCAAATGGGTTTCTACTGGTTATTGAATTTAAAATATATTTGGAATCAAAGTACACTTTCAATAGCATGAAAAGACAATGCACAGAATGAAGGAAGATTGTTGCATACCATCTAAGTGTCTATTATTCATAAAATATAAAGAACTTTACAAGTCAACAACAGAAAGACAAACAACTCAATTGAAAACTGGGAAAAGGATTTGAATAGACTTTTTTTCAAAGATATACCAATGGCCAATCAGTATGTGAAAAGATACTTAACATAATTAGTCATTAAGAAAATGTAACTCATGGGGCACCTGGGTGGCTCAGTTGGATGGGATTCGGCTCAGGTCATGATCTCACAGTTTGTGTGTTTGAACCCTGCATAGGGCTCTATGCTGACAGCTCAGAGCTTGGATCCTGCTTTGGACTCTGTGTCTCCCTCTCTCTCTGACCCTCTCCCACTCCCACTCTGTCTCTCCTTCTCAAAAATAAATAAACATTTAAAAAAAGAAAATGTAAATCAAAATCATAATGACATAGTACTTCATACCCACTAGGTTAGCAATAATAATAATAAGAAGAAGAAAATAACAAAAGTTTGCAAGGATGTGGAGAAATTGGAGCCCCTACACATTGCTGGTGACAATGTAAAATGGTGCAGCTGCTGTGGAAAAAATGTCGGTAGTTTTTCAAAAAGCTAAACATAGAATTACAATATGAACCAGCAACCCCACTCCTAGGTTCATCTTCCAAAGAATTAACAATGGGTATTCACACAAAACTTGTACATGAGTGTTCACAGCAACATAATTAATAATAGCCAAAAAGTGGAAAAAACCCAAATGTCCATCAGTGGATGGATAAACAAAATGTGGCATATCCATACAATGAAATGCAATTCAGCCATAAAAAAGAATCAAATATTGATACATGCTACAACATGGATGAATGTTGACAATATAATGCTAAGTGAAAGAAATCAGACACAAGAGACATTGCATGATTCCATTTATATAAAATGTGCAGAAGAAATAAATCCAGCAAGACAGAAAGGAGATTGTGGTTGCAGGAGACTTGGAGGAGAAGGGAATAGGGAGTGACTCCTTAATAGGTACGGGGTTTCTATTTGGGGGAATAACAAAGTTTTAGATCTTAACAATAATGATGTTTGCATAACATTGTAAATGTAATTAATGCCTCCAAAGTGTACACTTTAACATGATTTAAATGATAATTTCATGGTGTGTGTATTCCTAAAGTTATTCCAATCTTTACTTGAATGTTGTATTCATACCAAATCAACAAATGCTATTCCATGCATATTCCATGTGTATTTTACCATAACAATAATAAAAGACATTTAGAATGGTTGGTTGACTTTGTCCATCATACCCATGGAGAGTCAGAAAAATCCAACTCACAAAGAGTAAATGATGAAGCAGTTGAGCCAAGAAAAATGTGAAGCTTGAGAACAGGAAAGAGAAATTTCTCCTGTCCTTCCAGAGCTGGCCTCAGCCCTCATGAGGCTCACATGGATTCGCAGCCTTGAACTTGTACAAGCATCTGAAGTTCTCTCTTCAAAATTCAGTAATTTGAGGGGGTTACTGCCCACAAAGAGCTCTAAGACACACAGCCCCACCCCAGCTCCTTAAGGACATGGTCTGTAGGAGAATTCGTTGCCACTGTTTGGCCCACAGGGCTCACATAGGTTAATCCCCATTGTTTAACTGGCCCACAGTATGTGTGCATTAAAAAGAAAGAAGGAAAAATAGATTCAAAACCAACACAGGCCAAAAAAAAAGTAAAAAAGCCCCAAAACTTTTTGACCTAAGTAAAAACAGACCTAATGGAAGAATTTCTCCCATTTCTCATAATAATTTAAATCAGGTTGCTTAGTAACCATCTTCCTTAAAATGGTACATTTATAAAAAAAAAATAGTGTTTTTATAAGAAGCTGTGGATTTCCAAGCCAGATTTTATAACCTCATGCAGGCCCATATGTCTTTTTTCCAGGCCAAATTCCAACTGGCTTACAGAGGAATATGCATGCTGAAAAGCAATGCTGAGAATGTTGAGGGTCAAGTAGATAGGGGAGGAAGGATTTCAGTGTAACAGTAATATCAAAGGGTGCCTTGAAATGAAAAATTTTCTTGATTTTTATTCTGTATATTTATTTTCTTGGAAAGAAAATCATTGGATAGTATTGGCTAACAGTGTCGTGCCCATGACTTTATGGTGTTCCTATCAATTCGCATAAAGATATGTCCAAAGAAGGTAGAAAGGAACTCTTAATCATTTGGATTTTATATGAAAACTCCCAAGCCCTGAACAAAAAAGTGACCCAGGAGATACAACCATCTTGTTATTTTTTCCATGTAATGCAATTTGGGTATTCATTCTCAATTGTATATCATAATAAGAATTATAATTTAACATTAATTGTTGCTACTTTTCTATAGTTCTTAACAGTTTTCACTGATCATCTCCTAAGACAGGATATCTTGAATCAAACAATGAAATAGGATGATGGTGTTTGTTTAAAAAAACAACAACTTATCCATACCAATTTTTTGGTATCCTCAGGGCAAAAAGTATATCTCATTGCATCCTTTCTGGATTACGGCTTCTTTCTGTGCTTGATTCGGAACAGACGCAGACACTGGAAGAGAAAACACTCAATCTGAAAGCATTCTAAATCAAGGAACTCAAAAAGTCAAGTAGGCAGTCCTCAATTGGAGTAATTAGCAGAATAGCCCATCTAATGTCGAAGTGCCAGCAGGTACCAGCACCACATCTTGATTATTACACTGTTTAAATGCACTCATAGCATAATAGTGTACTACAACTAAACAGCCCTTGGCATTTTCTAGGTCTGCTTCCCCCGAAGATTCCTGTTCAGTCATTTTCCCTGGGGATAAGATGGCTGGACAGTATCTCTTTGGGAACAATATGAATTTCAATAAGATCATAAAAGAACATGTTTGAGGAGCTCAGCTGTGCTTGAGTTTATTAGTTAAATAATTTAGCAAAACTTCTTTCTGCTTGACATCTCCTTAAATTGTATGACAAGATGAATTTGTCATACAAACTGATGGGTAGCATTCTAAGTTGTCTGTCCCTGGTCCCAGCATCCAGCTGAGGTGGGGTGTGTGTGTGTGTGTGTGTGTGTGTGTGTGTGTGTGTGTGTGGAGTGAACAATGGAATTACCTACAAGGCACAGTTATACCAGGAAGACTATGCTCAGGGGCCACTTTAGCCAGAGGAGCTCACAATGGCCCCTCCCCAGTGCCACTGTCCCTTGCCCTGGCTGCCAGCAGTGGCAGCAGCAGACTCCAGAGATGAATAAGAAACTCTGATGGCTGAAGGACCCAGATGCCACTTCTAGGAATTATGGCAGCCTGGCCCAGAGCTCCCAGCCCAACTCTTCAGACAAATCGCTTCAGAACCACCACTACCTGTTCAGCATGGAACCAGGAACTCTTGGGGGTTCAGAACGTTGTGATTTATGGCTCCTACTCTCATATTTCTTACCAGTAGTAGTTACATCCAGGTATAAAGAGTTTGGCATATCTCACTGAATTCCTTTGTACATACACTACATTATTCCAGATGAAAAACACTTTTTCCCCCCCTCACTTGATAACAAACCACTTCTGAGATGAAAGGCATGCTCAGAGTAAGGGAATGGCAATCTCAGCTTTATCTAGCTGTGTGACCATGCTCATGTCACCTTCTCGGCATCTCTACTTCCTATTTGTAAAATGACACATGTGCACCACACGATCTCTAAATTCCCTTCTAGCTCAAAATTCAGTATGAATGGAGTTGAAGTCACTAATATTTTAGAGTGAGAAAGAAGTACATTTTGTTTTTTAGGGTTTGAGTTCCTCAATTCATTAATTTATAGTACATTTTCCATTCAGTTGAAACTCAATTTCAGTTCCACTAAGAATTTAAACACCTGAATTTTTTATGTGTTATTCAATTTGTGACAGTCAACAAATATTTATTCAATGCCCACTGTGAGCTAGGTCACAGTGTAAGCTATGAGTCAGAGACAAATGAGGAATGAGGCATGGCCCTCGACCTCAGAAAGCTTACAGTCTAATATGCTAAGCCAGCATTTTGTTGTGTGTCAATTAGTAGGTGCTTTGGGGGTGTCAAGGAGGGGTTGAAGGACCAGGCAGGCACACGATGTCCAGGAGAATACCTGATCGAGATGACAATGAGCCAGACAAGAGGGAGACAGAGATGGGGAGTAGTTTGTGCAAAGGCCCAAAGGTGAAAGAGAACATGACAGCTTGGGAACTGTAAGTGAGACTGGAGCCTAGGGACTGAGGACAGGAGAGAAATAAGACTGAAGAGGCTTGGAATCATCGCCATTTAATAAAACAAATTATAAATCAGAAAAAGATAATCAGAACCACAATGATGTGCTACTATACTCTCAACACATGGGCAACAATTTTAAAGTTTGACAATACCAGTTGTTGTGAAGTAGAGCGACTGAATCTCCTGCATGTTGTATGTGGTGAGAATACACACTGGTACAACCATTTTGTAAAAATAGTTTTGAGATCATCTGTGGCCCACCAATTCTAATCCACTCATCACAACATTGTTTGTAATACCCAAAAACGAAAGCAACCCAAATGTCCTTTAATAGTAGAATAGGTATGTTAGTTGTGGTAGGGTTATGTAATGGAATACTATACTAGGACAAAATAAACTATCTATAAAAATGTGCAGTATTATGATTGCAGAGGGCATTTGGGTGGCTCAGTTGGTTGAGTGTCCTACTTTGGCTCAGGTCATGATCTCATGGTTCATGAGTTCAAGCCTCACATCAGACATGTAGCTGTCAGTGCAGAGCCCACTTTGGATCCTCTCTCCTCATTTCTCTCTGCTTAGGGTCTCTCTCTGTCACAAAAATAAATAAACATTAAATGTGATAATAATAATAATAATATGATTTCAAATCACAAACTTGAGGCTGAGGAGGGAAAAGGCACAAAAAATGTATATAGTATTATTCTGCTTAAAGTTGAAAAACAGAGGAAACTAAGCTTTGCTCTTTAAGGATGCATAATATAAACCCATTTTATATTTTATCTAAATTCAGTTTTCAAAGGAAAAATTAGAGGTGAACCTGGGTGGCTCAGTCGGTTAAGCATCCAACTCTTGATTTTGGCTCAGGTCATGATCTCAGTTTCATGAGTTTGAGCCCCACATCAGGCTTTGCCCTGATACTGTGGAGCCTGTTTAGGATTCTCTCTCTCTCTCTCTCTCTCTCTCTCTCTCTCTCTCTCTCTCTCTTCCCCTCACCTGCTCATGTCCTATCTGTCTCTCAAAAATAAATAGATAAACTTTAAAAATAATAATAACAAGGAAAAATTATTGCAAAGATCAGGGTAATGTTACCTCTGGGAGAGGAAAGGGGTCTGTGATTTGGGAAGGGCTGACTGTGGGGCATGGAAGTGGTCTATCCACTTAGGTGGTTTACATGGAGTATTTTCTATAAAATTATGTGTTAGATTGGATGTATATGTTATGCACTTCTCTCATTGCATATTACATTGCACAATGAAAATCTTATACAAAAAAGGAAACACAAGAACCAAACATGACCAAAAAAAAAAAAAAAAAAAGAGTCAGAGCAGGAGGGAAAGGCAAAAAGGAAAGAAGGTTAACATATACACTTAATAGCCCTGATTATATTTGGGGCAATGGCAAGAGGGCCCTGGCGCAAAGATACTTGGGTGGAATGTTTGTCTCCACCTTAAGAACAATTCATTGTCTCATTCTTCAGCCTGAGGGTGAAGTGGGAGACTACAGCCCTGGACAGTGCAGGAAGAATGACAAAGAGAGTCATTCCCTTTCCTATCCCGTGTGCTTTGTGGGTTTCCTCCACTTCTGGAAAATCTGTTGCTGATCTCCCGTGTCTCTTCACCCTGCCTCGTGAGTGTAGACACTGGAGACTGTTGCCAGGACAAAGTTCTCAGCCCTCTTTCCATTAAGTTCTTCGGCATCCAACCATGGGGCTCCAGGCCACTTAATCACATTTTCCCACTTTCTCTGATGTATTGTTGAAAGCCCTTTCATATTTTTCTCATTTGATGCTTCAGTCTCCAGATGTATGTAGAGCAGGTATTGTTATATTCATGGAAGAATGTCTCAAAGGAACAGTCCAGGGTCACATGGCTTAGACTAGGATGTGCCCCCCCCCACCCCTGTTCTGAATCCACTTCAGTGTGCTGTCTTACTGACTCCATTATCACCAGAATGTAGGGTTCAAGTCCCACACTCCAAGTTTAAGGGGCTTTGTCCATTTGTGAGTACCGCTAAAAGCCCAGAGATGTTATGGGGGAATTTACATTAATTCACATATTAAAGCACTAAATGACAAAAACTCTGATCCCCCCCAAACACTTGAACTGAGTCTAAATACCTCAGTAGAGCTTGCTTTCTCTGATGTGAAATTCACAGCTCTCTTCATTTCACAAAGCACTGAAGAAACAAAGGATTCTAAGGCTTGCCAAAGGCTTTAGCCCCTTCATTGTTTTATCTCAGAGAAAGAGGGAGAAAGTGACAGATTCTCCTGTGTTTCAAAGATCTAATTTTGGTGTGAAAGAGTAAACGGCTCAAAGCCGACCCTTTTGAAGCATGTGGTAAAGAATAAAAAAGAAATGGACAAGTGGAAATCAATACTTCTTTGCTATTATCTATCAATGCACGGAAACCAATCCCAAATGTGCATTTCATTCACTATTTCAGTTGCTTGTAAATATCATACACTAATATCGAGTTTGAGGACAAGTTTTTCAGTATTATAACATCATTTAGGGAAATTTTCAATATTGAAAATTTCTTTGTAGTTGTGTTTGACTCTTAAGAAGCATACTGTGCTAAAATTGTAATGAGTAAAATAGATGTGTTGGTAGATGCTCATTTGTGTTTCAAAATGATTCTTTGCTTTACAAAAAGACTCATTGATCACATACAATCTTTCTTATAGCTCTCACATTGCATTTTGAAATTGGATTCAGTGCCATCCTAAAAAAATGTAATTATAATCTCTTAGGACACATTTATTACCTAAAGTGAGAACCACTTATATATTCATTTGATTACAAATTCAATAAAGTCCTTCTTAAAAATACTTCAGAAATTTTTCCATCACCTTCTTCTCTTTGAAGTCTAAAACCAGCTTGTGCTGTCATCAAAGAAAAAGAAATAAGAATGTGGCCAATCCAATAGTCAAACAAATGTCTTAAGTCTTTTCAAGAGATAAAAATCAAAATAGATTCTTAATTGCAGTAAAAATCAGGCCAGTGGCTAAAATAATTGATTAAAATGATCATTTGTCTAATTTATAATAACTACATCCATTTAAGTTCATAATTTACTTAAAATATCAGGCAGAATTAGGGGTAGCCTTCTTTTTTTAAAAAAATTTTTTAATGTTTTATTTATTTTTGAGACAGAGAGAGACAGAGCATGAGAGGGGGAGGGGCAGAGAGTGAGACACAGAATCCAGAGCAGGCTCCAGGCTCTGAGCTGTCAGCACAGAGCCTGATGTGGGGCTCGAACCCATGAACTGTGAGATCATGACCTGAGCCAAAGTCGGAGGGTCAACCGACTGAGCCACCCAGGTGCCCCAGGGGTAGCCTTCTTATAGTTCTTATGGTCAATTTGAACAAAGATAGCAATATTACTAAATTTTTCAATTTGAGCAAATATTCCACCAAATTTTCCATATGAGCTACTTTGCTTAATCTGGCCTCTTCAAAACCATCCTCCAGACACCAGTGACAAAGCCATGGGCATCTTCTCCTGAACACCTCATTTAGAAAACATGGAGCAGAAGAGACAGAAATGAAAAGCTTTGTCAATAGATTTTGCCAAGAAGTGGTGAATCTCCTTCTCTTTCTAAATTTTAGCTTCTCTGTCCATAAAATGGAGACAATAATCAGGCTCTCAAAGTTGTGAGGATTAAATACAAAATAAGCAGAAAGCTTTGAGCACACCACCTGGGAGAAAGTGAATGACAGCTGTTGTTCTTTGAGCTGGGGGTTAAGGAACATAGGTTCGACCTCTAGCTTTGTTAAAACTAGCTACATGGCCTTGATAAGGTTGACCCCCACCTTTTGTAGGCCTTAATTTCCTCATGGCGATATGGAGTTCTTTTGGGGTCACTAACTCAAATGTCTTCAGAGATCAGACAATGAATATAAGTGTACTAGACCAGGTGTAAGACAATCAAATGGTTTGGAAACTGTCCGAACTTTGGAGTTCTTCCCAGCCTAATGGCATTTAAAGTCTGGATTTGCTAAATACACCAACTTGCAACATCTGGGGGATACTCTGTAATACCCTTTTCAGCTCTGGAATTCTCTTCCTCTTCTTTCTCATGTTCTTCCTCTTCTCAAAATCCACTCCAGGTGGATTCACATAGTGAATCAACTAAGTGGGTCAACCAAAGGGGTTGGTGATTTTTTAAAGTAACCCTGGCATCTGCATCCCCCCCACATCCTGTTCCCCTATTTTCTACCTCCAAAAAATTCATTCATAACCTTCCCCACACACATACCATTTTCTGAAACTACACTCTGAAGTATATACTTTGAGTATATATTTCACATGAGCTATGCACACATATAACTCTCTGCTAAACTACCTCTCTGTGTGCTTGAAGAGAGAGATGACATATTATATATGTTTTGTTTGGGCTCCACACTATGGACATTTAAGCCATCATGATGAAAAAGAGTGCCATACACGTTTCCATTTAAAGGTATCCCATTTCAGGCTCCTAGATTTTTCTTGGTTCCCTAAGCAGACAGCATAATCATATGCTTCATAAGTCTATAACAAATAAAGCATGTTCCAAAGTGCTGGATTCTTTCCCCTCTTTTTGTTTCCCATTCAAGTCTTAATTGATGCAGAATAATTACTTAAAGCTATCTTTTTTTTTTTCCTCATGGGTTATCCACAGACTACAAACAATATATAGTAGCAACATTCTGGGCTCAGAATGTACCAAGAACATCCTATGCTTACAGAAATAAGTAAGACACAAAGATGAAAGGAGCTACCTACTTCTTTGAGGCTTTGTTCCTGGAGAAAAATCCTTTTCCTATCCCTTTCATTACCTCAGAGATGGAGGCAAATGCTTTAAGAGGGGTCATATAATACTTTGAAAGGCCTTTTGCCACTGTGTGGTTATTAAGCCCTTGGGAAACAATGGGCATCTCTAAAAGTATACGGAACAGTTGTACCCCCTGTGAGTCATCTCGAATTGGAATGAAATAAACTGGTTACTCTAGAGAGCAAAATATGATTGATTAAGGCTTAGAATCAGTGGTGTTTGGGCCTCTCACCTCTGGCTCCTTCTGACCTATTCTGTAGTACAACAGAATTCAGGTTGAGTCTTTGAAAAGCTCTCTGGCTTCTAGCTATAATGTAACATATGGTAAAATGAGCTCAACCCAGAGTTATGTTTTTCTTTTCTTAATCCTCCCAGTAAGACCAAATTCCAAGAATGGATTGAAAAAGGGAGGCAGACAGCAGAGAAATACAAGCAGACTATGCAAGTAAAAACTACATGAAGGCTTTGAGACTTAAAAATCACCAAAAAAATGCCCATCTATAATAAAGAAACCAACAGCCCTAGATGGTCCCTTCCCAAGTTGTTTGTGTTCATTTGCCAGTCCTGAGAAGTTAGGGCAATCTAAGTATTTGCTTAAATATGCATAAGTACATGTAGCTTATCAGTCCAGGGGGGAAATACTAATGTGGTTCTCCTAATACCATACAGGAGAATGTCTAAAACTTGAATCACGTCTATTTTTTTAACTTATTCTTTTAAAAAAAAATTTTATAGTTTATTTTTGAGACAGAGAGAGACAGAATATGAGTGGAGGAGGGGCAGAGAGAGAGGGAGACACAGAATCAGAAGCAGGCTCCAGGCTGTGAGCTAGCTGTCAGCACAGAGCCCGAGGCGGGGCTTGAATCCACGAACCGTGAGATCAACCTGAGCCGAAGTCTGACACTTAACCGACTGGGCCACCCAGGCGCCCCTTTAACTTACTCTTTAATGTTATTTTCTATTCTGCAAGATATGCCTACAAGTCAAGCCAAGTCTTTAATAGGGAAGGGCCTTGAAATAATTCTTTCTCCCTTCTTCCTTGTGGTGCTGAAAGTTCACAGTCAGCTCTACAGGCTACTTAGCAGGGTTCTCAACAGACTCTGGCCAAAACATCAAAGTTTTCCCTCTCTCGCTGCATAAGAGGGAAGAATAAACAATGTACAATATACAGAGCTACTGATAGTTTGGGTAAGGAGGACAGTAGAATGGAGGAAGCAGAAAATGAAAGATTTTGAGCCATGAAGTGGAGGAGCAGTTTGTCCAGCCACAGGGCTTCCAGTCACAGGAAGCTTCATGACTCCCTAAAGCCTCGCATTACACACATTTACTGAGAGCTTCAGATAAAACGTGGCTCTCCATTGCACTCAATTTTGAGTTTAGGAAGTAATGCCAGTATCCAATATATCAGGATTGATCACTTTTTGAAATCTATAGAAGAAAGGCAGTTGAATCTACACACTTATCGGGATTTTGGGTTTTGTTTTGTTTTTTTACTCTGAATACACATTTATTGATGTCTAGCAACTGCAGTTAGTTAATAATATTTTAACAAAGAACTCTGTTTTGACTTTTAAAAATCAATATTAAAGGAATCATGTCTTCAGGATAAATTCTCTAGAACGAGATAATTGGACTAAAAGATAGGAGTGAGTGCCTTTCTGGCTCTTCGGGTTCGTTTTGCTAAATGAGGTTGCACGAATCTGAGAGCAATGTACCACGCCCGCGGCTGGGTGTCAGTCAGGGGACAACTTCACCAGGACTTTTTATGCACTGGATTTTCGTTTCACTTTTAAGTAAGTATAAAAAGGCATTTCAAAGTTACTGTACTTTCACTGAATCTTAAAGTAGTTTTAAAGTAGTTTTAGCTCATTAATTTATACCAATAGGAAGAAATTGGACTCCTTCATAATGGCGTAAGTCTCCTTTCAAGTTCGAATTTTCTGTACTTGTATAGTCAGTGCTAAATTAGGCTATGGATTTAAAAATGAAGGATGACATTGAGGCAATTATCCTTCTACCCTCTGCTCTATTTTAGAAAGAAAAACAACAACAAAATTGTATTACCAGGAGTAGTGGTAACACTACTGCCACCGGGAAAACTGGCTATGAGTTCTAGATATTTCATTCATCATCTGGATGAGCATGGTCAAGTACTTTAACCTCTATTCTGTTTCATCTCTTATAAAGTAGACCTACTATTTGCTCAGTTATTCATAGGATTGTTTAAGTATTGAATGTGATGATAACTGTAAGGGTGCTTTGAAAAGTAACAGTTATTTGAAACATTATAACAAGTACATAACAATAACCCAGAAGTTTGTCAATAGGAAAGTTACTTTGTGAGGGAAGAAAGAAGCTCAGAATCCAAAAGGGATAGCATAAAAGTCCTGGCAGGAAAAAAAATTATAAACAAAGTAACAATCCCATTAGTTCCTAAACCTTTCAGATTTTTCTAAAAAGACATGCAGTTTTCAACTAGATTTATATGTGGTATCAATACTTCTGAAGAAGGTCAGTGACTATGAACCAAATTTAATGTTTATCAATAAAATATTTTTTAAATGAACATATTTATACATGATTCATTGACAGATGAAATCCACAAATCCTCCCCAAATAGGGGTATATTGGGCAAGTAGTATTTGCTGAGGTGGCTCACGTTATAAACAATAGGTATTAGATTTTCTGATGCTATTGCATTTTTTATTTCACTTTCCAATTGGTAAAGCTAGAAAACATTGAAAAGAGAAATTAACCAGCAAATTAGGACAAATAAAAGGAGAAATATTCCAACTTTGTGGTTTGGACAGTTCACGATTAAAATGTCACTTCTCCCCCCAAACTGATTAATGCAACTGTGATTCAAGGGATCCTATTTTTTTTTAAGTTTTTATTTAAATCCAGTTAATGAACATACAGTGTAATATTATTAGTTTCAGGTGTACAATATAGTGATTCAACACTTCTATACATCACCCAGTGCTCATCACAGCAAGTGCACTCCTTAATCCCCATCATCTATTTCACCCATCCCCCCACTTACTTTCTTTCTAGTAATCATCAGTTTGTTCTCTTGAGTTAAGAGTCTGTTTCTTGGTTGGCTTCTTACTCTCTCTTTTTCCCTTTGCTTTTGTTTTGTTTTGTTTTGTGTCTTAAATTCCACATATGAGTGAAATCATATGGTATTTGACTTTATCTGACTGACTTATTTCACTAGTGTACTACACTCTAGCTCCATTCACATCATTGCAAATGGCAAAATCTCATTCTTTTTTATGGCAGAGTAATATTCCATCATACATATTTTTTATCCATTCATCAATTGATGGGTACTTGGGATGTTTTCATAATTTGGCTATGATAGATAATGCTATGATAAGGATACATGCATCCCTTTGACTTAGTATTTTTGTATTCTTTGGGTAAATACCTAGTAGTACAATTGCTGGATCTTGGGGTAGTTCTATTTTTAACTTTTCAAGGAAACTCCATACTCTTTTCCAGAGTGGCTGCACCAGTTTGCATTCCCACCAATAATACAAGAGAGTTCCCTTTTCTCCATATCTCATCAACACTTGTTGTTTCTTGTGTTGTTGATTTTACCCATTCTGACAGGTGTCAGGTGATACCTCATTGTAGTTTTGACTTGCATTTCCCTAATGATAAGTGATCATCTTATGTGTCTTTGGTGGTCTGTATGTCTTCTTTTGGAAAAAATGTCTTCTGCCCATTTTTTTTTTTTTTACAAATAGTTTATTGTCAAGTTGGTTTCCATATAACACCCAGTGCTCATCCCCACAAGTGCCCTCCTCCATGTTCATCTTTCCCCTCCCCCTCCCCCCACCCTATCTGCCCTCAGTTTGTTCTCAGCTTCCAAGAGTCTCTCATAGTTTTTTCCCTCCCTCTCCCCAACTATTTTCCCCTTCTTCTCCCCCATGGTCCTCTGTTAAGTTCCTCCTAATCCACCTGTATGTGCAAACATATGGTAGCTGTCCTTCTCTGCCTGACTTATTTCATTCAGCATAACACCCTCAAGGTCCATCCATGTTGCTACACATGGCGATTTCATTCTTTCTCATTGCCATGTAATATTCCATTGTGTAGATAAACCACATCTTCTTGATCCATTCATCCATTGATGGACATTTAGGCTCTTTCCATGTTTTGGCTATTGTTGAGAGTGCTGCTATGAACATTGGGGTACATGTGCTCCTATGCATCAGCATTTCTATATCCCTTGGGTAAATTCATAGCAGTGCTATTGCTGGGTCATAGGGGAATTCTAGTGTTAATTTTTTGAGGAACCTCTACACTGTTTTCCAGAGGGGCTGCACTAGTTTACATTCCCACCAACAGTGTAGGAGGGTGCCTGTTTCTCCACATCCTTGCCAGCATCTAGAGTTCTCTAATTTGCTCATTTTAGCCACTCTGACTGGCATCAGGTGGTATCTCAGGGTGGTTTTGATTTGTATTTCCCTGATGAGGAGGGATGTGAGCATTGTTTCATGGGTCTGTTGGCCATCTGAATATCCTCTTTGGAGAAGTGTCTGTTCATGTCTTCTGCCCATTTCTTCACTGGATTGTTTGTTTTTTGGGTGTGGAGTTTGGGGAGTTCCTTATAGGTTTTGGATATTAACCTTTTATCTGATATGTCATTTGCAACTATCTTTTCCCATTCCATTGGTTGCCTATTAGTTTTATGGATTGTTTCCTTTGCCGTGCAGAAGCTTTTAGTCTTGATGAGGTCCCAATAGTTTATTTTTGCTCTTGATTCCCTTGCTTTTGGGGATGTGTCAAGTAAGAAATTGCTGTGGTGGAGGTCAAGGAGGTTGTTTCCTGCTTTCTCCTCTAGGGTTTTGATGGTCCTGTCTCATGTTCAGGTCCTTGATCCATTTTGAGTTTATTTTTGTGTATGGTATGAGAAAATGATCTAGTTTCATTCTCTTCTGCCCATTTTTAAATTAGATTATTAATTTTGGCGGTGTTGAGCTTTATAAGTTCCTTATATATTTTGGATGCTAACCCTCTATCTGATGTGTCATTTGCAAATACCTTCTCCCATTCCATAGGTTGCTTTTAGTTTTGTTGATTATTTCCTTCACTGTGCAGAAGCTTTTTATTTTGATGTTATCCCAATAGTTTATTTTTTAAATTTTGTCTCCTTTGTTTCAGGAGACATATCTAGAAAGAGTTTGCTATGGGCAATGTCAAAGAAGTTACTACTGTGTTCTCCTCTAGGATTTTTATGGTTGTAGGAGAGATCTTATCTCTTTGTGTGTGTCATTGTACATGTGTGTACAAATTGACGAGTTGGTTCTAAAATGCATACGGAAATGCAAAAGACCTAGAAAAGACAAGACAATTTAAAAAAGAAAAAATTGGAAGATTTACACTAGCAGATTTCAAGATTTATTCTAAAGCTAAATATGTAAGACATGATGATACTGGTACAAGGGTAGATGAGTGGACCACTGGAACAGAATAGAGAATTCATAAATAAACCCACACATGTACAGTCATTTAATGACAAAGGCAACATTGCAATTCAGTGAAGAAAGAATGATCATTTAGACAAGTGGTTGCTGCAGGGGCGCCTGGATGGCAGAATCTGCTTCAGATCATCTGTCCCCTCTCTTTCTGCCCCTCCCCTGATTGCTCTCTCTCTCTCTCTCTCCCTCAAAAATAAATAAACATTGAAAAAATGTTTTGAACAAGTGGTGCTAGAGAAACTTGATATCCATATGAAAAAAAAGAGTGAATTTGGACCTCTTTCTCATATCATATTGTTAAAATTAATTCAAGATAGATCATAAAGTTAATGTGAAAACTAAAATAATTAAGCTTTTAAAAAAATAATCACGTTTTTAGAAAAAAACATAGAATATCTTCATGAACTTGAAATAGGTAAAGATTTCTCAAACAAGACACAAAAAAAACCAGAAGTAATTAAATCAGAAGTGATCATTTGGACTTTAGTAAAACTAATAACTACTATTCATTATATTTATAATATGAAGATATATATATTTGATGTGTTACACTGATGTACATATATAATTACATACATATATACATACAATTATATATAATTAATACAAATGAATATTTATATTTATGACAAAGACACATCCAGAATAGATGAAGATATTTCACAGATCCAAATTTAAAAAACTGCAACACCCAATTTAAACTGGGATCCAGATTTGAATAGGCATTTCTTGTCACCCTTCACAAAAGAATATCTGAATCATGAGAAAAGATCATTATAATTTGTATGAGGGAATTACAAACCAAAATCACAATGGGAGACCACCACACGTGGTCTAAAATGGCTATAACCAAAAAGACTGACAATAACAACTTTTGAAAAGTATGTGGAGCAATTGAAACCCTACACATTACTTGTAGCGATGTAAATTGGCAGAACTACTTTGGAAAATATTTGGCAGTACATGTGCCCAAAGCTAAACATGTGTTTACCCAATGAATCAACAATGTCACTCCAGGGTGCAAGCCCAAGGGGGAAACTGTGCAGATATGTCCACCAAGAGACATGCACAAGAATGTCAATGGGCAGCTCTACTCATAATAGCCAAAAACTCTGAATGATCCAAATGTTCTTCAATGTGAGGATGGATAAATGAACTTTAATAAATTCATATAATAGAGTACTACTCAGCAATAAAACAAAGACTACTGATCTATTCAACAACATGGATGAATCTCATAGATATTAGTCAGGCAAAAAAGTAAAATCTAGACATCATACATACTCTATGGGTCCATTTAAATGAAATTCAAAACCAGACAAAACTAACCTATGTTTATAAAAGTCAGAATAGAGGTTTACTTCTGGGGAGCTGTTGATCGGGAAGGGCATGAGGGGATTTTCTAGGGTAGAGTACATGTCCTATAATTTGATTTGAGTGGTTATTAAGGGTGCATATAGGGGCACCTGGGTGGCTCAGTCAGTTAACATCCAACTTTGGCTCAGGTCATGATCTCAAGGTTCGTGGGTTCGAGCCCCACATCAGGCTCTGTGCTGACAGCTAGCTCAGAGCCTGGAGCCTATTTCAGATTCTGTATCTCCCTCTATCTCTGACCCTCCCCTGCTCATGCTCGCTCTCTCTCTCTCTCTCTCAGAAATAAATAAAACATTAGAAATTTTTCTAAAAAAAGGGTGCATACATATGTAAAAATGCATTGACTTGTACACTTAAGATTTGTGATCATGACTGCATGTAAGTTATATTTCATCTAAGAAATAAAGAAGAAAAGGGAAATAAATGATCCTTCACTATGAAGATATTAAAAGTTAATCTCCTTTCTGAAATGGAATTCTAGACTCCTGATGTTAGATGATGCCTTGAAGATCAGTCATCTTGGTTTATAGATGGACCAAAGGACTGGAGGGTACCCTGTCTTGCCCAAGGCCAATAACAAATTAGTGACAAAGTTAAGATTAGGCTCCAAGACTCTTGATGATCCTGTCCAGTGGCCCCTCTTCTCCTTCACTTCACGTTCCAAAAGTACCCCTGAGAATGATGCTGGCACCTAAGTGGACTCTTCAATCAATTCCTGTGTTCTAATAAAATGTCTGTGGAACTTGAACTTAGTCCACGCATCCCTTCTGCTGAAATTCTCATTCTTAGCTTGTTTTTTTCTACAACATCCCTATCACCAACTTATCTTTCAAGACTTTGTTCTAGGTTTCCCATTCTTTAGAGGTCTTTCTTTATTCTTTTCTCCAGTAGAATTGATCTCCATTTTATCTATGATAATAATATCTATTCTTTTTACCAGTACTTATTGGTCATCTACTATGTACTAGGTGCTGTTGTAGATGCTTTTTACATTCCAGTGAGAGAGAAATAAGGTCAAGAGATGACAAGAGACCATTAAGTAATAGTGTCAACAGGCAGTAATAGGAAGTACTCTTTAGATCAGCTGGTCAGTAAAGGTGTCTTTGAGGAAGACATTTGAACAACGTTCTGAATGAAGCCAATGATGAATCTATCTGAAAATAAGACTCTTCAATGTATCTGCTTACATGTCTGTTTTCTCCATGCAAGAATCTGATTCTGATTGAGGGCAGAAATGGTATCTTAACTCAGCTTTGTGTTTTGGATCAGTATAGGGACTCAAAAATGTTGGTAAAAAATAAATGAATTACATAAGCAACAGAAGAAACTATAAAATGGACTTCAAAATTTTGAACTTTTGTGTTTAAAAGGAGAATCCAGAAAATGAAAATAAAACCCACAGAACAGGAAAACATAGTTGCAAATCACATCCCAGGTAATGTGTCTAGAACATATCTATATATCTAGGATATTTGAAGAATTCCTACAACTTGACAATTAAAAAACAAATAACCCAATTAAAAATTGATGACGAATACGAATGGATATTTCCTTTAAGGAGATATATAAATAGCCAATAAGCATATGAAAAATGCTTAAGACCATTAGTCATTAAGGAAATGTAAATCAAAACCATAATGAAATACCACTTCCCACTTACTAGAATGGCTACAATCAAGAAGATAGACCATAACAAGTGTTGATAAGGATGTGGAGAAACTGGACTGGTTATGCATTGATGGTGGGAATGTAAAATGATGCAGCAATTCTGCAAAATAGTTTGGTAGTTTCTCAAAAAGTTGAATATGAAGTTACCATGTGACCAAAGAATTTCACTCTAGATGTTTACTCAAGAGAATTGAAAACATAAGTCCACCTACAACTTATATGTTAATGTTCATGGTCACAAGAGCTAAAAAGTAGAAACAACCCAAATATCCACCACTTGACGAGTGGATATACACATACAACCAAATATTATTCACTCATAAAAACAAGTGAAGTACTGATATATGCTATAACATGGAAGAGCCTTGAAAGAATCCATACACAAAAGGACTATTGTATGATTCTCTTTATAAGAAATGTCCAAAATATACAAATCCATAGAGATAGAAAGGAAACAAATGATTGCCAGAAGTTTGGAGGTGGGGAAACAAGACAGTGACTGCTCATGGGTGTGGGTTTCCTTTTGGGGTGCTGCAAATATTCCGAAATTAGATAGTGGTGTTGGTTACACAACTTTGTGAATAAACTAAAAACCACTAAATTGTATACTTTCAAAGGGGAATTTTTTAGCATGGAGATTATATCTTTATTTTTTTTTAAAGAACAAACGAATGAATATCCAGGAGACAACTCAGGCTTTGTAAAATTGTAACAAGTATGAGCTCCCAAAATGTTATATCCACCATGAAATGGCCAAATACCACCAGTTAGTTCCCACAGTTTTTCCTGCACTTGGTCAAGAGGCTGCCAGCGGCACTGTCACTGAAGACGGTATCTGGCCCATCAATAATTGAAGCAGTGAGCCTAAACCAGGGCTCTGGCCACCAAGTCAGTATCCAGTGCCAAAGGCTCAGGAGAACATCTGGACTATGTCATGGGCAATTCAGATTTCACCCACACATCATCTGATCATCCGATTACAGTTCTTTACAACACTAAAAATCTACAGGGGAAAAATTCACTCAGAACAAAAGATGTCTGGGTGAGTTCATTCTATAACAAGCCAGTCAAAGGGGTAAAGCGAAGGCGAGCATAATAACAAAAGAAAGAAAGAGAGAGGGACCTTGAACAAAAACAGCAAGCTCTTTTAATCCACTTGTTTGTCAGAAATCAATAGAAATGTTTTCTTTCACTTTGGAGAGTGAGAATTGGAATTTGTTGAAATTGGATCTTGAAGCACTTAGAATGTTGTTGTTGTTTTTTTTCCTGGTCCTGGAACAATGGCACACATTCTGTTTACCAGGAAGCTCTAACCACTGGGGCAAAAATTGTAGCAATTGTAGCAATTCTATAGCAGCTTTCTGTTTTCAGGGTTGAATAGAATGGGCTCAGAGATATTAATGGGCAGGACACGAAGAAAGCCCTTAAGAGATTTTTGAAAATATGTAAAATATTTCCCTTCCTATAAATGCTTGTTTCTGGAAATCTTATCGGACTATGATGTTGACTGGTAGAGAGAGAACACCATTATAAACACTGAGGGAAATTTTCACCTCAGAAATAGGAAATGATTATGGTAAATGAATGATCTCAAGATAAAACAGTTTTATGCAATAAGCCAAAATGAGTGTGGCAGTGCATGTTGACCATCTTTGTATGGCTTTGTTTTAATTAAGGACTGATATCACAGCTGCTCCTTGTTTACCTAATAGAGTGTTGGTGTATAAGAAGCGGAGGACCACAGGGCTGGAAATGGTGCTTCAGTGTGAGAGGAGCATGTCCTGGTAACCTTCAGTGCACAGGCTCTGAATTGCTATAAGATTTTGCCTAAAGCCCCATGAAACTCATGGCAAAGAGAGCATTGTGTTGAGCTATGGAATAAAAAGCAGCTGTCCAATAATGCCTCCACATAGGCCAGTGTGGGCCTTTCTGCATGCCCCTGCTGTGACTCAGAAAATTCTTCACCAAAATCCCCCCTAGCTTATTAGATCTCTAAAAGATTCCCTGTCTTCCCTGCAACAAACACTATGATCCAGCTGAAATGAGGACATTCCGAATTACCTTTCTTCCTGTACAGTGAGTTTATTTCCACATCCTTTCATGTGAGTGGACATAAGATCTGAAATAGGTTTTCTGGGCTGATAGGCCTTTTAGGCTGATCTGCAAGGTAGCGCTAGTTTGGACCAGAGCTGCCAGTACAGAAAGAATAATTTGTCGGTTGCAGCATGTGAAAAGTTCTGTCTAATGGAACTATTCATCCCAGCCGATCTCCAGCATGCCTACATTTTCTCTCCCCAAATCCCATCCTATCCACCCTTTGAGCCGGGCCGTTCTGAGCTCTGATACCCAAATCCTAAACTGTGCAGAGGTGTGTTCTCCCAAGTCAGGTAAAAATTGGTAAACCCAGATGAAAAGGAGATATTGGACTGGGAATAGTGTTAATATTTTGTACATGTCCTGCCCTCAGCTCGAAGACAGGTCTTTCCCCTTAAATACCATACTGTCACTGGACTCTGACTTCTTGTCTAGAGCTGGTTCGGCTGGAGGCCCCAGCATCTTAGCTAAAATCAACTATTGATAATGAGTACCTGTATATGATTACCCCCATTTTTTAAAAACCCAGAACACTGTTATTTTAATTATCCTTATACAACTTCTGCATCTAGGGTAGCAGATTCTGAATGATGAGATATCATTGTTCAATTTCCCAGTAAGATGAGTGTCCATGACTATTTATTTTCCTGTATTTTCTAAACTTTTTCTGCATCTTTATAATAAAACCACAGTATCTCTAAAAAACCTGATTTTTAACTATAGGAACCTATTTCTGTTCCTTGTAATCTGATGAAGCTTAACAAGCTAAGGAGCTTGATAAATGCCAGGACGGCAGGGATCATATCTATTTGTTCACTGCTGTAGACACATGGCCTAGACTAGAGTAGGGTGCTCAATAAATATCTGTTAAATGCATGGAGAGCAACCTCACAGTTCCTGCTTTTCATCATGGGATTTAGGTTGTGGGAATATACATTAATCTAGGTGAAGGTTCTTAAACCCTGAATATTGTCAACATTGCTAAATTAGCCTGTCTGAAAAGGATAATTTCAGGTCAAAATGAAAAGCTATTCAATTGAAGTTCAGCTGATAATTGGGAAGAATTAATTGGAGTTAGTAAAGGAGAATTCTTACTTAATGAGTTTCATCAATATGGTGTAGTGTTTTACTTGTCTTATTGATTGATGTTGATAAGAAGCTGATTGGTCTCATTTAGGGAGCATTTCGGCCTCCTGCAAATGCACAGGTAGACCTGGGGCTCAGAGTTCTCCAGCACTGGGGCCAAGGTCCTAGGGCGTATAGGGCAGCAGTTCTCAAACTTAGTTTGCATCAAAAATCAATTGAAGGTACTTCTTTTTTTTTTAATTTTTTTTTTAATGTTTTATTTCTAGGAGAGAGAGAGAGAGAGACAGCGTGAGCAGGGGAGGGCCAGAGAGAGAGGGTGTCACAGACTGAAACAGGCTCCAGGCTCCGAGCCGGCAGTCAGCACAGAGCCCGACGCGGGCCCGAACCCACGAACCGCGAGATCGTGACCTAAGCGAAAGTCGGACGCTTAACCGACTAAGCCACCCAGGCGCCCCTGAAGGTATTTTTTAAAACTCAGATTGCTCCAGAATTTCTGAGTCAGAAGATGTACAAGTCAAAGTTCTCCAGAGAAATAGAAACAATAGGAGATAGATCTGTGTTGTATTTATAGACACATATATGTTATAGAGGTTGAGAATTCCCACAATATGCCATCTACAAACTGGAGGTCTGGGAGGATGGTTCTAATCCAAGTCCAAAAGCCTGAGATCTTTAGGAGCATGGATGCTGTAAGTCCCAGACCAAAAGAAGATCAGTGTTTCAGATCAACGGGCAGAGAAAGAGAATTCTCCCTGCCTCCACTTTTTGCACTATTTAGGTCCTCATGGATTGGATGAGGCCCCTGCTCCCCCCCTCCCCCCGCCCCAACTGGGAAGAACAATCTGCTTTACTCAGACTACCAATTCAAATGCTAATGTCTTCTGAAAACAATCTCACAGACACACCCAGAAATACTGTTTAGCCAGATAATCTGGGCACTCCATGGCCCAGTCAATTTAATACATAAACTTAACCATCACAAGCCCATCCCTTGTCAAGTAGGCAACCATAAATATCTCTTTAAACCATATTTAATCACTGAATAAAAACAATAACAATGTTTTATTCTACCTAACAAGAAAGAACCATCCTGTATGTAATGGAAATGCTCTAGTTACTTCCTCAGAAGAGGAGGTTAAAAACTTTGAATGATGTTCACTCCTCCCCCTGGTACATAATACTATAATGTAAAATTAACAATACTTAAATACTATGATATAAAGTCTTACATTTTATGTTACATGATAAGGGGGTAAGAGAGAAAAGAAAACAGAGGTACATACACACAACCGTATTCATAACAAAATAAGGAGAAAATACCCATGACAATTACAGTCCTCATTTCTGTAACTGGTCATGTGGCTGTAGCTGGTATTTATAACTACCTTCTTCCACTATGCATTTTGTATCCCGTTTATATTCAACAAGCACCTCCACTGGTCATGGCTTTTTACCTAGTGGGGTGATTACTATCTTCATTCCTAAAGGGCCTAGGCCATTAGTAGTCCTGCCTGGATTAGATTGTTGTAGGTTTCCGTTGATCTTAATCATAGGGTATGGATCCCCTAATGAATCTCCTGTCTTCCAGATATACTCTTCCTTGCCTCCATTGTGGAATAGTAGTCCAATTTCCTCTTGTAGTCAGAATCAGTCACCCCAGTCAACACCTTAACACCCTTCTTTGCTTTTTGACTGAGAGGCATGAGGATCCCAAAGTGGCTGGGTGGCAATCTTAACTTCCAGTTCGATGGAATCATTGTTGTATCTGCTGTGAGAAGCATGTCTCCTTTTGGAACTAAGACCCCTAGGAGAGCAGAGCATAAGGTCACAGGAGCAGGAAGCAAAAATCTTGCTAGTGGGTCACCAGGTGTAGTAGTGAGTGGTGACACTCCCATTACTCCCCCTTGAATTCTGGACCTGTGAATCTTGGCTATAGGAGACACAGCACCACATATTGGACAACTGTCTCAGAGAATATACAGCCTTCTGAAGAAATCCTGCCCCAGCACTGCAAAGTATTGCCACCCAGCTGGCACTGGCCCATCTTCAAAAGACCATTCCACTGCCTTAGGATGGTCAGGGGAATATAGTAAGACCAGTGATCTCCATGAGCATTAGGGCCATTGCCACAGTTCTTTTATCATGAAGTCAACTCCTTGACCAGAAGCAATTCATAACGCATAATGATGGATAAGGCATTCTGTAAATCCACAGATAGTAGTTTTGGCAGAAGCAATGTGTGCACTGGAATCCAAAAGAAATGTCTATTCCAGTAATAGCAAAACACTGACCCTTCTATAACAAAAGGAGTCCAATGCAATCAACTGACCAAGAGGTAGCTAGCTGATCATCTCAGGGAATGGTGCTATATTGGGGATTCAGAGTTCAGGTTACTGAGCCCATGTATAACCTCTATCCCTGCCACATGGGCACTTTGTTCATGAGCCCACTAGGTAATAACAAGGGTGGCTGGGCACAGACACTGGTATCCACAGAACAAATTATTCTATCCACTTGATAAGTAAAATTTTCCTCTGCTGAGGTCACCCTTCTGTGAATTTTCACATGGCACACAAATATCTTCATAGTGGTTGCCCATTCAGATAGATCTATCCACACATCTTTACCCACATTTCCTTGTAACCAGTTTTCCAATCATGTACCTTCCAAGTACCTAACAATCCAAACTATTGACCACAGTCTATGAATCTGTACTTAATTGTACATCTAGACACTTTCCCTTAGAAACAAGGTGAACAGGGCACCCTTCTACACTGTTGGTGGGAATGTAAACTGGTACAGCCCCTCTGGAAAACAATGTGGAGGTTCCTAAGGAAACTAACAATAGAACTCCCCTAGGACCCAGCAATAGCACTGCTACGAATTCACCCAAGGGATACAGAAATGCTGATGCATAGGAGCACATGGACCCCAATGTTCATAGCAGCACTCTCCACAATAGCTAAAACCTGGAAAGAGCCTAAGTGTCCATCAACAGATGAATGGATCAAGAAGATGTGGTATATCTATACCATGGAATACTACATGGCAATGAGAAACAATGAAATCTGGCCATGTGTAGCAACATGGATGGACCTTGAGGGTGTTATGCTGAGCGAAATAAGTCAGGCAGAGAAGGACAAATATCATATGTGTGCACGTATAGGAGGATTAGGAGGAACTTGACAGAGGACCAAGGGGGAGAAGAAGGGCGGAAATGGTGGGGGAAAGGGAGAGAGGCAAACCATGAGAGACTCTTGAATGCTGACAAAAACTGAGGACTGGTGGATGTGGGGGGGAGGAGGGGTGGGCATGGAGGAGGGCACTTGTGGGGATGAGCACTGGGTGTTATGTGGAAACTAATTTGACAATAAACTATTTGTAAAAAAAAAAAAAAAGAAACAAGGTGAACAACCAGGTGCACTGTTCATAGTTCTGCCTACTGGGAAGATTCACTTTTGCTACTGTTGTACTTCAGAGATGCCTCAGAAAGGGGCTATCATGCCACAGGTGTCCACTTTCAAATGGTACCTGCAACTGCATATAAAGCCATCTGTAAACCAGGCTTGAGTTCTCTCTTCCTCTGTCAACTGACCATAGGGAGCTCCTTATGAGGCCATAGTTGCAGGCCAGGAGAGAGAAGGCAGTATAGCAGAAGTAAGGACCATGGTCATTTGGGCCACTTTTTCATGTAAATTACTGTGCCTTCAGTTTCTGCCTAGGACCAATCACATATATAACACCTCCATCTGGTAATGAAGTGTTACTGTGCATGCCCAACTTCATGATCTGGTGAGTCGATTAACATCCAGTTCATAATAGATCACATGGTAACCTTGTGGCTTATGGTCAAGTATTCAGTCTCTACTAAGGTCCAGTAGCCAGCCAAGAGATGTTTCCCAGGAAAGTAGTTATCTGCAGAGGATGGTAGGACTTCACTCCAAAGTCTTAAGAGCCTGTGTTAATGATTCCTGTAGAGAGCTGCTGAAGACTCTCAACAGCATGGCTACCTGTCACTAACACTTCAAGCAGCATTGCATCTTCTGGATCTTATGGTCCAAATGGCAGAGCAGATTGTACAGCAGTATGGATCTATTGCAGACCTTCTTTTCTTTGGGGCCTCACTCAAGATTAACAGCTTTTCTGGTCACTTAGGAAATGGATTGGAGTAACAGAGACAGATGAGGAGTATGTTCCCTCCAAAATCTAAAGAATCTATTCCAAGTATGCATTCCAGTGCTGGAGAAATAACCACAGGAAATGTTCAGTGGCCTACTGGACCCATGGACCTGAGATAAAATTCTGTTGGCCTCCTGATATCCATAAGCCCCTATTGTGACCAGTGGACCACCATGATGTTTCAGATCTCCTGAAATTAGTGGTGGCTCAGAGCCAGTGTTTAGTGGTCCCCCTCAAAGCTCTGACTATTTCCTTTCCCCCAATTCATAGCTACTCTGGTAAAAGCCATAGGTTCCTCTGGGGAACACTAGGAGAAAGATGAATAGTACAAATATTTGGTAGTTTACCAGGGTTCTTCCCAAGGGGATCTGTTTTCTCCTTTATTTGAGGAGTTCTGGGTCTATAAACTGGCTCAAATCTGGAAATTGATTAAGGATCTATGACTCTGTTTTTATGATTCAAGTTATACTTTTATTCACTTGTCCTAGAACTTTTCCACTTAAACAGATTAAGCAAGAATTTAAAAAGCTTTCTATTTATTTCACTTCTAGGAACATCACAATCTACGCCCCAAAACCAGAGGTCTATGTGAGTCAGTCTATTCTGATTGCTGCTTTGGCTCTGCTGGCCATTATGGTAACCACACCCATCTTGCCTTTGGCAGCTGAGTGATGCCACTTGGCCCCTGCCACCCTGGAATCCAATTACTGCCACTGCATTTAGGTTTCTCAATTCAACTGCAGCTCCCACTGTAAGGTCTGGCCTAGAGAGAAGAGCAATCACAGAGCTCACAAATTTATTTCTCACAGTCATGGTAAAAGGTGTGTCTTCTGGAGCCTCCCAGAGTGAGTTAATAGCTCTTAAAGACAGATGGAATCTAACATTCCCATCTCCCTAAGCCTTTGAATCCCTCCCTCTGCATTAAACCAGGGTAGATCTGGCATTTCCAATTTGCTCCATGCAGGCCACCTTTTGGTTCATGTATCACCCAAGCAATCAAACAGAGTCCTTTCTCACAAGCTGCAGCATCAAATGCAGAATCCCTGCTTAGGAAGTTGTATCAGTAAATTTGGTCTGATCCAAAATTATGTTCTTTCCTCCATTATCCTATACCCTTGATATCCATTGCCACACATGTCTCCTGGATTCCTATCTCAACAAATTTGAAAACTCAAGTAGTTCTCTTGGAGTATAATCTGAATTCCTGAGTTCAACCAAGTAGGGAATGGTGAGGCACCCAAGAGAAGAGCACCAACTCCTCAACCTCAGGAACAACAGACAGAGGTAGTGTCCCTAGAATTAAGGGGCAGAGGGTGCTAGGGATGCTAGAATTAGAGCGGGGCCACTCTGGTGGAGCGGGAGCTCTGGAGGAGATTTACTAGTTGGGTCAGACAGAAAAGATGGGCTAGAACCCCTTGATTTCTCTGTAGCTACCCCCTATACACACCAGTCCTGTACACACACACACACACACACACACACACACACACACACAGCCCAGAGAATAGATCTGAGGGCAGGCAGGCACAGGGCCTTCTCAGTAGGTCTACTAAATGCCAAGTGGTGGATGAGACAGACATGGGCCCTCCCTTCATTGCCCTTACAGTTGTACAGAGTTGTACTGTACAATTGTACAGAGACTCGCAGCCCTTTATAGGATACTGGGGGCCATGAGGCCTTATGCTCAATAGAGAAGTGTTATGGACTGACTATTTGGGTTCCTCCAAATTCATATGTTGAAATTTAATCCCCAGTGTGATGATATTTGGAAGTGACACGTTTAGGAGTTAATTAGGTAATGATTGGGGAGCCCTCATGACTGTGATTCAGGCTTTTATACGAAGAAGCCAGAGAGCTCTTTCTGCCATGTGACAATGCGACAAGAAATTGGTGGTCTGCAACCCAGAAGAGAGCTCTCACCAGAACCCAACAACACTGGTACCCTGATCTCCGACTTCCAGCCTCCAGAACTGTGAGAAATAAACTTCTATCATCGGCAAGCACCTCAGTCTATAGTATTTTATTATAGAAGCCCAAACTGACGAAGGCAAGAAGTATTTAAGTAAGTTGATTGTGTCACTTTATAAAGATAGGAAAAGCAAACATATCTACAAAAGAAGCTGGGCTTAAAAATTATAACAACTATAATTATAATACAATGCCTTTTTGCTTGTCTGTATAGGAAGAAAGTTCTAGAAAGAAATGTTCTTTTCTTTTGCCCAAATAATCTAAAATTAATGTTTTGAAGTGGAAAAGCTCTGGAAGTAGCAGTGGTTATCTTTTGAATTTATGAATACTGTTACTATCATATGTTACATTAAAATTAATAGGAGCTGTGAGGATGCTTATTGAGGGGAAAGGAAAGGGTCCCTCACTGAGCTTTTGTTGCGGACTGTGGTTGTGCTGGGAAATGGGATTTTAGGTATGATGCATAATCAAGCATGAATTAATAGCATGGTAGAGTGGGGCCTACAATAAAAACACATGGCTGTCTTTCACAGCTCAAGTGCTCTGCTCTGCTCGACATCCTAGAATTAAGCACTTAAATCAGATACCTTTAAGCTCTTGCCAGAAAAAACAACAACCCATATTTCTCTTGTAAGCCTGAATTTTTTTGGAGGAGGGAGTGGGTGGGTGGCAGTATTACAGAACTGTTCCTTTGAATGTTGTTCATATGGAATGTATTTGAACGACACTGACATTTGGGGGAAAAGATTCTGTGAGGATATGAGCTAACTGTGGGACTGTTTGCTGGCTGTAGTCATATGGTAATGATAGCAGCTTTGCCTGGGAAAAATGACGGCACGAAACTCAGCTGATTTGCCTAGACGAAATTACATGAAATTGCATGTATTTGTCTAGAGCATTCTGGTAATAAGCATTAGAGGGATGGATTTTTGTTTCTTGGAGAGCAAATAATTTGGAGGCGTGGTTCATACCCAATATATCATTGTAGCAATAAGCAAGTGTCAGAAAAACGTCTCATCTTTTTTTAGGATTACATGTTCCCGAGTAGCTTATTTAGCATGATAGCATATTTTCTTCACAATCTCATATTTTAGGTGGACCATTTTATACATCTTTCTTTCAGGTCATCAAATGAGTTTATCTTATCTTTGGGGAAATAATAAAGTAGTGCCTATCAATAAAAGAATAGTTTTCTTCTGACAAGATTAAGTCAGTGCTAGTATGCATGTACAGTTGTGCCTCGCATGATAAAATAAATGTATTCCTAAAAGGTGGTGTGTAAATTGAGTCATTTTCCTATTGGCTGATATTATCTTGTCAAAGACATTTCCCTTCCAGATTGAACTTTAATTAACTTCCAACGCTTTAACTTTCAGTTTCTTTTTACTCCTGCACTCTTTCCAAAAAGTTTTTCATATTAATCTTGGTAATTTTAAAAGCTCAAAAATATGGAGGAAACTTTATAACTACCCCAAGCAAGCAAGATGGAGTCTCCGGCAATTCTCAACCTCAACCACCCTGGAAGAATCACTCTTTCGGGTTACTAGCTAAAGGTCAGTAGTCTGATGTTTATATAATTCTGCTTTTGATAAGAGACTGTTGTAGGATACACACTTATGTATAAAATACTTTATTCCATATTACCATACGTTGAATGACTGAAACTTGAGAGCGTCTCTGTGAAAGATGCTGCTTGGTTTTCAGCAATCAAGAGTCACCTTAATTTCTCTTTTCCCCCTTCTTCCATTGCACTCTGGATATTTTCTATTAAACAGCATATCATGTGATAGAAGGACTTGAGACTGCAGGGTCCTACAAATCTAGGTTTGAATGCTATCTCTGACATCTACTAGCCATCTGCTGGGTCAATTTTCTTCATTGTTAAAAGGGATTTAGTCAGCACTATTTTTAGGACTACCGCAAAAGTTAGTAATAATACATATTAAACAGTGCACAATACACAAGCGATACACAAAAAATGATAGCAATCAACATCATCTTCTTCTTCATTATCATCATAGTCATCATTAGGGTTAGTTATTGATTTCTCATTATTACTACTTGATTTGGAGACCTGTAACTTCAGAAGCCAGCACAATGCCAGGCATAGCAGGTGCTCAATGATTATTTATTGAAAGAATTCACAGGTAAAATTGAGCATGTTAATTATATGTTTGGAGACTCCATATTCCTCATGCTCCACTAGCCTATGGATACAAAATAATCCAGATTTGCTGACTCACACACCTGTTCACATAGCTCCCTAGTCTCCTAAAATAGGCTTCTTCAGCATTTCTGTGAGTCTCCAGGTTGTCTCATATATATATACACAGAGAAAGAAGTTTGGTCCCAGGGGGCTCCTCTTCCATTGGCATCAGGCAATGTTCCAGAGCCCTGAAGGCACCAAGCTGCAAGGGGGCTGACGGCAAAGGGATGTGACAGTTTCTCTCTCCATTTGCTATTAAATCCATTACAGGGGCTCTAAAACAATGCTGCTTGGGAACCAATGTTACTGACGCAGGCTCTGGGCATGCGCACAGGATGGAAAGGAGAGACAGCACTATGTCATATTCAACATCGGCTCTCCTCTGGCGGAGGCTCTGTGCGTCAGATCTCCAGCCTACCTCCTTCCTCCTTATCTTCAGGAAGCAGCTCAGCACCAGGAAGATAGGTGTTGCTCAGGGCTGCACCAGTGGCTCACCAGACATATCCGAAGACACATCTGGGCTCCTGTAGTGGTGGACACAGCATTAGTTCAAGTTGCAACTCCCATTACACAGCTGCGTGCTGATTGGAAAAATCAACATGCTGCCTTCATCTGCAAGTGACAGTCCATACCTCCAGCCAACGGTGGATTTGTTGTTTTTCTCCAGCATTGATAAATGTCTTACGGGAGAGCTGAGGTTTCCTTTCAGAAGCCTAGATGTAGAAGGCTCAGCCCCGCTGCAGACAGGGCACAGCACAGCACCATAGTCAGTCTGAAGTCCATCTTGCCACACATACCACAGGACTCCAGAGACTGTCAGACTGCCCTGGTTTCAGAGTCCCTTCTAGGAGTTTGTTGTCAAAGCAGAAACAGCAAGTGTGGCACCAGGAATCACAGGGTTAACCCTCTGTCACCGCACTGGGAGCCAGGTGGCAGGGCAGGCGGGAATCAGGACTTGCCTCTGTATCAATCAAGTATCAGCTAATTACTCTGAGCTCTCAGCATGTGGAGAACCTGTAAGCCCTGGGGAGGACGCGCAGCTGCTCCAGGAAGAGGCCAGGAAGACCAGTGCCCCAGTTCAGGTCGCGCATGAAGTGGGGGAATCTGGGTCAATGGCTAGAAAGTGAGGAAAGAATCAGCTTTGAGGAAGCACATTTACCAACAAACGACTGCTAAGCACTTTGCGGTTGTCAAATTCCTAGGCCCTCAATAATAATGAGAGGGGGCTTGGAGAGGCTAATGACTAATGGCCCCTCAATTTCCTGCTGATGTTGGCAGTTTTGTGTCATTTTGTTTTTATGTTAATTTATGCACACAGGATTAGAATGTAGCATTATGTGGTCATTTAATTTAATTGAAGTATGGAACTTCACGGGCCCAGTTTTACATTTCCCTTATAGATTTCAGTGATTTTATCTTCAGCATTTAATCTTCCCCCCAGATCACCATTCCTAATAGCAATAATAATACATTTACACTTACATCACGCTTTTCCTTTCTAGGAGCTCAAAGCACGTCATGGCCCATTACCCCACAAGAGCTCTGCAAGGCAAATGCCAGGGAGGATTTTAAGCACTTCCCTTAGGTTTAACATACATAAAAAGGTGCAGCCTTTATCATAGAGAGAAGTTTCCCAGCCGTTTAAATTACTTTTGAATGCAATGAGAAGCTTTGCTTATGCATGAGGCTTCCAGTGTGCTCTGTGTTTTTCATACCTCAGAAATATGTGACCTTTAAGCCTGACAGCACCGCTCAGGGTGCTTGTAACTTATTAGGGAATTTTCATTGATCAGCCCGTCCCCTTCTCTTAAAGAATGGGGTGTTTGTGTCACACAGCCTGGAAAAACTGCCAGAGGGCATGGGGAAGCGCCAGTTGAGAAGTGGAGGAGAAAACGGGAGGTTAGCGAACTCCTTTTAAAAAGCCACTAGCTCTTCTCTGGTGAATACAGATGGACCCAAGGAGCACTCTAAGCCTGCGACTCACTGGACCTATTCATGCTCTTTCTGAAGAGCCGTGCAAGTAGCCACTTAGAGACACTGGCCTTCAGCACTCTTTTTTTCTAAAGGCCAAAGAATCAGGGGAGAGCGGCAGTGAAATCTCCTGAGGTGACAGGAGAGAAGGAGCAGCTCATGAGCCTGATTGGGGACAACCCTCCCTTGTGTCTTAAATAAGGGGCCACAGAAAAGGAAAACTAGAGGGGTGGCCATGTCACATTTGCCTTTTTCTGAAGGGCCACGAAGTAGTTGGGGCCTTTCTTTAACCAGAACATCAGAGAAAATACGATCTGACTCAGGTCTCCAGCCGTTGCCTGACTATGTGCAGCCTGGCAGCGTCTGTTGTGGCAGAGGGGGAAGAACAGAGGGACAGGGTTTGGGGCAATACCCAAGGGCCTGCCCACAGGACTGATGTGGAGGGTTCTGTTTCAACCCCACTACTGTACTTCGGTTTAGTTTTGCACTAATTAGAGTTAGTGCAGACGCCATGAGTTAGGTGCTCAGTCCCACAAGACTGCCCGCCTTTGATGCCAGCCACAGGTGGAGTCCCCAGGGCACTTGAACTTCTGACCAACTGGCTGCAACTCAGGGGGTTCCCATGACCCTCCTCAGGTTCAATAATTCACTGACTCGTAGAACTCATAGAATAAATGACTCTTATAACTCAGGAAAATGCTATACTTATTATTATAGTTTTATTATGAAGGATACTAGTCAGACCAGCCAAATGAAGAGACACATAGGGCAAGGTCTGGGAGGGTCAGAAGGCAGAGGGGTCTGTGCCCTCTCTACAAGAAATTAAGACATGTAACTTTCCTGGTATGTTGATGTGTTCACCCACCAGGAAGTTCCACTGAGCTTCCCATTCAGGGCCTTTTTTTTTTTTTTTAATGGTTTATTTATTTCTGAGAGAGAGAGAGAGAGAGAGAGAGCGTGAGCAGGGGAGGGTCAGAGAGAGAGGGAGACACAGAATCCAAAGTAGGCTCCAGGCTCTGAGCTGGCTGTTAGTACAGAGGCCGACACGGGGCTCGAACCCACATATGATGTGATCATGACCTGAGCTGAAGTCGGACATTCAACCAACTGATCCACTCAGGTGACACCCGCTCCCCCCCCCCCCGCCCCGGTTGGGGCTTTCATTGAGATTTCATTTTGTAGCCATGAGGGCTTGAATCATTGGTTATATTATTTAGTCCAGTCCCCAGCTTCCCCCCATAAGCCTCCCCTGTGGTAGGACTGACTCCCAAGTTCCAACCCTCTAAACACATGGTTGTATTTCAGGTGACCAGCCCCCATCCTGAAGCTATCTGGGGACCTACCACTAGTCACCTCATTAACCTAAAATCAGGGGTGATCCAAGGGGCTCATGAATAACAAAGAACCTGGGACAAAGACCAGACAAATTTCTTATTATACAGTAAGAGGCTTCTGAGTCTGGAAGTGGGGAATGTGCCACATATATTCCCCACTCTGGAGACTCACAGAGCCCCCAGGGAGAGAGCGGAGAGAGTGAATCCTTGAAATTAAAGTCTTAGGAACACTTACAGTTAGGCACCAGGAGATGGGAGATATTGGCTTACTTATTAAAATACTTGGATTCTAGCATCTTACAGTTCTAGCACCTTTGGACTTACTGTCTGTATCAGTTAGCAACTGATGAGTAGCCTTCTTTAATTCATTCAACACTAATTAATACCTGGACCTATATTCTCATTGTCTTCATTTGCTTGTTTCGCAGTGTTTTCCATTGTTCTAAAAAGAAAAGGAAATATTGTGTGTCCAATCAGAATTGGACATGTGGTGCATACCCACATTAGCAATTATGTGAGAGATTCTTTGGAAGCACTTTGCTAAGTTTTCATAATCAAGCCATACTAATGCAGTTGGGCATATGATATACCACAAGATAAGGTATGCAAAATTATGAATATATGGATTTGAAATACCTGTAAGCCACACAAACTGGGCAAGAATTTCCACCACAATTGAGTTTACAAGAATTATTAACTTTATTTTATTTAAATCATATTAAATCTGACTCAGAAACTCCACTGCTGAGTGGTAGAGAATATCATTCTTGGTCATTATTAGGCCTTTCATTCACTCCTCAACCCCAGTCATGACAACAAAATATTGGGGGACCTGTCTCCATCTCTGTTCCATACTAGTCACTCCTGATAAATCAACTGTTAGAAGTCACAGGAGCCCTTACATCCAGGAGCTTTATTAGAAAATGCGAATTAGAACCGTGAAGAGATACCATTACACACTTATTACAATGGCCATAATAAAAAATGCTAACAATATCTAATGCTAACAAGAAAGTAGAACAATTAAAACTCTCATAGATTGTTGGTAGAAATGTTAAATGGTACAGCTTCTCTGGAAAATAGCCATATCTTACAAACATACTCTTACCATATGACCCAGAAATCTCACTCATGGGTATTTATACTAGAGAAAGGAAATACATTCATACAAAAATCTGTACATGAAAGTTCATGACAGTTTTTTTGGTAATAGCCAAAAGCTGAAAACAGCCCAATGTCCTCCAACAGGTAAAAGAGAAGGAGATTATGGTAAATCCATACCATGGGATACTCCTCAGCTGTAAATGAAATGAACTGTTGATACACACAAAACCATGGATGAATCTCAAAAATACTACGCTGAGTGAGATAAACCAGCCTTAGAAGAATACCGACTGTATGATTCCACTGGTTGGCAGACAAAACTGTGATGATAGAAAATGTGTCAGTGGTTTTCAGGGGTTATGGGTGGGGATGGAGTGATTAGAAGGGAATTGGTAGAATTTGGGGGAGTGATGGAGCTATTCTATATCCTAATTACATATACTCTCTATACATGTCTTAAAATTCATTCATCTGTATACCAAAAAAATGTTAATTCTACTTTGTGACCATTTAAAAGCATTAACAGGGGCGCCCGGGTGGCTTAGTCAGTTATGCGTCCGACTTTCGCTTAGGTCATGATCTCGCGGTTCTTGGGTTCAAGCCCCATGTCGGGCTCTGTGCTGACTGCCAGCTCAGAGCCTGGAGCCTCTTTCAGTCTGTGACTTCCTCTCTCTCTGACCCTCCCCTTCTCACGCTGTCTCTCTCTCTCTCTCCTAGAAATAAATAAAATATTTAAAAAAATTTTAAAAAAATAAAAAAATAAAAGCATTAACAACAACAACAAAAAATCAATCCAAGGGCACTGTTCCCTCAATGGTATGTTTGGTTGTAATTTTCTACAGATCCTGGTACTCCAGTGCCTGGGGTCCAGTCTCCCGAGGCACAGGGGACATTCCCCTTAAAGAACTCATCACCTCCCCCTAGGAACCATAAGAGAGACTGTGGACCCTTCCAGGCTTTCCAGAATGTTCATCTTCTCTCTGACATTTTTTTTATCTGCCCCTCTCCATTCTCTCCCCTATCAGGGAACATTCTCATTTAGTCTTCTCAAGACTTTCAGGAAAGCCAGAAACAGAAGTTGTTTCAAGCACTTTCTGCTTTCAGCTCTTTAAATACCCCCGAGGCAAGAAGTACAAGGGCTTTGACCCCTTCCAAGAAAGAGAAAAGGGAAAATAAAGAGAATAAAGCCCTAATGGTACTCATTCTTGCTGAAATTTTTAGAAGCAAAAGCAAAACCTTACTTAATGCCTCAGTAAATTAGCCCACACTGCTCAAGCAACAAGGAGAAAGTTTTGCCCAGGTCCCTGTTGTTCTTGATGAGGGAGCGTGGGGCAAGCTGAGGGCAAGATACAGGCTGACACCCTCCCCTTCCCTGCCCCGTGGAAAATGTGTGATATTCCTTGGACATTCCTGGCTAAGAATGAAGGAAAATGGTTTAAGTGCTTGCCAAGGTGATGTGGGAAACTAAGGAAAATGAAAAAATTAAATTCCCTTACTGCTTACTCCATTGACAAGTCTTCGAAAACTGGCAGAGTGACCTCCCTCTAGAAGCTCAGCTACCTTGACACTTTGCTGGGGGCAAAAGAGAACCTTAGCTTAACATTATCCCAGCCGTGAGGATTCTGTAAGTCTACTTCCTTTATCAACTGCCCCCAAGATCTATGCTGGCATTCATACTCCAAGCCTATGCCCTACCCCTACCCTGGCGTACATCTGAAGGGTCTCATGACTAATGGTGTTTTTTCTTAGCAACAGCTAGCCCCTTAAGTCCTGGAAACCTGGCTTCCAAAATACCTTAGAGACTTACTCTATCCCTGACCCCCTCCCAGCCTGAGGGTATATAATGAGTTACCCATCACAACGCCAGTGCAGAGGTCCTGCCCCCATGCTTTAATAAAATCACATTTTTGCACCAAAGATGTCTTCGAGAATTCTTTCTTGGACACCGGCTCCTGACCCCATGAGCTCCCATCACCCCAAAACTTCATCATTTTGCACCCTGTAATCAACACAGTCATAAAGTATGGGAAATATCAGTCCAAAGCATTGTGCACAACCCAAAAATGTGTGTGTGGAGGGGCACCTGGGTGGCTTAGTCGGCTAAGCATCCGACTTTCGCTTAGGTCATGATCTCGCGGTTCGTGGGTTCGAGCCCCGCGTCGGGCTCTGTGCTGACTGCCAGCTCAGAGCCTGGAGCCTGTTTCAGTCTGTGACTCCCTCTCTCTCTGACCCTCCCCTGCTCACACTGTCTCTCTCTCTCTCTCCTAGAAATAAATAAAACATTAAAAAAAATTTAAAAAAAATGTGTGTGTGGATTTGTGTAAATTAACAAAAAGAACAAGAGTCAACCAAGAGTGAGATATATAAGACACCTCCCCGCCATCTACTGATATAGAACCAGTGGCACACCTGCTGGGAGATGAATGACTTCAGAAGGAGAACATCAGGCCTAGATCCTCAGGTCTGACCTAGCAGTAGAAGAGGGGCCAGCAAGCGCTCTGTGCAGACTGAGGTCCGGATCTGCCCTAAGACTGAAAGACTTGCAAGATGGACAATGGTCCCAGACATTAAGGGGAATGAGCAAGGGCCATAGCTTAGGTTCATAAATACACTATATTGAAAAGAGCAAGAGAGAGAACCAATGATGAAGTAAATGAGGTAATAAAATATTCATAATAAATGAATGTGGTTGAAGAAGTATAGTTCTTTGTTTTCTTTTTATTCATGCAAATTTTCTGTAAGTTTAAAATTATTTCCAAATCAGAAGTTTTCTTAAACAAGATATTCTTTTATAAAAGGAATCCTCTTGTATGATACTATGTCTACAGATCATAAATTTGTGACTACATGTCACTTATTCATTTATTCAATGCCATAAAATGTGCAAGAGTGAACCCTATTGTAAGTGAAGGACTTTGGACGGTAATGATTTATCAATATTTTTTGATTATAACAAATGTACTGCTCTGGTGGGAGATGGAGATAATAGTGGAGGTGATGCATGTCTAGGGACAGGGAGTATGTCAGGAATCTCTGTTCCTTCTGCTCAAAATTACTGTGAATTCAAAAGCGCTCTAAGGAAAGCCCATTTAAAAAAGGAGAAGGAAAAGGAGGAGAAGGAGAAGGAGAAGAAAAAGAAGAAAAGAACAAGACGAAAAGGAAGAGGAGGAAGAGGAGTTCTAATGCTCAAAAAGTTTGGGAACAACAAACTTCAAAGAATGAGTAGTTAACATACTTATTTCCAATGGCCACTTTCTGTATATATGGTTAAATTCTGAGAAGTAACTGAAGAGTTGATAGTCTTTACTGTTGATAAGAAAAATGCCTTACTATTTAGCCAGAGGACAGCCAGATGGCATTCAGTTAGGATAATTTGGAGTTTCCCATTCTCCAGCCATCACTCCACTTTTGAAAGGAAGGAGGTCCCTATAATATGTAGGGACATGGTGCCTCAGCCACAGAAGTTAGAAAGATTTTTTTTTACTTTTTTTATACATTTCAGAGGAAAGTCTAAGCTGCTTATGAGTGTGAACTGACACATGAAATCAGTCTTCCTTCCATACTTTTTACGTAGGCAGTAACTCTGGGCTGACTCTTCAAAGAGTCCATGATCTATTCTGATGGGCAAAGAGTATGGATAAGACTGTCAAGAAGGTGGGTCTGGCATTTGAGAATTTGACAGATTGGGAGTGGCACGAGCGGAGCATCAAACTCAGATCAAACTGGGGATCATTATAGTTGGGATGTTGGTTTCCTATGCAGTTGTGACACTGGACATCTGGTTTCTCACTCATCAGTGGTTCCTTCCTGGCCTCCTAAACATCAAGGGGAAATACAAATTAGGTTAAGAAATGTCAAACAGTATGTCCAGAGGTGAGACTCTGACGCTGTAATAGCATTGTAAACTATGACTCGCCTTTCATCGTACCTTCAGAATCGTAAATCTTGTCCCAAGCTAAATCTGGATCTCCCCAAAGGAGAGGCAGGTAGGGGAGAGGAAGAGATTCTGTATTATGTTACTTCCTGAGAATTCTCTTTCATTAATCTTTGCTCTGAAGGTGCCTTTGAATGGCTCTTGGTGCAGTGAATAATGTTCACACACAATCTTTCCTGTCAAACATTTTACTCACTCCAAAGTCTGACGACAGTTTGGGAGCAGTGTCTTTTGCTATTATGTTTTTCAATTGGCTTTCTATTGTCACTTCAAGAAGTGTGGAAACACCTGATTTATGAGAGCCTGGCTTAAAAAGTGTCATTTCCATTGCTTCCTTAGTAACCGCCTCAAATAAGCAGAGGACAGCAATTTGGCTTGAACTTGCTTTGAGAAGCTTTAAGTTTAATTTATACATTGGGTAGAGTTCTCCAACTCATTGAAATTCTACATGATGCATCCTCAGAAAACACCTGAAAAGACAAGAAAAACAAAGCTATGGTACACACGACCCTAGTTAAGGCGACAGCTGTGTGTTTGTGAATACAGTCCCCAAGCAGGTTCTTGTTTCTCTTTCTTCCCTCCACTGTCAGAACCTATGATAAACAGAATTTCAATGAACTCAGAAACCACACCACAGTTAATAATTAGACATGCTTCTCAAAGGTGCTTTAATCTTTTTATTTCTTTAAGTACCTATCTATAGTTTGTCTATGTTATTTCTGTTATATTTTTTTTCCAATAGCCTCATTTATGGGCCATGGCTTGAAAGTCAGCAGCAAAGAATTGACAGATTTTGAAAAGAGAAGGTTTAATTTAATATGTACAGGCACTGGAGTCTCTTAGAAAATGACTGGTGCCAAGAAATTTGGAAGGTCATTATGTGGAATATCTGTAGCTCAGTATCTTTTGAACCTTTGTAATGGGTAAGGAGGAACATTTATGCATAATGATATGGGACTTATTGTACCCTTGTCCTCAAAGCTGTCAGTCACCTGCATGACTCTAAGATTGGTTTTGCAAATGCAGGCTCACACCAAGCTGAACAAGCAGTTCTGAAGCTCCTCTCAGCCTCAAGTGGTGAGAGTTTCTTAAACACTGCTTCTCCAACTTTAATATGCATGTATAGTACATGGGGAAAGGCTAAAATGCAGAGTCTGCTTAAGGTCCAGGGTAGGACCTGACATTCTGCATTTCTAACAGGCCCCCAGGTGAGGCAGATGCTTCTGGTCCCTTATCTATACTGTGAGCTGCAAGGACTCGGAGGACAGTGTTCCCAGCTTTCCTCTCCTATGTGGAAAAAGGACCAGGTTACAGGGGTTTGTACAGCTCTCCTTCTGTGCTGGTGGATGCTCTTCAGTTTCCTTTTCCATATTTATTTGTACTTTTTCCAGTCAGTTATAGAAGGCCTTCCTGTAAAAAGTGAAGAAACTGAGGCAAGAATTCAAAACATTTATTTGAATGGCTAAAATTATGGTCTTATGCTTTACACTTTACTTTGGTTTAGGAACTTGATTTTTTTTGTGTGTGCCCAGCTTTGAATTCAAATACAACAGCAAGCAAGTAGTCATTTGGAAATGTAAAAGAAGCAAAATGTACATACAAGGATGGCTTTTCTGTGCTCTCTGATTCTGTTCTCAAATGAATAATAAGGCCAACGTGGGATTGCCAGGTTTTGCCGTAATTTAGACAATTGTTTCCATGTGTGGAAGTTGACTTAGGATTCTCTATTGGTTGTGTTTATCATTCCCTTTTCATTATTTCATTAGGACAATGTATGCTTTCAAAAGGGCCAACATCACACCACATGGATATGTTAGGGACCCTAAATTTGAAAACATCTCAGACTGTTTAGATTTTTTTTAAAGGAATATTTTTGCAGTTCTTGGTATTCCTTTCTAGCCTTCTCAAGCATTTTTCAGTCACTCCATTTGAAATATGAAACTTTCCTGATAAATTCCAGCCAAACAGTTTATACTAAGTGGGCGTCTGTATTAGTGGTGGGTTTAGAAAGGGGTGGTCAAAGCCTGGGACAGTAAAGCTCCAAAGGGTCAACATCAAAGTCACAGTGTCATGATAACAAACCAACACTGATATAATTGGATAATATTTTGCTGTTTATAAAGTTCTTTATTGTGTGTTTTGATCCTGAGAGCAAAATAAGAAGGTTAAAAATGGCAGCCCCTTCTTTACTGATTCAATTCTAGTATAACAAAGAATGGCTGGTGCTACAAGAGACAAAATCCTACAACTACTGAAAATACCTATTACAGCTAAACAAGCTACACTTAGCCTCAGAGATTGGCTTCTTTTTTTTTAAGGTTATTTATTTATTTTGAGAGAGAGAGAGCACACATGTGCACCTGTGTGCTTACGCACATGTGAGCTGAGGAGGGGCAGGAAGAGAGGGAGAGAATCCCAAGCAGACTCGAACTCCCAAACCATGAGATCATGAGCTGAGCTGAAATCAAGAGTCAATTCTGAACATAGCCATTGGAAAGATCTTTTATAAATGTAAGTCAGATGACACTCGCACCCTCTCAAAACTGATCCTTTCAGAGGAAAGGCTTAGATTCTTTCAGTGACCTACAAGTACCTACATACTCTGCATTCCTCCAATATCTTTCTGAACTCATTTCCTGCCACTTTCCTCCTTACCCTGCTTTCACCACAGCAGCCTCCTACTTGTTCCTGACTATGCTGGACACCCTCCCCTAAGAGCCTTTGCAGTTATAATTTTCCCTACCTTGAATAATCTTCCACCAGATATTGTTAATTCTCCTTACCTCCTTCAGGTTTTTCCTTAAACGTTACCTTCTCAACATGGACTTCTATTTCAGTTACTTTTATAGCATAAAAAATAACCTCAAAATATGGCAGTTAAAACAACTGCCATTTTATTATGCTCAAGGTTTCTGTTAGGCATTCAGAAAGGGCACAGCGGAGGTGGCTTGTCTCTGTCCACGATGACTGGAAACTTCAAGTCTGAGGGTGACATGACAGCAAGAATTGAAGGCTCACTCACTCCCATGTCTGACAATTGATGATGCCTATCATTGGGTACCTCAGCCAGAACATCTATATGTGGCTTCTCCATGTGGCTGCTTGAGCTTCCTTACAGTATGGTGACTGAGTTCCAAAAGTGAGTATCCCAAAGAGCACCACTTGGATGCCTATCAGCTCTCATGATCTAGCTTCAGAAGTACATGGCTTCCCTTTCACCATAGTCACAAACCCACCTAAGCTCAAGGAGAGAAACATAGACTCCCAGCTTCTGATAGTAGGGGTATCAAAGTTACATTGTAAGGAAAGTATGTGAGATGGAAGATACTGTGGTAGCCAACTTTAGAAAATACAATTTGGCACAGAGTCCCTGCTCCCTTTATGTTAAATTGCAAACACTGTCTGCCTCCTGCCTCCTCTACCTCAAAATGCTCTAACCCCATTCCTTTATTTTCCCCATTGCATGTAACAAATTACCACAAATGTAGTGGCTTAACGTGTTTGTTTTGTTGTGTTGTGTTTTACAGTTCTGAGCCAGAAGTCTGAAATCATAGAGCTAAAATCAAGGTAGGTGAGCCTGCATTCCTCCTGGAGGCTCTAGAGAAGAATTTGCCCCCTAATCTTCTCTTCCCATCTTCTACTGGCTGCCTGCATTCCCTAGCTTGCTGCCCCTCGTCACTCTGACCTCTTCTTCCATGGCTGCGAACCCCCCTTGACTTTGTCCCTCTTGCCTCTTCTTTACAGGGACCCTTGTGATTACATTGTGCACGACTGGATAATCTCTCCTTCTCAAGATCCTTAATGTAGTTACATCTACACAGTCTCTTTTGCCGTATAAGGTGCTATATGTGCAGGTACCAGGGATTCAGATATGGACCTCTTTGGGTACGATTATTTAGCCTACCAGAGCACTTATCACCATTTTAAACACATGACATATTTTGAATATTTATGTGCTCTTTACTAGAATATAATCTCCATTACATTAGAGACTTTTCCACTTTGTTTTCTGCTGTATCGCATGAGTCTAAAACAGTCCCTGGCACATGTTAGGAATTCAATATATATTTGTCGACTGAGTTATTTTCTTGTCAAATGAATGGTTCCATAAATGTTATCGACTGCCTATTATATGCCGGATAATATGCCTGAATCCAAGCTTTGCTAACAGTTTTTTCCCTTGTTCCCCTTTTCAATACCTTGTGGCCACAAAGAAAGCCTCATGTGTGGTTCATCAAGGTATAAAGGAGTCCAGGCCATAACCACAATAAAATTAACTTTTTTCATTTATTTTTAAATATTATGCAAAAAAGTTATTGTCTCTATTAAAACAAGCATGTAGCCTGAATCTCTGTGATCTCCCCACCCAGTCAGTTGTCCTATATACAGAGAGAAGATATCATGGGTGGAGAGAGATTCAGACCTTGGGTCTTAGTTACCTACACAAGATTTGAGCACTGCTATTCATTTAGGTCTTAATTGAACTATCCCACGGCCATGCTTAGAGTTTTGTTTCCATAACATTCCATGATATTTCTCCAGACGCTACACAAATAAAAATGGTTTTTATTTTGACTTTGAATTTCCTGATTCTTTCTGGATCAAGCCAGATGTGTGGAAATGTGTGTGTGTGTGTGTGTGTGTGTGTGTGTGTGTGTGTGGTTTAGACATCAATGCATATGCTTGCACGGATGTGAATTCTGTGACCTTCTGTTCTTTCTTTTGCTTGATGACTCGTATACACAACCTCGTAAGGCAAATCTCATAATTAAGTTGGATCTGATTCAACCATGAATTTTTCAAAAGATCATAATCATCATGGTTTTCATGTTCATTTAAGAAACAATGTAGTCACATATGTCCACAAATGAACCTCACAAAATACTGCCCTTATCAATTTGGTTTTGGAACAGAGGCCAAATTGGACTTATTTATATTCATTTCAGATGTAATGCCTTAGCCTGTCACTAAACATCACGCAGAAAGCAGACTGTCAAAGCAACATAAAATTAAAAGAAGCCAGTACTCTTTTCTGTGTTAACTAAAGTTAGAGACTATAGGAACAGAGTGACAAAGAGTATTTAAGAGCTTAAGTCTCTCTTTAAGGCTCGGTTTTCACAGCTGTGAAATGGGAACACTAAAATCTTCTTGGCAACCTCTTTGATTCTATAAACTTGAATTCTTTATCTATAAAATCAAGATGATAGTAATACCAGCAACACAGGGAGTTAGTGGGTTGAAATTAGTTTCAGCATAAAGTGTTTCTTTCAATGACGGGTACTCAGTAAACATTCAACAAATTCTAACCCATTATTAATATCTACTTATAGCATTAGGAATTCTAGACATTTGATTTACATTAATTAGTTAGTAGTTATTGTTTTCACAAGTAGAGAAGGGTCCTCTATCTGAAAGACTGAAGAGTCACACAGTATGATCTCAGAAGTACTAAGAATGTTCTACTTACCCTTAGAAGGTTCTCTTCCATCTTGAAATAAAGCCTGATGCTTCTCCAATAAAGCTTAATTTATCTGACTTAAAATGTTAAGATGGAAATACTCCTAGGAGAAATATTACTTTAAGCATCGTTTGCTATTTACACTTTAGAATGAGTGAGTTTTATGTCTTGTTCTGAGAAATTTCCCCAGGGGTAGAAAGAAACTACATGAGAAAATTGGCGGCAAGGAAAACAACTTCACCTGCTCCACAATTATAAATAACTTACATGAATATCAAATTTAATGACGTTTATAATGTTTGGTCTCAGCGTGTATCACACAACTGCCTCCCAACACCCCAACTGAGTCATTATGCCTCAGAGACATTACAAATAAAGACAAAAATCCTTTTTATTGGCCTTGATTGGACATCAAAATTATGTGGTTAATGTTAAATATTTTTCAAGGGAGAGTTATCACTGTTTCTGGAGGACATTTATTTGTTGTAAATTTCATGGCTGGGACTAAAGCTTGAGAAAAAATATAGCCATTGTTTTTTTGCCTATAAACACTTGCTCCTGTTTCTCCCTCTCTTCTGACCTTGCCAGGCACCCGAGATCCACCCATCTCCCCTATAAGGCACCTCAGCCAGGCCTGGGCCTGCCAATAGCTTTACTGGCGGAAGCAGAAGCACCGCACAAAAGCCACAGAGTGCAATTAGGTAGATTGCCTATTGAGGAAGCAGTGAATATTTCACTCAGCTGGTAAGGACTGAGGCGCTCATCCCAGCTTTCACAAATGAAATAACCCTGGCGAATCATATCCATTCTCTTGGCCTTGGTTTCCCTATGAGTGGAATGAGGATAATTTGTAAGACAACTTCTCTAGTTCTAAGACTCCATGATTACTCCTTGACAGTTTTATGTTTAACTAAATGCCATGTGTCATTAATTCCTAGGGTTTGGCCAGAGCATCAGAGCTCCCAGGCTCCTGGGACAATTTGTTTTTTTCATTGCCTACATGCAGCAACAATGGTGCCCAAGAATTCCAGCCTCTACTTGTCTCCCCCAGAGTCATCCAGGTAGAAATTCTGGAATCTGATGCCTCACTTGAACAAGTTATCTAAATTCTCTCAGCAGTAATTCTTATTTTATAAGATGGGAACAATAATCCCCATTCACTGGGCTTGTGGTGAGAATGAGTTTACGTAATGTATATGACTTGTCTAGCATGGTGCCTGGCCTCTACTGGCAATTGTCTCTTCCCTTCAGTTTCACTGCTCTGTGCTTTTAAAATTCTAATTCTTCCTCCACATTAAAGGAAAGGAAACTATTTGGTGAAGCTGAAACTCATTTATATTGGATGATGGTTCCCCCAGGCTTTCATGGGGTTCAGCCTTTTATCTCTGACCGTGGAAGGCTTTGACGGTTCTAAAAAGGATCCCAAGCATCTGGGGTGCAGGTGGGAAGTAGGGTTCTCTTGCTAAGCTGGGACTTTGCTCTGATTCTGAGCTCAAATGTCCTCAAAATCAGTTCCTACGTCTATTTGAGTTATTTTCTAGGAAGTCAGAGTGCTGGGTAAGTCTGAGTCGGAAGAAATGGCAAATCTCTACCAGCTCCACATGCCAAAATGACAACTGTTTGGGCTCTCTTGGGAAGCAGCGGCAGCTGCTGGAGATTCTGGCCTGGGAACTGGTGGTGTGGAGGGTGAGGTGCTGGCATGAGGGCTGTTTGCACTGAATCAACTCTCCCCTCCAGCTGGCCATGGGAGTCTGCGTGACGAACAGGTGGAGAGAAGAGGATGAAGAGCCAGGAGCAGCCGGACTGTTGCAAGGGTCCCACAGAAAAGGTTATTCCTGAGCACCTGGACCCAGTTCAGGGAACTCAGTCCCAGGTCATTAGCAAGGACTTCCCTCCAGCTGCTGCCTGTTGTCTTCAAAGGGAAGTCCAAACCCCTTTCATGGTATCCAGGGCCTTTCCCAGCATAATTGCTACCCAACTTCATCCCCCCACAACATTCCCCACACCAGCTCCTCAGCCTCCATTGGGCAGCTCCATGCCCCCTCAGCCTGGAGGGCCCCTCCTTTTCCAGACTGAAAACTCTAACACAGTCACAAAGATCCATTTCAGTCTCACCTATTTAAAAATAGTATTCATTTTAGCCACTTTCTTTCAAATTCAAAATATTCAAATATTTTTCCTTGCCCATTTAAAAAATCCTCTTACAGTGATTGCAGAATCGCATACTCAGGTTCCAGGGAGCCCCGCAGTGTATTCATCCCCTTCCTTGAGTCAAGTTTCTAGTTTTTATTTTCGGTTAATCTTCTAATAGACTCTGATCAGTGTCAGTGCTGATTGAGTTTCTGGTACTATGAGCCTCTTGGTCCTCTTAGACACACTTCCTTATCTATATTATCCTAGAGAAGCAGCTAAGAGAAAAAAAATAATGATCATTCACTGAGGGTTTTAGAACTCGGTCACAAAATGGGTATTGGGGCAACTAACTGAGGGTAATTTTTCTTTAAGAAAAAACTCAGTACTATATTAAACATGCAATAGCATTTTCTAGATTCTCTATCCATTTCCTCCACCCATAGAGGAATTCCAAATCTAATTAAAGTCATTTATGGGAACTGCTTTCATTTATGCCTAATTACCATATAGTACAATAACTATTATGTACACCACTATATGTGTCAGATTAACTTTGCTATCAGTTTTATTGGATTATCATATGAAACTCTACCAAAGCACACTCAGTCTGGTTAAAGCAAGTTTGTCCAGTATGCATGCTGACCGTTTGCTGAGGACAGTTATCGACCCACGTTTTAGAAAAAGTAGTCAGAGATGTGGTGATAGTTATTTCCTTGACAATATCCACACGCCGCAGGACTGCCTTTGGAAATTTCATCAACATCTGCAGCAACGGTCTACTTCTGAGAGAATGTGGAGCTCTGTGGAGAACAACCAGAGCGTGCAGAACGTTCAGTGGCCCAGAAGTCTTTGTAAGACTCCCTGGGACTTCTAATTGGGCAGGAAGAGCCACACATTTTTAAAGGGGTCTTTTGAATACTTATTTAAAGAGAAATGTGATTTTAATTTTTTGTTGCCTTTGACCTTTCAGACACTACTAAAAAACAACCTTACCATGAGTACCTTAGGTCTAAGGTGGGGGCAAATGTCCCCTCAAGCAAATTACCAAATATGAGGAGGGGCAGGGCAGAGTGGGGTGAGGGAGAGAGAGCCGGGAGGGGAGTCATTTCTGGTTCTGTCACTCTCTGGCTACTTGGGGCATTCCCTCTGGGCTTCCCACTCTGTAAGATACACCTGATGGCCCTAAGCTGTCGTCTGCAGGCAAACGTGGTGTAGATGTGAATGTCCTGGCCTAGGCACTGTGGAGGGCCAGGGTGAGATGGTGCTGGTATCAGTTTACCTTTGCAGCCCATGCCACAGTTGTGTGTGGAGCAGGGCATTGCAGAGGGAGGGAGACATGTGACAGAGCCTTAAAAACCACAGGGAATATTCACTGTTCTGAAGAGTCGCCCCATGTTCGCCAAGCACAATGTCACCTGCCCTGTCCCCACAGCCCTTCTAGGCAATTGGGCCTTTTCTCTCTCACAGATATCCCTTCCTGATTCGTGCTACAAATTACTGTTTATTCCATCATCTCGGGGAAAACTAAGGAAAGAGCACTTGTAAGATCACTTGTTTGGATAGGCTTAGAAGATGGGGTGGGAGCATCTGATAGAGTCATTAAATAGTCCTGAGATGGGAGCTGGCCCCACGGATACTTGGAGTTCACAATGGAGGACACGGTCCTGAAAAGCACTGCGTTTACTGGAAACTAAGAACTGAAGGAACATAGCATGTGGATGCTGAGGGAGAAGGCTAGTGGCAGGCATGGCGGCCAGGGCTCAGATCGCCCTGGAAGGGACAATCTGCTTGGGGCAGCTGTGAGCTGAGGGCTGATAGGTAGTGTTAGGGTCAGGACTCCCTCTTCGCGGGCCACGACTGAGCTGGCAGGGAGCCAGGCCCGGCTGGAACTGCCCAACAAGAAGCTGCCTTGGAAGAGGCAATCTTTGCTCCAGATGGGGCTCCCCACTGACTAGCCATAATTCCTCAGACCTTCATTGCAGCCAGTCCTCTGTCCTCTCTTTCCTTTACGGACAGCAGACCTACCTCCCGGTCAGGAGGCTGTCCCCCTGCTCCCGCGGCTGCCTCCCTTTATCTTTCAACAGCCGTTTCCCCCAGATTCCTTACGCTTCTAATTCTGTTTTGATGTCTGTTTCCCAGAGGACCTGACCTGATCATGGGTATATGTCCCTGAGATAGGAGAAATGTATTGTATCTTTAAAAGTTTATTTTGACTCAGAATGCAGGATCAAAATATTTTACTCACAGTTTAAAATCCAAAAATCTCTGAAAACACCAAACGTTGATCTGACCTTCTATGAGGCTAACTGTAGTCTCTAGTTATTCCACTTGAGTCCTGCATCTTATTACAGATTTAAAAGGTGCGTGGTTATGGGATACGGCCCCAAAGTCTGCTGGGCATATAATACACAGTACATGCATTATAGTCTCTGTAAAATATTTTAGAAACCTGAATTATGGAAAATATGTGACTCCAAGGGTTTTGAATAAGAGATTGTAGACCTGAGCTATACGAAAATTAAAAGCAGCATGAAATTGGTGGCCTCTTAAACAAGCTGTCAACAAACCATGCCTCCCAGTCTTCACACAAGGGTGTGAAGACTTCACCCTTGTGTGAAGACTTCACCCTTTTGTGAAGACTCAAGGTCGTCTCACCTTGAATCCGGGTGCTTTGCCAGAGCATATGGCGCGTAAGTGATGGTTTGAGTCTGAGCCTTAAGAGAGTCTAGAATCTGATTTACCAGGAAATCTGGCTGCCCTGGTAAACAGATCACATCAAGAAGCTAAGCTGACAGATTACTTGGGGAGTGCTTCATCTGAGTCCATCCTTCTGGCCATCCCATCAGGAAACTGATGCATTATTTAAGCTATCTAGAATGTTCCAGCTCCTGCCACCTGACTACAGTGGCATGAGACACTCTAAGTGAGACCAGAATAAAAACCATCCAGCTGAGCCCTGGTCAGTTCACACACTTGTGAGAAATAATCAATCATTGTTGTTTTGAGTTACTAAATTTTGTGGCAGTTGTTAAGTGGCAGAAGATAACTAAAACATTACTAAAACCTTCACTGACAAATCAGTTATGGGTCACAGAATGGGAAAAGGAAAAGCTAGGATGCCACTGAAGATGAAATGCTAACAATTTCCACAACTTCCCTAGAATCTACCTGCTATTGAGCTTATATGTGTTGTCTCAGAGCAACCCTGAGAAGAAGGTTTTATTACTTCCATTTTAAGACACAAAAACTGATGGGAAGAGGGGTTCTGTAATTTGTCAAAGGTTTTTCTGCTCATGTGTGATAGAGGTAGGATTCACACCTAGAAATTTCTTGCAAGAGTAACCCTGGCCACCTCCCTGCTATTCCAGCCCCAGTGGAAAGTCATCTCCATTACAGTGAGCATGTGTCCTCTCTGCTCTCTTGCATAATCACCCCAGGACTGCACCCTCAACTTCCCTGTGGGGGATCACCCACCTTACTCTCAATGCATGTGCTTCGGGTGGACCTCAGGGTTTTGGCCTCAGCCCATAAGCACATCCATTCCCTAGGATACAAGTCAGGCTGGGGCAAGGATGATGAAATTTAGTGGGGAAAACACTCTCTCCTCTCTACACCAGACTTAATACAAAGCAATGTGCCCTATACCTTCTTTTCAATCTCATCAAGGCCTCCTCATCTTACTCCAAGCCTTACTGCATCCTTAGCATTTCCCTGAGCACATCCTTAACTCCTTGCCTGGAACACGCCCACCCCCACCTTCTGTTTTTGTCCAGTTATTTCTCATCCTCAAGACTCAGTTCACATCTTCCCCTGATCCAGCATGTCCTAGTCTCACCTACTCCCCCTCACCTCAGAACCTGAGTCTGTGCTTCTGTGGTGCTTGTACATACATACTCGTGTTACATCAATGGCCACATTGCTATATCACCTCTAGTCTACCATTTCTGCAAATTGCTCAAGGTAGGCAGCATGTCCTACCCACCTTTGTATCCTCATCACCTTACACAAGGCTCAGTCTTTAAGTGAAAACAAAAATTATATGAATGGATGAATAACTATAGGGTTGTTGTGACCATCTTCACTTAGGGTAGTTTTCCTGTGGCATTTAATAGCAGCAAAGAACCGATGAAAATTTCAAAGTCTGCTTTCGGTTTTTCGGGTGCTCTAGGTTGTTGATAGCTGGCGCTGGCATGTGTGAAAATTAAAATACTGGTTACTTTTGGGGTTGGGAGATCATAAATAACTTCTTCTTCCAGTTAACTGAGAGCCAAGACATAGAACAAGAACATTAAGATTCAAATGTCAGTTTCATTACAGTTAAGCCAATTGGAGAACATGACTTTAATTTGGTGGCCAAGCTGGGCTTTCAAATATTCTCTCTCAAACAGAGAATTTGGGTCTGCAGAGAGAATCATTCATTCAGAATTATTGCCTCCTTTCATTGTGGAGAAAGGACCCTTCAATGTTTGCAATGTTTTAATGGTTTCTATCCACAAATTCAAGGAGCATGACCAATAGATGTTAATTCCTTGCAAACCCAATCAATCACGTCACTATTCCTCTCATGTGGGAAAGTGAGAAGGAGCCCATGGGAGAGACCAAGGGTGTTACTCAGAAGAAGTCCCTTCCTGGAAACATAAAGCCAAGGGCATGTGTGTACATTATGTGACAGACATGCGGAAATTAGGAACACCAGAGCACAGAAGGCTGGGGCTATGTCCCCAGAGAAACACAAATGTGCTGGTGTCTTTGACAGTTGAAGGAACAACCAAAATACCCAGTGAAGGTGCAATCATGAAGTGCCTATATGAGTGCTTGAAAACACTGATTAGGAATTTAAAAACCGTGCATTTTATCCACTCAAGCAATAATATTTATGGCATGTAGAATAACAAGCCTCTTTGCTAACATATCCAATGACATTTCTGAAACATGAACAATTATAGCGTTCTTTAGTTTACTCGGATATGTGGTAATTTCTTGGTTTTAATGGAAAATGCTGAAATGTTATATTACAACGTTCAGGCTGAAATAAATGAGGTTTTTTTTTTTTACATTGTTTAGAAAACTTGGGGGAAAAGTGCAACCCTGGCTTACTTCCTATTATAGATTCAAATGTAGCGTGTAGTTGACTGATTTTTCACATTTCAGGCTCAATTTTGTTCTGAGGTAATAAATGAGAGAGAAAGTTGAGCTACATATTTTTTAAATGGCACCAGAGACCTGGATTTAAGCGTTAACATGGCCAAGTCATCCATTTCCATGGAAGTCAGTCCCCTGATCCCCATCTGTAAAATGGAGATGTTACAATACCTACAACCATGGGCTGAAATAAGAATCAAATGGGATGAAGTACATAGAAATCTGTAGGTCAATCAATGTCAGGCATAGAACTAGGCGCTTGATAAATGTTTTAAAAAGTAGTCAGCAGGTCATCCCAAAATGTGCGGCCATGCCTCCAGCGGTCAGAGGACATGGGGGAAATCTCATTTCACGAGTTTGTACCCTGATGTGGACTTGCCCCTATGAATACAGTACAGTACATTCCTGCTAATGTGGAATTAGAGAAAGGCCAAGGGAAACTACTCTTGGAAAGTGTAAAGAAAAAACAGTTCTAAGGCCATTCTCTAAGCCCTGTGCTAAGGGAATGGAGACTGAAATTGTTGTAGGTTCCTCAGGATGTAGGGACAAAGGGCTGGTGGGGACTTGAGGGAGGGAAACCTTTTCCTGCGGTGCATATGCAGTTGGCAAGCAGCTACACAATATAAGAAGTCTTTCACTCGAACCTGAACACTCAGCATTTTTCATTAAATATTCAAGTATGCATATTCAAGTGTGCCAAGAGCTAAAAGTATAATTCAGGATATGTGCTGTACAGACCAAGTGACAAGAATACCAGACAAAAAGAGATCTGAAGGAACAGTCATTGCCCATCTGAAAGTCTCCTATAAGCATTTGTTTACAATTCAGTCTTCCTCCTGTTGGAATTTTGAACAGTGAACAGAGAAAAAAAACCTAGATAACATGACGGAAGCACATTTCCCTAGCAAGTTGCTCTGCTTCTTGTATTAAAGTACAATTGAACATGATGTGTACAAGGCTTTTGTTCAAGAAAGGAGTACGTTTATACCTATCTTCAAATTGACATTTGATATTTTCGTTTCCTCATTTGAATATGCAAATGGGGGACTTGCAGAATTAACTTGATCACAAATACTATTAAAACTATATACAGGATTTTGGGGGCAGCTGTGTGGCTCAGTCACTGAAGCGTCCAACTGTGGCTCAGGTAAAGATCTTGTGGTCTGTGGGTTTGAGCCCCGCATCAGGCTCTGTGCTGACAACTCAGAAACTGGAGCCTGCTTCGGATTCTATGTTCCCTCTCTCTCTGCCTGTCCCCTGCTTGTTTTCTGTCTCTCTCTCAAAAAATAAAAATAAACATTAAAAACATTTTTTAACTATATACAGGATTTTAAGCTCATTGAAAGCATAAATTATCTTTTTAATCATTGAACCCTTCTTAGCACCTCTTTTACAATGTAGAATCTCAATACATATCAACTTAATATAAACAAATGTAAATAGGTTTCTCAGTATATCAGATTCCAATTGTTGTTCATATTTTTCTGCATCCTGTAGAAGCAAATGAGATGTAATTACACACATGGGTATTAGGAACACCTTAATTCCTTTCTGAATACGTGTAATGACTAAACAATAAATACTACTCTACTTATATGGCTGCTTTTTGAGAGCGAGCTTGACAGAACCAAAAAGGTAGGTTAACTGACTCAGGCCACTGGAGTATCATTTTATGTGTGGTAAGAGTGCTCAGAATTTCACAGCACTGCATCCAATATCTCAGCCCTGCTCTGCATTACCCATCACCTTCCTTTTCTTGCTTTCCTAAGTACAGCCAAGGTTTCGCTCTTGGGTGGGTAGCTGGTTTCTCCATTAGAAAGGACAATGCAGCTCATAAAAGGTGATCAAAATATTACCTCAAATAAAACAGTTTTAGATGAGAAAAGAAAGCACCAATAAGTTTTCCTCTTCACCTGCCCCCAAAAGTGTCAGAAAGAAAGACAGTTAATCTAACTGGAAAAAAAAATGTTCCATTCTGCCAGTCGTATGGGGTTTACTGTGTAATGTCACAAAAGAGAATAATTATACTCTGCCACCTTATTTTTCTTCGAGATAGACTGATCCCAGAGCTACACAGCTCAACTCTGGAAAACTCTGAAATGAACAGTCTGGGAAGTGGATCACCTGGGATCAGAATTGGGCTGCAATGTTTTACCAAAAGTTAAGTATTCTTTTGTTTAATTTCCTCCAGGATTTATGAAGGCAGAGCCACCATAAAGTTTTATTTCCCAGGACATTCCCTGAAACACTCCAGGCACCAGGGCTAAGAGAATTACCCCTAGGTTTTTCTTGTTGTAGATTCAACTTGAACTGTCTTCTTTTACTGTGGTTCACTGCCAGTGCCTCACTCATATGTCACAATGACCCAAACTTGGAGACTGATAGCCTGAGCTTCACTGAGCCAACACAGTTTCCCAAGGAAACTTGTGTATATATTAACTAAAGAAAAATGAATACCTTCTTTTAAGCATGTGTCTCAGAAGCCTCTGAATGATTTCTATAAGACACAGACAATAGGAGAAAATCCAAGAAGCAAGCAGGAGAGTAGATAGGATCAACTCAGAACAGCTCAAATGAGATGGAGAACAATATGTTGCTTTGATTGATAAGGTGATTTAACAATTAAAAGAGAGGAGTCTATCTGTGAGCTGAATGCCAGTTACCAGAGATTGATGGATGGCATGAGTCTTCTTTTCTTTGTGGCATCTTTCAGATAAAGATGTGTTTCCTTTTAGAGAGGATCTTTGTAAAACAATTGCTTGACTAGAAGGAGGATGTGTGTGTGTATGTGTGTGTGTGTGTGTGCATGTGCGTGTGTGTGTGTATGTGTGTGTGTTCATGTGTGAACGCACCGCAGCATTTTAGGGCAGGGCTCTCTACCTAGAATGCAAGGCTGCTTCACAGCTTTGTGAACTCTCTGTACTTTCTATAGCTTATGCATAGATAGCATTCTTAAAAAACATCCTTCCTGGATAAGCCTTCATTTCCAATTGTGTCTATGCACCATGTGGTAGCCAGCATGATTAAGGAAAAAGTGATTGTGTGAACCTCCAAATCCATCTGTCATGTCATTGGCATTGAAGAGCGTCTCTGAAAAATCAGCCTCCTCCTTCCCCCAACTTGTGTTTTCCCATCCTCAAGACAATACGGGAAGCTCTTAGCTAGGAGAGAAGGGAACAAAGGGGCAAGGAATTCAATAAAAAAGAGATCCTAGGCAAAATGAAATATTGTTTCCCTGTCTGTATTGCTTTCTTTCTCTCCAATCTGCCCGAGTATTAACCACTTGTCTGCTGCACTACGAGGCAGAATCATTTCTGGGATTTGTCTGCAGTAGACTGTGATCTCTGAAGACATCAGGGATGTCCAGAGTGATGAGTAGTCTGGAACACAAGAGACTAAACTGGACATAAAAATTGCAGCCCAATGTGAAAAAATTCTTCTATTTCCTCCTCTGGAATTTGTCTAGTACACTTGCTTATTAAACTGCACATACAGGCTCAAAGGCTTATTGGATTTTTATATTCCCTGTACACATTTGAGGACCTCCTGAAATTGCATACAAAATTTTATTTACCTGTGCATGTGTGCATTTTTATGGGGTGAGGATTTTTGCAATCTTTGGTTTCTTTAAAGGGTCCATGACCCACAAAGTTAAAATTCACTGCAATAAGGTATTTTCTGTTCTGTTTATTTTCTCAGTTATAGAGGGTGCATCTTCCCTCTATAATTCATTGAAGATTAGGAGTTGGGAGACAAATTCTATCCACAAAATACTTAGACCGAGAATAGCCCACAAAGAAAAAATGCAAGTAAACCAGGCAACAGATGCTGAATTAGAAGATGAAAGAGGATGAGGTGAGGGATATTAGATTTATAAGGACTTTTGTTTCATGTCACAGTTGCAACTCAGACTCAGTCAAAACATCTAACATGCACCATGTATGGATTTGGGGGGGGGGTTAACTTTTTTTTTTTAGAAATTTTCTTTTTAATTTCTTCTTATTTCAAATGTTGAGAGGAAAGGATGTTGAGTATTTGGACTAATGAACTCGTTTAAAATGTTCTCAGTTGATATTAGGTTTAAAGAAAGTTAATTAAAATGGGAAAATTACAGGGTAACAACTTTGAGGTTTGGGGGCTTTTGATGGAAAGGATTATTAACATAGCTCACCACAAACAGGCTGGTTTATAGTCAATGAAATTTTTAATCTATATATATATTCATAAGTATATTTTATAATGGAGTATTTTAACAATAAGAATAAAAGATTTTTAGGCAAGAAAGGGACCCCTAATATTGGAATTAAATAGAGATACTATCTGTCATGAAGAACTAAACCCTAACACTGATTGCTCATTGATTAGAAGATGTAAAGTAATGTTAGGGAGACCAAATACATCCCTTCATGATCAAAACACTCCGCAAACTAGAAATAGATGGAAGTTTTGCAAACTGATAAAAGGCACCTATGAAAAACCAAAGCTAACCTCATACTTAATGGATAAGAATAAAAGCTTCAGTTGTGAAGGTCAGTATGTTAATCTGAAAAACCTAATGATTAACCATTTGTGGTAGATTGGATTATTTGTCCCAATTCTTTATTCTCTTGGGTAATAACAGTATAAGGTCAAACTATATATAATTGTCATTTTTGGTTAATTAAAAAAATGGTCAGATATCAGCAATGGTTTAACCTAATACACTCATATCATCATGTGCTTTAACCTAATACACCCATGTCTTTTGCCATATAGATTTGAAGCACTCTTCCAATGTAAGTAGAGTATCCTTCATTATTTCACTGATGTTGGGCTTAGGCTTGGCCATTTGACTTGCTTTGGTTGGTAAATGTTGGTGAGCAGAGACTTTATTTTATTTATCTTTTTGATATTTCTTTCTTTTTTTTAGTTTTTTTTTTTTTAAACAGTTTATTGTCAAGTTGGTTTCCATCACACCCAGTCCTCATCCCTACAAGTGCCCTCCTCCATGTGAGCAGAGACTTTAAATCTTTAAATGTGGTTGTGTGGTTTGGCTTTTACACCAAATTTTACACCATGAGAAGAACTTTCCTTGGGCAGTCCCTAGTCCAAGGAGGGTGAGATACATATGGAACACACTTGGAGTCAACCCACAGCATAGAACTGAGCTTAACAGACTTGCAGCCTAAAGCAGAGCCTCCCAGCCTGTAACGGATGAGCCCCAATCTTCCTGCACACTATTGTATGAGAATGATTGTTTCTGTTGCAAACCACCATGATCTTGAAGCTGTTTGTTACTCAGCATTACCACAGCTATAGCCAACTAAAACAGTATGTAAACAGTGAGCAAGGGAGGGCAGCTGAAACAAAAGTAGGATGTCCGTTCAAACAGTAGTCAGAGGAAATGGAGTCTTGTTAGATTTCAGCTGGTGAGTTTCCTAAACTCTTAAAAGAAGACAGGCAGATGGGTGGAGAGCAGCAGTGGCAGTGGGCCCCCCAAGCAGCCTGCCATAACTTGAAGACAGTCCTTGGATAGTTGGTTGTATATCATACTAGAGGGGAAAAATGACAAATATCAATTTTTAACACTTCTCAATCTTGACCAAGGTCTGTGTTGCAGCCCAGGCTTCTATCTGAATTCTCATAAATAGGAGGAAAATCAAGAAGAGAAAGTTTGGAATACAAACAAGGGCATGTTATTAGTCATGATTGTAACATGCTGAGGAATAAATGCTTGGATTCTATATTGCTTTCATTTACTCTGAGTTTTAGGCTCAGTATTTTTCACTTCTGCAAGTCCTAGAGTTGAGAACAGTTTCAGAAATGAAACCACAGTTAACTGAAGTTGTTGCAAAATGTATAATCATAGGCTCATACATTTATTTATGTCAACAGTTCCAAAGAAAATTGCTATTAAGTCTTACCAACTGTCATCCATTTGTCCTCTTTTATATCCTGGGTTAAACTATTACAACAATATCCTCCAATGTCCCTAATCATAATGGTAGCTGCTGTTTATTAAGTGCTCATTACCATGTACCACCAGCTCTGCTAGGCATTTTTCAAACACTGTATCTAATTCTCACAATAACATTGAAAGACAGATATTATTACCCCCATTTTTTTAAATGTTTTTTTATTTCTAGGAGAGAGAGACAGTGTGAGCAGGGGAGGGTCAGAGAGAGAGGGAGTCACAGACTGAAACAGGCTCCAGGCTCTGAGCTGGCAGTCAGCACAGAGCCCGACGCGGGACTCTAACCCACGAACCACGAGATCATGACCTAAGCGAAAGTCGGATGCTTAACCGACTAAGCCACCCAGGCGCCCTATTATCCCCATTTTAGAAGTGAGGTACTCCAAGACTGAGTAACTACACCAATAATATAAACAGCTAACAAGAGGGGGAACTGGAATTTGAACCCTGGTCTAACTCTAATCCTATTTAATGTTGAGCAAACATCAATTTAAGCTGGAGGTTTAGCTGTTGAAATAAAAATATTCTATCCATGGAGACTTAGCTACTGGTATAGAAAAAGATCTTTATGAAAAGGTATAGTCTCAGTTATCTTATTTATCTATCTACTGAAATCCATTAAAAATTTATCTGAAAAATCCAGATAAATTGATCTAGATTCTATGTTTCTTCCTTTGTCTCAACATTTAATTCATTTTCACTTAATTTATTTCCTGTGTCCTTATAATAGTTTCATCATGGACCTTTGGCTCAGCACAAAATGAAGTTGAGTTGTTTTTGAAAATGCATAGTCTAAATGAGAATTCCAATCTTTACCTATATTTCTGAAAAATATGGTGTAGGATATGAGTACAGAATCCCTAACAGTTTTTAAAAATCCTGTACCTCTTGGGAGCCTCTTGCTTTCAACCCCAGAAAATTCTTTCTCTCTCTCCCTCTTCTTCCCCTCCCCCAAGCTTCTACCCTTTTTTCCCTTCCCTTTTCAGCCTATCACTCCTAGGCCCTGCCACCCTCTAGACAACCTCTCCTCCCTCCACATGCCCACACTGCTCCCAGGCACTGGCTAACACTCAACCTACTCAGCCCCTTAAAGTATTTAGTGCCTCTTTCTTTATACAGTAACAGCCTTTTAGGCAAGAAGTTCCCCTGAGGCTCTGATGTCTTCCGACCCTCCCCCTTTCTTCTTTTGTCACTCACATTTTCCTCACAAAGGTTCTAAGAAAGCAAACTGACCCAGAACACTCTTCAGAAGTGTACCTGAGTGGGGAACTCCAGAATACTCTGTCTCTGGGAAACAGTCAGTGATAGAAAAAAATAAAAAGGCGGAGACCTTCCTAATGCCCTATATGAATGTTGTTTGCCCACCATGTGATGTGTTAGTTTGTTATTGTTGCTATAACAAATATGACACATTTAGTGGTTTAAACAACAAGGTAGTATACTGTCTTACAGCTCTGTAGGTCAGAAGTCCAACATAGGTTTTATTGAGTTAAAACCAAGGTGTCAGCCAGCTGTATTCCTTTCTGGAGGCTCTAGGGGAGAATCTATTTCCTTGCTTATTTGGTGTTGTCGGTAGAACTCAGCAACTGGGACTCAGACACAGGGACTGAGACCCCCGTGTTGTTGCTGGTTGTCAACAGAGGGCCATTTCCAGCTTCTAGAGGCCACCCGCATTTCTTGGTTCATGGACTCTTGCTTCCATCTTTAAAGCCAGTAAGTCGCAGGTCAAGTCTCTCTCGTGCTCCAACCTCCTTCTTGCAGCTCATCCATCTAACACATCTAAGAAAGTTCTCTGCTTTTAAGGACTCGTGATGAGACAGGGCCCACCTGGATAATCCAAACTATTCTCTCCTTCTCAAGGTCCAAACCCTTAATCACATCTGCAATGTTTCCTTTGTTCTGTAAAGTAACATAGCCACAAGTTTCTGGGATTAGGGTATGGGCATCTTTGGGAGGGTCCATATTGGACCCATTATTCTTTTGGAGGGTCCATATTGGGTCCATTATTTCTACCCAATACATGTGATAAGTTTCACTGTTCTTTTATAGATGGAAATGCTGAGATCATGACAGCATTGCACTGAACTGGAAATCCCACTGTAATACCAAGATAATAGTCAAGAGCTGGGCTAACCTAGATCCCATATATGATCCTTGTAGAAAAGTAAAATCATTACCTTTGAAAGTCATATGATAATTTCATTTTTTTACCTGTCCTCCAAATGTTTTTATTAAGCTGCATGCATTTAGAAAATTTTCACTTATAGTATAAGAAAAGATACAAGTTAAAAGATGTTTAAAAATAAGTACATGTGGTCAAGAAAGAGAAAGCCCAGTTAGTATTTCTATCAGGCCACCTTTCTTTAAGATTTGGTAATTTTTTGCTGAAAGTTATCCTCACAATGGTCTTCCAAGAAAATAACATTTTCTTACAACACCCTCTCTGAATGTTTTGAGTTGGATAGGTTGAGATAATTCAAAAGTCCCTAGTCACCATCACACCAAAAGATCACATTTTGCCTTACTTCTTCTGCTGAAGATGTTGAAGATGAGACATTTTAAAATATGCAGCTAAATGGAAGGCTTGTCAAGAGGAGGTTGGGTAGGGAATATTCGTGTTTATTACTTTTCTGAGTAGCGACTGCTAATGCTTTATGCTGTCTAGGAAAATTAGAAGCCCAGATGACATCAGGTAATTACAACACGGAGAAACAAAGCAGGATCCACACACAGAGGCTGCCAGGAGCAACTGATTATATTATCAACGATGCACAAGTCAAAAGGAAAAACATGAAGCAAACTGGAACACCAAAGCTGAGTGAGATATCATCACACATCAAAATCTCACAAGAAGGAAAGCATGTGGGAATTGGGAGGTGTTGCCTGAAAATGAGATAAGAGGTTTTACATGTGGGGCGGTCTGGGGGTCTCTCGAAGACCTTTCTCAAAACAGACTACTTCAGAAGTCTTGGCAGTAGATGTAATGAAATGCTGAGGCGTGTGCCTTGTTATGGGGGGGGTGGGGGGGTTCACACATGGCAGCTTTGAGCTGTGTACTTTGTTGTGCATTTTTATCCCACCTGCCAGAACTTTCTATTTATGCTTTCTCTTTTTCTTCAGTAGAGAACAGAAGAGTCATGATGGGCAGTTGATAAAAATGTGGGGCTGAATTTCCATAGTCATTCAGTGACTGTCATGCACACTGATGCTTACAGAGTACAATTAAGAGAGTCTCTAATCTGAATAAAAATCTGTTCTTTTGGTTTCGTGTCATATACAATATCACTACAAGCTCATCTACATAGTCTATTATAATGCATACTTTTATACTACTATAGCCTTCACCTAATCAGTTCTCTACAAGCTAATCAGCTCAAATACTGTCACAAGTGGCATAATGCATGCAATTATCCTTAATTCAACTTCTAAACATGGAGGTGAAAGATCAGATTTAACCAAACAGGCTTATCAGGAATTCATGAATTGATAATCATGATTAATGGGAAATCACAGGGCAAAACTTGTTTTAATTTACCTGTTCATGTGTTATAAAGAAGTGTGAACTTTCATCCAGAGCAAACAAAGAATGTCTAGACTATCAAATGAATTTTAACCCCAGGATAAGAAACATGCATTCACTATTTCAAGGATAATCTTAAATGACAGAAATCAGTGTGGCTAAGTCAGGATTATAGTCTTGAAAATATCCCGACCTTGACTCACTGAAAGAGAAATAATTACTCAGAAATGGAATCTCTAGTTATCACCAATAAATGTTTGAAGGGGGGATTTACTTTGAATGGGATAAATTTAACTGCTTGTCTCTGTAGATCCTCAGATTTCTGTAGAGCTGGGCTATTTTTGAAAAGTGGCCTTTGAAGATTTCTGCTTTAGGGTTTGTGATTCCCTAAATATCGACTACTTTTAAGACACTCAGAATACTGGCCTATGTATAATTCATTCATCTATTGAAATAATATTTATTGAGCAAATATTATATGGCAGAACCTATGCTAAGTATTAGAGATAAAAATGATAAATAAAAGAAATCTCATCTTTGAGAAACTTGCAGTCAGTTCAGCCGGCAAGATAATACACAGAAACTGAAATAATGGATATAACAGGATGAGACGTTGAAGAAAATGCTGACAGACGCCTTATTTTGTGAGTGTTGTACTATGATGAGTTCACCAGGGAAGAGTAAAACATATAGTAGCACAATCCCAGTATTATGTCTCTGAAAGACTTGGATTTCCTTTCTAGACCTTCCACAGTAGTGGGAGTAAACACCTTTCCTCTTCCTGGCAGCAATGTAAGAGGTGAAAGCAGATTCCACCAGGTGGAAGAGTGGGCTGGTGTTCAAGGTTAAAGTGGGGGACTGGCCCAGACCCAGGAGGCAGCTTCCCCCAGACTGAAAGGGGATAGTGGTTTGGAGGTTCTCAAGGCAGAGAGGCACTCTACTTATTTATATGCAGGAGAAGTGATGGCCAAGATGGTGGGGATCGTTGTGGGATGCTTATGGAAACTGGAAATGCAAGCGCTGCAGCTGGGCCTTGTGTCACAGAGTCTTTAGTCCATGGAGAGGACCCCTGAGAGGCACATCTCTTAGCCTACCCTGCTCCCCATAACATGGCAGTATGGACACACAGACAGCAAAGGACCCCAAATGGGCAGAACACTGATGACACTGTTGGTCCCATCCTCTGGGAACGACTTCAGCACAGAAATTGTATACATTCCTGTGCATGTTTGGGAACTCCACAGACATGACTGAGATTGAATTTCTTGCCTGAGGAATCTCCTGTTGGGGAGCAAATCCGTACCAGGTGGTGCAAACTAGATGCCCACAGGTACTACAAGTACCACAAAGGATTCTGGTGATGCAGTGGGCCTGATTTCACTAACATAAACCAGAAACTACCTGCCTTTCCAAGAGAGAGATTGCTACCCAGCTCCAACTGGTTATGACCATGTGGGAATGCTGGTAGAGTATAGTGAGAGCTCTGATTTTTCTGATTTGTTTTTAAGAGAAGCTGAAGATTTATGTAAACATCCTGAGTTTTAAGTATTGCAACTAATTCAAACTTTAAAATATTGTGTAGACCAAACAAATTTCACCTGTCATATTTGATCTAGAAATAGGTAATTTGCAACCTCTGGGCTACAAGGAGGATAACAAATTTTTAAAGTTTATTTATTTATTTTGAGAGACATAGAGAGTGGAGCACAACAGGGGGAGGGAAAGGGGGGAAGAGAGATTGAGAATCCCAAACAGGCTCTGGGCCGATAGCACAGAGCCCAGTTCGGGGCTCCAAACCATGACCGTAAGATCATGAACTGAGCTGAAATCAAGAGTCCAACCCTTATCCCCTTGAGCCACCAGGTACCCCTAAAATATTTTTTAAGTGTGGAAAGTTATGGGAAATGGGTAGATAAGTTAGATTTTTGAAATGGGAATAGGGGAATGGATGGGGCTTCTGATAAGATGCAAGATATCAGAAACAAGTAAAAAATGAAGCACCAAAATTCTTAACCTTATTTCTCATTCAATCAATATATACTGAGTACCCCCCTATATTAGGCACTGTGCTAACATTGGTAAAGATGTAGGTGAGTGTAAACAAGGGGGCTCTGCAGAGAAGAAAGCCTGTGTGCCTGGATGACAAAGTTCAAGGGGAAAGTGGTGAGAGGTGGCCAGAGAGGCTGGCAGGATCAGAGCCTAAAGTGCCCCATACAGAGGCCCTGCAGAAGAATTTGTATTAATCCTAAAGGCAATAGAAAATTAATGAAGGATTTTAAAAAGAGTTCCATGATCAGGTGTGAATATTCAAAGATCACTCAAGGTTAGAGTACAGAGCATAGAAAAGAAGGCAAAGTATGAAGCAGTACTATAATTCTGGTGAGAAAGACTGGCCAGGTAAAGCAGAAAGAAGTGATCTGAGAGTAGTGAATGGATTCAGACCATTTAGGAGATGGAAGGATGATAAAAGGTAATTGATGGGTAGAGAATGAAGGAGATAAAGGATTTAAGGTAACTTCTCCAAGCTTCTGATTTGGGGACTGTGTGAATGATGGCGCCATTCCCTGAGATAGTAAACTCTGGTACAAACAAACAAACAAAAAAGAAATAGGTTTAGGGGAAAAGTTCATTTGTTCTGCTAAATTTACTGTGCCAGAGAAACATCCAAATAGACATATGCACAGGCAATTGGGTGTATGGGCTATGAAGTTAAGAGGAAGATATTTAAGGAATGAGTAGAAAGGAAAAGATTATAAAGACACATAAGAAGGCCAGGGAGGCAAAAGAAGAATGAGATGTTTGTAGCTAGAAGGCAAGAGAAGAGAACTTTTATTTTAAGAGAGCAAAACAACTAAAATATCCTTGAGATTTCATGACAGTGTAGGACATTGGAATTTAGGCAAGAGTAGTTTCAGTGACCTGGAAGTTCAATAAGGCTTATCCTTATCCTTGGTAAAGTAATATAAACAGCAAATGTAGACAGTTCTTTAAAAAGTTAGGTTGTGAACAAGAAGGGTAAGGTTTCTTGGGCTTTGACCTAAAGGTAGCATTGGAATAAGGAAATGTGTGTGTGTGTGTGTGTGTGTGTGTGTGTGTAACAGACTTGAGCTTCTAGGTGTGGATAGAAAAGGAACAGGTAGAGAAAGACATATTGCAAATATGGGGGGGGAAGGTGAATGATAGATGGCACAAGCCCCAGGGAAGTGGTAGAGAGAGGTTCGGTGCGGACCGGAGGAAGAAAACGTGTCTCTTCCAGTACAAGAGATGCCAGTGGATGTGGAGACGTGGAGACAGTCAGAGGCACTTCATTCTCACACCTCTTTCCCTGTGAAAATGGGGAGCAAGATTATTAACTGAGAATGAGGAAGAACATGAGGAGCTGGAGACTGGGAGAGTGAGGGCAAGATTTGACAGCTCTTGTGAAGGATGAGGGTGAGAAAAACAATTCTGGGTGGTTTGAGGAGGACTGTTGAGGTTGGTGCTCATACATGTGTGGTGACACAGATCTATCACACTGTGACGCATCCTTGGCTGAGCTCAGTAGCCCAGGTAACTCCTATAGCATCAGGAGTGGGCAGCTGGGTTCCTCCAATGTTGGGATGTTGCCAGAGGATACGAAAAAAGGAGACTCTCAGGATGGGAATTTTGGAATCTCGGAGAAAAAGGAAGTAAAATCTTGGACTTTACAGTAGTCAATGGGGCCTCCATTAATAATAAAATCATAATATTTTAAAAATATTTATTCATTTATTTTCTGAGAGAGGGAAAGCACAAGTGGGGGTGGAGAGAGAGAGAGAGGGAAAGAGAGAGAATCCCAAGCTGAGATCCATCATCTGTGCTGATGACACAGAGCCTGATGCAGGGCTCAAAGTGAGATCATAAGTCAAATACTTAACCCACTGAGCCATCCAGGTGCCCCCATAATAATTTTTAAATTGTTATAATTATTACCACTTACACAATGCTTCCTGTGTCCTGGGCAATGTTCTGAACACTACACATAAATAACATAGCTATATGGCATCTGTACAAATATGTTCCCCATTTTACAGGCAAAGAAACCAAAGCACAGAAAATTTAATTAATTTGCCCAATGTTACACAGCTAATAAAAGAAGAGTTAGGACTTGAAGCCAGCAGTGTGGCTGGTAACATGTTTGTAATGGTCTCCATCCTTTGTCTGTCAGCAGATCTTTCTCTGAAATCCACACACAGGCTTTCTTTTCTACTCCAAACGAGAAACAAATGAGCCAGACTTGCTACAGTAGGATATGACCACATGCAGACATAGCCCGGAAATAGGGAGCAGAGTTGGGAGGTTCTCCATTCCATTTTTCTTTATTCTAAAATACTTAGATCAGATGTAAGACTTGGTGTTCCATCCCAGAAGGACTGGAAAGCATGCTTCTTTGAAAACCAGTATGTATGACAATTGAGGCTGCACCCCACCCTGACCAACACCGCCCTCCCTGTCCACACACGTGGGCAGTGCTGGTGAGCGTAGCATCTATCAATCCCTTAATGCTGTGGAACAGCCAGAAAGGATCACTGTCCGGAGTTTCCCTTCCTCCACTCCCAGACGCTCTAGCTCCCTGGTGGAGATTTAGTCCCTTGCCTTCAGTTAAAGTGTACACACTCTACTGAATCCTACCTAGTCATTTCCATCTCATTGTGAAAGTGGTTTCTGAACTCAGTCTTTAATAGATGGTTATAGATAACAAGGTCATGAAAGAGAAAGAAAAGAGGAGCGTAGAATGGGCAAAACACTGTGCCTACTTAAATTTTATCTTCCATCTGGGGCGCACGGGTGGTTTAGTCGGTTGAGCGTCCGACTTTTGCTCAGGTCATGATCTCGCGGTTCGTGGGTTCGAGCCCCGCGTCGGGCTCTGTGCTGACTGCCAGCTCGGAGCCTGGAGCCTGTTTCAGTCTGTGACTCCCTCTCTCTCTGACCCTCCCCTGCTCATGCTGTCTCTCTCTCTCTCCTATAAATAAATAAAAACATTAAAAAAAATTTAAATTTTATCTTCCATCTAATGGCCACCATAGGGCTTATAGTTACAGAAAAGTTAGATTAAACTATTCAGACCAACTCTAGGACTTAATCTGGACTGCAATTCACTCCTAAATTAAAGAATTTTTAGAATGAATGTATTTCCAGTGTTTTAGACAATGGAATCTTGCCTGGTCTTTTTTTTTTTTTTTAAGTACATGTAAAATAGCATTTTTTATAAAGTGTGGTTTCTTTGAGGTCTTTAAAAAGACTCCAGCTGTATAGAAATATCTCATTAGTGACAAAGACAAAGCAAGCTTTTTTTGCTTTGTTTGATCTAACAATGGAGGACTCATCACACACCGGTGCCTCGCGTGCTTACAATGGATTGTATAAGTTGGGCATTTTGTTATCACTCCTTAAACATTTCCTCCTCCTAGCATTTGTCCAGGTGATCAGCTTTCCTTCCAAAGTCACAAAATACAATATGAGTTGAACATCTGGCTCATAAAAGTTCTTTAGAAGGCAAAGCAGAATGCCTCTTCAGACAAAGAAAGATGCAGAAGAAAGTATACCCGAGGATTCCTACTAGATATGGCTTGGGGACTCATCTTCATTGAAAACTGGAAAATTCTTGTCTTTCCAGGTTACTCAGCTACCTGGTATTGTCAGCAGAAGTATTCACAAACTAACCATTCACCCACACAAAAGACTGAATGCACTTCACTGTGCCCTAAGCATGCAGTCCAGAAAGGGTCAACAAGTATTTAAAGCAAACTATCCAGCTGGGTGAAGTTGCTATTGACACAATAACCCTCTAAAAGATATGACAAAAATATAAAGCTCAGAAAGCAAGAAAGAAAAGGTTGAAGCTGGGGTGCCTGGGTGGCTCAGTCGGTTAAGCTTCCAGCTCTTGATTTCGGCTCAGGTCATGATCTCACGGTTTGTGGGTTCAAGCCCCACTTCAGGCTCTGTGCTGACAGCTCAGAGCCTTGAGCCTGCTTTGTAATCTGTCTCCCTCTCTCTGCCCCTCCCTCACTCCTACTCTGTCTCTCTCTCAAAAATAAATAAAACATTAAAAAGCAAATAAAAGAGGGGCGCCCGGGTGGCTCAGTTGGTTGGGCATCCGACTTCTGCTCAGGTCATGATCTCACAGTTGGTGGGTTCAAGCCCCGCTTTGAGCTCTGTGCTGACACCTAGCTCAGGGCCTGGAGCCTCTCTTTGGATTCTATATCTCCCTCTCTCTCTGACCCTTCCCTGCTCATGCTCTCTATCTCTCTCTCAAAAATCAATAAAAGACATTTAAAAAAAATTTTTTTTAAATCAACAACTGGGTCTCTTTTGCCTTAGACAAGGCCTTGCACTAATTGGGCCCTAAATAATTTGTTGAATTCTTTAAAGACCAAATTATCTAGCCTAAACCGTTCTATAAATTACCCATGAAATAACAGTAAAAAACACACATTGAAATATGTTATTATTAAGATTTGGGCTCCAAATAAATAGCTTATTAAAGTGTATCTTTTCCTCAGGTTTGTCCATGTTTTAATAGACACATAATTTACCTCAAGTCTTCTGTTCCAGCAGGAAAGAAACAAAATGATCTTTTCCCTTAGGTAAGGCCTTCCAGAAGGATACATTTTCTCCAGAATTATTTAGTAAATTTCTAACCTGTTGGGTTCAAATCTTGGACACCCAATTTAGCCAGGAAGGAAAAACTATTGCCTCAATAATTAAAAGGGGGGGAACCAAAAACTCAGGCCCTTATTGCCCAATAAACTTCCAAGCTGTGTGACAAACAGATATCGAACAAACACCAAGCCTGAGAGAAATCCAATAGCATCCACTTCGAGAAAAAGCTAGTCTCAGGGGAGGACAATTATCAAATGACCAGCGCTTACCTCTTGGTTATTTAGTGCAGTCAAGTACAAACGCACCTCTGAGATTTCCTGATGCTTCTTCAGTGCTCACCCGTAGCTTTTGACTTGGCCCTCTGAAATTTTCAGAGGCACTAACATTCACAGATGTCTTTGCTCTGCTTTAGCAACTTCATAAACACACCTTGGTTTCTTTCTCTCTTTCTTCCTTCCTTCCCGTCCTTCGCCTTTCTTTCTGTTTATTTTGATGGCTCAAGGGCTAAAACTACACAGGAAGCAGAGACATATCAAAAAAAGGAAAATTTGAGAAGAGTTTAATAAAGGAGTTATTAACAAAAGTAGCAAAAGCACAAGGAATAGCATCAGTGGGACTCACCACCCCTAGACCTGAAGGAACAGGGTAGGCAGGAATTGGTGAGACCAGGTGGGCTATGTAGGCAGGGCCTCCTGACAGCAATTTAGACCTCTTATCACTTTTTGGGGACTCCACAGGGACGGAACAGCCCCATAAATACCTGATTCCTACAGCTTCCTTCTTCTGCTTCCTATTGACCTAACACAACTGGAAGCCAGAGGGCAAAGGAACCTGTTAACATGTTCAGTACAGATCAGACTCCAAAGGAACAGAGCAGGGTAGAAAGAGATAGAAGTGAATCTGGATAAATATAAGGGTAAATATAAGACATCCAGTGTGGTACTAAATCCCTGGCTCCCACATTTAATTTCTAGCTTCATGACATAATTAAGATGTCTCTAAGCCCAATTTTTCCCTCCCTCAATTAGATTTCAAGGCATCTTTATTGTTCTGTCTGCTGACTGTATGGTCTATTTTATTTTAATTTCATAGACTTTGATTGCCTACTTTCCAAACTCTATGATTATTTCAAAAGTCACAGACCAGAGTGATCATTTAGAAAACCAGTCTGGTATTTAATATCAGACAGACAATGACGGGTATTCAAATACTCACTCTTAGCACTTTAAATATCTAAGGTTTACTTCAACACACACACACACACACACACACACACACACACATTTTTTTTTCCTAGAGCCTATACTAAAAGAGTAAAAACTAAAATCCCTCAGTCAGAAGCTCAGCTAAAGGACTACTTCTCCTAACGTTAACAACATAGTCATCTTTGTTCTAAAATTCATTCAGTGTGGTTTATACTCCTTCTGCAGTAGGGGCTTCAATCTGGAATGATACATACAATTTAAGCTTAGAAACCAGAAAGAACATTTTACTTGGAAAGTTTTTACATTGGGCACCTCTCTTCCCTGCTCCGACAGCATAACACAGGCAGAGATTCTGCTCTGCTCCACCACATCCCACCCTCGCATGGCCATAGTAAAATTTCCCCCAGTTCAGGTTTCCTAGGAGAGCCATCAGCTAATGATATCTAGCCAGAGAATCTTTTTAGTTTTAAACACAAAATTACTTCAAGTCACACACAGGTCATATTTGCAGTATGCATCCGTTTATATGAGTGCATTTTCAATAAAAACTCCACGTCCTTCAGGCCAGCTATTCTAGATACCATATTTTCCAAGAGAAAAAATAATCATGGTAGATACAACCACCTGGGCAGGTGCTTCTCTCCAGCACTCCACATCCAAAGCAGCCATGACTGAAGGCAGATGCCAGTGAATGTCTCAAGACAAGTGAAGGTCAATACATGGAGACCCTTGAGGAGCAGACATTTGATACTATCTCTTAATTTGTCCCAAACCAAAGTTTCTTGAAAGTAATTTAAGAACTATCTAGTCCACAATAACACCAGGAAAAAGGAGTCATGAGCTCTTCCACACAAACTCTTTTTTATATGTATCTATCTATATCTGTATCTATATCTATATCTATATCTGTATCTATATCTATATCTAGTACCCATCACAGGCTCCAGTTACACTGTACTTAGAGTTAATGCTACTTCAGACATGTCCATGTTTGATCAAGAATATCTGTAAGGTATGGTAAGGATTCTAAATGTCTCCCATGATTATACTTGTTTGTTAATGAATTGTGTATGTTGTATTAAATATTCCTTAACATCTACTCTTGCTCCATATGTCAGGAAGCAAACTTTGGTCAAAAGCAATACAATTCTGACCTCCTGGTACACTGGCTTAATTATCTTTGTCTATTATTTGACCCCGTTTTTAGGTAATCAGATAATAAGCATTTTTAGGTCCACCATGTGCAGTGCAATGTGATAAAAAGAAATGAGGCTTAGGGAGGGTGCCTGACAGGAACCCTCTGGTCCAGAGAAGCAGCCAGCCTTGGAGACCCCCACATGGAAGGAGCAGGGAAATAAATACCTGACCTCACTGCCTTCCCTCTACTTGGTTTGAATCCCATTTTCTCTACTTATCAGCCATATGGTCTTGGGCAAATTTATTAGCCTCTCTTAACCTTGATCTTTTTTTGTGTGTGCAAATTTGGGATGGTGATAAAAAATCTATTCTACTAGGTTGCTGTGAATGTTGCTGATTACATGAAATTATAAATCTCTTGGGATGTGACCTATAATACTTATTAAATAAACAATAGCTTCCATCCCTCTTCCCTCCCTTCCCCACTCCACTGAGCCAGGTAAAAGCAGCACCTGCAAATAAACTAGGAGTAACAGAATTTTATCCTTCAAAAGGATCCTGGCTGTCACATCTCCTCACTTCCCAGCAGGGACCCTCTCTCCATCATCCCATCTTTGCCTTTCCTATGCAGAACTCATTTTGAGAGTAAAGTCACTCGGGGTGCCTGGGTGGCTCAGTCAGTTAAGCATCTGACTCTTGACTTCAGCTCAGGTTGTGATCTCACAGTTTGTGAGTTTGAGCCACGTGTTGGGCTCTGAACTGATCATGTGGAGCGTGCTTGGGATTCTCTTTCTCCTTTTCACTCTGCCCCGTGTTCACTCTCTCAAAATAAATAAATGAACTTAAAAAATAAAATAAAGTCACTCATTCAGCTCTTATATAACTCTGTTAAAAAGTTGTTTCTCATTGTGAGCAGAAATCTATCTTCAGAAAACTTTCACTTTCTATACATACAATGTCTAATTCTGTTGTGTTATGGAAACGCTTCTGGGTTCAGAATGAGAAGCTGTGAGGTTTAGACACAAGCCCCATCCAGACACAAGATAGTTTTGTGACCTGAATAAACAAATCAACTTCCCTGGACCTCAACTGATCTAGGAAATAGGGACAATAACACCTTCCCAGATTCCTTCTGGTGGGTCTTATGGATACCACTTGACAGCTCTTTCATGCTCCTCCTCACTGGCCACGCTTCAACATTTCTCCAAATGACAGAACCTTCATTTCTTTTCGCAGTTCTTCATTTGGAAATGTCAAAGGACAAGGAATATTATATAATAGGATCTGATGAAGAACAAAGTGCTTAACAAAAAGTAACAGTGAGCAAGAGCCTCCCAGACAATGGACAATATGGGAAAAGTTCCGACTATAGGCTCTGTGCTGACTGCCAGCTCAGAGCCTGGAGCCCGTTTCAGAGTCTGTGTCTCCCTCTCTCTCTGACCCTCCCCTGCTCACACTGTCTCTCTCTCTCTCTCTCCTAGAAGTAAATGAAACATTAAAAAAAAAAATAAGCACTCAGGTCAAAGGGGAGATGGTCCCAATTTTATTAAGGAAGTAGCGTGCCCTCCTCAGAGTGTGGCTGATTTGGGGAAGAAATTGGAATCCAGCTAAAAAGTTTAAGTGAGATACAATAGAAAATAAGATATTTGGGGTGCCTGGGTGGCTCAGTTGGTTAAGCATCCAACTCTTGATTTCGGCTCAGGTCATGATCTCATGGTTTGTGAGTCGAGCCCTGTGTGGATCTATGCACTGACAGCACAGAGCCTGCTTGGGATTCTCTATCTCCCTCTCTCTCTGCCCCTTCCCTACCCCTCAGAATAAATAAACTTAAAAAAAAGAAAATAGGGACATTCTAAAAGTTTGAAGCCAGAGAAGAAACATAATAAAAGTACCTAACAAAAGTGTTATCTCCTTAAAGGAAGAGAACCTGGCCCCTGGCTCCTGGCCAAGACTGCAGTAAGGATGAGAAATATGAAAGTTTAGAGTTAGAGATGCCAAATGTTTTTCGGGCAGTAATGTGTGTGTGAGCCGATGGAAGCCCACATTGGTGGGGTGGTCATGAAACAAGTGGATAAATACACACATGAGACAGTCTGAAGGAACATCTGATGGGGTGAGAACTTTCTAGATGGAGGAGAAAGCAAGATGAAGAGTGAGAGTCAATTCTATGATTTCATATCCACACACCTGGGAGACTATGGGGGCTTGAACCAGAGGCAGGAAAGTGAGAGGAAGATTTTTGTGGAGTCCAGAGCAGAGATACCAGTTTACGAGTCATGTGTGCAGCGCTAATAGCCACAGGGGAGGTAAAGCATGGTGGATGCCACTCTCCAAGAGAGCAGAGACACATGGGAGCAGATGTCCAGTCTGCCTCCTGTAGCACACTGACTTAGTTTATTATGGTTTATTTATCATCCTTGAGTGACAGTACTTTTTCTGTATCTTCATCATTTCACTCCTACAGTTTACGAGTCTGTGTGACATGGTAGTTATTTATGTATATCTTGTCCTTAACAGACTATAAGCTCTTTGAGAGCCGGGATCATGTCTAACCTTTCTTGATATCCTCCAGTATGCCTAGCAAAGTGTTTACACACAATAAGTGCTAGTCAATATTTTGAATAAATGATGAGCCCGTTTGGCTGTATGTTTGATGAGATCTTTTACTAAAAACGCAAAGTGGGCAAATCAGCATTGTAAGTTTGATTTGAAACCTGTCACCTCTACTCCAGGCACACAACAATGAGATAACATAAGAAAAGAATATTTTTTTTAATTAATTAGTTTATTTTTGAGAGAGAGAAAGAGAAAGAGAGAATGTAAGAGCAAGTAGGGGAGGGTCAGAGAAGGAGTAAGAGAGAAAGAATCCCAGGCAGGCCCTACACTGTCAGCACAGAGACCAATGTGGGGCTCAAACTCACAAAACACGAGATCACGACCTCACCTAAAGTCAAGAGTCATACACTTAACCCACTAAGCCACCCAGGTGCCCTTGAAAAGAATATTTAAAAGGGACGTCAAGCCTGGGACTCCTGGCTGGCTCAGTAGGTGGAACACATGACTCTTGATCTCAGGGTTGTAAGTTTGTGACCCATATTGGATGGGTGTAGAGGTTACTTAAAAATAAAATCTTAAAAAAAAAAAAAAGACAGGTCAAAACTTTTCTTAGATAAGAGATGAAATTCAAAGCAGTGACCCAGGAGCCAAGGTCTGGGTGTACAAGCAGCCAGAGGCAGCCAGAGATCAACCCCTGTTCCGCAATAGGGCCAAAAGGGTTCCACACCAGGCTGAGATGATCCAGTGCTCCTTTTATGTATGACAGCATAACAAGCTATCCGCAAATGCAGTGCTATAAAGCAAAACCATTTTATTATGCTTGTGGGTTCTATGGGTTGGGAATTCAGAAAGGGCAAAGGAAACCACGTTCTCTGCTCCATGGTATCTGAGGCATCACCTGGGACAGCTCACACAAGAGGGAGTGATCAGAATGGCTGGTGGTAGGAACAGATGGGGCTGGAGAAGCCATTTTCAAGATGGCTTCTTGACTCACATGTCTGGAGCCCAAGCTGGACTGACTAAAGAACAAAAAGTAAGGAAAGTAATGAGATGTGGGAAGAAATGAGAAAAGAGAGACAAAATTACAAGTGTTAGTAAGAATGTAGGAAAATGAGATCTACCACAGGTGGAGGTTTGAACTAGTCAAATCCCTTGGAATTAGGAATTTATGAATTATCTAGCATAAGTAGATAAAAATTCATATCCCTGGTAAACCAGCAATTCCACCTGTAGGCAAAGATCTTAGAACTTCCCTTTCATTTACAAGGTATCTACCATACTAATTAGATGTTGTTGTGGAACAAAGACCACACCATCTCCATGGCATTCAAGAAGAACCATGTATTGGGCTCATGCATCTGTAGGTTGGGTGGAGATTAGCTGAGGTAGGTGACTTTGTTCCCATTAGCTGGAGAGGTTCACACCCTTGTGGGGTCAGCTGAGAGATGCTGGACTCAACCAGGCAGCCCAGCTCTGACCTACTTGGACCATCTTCCTCCTTGGTCTAGTGAGTGGTTTAGGCATGTTCTCATGGTAATGACAGAGATGTAAGAACAGCAACCCAACCACACAGTTTCTTTCCAAGTCTTTGATCACATTATGCCTACTAACATTCCACTGGACAAAGCAAGTCACAGAGCCAAACAGAAAAATACACTTTAGCGGGAGTAACTGCAAAGTCATCTGGCAAAGGACATGGTTTTGGGGATCAGAGAAGAATTGAGCCTATTTTTTTAATGTTTATTTATTTTGAGAGAGAGAGAGAACTCATGTGGTGGGGGGCAGGCAGAGAGAGGGAGAGAGAGAAAGAATCCCAAGCACTATCAGTGCAGAGCCCAATGCAGGGCTTGAGCCCACAAACTGTGAGATCATGACCTGAGCTGAAATCAAGAGTCAGACACTTAACCAAGTGAGCCACCCAGGCACCCCTAGAATTGAGTCTATGAATGCAATCTACCACATTCATTGCAAAGTTATTTGTAATAGGATTAAAAGAATCTAAATTTTCATCAGAAACAGGGAATGGGTAAGTAGATTGTGGTGTTTCCACCCATCGGAGCAATGTATAGTAATAAAAATAAACCAGGGCTACCTATATCAACATGCATAAATATCAAAAACAAAATGTCGATTGAAAAAAAGCAAGTTGTAGGATGAAATGTGGAGCCTAAAACCATTTATGGCAGGTTTTTAAAAGCTCCAGACTGTGATACATATTTCTTACAGATATATACACACACAGTAAAATGATAAAACATGGATAAGAAGATTGACCTAAGCCTCAAGATAGTGATTACCTCTGGAGAAAAATGGAGATAAAATGGGATCCTGGAGAGAGACAAAGAGGGCTTCAGCAATATCTGTGACATTACTTTTCTGATATAAAAGATATGAAGCAAGTATGGGAAAATATTAATATCTGCTAAATCTGAATGCTGAATGACAGATGTGTCTTCTATTTGTCTGGAGATTTGGTGAGGAAAGGGTTACAAAGAGCCAAACAAATAGTTTTGGGGCCCTGGGATAAAAACCAGAGTTCCCTACAAAACATGAGAAGATTCTTCCCACCCTTTATGCTGGTTCTACTCCCTGCCAACATTTTAAAACTGTTTCAGATAAGGCTGCAAAGCAAATTGGACCAAAAAAGATTACCAAGAATGAGCAAACTCCATTTACCTCATTCTGATCACTTGTGGGATTTGGTTTTAAATCCCAGACACACAAACTGCTGCTTGTTTTTGTGACATGTTCGGCTGCTTCATGAGTCAGCAAATCGAGTGACTAGGACAGAGTCAAGGTGCCTTTATGGAGAGGACTGAGCTTAGAGGGACTTATTTCACTCACTTTTTTTTTTCTTTTTAAATTAATTGTTTCTTAGAAGCCCTCAGAGTCTCTTTCTATTCCTGGGGAAAGGAAAGGACTGTTATGGAAAGAAAATGACACCCAAATTTTGTTAGCAAATATTAGGACAATTTTAAGTCCTGGCAAGGAGAAACTGCCAGTTTGTCTGGAAGCATATAGAAGTGTTGATGTGAGATTGCAAAGAAGGACTGCAAAGTCCTTCACTTTGAACTTCTGAGTAAAGCAAAAGTCAGAAAGAGAACATTGATGTTTAAGTAATATAAGGTCTGACTCATTTTTCCCTGTAGAGCTAAATTTATTGTCATTTTTATTTTCACTGTGATATTTCACTCTAAAGATGTTGGTTTGGAATTGAAATGTACATGCATATGAAAAAGCATATAAAAATTGCACAAGTACAATGTAGCTTTTCTTGATGGACTCTGCTGTTGATCCATGGATGGCTGTGTTAGTGTGTATTAATGGTAAACAGATGACATGTCTTTAAAATAGCTGCTTAATTGAAGAAAATAGGATTGGTGGATGCAAGGCCATGAAGGGGCTAGCCGGCATATTTTCCAGAAGCACTCAACCCAAAATGAATATATCTGCCTATTTGCAATGTTACAGTCAACATTAATCTGAACGGTTTCTCAATGGAATAATTTTAGAGTTATTAGCTGTGATTTTTGAAGTTGTTTATGGTGGTTATTAATAAAGAAAAATCTCTCATCCCTCTTCTTACACCCCTCTGGAATTATTTACTATAGAGCTCGACTTCCAAAGACCCACTTGAATTTTTCCACTTCTCCCCAACTTTTATCCAAGCCAACCTCCTCTCACACGTAACAATTTGTTCTCCCCATAGCCACTCTGGCCTCATATTTCTATCTGTTCTCGTATGGAGAACAGCAAAAGGAATCTTTCTAAAATATAAAACAGGCCGTGCAGTTTCCTCCTTGAAAATCTTTCCTTCACTTGCTTCCTATTGCCTTTAAAATTCATAACATGGCCTGGAAGATCCCATCTCCCGCTTTTGACTCTACTCATGCTGCTCCCTGCTTCCTCCAGATACTCCTGCCACTGTGTGGTTTTTATTTTCAATCCAAGTTATAATACACTTATAGAAGAAAAAAAATTTCTGTGAAGTTCATAATGGCCCCATCTGAAGAAATGTCACATGCCTCTCCACCCATAACTTCCATCTCCACTTAAACCTTTCAGCTGATTCTTTGGAATTTTGTGCCCACATCTCTAAATACCATACTTTTAAGGCTTTATTTATTTATTTATTTATTTATTTATTTATTTATTTATTTATTTTTACTTACTTAGTTTTAAGTAACCTCAAAGCCCGATGTGGGGCTTGAACTTACCACCCCAAGAGTTGCACACTCTACTGTCTGAACCTGCCAGACACCCTTTATTTTTTGTCTTTATTTTATTTTTTATTTATTATTCACTTTTAAGAACATTTTTTTAAGTAACCTCTTCACCCAACGTGAGGCTTAAACTCACAACCCTGAGATCAAGAACTGCATGCTCCACTGACCAAGCCAGCCAGGTGTCCCCTATTTTCTTGTAAGCATAGTACTCTATTGAGTTCTTAATATGCAAGGTAAGAATTCATTCTTTGTGGCTGTTCTCAGGTCTTCCCCCAACAGCACCCTTCCCATTCCCTTGTCTTCCTAACACAGTTACCTGATCCTTGCAGTTAGAAAATACTCTGTGTTTACATTATTGGGGCTATGTAAACATTTTCACAGCTGAACAAAATTGTATTAAAGATCACTCTTCCTTTCCTGAATAAAGTTTACTTTCCTTAGAGTTAATAATTGTCATTTTTGGGGCACCTGGGTAGCTTGGTCAGTTAAGCATTGGACTTCGGCTCAGGTCATGATCTCATAGCTCATGGTTTCGAGCCCTGCGATGGGCTCTGTGCTGACAGCTCAGAGTCTGAGGCCTGCTTAGATTCTGTCTCCTGCTCTCTCTGCCCCTCCCCTGCTCACGCCCTGTCTCTCTCTGTCCCCCAAATTGAAGAAAAATACTTAAAATTTTTTTAAATGTCATTTTTTCCCATTGGCCTGATTTTCTTATCACTAAGTCAGCCCCACACTCCCCCTCAGGTGTGTAAACATCTTTTCCATACTCTCAAACAATTAAGTTCATGACAATGGCTATATAAGACATCTCCCTTGCCTGGACTCCTACATCTGATGAGCAACTATCATCCTGGGTTCTCCCTTTAGTCTCATTCAGGAGAAATCTTCAGTAATTTCAGGAAAAAGCAAAGTAAGTGCATGTATCCCATTTGCCATCTTTATCTACACTTCCAGCTTTCTTTCAGATCCTTACTCAGAAGGCCCCTCAGGGCCTTCATACATGCTGTTCTCTCTTCCTCAAATTTCTTTCCTGGTCTTTGCCTAATCTCTTCTCATCCCTTAGATCTTAGCTGAAAAGTCACTTTTAAGCACCATTCCCTGATTTCCCAGCCAGTCATCCTCAGTATTCTTTTTCTTAACATCCTATACTTTGCCTTCATACCACTTATTGCAAGTGTTAATGCAGTGTGATAATAACTTGAAATATTAGTTTTTTCCCTCCACACCTTATACATGACCTTTCCCCTAATCCATTTATTCAAGGACAAGTAGGATTTTTATAGAGGGAATGCCAAAACCAAGAAACATTCCAATAGAAGCTTGTAAGAATTCAAAGGGCAGGTCATGAGGATGCAGGTGGAGACTAGAACTGATGCTGTAATCTGAGGACCAGGTAAAGAGGAAAAAGAGAGCTAACATCAGGACACTGCCAAGGCTTATCCTTGGTCAGCACCAGGGAGTCCCCAGAGGAGGCAGCAGCAAACAGTCAGGAGTGTACTTCAAATATTTGGCAATCTGATGCTAATATTCACTAGTATATAAGACAATATATAAATCAAGACTCAAAAAGATTCCCTTATTGTTGAAGTTATCTAACTTAGAATATGAAACTGTTTGCCATGAACACAAGTTATAGTATGAGTCAGTCATTAACACATTGTAACAATTGCCAAAGCATTTGTTGGGTTGTAACAATTGGTGTGCTTCTGTGTTTGATGCAGCTGTCAGTATCTGGGGAAGATTCTCCAGGCACCCCACGCCACCTCCCCTGGGCCTCCTTCTGATTTCAGCTGCAGCTGAGGTAGTTGGCTTCCATGCACATCATCAGCATCCAAACACAAGTGTCTGCTGATCTCTTCACTTTTCTGCCTGGTGCTTTCTCCAAAGCCACAGGAGTTCACCCAACCCTTGTGCAGACACAGCCTGGAAGTATCCAAGAGTAAACACCCCAGGGGCCAACTTCAGACAGTGGTAACCAGGCATCAATGGAAAACAGTGCCTCCAGACTCCCATCCTTTGGGAAGACAACTTTGAAGTCTGTTCTCCATGGTTTCTCACAGGGTCCCTAATAGGATCTGGTCCCAGTTGTCCACAGTGAAAACCAGTATAGTAACATCTCATCTGTTGACATCCCTTCCTGCCCCATCTCATTCCTACACCCATACTGCTTTCTGGGATCAACTTCCAAATGTACTCCCTGTACATTTGTACATTTGCAGTATCTTTGTCTCAGGCTCTGCTTTGGAGAGAAACCCAAACTAACATGCCCTCTGAATTATTTCCTGGAATGAGTCATGGTTTGATACTGGGTACTGTAGCAAAGCCTTTCAATGACATCCCTCTTGCAATGATAATCATTAGGTGACCAGAGATCCTGTGAGGACCTGAGTGATGGTTCACGCAGTGGCCCTATCTCAGCTCAGCTATGGTGTGCTGCAATCCCCAGGAAGACTTTAAAAATTGGAATGATGGATATGTTCATTAACAGGATGGAAGGAAGCCTCTCACAATGTGTGTGTGTGTGTGTGTGTGTGTGTGTGTGTGTGTGTGTGTGTGTGTGTGTGTGTGAATTATACCTCAAAAAAGCAGACATTTTTAAAAAAAGACTTTAGAACCTGGAGGCAACTTTCTAACACCTGAAATAAATAACCTAAAATCCAAAGCAGTTTCCAATAATCTGCACTCAAAGCCAGACAAAAGTCTCAGTACTGCAATGCATGGGGTCTCTGTGATAAACCACATGTTCTGAGATGTGCATGCTGTAGTTACTTTTATAATTCTTCCCAACTGGTGTGAAAATATTCCCATATTTTAGTAGCCAGTGCAGTCATGTTAGTGGACCTGCCAATGATCAGTCGTGCCTGCAGACTTTTATCTCCATTCCAGAACAGGCCTGCAAAGGCCTATAGATAATCCAGGAGATCACCTCTCCATTCCTCAGACTTTGTTAAGCCCTGTCCAAATGTCAACAAGTGGAATTCACCCTCCCCAGTGGAATGCAATGCCCCTTCAAAAATACAAGTCCAGGCCGTGTGCCAGTTTTCTGCTGCTGTGTGAAAAACATCCCGAAACCTATGACTTAAAACATTTATGACAATTTCCAATGGTTCTGAGGATTGACTAGTCTCAGCTGAGTAGTTCTCACTTGGGGTTCCTTCAGGGGGTTGCAGTAGAATGTCAGCTGGGGCTGGTCATCCAAAAGCTTGACTGGGTGGGACATCCAAAGTGGCTTCTTCACCATCTTCATATCTATTCCCTAGCCTGGGATGTCTGGAAGAACTGGAGATTGTCCAAGCATTTTTCTCCCTACATGGCCTCTCCATATACCAGCTCGGGCTTTCCTGCAGCATGGTGAACTCAGGTAAATGGCTGGTTTATCTTACAGCAAGGCTTCCAAGAGACTAGGTGAAAGGTTTCTTCTGACCTGGTCTAAAAGCTACACCATGTAAATTCTGCCATATTCTCTGGCTTAAACGCAGTTTATAGGTTAGCCAGATTTAAGGAGACAGGATGACTAAAACAATCTGAATCCTGGGAAGCCCAATTCACTGGGGCTATCTTATAGAGACTACCTACCACAGGCCTGGATATTAGAGGGGGTGAGTGGTAGTGAGTGGTCTTACTTGGGTAAGACCAGACAATAGTCAAGCCCACCACTTTGCTTACATATCTATTTGTTTGTGTGATCATGTGTTTAATTAATTGTATCAAGACCAGGGGTTGGCAAACTTTTTCTGCAAAGGACCCAGTAAGCTCTGTGGTCCATGCATCTGTCGTACTTATTCAACTGTTGCCCTGCTAGTGTGAAAGCAACCAGAAACATGATGCAAATAAGTGGGTGGGTGGGGCTATAGAAAATAAAATTTATTTATGAACACTAAAATTTGAATTTCTTATCATTTTTGGAAGAGAAAGAGAAAACGTGTATAAGTGAATGGGGGAGGAGCAGAGGCAGAGGGAGAGAGAGAATCTTAAACAGTTTCCAGTTTCCATGCCCAGTGCAGAGTTGGACCTGGGACTTAATCCCACAACTATAAGATTATGACCTGAGCCGAAATCAAGGGTCAGATGTTTAACCTACTAGCCATCCAGGCACCCTTTTTATATATGTATGTATATAATATATATTGTATATATATAATTTTTATAGTTTTCAGCTATCACAAAATATTGCACTTCTTTGATTATTTTTTCAAGCATTTACATATGTGAAAACCATTCTTAGTTGGCAGGTAGAACAGAAATAGGCAGCAGGCCAGATTTAGCCCATGGGCTATAATTTGCCAACCCCTGGTCTAGACTCAGGCAGGGACTGTGTCTGCCTTATCCACCCGTATAAACCCTGTATTTAGTACATCATAGCAGTGCTCAATAAATATTTATTGAATGAATAGTTGATTTATAAACAAATTATAAAGTCCTGAAATAAGAATTTCTCTAAAAAGCCTTTAGTGTTCACCTCAACATCAATCTCCTCCACTTAAAACCTTGGTCAAAAATTACATTTGCAGCCTTATTGACATTTTCCTGGAAATATAGCAGGATCAGTACACCCAAGTCTCACTTACCCATGCTAAATGTGCCAGAGTACCTTGAATAATCTGAGATTTCAATACTAAAGAGTGATGGAGGTTTATTGCCTTCTCAGCTTCTCGGAGAGATGCAAGCACAAACCATGAATCAGTGGTATCATAAGTCCTGAGCCACACATTGCTATTAAGTGCTAGCAATATGACACCATAGAATCCTAGAATTGCCAAAAGTTGTCCTGGAGACTCTTGCTCACATCGGCTCATTTTCCAGCCATCCTGCTGGACATCCCTGCCATTGATGCCCTAACGGCAAGACCTCGTGCCAAACCCATGGCTTTCCCTTTCAGCATTCCAACCTGCTCCTCCTCCTTCCTTGTTTCTTCCTGACTTCCTTGCTTCTATTAAGGGCACAATCAGTCCCCAGTCCTTGGGGCTCAAAACTTTGGAATTTCCTTTTTCCTCTTCCTCTCCCCCATTATCCCATCTTCTCATTGCTATGGGCCCAATTTAGATCCTATTAATTCTTGTCTAGACTCTAGGCTAATGTAATCTCTTAATCCCCCTACCTCCCATCCCCCTCCCATCTCCACTCACGTGCACACACCTTTGTCTCTTCCACCTCCAATGCAATTTCTAGATGCTAAACTAGGAGTCACTCACAAATGATACTTAATACTTATTGCTTTACTTCATAATTATTTGAGTAGCAATCTTCTTAAAGTATAAATTTGATCATGTCCCTTGCCTGCTCCAAAAGTGTTAATGATTGCTCATTGCCAATCAAATTAAACAACCTCCTTGGCCTAACATTCAAGTGCTTCTAACAAAACTTTCTAGCCTCATCCATCATAGAGAGCCTACTTTTTTGGCAAAGTGGGGGTGGAAGAGACTGCCTGTCTCCCAGTATGTATTCTTTCCAGTTTCCTTAGAAATAGCACTCTAGATTCTTTATACGGGCACAGGGCCACTACATTTTCCAGCCTGCTTTGCAGTTAAGCATGCCCATTTAAACAAAGTCCTGGCAAATAGGATATAAGCAGAAATGTTGTGCGCATCTTGTGAGAAGTATCTTTAAATGGTAGAGGGTGCACTTTTTTCCCATTTTTTCTATCTAGTTGGGCAGAATGTGGATGTGATGGCTGGACCTGGACTACCATCTAGGCTGCAAGCTAGAAGCCACTGATGAAGGATGGCAACATAACATGATGGAAAGAGCCTGGGTCTTTGATGTTCATGGTCATCCTACCAACCCTAAACTCTCAACTCCTTTGTATGAGAGAGAAATAAGCTTCTATCTTACTTAAGCCATGGTTATTTTATTGTGTGTTCTTTTGTTTTATTGCTTGCAGGCAAGCCTAATCATGAGGGATATCAGGGGTTACTCCTTATTTTCTCAGAACTTATCATTTTTGCCTCCAGGCCTCCCTATTGTCAGTGTTCCCTCTGCCCATTGTACCCACCATTTTTATATCCCCATTCCCTCTGCTATGCATATCTCTACCTTTATTATCTACCCATTGTCAAGGCTCATCTCCAATGTCTTCTCCATGAGGCCTTTCCTAATTCTTCAGTCACTGGATTCTCCCACTCCTTAGATTCCTCCAGAACTTTTATTCCCTTATTCAATATCTTCCCTCAGGGTGGTCATCTGTAAATGAATCTTACCCCATAACCCTCCTTTTCTATGCGAGGGCAGATAATTACCTACAAGAAGTAAATATTTGTTGAAACACATTTTGGGTGTTTCTCCAGCTCACAGAGACTCTCCTTTCTCTGGGAACTGCCACTGCTACACTCCCACTCCCATAACCACCCCCATCACATTTCACTATGTGAATGACCATGGCCCTGGCTGCCTGGACAAGCAATAGACACCTACCTCTTAGCTGAGCCAGTCAGAGTATCTCATTTGAGAAATGGAAGTAGAATTCTGAGGCAGCATGTAAACTTGAGAGCTATGGGCAACCATGTTCTACTATAAAAGCTGGAGAAGTGATAAATGTCAGTCTGTGATATGAGAAAAGATGGATAAGTGATAGAGAAAGGTTCTGATGACTCTCCACCTTCTTGAAATTTAATTTAACTGAATTACTGGAGGGTCATAGATTAGTTAGTAGCAGAGTAAAGGAGTCCTTCAGCTATATCAATTTGGTAGAATAACCACATGGGTTTAGAATCTCACAAACATCTTTTTCTTTCTCCCTTGGCCCAACTTGTCTTCTCTTTTGGCTTCTGTGGCATTTATTATCTGTGGCACTCACATGACATTTATTGCTTACTGCCTTATTTGGTTAGTCTCCATGTACAAACCTAGCTCATAAACTATAGTAGAGGCTAAAGTCTGGGATGGTGATCCCTCCCGTTTTGGTTTTATTTTTCAGTCTTACTTTGGCTATTCGGGGTCTTTTGTGGTTCCATACAAATTTTTGGATAGTTTGTTCTAGTTTTGAGAAGTATGCTGGTGCAATTTTGATTGGAATTGCATTGAATGTGTAGAGTGCCTTAGGTAGTAATGACATCTTAACTATATTTATTCTTCCTATCCATGAGCATGGAATGTTTTCCATTTCTTTGTGTCTTCTTCAATTTCCTTCATAAGTTTTCTATAGTTTTCCTCATACAGATCTCTTGTATCCTTGGTTAGGTTTATTCCGAGGTATTTTATGGTTTTTGTGCAATTGTGAATGGGATCAGTTTCTTGATTTCTCTTTCTGTTGCTTCATTGTTGGTGTATAAAAATGCAACCGATTTCTGTACGTTGATTTTGTACCCTGCAACTTGGCTGAATTCTTGGTTCAGTTCTAGTAGGCTTCTGGTGGAGTCTGTCGGGTTTTCTATGTAGAGTATCACGTCATCTGCGAAGAGTGAAAGTTTGGCTTCCTCTTTGCCAATTCTGATGCCTTTGATTTCCTTTTGGTGTCTGATGGCTGATGCTAGGACTTCCAGCACTATGTTAAACAGCAGTGGTGAGAGTGGGCATCCCTGTCGTGTTCCTGATCTCAGGGGGAAAGCTCTGAGTTTCTCCCCGTTGAGGATGATGTTAGCTGAAGGCTTCTCATAGATGGCTTTGATGATGTTTAAGTAGGTTCCTTCTATCCCAACTTTCTCGAGAGTCTTTATTAAGAAGGGATGCTGTATTTTGTCAAATGCTTTTTCTGCATCTATTGAAAGGATCATATGGTTTTTATCTTTTCTTTTATTGATATGATGGATCACATTGATTGATTTGCGAATGTTGAACCAGCCCTGTAACCCAGGAATGAATCCCACTTGATCTTGGTGGATGATTCTTTTTATATGCTGCTGGATTCGATTTGCAAGGATCTTGTTGAGAATTTTTGCATCCGTATTCATCAAGGATATTGGCCTGTAGTTCTCTTTTTTTGCTGGATCTCTGTCTGGCTTGGGAATCAGAGTGATGCTGGCTTCATAAAATGAGTCCGGGAGTTTTCCTTCGATTTCTATTTTTTGGAATAGCTTGAGAAGAATTGGGATTAATTCTGTTTTAAATGTCTGGTAGAATTCCCCACGGAAGCCATCAGGCCCAGGGCTCTTATTTGTTGGGAGATTTTTGATCACTGATTCAATTTCTTCACTCGTTTTGGGTCTGTTCAGGTTTTCTATTTCTTCCCGTGTAAATTTTGGTAGTGAGTGTGTGTTTAGGAATTTGTCCATTTCTTCTAAGTTGTCCAGTTTGTTGGCATATAATTTTTCATAGTATTCCCTGAAAAGTGCTTGTATTTCTGAGGGGTTGGTTGTAATAAGTCCATTTTCATTCATAATTTTGTCTATTTGGGTGCTCTCTCTTTTCTTTTGGATAAGTCTGGCTAGAGGTTTGTCAATTTTGTTTACTTTTTCAAAAAACCAACTCTTGGTTTCATTGATCTGTTCAATTGTTTCTTTGGTCTCTATGTTGTTTATTTCTGCTCTAATTTTACTATTTCTCTTCTTCTACTGGGTTTAGGGCGTTCTTGTTGCTCTGCCTCTAGTTCCTTTAGGTGAGCTGTTAGATTTTGGACTTGCGCTTTTTCTAATCTCTTGAAATAGGCCTGGAGAGCAATGTACTTTCCTCTTAGCACTGCCTTTGCCGCATCCCATAGATTTTGAATTGTTGTGTTTTCATTTTCATTGGTTTCCATATATTTTTTAATTTCATCTCTAATTGCCTGATTGGCCCATTCATTCTTTAGAAGGGTGTTCTTTAACCTCCATGTTTTTGGAAGTTTTCCAGACTTCTTCCTGTAATTGATTTCAAGTTTCAAAGCATTGTGATCTGACAGTGTGCATGGTATGATCTCTATTCTTTTATATTTATTGAGGGCTGCTTTATGTCCCAGTATGTGATCTATCTTGGAGAATGTGCCATGTAGCTCATAAACTATAGAGAGGCAAGGCTCTCTCACGTATCCTCCTCTTCCTAAAAGTTCAATGAATCCATTGGTGTGTTAGCTTTTCTGTGTTTGCATTGGGAGTAAACTGAACTATCACAAGCCAGTGTTTATTATCTGAATTAGATTAATACCAAGATTGAATTTGTTTTTAATTTAATTTGATAGAAAACTAAGCCCACAGAAAGAAAATGTTATATTTTCTGCACTACCTAAAAATTCTGACCCGAGAGAGAAGGAAAAACCAGAAGTGAGAATGTTGAAGACAAATAAGTTTCAGTAAGTGAATAACTTTAGATTTTAACGTGAAATTCACTCTCAAGTGTGCCGTGCATTGGAACACGTATTCTTCTGTTTTCTATGTTCAGCAGACAGCTGGAAACCCACACAGGATGCCAAAACTATGTGACCTACATTTGCAGTTAGACGGCATTTGCTAAAATGAAATCTAAGATTTAGAATCTTTTAGTTTAAATTTCTTTGGGAGTATTATGTGTACTGGATGATGGGTTAACAGATGCATTACTTTGTTTTTTTCCAGGTTATTTAAAACCATGTTAATGTATGTCTACATTCTTCAAATGAAACAAAATGAACAAAACCAAAACAAAACAATAAAACCCTCATGTTTTGAAGGACTTTTTTTGGGTATGAAATATTAATCTATTGAAACTTTAACCACATTTCTGCATTGTTGGAATTAAGGTGAAATCTCAAATAAGAGGAACTTCTTGCATTCTGGCTTACATTTACTTTTTTGTTAGTGTGGGTAAATAAATAAAGCTAAATAATTAACATTGCAGTCAGATTCATTCTCTCTTTAGGCAAATGGTCTGTGAGTACATTTTCAGAAGTCAAAAGCAAATGTTTTAAGGGGAACTCCACATTTCCACAGGATTCTCTGAATAGGCTGACTCAGATCTAGCAGCTAACTCCTTAAAGTGGGCACAGAGTTTGTTTTGATGATCGTGGTAACCATAGAGGTGAGCAGGAAAGTATATTTTTCTAAGGTTCGGTCCGGGAGGGACTTCCTTTAAAAATCAAGATGTGTTCTGAACTGAAGTGCCCAGGTCCTCTGACTCTCAATCCCCAAATCGAGCAAAGGCAGCCTCAACCTGAAGTGATCACGTATCCTTGCAGCCTTTAGAGTCAACTCACTAAGAGCCTTTTATTTTCCTGAATACCCAGGAGAAATTAACAAGCTATTTCCACATTTCCATGGGTCTCAATTCTGTCTGGAATGTTTTTCCTACTCCTCTTTATTATTTCTTCCCTGTTCCCCCCATCCAACAAACGTGCTGAGATGTGTCACAAAGGTCATTTCTTCAGGACGTCTTCATAACCCACTAAAATGAATCATTTCCCTCTCAGTGCCACCCACAGTTCTGCTCTCATATCTACAGCTCTTACAAATCACCTTAGTAAATGCTTCTGTTCCCTTTCCCAGGGGGCTGTCCCTTCTGACCCATCCCCTAATACATGACATTTCTTTGTAACGTGGCCCTGTTTTACTCATGTTTGCATCTCGGCACCCAGGCTAGTCAGAGTTTAACAGAGTTATAGACTAAAAGTTAGTTGTTTTACTACATCAATTATGCACTCTTCCTCCTGTATCTTCCCTGGCTCTTTTTTCTATGCTTATAAATGTGCTCAAGTGTTTTTTTTTTAAACTACTCAGAGTAAGAATAAGATCTTGGCATTTGCACCAACATCGATGGACCTGGAGGGGTATAATGCTAAGTGAAATAAGTCAATCAGAGAAAGACAAATGCCATATGATTTCGCTTATATGTGGAATGTAAGAATCAAAGCAAACAGATAAACAAAGAAAAAAAAGACCAAAACACAGACACATAAATGCACGAAACAAATTGACAATTGCCGGAGGGAATATGGGTAGGGATAGGAGTGAAATAGATAAAGGGGATTAAGAACACACTCATCCTGATGAGCACTGAGTAATGTATAGACTTGTTTATTTATTACAATATACACATGAAACTAATATAATACTATATATTAATTATATTTCCATTAAAAAAACTACCCATAGTAGATGATTTCAACTCTTTGAATGAGTAAGAATCCATGGGTCCACAGTGACATGAATGAATAATTAAATGAATGAACAAGAAAGGAAATCTCTTCCTCATACTCTGAAGGCAATTAATAAATGTAGAAGAAATAATGAATTTAGAAAATTACCATTTGCAACCAATATAATAATAATTGATTCGACAAGATTCATCAACAAATGCTATAGTTAGTAGTGAAAATTTGAAGAGAAATAGGCCATTTACTTGGTTCCAAAATATCTCCCATAAGATTCTTATTAATTATAAAAGAGAAGAATAGAAATTTTAAAGTGAAGAAATCTAGCAAATATCACCTTGATCAAATAATTAAAATGACCAGTATGGAACAAATCAGCACCATGTATCTCCTGATATGATGCACTGAGAAAGACACAACATCACTTCTATAGTATTCCTGCAGTAAATGCATTACCAGAATATCATCAGGAGAAACATCAGACTAACCCAAATCAAGCAACATCCTACAAAATAACTAGACTATTCTCTTCAAAAATGCTAGTCCACTATAAACTGTGAAGAAAGACTGGTGAACTATTCCAGGTTAAAGGAGACTCAGAGCTATGATGAATGAGACACTTGATCTGGGATTTTCTTTTGCACTAGGGGACATTGTTGGAACTACTGGTAAAATCTAAATAAGATGCATAAATTAGATAATAGTATCATAACACATGAATTTCCTGATTTTGATTATTGGGTTATTGTTATGTAAAAGAATATTCTTCTTTTTTAGGAAATACACTGAAATATGAAGTATTAAGCAGCATCATATATGTGACTTACTCCCAGTCAGTTCATTAAAAAAAATAAGTAAATAATGAGGTGTGTGTCAGGGTCAGGGTAGTACATGGACAGAGAGAAATAAAGCAAATGTAGAAAATGTGATAAAATATTAACATTTGGGAAACACGAACTGCTAAGAATTTACCCAAGGGATATAGGAATGCTGATGCATAGGAGTACATGTACCCCAATGTTCATAGCAGCACTCTCAACAATAACCAAAACATGGCAAGAGCCTAAGTGTCCATCAACGGATGAATGGATCAAGAAGATGTGGTTTATCTATACAATGGAATACTACTATATGGCAATGAGAAAGAATGAAATCTGACCATGTGTAGCAACATGGATGGACCTTGAGGGTGTTATGCTGAGCGAAATAAGTCAGGCAGAGAAGGACAGATGCCATATGTTTGCACATATAGGAGGATTAGGAGGAACTTAACGGAGGACCATGGGGGAGAAGAAGGGGGGAAACAGTGGGGGAGTGGGAGAGAGGCAAACCATCAGAGACTCTTGAATGCTGAGAACAAACTGAGGACTGATGGGTGGGGGGGAGGGGGGAGATGGGCATGGAGGAGGGCTTTTGTGGGGATGAGCACCAGGTGTTATATGGAAACCAACTTGACAATAAACTATTTGTAAAAAAAAAAAAAAAAATTTAGGAAACACGAGAGCTATACAGAAATTATTTACCTTGCTGGAAATGATCTGAAGTCTAAACTTCTGTTAAAAAGAAATAAAATCACCACAAGTCAATCACACTTCTTTTTAATTCCTCATCTTCCAATCAAGACTCCAAAAGAAGGTGTCTGGCAGTCTCTGCACCTCTCATTGACTCTCATCCACTGCAATCCATTATCCTTCTCCATTACCCAACTGAAATGATCTTGATTTAATCTCCAAAGATTTCAATGCTACCAAATTCAATCACATTTCTCTGTTTTCCTCTACTTTTCATCCCTGAAGCATTTGACACCCCTTGTAATTGTTCATAGAAGTATGGGTCCTTAAGCCCAAACACAGTTTATGACCTTTTCCTCACGTACCTTTATAGCTTCCCTCCCCACCATCCCCCACAAAGATTCTTCTTTACCATTACTGGAAGTGTAGTTCTATTTATGTATGGGTCTTCTCATGTGTTTACTTTTCTTAGATTACTCTCATTTTCAGTCAGCCAAATCCAACTCATCCACCAACTGTCAGCACACATATCATCTCCTTTGAGAAGTCTTCTCTGAATGCCACATCAGATTTTGGTGACTCCTTTCCATAGCATTTAGCATCATATAATAAAGATGTGAATTTAATTATCTTTCTCCCTGCTATAAAATCCTGAAGGACAGAGACCATAGTGTATTCATCTTAATATTCTCAACATCTAGAACAACTCTTGGCACAAACAGGGCACTCTGGGTACAGTGGGTGAATAACTTATTGCAAGAAGTGACATGTTGAATCTGGTAAAAGAATCTGGCTTCTAGACCTCAAAGAACAGAATTTTATTCTAAAGCAGAATGTTGTGGTTGAGAGAAGGCATTCATTTTTTTAAGTAAGCATATTTCATAGTTATGGCTATTTAGTACACTGGAACAGTAATACCATTTGTGGAACTACTGTCTGGCTCCTATAAAACAGACCGAAATGGGAGAGTAAAAGCTTTCCATGTAGACTCTCCTTGATTTGCAGGGCTTCTCGAGATTAATGCCGGTTATATTTCTCTTTATACTCTAGTTTCCTAGGGTTTTCCATTTTATAGAGAAAATGAGGTCTGGCATAGGGCATAAAATTTGTTCATTAATCTGACAGCAGTTTCAAAATGATGCTTAAATAATGGCTTTATTCTTCTGAAAAAATACTGGTCAAATTGTTGAAACAAAATTAAACTCTGAAAGAGTTTCACAAGAGAAACACTTTATTCCCCTCCCTCCGCATAAGGATTCATCCCAGAGACTAGCATTCATACTATCTCCTCTCAACTAGAAACAAACTGAACTCTAGCTTGCGTCTAAAACCAAGAAGATGAAATAGAGATGACACATTAAACAAACCCTTGACAGAATTTACATCAGGTGACATCTAATGGAATAACAAACTAGGTGTTGCTATTTTTTCTTGATAGTAACAAAAATAATTATTTTTTTTTAGGGCTATAAGGAAAGGCACATTCAAAGTTAAAATTGGCCTAGAGCCTAGTTTCATTGGGCTGAAGTTAGTATCCTTTGGTACTTTTGCTTCTTCTGTTATCGTAAGGAAAACATGGTTTTGGCTCAGTGTGGTTTTGTCAGGTTTGGACTTGGATAGGCGTTCTGGAGGGACAATAAACTATTAAAGCACATAAAAGTCTCAGCAAACTGGGAGGGAGGAGAATTGCTAAGAATCCAAGGGTTTTTCTCAGAGAGTCCTTTTGCACACACCCAAAATGTAAATGCAGGTGTTGCTCTTGTGCAAATGTTCTGTACACAGAGATCCAACACTTAGTGATGGTGATGACTTGCAATAGATACAATTGCTTATCTTTTTAAAAAAAATTTTTTTAAATGTTTATTTATTTTTTAGAGAAAGAGCGTGAGCGAGGGAGGGGCAGAGAGAGAGAGGAGACACAGAATCCAAAGCAGGCTCCAGGCTCCAAGCTCTGAGCTGTCAGCAAAACTGTGAACTCACAGACCACAGGATCATGACCTGAGCCCAAGTTGGATGCCCAACCGACTGAGCCACCCAGGCGCCCATAATACATACAGTTTCTGAGATATAAAACTGGAATTATAACAGAGCAATTGTTCTTGTTCCACAAGAGTACGAGAAGGAGAAAAGATGACAAGAGGAGTGCAGAAAATTAAGGATTTGAAAACTAGTTTTCAAGGGAGAGTACAAAAGACACAGAAAAACATCTTTATGCTTATTAGGTAAGACAAAAATATAGCACTGAGCATAAAAGAAAGATGGATAAATTAGACTCTCAAAATATGTACCTTCTGTTTATAAAGAGATACCGTTAATGAAAAGAGAATATACCCCCCAGAAGCGGAGAAAATATTAACATAAAGAATTTGATTCCAGACCACTCAAAAAGGAAAAATGATACCTCCTGCAAATAAGTAAAAAAAGAAACCAAAAACTCAGTAGAAAAACTGGTTACTGATTTGACAGTAACTTTCATAAACAAAGATGTCCAACTGGTCAATAAACATATGAAATGGTGTTCAACCTCATCAGTTACCAGGGAATTAAAATTGTTGGTCATCCCCAAAGTTAAGTGGTTGTTTCTGTCTTTGATCGTATGTATAGCCAAGTATTTAAAGATATGGTAGGACATTGCTTTACTATTTCTATTTATTTCATTATAAATTGCATAGAGGGGAAAAAAGGGGGGAAGGAGGTTCCAAGATGCTAAGCTTCTGTCTTGAGTAACAATAAGTGAGTCTTGAGAACAGATCTGATAGTCATTAACAGACCCGGCCGTCACTGAGGAAGTAGACCTTCATGTCTGGCCTCCTTTTTATATGTATTAGTTTTAAAAATTACCACAGCTCCCTCACATCAAACATCTAGATGACCATAACTGTCTCAAACCATTCTCTTTAAAATGAAAAGCAAAAAAATAAACAAATAAAAGCAAACCTTTAAAGTTTAAAATGGCAAATAATTTACCCAAATTCCAATAACAAATAAGAAATTTTATATTTTAATTATTCAAGTATTATTTGATCCTTCCTTCAAATAAACAGTCATTTCTTAAGCATATACTACCTGTCAGACACTGTCAGGGTTCCAAGTTTGGGGGATATACACACTTGTGACAGGGCTGATATTTCTAAATAACTAACTCGGAAGTGCACGCATGCAATTTATTTTTTGCTAACTGGAACCAACTTCTGTCTGTTGACATATCCCTTAATTTAGTCATTTCCAGATAAAACCAGTCATTTCAGGGCAACTTGGTGGCTCAGTCTGTTAAGCGTCCAACTTCAGCTGAGGTCACAATCTCACTGCTTGGTTCATGAGTTTGACCCCTGCCATCAGGTTCTCTGCTGTCAGCACAGAGCATGCTTCAGATCCTCTGTCCCCCTCTCTCTCTGCCCCTCCCCTGGTCTCTCTCTCTCTTTCTCTCTCTCTCTCAAAATTAAATAAACATTTTTAAAAAATCAGTTGTTTAAAGGTCTACCTCCAGATTTTTCCTTTCCAACCTTGCCCTCTCCAGGTCATGGGGTTTTGAGTTCCCATGGGCTAACATAGAAGGAGAAGGAGGTGGGGGAAATGGAAGAGGAGGGATCCACTTGGCAGTCCTATGCTGGCATATACCAAGGTGACTAATCAATCATTTGGGTTCTCAGGCATGGCCACACCTCTATCTGGCATTAGTCAAGTCATGTCTTCAGTCCACAGTCTCTGTGTCCTCCTAATTTCAGGTGTTACAAGTCTACCCTCAGCCATTTGCATAAGCCTCTCAGAGCAGAATTGTCAGAGGCTCTCTTAAGCTTTTGGGGTCAGTGTCAAGTCTCTCAGTGAGCACATACCATGATGAACATTTCTACTTTATTGATACTACACTGCAGTAGATGAGATTATTTTTCCCAGTTGCTCTTTACCACGTTTTGGATGTGGTGGGCCCATGGTTGGTAGCTTAAAGTTTGGTTGGATTAGATTTCAAGAGAAAAAATTCAGTTAAGTCCAGGGTGGGTTGGAAAAACTTTAATTAGTAAATCAAAATAACATCCCAATGAATGTTCTTCAAGAATCTACAGTCCTCCTAAAGGAGATAGACCTTTCACCAGTAAATATGAAGAAAGCTCTCAGATCTGTGTTAGATACATGTATGTAAGGAATTTATTGCAATCCAAAGGAAAATAGTAAGTTCTATCTGGAAAGAAGAACGAATAAAAAGTTTCCTGGAAAAGATGATTCCAAAATAAAATTTAAAAGGTGAACACAGTTCCCACTGGAGACAAATTAGGATAAAGCCTTTTTGGGCAGAAGAAGAAATATGAGTAAAGTCTGAAGGCTTTCTTAGATATTACCAATTTTGAAAGAGATGTATTGAAATCTCATGTTATAATTTTTTATTAAGTTCTCCTTGCCTTCCCAGTGGATTTTGCTTTATTTTCTAGGTTGTTTCATACATATGGATTGTATTATACCTTCTTCATGTATTATGCCTTTTACCATTGTATAATTTGCTTCTTTGTCCTATTTAGCACTTGTAAAAAATTTTAACATTTATTTTGTTATTTTTGAGAGAGAGAGAGAGAGACAGACAGAGTGTGGGTGGGGAAGGGGCAGAGAGTGAGAGTGAGACAAAAAATCTGAAGCAGGCTCCAGGCTCCAAGCTGTCAACACAGAGCCAGATGAAGGGCTTGAACTCATAAACTATGAGATCATGATCTGTGCCAAAGTCAGAAGCTTAACCAATGGAGCTACCCAGGCGCCTCTTACTTAACATAGTCTTATAGTCCAGTATGTCCAATATTAATACTATTTTTCTGCTCTCTTGATTTCTTTTTTATCTTTTCTGGTTTTTTGTTTTTGTCTGTTTTGGTATCTCTTCCCCTAGTCCTTTATTTTTATCCTTCATTTCAAGTAATTCTCATTTAATCAGCGCATAATTGAGTTTTGTGTTGATCTTAATGTAATGGTCTCTGCCTTTGATGAAAGAATTATATCAGTTCCCATGTATTACCATCACTGATGTAATTGATTTTATTCCATTTATTCCATATTTATTTTACATTTTCATTTCTCCCTTTTCCTCCTATTTTTCCTGATTTGATCAAATTGCTTTTCATTCCATCTTTCTCTAGTCTTTCTTTCTTTTTTAAGTTTACTTATTTATTTATTTTAGGGGGGTGCAGAAAGAGAGAATGAGAGTCGCAAGCAGGCTTCATGCTGTCAGCACAGAACCCGATGCAGGTCTTGATCTCACAAACCATGACCTGAGCCAAAATCAAGAGTCAGACACTTAATCAACGGAGCCAACCAGGCACCCCCACAATATTTTTCTTTTTTTTTTTTTTTCCCCCACAATATTTTTCTAATCAATTAAGTTGCTGCCTCTTTTACACTCTTCTGATCATTACTCATCAACTTCTCTTTTATTATTTGAAAACAAAATACTACTTTCACCAATATGACACCATTATTTTCCCATCGATAGACTCTCTTTCCTTGTCTGTCTCCTGCCTCAGTAGAAGGTGACCTTTAGAATAATACTTTTACTTCCCTATTATGCCCTCCCATCCCTAGTTCCTAGGGTTTTATCAGACAACTTAGCACTTTAAATCTCAGACTGCTTTTGAATTTCTCCTGAATTCTGTCATTGAAGAGTTTTAAACACGGGATTGAAATGGTCAAATTTGTAGTTTTAAAAGAGCACTGTGCTTCAGTGGAGAAGCTTGATAGGAGACAGATATACTTTATAGCTCACATTTTCAGATCATCCATATGCAGAGTAAACATTCAATAACAAATGCTGCAAGCATGAATGAGTTATGTGCAAAAATATGTATATTGTTTCCTGTGACAGACATGTTTTTATATTTTATGTTTTATATTTTGTGCTTTACAAACATGCTCTAAAATCTTCATAAAGAAAGGGTAGATAAGCTAGAAGCAATTGATAGAAATTCAGATGGTGATGGGATCATGAACTGAGGAACTTAATTTATAATCCCCATCTTTAAGTCTAGAATGCCAGAACCCTAGCTTTATGGTAAAGAGAAATTAGAGTGGTTAGGGAGTAAAAGCACTGGTCTAGAAGTCTCAGAATGCCAAAGAGACTGAAATGAAATGTCTAATTCTACTTCTTTTTCCAATGGTTTGTGCTTTGCTTTCATGAGATATATGCTATATATCCTATTTTACCTTTAAGGGAATCATGGGATATACTTTCTTGATCCAAGGGCAGTGTTCCTTCAACATTGTAACTTCTTACAGTAGAACTTTAACAGTAGAACTCTTAAGTCTGATGCCACAACATCTCAGGATAACTCTATCTCAAAGCATAGCAGTGATAGCAGTAATATCTAATGTTTATTGAGTGATTACCATATGCCCATTGCTGTTCTAAGTGCTTTATATGGATGTTGAACAATTATAACAGAATTCTCAAAACACAAGCATTTCAATCCAGGCTAATTAAAAATACACTGTGCCTAATCTTCTGTGTTGGAATCAAGCCCAATGAAATGATTCAGAATATGGAAAGTATCATTTACATGATTATGAATATTGCTTAGAATAGGAAAATTGGAGAAATTGTTAAGTAAAACATGGCCTATTCGCCTGCCTGGTGAAATATTAGTTACAGATGTTAAATGATCACACAACTCATCATATGTTTTGTGATTTTTCTCTTTAATGCCTAACTGCCCCTTGAGAATGCCCTTTAATCTATATGTTTGTTTCCTTCCCTACTATATCCTTGGTGGCTGCATAGTGTGTCTCAATTAATGATGTTATATTATTAATACTAATAATTTGTGCTAAATTAATAATGTAAAATTATCAGATGAGCCATATAGAAATAGGAAAAGTGCTCATAACCAAATAGTTGATCCAAAAAAAAAAAAAAAAAAACACGTCAAAATGTTGAATTTACAACCACATAAAATATGCCTACAAAAAAGACTGGAGCAGAATCCTGAGGCTGAAAACTTCCCTGTCGGGGTGAGATTATGGAATTTTCTTTCTACTATTTTCACAGAACCAAGGTTGTAAAAAATAGTCTAAATGGGACTTTTCTAGTCTATGCATTGAGACAGAATGATACCTGTTAGTGCTTACACATTCTTGTAGCATTTCCAAACCCTGTGTGCATCACTTCTAGACTCTTCTGCCTTCAGTGCCTCTGTACAAGAAAAAGTCAGCATGAGGAGAAGGTTAGCAGAGAAGTTATTTTGGGAAGAGAGTTGCTGGAATGCTCTGCTTTCCTCCGCCACTTTCAAAAAGGGAGTGGCTCATGAATACCCCTCAGAGGGTTTGGTGTGGGCCCATGAGGTTTGAAGGATATAGACCTACACCCACCTTTTGTTTAGATAGTTCTAAAGTGAGGGCTGTAGGCAGAGAGGGCTGCAGTGGAAATAGTCCACACTTCCAGGGGTTGTCGAGGCAAATATTCCTGATGCTTCACATGGGAAAGTGAACATCACAACAGGCAGCCAACTGTGATCTGTTCTGGGATGGCCTCATCCCCAAGTCTGTGAGAAAGGTACCATTAGACTCAGTAGCTGCTGAACTACTGTGCTGCCCGACTCCATGTGAGATAAAGTGGTACTGAAGGGAAGCCTATGTGTCTAGAAAGGGTACAGTGAAAGAATCTGAAAGAGAGGATGGTCACTAAAGAAGTCCCAAATGTGCTGCATTAGAGAAAACCATCACTTACACCTCTCCTACTCTGAGTCAGGTAACAAGGAAAAGAAGAGAAAAGAGGGCCCTCTGTCTCCTCCTTTCCTCTCTACAGGTGTCCAAGCATGGGTCAGGTGAAAGAACTGAGCAGAAGCAAAGCTTAGAATGCATGAGAGATGGGAGATTATGACTTAAATTAAGCTGGATTTCCTAATACCCAAGATTTGTTAGTATATGGAAATGGCTGGAAAAAATGATGGGACCTGCCTTAGATGTCTTTGAGTGGCAGGCAAAGGAGAAGATAGAGCAGTTCTGAAACACTCTATGGGAGAAAATAAGGCTGCCTCACAAAACCACTCCACAGAATCTAGCTCATTCATTAAACTGGTTCTATTGAGCAAAAGAGTAAAATATGCTTTATGCCTTTTTTATTGTGTGTATGTACATATGTACATATATCTATAATGAGGAATTGTGTTTCTTGCAGAAAAACACAAAAGTAAGTAATAGGCATCTTGATTATAAATAACAGAAGGAGGAAAGAAGTAAATTAAAAGTGAAGAGAATAAAGCAAAATTTTCAGTCACGAAGTATTTCTTGATTTTTCCTCTTGGTTTGCCTCTCCAGATCTGCTGTATAATGCCTCTTTCCCACCCTGAGTCCCAGGAGGCTGACTTGCAGGCTAGTCCCTTGTCTTTGGTTGTAGAGACATTAGTAGTAGATCAATCAAGATGCTGAAGTATTTATTCCTGCCACCTACCTCGCCCTGTGCCAGTCCAAGGATTTGGGTTGTGGCTGCATTCCTCTGGGTTCTTCTAGGCTTCTTTATGTCCTCAACTTTTCTCAAAAGCTTCCTTTTTAAGGACTCAGTTTGTACTGGATTCCAGTAATATCACTCCCCTTCCTCTCCAGGCTTCGGGGCGGTTGTGGCTTCCTGCTAACTCCTGGGTGCCTCACGATCCCCTGCTGGTTCTCCTTATCCTACCCACACCTCTATAAAAAGAACTTCTCTTAAATTCTATCCATTAAGCCTCTTGATTGAACCATCTAATTCTTTCTGAGAGTATACGTAAAACAGCATCTCTTCTCAGTATCTCTATTATTCAAGGGGAAGAGACAAGATAACCCCCTTCAAAGAATTTACTTGCAATCAGTCAATGATGAACAAGATTACTGGTATGCCTGGCATGATATTAGGCACTGTGAAGGAGACAACAGAGATACAAGATCAATGCTAGTATGGTAGTGAGCATGGAATCAGAAGAGCTGGGTCTGGGTCTCAGCTCCAACACTTAATGACTATTTACACTTGTAACTACTAAAGAAGGATAAGTCTTACCCTAATTGTTTCATAGGGTTGTTTAAGAAAAAAAGAAAAGACTCTTTGCATATCAGGCATGGGCATCTTTTCAGAGTTTTACAAGGATATGGCCACAGTGCATTGGCTTCTATTGTCCCCTAGCAGAGAGGGACAGAGAGCACTCAGAATATGGGTGAAACAGTGGCCATAGGAAAATGTTCCCATCACAAACTTCTGTCCACAAAGGATCAAGAAGGGGTAAAAAGGACAGGGAGGAGGAATATGATCCGTTGAGACTCCAGCCTTTAATCAGGCACCCTGTAGCCGCGGTCTGCATGAATCATCACCCTTGTTTTTAAAACCAGCACGACTCCACAGTAGCTTTGCCTTTACCATCTTTCTTCTAGCATTCCAACATTTCTCACACTTTTCCAGATTGCCCACTATTTCCAGACCCCATAGAAGCCACATGAAATAAAATTATCTGATGAAGACACGACACGTGTATGCATTTTGTACATGGTAGGGAAGCACTAAGGCAGACAGGTTCAGACCAAGAGAACTTTACAAGGCACACAGCTTCCTGAGGCTGTGCCACTGCCATTCATATGTTCAGAAGACACAATCACATCACTTCCTCCAACAATCAGGAATGGCAGAAACAAGATTAGGTGACTATCTGAACATCTGTGTGCTGGCACTACATATTTATTAATGAGACTTTTTAAGCAGGTTCTTTTAAACCACTCAGAAAATTTTAAATACTTGGTGCTTTAGAGGCTAGTTGGGCATATTAATTTTCCATTGGGGTAAACTCAATTGCTTCTATTCCATGCCTCAATATTTGTGGATCTTAAAGATCAATACATGTCAGCAAAGAGTTTGCTAACTTTTAATTTGCCCTTTAATTTTTAAGCCGTGTGGTTTTTAAGAAAGAAATTTAATATATTGATTTGAAATTTTGTTCAGTGAAAAATTAGCTCTCTCTGGGCTGCAGCTTTAAATTAATCATCAGTGAATGTATTGAGTCACTAAAAAGGACCTAAGTTTCTGTTACATCGGTGGGTAGCATGTCATTAAGCAACCTCCTTCTGCAAAGTGGGAAAAAGATGCTCATGCATTGGGGATGCGTGAAATGCTTCTAGAATGGAATGAATTTTTCTGAATGTTTGCATTGAGTATGCATACTTAAATAATGAGGAAAATAAATAAGGCAATTTTGAAAAAGAAGAATGACTTGAAGACAGGGAAAAATTTTGGCCCTGACTTCACTACCCTCTTCTATTTACTTGGTGCTTCTTTCCCTTCTAAAATCTCTCCAAGTGGGACACCCGGGTGGCTCAGTTGGTTAAGCGTCTGACTTTGGCTCAGGTCATGATCTCACGATTCGTGGTTTGAGCCCCGCGTCAGGCTCTGTGCTGACAGCTAGCTCAGAGCCTGGAGGCTGCTTCAGATTCTGCGTCTCCCTCTCTCTCTGACCTTCCCCTGCTCGTGCTATCTCTCTCTCTCTCAGAAATAAATAAAAACATTAAAAAAATTTTTTTTTAATCTCTCCAAGATCCCCAGTTTTTAAGCCAGAAGCAAGAACCAATTTAACTTCAGTAAGTCATTTAGACAACTTGCCCAAATTATACTCCGTATCTTTAAAAGAAATCCATTCATTTATTCAACAGACATATATCTATCAACTTCAGTGTAATATTCAATGAGGGAACACATACAAATCACACATAGTAATTTAGCTGCATAATAATGTCAGTTACAGGATGAGGATAGTCACCACCATGATGATGATTTACCAAACATTGTGCTAACTGCAAGATGTATTTCTGTGAACAAGAAAAATATGGTCCCTGGCCTTGAGTACTTTCCTTTCTGGTTGGGCAAGACAGAAGATACATAAAAATAAGCAAGATAGTAACTGTGTGATAAGCGCATTGAAGGAAACAAATTGGTGTTTGATAGAAAACTAGGAGGGGCACCTGGGTAGCTCAGTCAGTTAAGTGTCCGACTCGGCTCAGGTCATGATCTCACAGTTTGTGGGTTTAAGCCCTGCGTTGGGCTCTGTGCTGACAGCCAGCTCAGAGCCTGGAGCCTGTTTCAGATTCTGTGTCTCGCTCTCTCTCTGACCCTCCCCTGCTCACGCTGTCTCTCTCTTTCTCTCTCTCTCTCTCTCTCTCTCTCTCTCTCTCAGAAATAAATAAAACATTAAAAAATTTAAAAGAAAAAGAAAAACCAGGAAAGTCATTTTTGTAAAGTCTTGTGTAAAAAGTTGAACCAAGGGGTTTGGGGTTACTTCCTTTTATTAAAATGCCCTGTTTTTGTTTTTTGTTTTTTTTTTTAATTATCAAGTGAAACTAAATCTCTTAATTTAAGACATTTATTTACAACTGTTAAGAATATCAGATAATCATCCCTCTCTTATTTCCCTTGGGCTGTATATGGTTGGATCCATGTTTACTAACTTTATCAGGAGCAGAATATAATTCATAGAACTATCTTCTGAGAGGGAGATACACAAAATGAATCACTCTCCCACCATGAGGAAACTGAGATATCAGAAATAACCAATTCTAAGTCATATCTGTCGTTCCAATTCCTGCCTAAAATTAGTGGTTGGATTCATTCCCCCCCACCCTTTTTTTTCTTGAGTGTAATCCAATTACTAAATGGTTTAGAAGAAATCCTAACGAAGCAAGAGTACTGGTTAAAAGGGAAAGAAAATTAGACTTTGAAGTACAACCCCAAGGACTGATTTTTTTTCTCTGTTTCTTTGCAAGCATGATGTTTTTGCGTAATTTAATTGGCTCATTTCTCATTTTTTGTCATCTCTTTCTTGTTTCCTAGCCCAGGGGCAGACCACTGTACTTTATACCATTGTTTTAACCTCTATCAAAGGCCTTATTATGCATACCCCATCATAAGTAATATCAAAATCCATAATCCTTACCTTCAGTGGAGTTAAATATAATTGGACTTAAAACAACCAATTATGTCCTCAATTCAGCTGGTATATAAGGTGAAGAATGCAATTTCCCTGGAGGAAATGGAAACACCCTGATTCTGTAAAATAGTTCTAAAGGAATTTTATAATTGTTCCCGTTCCCTGCCAGGCCTATCTCCCTGCACCTCCTGAAACACGGATTCCATTTGTGTACGCTACTTACCTTCCCCCCCAAACGCCCCACCTCCTTCTGGGCAGTGCTTTTGTTCTCTCCTTCTCAGCAGGGAATGCCTTTCTCTCCTCCCTGCAAGTCCCTTGCTGAAATCCTAATCAGCCCTCCAAGCCCAGCTTAGATGTTCCCTCCTTCTCAAAACCTCCCTCACTTCCAGAATTATCCCTCCCCCTTGTTTGCTCCTGCAACATTTAGCATCTCTCCTCACCTTGTGCCTGATTTTGTAGATACTTGTTGTCTTTTCTGTTTCACTTTCTGATTTGTAAATCTTTAAGAACAGGCGTATGTTTAGATCCCTTTATCTTCTCACACGGCGCTATTGGCCTACAAGGCATTCCATGATTGTGTTTAGTGAATGAATAATCAACCAGTCCACATACTACATCCATCATGGTTCTCTTCTGTTCCAAATCTTTGTGGAGTAGAATATGTTTTTTCTCCCAAAAAGGAATTATGTTCTAATAAGACTTTTTTTTTCCTGCTCACATTTATAGGACAATATAAAGCCTGGTACAGAGGAGAAGGCTAATGTTGGCTTTTATTTTTTTTTTTTCCTGCAGCAATTGCATGTCTAGAAAACCGTTTTTCTCTAATCATTGCAATGAACATGTAATATACTCTGGTAAACACTGCTGTCTGATGTAAACCTTTTCTGATGTAGTCGGCTCCCCGGCCAGGGTTTTCATTAAACAGTGCACCACGCTGGGAGCTGGGAGCTGGGAGCTGTATTATGCATATCCTATGACAAGATGTCTGAATCTTTTATCGGCATGCATCTGATGGCTTCAGAGTAGTAGTATCTCCCACCTCTTAATTATTGAATGTGAAGCTAATTAACATATGTTTATTGGATTGGTCATTTCTTTTCATTAATTCCAGATCTGAGAAGGAGTTTTCTAGAGGATGCCCAGCCCATGTGGACTTAGAGTCTCCAAAATGGGAGTGGTCAGACATTCAAGTCATTAAATCAAAGAATGCTTCTCTCCCTCGCTAATGTTTAGAAGGAACTTGTAGCTCACATGCACACACCGTAATTAGTTTTTAGAAAACTTCATCAGCTTAGCTAATCTAAAACCAGAGCAGAACATTTGGTTTTTACATGTGTTGGGCTGATCACCAAACTTGATTACCTTGCAACAAAAGGCTTTATGAATGAGTTTAAGAGCAATGTCCCAGTTATGAAAACATTTGCACGAGGCTCCAGGCTTTCTGGACCCCTTTCTGGACCCCTTTCCCTTTCTGGACCCCTCCGACTCGCCCTGTGGCCATGGACTGGGTTACCTCCAACTCCAGCAATTAAATTTTCAGACGAGCTCCAGACCGTGCTCTCGAGAATGGACACGGTGACTATTTTGGTTCATGCCCCACAAGATGTGCGTCAAGAGGAAGGCAGGCTGTGCCGGCTGCGTACCCCGTCCCCCCCTCCAAAGACTGTCTCTAGTTGTGCAATGGTTGCCCTGTGACACAGCAGAAAACTGCAGACGTTTTCCTGCAAATTTGAGACTTCACTGTGTCCAAAAATAACTAGACAAGCCGGGTTTGGATCTAGGAAACTTTTTAGCTCATAGACATATTTAATAATGGAAACACTGGTCCAAAATTTCCTACAGAGACCTCTGCTTTGGAAATGGTTTTATTTATACACAGCTAAAAAAATATCATTTCTGAAATAGTTATGTCGGGCCCAGTATTTAATCTTTTCATGACTTCTGGAAAAGTTCTTTCAACTGGTAAAGTCTGAAACTCTTCTGTTTTTCCTCAACAGCCACCTCTGTTAAGTGTAACCAAGACTACAAAAAGCAAGTAAAACAGGGCCTTTCCACCTACTCATGATTTGACGCTTCCTCGATAAGGACATTTTTTCCCCCAGAAAATCTAGGTGCATTTTGTTCTGTTTCATACCATCCTATATTTAAACTTGCAAAAATGGTAGTGGATATTTTTTATTTCATTTAATGCTTAAAAATGCTATGCATATTGTCATTATGCAGCTTAAAATAAATGTTATAATTTCAAGGGAGTTTTGAATTCCCTGGAAAACCCTGTAAAATGTTTAAATCTGATTAAGTCCAAAAATACTCTTTTTAATTTCCAGAGTATGTGCCACTCTGTTTTTCACTTTTTAACACTACCTTAATTAATTCAGATTTCAGGTCTGTGGTCACTGCTCCATTGCTGGATTTAAAAGAAAGAGCATCTTCCTGCAGCAAAGATGACAAACTTTTATAATGTTCCAGGCTGGTGCTGGAAATACAGCAGCAAACAAGACCAAACCCTTTATCATCTCAGAGGAGAAAAAGACTTCGGCTTTAAAATTGTGGCACTGAAGTGCTGGCTTTGCTACTCTTTAACTGGTACAAATTTAACTACTGGTACAAATTTAACTTCACTTTTACAAAGCCTTTATTTTCTCATCTGTATAATGGGGCAATTCATTCTTGCTTTCCTACCAGCAGAATTGTTGGCAGAATCAAGATATATTGTGTATTTACAAGTATTATGTGGGCTATGCATAATCAGGGAAACATATGTATTATTTTCAAAAAAGACAGTCGCACCTGAGTGGCTCCATGCGTTAAGCATCCACCTCTTGATTTGGGCTCAGGTCATGAAGTCATGGTTCATCGGCTCAAGCCACAAGATGGGCTCTCTCTCTCCCTCAAAATAAATAAATACACATTTATAAATACACAGATAGATAGATAGATAGATAGATAGATAGATAGATATGAAAGAAGTTATTTTATTTTATTTTTGAAAGAAGCTATTTTAAAACTAAACCTACTATGACTTTCTTTAGATACTGGAATATGCTGCATTTTACTTTCCTAATTGCTATGAAAAGGCTATCACAGCAGAAGAGACCTTTTCTTTCTTTTTTCTTGCTTTTTGACAGATAGGTAGAAGAAACTAACATGTGTCCAGAAAGTTTGGGTCAAAAAGGTTATCAAAAAGCAAAAGTACTAAACACATGTTCTATTAGTTTTTTAACATGCAGGACAAAAACACAGAACCTATAACAGTAATTCAGTATCCCCAGCTGCTGGATGTCTCTGGATTAGTGAGGGTAACACTGACTCTCAGGACAAACATACCCTCAACGTATTATAATGGTCCAAATACAATAGAAGTTTATTTCTTGCTCATGTGAAGATCAACAAAGATGTCCCTGAAATGTAAGGGCTGTTCTCCAATCAACATTTGAACCACAGTCTCCTTGCATTATTTTGAATTATATATTAACTTCTAAATGTATATATGTGTGTGTATACACACACACACACACACACACACACACACACATTAATGTGAGGGTGACCACTTATAGAAATATTACCTGTAGGTTATAAATATTTAAGTATTTTGAATAGAGTAAGTTGAAAAATAAGAATTGGATTTTGTTTTCTCTTTAACACATCTGTCTTAATTCTGAACTCAATTTCCTCTCAGAAAATATTTAAATTCTAAAAACGTCTTGGCTCAGAAATGCTAAATTTACTTTTTAAATCTCCACTTTAAAAAAATTCTAAACATACAGGTATGCAAAATTCTAAAATGATATGTGTGCTTCTCTCTTTTCTCACAATGTTACTTCCAAATTATAGGGTCGCTGAGGGCGTAGAACTAAAGGGTGGCTTTTGGAGGCGGAAGAGCACCATCTTTGGCGAAAACATCGCCATCTTGGTCTTAAAGGAAGACCAATCATTAAGAAGCAAAAACATCTCTGAAGTGAACACTCCCTCCTTAAATTCAGTTGCATTTTTTATTTTTCCTACATTCTAAGCAAGGCTTATGATGTTCTTATGATCTCTTGCCAACTCTTTTGATGAACAGGATCGTGTGGAGGGAAATGTTTTTTTGAGCACACCTCATACGTTTTCCTAGAAGAATTGTGCTGCAAAGGGTAATTAGTGTTATAAATAGTGAGTGTTTATTTGTATGAGGAAACGCCTAGGTGCAGGTTCCAGCTGGCTAGGTGAGTGTTTCCTCAACTGAGAAATGCACACTGCAAGCAAGATAGCATCTTTACCAGATGCAGGCGCGATGTGGGAGAGGAGCTCCCGGATACTAGCCTATGGAGGAGAGATGCCCACCATTTCCCCCAAATTAACAGGAATTGGCCTCTGAACCTGGAATTTGACTTCATTTTCTGGCAGCATCAATGTGGCATCAGGAAGTAGCCATGTAGTAGGAAGCTGAGAGCCTGAGCTTTGGGCTCAAGCAAACCTGGTTCTAAGTTCTGACTCTTCTCCCTACTATCTAGGTGACGGGGCAATTTGCTTAACCTCTCCAAATCCTCAATTAATTCTGTAAAACAGTACTATCTACATTATGGTATTTTATGAATATCGAATGAAATAATGCATGTAAAGCACTTGGAAAACGTCTGGTATATGGAAAATGCACAATAAGTGCTATTAGTAAATTAAATTTTAGGACCCCAAAAAAAGGAACTTCACAAGGCTTAATTTTTTTTTTAATTACTCATGAGCAGATCCCTTTGGGTTAGAGAAGCACTATTATTGTTATAAAACTCCAAATTTATTTTAAAAGGCTTTTAGAGACTGAATTTGGTCTTCTCTAAAATTTAATAAAAAGGCCCTTTACTGGCATCATGTGGCAAAATAATACAGCAGATTAATTTATATTTAGGGAGAAAAAGATGTATCATCAGTCTGATGTAGAGATACATCCCAGAGCGTAATTCTCTCTTGTACTCCCCTGATCATTTGCCTGCCCAGAATCCCTGATGAGAAACGCTATTTGGGACTTTCCTGGGTTTCAACACCACACGCCTCAACAGATCCACAATCCTGGTTGGGTGATTTGATGCAGTGAAAGGTAAATCTCTTTACATTGCTAAAGAATCCAGAGAACTAAACAATACTAAGTCATCGTGTTATCTAGCATATCACTCAGGTCATCTTTAAAGGTATAGAATTGAGACAATTATCTAGGTAATCGACAAGTGTCTCAGGGAAGGAAATCGAGGTTTTTTTCAACATGATTTCCTTGTTGTCTGGCTGATGAAATTCAGGTTTTTTTCCTGGCTCTTAAGCCATTTAAATCTTAAAGACTTAGGAATTTATGAACTTCAAAAATCATTTTCTGTTTAAATGCATTACTTATTTTGAGAGAAGATTTCATCTATTAAACACCAGTATTAAAGCATGATATTTTCTGCCTTTTGGGGAACTTTCTTTTTCACTCTAGGGACAAAAATAATAGCAATTCCATATTTGTTGGTAACTTTCAATTTCTGCATTATATCACATTAGATTGACCCCATAAAATACTTTATTTCAAAGGCAATTTCACAGGAAATGCTAGCTTCACTCTTTGGCAATTACTACCCGACAGCTTTAACAGTTTTGTTCACTGTCGAATCCTAGGACCTAGCACCACCATGCTGGGCACACACTTTGCGCACAGTAAGTATTAGTTGAATATAATAATAATCCATTAGATCAACCTTACACATATCATTATACTATAAACCATAGTTTTAAAAAATAAAGTTTGCTGCAAGATCATTATGGAATCAAAATAGAAAACATGATTATTACTCATTAAAATGAGACTAATAAAACTTCTTTATTGATTGTCAGGCATTTTTCAAGAGTCAATAGTAAGTATATAACTGAACAGAATTGCCAGCTATATTCCTTTATACAAATAAATCTTTGACTCTTTAAGTTTAAAGTCAAAACCATCAGGCACTATGAACTCTTTCGATCAACTGCAACTATTCCTTTGCTCCAGGAACTGCTCCAATGAACAGAATTTTCTTGTTTGCAATTTTCAGCTGGCAGATGAGAAACGCATGAAGCTTTATCCAAATGGAAAACTCAGTCATTCTTGGTAAAGGAGAGGGGGGAAAAAACCTGTCAGTTCTAAGAATTTGTCACTGGGAAGAATATTAAGGTGATGCACCTTATTTGAACTGCAACAGGCATAGGCCGGCAACTCCTAATTTTCATGTTTAACTGGACTCTCATCACAGTTATCCCTACTTTTCATTCTCTAGTTGTCCTGTAACACAGAGCCATGCACTCACTCACTCACTCACTCACTCACTCACTCACTCACTCACTCACATATGGGTGGTTTCTAGGAATTTCTTGGCAGGACTGAAAGGGTACCAGACAGGGGAGAGATTCTTTCCTCCCTACAGTTGCATCCAGTCCCACCCAGCCTCGGACTCAAGGAAGAGAGGTGAGGCCAGGGTGGCTTTTGTGATACTCCTTCTGGGTCAGCTCTCCCCTCACCCCCGCCTGCAAGTTGCATGGGAAAGTGCATATTGCTGATGACTGCAGAGGCCCTCCTGGGAGGAAAAGCAGTGTTTACACAATTATTACTGAGCTGGATTCCAAACTCTTTATTGTTTTAGCTGTCTGTTTTAAATCAGAGAGAATGGTTAGGAAGTATTTTGGAAACCAGCTGAAAAAGAGAAGTGATGTGGACTAATGCAGAGGTTCCCAGACTTTTGGGTTTCGCGGACCTGTAACATGTCAAATAAGTTTGAGAACCGAGAGACAGTTGCCTCCTTGTATTTTTCCAGGTAAGACATTAAAACAATACCAAGCCAAGATCACCAGATCTTCCTAAAAGGAACAACACTCTAATACCAAAACAGCAGGAAGAACATAATCTCGGAATAAAGGACCATTTTTCCCAAGACAAGATGGTTGATAACCGTAAACAGTGAGGGAGAGCGGGGGTGAGGGGAGGCACTTTAAGGGGATCCCATGGTCCTCCTAGATCTCCTCTGATCTCTCTTCCTGATCTCTCTTACTCTCTTTGTGCTCACCCCCTAGCTTCTGTGCTGTGCTTCTGGGTGTTTCTACATGCAACCTTCTTCAGAGGACTGCCCTCAGGATTCTAGAGTTGCTTTGGGTTCATGTCCAAAAAAGCCAGTAGTTGGGTGTGCCTGAGTGTGCTAGTCCTGCTCCTTTCCTTAGAGGTGGACAACCACTGGGGAGTCATTTATGTTCAGGCTGAGACTGGGATTGTCCCTGAAGTCAGGCCCCTTGTCCCTGAAGTCAGGTCCCTATTTGGCTTCCCTCCCATCCTGTCCTGCTTCCCCATTCCTTTACTGCTTTCTCCTGGGAGCTGTTCCTGTGCACATAAATCCTCGTGCACATAAATCCTCATTTCAGGGTAGCTTCTGGGGAACCTGACCAAAGACACTTGGGTAAACATTTCTTACCCGATCAGTGTCAGTGTGTTTATGGCCTTTGAGGGAACATCCAGAGAAGAGACTTGGATGAGAGGGTTTGGGTTCAAGTCCAAGCCTCACCATCAACCAGCTGTCTGCTCTTGGCCAAGTCTCAAACCTTTGTCTTTTCCTGTTCCACATCCATGTGCCATGGCTATGTGGGGGAATATGAATGAGGGTGAAGTTGGGAGGCAATTCTACCACAAAAAATGTAGTTTCTCTACCTCCTAAACCTGATCTTGTCTTTCTTATAAGCCTCTACCCCCCTGTATAAGGAGGACAATATGCAGTTCCACCCTAATCAATGTAGTTCATCCAATAATTTAAATAAACTCTCTATATAAGTCCATCTTTATCAGGTAAATGCTATTCTTTCAGATGTCCTACTCCTCTCTGAGCTGTCTGGGAGAACAGAAGGACGACGTGTTACCTCAGAATGGCAGGAGAAAGGAAGACTTTGGAGCTGTGAGTCGAGGACTCAGACCTGATTTTCTGCTGCCTGGTCTCTTTGGCCTTGTCCACCCAGCTCTTGGGCACCCTGCTGGGATTGGAGACTGAATCTAGGGCTCAGCAACAAGCAGCAGCTCGCTTGGCTGAATCAGAGCATAACCCACTCTTTTGCTGTCTAGAACCCCTAAGAATCTCCCTGACACTAGGAGCCCCTGAGGTTTAGCTGGCCACCTGGATGGCACTCTGTACATCTTGTCACAGGTCACTATGTCCCTGCTGTGGTGACCCATTTGGCAGGTTCCCCAGCCACACTCTCAGTCCTCATAGGTTCCTACAGATGATGAAGGACATTCAGGTCTCTGAATGTAAGGCACAGAAAAACAGAGCAAGCCTAGCTCCATCTTCAGTTCTGCCCAGGCACACTATGTCATCACTTTATAGTAAAATACAAGCTACATGCAGCAAAAGAGTGTCTTCCTGGAGTCTCGAAATGGAATAGGAGTAAATTTATTCTTCTTTGAGCTTTTCCCTAATACTTATCCCATATGCTTCACCCTCTGGGATTTCTCTCTGAAGAAGAAAGATCAAAGCTCATAGTTGATCTTTCTCTTATCTCTGTCTTTCTCCTCCCCAGAACCCACTGAGGCCCCGCAGGATGAGCTGTTTTTAGCCAGGTTCAGCCCTATGGCACATCAGGGGCCACCATGTACACTTGTACAGATCTGCCTGCACAAGAATGCCTGAATGAGACCAATATCAGGACTTGAAATCCGGCATGCTCTCTGCCTACCCAGCCAGACGCTCTGGCGCTGCACTTTTTCTCCTCAGAGGAAGTTCTTTTTTCTAGTTGTCACGAAAGCATTGCAGGGATGAGAGGCAGCTCTGGTCATGTCCATTTTCTTCTGAGGGCATCATCCACCCCTTCTCTGGAGCTTCATTGGCTGACAGAGGACACAATTTACAAAGGAGAAGAATGACATACACATTGCTGAATATTTTCTAAATGCAATCCACATTCCAGGGGCTGAAGGCCTGAGACCAAAGGGGTTTGGGTGGTCAGTTAATCAACAAGTAGCTGTTGTGCTTTGCCATGAATCAGCGCTGTGCCAGGACTGGGTTGATGTGGGAAATGGGGTGGGGAGCACAGCATGAGCCCTAAAGAAGCAAAACTGAAGTGAGCTTTGGGGAAGAGAACAAGATACCATGCCATTAAGCACGAGCTGTGCAGTGTGGGCTTCTGTCCTGTGGGGCCTCAGGGTAAATGCAGGCCGGTGAGGTCAGGAGCATCCAGGCAAGGCTGATGTCCATGACTGAATACAGGCAGGGGTGGCCTTGCTGACCTCTTAACCACAGCACAATCTGATTTCTCTTTTCAGAAATCTTTATCAGTCTTGGGCTTTACTCTACTCTATCTATCTCTATTCAATCACTTAGAAAAACAGTAGAAGACAAGCTAAGCTCCCAGAGGTAGCTGATTTTTATATACATGTTCCTAGAAAAGGGAGGCTTCCCGGACTGCCCTCACGAGGAAAACAGATACTTCTACTGATTTCAATTTGATTTATTTTTCCTGGTCAGAAAAAAAAACAAAACTCAAATATGATTATTAAGAAAAACTTTAAGTGGAAAACAACGCTGAGCAACTGTGGCTTTAATCCCACCTCCTTAACATGACACAGACCTGGCATTTAGTCTGTGCCCCACCCCTACCCCATAAGACATGGTGTGTACTGAAACGTTATTTGGCCCATGTCCATAATATGACATATGGACATCTGAGCTGTGGTGGCCAGGTCTCTTTATTTCAGATATATCCCTCAGGCTGTCAAGGATTATGCCCTTGAGTCTCTCCCTCATACACTTGTTTGTTGTCCAAAGAGGTAATTTGTGTCAATCAAAGCAATCAGCTCACTGAGAGGTGGCGAGCATAATGGTCCTCCAACACCTCACAGACTAAGTCAGGGTCAGCATCTATCTGTAAAGGCTACAAATTTCAGAGACTCATAGAAACCAATGAATGACTTATTTTTAGTGAACTAGGGTCCATATCTACTTTATTTCTATAAATAAACAGATTTCTAAATCTATGTAATATCTGTAAATATTACAGATTGTTTCTAAGAAAGAGAGAGAGGGAGAAAAAAGAGAGGAAAAGGAAGAAGAGAGAATAAAGAATGCTTTACTAATAAAGATGATGAAAAGGTATATTAATGGCCCTTCTCAGAAAATGTTTTCGGGTGCTTTTTCTTTTCTTGTGTTTTTCAGAATAGATGCACTATGGAAAAATAATGCACTACGTAAATTCTACTTATATTAGCATAAAAATGAAAAGTAATCACAGGAAATGATTACAGTATAAGTATGCTTATAAATGTGATATTTTTCTTTGTAAAAGATGCAGTGCATGATTTTTAGTAGGAAAAAAACATGTTTATTTCATATCTGAAAATGAACTTTTTTTTTAGTTTGAGGAAGGAAAAAATACCAGGATGCTTAATATGAGTTAATAGAATTACAATTAGTCTGAACAACTCTCCCTATTGTCTGAATCACTCATCAACATTTTGCAGAAATGCCAAGTCTAATGGGCTATCAAATGAGAATGGTAATATTCATAGTGGTCCCTGCCCATCCCACAGGGTTGTTCTGGGAAATAAAATGAGACAGTAGTATGCACAACAGGGGTCCAATACTGTACCAGCACAGGGGCTTTTCTGTCCATTCTGTCACAACCCTCTGATTGTCAAGACCCAACACCATCTGTATATAAGACACGGGGTACATGTGTCTTGGGTCATTGATAAGAATGCACATATATCAAGGGAGTTTGGGTGGAGCCTGGAAGTCTCAGAGATGTGCCTTCTTCCTCCCAATAGGCAGTCCAGGACCACTGTGCAGGCAACTGTGGATGCCAGAAACATACATACCCCAGGGCCTTGAGGGAACAGCTAACATGGCTCCTACCCCTGGGTGATATGCAGGGCTACCTCTAAGCATGACAATGAAAGAGAAGAAAAGAATCGGCATTTTAAGATTTCTCTTTTTTCTTAAGTGCTTATTTATTTATTGTGTGTGTGAGAGGGGAGGAGGAGAGCCTGCACAAATGGGGGAGGAGCAGAAAGAGAGGGAGAGAGAGTATCCCAAGCAGGTTCCACACAGTCAGTGCAGAGCCTGATGTGGGGCTTGAACTCAGAAATCATGAAATCATAACCTGAGCTGAAATCAAGAATCAGAGGCTCAACAAATGGAGCTACCCAGGCGTCCCAGATTTTATCTTGAAACAAACTTACATTTGTGTCCTCTCAACTTCCCTCTCTCCCCTATCTTAGGAATAGCCTTCTTTCCTTGCCAACCCTGTTTCCAGTTTCTGTGAGGCAGAATCAGGTAAACGGACAGGTGAAAAACAGGACTGTGGTCTCAGCCTTGGGAAGAGAGCTGACCAGAAGGTAAGGGGTGAGAGTTAAAAGGATGAGAAGGATGAGGAGGCAGGAGCCTGGGTGGCTCAGTCAGCTGAGCATTCGACTCTTGATTTTGGCTCAGGTCATGATTCCAAGGTTATGGGATCCAGCCCCGTGTTGGGCTCTGTGTTGATCATGGAGCCTGCTTAAGATTTTCTCTCTCTCACTCTCTCTCTCTCAAAAACAAAACAAAACAAAACAAAACAAAACAACCAAGAACTTCTCTTCACTCAGTGTCTGAGAAAATGAGAGAGGAAGAGAGATCCTCAGAAAGGAGGAAGCTGAGAGAGAGAGGGAAAGAGAAAATCCCAAGCAGGCCCTGTGCTGTCAGCACAGAACTGGATATGGGGCTTGATCCCATGGAGCATGAGATCATGACCTGAGCCTAAATCAAGAGTCAGATGCTTAACCAACTGAGCCACCCAGGCACCACAGGCTTGAATGGCTCTTTAATTACCTTTGGATGCTAGACTGTGGTTTTTTTGGATGATACACTAAGTAACACAAGGCTGCATGAAACTGGGGTATTTATTTAGGTGTTTATCCAGGCACCCTAGCCACAGTATCTTTTAATGGCATATACATTGTCTGAATAATAACATATCACTGACAAAACTCATATGATAAATCTAGTGAGAGTTTAGTAATTAGACCTTCCTCATGTGCCTCGAAAATTCTTGAAACAACTAGAAATGAAATGAAATGTTAGCATGTTTTCATTTGACAGAATGTAGTATATGATATGCCTGTTTGCCTGAGAACTAGCCAAGAATTCATGTTTGTTTGTTTGTTTGTTTGTTTTTTGAGAAAGGGCATGCCAATGTGGAAGGATTCCCCTCATAGATGTTTTCTTATTTGGCATTGCTCCTGAAGAGAGAGCCCTCCCATGAGTTGAAGTGAAGGGAGGTCAAATGCAGGGTCAGCAGCAGGCTGACAGCAGGATGGGCAAGGTTTGGTAAGAGCCGATGAGGGCTCATGGAAGCGTGGAAGCTCATAGCTGGATGCCTCCTTAGAGCACATTCATGGAAACCACTTCCTCCCACATGAAACCCCCAAGACCTCGTGTCTCCACACCAGAGATTTAAAAGCTGGACAACCTTTGAGACATACAGCTAAAGGCATCATGAGATTGCTCAAAGAGGAAACAAAGGAAGCTCAGGCTGGTTGTTGAGCTCACATGTCAGCCCCAGAGAGCCAATTTCTCTTCTTTGCTTTGTCTCTCTTTCAGAGTTCATTATGTTTTGCAACCAGAAATAAATTTCATTTTAATACTGTATCTAAGTCACACCCCCACTCTTCTATATTAGGGGGCACCAACTCTTCCCAAGATGTGCCTTGCATCCAGATGAGAAATCCTTAGTGAATATCATTCTGGAGTAATAGCTTCTTTATAATAATGACTTACAAGTAACTCATTACCTTCTCACCAGCCAAAAATATGCACTTCTCCAGGGCATATCTACATGACAGTAAGTAAATATAGAAGGAAAGAATTAACTGCTTTACATGGAAATATGCATTAATTTCTTTTCATGAAAATTGACTTGACAAAATGATAGTTCTGCCCTGATACTTCAATAGGTAACTGTTCTTAGTTGATTAATTTTCATAATAAACAAGACTCTGGTATACTAACTTGTTGCCCAGTCTTCAAACTAACTTTACTCTATCTCTTTGTCTCTGTTTCTCTATCTCTGTCTCTGTCTCATTCACCTGAACATCTCTGGATTATCAGTCTTATGGTATAGTTATTTAGGGATATATTTTACCTTCCTACTACATTGTAAGCTCCTTTACCTTTGTGTGATTCACCTATCACACATTTGTGTGATAGCACTTAGGACAGTACTTTGCTAACAGAATGGGAATGTGTATTTGCATGCAAAAGCAAGGTAATACTTACTGAACAGCTACTAAGTAACCAACACTATGCTATCTCAATGGAAGGATATGATCTCCAATAAAGATTTAAAATCGGGTTAGTGAAAGGAGAGTTACTAATACAAAAAGCCACCAGACATTTTGTACAGAGGCTGTTAGTGATCTACCTTCTGCTGCAGTTAGTATCTACTTCAGCTTATTGCAAAGACAAATATAAGAAATTGTTCAAAATAAGGGATGCCATATTATATATTATGTGGTTTCTGAAAATATTACTGCAGTGTCTTGAGAAATACCAATGTGTGTGTAGGCAAGTAAAATAGTAAATATAATTTAACTGGCAAGATATTTCTGTTTCATGGCTGAGTAATATTCCATTATATATATATACTATATCTTCTTTATTCATTTATCATAAAAAGAATGCAATCTTGCCGTTTATAATGACATGGATGGAGCTAGAGAGTATAATGCTAAGTGTAATAAGTCAGTCAGAAAAGGAAAAATGCCATATGATTTCACTAATATGTGTAATTTAAGAAACAAAACTCATGAGCAAAAGGAAAAGCAAACCAAATAACAGCCTATAGAGAACAAACTGATGGTTACCAGAAGGGAGGTGGAGGTGGGGTGGGTAATATAGGTGATGGGGATTAAGGAGGGCACTTGTGAGGAGCACTGGGTGTTGTATGGAAGTATTGAATCACTGAATTGTACATCTGAAACTAATATTACATTGTATGTTAACTAAAGTTTTTAAATTTTTAAAAAATGTTTTAAAATGACAAAAAGATATTTCTGTTTTAGTAAAGACCATATCTATTAAGAATGAGGAACTTAAGTTCATTTTAAAGTTGATTTACAAGAAAAACAAGCAAGAGTAGCAGAAAAAACCCTTTTTAAAAGTTTGTACAAAAAATAACCACATACAACTAAGCAATAACAGCAAGGAAAACTAAAAAAAGATCAATTGTGGGTAAGTATATTGAAATATATTATCAAGCCTCTATAATTAAAATTGTGTGGTATTGGCACATAAAGTAAGGGAAAGGCCAATGGAAAGGAATAGAAACCGTAGAAACAAACTCAGTTGCACATGAGAATACATATAATGTGTGATGAACGTGAAATTTCAAATCAGTGGGGGGAAATGTACGTTTTAGTAAATGGCAAGCAGTAATTGAAGAATTACAAGGAATAATATAAAATTGGATAAATTCCTCACATCACACGCCAGGATAAATTTCAAATGGATAGGAGACTTACATGTAAAGAAGAAAACCATATAATAAGTAAAAGAAAATAACATGAGTGAATTTATAATCTGGGAATGGGAAAGACTTCTGTAACCAGAATTCAAGTATTCAGAAGCAATAAGGCAGAAAGGTGGAGGGATTTGACTATATATAATTAGAAAAAAAAACTTTGAATGGTAAAAATATACTATAAGCAAAGTATAAAGATAAATGACAAATGTGGAAAATATTTGATAAAGGTTAATGTCCTTAGTATATTTGATGATATGAAAGAATCACTGCCAACTGTTTAGGTGTGATCCTGCTCTTGTAGTTATGTTTTGGAAAAATAGTCTATCGTTTAGAGATACTTATTCAAATATTTATGAATGAAATTGTATGCTATCTTGGATTTGCTTCAAAACAATCAAGAAGAGGGAGGAGAGGATAGATGAAATTAGAGTGGCCGTGAATTGAAAATTGTTAATGGGTGATGGGTACATAGAAGCTCATTCTACTTACTACGCTCTCTCCTTCTGTATATATTTGAAATTCTCCTTTACGTAAAGATCAAATCTTTTGGGGGGAGGAACTATATAAAGCACACAATTAGCTTCAAAAGTTGTCATTAGAGTCATGCTCAATACATAGCTGTGAACACAAATGAAATGCAAATAGTCTCACACATTTGGCCTAATAAATCCTTATCCTTCGTATTTTTAAAATAAAGATCACCACCTTCATCATTATGGATGACCAGATGCTCTGAGGGGACTCCCCTTCTGCAAAGGAATGAAACCTATTGAAGACAAACCCTAAGACCTAAGTGATTTCACACAAGATAGAGGGTGTGTTCAGAGATCCTTCCTCCCCAACCTCCCTGTCCCCAAATCACTGGAGACCAGAAGTACCAGAATCTGGCACAACTGGAAGGGACAGGGTTACCTGAGGCTGCTTGGGCAGTAGTGGGCTGGTTGGCCCACTGTGACGAGAGTAAAAGGAACCTCAGACTCTCTGTGCTAACCAAGATCCTCAGGAGGCTGACCTGATCCCTGATATGGAGTTCCTTGGCCACTAGCAGAAGCAAATCAAATCTGGGGGAAACATAGTCATGCTCATGTGTTTACATATTTCTCATAGCTGCTTTTTGCTAAAAAAGCAAAGTTGAATAGTTTCAACACAGACTATAAAGCTCACAAGGCCTTATCATCTGGACCTTTACAGAGAAAGGACCTTTACACCTTAGATCCTTAAGGATGATGTCAATTCCACTATCACCTCCCTCCTCTTAAATATATGCTGTTCCTGTATGTTTACTATCATGGCTGGGCAGAGGGGCAGTTTCATAGGCCTCAACTTCACTGCCCCCACCCTCATAGACAAAAGATCTAATATGGGGATTATTTCAATTGCCATGTGTAGAAATTTTAACTGTAGATTCTGAGACGAAGACATTACCATGGACCACTGAGTCAATAAACCCAGAGAATGCACTATAAGCTGAATTTGACCAGGACTTCATTTGTTAACTTCGCCCTAGTGTGCTCCATGTTAATGGGCTATGATGACACCCTCTATCCAATAGTCCTGGAAATATGCAGGTATTACCCTTTCCCAAGTGTACAGTTACCTAAGTAAATGGTCACAAGTCCCTGCAGGGAAGCTCTGGGGTAATCATTACCATGTACACTTGTCATCGTTTACCAAATTCTTCCTCCTGGGGGACCTGCCCTTCTGTTCAATCTCTGGGTTCTAGGTTTGCAAACTGTTGCAGGTTCAGAAAATCAACAAAAGATTGTGACTTTTTATTGGGGCTACTATCCTTAGTCTCCTGGTTATTTATCTTTTGTTATTGTCTGACTGTACAAGCTGAGTACCCTTGTTAGTTGCCCATCTATTTTGCATCTAAAAGTGCCATGTTCAAAAACAATAAATAAGTAAAAATAAAAATGCCATGTCCTACTAACCATCTCTGTAAGTTTCTAGAGGGCAGGCTTGAATGCCACTCCAATCTAGCCACCTATCACAATAATTGTGTCCATCTGGCCTATACTGCATTGGGTCTGAACATCTCCATTGTTATCCTGCTTGCCGACATAGACCTCTTCAAGTCCAGGTCTGGATTACAGAGGAGAGCCACCATAGAACCTTCCAGTGATGTTGACACCCCCTCACCAGCAATTCCTATGGCTGTTAACAGTATATCCTTTGGATATTCCCATGGAACATAATCTTCCAATGAGTCTTCATGCTCACTTCGCTAAACTTTTCAGTGCTTCCTCCACTGTTTACCATAGCAATTTGGGCATTTCAGCTTCATGTAGACCATCATATTTTCCATGTTTCTAGAATCTGTTCTAAAAGGTTGAAGTATCTCCTGAGGTCCCTGCCATAGTGTTAAGTCCTGGATCTCAGGACAGTTATCTCAAATCAGTACCTTTATTCCCATCCAATCTTAGGTTCCTATCCCCTTGATCAAGCTCCCTCAGACCTCATCCCATGCATATGCTCCTTACTTGTTCTGGTATGGGCTGATTAGATGCTGTAGCTCTTTAGTGTATAGTCCCTTTCTTCCCTTATCAGTCCTCTTACGACCCTAGCTGGGGGACTTAGACTTACCTATAGGCCAAGAGGTCCAAAGGAGGATAGGGGCAGATCCTGAGGGAGTGCATGTTGTCATGTTGGGGAGAAACTGCTCTATTGTCTCAAGGAAAGGGAGTGTGCTCATTCTTAACAGGGATAAGTGGGACACTTCAGAAAGTTCAGAGGGTGCAGGAATCTGTGCACTCAAATTGCGAGGGGTGATTAACTGAGATGTCTACATCTCAAAAGTGGGGCTCCACTTTTCCCCAAACTGGGCCTGACCTGGGCATAGCAGACCCATCTTGGTTGGATCCTTACCCTTCTCTGGGGCTTGGTCATTTGATTAAGTCCTGGGCCTCAGTCTTATATTCAACTTTCTCTGCCCTTCTGTTGCAGGAAATGAGACCCCCTTTGTAAATTATCAGAGAAGTCCTCTGTTTTTCATGCCTAGTTTTTCGATTGCTTGTTCAGCATTTATAGTGTTTCATCATCTGTTTCTAAGGCATCAACAGTGCTTAGCAATAGCCATCCCAATCTCATTTCCCTTGGAGTTGCGATTTCCCATATACTTCTCAACTGCCTTATATGTTATACCATCTAGTGTACTACACCCCCATACCCCATCTCAATTCATCTCTGGTGAGAGTGTTAACCAGCAGATTGACACCTTGGGCCAGGTGCTACAGGTACTCATTCTACCACGGTGATGGGGGCCTCATTTTCAATAGGGAGATGTGTGATCCAGTTCCAAAGCCTTGTCTTATCATCCAGTTTCTCTGACTACTCCTAGTACCATAACTGTCTCAGATCCAGTTACTTCTACAGGAGAAATGGGAGGCTCCTCCTAGGGAGGAGCAAATAGATTTATGGAAATTATAGCTAACATTCCTGTTCTTGGGTTGAGTGGTTGAGATTTGCTGTTGTTTATTATATTATCTGGTAATTTATATATATTTACATATAATCTTTGGGGTATACCTAACAATATTTTTAAAAGATAAGTAAGCAAAAATAAATTGCTTATTAATTGTTTATAGTACATAACATCTTATGCTACTATAATTAGAAAATTATGAAAAGCATTACTGCAGTAAAAAAAATACTAAACCAGTATACATATTCTTTTGTTGTTGAAAATATATATGGTCTCTTGAAATTAACTAAGAATAGTGGTAGTTCATTATCTTTGTCACTTTTTATTGTAATCTTAGTAATTGATTTTGAATAGAAAAATGGCTCAATTAAGTTTTAATAATATAGTCTGCTTTAGCTTTTGACCAATCAATGTTTTAAGTCTCCATTTTGAGGTACAGATAGAGATTGATATATCTCTGTAAGAAATCATAATCTGAACAGGACTCTGAGGTAGCATTCTCAATGTGATAAAGGGTAGTTTCCCAGATCAAATTTTAACAAATCACTTGTGCTGATCTTGCTTCATTGAGTTTCATATTTCTATAAACTTTGTTGCAATATTAATGTACTGATTCTCAGTTCTTTGCATGATGGAATCCTTAAATATTGATAAGATTTTACATAGGCCAGAGTCATCAACAAAAATCTTGGATGACTATTTTTAGTTTTCTAAGCAAGAGAGTAAATGATTATCTATGTTTTATAAAAATATGTCCTGCTGCTTCTGTGGATAATGAATGAAAGACAAGAGTGTAGGGAAGAAAAGAGAGAAGACACTGAGAACTCTTACCAAAGTCCAAGTAAAAAACAATAAGTGTCAAAGTCAGATGGTGACAGTGATGATGGAGAGAAGGAAGATCCTGAGAAGAAACCAAACAGATCTCGAGGACATGGGGGAAGGAAGACAAAGTAGCCATAGAGACAGCCTGAACTCGAAACAACCCTGGGCCAATCCTAGTACCATGTGCAGGTCCATGGAAGTCTAATATGGAACTGAATTTTTCTCCATATTACTCAAGATTTTCTTCTTTTTAAAATCATAGTAGAAAATGTTGTCAAAACTATGAAAACTCCAATTCTTTTTAAGTTTGTAACATATGGCTTATACTAAAAATGAATGATTATACACTGATGACCACACAACCCATAAGTTTCATTTGAGCTAACACAGAAATAAGCAATACATAACAACAGGCCCACCAAATATCAATACACAGCAATAAGCCAACCAGTCCTTTAATAGATGGGATGTATAAAGCATTAGCAGCAGTCCCACTTCGGGGTTTTATTTTTAGTTGACCTTAGCTGACCTTTAAATAGATTTGCATTGGGAGAAATGTAAAACTTCCTCAAATATAGTACTACTTAATTCAACACAAGCCTTGGCAGTTGAAGGGGTGTCTCTGGAGAAACTTTTTATATTCCAGTAACTATAAAAGAAAGGTTTAATACTAAGCTGTTTCCCTGAAATGCCCACATTCTAGTAAAGTTTATAAATGTGTCTTTGGAATTAATAAAAATGCCATGGAATTGTGTGCCCCCTCAAAGCTGTGCTTACCTCTGGGATTCATTTTTTGGCATCTACTCTCAGGATGATTGTTTCACTTTGAAAGCTGTCCCTGCAATTTTGTTGTGATGCCACCAGATGGTGATAAAGAAGAAATATGATCAGGGGCACCTAGGTGGCTCAGTTGGTTAAGTGTGCAATTCTTGATATTGGCTCAGGTCATGGTATCACAGTTTGTAAGATGAAGCCCCATCTCAGCTCTGCACTGACAGCACGGAGTCTGCTTGGGATTCTCTCTCTCCACCCCTCCCCTGCTTGTTCTCTCTCTGTCTCAAAATAAATAAATAAACTTAAAAAAAACTGTGATCAAATTATAGAGGTTGCACCCCAGGGATGAAAGATAGGCAGGCAATTAATTGATTAGTGGACACATCTTTCCCACTAATGATTTTAGCTTTTGTAGTCACAACAGCACACACTGTTGTGGGCAAGTCTTAAATAAATGGTCTCTTGGACTCTCAACTTTTCCATCCAGCCCCTTATGACCACAGTTACTTCTTCCATTCTCTTGCCCCTGTCAGTACCTGCCTCTGCTCCTTCAACAATAATCACAATGTCTATTAGGTGCCAGGTTTCCCAAATATTATTTCAGTAATTCCTCATATCAATCTTTGAGGTAGGTGCTGTTATCACCCTTTCACTGAGGATAATAATACCAAGGGAAACTGAGAAGTCAAGAGGTTAATTTGCCCAAGTTAACCCAATTTATTGGGAATTTCATTAAACATTGGATTTTTTTTGAGGTGTAAATGACATATTGGTTTCATGTGTACAAAGTACTGATTTGATGTTTGTTCATATTGCAAAATGATCACCACAATAAGTCTAGTTAGCATCCATCACCAAATGGTTACAGAAACATTTTTCTTGTGATGAGAAGTTTTAAGATCTACTCTCATAGCAACTTTCAAATATGTGATACAGAATCTTTAACTGTAGTCACCATACTGTACATTATATTCCCATGACTTATTTATTTTATAACTGGAAATTCATTCCTTTCGACCCTCTGTTCACCCTTTTCTTCCATCTCCACTCCCCACCTCTGGCAACCATCAATCCTTTCTCTATGAGCTTTGGTTTTTGAAGCCACTGTTTTGTTTTATTTTAGATTCTACATATAAGTAAAATCATACAGTATTTGTCTTTCTTTGCCTGACTTATTTCATTTAATATAACACCCTTGGGGTCCATCCGTGTTGTCATAAATGGCAAGATTTCATTCTTTTTATGGCCAAATAATATTCCATTGTGTATATAGATCATATTTTCTTCATCCATTCATTCATTAGTAGACATTTAGGTTGTTTATGTGTCTCAACTATTGTAAATAATCCTACAGTGAACATAGGGGTACGTATATCTTTTCAAATTAGTGTTTTCATTGTTTCCAGATAAATACCCACAAATGGAATTGCTGGATCATATGGTAGTTTTATTTATTTATTTTTGAGAAACCTCATACTGTTTTCCAAAACATTGGACAATTTTAAATCAGGCCTAACTCTAAAACCTCAGCCATTATTGCACTATGCTTATTTCCTATGTCCTGGGCTCCTCTAAGATCTTGAGCTTTAAGATAATCCTTTTGGGGAAAAAAAGGTGAAATTTTCAGTATGGAAGAGTTGAGAAGAGCTGGACATTCTCAGAGGATGTAGATTCTTTAGCTATTGGACCCACCAAACCCCCAAATGACATGTTAGGTTGGCCTACTTGATTAAATTTAGCAAGCAATGATTTAAGGCCTCCAGGTGCTAGACACGGTGCTCAGTGTTATAGCAGAAATAGAGATAAATGAAACCAAGCTCTACATTCTAAGAAGCTCAGATTTCTCTCCATCCTTTTTTTCCCCAAATGTTTATTTATTTTTGAGAAACAGAGAGAGGCAGAGCAAGAGCAGGGGAGTGGCAGAGAGAGAGGGAGACAGAATCGGAAGCAGGCTACATGCTCCTAGCTGTCAGCACAGAGTCCCATGTGGGAATCTGTCTCACAAACCATGAGATCATGACCTGAGCCAAAGTCAGATATTTAACTGACTGAGCCACCAGGAGCTCCTCTCTGCATCGTTGGATGTCAAACATCACTGAATGGCATGCTATCCTAATATAAGAATCTACCTTAATGAAGCCAGCAATAATCTAATGCTTATTAGGGGTAGATTAGTACATAATACAGGACTGTCTTGGACCTATTCCATATAGTATCAAAGACCACCCTGAATGGCAGATGAAGAGCATGAGTGGAGAGAAGGAGCAGCTGGTAATCTCTTATTTATTTTTAAGCCCATCAGAGTTGTATGGACCACTCACATGTCATACTGGGCATTGTTTTTATGTGTCACCATCCCTTCCTTGAAGAATTTATTCCTTTCATTCATGGTAAGATCCCAATGGAGCTATTAATCACACAGCCTTGCCTCCACTGGCCATTGAAGTGGGCACACGACTTCTCAGATTATACAATCGTGTCTCTCAAAGCATGGTGATTATTCCAGGGCTATATATGTGTTCCAAAAGAGCCAATCAGAATCCACTTTTGAAATTGATATATGGACACCAGTAGAAGAAACTATTTTTCCACTGTGATTTTTAACCATGGACTTTATAAAACTTGCCCACCATGTGGAGTGTACAGGTAGAATAAAGCCAACCAAAGGCAAAGCAGTGCCAAGACAGGGAGAGAATCACAGAACTCTGATGACATCATTTGAACTCTTGGTTATATTACTTAGACTTTCAGTTTTATGAAATAAACCCACACATCCATAAGCAAAACATCTTGCATGCATCCATTTTCTCAGTGTTTGTTTGTTTGCTCGATCTCAGTGAAGAAGCAGTATGAGAAGTTACGTTGAAAGTATAAGAAGTTATGTTGAGTATCTGTTGCTTGGAACCAAGAGTCCTGACTTTAAAAAGAAAAAAAAAATCAATAATACCCTTAAACTTAGCAGTTAATGGTACCACATCCTTATATCTCTGAGGTAATGAGGCACAAATTAGAGGGCCTGGTGCAGATGTCCTGATCTTCTTTTGCTTTGCCCATAAAAACAGCTGTCTTGGATATGAGTTCACTGTGTTTCCCGGGTCTGTTCCAGAAGAATTTGGAACGATTTCTGCTACTGTCAGTACCAAGGATGTCGTTGAAAGCAGCATCTTGGAATCCTAAGTATTGAAGCCAACCTTCACTTCTCTATTAGGAATTTGAATAGTTTGCCATCAGGTATTGGAACTTGACCCTTTTTCTTTGCTCTTACTCTCTGCAGATGCTGCGCAATGAATTGAGATCGCTGATTTAAGGTTTCTACCTCCACAAAGAGAAATATTTTAGCTCATTTCTCTTACTGCTGAATAAATAGACTTCTGACTATGAATAATCTGAAAATAAGCATTTTGTGGGTCCTCACTGACCATTGTTAAATTGCTAAGTCATTAATCAATTTCAATGACCTGGCATGATAGGAAGGTGAGGTCTGGAAACGAACCTTGTGGCTGATATGTGGTTTATGGTGCCCTGATCTGGAATCCGGCTACTAAAACAGGCAAAAAGTAGCTGAGGTTTCAGCCTCACAAGCTCTGATAGTTTACCACTAAAAATAAACATGTGCTCAAGAGACAACTACCATGTAAACACTCTCAGAAAGATTTTTCAGCATCTGCATACAGAAACTGCCATCCAATACCCAGCGAAGCTGAGGGCACAGCACACAAAGAACACTTTATCTTTGGGGGAGCCAGTGTCTGCTGAGCATGAAGGGAAGGCAGGACAAAGAGTCACTTCTCTTGTTCAGGCAGGGAAGTGAAACGTGATTCATTGTTCCGTCTTACGCAGTCACACATTTACTGATCCAGAACTATGCTGAATGCTGGAGTTTGACTTTCAATAGAATAGAATGCCTGTCCCTAGCATTAGTATTGGGCTACAAGATACTTCCAGAGAAGCAGAGGCATCTTCCCTGAGTTCTCTGTGCCATGTCCAGCATATTACCTGGCACTTTAGTAGGAGCTCAGTCGTTTCTATTTCTTGTCCATCTTTCCACTAACATCGTCTACTGTAGGCAAATACAATTTGTAAAACACCAAATCCATAAGGCAGCTAAATTAGGACACAAATATGCAAAATCAAGACTCTTCCCTTTGCCTCAGGTTAATTTTAAACTGAAAGTTTCCTCACTTGAGGTGCATTTAAAACAAACTATTTACATACAATTTTCAGCAACACTTTTAGTACATAAGAAACAGGGCATACGTTTGTGCGTGCCGGTTTCCCCTCCATCAGGATTTGCAAAAGAAGGCTAGAGGAAGAACTGATGGAACGAACAGCTGTTTTCATGAGGCAAGAAGTTAAAAACTTAAAAGCTTTTAACTTAAAATTAGGTTTGGGGATTATCTGAGGTCTTCAAATATTCATACAAATTGTATTCTCCATTATCACGGGTCATAGGAGAAACTGCAATGCATGAGAATGTACTGCCCAGCATTGTGACAGGAAAACCTCCAGAATCATCAATTCATGGATTTATGGGCTTTGAATATGAATTTTTGCCATGGATCACACACTCATCGTAATGAGGAGTTGCTTTAGCTGAGCTGTGTGGGACACAGAAACTCCTGCCAAGATGAAGAAGGGTGCGGAACCATATGAGGGGAGGAAAGAACTACAGGGGTACCTGGGTGACTCAGTCGGTTAAGTATACAACTTTGAATTGGGTCATGATCCCCCAGTTCATGAGTTCGAGTCCCTCATCAGGCTCTCTGCTGTTAGTAAAGAGCCTGCTTTAGATCCTCTGTCTCCCTTTCTCTCTGTCCCTTCCCTGCTTGTGCTTGCTCTCTCTCTCTCTCAAAAATAAATAAACATTTAAAAAATTTTAAAAAGGAGAGAGGCAAGATGGCGGAGAAGTAAGGAGCTCCGTACTTGCACTCGCGCCCATACATCACACAGAAAAGATCTGAAGCCATTGGAAACCATACAAAACCTGAGAGACTGGGAAAAAAAAGGACGCAGAATCCACTGAGAAAGCCTTCTAACGTGAGTGCGAACCGGGGAAGGTAAAATCAGGCCGGGATCGGAGCCTCCAGGGTGGGAGGTGATCCCCCTCTACCCTCTACGGGGAGTGAGAGGGGAAAAGGAGAGAGTCCGAGACAGAAAAATCTCCGCTCGGTGCATAGAAAGACCGTACTTGCCAAATACCTGCACACCAGGTCCCCTCGCGACAACTGGTCCTGGGGAAGGCTGAGCACACAAACTGCTTCTTTGTGCCGCTCCTGGAGGTTGGGTTTTAAAGCGGAGCGGGTGCGCCTCCCGCCATTGTAGCTCCAGGGCGGCTGGGACCCCTGAAGGAGACGCGCAGACACCGGGCGTCCGCGCTCCTGGCTGGCTGGAACTCGAGAGGGAAGGCAAAAATCTAAAAACTGGAAATTTGCCTGTGAGTTCGTGTTTCGGGTGACGAGCCATAGAGAGACCCGGTTTTCCTCACTCCAGCGGCGGCGCGCCTGCCGCCATTGTAGCTCCAGGGCGGCTGGGACCCCTGAAGGAGACGCGCAGACACCAGGCGTCCGCGCTCCTGGCTGGCTGGAACTCGAGAGGGAAGGCAAAGAGCTAAAAACTGGGAAATTTGCCTGTGAGTTCGTGTTTCGGGTGACGAGCCATAGAGAGACCCGGTTTTCCTCACTCCAGCGGGCTCGGGCTACGCGGACCCGGCAGGCAAGCCCCCGCGCATGCGCACCAGCCCGACCCAGAGAAGGAAGCAGCGATCCTGACTCCGCCCCCAGAGCTCAGCTGGGAGCCTGGAATAGCCCGAGGGGGTTGTCTGGGAAGCTGTGTCTAAGGCAACTTCAGCGGGGCGCGGGCTGGGATTTGGAGATTGGAACTGGCCTGGGTTGAAGAGTGCAACCAACTTCGGCTGCGTCCCCGGAACGGGGAGTTAACACGCCAAAAAAAAAAAAGCGAGCTGCAGCGCGGGGTTCAAGAAGGGACTGGAGCACCGTCACTCTCCTCCCCACAATCGCCAAGGCAGAACTCCCGCCTGAGGCATCGGATCACGCCACGCCCATCCCTGCCTGAGAGGTGCCCTCCCTTTTTTTTTCTTTTTTGTTTTTTTTCCTTTTTTTTCTTCTTTCTTTTTTTTCCCTTTCTTTTCTCTTTTTTTCTTCTTCTTTCTCTTTTCTCGCTTTTTTCCCCAAAACACTGACCTGATTAACTCTGGTCGCCAGCTTGCTTAAACAATCACAACTCCATTCTGTAAATGTAAATTCTACACCTACCGACTTTTTCAGCTATTTCTCTCAGGAGTAATTAGACTATATAGTTTCTCTGGATAATTCCAGCATCCTTCTCTCACCTATCCAACCATATTGTACCCTTTACCTCTTTGAAAAAAGTTTCTTATCCCTTCTGCCTGTTCATTCTATTTCCAAATCTGCCTTGTCTCGCCCTGCCTTCTCTCTTTTTCTCTATGCTCTTCAACCAGCACTGCATACACACGGCTATTTAACTGTAGCTGGGAAATCCAGGTATATGCTTTAAACCGTTCTTTGTCCATCGGTTTTCTTCTTTTTTCCTTTTCTTTTCCCCTTTTTGACCCTTTTATGTATTTTATGCTCCCTATTCGCCCTCCCTCCTCCGTCTTTTCTATTAACTTTTTCGTTTTCCCTCTCACTTTGCATGTTAGTTGAATCAGCCTGTGCGTTTGTGTGCTCCTGCTCCCTCTGTGTTTGTCTGTCTGTTTTCTTTTCCAGGGCTACCTCAAGAAACAAGCTAGAGTACACAAGGTGAAGAGTCCCAAATATCACTACGAATAGGAAAATAAAATAACTAAGGTCCCAACAAGAGTGACCGAGGGATACCATTCAAAAAACAATCTCTGAAAGGATAGGCCCTGGAAAGTCAAAGAGTTTCTTGGATATAGCAGTGCTCATAGAAACAGAGAGCATAACAGGTCTTTAAAACCAACAAGAGCCGGAAAGCTAACTAAAATGACGAAACGAAAGAGCTCTCCTCCAAAGAAACTCCAAGAAGAAATGACAGCTAATGAACTGCTCAAAACAGATATCAGCAGCATAAGTGAACAAGATTTTAGAATAATAATGGTGAAATTAATAGCAGGGCTTGAAAAAAACATAGGCGACATCAAAGAAACTATGGCTACAGACAGAATGGAAAATAAAAATAGGCATGAAGAATTAAAAAATGCGATAAATGAGATCCATAATAAATTAGAGGCCTCCAATGCACGGATTGAAGAGGCAGAAAGGAGAATAAGTGATTTAGAAGACACCATTATAGAAAAACAAGAAGCTGACAAAAAAGGAGACAAACTGATCCAGGAACAGGAAAGAAGAATTCGAGAGCTCAGCGACACAGTCAAACGCAACAATATCCGTATCATAGGAATCCCAGAAGAGGAAGAGACAGGGAAAGGTGCTGAAGGAGTCCTGGAACAAATTATAGCAGAGAACTTCCCCGACCTGGGGAAGGAAGTCAATGTGGAAATACAAGAGGCTCAGAGGACTCCTCTCAGACGTAACTTGAATCGATCTTCTGCACGACATATCATCGTAAAAATGGCAAAATACAAGGACAAAGAGAGAATTTTGAAAGCAGCTAGGGAGAAAAGGGCCCTCACATACAAAGGGAAACCCATCAGAGTGGTGACAGACCTATCTACTGAAACGTGGCAGGCCAGAAAGGAATGGCAGGAGATCTTCAATGTGATGAACAGTAAAAATATGCAGCCAAGAATCCTCTATCCAGCAAGCCTGTCATTCAAAATAGAAGGAGAGATAAAAACCTTTCCAAACAAACAGAAATTGAAAGAATTTGTCACCACGAAGCCAGCCCTACAAGAAATCCTGAGGGGGATGCTCTGAAGGAAAGGTTGCAAGGAACAAAGATTCCAGAGACACCACCACAAACATGAACCCTACAAAAGATACAAAGACTCTAAACCCACATATTTCAATAATAACACTGAATGTAAATGGGCTGAATGCTCCAATCAAAAGACATAGGGTAGCAGAATGGATTAAAAAACAAAATCCATCTATATGCTGTCTACAAGAAACTCATTTTAGACGGGAAGATACCTTCAGATTAAAAGTAAGGGGATGGAGAAATATATATCATGCTACAGGAAATCAAAGAAAGCCGGAGTAGCGATACTTATATCAGACAAACTGGACTTTAAATTAAAGACAATCACAAGAGATGAAGAAGGGCACTACATAATAATTACAGGGTCCATCCATCAGGAAGAACTAACAATCATAAATGTCTACGCACCAAATATGGGAGCACCTAAATATCTAAAACAATTAATCACAAACAGAAACAAGCTTATAGATAAGAATGTGCTAATAGCAGGGGACTTCAATACTCCGCTTACAGCAATGGATAGGTCAACCAGACAGAAAATCACTAAAGAAATAATGGACTTGAAAGATACATTGGACCAGATGGACCTGACGGATATATTTAGAACTTTACATCCTGAGGCCAGGGAATTTACTTTCTTCTCAAGTGTGCATGGCACATTCTCCAAGATAGATCACATACTGGGACATAAAGCAGCCCTCAATAAATATAAAGAATAGAGATCATACCATGCACACTGTCAGATCACAATGCTTTGAAACTTGAAATCAATTACAGGAAGAAGTCTGGAAAACTTCCAAAAACATGGAGGTTAAAGAACACCCTTCTAAAGAATGAATGGGCCAATCAGGCAATTAGAGATGAAATTAAAAAATATATGGAAACAAATGAAAATGAAAACACAACAATTCAAAATCTATGGGATGCGGCAAAGGCAGTCCTAAGAGGAAAGTACATTGCTCTCCAGGCCTATTTCAAGAGATTAGAAAAAGCGCAAGTCCAAAATCTAACAGCTCACCTAAAGGAACTAGAGGCAGAGCAACAAGAACGCCCTAAACCCAGTAGAAGAAGAGAAATAGTAAAAATTAGAGCAGAAATAAACAACATAGAGACCAAAGAAACAATTGAACAGATCCATGAAACCAAGAGTTGGTTTTTTGAAAAGGTAAACAAAATTGACAAACCTCTAGCCAGACTTATCCAAAAGAAAAGAGAGAGCACCCAAATAGACAAAATTATGAATGAAAATGGACTTATTACAACCAACCCCTCAGAAATACAAGCAATTATCAGGGAATACTATGAAAAATTATATGCCAACAAATTGGACAACTTAGAAGAAATGGACAAATTCCTAAACACACACTCACTACCAAAATTCACATGGGAAGAAATAGAAAACATGAACAGACCCATAACGAGTGAAGAAATCGAATCAGTAATCAAAAATCTCCCAACAAGTAAGATCCCTGGACCTGATGGCTTCCCTGGGGAATTCTACCAGACATTTAAAACAGAATTAATCCCAATTCTTCTCAAGTTATTCCAAAAAATAGAAAGCGAAGGAAAACTCCCGGACTCATTTTATGAAGCCAGCATCACACTGATTCCCAAGCCAGACAGAGATCCAGCAAAAAAAGAGAACTACAGGCCAATATCCTTGATGAATACGGATGCAAAAATTCTCAACAAGATCCTTGCAAATCGAATCCAGCAGCATATAAAAAGAATCATCCACCAAGATCAAGTGGGATTCATTCCTGGGTTACAGGGCTGGTTCAACATTCGCAAATCAATCAATGTGATACATCATATCAATAAAAGAAAAGATAAAAACCATATGATCCTGTCAATAGATGCAGAAAAAGCATTTGACAAAATACAGCATCCTTCTTAATAAAGACTCTCGAGAAAGTTGGGATAGAAGGAACCTACTTAAACATCATCAAAGCCATCTATGAGAAGCCTTCAGCTAACATCATCCTCAACGGGGAAAAACTCAGAGCTTTCCCCCTGAGATCTGGAACACGACAGGGATGTCCACTCTCACCACGGCTGTTTAACATAGTGCTGGAAGTCCTAGCATCAGCCATCAGACACCAAAAGGAAATCAAAGGCATCAGAATTGGCAAAGAGGAAGTCAAACTTTCACTCTTCACAGATGACATGATACTCTACATCGAAAACCCGACAGACTCCACAGAAGCCTACTAGAACTGATCCAAGAATTCAGCCAAGTTGCAGGGTACAAAATCAACGTACAGAAATCGGTTGCATTTTTATACACCAACAATGAAGCAACAGAAGAGAAATCAAGAAACTGATCCCATTCACAATTGCACAAAAAACCATAAAATACCTTGGAATAAACCTAACCAAGGATACAAGAGATCTGTATGATGAAAACTATAGAAAACTTATGAAGGAAATTGAAGAAGACACAAGAAATGGAAAAACATTCCATGCTCATGGATAGGAAGAATACATATAGTTAAGATGTCATTACTACCTAAGGCACTCTACACATTCAATGCAATTCCAATCAAAATTGCACCAGCATACTTCTCAAAACTAGAACAAACTATCCAAAAATTTGTATGGAACCACAAAAGACCCGAATAGCCAAAGTAATCCTGAAAAATAAAACCAAAACGGGAGGGATCACCATCCCAGACTTTAGCCTCTACTACAAAGCTGTCATCATCAAGACAGTATGGTATTAGCACAAAAACAGACACATAGACCAATGGAACAGAATTGAGAACTCAGAAGTGGACCCAAAGTATACAGCCAACTAATCTTTGACAAAGCAGGAAAGAATATCCAATGGAAAAAAACAGCCTTTTTAACAGATGGTGTTGGGAGAACTGGACAGCAACATGCAGAAGAATGAAACTAGATCATTTTCTCACACCATGCACAAAAATAAACTCAAAATGGATAAAGGACCTGAACGTGAGACAGGAAACTATCAACACCCTAGAGGAGAAAGCAGGAAACAACCTCCTTGACCTCCACCGCAGCAACTTCTTACTTGACACATCCCCAAAAGCAAGGGAATCAAGAGCAAAAATAAACTGTTGGGACCTCATCAAGATTAAAAGCTTCTGCACAGCCAAGGAAACAACCCAGAAAATTAATAGGCAACCAACGGAATGGGAAAAGATAGTTGCAAATGACATATCAGATAAAGGGTTGATATCCAGAATCTACAAGGAACTCACCAAACTACACGCCCGAAAAACAAACAACCCAGTGAAGAAATGGGCAGAAGATATGAACAGACACTTCTCCAAAGAGGACATCCAGATGGCCAACAGACACATGAAACGATGCTCAGCATCGCTCCTCATCAGGGAAATACAAATCAAAACCACACTGAGATACCACCTCACGCCCGTCAGAGTGGCTAAAATGAGCCAATCAGAGAACTCTAGATGCTGGCGAGGATGTGGAGAAACGGGCACCCTCCTACACTGTTGGTGGGAATGTAAACTGGTACAGCCCCTCTGGAAAACAGTGTGGAGGTTCCTCAGGAAACTAACAATAGAACTCCCCTATGACCCAGCAATAGCACTGCTAGGAATTTACCCAAGGGATACAGAAATGCTGATGCATAGGAGCACATGTACCCCAATGTTCATAGCAGCACTCTCCACAATAGCTAAAACCTGGAAAGAGCCTAAGTGTCCATCAACAGATGAATGGATCAAGAAGATGTGGTTTATCTATACCATGGAATACTACATGGCAATGAGAAACAATGAAATCTGGCCATGTGTAGCAACATGGATGGACCTTGAGGGTGTTATGCTGAGCGAAATAAGTCAGGCAGAGAAAGACAAATATCATATGTGTGCACGTATAGGAGGATTAGGAGGAGCTTAACAGAGGACCAAGGGGGAGAAGAAGGGCAGAAATGGTGGGGGAAAGGGGAGAGGCAAACCATGAGAGACTCTTGAATGCTGACAAAAACTGAGGACTGGTGGATGTGGGGGGGAGGAGGGGTGGGCATGGAGGAGGGCACTTGTGGGGATGAGCACTGGGTGTTATGTGGAAACTAAATTGACAATAAACTATTTGTAAAAAAAATAAATAAATAAATAAAAAATAAAAATAAAATAAAAATAAATAAATAAATAAATGTTAAAAAAAATGAATAAACATTAATAAAGTTTTAAATTTAAAAAAAAAAAATTAAAAAAAAAAGACCTGTATGCTATTTGATTCCTGCTTTCTCAGCTTGTTTGGAAGTCTGAAAAGCCTAAGTCTGCCCCTCACCAGAGATCAAACTTTCCTGAATAGAATAACTTCCTAGTTGAGCCTAGATCATCACCAGCCCAAACCTGCCCTATGCTGTGGTTATATACATGTGTATGAGACGTTGTAATGAAATTCTTCGCCCAGTTCTCCCAGATCTAAACTTGGGCATCTCTACAGGTGTCTTTCTAAATTTAGGCAGATGGTTTCGTTTCTTTTCTCTTATTTTGAATCTGTTTATGAATTTGTGATTTTACATAGTTACACATAACATCTAAGAAGGATTTTCTCATTCCTAATTAGCTGGGGTCTGATTCTCTCAGCATTTGCTGAGTAACTAACATTTCTGACCACTTGCTGGCTCCTTTCCATTCTTGCTCCCCACATCAGAATTTATGAAAAATCATCATCTAATTCTAGTGCTCATTAAGTCTCTCATGGGGCTTAAATGTCAGAGACCAGAATTTTAGAAACCATCTTGTGATTAACTCCATAGGCTTGAGCAATCCCTAAACTCTAGGACGCTGGTGATGGTTTTTATCTATGATATGTTAAAGTTTTATAACTCACTGTAATCTCTTTCTCATCTTTGTGATTGGATCTATTCTCCCAACAGCCTGCCTCCTTGAGCCTCAAAATTTGTCACTGAAAGTCTAATACAATTTGAAGTGCATCTCTGATAAGAACATGTCTCAGAAACCACTCACAAACCATCAACAGCTTATTAATTCATATAACACATAGACATGAATACCTACACCGCCAGACACCAGGAGGGATGCCCATTGGCAGATCAAATAAATTCCAAATTCAGTGTCCTAGCAGTTGAGAGCCCCACAATATAGCTCCAGTCTGCTTTTCCAGGTGCATCATCATGTAACCCATACTTATCCTTGAAGATGTATGTTCCTTAATTCCAAGGATTTCTTAGAACTTCCCACTGGTACCAGTTTGACCTTCAAGGCAAATCTGAGAATTCCCTTCCTATTCCCTCCCTATTTGGGCCCCCAAAGGCAGAGGGAAGTTTACTTCAGCCTTCAGGCAACGTCTATGATGCTGGTAATAATAAAGATAGGCCTTAGAAAATAAGGGGGATAACACTGGGCTGAGAACTCAGAGAACTGAGTTCAAGACCCTATTCTTCCACTTACTGCCTTTGTGATTTGACGTAGTTCTTTCTGAGCCTCATGTGTTCAATAAAAAAATCAAACTAGATTGATTTAAAGTCCCGTATGGCCCTATTGAAGACTTCAACCTCTGATCAAACAGAGAGGAGACACTACTGGTGCCTTTGGCTTCATAATGAGCCACAGCATGGACTGAATGGTTCGGTTACTTTCAGTTTGTCATTGACTTGGATACAATCTTCTGCACTGCCTTGCCCAAACACTGGGTAACCCTGGTCTCCATCTGGGACCTATTCTGTGGGCATTTCAGGGACTTTCATTTCCTGTATTCAAGTCTGGAATCTTTGAGAGCCCTAATTTCAATTTGGAATGGGATAAAATTGCCCCTGCATTTCCAAACTTAGAAAAGTTCAACATTCTACGGTCCATCTGTGTCATAAACATGTTCATACACAAACACGCCCAAAAATCCAATGACATTAATATGTAACAGCTGTTGTGCATATTAATAACTTTGATTTTTAATTTGATTAAAAATTGTGTCTTTTGTAGACACAATTGTGTCTTTTGTACGGGCCTAAAAATTTTAATTGTAAGAAGCAAAGTGTTCATAATCCTAGGAATGCAAAATTAGTCATTTCAATAATATTCTTTTGGTTGAGAGTTCCTGCCAATGACCTAAAAATAGTTAAAGAAGTTCTTTTACTTTGATTTTAAATATGAATTCCTTTTGACTTGATCATCTGTCATGTGAGGTTCCCAGCTTCCCTCTGAATTGGATTCTATGTGTGAATTTGTAATGCCCGAAAATAGTAGTTAAAAATGTAAGCATCAACAACATACACACAACTACATTCAAGTTAAAATGTTTACTATTAATAAGTGTGACTATGTAATATTTTAAGCACTTACTCATACTTAAAAATCTTCCTATAGCTCTAATTTTTTCTAGAGCTTTAATTTCATTTTCTAAGTATATTTACTTGCTATGTTAAAAATGGCCAGAGAAAGCCATTTTTTAAAAATGGTTAGAGAAACCTTGATAAATATCTGACCAGAAATTTTGTTGTCTCTTTAAGTTTATGCTATCACAGGGAAAGAGAGGACACTAACATTGATTATGTGTTTATATGCTAATTCATATGCCAGATATTTTCATATATATATATATATACACATAAATATATATATACTCTAATCTAATTATAGACAAAAAGCTCATAGTAAAAAATAAAAAGTATAAATGAACTTCTAGGGCTTAGCAGAAGTCTGATGACTTTACTGAATTTATGAAGATTTTATTCAATGCCTACTTAAGTTCAAGCTGAATAATGAATATTTACTTGAGCTCTCTAAAAACATCCTCTCCGATGTATAATTAAAGTGAAATCTTCCACGATAACCTTGATTATTAAAAACAGGTTCAGCATTTTGACCCTTCTATTTCTCCTATTCGGTCATGTTCATGTAATATTAAAATGACATTTTATTTAGTCCCCCTTTACTCAGTTTATTTTCTAGTAAGTCTGAGAACAGATTTTCATTAGGTATGATATGTTCTTCATTGAGTGTTGCAAAAATGGATTTCATTTGTATCTAATAGACTTCATTGACATAAAGTAAGACATTTTTAGGTTACTTCTAATTCAAGTTTTGAATTGTTAATGAGTCTGCAGCAAAAAATAGCAATTAAAAAAATAATAGCACTTAAATAGACCCATTTGTACCTCTAAAGTGTACTGAAATTGTCCAACCATGTTATCATAAAATAGAAATTATTGGAAGGGCAAAAGCTCTTTTATCCTGATTGGCAATGAATAGTCACCAAGAGAAAAGATTACAAAAATTCCATCCTTATAGAGAAAGAACAAAATAAAATCCTGCCCCTTCTAGGAGCAATTTGTAGAAGGTATAATATAAGAGCACATTCTTTAACTATATAAATAGAAAAACATGGATAATAGACTAATAAATATTTTCAAATATTAAAACCTACAATAGCAATGACAGTGGAATTTTTACTGATTGAAAGTTAGCATTTGGGGGGAATTGCCACATACCACTGCAGTTCACTAAAGTGGAAATTTAATAAATAGGACTCAAGTGACTTAAAAGAGTCATGTTATTAGAAACAGTTACTGACATTTGGGAGCAAAGAACCATCACATTTACCTTCTGGTTTGATTTGCACAACAGCTCAGGAAGTTCTCCAACATTATCACCATTCCTTTATTATGGATGACACGGATACCAGAAGCAGGCCAAAATAAGAATGGTCCCTAACTGATTTTGAACTCCCTGTTTGGCCCCATTTTCCAAGAGGTTTAATTAGGGGCGTCAGATGTACATACTTACTTACCTTTGTTCTTTTTCACCTACATTTAACTCCTGTTAGCTTAGACAATCAAGAGACTGTGTAAATTATAGGTCAGTGCTTCCCAAACTTTAACCCACATAAGCATAGGCAACTTGTTAAAACACAGAATCTCAGACCCAAACCCCAAGAATTCCGATTCAGTACATCTGGATGGGACCCGAGGATCTGCATTTTAACAAATTCTCTGGTGATGCTCTTAACGCCAGTCCTATTGATTATGTTTCTCTGGAGAATCCTGACGAATATCAGTATACTATGGGAACACCACCCAAATCATCTTGGCATCTTGGCATCTTGGCACTGTACTCAATGGCTTCTAACTGAAACACCTGCAGCTCTCTGTCTAAAGGATTTTTCAGGGCAATAGAATCTACTTGACCGGTACACAGAGCAGCTGAGAGTGGCAGACAGAGAGTGGATCCTGAGAGCACCCTCAACCACTGACTGACAGGAGATGGTTGTCCCTTACTTCTCAGGGATAATCCAAGGCACATTCTACACTACCTCCCAGACTTCACCTGTAGGACTGCAGGACACTGTGGTTGTCCACAGTGGCAATATGCTTGAAACCACACTCTTTATGAGGCTTTCTTCCCTTCCCAGTCTCATTTACCCATAGTCCTACTTGCACTTCTAAGGACTACCTCCTAAGCAAACTGTTTTATTCAAGTCCTTGATTCAGGGTTGGCTCTGGGTGCATCCAAGCTACAACAGTAGTTGTGAAACTATGGTGTGAAAGAATCAATAAATAACAGTCTGTAACAGTCTAAGCATATTATTTAAAAATACTGAAAGCAATGACAGAAGAAACAGGTAAAGTGCTGAAAGTATTGTCTCTGGAGAGGAGATCTGGTAGAGAGCTGGGGAAACAGGTAGACAGGGAACAGCTGGTGTTTGTTAAAACTTTGTAATATTATTTGATTATTTGATACATGCACGTGTATTTCTTTTATGAAAATAAAAGATATTAAATATGCTTTTGGCTTATTTACAAAATAGGAGTAGCAGGAGAGAAGAAAAATAAATACTGGCTGATTAAGCTGGAAGAAGAAAGAAATTTTCTTGGAAGAAATGTGATCTTAGTAATTAGGCCAGAAAGATATGAAGGGGAAAAAATTTACACGTATTTAATCTACACAGTATAGAAAGAAAGAATTACCTGAGTCTGAGGCTAACCACTTACAAATATGAGAGGATAAAACAGGGTGGTTTGTTTTAGTCATTGCTAGCCCTTGAAAGGCGAATAATGCTCAAAAGAAATGTAAAAGAGAAGTCTCAGGATTTCAGGGAGCAACGTGGAATGGCATCCTTTGAGAGAGTTCAGATGTAAGAAGTATTGAATAGCATTCTCTAAAGCCATAAATAGGATATCCATAACAATACAAACTGGGAAGTACCCTCGGAGAATGAAATGTCTCTACTAAATGATAACAGAAAACTTGAACAGCTTTTAAGAGAAAATAACGAAGAAGATCAAGATAGAATATGCAAAACATTATCAGGTAGGTGAATTTCGTGGTGACCCAGTTATTGTAGCATGAATCCAGAAACTGCCAGTCCTGGGAGAGAACACACTCCAAGCATTCACAGAATTAAGTGGTTCAGCTTCTAGAAATAACTGAACAAACTCCTATCAGACCACAGATGATAACTACAAAGTCCAGGAAAAATACAATAACAGAATAAATAATCTCAAGTCTTAGAAAGTGAAAGAAAGAAGATGGATTTTGGAAAGAAGTAGAGGTTTGGAAGACGAGGATGAACTAAGGTGAATTTCCTGTTTTTGTGGCTTTTAGCTCAGGGATAAGCTGCAGTTGGCATCATGCAGAGAAGCTAGAACTCTGAAAGGAAACCAGTTATTCTGCCTTGAAGAACCAGAAAACATCATGTGAGGAAATACAGCTGCAAGAGAGAAAATTATCCCAGAAAGCATTTAGATAGATGGAGCTCCAAATAACTCCCTACAAATCTCTGCTGGACCCCTCAAGTCTAGATAATGATAAGAGAACTGAACTGAGATTTGAACACCCACCTAAGAAACAGAGTTTGAAGTATGAGCCTAAGCAAGTCAATTGCTTGATAAAGCAACCAAAATTGATATAAAACAAAAAATTTCTTCAGAGAAATTTAATACAATCCAGGCTCCACCTAATGATAATAATAATATTGCCTAAGATACAGTCCGAAATACCCAACAAATAAAAACTAGGAAATTTTGACCCAGACTCAAGAGAAACAACAATCAATGCAGACCCAACCCAAAATTATTCAGATATTAAAATTGGGAGACAGGAGCATTTTTTTTTTAGAGAGAGGGAGAGAGTGCACATGAGCAGTGAGAGGGGCAGAAGGAGAAGGAGAGAGAGAATTTTAAGCAGTCTCTACACCCAGTACAGAGTCCTTCACCAGGCTCAATCTCGTGACCCTGAGATCATGACTTGATCTTAAGTCAGTCAGATGTTTAATCCACTGAGTCACCGAAGCGCCCTGAGACAAGAGTATTAAAGCAGCTATTAAAGGATGGTAAATAAGGTAGAAGAAAATATGCTCAAAATACATGCAAGATAGAAAATCTTAGAAGAAAAATAGAAACTATAAACAAATCAAGCTATAGAAATTTTAAAACTGGAAAGTAAAATACTTGAAATAAAACATTTACTGGATGGAGCAGAATGGAGATGACAGAGGAAAGAATCTGTGAACTCAATAGAATTAGTCACTCTAAAGAACAGACAAGGAAGGAATGAAAGAAGGAAGGAGGGGAAGAAGGAAGGAAGGAAGGAAAGAAAGAAGGAAGGAAGGAAAGAAGGAAGGAAAGAAAGAAGGAAGAAAAGAAGGAAAGAAAGGAAAAAGAAAAATAAAAGAAAGGAAAGGAGAGATTAATGGACAGAAACTTAGAGACCTGAAAGCAATATCAAAACATATCAAAACATCTAACAAAGTTATAATTAGAGTCCCAGGAGAATGGTAAAGAGAGAGAATGAAGCAGAAAAGAACAATCAAAGAAATCATGGTCAAAAATTTTTCCAAATTTGGTAAGTCATAAATTGACAGTTTGAAGAAGCTCAGGAAACCCCTAGAAAAATCAATATGAAAAATCTCTTACCTAGTGCATGATAATCAAAGTGCTAAAAAACAAAAATAAAGAAGTCTTGAAAGCAGTATGAGAAAAATGCATTTCTTCTTGGTTATTGTTAACTTCATATCTGAAACAACAGAGGCTAGAAATCAGTGTAGTGACATATTTAAGGTGCTGAAAGAAAAAAAATTAAATCCAGCGAAGATATCCTTTAAGAATGATGATGAAATAGAAACATTTTCAGATTTAAGAAAAAGAAACTAAAAGGATTCATCATCAGAAGTCCTGTACAACAAGAATTATAAAGAACATTCTTCAGGCTGTAGGAAATGATACTATATGGAAATATGAATCTTCAGGAAGGAATAAAAACATTAGAAATGGTAAAGAGCTGGATAATTTTATATAAAATGATAAAGAATAATTTGAAGAAGGCCATAAAAAACATTAAGGGTAGGTATTGTAATTCCTAGAGGAATTAGTTGAAACACATAATGCAAAGAGGTATAACTAAACAGCCAATATATAGATTAAACAGAAATTCTAAACTATATTCAGTTGATCCAGAAGAAGGCATAAAAGGATAAATAGAGGAACAAATCAACAGCAGGAACAAACAGAAAACGAATACAAAATGATAGACATCAATCCAACCACATTAATGAAAACAATTCAATGGTGATAGTAGTCTTTCAACAAATGGCATTGGAATAACTGGATTATCCGTATGAGAGAAAAAATGGAGCCTTAGCTCACACTGTACACAACTATTAATATGTCATGGATCAGCCAAATCCATAATAAAAATAAATATCATAGTACTTTAGAAGAGAACCTAGGAAAATAGTTACATGACTTGAGGATAGGCAACATATTTTTTAGACAAGATACAAAAGCAATCATTGATTATGAAAAATGATAAATTAGACTTCACCAAAAACAAAAACTTCTGCTAGCAAAAGTCTCTGTTAATAAAAAAGAATAGACAAGCTACAAAGTAGTTGAAAACTGAGTTTTATTTAGAAGGGGACGATTTATAAGGAAGTGATCAGGGTATAGGGAAACCAAAAGAGATTGTGCCAGACCAGAGCTGGTAATAGCAGAGGGCAAGACGAGGTTACTAGAACACGGCAGGGGAGAATCATGTGGAAAAAGTCACCTTTCAAGGACCTGTGATCTCCAGAATGCAGGATGAGTGACCTTTAGTCAATAAACACAGCCAGCTTGGGGCAATACCATAGGATAAGAGCCAGGGGGAATAAACAGCCTACCGTGACTCTCCTCCAACTCTCCCATCTATCACCAGGGCTCCCTCTTGACTGAATCTAACCAGAAACCAAGGGGAAGGAAGCTGGTTGATAGGGCCATAGGAGACACCGCAGGGAGCCCATCCCCATCACCTTGGCACTTACATTCCCATATGATTTTTGTCAAAATCACATTTTAACGTTTTTATTATATGATTGCACAGGACTTGCCAACAGGACCATTCCAGAAGTCCTCATAGACACATGGTCAGATCTCTGCCAACTCTCAGCTTCCCAGCTCCCTCAGCTCTCACACTACCCATCATAAGTTTACGGATTCCAGAAAGCATAGTCTTGGACAGCACATTCATGGTGCCTGACAGACTCCTTTCTGAGAAAGCTCAGTGTAACTTCCATATGTACAGCTTACTGTGGAACATTCCCTTATCCTTCATCACCATGCTCTTTAACACTCTATCTTGAGTGGACCAGCCAAGTATCTGTACATTTGCCAGTGATGTTTGACAGAGATTTTGATATTCTAACTGGCTGACTGAACCAAAATTTGAATATGAGACAGAGTCAAGTAACTGGTAGTATTTGGAGCAGAAAGCAGCTAAATCATTAGTATAATAGAGCACTTGAATAGGGTTAGATTCTAACTTCTGAGAAGATTAAAAAAAACAGATTCGCTAAATCTCAATTGCTTCTTGAACCAATTTTCAATTTTTCAAGAGGCTTGCTAAGGCTTTGTGCCTATCCCAATAAACCTGAAAAAGCCCTAACAGATCTCAGTTCCTTGCAAACTTAATATACCCAACTTTATCTTACCTCCCATTCAGTGACCGGCATCAAAGAAAAAGGAAACTTATTGCCTCACACAATTGAGCAGTCTTGAAGTAGTCAAGTGAAGTTTCATGTGGCTCCTTATATCACCAAGGACTATTCTCATTGTCTATTCCTTCTGCCATCTATAGTGTTGGCTTCATTTCTAGGTTTCAGACAGAACCTATCCTGTCAGCCCTTACCATTTTATAGTCAAGTGCTTGGAGGGGTAGAGAAGAAACTTCTGACAGTTTCTGCACAAGTCTTGAAATTCACTCTCATTGAGTCAACTCATGTCACATTCCCATCCATGAACCAACAGCAAGGGCTAGGGACATTAATAGAGCTAATAGATTAATACTGTACACCTGAAGTTAGGGGTGGGATCAGCTTTTATAAAATGATCTGACTTATTGAAGATACAGGGGCTATGAAGAATGAGGCAAGTGGAAAATGTATGCTTGAAAGCAATACACATATCCACATATATCCACTACCTAGCCTAAATGGCTACCCAAAGATATACCTCTTCCAGTGGCTTATTGAGCCCTGGTATTTGGCTTTAGGATTTCATAGACCATGTCAAACATTTCAGACATTTTTATTAAGCTCTGGTGAGCCACTCCAAAGAAGGAAGATGGATCTATCCCAGGACTCGTCCTACTAAACTGAAGTAAGATCTGTAATGAGCCATCTTCTTCCCGCCTCTTACTAATATGCAGATACACACACTATTAAAGGTATTCCGTTCTTGCAAGGTCAGAATCCACACCGAAAAGATGCTTCATGCGATAAGCCTGGAGGTTCTCTAATATGGCAGTTAAGGGTTTTGAGCATTTTAATGAGGTACCGACTAGATATATTCATCCCTATTTCATACTGACCCTGTTTCCTATTATTCCTCTCCTACCTGCAAGGCCCATGAGCTATCTAGATCAAAGCAGGCTTATAGAACTCACACTTGGTAATAGGTCAATGGAACACAAGATACAAACAATGTTGATTTATTCCTTTACTATACAAATAAAGAAGTTAAGACATCTTGAAAATAGAATAAAGAATATGTTTTTAAAAATTAGGCAAGCAGTTAGTTTGGGCTGTTAGTATATTATCCTTGATCACAGAATTTTAAAGTAAAGTTTTCCACTGATTCACATAAAAAGACTCTTATAATTTGTTTGAATTTATATGTGTTTCAACAAATTAAATACCATCTCGCATCACAACGAACTTTATTCTTTTTAACTTTTTAATGTTTATTTCTGAGAGAGAGAGAGAGAGAGAGAGAGAGAGAGACGGTGTGAGCAGGGGAGGGTCAGAGAGAGAGGGAGATACAGAATCTGAAACAGGCTCCAGGCTCTGAAGAGCTGTCAGCACAGAGCCCAACACGGGGCTTAAACCCACGAACTGCGAGATCATGACCTGAGCCGAAGCCGGACCCCAACCGACTGAGGCACCCAGGCACCCATCACAGTGAACTTTAATCCATACATTCCACTATATATGAAAATTAACTCAAAATGGATCATAGACCTTAAGGCTAAAATTATAAAATTTCTGGTAGAAAACAGAGGAGAAAATATTTGTGACCTTTAGTTAAGCAAAGATTTTTTGGAAATGATATCAAAAGCACAACCTATAAAAGAATAATTTAAACCTCTCCAAAATTAAAAACTTCTGCTCTTCAAAAGACAGTTTAAAAAGTGAACAGACAAGCCATAGACTGGGAAAAAATATTTGCAGATCATATATATATGATAAAGAACTTGTATTCAGTATATACAGTTGATCCTTGGATAACATGAGTTTGAACATTGATTTTTTTCAATAAATACAATATCATACTCTAATGTATTTTCCCTTCCTTAAAATTGTCTTAATAATATTTTCTTTTCTCTAGCTTATATTATACTTATACAAAATATGTGTTAATTGACTGTTTATGTTATCAGTAAGGCTTCCAGTTAACAGTAGGCTATTAGTAGTTAAGTTTGGGAGGAGTCAAAAGTTGTAAGCAGATTTTCAACTATGTGTGGGAGTCATTGCCCTTAACCCCAGTGTTCCTCAAGGGTCAACTATAAAAATAACTCTCAAAATAACACATTTTAAGAATGGGCAGAGAAAATTAATAGACACTTCACCAAAGAAAATACAGGAATGGTAGCTAAGCACATGAAAAGATGTTCAACAGTATTAGTCAATAGGAAAATGCAAATTAAAACCACAGTGAGACACCACTTTGCATCTGTTAGGATGGCTAAAATTAAAACTATTGACCACATCAAGTGTTGTTGAGGATGTGGAGGAATTAGAACAGACCCCTGGTGGGAATGTAAAATAGTATAAAACTTTGGGGAAAGTTTCGCAGTTTCTTATAAAGTTAAATATATACCTATCATATAATCTAGTCATTCTGTTCTTATTTGTTTATTCAAGAGAAAGGAAAGCGTATGTTCACACAAAGACTTTTCCACAAATGATCACAGCAACTTTATTTGTAATTGCTAAAAACTGGAAACAACACAAAGAAAGGTCCATCAATAGATGAATGAATAAAGAAATTGTGGTATACAGATATAATAAAATACTATTCAGCAATAAAAATGAATGCACTATTGATACATGAAGCAATATGAGTAATTAAAATAATTATGATGAATAAAAGGAGCCAGTCCCCAAAAGACAGTACATAATACATGAGTTCACTTATGTAAAATTATAGAAAATGGGAACTAGATTATAGTGACAAAAATTGGGTCAGTGGTTGCCTGGCAGTGGGGGGTGGGAGGTAGGGAGGACATGAAGAATGGATCATAAAGGGGCACAAATATGGAATTTCTGGGGGTATGACTATGCTTCCCATCTTGACTGCAATGAACATTCAACAAGTGTACATTATATCAAAACATCAAATTGTACAATTTAAATGTGTGCAATTTTTTGCATGTCAATTACATTTCAGTAAAATGTTAAATAAATAAATATTTAGTGCTTGCTTCACTGTATATATACTAAAACTGGAAAGATACAGAGAAGACCAGCATGGCCCCTACACAAGGATGGAAGCAAATTCGTGAAGCATTCCATATTTATAAATATATACATAAATGACATTTAAATGTGTTTGCTGAAAATATCCAGCCATGTTGTCATTTGACAATATTTACTGAATGCTTGCATGCATTGAAACTGTAAGAAAATGTATGAGACGTAGCCATGTACTCCAAAGGCTTTCAAGGCTGTTGGCAAGTCCTCATTTTGAACTTGTGGGGTCGGAGATATTTGTATGACATATGATAGAGATTTAGGATCTAGAAGTCTAGAGCCATAGTACAAGGCATGAGCTGAAAATATAGATACTGGAGTTGGGATCCACAGAGATAATGAAATACCTTGCATGAGAGAGGAGTTTAGAAATAGATCATAAACTGAAGAGTGAAAAGACTGAGCCCAGAACACTGGGGGCACCAACCATCAGAGGCAGGAGAGGGAAGATGCACTCTGTGAGATGGATAAGAGGTGATCTGAGAGCTTGGATGAGAACTCCAAGTGATGGCACAGAGGAGCCAAGCCTTCTCCAAAAGAAGGCGATGTCAGAGGAGGCCGTAGATAAGGGATGAACAATGTCAACTGAATTTGGTAAATAGGAGGTCTCTTGGTGACAGCATTTTGGATATCATTGTAGAGAGGAAGCGAGACATTAGCACACTAATATTCTTGCATTGCACTTTGGTTATTGTAAATGAGGCAGAAAAGAAGCGGTTTTAGACATCTGGATCATCCCTTGTCAGATAAGATACTATAGCACACTGGAGCACTGAAAAGTTAATGTTGGTGTCTAAACTTCTGGTTTTTACAGCTCTGCTCTTTCATTTCCCCAGATAAACACATATACTCTCCTAATTTTGATTAGAATTCATGGCAGGCACCACTTCATTATTCCTTTTTTCCTTCACTCAAGCCCTTCACTTAAATCCCTTATTTCTTTCTAGTTCCATCTCTCTCCTGCAAGCCAGCTCTCCACTTTCTCCTTTCCTTACCATCTTCAGGCATCTTGACATTTGGTCCTAATATGCTGGTGAGTGGAGATTGTAGTGTCAGACTAGGGGTAGCCAAGAGAGTTTGATCACCAGACTGTGAGAAGTCAAATGTAGTTGATCTTCTAGATGGAAACTACAGTGTCTCATGAAACCTTTGTATGCCTTGAAATCTTCTATATATCTCTGAAATCTTCACTCCCAATGCAGTTCACTCTTTAGAATAATGATCTACCTGGTCCCCTTCCCCGAGGTGGCCCCTCTCTGTTCACAGCCACCAGGCACTTGACTGTTCTTTCTAGACCATCTGCTATCCTGCTTTTGGCTTATTGGTAAAAGGCAATGTTGGGTGGGTGACATTAGAATTTGAGTTTAAGTGGCTCTTATAGAGAAGTAGGCTTCAAGTAGTATTGCTAGTTTGGCTCTTACGTCCTTGTCCTAGTAACTATGCTTCTTCCTTCTTCTCCACCTTATACTAGAATTCTTGAAACAAAATCCCCAATCTCTGCTTCCTTCCTATTCCTTAGTACCTGGTTTATTGGGTGGCTATATCAGATAAGAATTTAATTTGGTACCAAAGTAGTGAACAACAGTGCCTTAAACAAGATAAAAGTTTATTTTTCTCTAACATAGAAAACACTCAGAAGTAGATAGTCCAGGAATGTTATGATGGTTCGTCAGTGGTCAGGGATCAAGATTCTATCTTTCCTTCTATAACAACATCCTTAGCACTGTTTCAATTTTCAAGGTCCTTCATGGCCCAAATCATCTGTTGAAGCACTATCCATCATAGCTGTCTTTCAAGGAAAAAGCAGGAGAAAGAGGTAACAGGGAGGGGCATATAGACAGGATAGGGGAGGCACATAGCAGCTCTTTGTTCTCTTCTTACAGAACTTTCCAGAAAGTACTACCTAGTAACTGCTGCTTATTTTTTCATTGGCTAGAAATTAACTACATGGCCAAACCTTGTTGTGCAAATCAAATAAAACAAAGGTTCTAAGTAAGAGGGAAAGAATGGAGTTTGGATAGATAATCAGAAGTCTCTGACACAATTGCTCAGCTTAGGAACTTTTGCCATTCAGATTATATCCCCCTCTTTCCCTGGATCAGTGTCCTAATCTATCTCTCTGAGCCTAATATCTACTGATAGACTCCTATAAATCTGATTGCCTGTTGTTTACCCATCTGGGTCTCCAAATTTTGTCTGTTTCTAGAATTTCTATTGCTATCAAGTGTCAATATACTTGCTTAAATTACTTGAATAGTCCTAATTGGGCTTCCATGATATTGACACCAGGCTTGGACTTCTTGTCTATGAATTCCTGGTGAATGGTACTTTCCAGTATTGCCAAAGATGCCTGAAGTTCCCTCAGGGACAGGAAGACGAGCATCTTACACAAGAGGCAAATGTGGAGAAGGGTGATGACAATCATCATATTGGACAGGAACACATCTGTTCTGAAGCAAGCAGATCCTTGCCTTGTTTGAACGACAGCATCTTTTTCTCCTCCTCCTTGTCTAATTGGTTGTCATGTCTGGGATATGCCCCTGCATCCAAGGCCTTCATTTTCTGTTTGCTAACCATATTGCTACCTTCCAAAATTTCTCCTCATTGTGGCCTCCTTGGCTCAGAATCTTTTATGGCTGTAATTCTTCAGTCGTAGACTTTATCTTAGAAAATATGTTTTCTTCACATTCTCCTTCACCTGAGCTGTCAGATGCCCATTCTCAATAATAGCATCTTCAGGCTCTACCCCTGAGAATGGTGATAAACAAATTTGCTGGAACAGGCTCATACTGACTTGAGAAAGCTGACTGTTAAATTTAAAATATATTAAAAATAAAAATAAATATATAAAGTTGTTGAACTGTTGATAGCTCGAAACTGTCTGTTATACGAGTATTGAAAACATGGAAATTGGCAAATGTTACCAATTAGGGTCTTATATCCCCCTAAAAAGTGGTTTAGTAGCACACCATTGCTTATTTCTCTCCATAATCGTCCTTTGTGCACATGCATGCACACACACATGCACACATATGCACACACACACACACACACTGGACAGTCTAACTTCAGGTCCTCATCTCTTCAGTCTATCTCTTAGCTGCCAATGTCAGATAATCTTATCTACATCCAACAATTCAACATTTTGGCTCCTACATTAAAACAAACACTTGCAACATTTGATAATTGAATATATATTTTGGAAGTACATTCTGGACTCTAAATAGACTTATCCTGACCACACTGTTTGAAAATTGCTAATGTAGTACATCTGTCTGCCCACAGAACACATATAACCGCATGCAGGAATCATTGGTGGGGGGGAAACCTAGATACTTAAAATGGCGTTTCAGTAGAGGGGATTCATGTATCAGCAACAGATATGCCTCATCATACATAGAATATTAACTTCTGTGAACTTAATATTTGAAGGAAGAGAGCCAATTAGTTATTATAGGTATCTTAGAAAGACTTATGTAAACTGTGCAATGAAAAAGCTTCATGAACCAATCAAAATTATCAAGTTGCTTTGCCTTTGATAAGAATTATGTCAATTCAGATAATTCTGTTGCCTCATAATGATCAGGAGCTCTGTAACATATATCTTTGATGAATAACAATAAAAAATGAATTATTACTTATCATTATAGTATTTTAGTAAATAAAAACATTTGAAACATGGAAGGGAAAATAATTGAAGGATAATGGAAAGCTAGGATGACTAGACTATGAATTTTTTGAGTGTGCCAATTTCTTATTTTAAAAGTTCAATGTTTATAAACATGCAGAGGTTGCTAATATAGTGACTAGAAACACAGGCTCTGGAGACAGACTTCCTGAGCTTGTATTGGAGCTTCATCACTTCCTAGCTCTATTGGGCATTTGGGGCAAGTTACTTCATGTCTCTGTGCCTCAGTTTTCTCACCTGTGAAACAGAAATAAAAGCACCTACCTTACATGATTACTCTGAAACCAAAATAAAATACCCCATAAAATGCTAAGAACAGTGTCTGGTATGTAGCAAATAACTAATAGCTATTTGCTATCATTTTTATTATTAATGCTATTTTTGGAATGCTTATAATGTGTCAGCCACTGTGCTACCTCCTTTAGATTCAATCTCCTGTAACAGTATGAGGTACAAATTAGGCCCATTTTATGAGTAAGAAAATAGACCCTCAATGAAATTATATAACTTTTCCAAGTTTTCTTGACTAGTAAGTGAAAGAGTTTGGCTCAATACAGTCTAGGAGTTCCCACTTAAAGGATAGAAAGGTGTTGAAACCAATTCATGCCATCCCGATATTTAGTATTCTATTGGGAAATTCTTCCTTCGTAGTCAACCGAAACCCTGCATGCTATAGCATAAACTATTCTTGTTCTGTCTTCAGCAGAGACAGAAAAACTCAATAACATCCTGTGTTTCCACTCAAAGACATTAAGTTTCCCTTCTGACTTGTTTTCTCCAAGTTTTAAAAACACACAAGTCCCATAGGCCATTTTCATGAACTCTGTTTATTAACCATAGAATAATCTCCACAGAAGTATTTCCACATTCTCCAAACATAATTTTAAAATTAGACTTTAGGGGCGTCTGGGTGGCTCAGTCGCTTAAGGGTGCAACTTCGGCTGAGGTCATGACTCATGGTTCGTGGGTTCAAGCCCCGCGTTGGGCTCTGTGCTGACAGCTAGCTCAGAGCCCGGAGCCTGTTTCAGATTCTGTATCTCCCCTTCTCTCTGACCTACCCCTGCTCATGCTGTCTCTCTCTCCCTCAGAAATAAATAAAACATAAAAAAAAACAAAATTAGACTTTAAATCTGAATTATTAATGTAAGTAGGGTGCAGTATCCTTTGGCTGAACTTGCTTTGTTTATGAAGCTTATAGATATAAGGGTCCTTATCCTCTGTTTTAGACTCTCTTATCCCAGCTTCTTATCCAGAAGCTGTTATCCACAAAGTGTCACAACATACATAATAAGAATTTAAAAATTTTTCAAGTTTGCACATCATTTTGCTTCATGGGGGTGAGTACACATTCATTTACATTTAGTTGTGAAATCAGGAAGACATTTAAATAGCTTTGTGGACTGGTATTCTTTAAGAGATGAATATTATGTCACTGTTATTCATTCATTGTTCTTGTCTGGGTCAGGCACTGTGCTAGACACCAGGAACAAAAGACATAGTCTCTGCTCACAGAGAGTATGCAGGTCTCATCAGAGAGATAAATGCATAATTATCTAATTATAATAAAGCAATGCAGAGAAAGCAACAGGAACGTCGGGGAAAGGGGCAGGGAAGATCCCTGGGAATGTGGAGAGAGTCGGGCCTGATAATAAGTGCTGGGTGACCAGAGACCCAGGCTCTAAACCCAGGCTTACTATTTACTTTATTATATATTATGCCATCTGTTATTGTTGAATTGTATTCCCCATAAAAAGAAAAATTTAAGTCCTACCTCAGAATGTGACCTTACTTGGAGATAAGGTTATTAAAATGAGGTCATTAGGGTAGACTCTAACCCAAAAGAGAGGAATTTGGACACAAAGACAGAAGCACACGATGGGAAGACCATGTGAACAGACATAGGGAGAAGTCAACCATCTATAAGCCAAGGAACACACCTTCCCTCACAGCCCTCAGAAGGAGTCAACCCTGCTGACACCTTGATCTTGGACTTCTAGCCTCTAGAGCTGTGAGATAGATTCCTGTTAGTAACACCACCCATCCAGTCTGTGGCACTTTGTTATGGTGGCCCTAGCTGACTAATAGACCACTGCACTGTCACAAGCATACCCCACATCTCAGGCTCCATTCTAGGCAATGTACCTGGAACACAACCAATCAGAAAACTGCCTGAATCTTCCTTTAGCTCATTAGTATGATGTGACACAGAGGAATCTTGAGGTTTCTTTAAACAGTGACCTTGAGTCTGCAACAAATTTCTTTTACCCTCTCTAGTGTGGGTATTTTGTTTAGAAGGTAAGTAATATAAAAGAATATGAGAAATATTAGAGTACAAGGAACACCCAATGGATAAAACTTTCTGGTAAGTAACAGATCAATATGGTACTACTTACAAAATGGTTAATAGACATACAAAAAGAAGTTCTATCTCACATATGATCCGATTTTTGACAAAAGTACTCTTGGTCAATGAAAGATGCTAATACACATCAGAGAACCAACAAATGCACCCATCCAGAGTGAATGACAGCCTATTCACCTATAACACACATATACACTGGTGCCAATTATCTTCCTGTTAGCACAAGGTTGACTGAACCTGGAATATACAGTGACATGTAACCTTGAAAACCCAAAACAAAAACCCCCAATACCCACATTCCAGTAGGTGTATATCCATTTCAGGCAACAGATTTTGAGAAGAGGTTTTTAACCTGAACAAATCTGAAGTAGTGAAAAGATAACCTGGTATTAAGCTCCTGGATAGATGAAGCAAGTTCAGCCAAAGGACATTACTTGTTTTGTTTCAGTTTTTTGTGTGTGTGCTTTTCCAACATGTTTTGCCCTCGGGCCAGCAGGGTTACCCTTTCTTTTCTCTCCCCAAGTCTTCCTCTTTCCTGGAAAATTTCCAAGTAGAACCCTGGTTCCAGGTCATAACAGCTCCATCTGCTGCCACTGGAACTTGGAGGGAGTGACTCATGCCCGTGCATTTGCCTCAGCAAGCCTTCCACAAACCTTTGTTCCTCTGCCCAGCCATCCCTCAACCCCTTGGCCTTGGCCAGTGTCCACAATGGGCTTTTCTTTCAGTCTTTCTTGACTTATGTCCTTTTACTTAAAAAAAGTTATAATTAAAATGACATGCAAAAGGAAAAAATGTATACAGTTAAAGATGGAGTAAGTCCTTCATTCCAAGGGTTATCAGTGTCAACAGTGTGGATATCCTTCAAGATACATAGATTTCTACCTCCTTTCTCCTCCCCCCTTTTTAGAGGACATTCTGTACAGATTGTATTGACCTGCTCTTATCACTCAAAACTATGTCAGCAGTTATATGTCTCCCTCATTTTTAACAGTTATTATTCCACAGTGTACATGTATTAAATTTATTTAACCAGTCCTCTACTCAGAAATGGTGAGATGTGGTCCAGTTTTTCTGGGCCCTTAAGAGTGGTACTATAATAGAAATACACATAAATATATTTTTGCACACTTAGTGTCTCTGTAGGATAAATTACTTGTGATGGAAATGTTTGATGAAAGTACATATGTACTTTTAATATTTATACATGCTGAAAGTTGCTTTCCAGAATTTTTATCAACTCACACTCAGTCAGTTGAGTATGCAAATTGTTACTTATACACATTTACAAACACTTGATATTGAAACATTTTTTTGCCAAACTGATAAGTAAAACGTATTAACTATCTTGTTTTTACTTACACTCTGATTATTGGTGAGATTGAGTATGTTTTCATATGCTTATTAGCATATATTCCTTCTTTTGAGAACTTTTTTTTTTTTTAACATTTTTAAAATTTATTTCTAGGAGAGAGAGAGAGAGACAACATGAGCAGGGGAGGGTCAGAGAGAGAGGGAGACACAGACTCTGAAATAGGCTCCAGGCTCTGAGCTGGCAGTCAGCGCAGAGCCCGACGTGGGGCTCGAACCCACGAACCGAGAGATCATGACCCAAGCGAAAGTCGGACGCTTAACCGACTAAGCCACCCAGGCGCCCCGAGAACGTCTTCTTCATATTCTGTGTCTATTTTCTTATTTTGCTGCTTTTTTTTCTTAATGATTTTGAGAAGCTACTTGCTGTTTCGCATATCAGCCTCTTCCTGTTGTGCATATATGTTGCATATATTTTCTCCCATTAGGTAACTTTGCTTATAGTATCTTTCAATGCAGAGAAATGGTTTTTTTTTGTTACCCAAATCTGTTTAATATTTTCTGTTATGGCTTCTACAGTTTTTGTCATGATTTTTCTAACTAGTATTATAAATACAACCAATATTGTGAATCTGCTATATTTTTAAAGTCATTTATATTTTTCTTTGTTTAGATTATTAATTCATCTGCATTTTTTTCTGGAATATGGATTAAGATAGTGGAATAAGATATTAGTTACACTTAACTCCACAGGTTTTTTTACTCAGATACAATTCCCCATGGGTAGTCAGCAAGTAGATACCACAGAGTGACTCAGAGACTCAAGTTTCTTTCAGCATTACTTTCCTCTAGGTAAGTAGTCAGCAAATGACTACTCAGGACACACTGACCTATTGCCTGGTTTTGTAAACAGAGTTTTATGAGAACACAACCATGTCCATTTGTATACAGAGAGTCTGTGACTGCTTTCCCATAAAACAACAGAGTTGAGTAGTTGCAATAGAGACCTTATGACCCACAAAGCCTAAAACATTTACTATATGACCCCTTATAGGAAATGTTTGCTGACTCTTGCTCTAGAGTCCTAGATTCCTTAGTTTTCACTTGGCAGATTAAAAAGACGTAGTAGGTCTTCCACAGGTGGGACCTGGAAGCAAGTATAAAACGTTCACTTCATTCATGCAGTCAGAATTCATATGGTCAGAATTCAGTCACATGGCCTCACCTAACTACACAGAAAAATGGGAAATGTGAATGAATTGTGCACCCAGGATGAAAGAGAAACAGATTTGTGGAATTATTAGCCAATCTCTGCCACAGTGTACCTTGCAATGATTTGTTTCTTTCTTCCTCTCTATTTTTAATCAGAATAGGCTATTTTATACTGCAGAAACATTACAACCCCTAAGTCTCAGTAGCTTCAAACAGCAAGGTTTATTTTCTTGCTCATACTACATATCCAGTAAGGGTGAGCAGGGGTGGCATTGCTCATTGTCACTGCACACTCCAATCCAATGAAGAAGCCACCACCAGACACCTTGCTGGGTGCAGGACTAGAGAGAAAAGACAGTGTGGTGATGCACAAAGCTCTAAACTTCTGCCCAGAACTGATACTCATCACTTCTAAGCAAGCTGCAGTGCTATATTGCACTTTGGTAGGATGGAGAAGTGCAATCCTACTATAAGCTTCAAAGGAAGCAGGGCTAGAATATTTGTGGACAGCCCTAAAGAATGTCACACTCACATACAAAGAACACATGCATCTCCTCCCTGAGGAAAGTCACCCAGACACCTAGTCAAAGTCAAGGATTTCTAAATAATGGCTCTCCAACAGGTCTGAATAGTGGTGTAGAGCCTGGTGGCCTAGTGATCTTACACTAATGTCTAGCAACTAAAATCACTCTCTGTCGCCACCACTTATTCAGAGGCCAAAATTCTAAGAGAGACAATAACCGATTATGGCTTAAAACAGTCTTCTGGGATCTAAGATGGTTGTGTGAGTGTGAACCCTGCTCTGAATGCCCAGATAATCAGGAGCCCAGCACAATCTAAAGGGGTGGAATATGGGATTTTGCTGAAATCCATACTGTAGGGAAAGAGCCTCATCAAGGGATAGGTCAGTGTCGCCTCACAGTTACAATTAAGCACCTTAGATAAAGTGTGTGGTTGACAATATGGAAGAAAGCATATTGAAAATACCTTTATAGAAATATTAGAATATATAATATACTTTGTTCATCCCTTAGAGAACGTTTATTCTTATGATTCTTGTTTGTTGGCATAAGAAAAGACCTTCACTTTTCTACTTAGTTTAGAAAACAGTAAAATGAGATTCATGGATATATAATCATTTTGAACAATAGCATCATACTAGCATTAGATAACCCGCAGATCAAAATTTCAAATAATATAATTTTTCAAATAAATTTTCAGTATCTGGTACAGACACTGATACATATTTTTCCATAGTCTGTTTCTTTCACCTTTAATATCTCTATGCAGTTATAGAAATGTAATTCATATTTTTAATCATTTATGCTTAACTCATCAAAATACTGCTTTGTGAGTTACTTGATGTGCAAAAAGTTTTTACACACTTCTCAATAAGCATTTAAAACCCTCTCTCCCAGAAACGGAAGTTTTCATTTTTTCCAGAGTCAATAATTATTTTCTCTAGTTACTTTATAATTGTCTTTCCATGGGCTAGACCATTCCCAGGAGAAGATTAATTTTAGTCTAGTTTGTGGTACGGTGGCCACTACTACACTCCTATTCTCCCTTTGTTATTTTCATCAACTCAATGCTTTAATATTTTGCTCTCAGTACACATGCCAGTTATTGTTATAGCTACTACCTACTCGCTGGGAAATAGCCCTCAAATGCAAAAGGCCACGTATGGTCTTCTGAAAACTCTTTTTTCCCCACTGGTCATATTCAGGTCTTGAAAGGATTTTTCTTTCAGATTTTACTAAATAAGCCAGATTTGGCATCCTGGGAAGAGTACAAAGTGGTAGAGGAAAGGAATGAAGTCCGTGAGTTCAGCATTATTTCCAAAGCCTTCCCTGGAAAACAATAATTTATTATTAATTTTGTAATTCTAATTATGGAGATAAACTCCTCCATTAGATGAATTATTTTGTCACAGAACCTAAAATGTACATCAAATTTAAGTCTAATTGCTACAAGTTACCTTTTATACCTAAATTTAATAAGCAATGGGATCTTTATCCTTCATATTTATATGTAATATGGCTTTTATTTTATGTTTATTTATTTATTTTGAGAGAGAGAGAAAGTGCAAGTTGAGGAGAGGGAGAGAGAGAGAGCCCCAAGCAGGCTCTGCAGTGTCAGCACAGAACCCCATGCGGGGCTCAGTCTCACAAGCGTGAGATCATGACCTGAGCCAAAGTTACACGCTTAACAGCTAGAGCCACCAAGGCGCCCCTATGTAATATGGCTTCTAGAAGTAAGTTTTCCTATTTGCAGCATAGGTGGGGCCACACTGTACAAATTCAAATCCTCACTCCACCATTTGCTACCTAGATAACTTAGGCAAGTTATTTAACTTCTCCATGCTTGTTTCTTTATTTAAAAAAAAAAAAGTACCTATCTGATAGGATTGTTTGAAGATTAAATTAGTTCTAAAAAGCAATTACAAATGTTTAATTAAATTATGGGATCAATACATAAATCTAGTGTAACAAGTATTGCCACCGCAAGTCACATAAGAAATGAGTTCCTATACTTTTAACTCCTCTACTTATTACGACTGTGCTTTGTCAACAGAGGCAAATAATGTTAGCAGCCTTCAACTTTAGATTTCATTTCAAATTATGAATTCCTAAACATAGGATGATATATCATTCTGCTATGCACTCAGGGACTCCTTAAGAGTTTGGAATGTGAGGTACATAACTACTCCTGGTCTTAAATTTGTTAAGGGGCTTTGACATCCAAAGAACCGTCGAGAAACAGTTACTAGTATTGAGGAAAAGGGAGGCTAAGAAGTCACCCTTGAAAAAAAATAAACAAACTGGAGAGCTGCCTGCATTTCACTCTCCTGCCTCTGGAAGAGGTGTGTTATCTAAAGTGCTTCCATCATGAATAATGATTGAGAAACTGCCTTTCCCCTCCCGACTACTCTCCTCCCAGGTAGAAATCCGTGGGCTGATGCCCAGGTGTCTATTTGGAACTTGGTTATTATACCCGTTAGAGTAACCCATCTTCCAGGAGCCCATTGTGAATAAGAAGGAAAGGGAGGGGCGAGAACACTCCAGGTTAGCCGGGTTTCTAAGGACAGACCAGAGCCCCAGTACTTTTTGAGCGCCTACTACTTCAGGTCATTTCGAAACCTGCTATCTTTGTTTACATTTGGAGCTTGGCTCAGCACCAGAAAGCATTACTACCTTCTAAAAGGAGAAGCATCCTGCATTTGTAGATAGTGCCGGGGGGGAGCAAAGTTCATTCTCCCCGGCGTGGGAGGACGACTCCCCTGCAACACGTGCGGGTTGTGAAAACATCTTTGAAGAGCAGGGCCAGTTTAAGTGAGGTGGACGATCGGGGAAAGGCGAGGAGGTAGGTGTGGGGCAAGCAAGCGAAGTGCGGAAGCTGTACGGGGATTCTTCTAGAAAGTGGGGTGGGAAGAGGAGCTAGGGAGGGCGTGTGGAGGGAAGGCATCTGTGTCAGAACGTGCGTGTGAGCAGATACAAAACCCGAGAAGGCGTGAGCAGCGCGCCGTGTGTGCGAGCGGGAGCGAGGGGCGCCGGCTCGGGGTGTGTGCGCCTGGGTGAGTGACACTGAGGGGCGGGCTGGCCGGCCGGCCGGCGGGCGGGAGCAGCCTGCGAGGGGCGGGAGTGTCCCTGCGTGGAGCGGGCCGATCCGGAGTTGTGTCAGTGAAGGAATCCAGTCCGGGGGCCGAGCTGGCTGCGCCCTCCGCCGCGAGCGCCGGCAGCGCGGGGCGAGCTCCGGACGGCGCGCGGCCCAGGCAGCGGCTCCCGCTCGGCCCGCCCTCCGCGCCGCAGGGGCCGCTACCGCCGCTGCGCCTCCTCCAGCGACCGCGCCCCCGCCGCCGTCTCCCGGCCCGGGACAGAGCGACCGGCGCTCGGCAAAGAGGTAAGCCCGGGACTCCGGCAGCCGCCTCCAGGGAGCCCCCTCCCCGCGCGCCGAGCCCGGGCCGGGATGCGGGGCTCAGGCGGACGCGGCGGGGTCTGGGCGGCCGGGACGGAGGCTCGGCCCCGGGCCGCGCGTTCCGCAGCCTGGGCCGCCCAGCCCCCGCCGCCTCCCGGGGCGCTGGGTGTGGCCCCCGCTCGGCGCCGACGCGGGCTGGCGGCACAGACCGGACGCGGAGGTCGCCGTCCTTCCTTTCTCAGGCCGGAGCGAGCGAACGAGCCGGCGGGCGGGAGGAGGTGCCGGGTCCGGCGCACATTTGCGCGCCCAGGGCGAGCGTGTGGCCGCCGCGCTCCGACGTGGACCCGCCCGCCCCGGATCTGAATCGGCCGCGGTCCCTCGCCGGCCCTCCCCGGCGCGAGCGCCCCCTTCCACTCGCGGGGCGGAGTGAGACCCACGGCCACCCGCCGCCCTCCTCCGTCGCTCGGAGCCGCGGAGCTGCCCGCCTCAGCCGGGACCAGCCCGCCCTCGACAGCGTTCTGGCGCCCAGCGGGAGCGGGATGCGGTGTCCGCGAAGTCGCCGCGATGGCAGGCGGGGTGACGCGGATAGATGCCGGGCGACCGGGCCGCGGGACGGAGAGGTCCGCGCTTGTGGACCCGAGTCCGCAGGCGGCGGACTGAATCCCAAGGAGGCGGTTTCAGAGACGCGGAGAGCGTTCCTCGCGCCCTCAGCACGCTAGACTTCGGGTGTCTCGGACGACAGGCCCTGCTCGCTCGCACTCTGTTGGGCTGTTAATACTTACTGCAGATGTAGGAGGTGAAGGGCTGAGACTTTACCTGGACAGAGACGCGACCGAGGCTTCCCATCTTCGCAAGTGGAGGCTTCCCGTTCTTGGGGGGTTGGCGGGGGGGTGTGTTTGTGAACTTCGTGAGCTTTCAGTTCCCAGCAGTCCCGGTTTCAGCGGATGTCAAGGTTTTGGAGACCTGACACTGTAAAGATTCTTTCGATACAGCATTTTCTTGTCAGTGTATTACAGAATCTGTAGCTTGAGAACTAGTGAAAAACCTTTAACTTCATACGCAGCCTCTTTCTTTACGTGAAATGTTATATGTAATATTTTTCACTTACTTAAAAAATTTAAATGTTGAAAACTTTACGAGCCCTCTCAAAAAAAAAAAAAAAAAGACATTTTAGAACCTGTGCAGAGAAAGAGGCTTATTCCAGTATTTGAAAGAGTATGGTTGTGTGACCTTTATGACATGGTTTTAGTTTGCCTTAGAGGAACAATTCATTGCCATTCTGATTAATTTTGTTTTCTAGAGATTAAGCAGATATGCAATATGGCAGGGGAAAAAAGGACAGGAAGTCAGAAATTGCTTCATTCTGAAAAAGAAAATATTCAAGTAATCAATTATTGTGAAAGATTCTCTGAAAATAAAGACTAAGGTTGCCTTCTGGATAAAGTATTTCATTGGCTTTATAAAACTGTATCATTCAGCTGGAAAGCAGTGTGTTGTATGTATGGGGGCAGTTTTATCAAGTAACTGTACTGTTAAATAATACCTGTGTATGTTAATATTTATTGAATCTTTAACTGGGGCAAAATCAACTTTGGGAATGATTTTTCTATTTGAACAAGGCAAACATTGCTGTGGTCTCTAATTAGTGTTTTGGATTAACTCAGGCATTGTTAAAACCTATTTTATGGAGGAACAGAATGTAAAATATATCAAATCCTGTATCTGTGTGGCTTTACACACACACAGACACACACACACACACACACCTAGCCTCAAAGATAATTTGCATAAAAATACAAATGACTTGAATGCAGAGAACATTTAAGAAGATAGCAAAAACTCCACATCTGGGAAAGGAGTACATTGGCAATTTTTTCTTTCTTTAATTCCTGCCTCTGAAAATATTCAATTATTTCCCAGGAATCAACTTAGTTAAACGTACTAATTTAGACAGTCAAGACTCCTTTTGTATTCATGTTGTTTTAGGGAGCTCCCTAATGAAAGTCTTAAATTGATCTGTTTCTGTGTTCCCACTGTTTTTCAAGTGGTCATTGTGGGAATGGGTATCTATGGGCCTGTAAAGCTGTTCCACCACCTCGTAATGATCAGGGAAAGAAAATGCTTAGGCCACACCATTGCAGTCTTTGAAGTGCTGCCAGTCGGAAGCATCTCCTAGATCAATTTTGCTCTGCAGATGGAAATACTCGCAGTAAGAAGTTAAGTTTTAGACATGTCTCATTTTTGGTTCTAAGTTTTATCAGTTTCTCAGTCTGTGATCATAGAATGGTACTGTCATTAACAGTGAATATGCACTTATGGTTTATGTGTGAAAGGCACCCTGATAAGTCTATTTTCTTTACATAATTTTAATCAGCATCTCATGATGTAAGCTAGGACACAAACTTTTGGTTACAGTTTTGATAAAACGGAAGAAGTTGAGGTTGCGGATAATAAGATCCAGACTGCCACTACCTGTCTGGACACATGCTAGAAGTAGAGTGGGTTTTGTATACAATAGACAGATATTACCTGCTCACCGCCCTGTCCTGTTCTGTAGACCCTTTTCCTGACTGTGATAATTATGTGTGTTACAATTTTTGTGCACAGCATAGCAGCTTTTATAAGCATGGCACAGGACATGAGGGAAGATATATAATATGGAAAGATTTAAGTGATGGAGGCTGTTTATTGATTTCTGAATGATTGTGCATAATTCAACTAATCAATTCATTCCATCACTGTTCTGCCTTAGAGTGTAATCACACAATTAAAATACGATTTTCATGATACAAACAGTTAAAAACCCAGTACACATAATTATAGAAGAAAAACATACCTTTCCTTTTTCTTTCCTTTTTTGAAGTAGTCTGCCATGAAGGTGTTATTTCCTTGACACATCAAAATGGCTAATTTGGAGTTGTGATGCTTGTTATGTAAATAGGCCATATGTCGAATTTCTCCAGAAGTTTATTCGTTCAGTGTTGTGGTAATGGGTAGGATCCCCTAAGGACCATAGCTAAGAATAATAGTCTGTGATGATGTATTGCTCTCTACTATTTATGTCATTCCCATTGTTTTTGTTTAATAGCTAGTATTTTTATTTTCTAATAAAAAATTACTAAATGTGGGGTGTCTGGCTGGTTCAGTCGGAGGAGCATGCGACTTTTGATCTCAGAGTTGTGAGTTTGAGCCCCACGTTGGGTGTAGAGTATTTAAATAAATAAAAACTTAAAAACTTTTTTCTTAAATGGTCTTACCTATTTGTATAGCATACAAATTTTTGTGTCTAGTATAGACACAAACTCTGTTCCCATTTATGCACCTGTTTAATAGACTTTTCATGGTGCATGTCTTGCTGTCAAACTAAAGGCTGTATGCCTGATAACAAACTTTTCATATTCTTTGCTAAACCTATTCCTTTCACAATGAAAAGACTTCCCTTGTTCTTCATCACCCGGACTTCAGACCCAGTGACCATCCTCTTTCATACTGTGCTCCTCCCTCTTTCATACTGTGTATCAAGGTCTGTTAACTTTTCCTTTGTAATGGTTTCTCTGAACCAGTCTGCATATATCCTCTGCATTCCTCACTCTCCTGGATAGCCCAGGTCCATGGCCATCTCTGTTCTAGGATGATTAGAGTGAGCTGTACCTCGGTCTTTCACTAATTGAGTTCTCCCCACTCTGTGTGCTCCTACCGCATCAGCTTTCCTAAACTCTTCTCCTTAGAACTCTTTCCAAGGATAGTCTTGCTGGAAGGCTGTGTTGACCTCAGGTTTATCTGATTCGAAAGCCAGTACTCTTTCCACTAGTTCATATACTTTCTCCATGCCCTTGCCTTTAGTTCTGCCTCTCAACCCGGTTTGAATGTACTTTACAGTCTTGCCCAAATTTGGCTTACCAACTTTATTTTCTAGTCCTTTCCAACATGAACCTTCTGTTTCTGGTAATTGGATCTCACTGCCCTTCTAAGACGACTTTGTACCTTTTTGTTCATGCTCTGCCTTTTAGGACATTTCTTTCCCTTTCTCCTCTAACCTAACAACTATTTCAAAGTTAAAGTCAGCCTCATCATGTTACTTATTGGTTTCTTCTTCTGCCCTTTTGTCTGCGCCTTCCCTTTAGACCATCAGACACTCTTCTGTGCTCTTGTATGCTTAATTCTTGCTTTTCCAACTAGACTGAAAGTTCCTTGAGGGCACTGTTCTACCTTACATGCTACCCTTGAACCATCTACAGGGCCTTGGCATAGGAAGCTCTTGATAAGTATACCAGTAGTGTCAGTAAACCATAAGGGTGAATTTTTTCTAAATGATGAGCTTTCATATTGCATGTGTACTGCTCACCATTGTGTCCCCAGAGCCTAGCTTGCAGCTTGACACCTAGTCATGACCTCAATAAATATTTGTTAACATAGAAATTAATGTTGACATTGGGTAAAAGGGACAGGCATTTGAAGAAGGCATCTGTCAAGGAGTTTTTTTCCCATTTTTCTTCCGTGGTTCTAATCAGCTTCTCCATTCATCAGCTGTGAGATTCTGAGGCCTCGGCATTTTCCAGACTCAAGATAATGATGGAGGCTGGCAGTTGTGAGTTGGAATTAAGGAGGCTGTCGTTATTTTAAGGTGGAGTGATGAGTCCCAGTAGTGAGCAAAAAATAAAAGCATTCAGGCTTTATGCCAGTATTTTATACATAAAACAATTAGGCTAGAGTTCTCAGTTAAATAAAAGTTTAGCTAATCGGCCATAAAATCCCAGGCTGTATTGCAGAGCTGTCCAAGCTTTCATTTTAAAACTTACTTGTAAATTAAAAAAAAATCATCTGGGGATCCATGCAGGGATGAAAGATAAGGTAGGAAAGAGTTGGCACCCATAGTATTATATTCAGGACAAAATTTAATTCTTCAGGACAAAATTTAATTCTTCAAACCTTCAATAAGACTCACTTTGTACAAGACACTTTTTTTGCCAGGAAGGAGTTTATAGTCTAACAGGAGAAATGACACATGTATCCCAGAAATAAAGGTTTAAGAGCTCAGAGGGGAAAATTCTCTTTCCTGGGAGGTGGTGGGGATCTTGAGTTGTTTACTGAAAGATTTCAGTAGCTATCACTGGGAATGTAGGGGTAGAAGAATGGTGGTTGGGTGTGGGGGTAGTGCAGGGCAGGCCTCTTCTAGAGTTCTGACTCCAGTATCAGTACTCTATTACACTGCCACTGCTCCTAAGCTGACACCCCACCAGAGCTCTCCTGGGCTTTGGTAAGCTGCAGTGTTCAATAATGAAACTTAAAGCATATACAGATCCCTGCAATAATTACTTTTGGTGCCAAGTGCTGAACTGACCATGACATAAAGCACAAAATAAATCTTGTAAGCAATATAACCGGTGCATTCCTGGGTAGCATCCAACTTGCTCAGAATGCTCAAAAAGGTCTCCTGCAATATGGAGACACAGCTGAAGGTTGAAACCTTCATAGTGCTCTACATAGGGAGAAGTCTGCCCCGATTGTGATCTCAAGAAGTCATTCACCTATGAGACACTGCCCAGTGCACCCAGAAGAGCTCAATAAATGAGTAAACATACTGTTACACAGAACCCTAGCTCTCATTCTGTAGAAGTATTCCCATGAGCTGTAAAACTAGGACTGATAGGTTTAAGTTTCAGGGAAGACAGATTTGGGGTCAGTGTAAGAAAGGTGGTCCTTTTATGAGAAGTGTGCTAGTTCATGAGGTGGCTAAGCACCCCCCCATGGCTAAATGTATTCAAGCATATGCTATAATATGCAGTGTCTCATTTACATACATGCCTTCTCTCCTTTTTTCCTCAAAACAGTGCTCTAAAGTACATACTTTTATTACTTCCGTTTTCCTGAAGAGTGATAATGAAGCCTAGAAAGGTTGAGTAGCGAGGTAGGTGTAGAGTAGATGTCAGCTGTGCATCTGAGGGCTGAGACTGAATATGTACTGTGATGAAGAAAGGACACAAGCATCAGATGGCTATTAGGATTATTTTTAAGTTTATTTATTGAGAGAGAGAGAGAGAGAGAGAACACGTGCACAGGCAAGCTGAGGAGGGACAGAGAGAGAGGGATAGAGAATCTCAAGCAGGTGGCATACTGTCAGCATGCAGCCTGACACAGGGCTCGATCCTACGAACCGTGAGATCATGACCCGACCCGAAATCAAGAATTGGATGTTCTTGACTGAGCCAGCCAGGTGCCATTAGGATTTTTAAGGACCCTTCCTAACAGTAGGATTGGTGGTATAATTCTCCTTAGGGATCAAGATGTTGATTATTGCAAAGCACAGATTCAGCAGCAGTAGGGCCCAATGCTAGAAATTCAGAACAATGTGAATATAATTATCACCATCGTGATAGGTATCACTTATTGATTATCTCATTTAAACCTCAGGGTTATCTTGCAAGGTAGGGATTATGTACCTTTTAAAAGAGGAAAACACTGAAGTAAGGAATGTTACATAATTTGACTTAATCTGCATAGTTGATATGTTGCGGAGGAGTCTGGTGTTTGACCCCCCTAAGCCCGGACTTTTTTCTTACACCGCTCTGCCAGGTAACGCGTGGTGATACAGAAATATTTACCTATCAGTTCAGCACAGATACTGACCAACCAGAGAGGCCACAAGCTATAAACAACTGCTATGGCTCTCCCTAGTAAATAGAGGTGATTTAAGTAGAGTAAAAAGGTATGCGAAAATCTTGGTAGTATACCAAGACCACAAAGCTTGGGCTCCAGAAGACTAGTGACTTCTGTGTTCAGTATTTATCTGATTTCTTACATGATATGTAGGACTATTTTTAAAAAGCCTTCCTGTGTAATATGGGGTGCATGAGTGACTCAGTTGGTTAAATGTTGGACTTCGTTTCAGGTCATGATCTCTTGATTCTTGAGTTTGAGTCCTGCATCTGGCTCTATGCTGGCAGGTCAGAGCCTGGAGCCTGCTTCAGATTCTGTGTCTCCCTCTCTGTCTCTACCCCTCCCCCACTCGTACCCTGTCTCTCCCAAAAATAAATTAACGTTTTTAAAAAGCCTTCCTGTGTAGTTATATTTCATTTCTATTTCTAAATAAAAATAGTTTTGCGACGGTAATGTTATATCTTCCTTATAAATGGCAGGTTCTTCCTCCTCACACCTTTTCTTCCCTTTATTCTCTTTAGTCAGAGGCTAGTCTCTCTGGACAATGTCCCCTCTTGCTTCCTCAGGGACCTTGTTGCATTATCTCTCTTTTCTTTAGGGTCTCAACCAACCTTTTCTTTTAGTGCATTAACGTGCACAAGTCTTCTCATTTTTTATAAAAACAAAAGACATGACCAGCAAAATCACCTTGGCCCCTTCTGTCTTGGTCTGGTTGTGTTCCATCCCATTGCTGTTGTTAGAAGGACCTGTTCTTAACACAGTACCTGCACCTCCCCTTCTCCCCTTTCTCTCCAACCCCCCACAGTCCTGTCCTGTCACGATGACTACCTCTGACCTTCAAACCGGCAGATTCTTTCTTTGTCCAGGATTCTCTTCTGATTTTTGACCTGTGTGCCTTTGTGATCACTGTCTGCTACTTGAAACTTTACCCACTTGTTTTCTGAGGCATTCATTCCTCTCTCCTGATGTCCATTAACAGCATATTCCTAATGTATTTTCTCTCCCAGTGAAACTCACTTCATCAGTTTTTAAATGTGGGAGTCATTCTGGATTCTTCCCCCTTCCTCAGCCCCTACCTTTCATTGATCACCAAGGCCTGTAGAAGCCATCTTTCTCAATCTCCTTGGAATCTGCTCTGACCTGTCAAGACCACTACCCCCATTACTGCTTTAGTTCGGGCCCTCACCACTTCTCTTGAGGATTACTGCAGTGGCCTCATAGCTGGTCTTTCTGCCTTCTGCCTGGCCTGCCTCCAATCCGTTCCCCACACGGCTGCCTTTCTAAAAGGCAAATTTGATCACGACTCTCTGCTGCTTAAAATCCTTCGGCAGAGTCAGAGAAGCAGTCTCCAGGATAAAATCTAAGCTCCCTAGCATGGCACAAAAGCTCCTTTGTAATCTGGGCTCGCCCTTCCTGTGTGTATCAAAGTCTTCTCTAACGACCCTGGTCCCTGCCCCTGCCCATAGCATCCCTACTAGAGGAAATGAGTTGTTATAGGAAAGGAATGAGAGGAAAGATGGGAACAGAGAAGAGATTATATAGAGCTATGCTATCCAGTACTGTAGCCACTAGCTGCGTGTGACTGCAGAGCACTTGATATATGAGAGGTGTTCCATGAGAGTTAAATACACCACAGTTCAAAGACTTGGTATGAGAAAAAGATGTGAAATGTCTCATTAAAAGATTTAAATACTGATTATGTATTGAAGCAGTAATATTTTGTATATAGTAATTTAAATAAAATAGTTATTAAAATTAATTTCACATACTTATTTTCACCTTTTTTTTTTTTTAACGTGGTTACTAGAAACATTTAAATTGCCTGTGTGGCTCTTGTTTTAGTTCTTTCAGACAGCATTGTTATAGAACATCTCCTCATTCCCAGGGGATACATCCTGTAGGAGCCAAGCCCATGAGCTTGTTGAATGATTAAGTCAGCCCTACAGGTATAGAGAAGCAACAATTGCTCAGTTTCTTAAATCCAGAGATACAAAGTGCTTTAGATAAGATTCGGAATCAAAGAGACAGATTGTGAAAGCTACAGCCAGGAGTCATGCATACAATGTGCACTGTGCTGAAATCATGATTAAAGCACATCTGTCTCCCTGGGCCTACCCAGTCTCTGTCAGGAGTGAGAAGCAGGGATACATGTGTAGTAGAGGGAATATTTGAGATAAACAGTAGGAGCAAGGGAAGGGCAAGTGGAGTCACATTCCTGAGAAGCGTTCCATTTATGTGGCACCAGATGGAGCACCGAGAGGTCCCTGAGATGCTGCATCTTGCCACTGATCCCTCTTGGTGGGCCAAGGCCCAGCTCCCCCACTGTTTAGCTCTAGTATTCTGAGCAAACTTATGAACCAGTGGGTCTTGAGCCTTAACAATATGTATGGCATAGAGTCATTGTGCATCAGAGTGATGTACCAAACAAGTGTTGGTAGAGCACTGACAATACTAAGAGCAGCAGTATTGTCAGATCTGTGGATCAGATGGCCCAACAAGCTTTGAGAAAGGGCATACAGGTAGTCAGAAAGACCCAGAAGATAACATGTGTCCTAGGAGATACACAGAGCTTTATGTTTTCACAGTGGAAAAGCCAACCCGTGATAGAAATCAGAGCTTACCGAGTTAGAGCAAGAGGGAGATACCTGCAGCTGAGGGGAAGAAACCATAACTATCATGATAAAGGTTCAGCAGGATTCAGATTCCAGTGAAGTCTCATAGGCAGAGTGACCCAGCGCCTTCTCTCCTGGTCTTTTGCAGATTGTTCTGTCAAGCCCTTTATTTCAGGGGGAGAATCCCCTGTAGCAGTTGTTTTTCTTTGTGTCTGCATATTATGCATTAGTCCACGTAAGGAGAAAGTTTCATGTGCTAAAGAGAAAAGTTTGAAAGCCCTGTATCCACAGAAGATGGCCTGAGAAAAATGGTGACCAAGTCAATGTGGTTATTGCTCTCCCATCTGCAGGATGTGGGACCAGTGTAGGCTCTTTGCGGGAGGGTTTCCACTCCCTTGCGTATGTACCTTAGGGACTCTGCAGTTTGCCTTGCCCAGGCAATTTACCTAGGAAGCCGTAGCTCAGCCTCATTCTTGGGTAACCACATTTTAATCACTTTGTGTCTCAGGTTTCACTTTGTCTGCCTCATTCCCAAGTTCCTGCTTTGCATTTTCATGTAGGAATCCCAAGTTGCCTTAGGTGAGGGTCCAATCATATATCTCCACACTTTATGACAGTAGTCTTGCAGCTGAGCTACATAAGCCTTAAGGTAAGTCCCCTGCTGCTCCCTTCCGGGCTTCTTCAATACCAACACCTGCCAGCAATGGGCAGGAAACTCCTTTTGGTAGGTATTTGAATAGCTTGCCTGGATACTGGCTGTTAGCTGGTTCCAGACCCATTACACTGAGCACTGCTTATTAATGAGCTGCGTCACTGGGCTCTGGGTTGTATTTGTACCATATGTGCAACTTGGGAAGAGAAGGGGAAGGCAGATAGGGCTGCTTTTCCTAAATTATGATACATCCACTTGTTCGTCTCCTGTGGGAAGTATAGTCTCACGTGTAGATGTGAAAGAAAGATAGCCTTCATGGTGTGATTTCAGAATCTGTACTACTGGAAAGGGCACTTCAAATATCAACAGCTTCTCTTTCCTGCTCTCTAATATGTGAAAGCCTACATTATACAAACTCTGTTCCCTTTCCTAAGATCAATACGGTTTATCGGAAAAAAGGACAAATTTGGCACTTAAAAGACTTGGTTTTGACTTATGTAATTGGCTGTCTATATTATTTAAATTATTTAATCTTCTAGGTCTCCGTTTTCTTATATATGAAGTGAAATTAATAATACCCACTTGTTTTGTTACAGCTAAATAAAACAAGATATAAAGTGCCCAGAAGCAGGGCCTAAAATGCAAACACTAGGGAAGTGGTAATGTAAGCTTGTTATATGTGTGCTCCTTAGGTTGAATCATTTTATAGACCCTTCCCTGAAACTGATAAGGAAGAGAAAAAGCAATCTGGGTCAAGGGGCCCCGATTTTACCCATCCAGGGGTGAAAAAGGACCATAAGGAAGTTCCCTTCACAGTTTGCTTAAGGCCAGTCCTACCTAATGGTTTGCATTTGTGAAAGTATTCATCTGGGATTATGAGTACAGCATAAAGGCATGGAAAAAAGGCTTGTTTACATCGTCTGCCAGGATAATGTAAGAATAAACAAAGCAAGTTTTTGAATCTCTGAATAGCTAGTGCACTACTATCAAAATAAACTTTTATTTCTATTCTTTACTGATACATTACAAACAAGGGAAGTCACTAAAATACCCTGAAAAGGAAGATTCATATACAAATTAGACACCAGGGACAGATTTCACACTCATTTTGTTGGAGCCATTCTTTCCTTAACTGTGGGTGTTTGGAAAGTTCTTTTGTTGTAGTCTTTGTTGCTTGCAAGAAGGGAGGAAAAGCTTTAGTATACTGAGGAAAGAGTGGTTTTGATTGGAGGCAATATTGTTCTCAGTGTGGGCTGACTTTCATATGTTATAGTGATTGCTAATACATAGCTGAGAATATGCATTTATTGAAGTGCTGTAAACAGCAGTGAAATAGTCTGATTAGACATACTGCCACTTCTGATCGATGAATGTTATTATAGGAATGTGGGCAGTCCTATAACTTTAAAGGGAAAAGTAGAAGATGTTATGCTGGCTGTTGTGGCTGCTAATGTCCTGATCTAGAAGGTCTTTGTCCTTTCTATTTATTTCCCCTGTGAGGTCTGAATAGTGGACTGAATTCAATGCACGCATGGGGCTCTCAGTGACTTCCTCAGCTCTTGATGCAATTGACCTCTCCCCACTGTAATACCATAGCCTCAGTATAGTGTCATGTGAAAATTGTAAACTCTTAAGGAGAAAATGCAAATCAGCTGCCCCCAAAATTAAAAATAAAAGCATTAAAAATATTATTTACTGCTGGTTTGTGGCATTGAATATATAAACTCACTTATTGTTTTGATAGTCCCAGAGCAAGAACTGTTTCAGCTGCGATGGATGATATCAACTAAGGTTGCCATGACAACATTAATTTATAATTTTCAAACTTTGGTAGAATTTCACCTTCTGGACTCTTCCAGATTGCATTTAAATTTATAGTTATTTCTCATTTATTAAGGCAGGCATTTTTAGATATTGCATACATAAATGTCCTAGGACTATCTTCATGAAAGTTACTAATGTGAAATTAGAAGCATGGAATTCGCATTGGAAGGATAGTGGGTGCTATGGTTTAATGCCCCTCAGCCCCCAATGCAGGATTCCTTTCCGTGGTATCCCAGTCAGCCAGCTGCCATTTGAACACTACCAGGAATGAGGACTTCACAATTTTGCTATACTGAGGAAGTTTGACAGTCATCACAATGCTTCCAGATCTTAAGCACCTTAAGATTTGGACCTGGTCTCATGTGTGGTTGGACCAGTACTCATGAAGCACAGGCAGACAAAAGAGTTGAAATCTGCTTCCCTGCAGCTTCCCATTTGTCTTTTGTCACCCGTTGGAGTGCCACAGAATAGACACCTTCTGTGTGATAGCTCTTCAAATATTTGACCAGAGCTATTGGACCTCCTACCCAGAGTCTTCTCTTTTCAGGCATCTGTGGTCCCAGCTCTTTCAACTGAAATTTCCCATCCTGTTTTGCCTGGTCACCCACTGCTCTGCCCATGCTGCTTTAAAAGCGAGAATTTTCAACTCCACTCCCTCCTCCGGAGTTCTCTGAGCAGTAGGAAACTCCCCTGTTCAGGGCACCCTTCTTGTATTAATTTAGTCAAATATTGTACTAGCCTCCATTTTAAACCTGGGCCAGCACATTATTAGTTTGTCACTAAAGTAAAATAAAATTTCCAAGTCTTTTCTTAACTACTGCAAAGCCAAGTCTCCCTTACTCTGTGCTTGTGCAGTTAATCATGTGAACCTGTGGAGGTGATTTTACATTTATCCTTGTTACATATTGTCCCTTTTGGTCAAATTATTATTCTAACAAGACTTTTTTGAATTCTAATTTTTAAATTCAATTTATTAGTGGTACTTCTTTCACTTACTATTAATTACACATTTGAGAATTGTACTTTCTCACTGATAAAATGTTGACCAGGACTTGGCATCAATATGTGAATTTTGTTAGTCTTCCTTCCTTCCTTTCTTCCTTCTCTCCTTCCTTCTTCCTTCCTTCCTTCTTCCTCCCTTCCTTCCTTCCTTCCTTCCTTCCTTCCTTCCTTCCCTCCCTCCCTCCCTCCCTCCCTCCCTCCCTTCCTTCCTTCCTTCCTTCCTTCCTTCCTTCCTTTTAATAATCTTTCATTTGTGTTTCCTTCTTCTCCCCAGGCTGTCTAAGAAGATAGAGTCAGGAAATATTTAGTCAAATGCCTAAGTAATGCTATCATTGATGATCCACTTATTGCCAATCTTAGAACCTCTATTTTGAAGTGAAACAAGATTAATTTGGGGTTACTTTTCAATGGTATTTTTATTTTGAAAAATTTACTAAAAGCATATCTAAATAACCTTATTTTAAATTTAATTTAAATAGAACAATTCTGTAAAATAATTTCATGCCTCATCTGTAATTTCAATTCATATGAACTTGTTTGGTTCAAAGGAATTGCTTTTTTTGTACATCATTCAGTTCTCTTTATAAGCTCTGAAAATGTACCAGTAGTGTGACAGGAAATCACTCCTTAGGTGTCACTGCAACACATCATTATATTCACACCTTCTTGGGTAGACAGTAATCAGGCTGAGGCATGTCCAAACAGTGTGCTGGTGTCTACGTAAATGGCTCCATGACAGTATCAGTTAACATGACCATGACAGGGAAGGCGCTGATGGCATCATGTCACTAATGGATGTGTTTTCGCTAAGTGGAAAATTCTGTATTATTTGAAAAGATTCCTTCTCCCCCCACACCCGACAAGCTCTTTGAGTTTTTGTATTAATATCAAACGTCTGTCAAATATACATATGGTGCTTCCTGTACTACATTTGGCTGTATTCATATTCAAAACAGTTTTTCTTTTTAAAAGAGAGAGCAAGCGAGCATATGCATGCTCTTGTGCATGCAGTGGGGGGGAGGGGCAAAGGGAGAGGGAGAGAGAGAACCTTCAGCAGGGTCCACGCCTAATGCAGAGCCAGTTCTGGGCCTTGATTACACAACTGTGAGATTATGACCTGCACTGAAATTAAGAGTCAGATGCTTGACCAGCTAAGCCACCCAGGTGGCCCTCAAAATAGTTTTTTACATGCTTTTTACCTTGGACTTTGGGAAAGAAAAAATAATTTAAAGGAATACTAGCACTGAATCTATAAGTCAAATCTATAGGTCTATGGCTTTGTAAAAATACTAGTATTTGTGTAATACTTCACATTTTACAAAGTACTCTCACACATTTTCTTCTTTGAAAATTTTTTTCTGATTATAAAAACAATGCATACTCACTGAATTTGGAAAAGATTCTAGAGTGGATAAAAAATAATTAAAAGTCAACTAAAATTTTACCACTCAGAGATTGTCATTGCTAGCATCTGGTGTGTTTTCCTTCCAGATACGCATTTGTGTGTGGATCTGAGTATGTATGCATGTATACATTCATGTGTGTGTGTGTTTGTATTGAAGAATCAGTGTAACCTAGTAGTTAACAGCACTTTGGAATCAGACAGTTTGAGATTCCAGTACTGGCCATGCTACTTTATATAGTGACTATAAATTGTCCAAACTATCAAAATTTTAGTCTCTTCTATAAAATGGGGATAATAATAATATCTAGTAGGTTTACTCTAAAAATTATTAAGGTAATGCATGTAAAAGTACATAGCATGGTACGTGACTCATAGTCAATGCTCAGTAAATGTGAGCTGTTATCATTATATAGGCTTTCTTGTCTGTTTTCCTCAAATTCTATGAGAGCAATTTTCCTTGTCATAAAATATTCTTAGAAAAATATTTAGAATGACTGCATACATTTCAATATATGAATATACTTTAATGTAGTCATTTCCCTATGCTTAGACCATTTCAGTTCTTTGCCATCATAAGAGCACCAAGCATTAATATCCTTTACATTATTTTTTTGTGCATAGACAACAGATTCAAAATGAATCACTAATTGCATTTTATAGAGAGATGGGGGAAAAAACGAACATTTCCTTTGTGTATAGTAATATACCAGGTTGTATAATAACCCCTTTGAGGCAAGTCTGTTACCCCCATTTTTCAGATGAAAAAGCTGGAGGGGAAATAAGTAGTTTGCCCAAGGTCACAGAGATAGTAGTAGTAGAGATGGTATTTGAAGCCAGCTGTCTGATTTCAAAGCTTAAGCTTTTCCATTCTGGCATGTAGTTCACGCCTGTCCTTTTAAGGCTGGCGGAATGAATAGTTACCATTGTGCTTTTTACAAACTGTCACTTGGTACCACGTAAAAGATAGGACACTTGGCTGGAACTCTTGGCTTACTCAATATAGTACCTCTTGTATGCGTATGTTCTTCTATGTTTTGGAATCAAACCTCATTAAAATAAAGTGTTAACTAAAGGAAATAAGACATTGATATGATTATGTGATGAAAGCAAACCTCAGGGAAGAAAATATTTATTTGGTCAATAACACAAAAGTCATCCTTGTTTTAGTTGTATGGACTAGGCCAGAATTCTCTCCCTAGGAATCAGAGTATTTCATATAAATCAGTGTAGGAATTAAGTGATAATAATAGCCAAAGTAAATTGATGGTGTCAAAAAGAATTGTAAGTTTCATTACTTGTATATTAAGCGTTGAAAGGAAAAATCTTTAGCTTTAGCTGTAAGATGATACATTGGGAAAGAGCTGTAATATTTGCTAAAGGTGTAAGTATACATACAGGGGAGACAGAATATACTGGGATAAACCCCCACAGAATTATTTGGTGAACTGACAAGTTGTCTTTAAAAAGTCAGCCATTTGGAACATTTATCTTGGCAGCTCTCAAATCTGACTTACAGCATGTAATGTGGCAGTCAATTTTGTAGGAAAAATGCATAATTAATATGAAGATCAAGGTGTAGATATTGCCAGTCAGTACCTAACACAGTTTCTTAGAACAAAGGAACAATTGAAGTTGTCTTTTAATAGGGTAACCCTGGTTTGTCATTTTGTAGGTTTCAGTTCTTAGTAAAAATGAACAGAAAAGAAATCCTGGTAGTAAAATTTCACATTGAAGAGGTACTTTGTTGCAGACTTTATAACCAACTATTGTCTAGTCAAGAAAGCTATCTTTGGTTTTGAGTTCTTGAATTTTTATAGCCTTTGAGCTTACACGTTCTTACTTTAAGAATTGTTCCAGTTTCCCTTCAGTCATCTTAGTTCTTGCAAGGGACAAAGAGTGTCATCCATAGCTCAATAACTAAAAAGGTTTGAATCTTGACAGAGCATGACTACCAATTTGACCTGTTGAGAGTATGTCCCCCATGGTGATATCTTAGCTGGGAAGGGCTCAACAAGGTAAATTTGGGCTCTGTGTACAGCTAGTGAGGTTTTAACTGTAAGCAGAGAATTGGATATGAATCTGCAGATTGGAGTCAAGATGTGGCTCCTTTGTATAGTAGCTGTCTAATCCTGGGCAAAGTGCTTTACTGTCTCTGATGCTCGACTCCCTCGGCTCTAAAACAGATGATAACTATTGCACAAGCAAAGGGCATAGGGAGGATTAAGATGTATTGAGCACACCATTTGGTTAACTCAAAAATGCTTTTATGATGAGTTTCCAAGTTATTAATTAATGGCATCCCTCTCAAGGAGAAGTTGATTTACCTTTTAAAATGTTTTCAGGGGCACCTGGGTGGCTTAGCCGGTTAAGCGTCCGACTTTCGCTTAGGTCATGATCTCGGGGTTCGTGGATTCGAGCCCCGCGTCGGGCTCTGTGCTGACTGCCAGCTCAGAGCCTGGAGCCTGTTTCACTCTGTGACTCCCTCTCTGACCCTCCCCTGCTCACGCTGTCTCTCTCTCTCTCTCTCTCTCTCTCTCTCTCCTAGAAATAAATAAAATAAAAAAAAATATTTAAAAAAATAAATAAATAAAAATAAAATGTTTTCAAACGGGGGCACCTGGGTGGCTTAGTCGGTTAAGCATCTGACTTTGGCTCAGATCATGATCTTATGGTCCGTGGGTTTGAGCCCTGCATCAGGCTCTGTGCTGACAGATCAGAGGCTGGAGCCTGCTTCAGATTCTGTCTCTCCCTCTTTCTCTGCCCCTCTTCTGTTCATGTTCTGTCTTTCTGTCTCCCTGTCTCTGTCTCTCTCTCAAAAATAAGTAAATATTTAAAAAAAAAAAAAAAAAAGAAAACAGTAAGACTTTGGGGCACTTGGGTGGCTCAGTCGGTTAAGCGTTGGCTTAGTTTGGCTCAGGTCATGATATTATGGTTCCTGGATTTGAACCCCGCATCAGGCTCTGTGTTGACAGCCGAGTGAGCCACCCAGGTGCCCCACAAAACTTATATATTTGATGCATTATTGTAGCTTTTAATGAAGACTCCAAGGAAAAAACTATCAGGTAGTAAAACGCATTCCAAATAGATTGCTGTATAAAAAAACTATTGGAAATTCTTTGATTATTAATCATTGTTGCTGGAGGGGAAAAGAAGAGAATAAGAAATTAAGAATTTAGACACTGGATAGTGTCTATGCAAGCTTTTCAGTAGTCTCTCTTGGTTTATCCCCCAGACCTGGTCATGTCCTGGTTAAGGGCACAGAAAATACTTCTGAGTCTGGCTGCAAGAAAGTAACTCCCAATTCTGGAGCTGTGCTAAGCCCCTTTCCCTGGGCTGCTGTTGGCCAGTCTCTCTGCCTTTTATTGCAGAGTCATGGTGGTCCTTTCTCAGTCCTTTAGAAGGACAGAATTTGATCAGTAGCTGTCCTAGGGCTGAAGGGCTATAGGACTCTTATGAAGGTGTTTTAGGTAATTAATCATTGACATAGCTCTGTAGCATCCCCCAGTGATGGGAGTGTGTGAACCTGGGTGCTGGACATTTTAGATAAGTCTCATGACCATTAAGCAATAGGGGGCCAACTGAAGGTTCACAGATGCCCAGACACCTTGAGCATGTTAGCTGGCAATGCCTCAGCCTGCTGGCTATACTCATTTTGAAGCAGTTTCTAAAATTTATTTCTCGGGGCACCTGGGTGCCTCAGTCAGTTAAGTGTCTGACTTCAGCTCAGGTCATAATCTTTCAATTCATGGGTTCTAGCCCCATGTCAGGGTCTGAGTTGTCAACACAGAGCCTGAAGCCTGCTTCGGATTCTCCCTCTCTCTCTGTCCCTCTCTCTCTCTGCCCTTCCCCCACTCTTGCTCTGTTTCTCTCTCTCTCTCTCTCTCTCTCAAAAATAAATAAACGTTAAAAATTTTTAAATTTATTTCTCTTACACTGGAAACTATTTTGAATTTTCCTCATTTGCTTTGGTACCACATTTTATTCAGCTTGTTTCTTCATCAGCTATTTCTTGAGTGTCTACTCGGTACTAAGCACTGTGAGAGGAATAAGAAGTAATCAGATAGTGAAAGGGAGAGAACATTATATATCTTTGGTAGAAAGAAACATATGCCTTCAGAGTTGGGAAAAGAGAGAAGTTGAATACATAATGATTTTCTTTTCTTTTCTTTTTTGTTGTACTTTCTACAGTAAATTATACTACATAAAAATCAATACCAATATTCATTTACGTAGCAAATCCCGTTATAACAAAAATTCATGTTATCTGTGACTGTAGCAGGCATCATTAGAACACAGCTCCAACACAACAGTAGACTTTGGACAATCCCTTGGAGGGAGCTGAAATGGGATTGACCTATATATCAAGCTTTTCCTGGTTTTGATATTTTTCATTTCCACGTGTCAACAAATACCTGACTTGATGTTAAAGCTAGTTAAATCAATATTTCTTCCTGTATTCAAAGCACAGCAACATATATCCAAAGGCAACATATCCCCAACAGCCATATTTTGTTGAGTACATATATTTTGTCATAAACTTAACTGATGGAACTACCTTCAGCTGAATAGGATGAAAATATCAACATAGCTAGCATTTTTTTAAAAAGCCATAAAATATCTTGTCTCTCAGCCCTCATTTAAGTAATCCCATAATTTATTTTGCTCATTTAATCATAAGGAATGACAAAATGGAAAAGATCTTGATTGTGATCGCTGTGGTTTCTCCGTGCCCCAGTGGGTCTGCCTTAACCCTTCTCTTAACTCATATCCCAACCAGAGGATTTCTGAACATAGCATCGTAGTGTGTGCAAATGAGTCCAAGAGTTTTAGTTTGTAGGACCCTAATATTTGTGATAGAAAGGAGAGTAGGATATAGACCTGTTCCTACTTTTCTTCTGAGCTTTTAACTATTAGAAGATTTCTGAAAGTTACCTGTTAAAAACCCTCAGTGTTTCTGTAAACAAATGGCTGAAATACAATTTATAAACACCAACAAATTTATTTATTGTTATCAAGAAGACCTGCCTTCCTTGTATGCTGTGGATAGAAGAGTGATTATCATTCAGTGGGCTCCTGCCCCGTGCTAAGCACTTATAATGTCTCACCTCTAGTAAGCAACATGGTGCCTCAAGGCATGTGTCATTATTTCCATTTGATGTACAAACTTGGTCTGCTGAGTAGCTCATCTGAGGGCACCAAACTAAAGTGGGATTTGAACCCAAGTTTGTCTGATTCCAAACCCTTTTCAGTTTTCCATAATATATCATGAGCTTGAGAAAACATTTTTTCAAAATGTTCAAGTAACATATGCCCATTATATGAAGTTTGGAAAGTAGAGGAGTTATAAGGAAAAGGTGGGGAAAGCACCATAATTCTTCATTCAGAAGTAATCACTACTAAATTTTTAATTTTTGTCTTTCAAAACTTAAGAAAACTAATTTGTATATCTAAGAGAGTATTGTTCCTCAGAGTTGTCATCTTTGACATTTACCCATGCACTCCAACAATGTTGCCATTGCTTAAAACATTTTTGGAATCTCTTTCAGGGCTAATTTAGGAATCAAATTCTATAGAATGCCATTCAAGTTACTTTACCTGAATACCTATCAAAATGATACATTTTTTATATGTTATCTCATTTTTTGCCATCTAAAGTTATATGATGAAAATATTTAACTGTCCTGCAAAGCATACCATCATAGCTTTTTTTTTTTAAGAACCATAAACATCTTGGGGTTCCTGAGTGACTCTTGATTTCAGCTCAGGTCATGATCTTGTGGTCATGGGATTAAGCCCTGCATTAGGCTCCATGCTGAGTGTAGAATCTGCTTAAGATTCTTTCTCTCCCTTTGCCCCTCTTTCCTGCTCATGTGTGTGCATACTCTCTCTCTCTCTCTCTCTAAATAATAATAATAAAACCATAAACATCTGTGTTGACTTCTGTTATGGTGTGACATGGAATTCACCAAAATGTTACTTAAAGGTTGATGGGCATTTTGGAGTATATTTAAAAGTCTTTACTAAAAGTTATATCTGTAACTGTTTAATAGCTCATTTGACATCTCACATTTTTTTATTACATTGTCTCCACAACGTTTGCCTTTTTTAGTCCATAAAGAAAGTCAGAAAATTGTTTTTGTCAAAAGTTTGAAAAGCACACTTTAAATCAGTTTCTTTCTAATGAAAGTGTTATACTCATAGAATTATTCTCCTCTGAGGAATTTCTGTGAAAGCAAACATATTAAGTGTGATGAACTGATCTTTAAATAAAGTCAGTAGCATCTTTTGTCAAAATAAATGTTTCTCAAAGAAGTAGCCACATGTGCATACATACATGGTATGTATAAAATAAAAGATTGCCCTCAAAGTGGCCATTAGTATACATCAATATAGTCAAGAAAGTCAAGTAAAGTATCAACTGAGTTTTCATCTCTTTGGTTTATTGCATACAGCACTTACTTTTAGAAAACAGACCTAACCCTCAACCCATTTCACTGGTTGTCTAGTTTCTGCCTTATTTTTCATTGATACTATTATCTGCCCCATCATACTTAGGATGGCACCCTCTTGCCCAGTGTGGGACCCTGGGTTTTGGATTGGTGCAAAATTCGTTGGAGCCACTCCCAAGGTTCCGATGAGGTAGAATGGGCATGTGCTGCTGTCTTCAGGGCTGCCATCTTCCCTGAGATTTCCATGACAGGTCTGGATCATGCTCACAAAGCTAATTCAAGTCTTTTGTTAATATCCTGAGCACTGTTCACAGTGCCTGCCATTGTGTTCAGTCAGTTCTTGTTGAATGAATGAAGGGTTTTAATATATTCTCTCAAAAATGGACTGTTGAGAGAAAGTAAGTCAAATTGAAAGAGAAAATAGAATTGTAAGAGGGCTTAAGAACCTCTAGGTCAGTCCACTCATTTAAAGATGAAACTGAGTGAGGTCAGCTGACTAGGAGAAGGCCACCAAGAGAGCTAGCGCCAGAGCCAGTCACAGCATGCAGTGTTCTGACACCACCCTCTCCTGTCCTTTCTATGCTCCCTCCTTGTTGTCATTCCCCATTTGCTTTGTGGAGGTTTATCTGACTGAAGGGTCAGTGGCCAGAGCCCTTGAAGCTCCACACGGTGCTTAACAGACCATCAAGTACACAGGGATTTTCAGGGAACACTTGAAGAGATTGTTGACTTAGTGAGTGATTGGTTGGTTGACTTATGATCCTGGCACCTATCTCTGTGCCTAAGTGGTTACTAGCTAAATGGTGAGCTCCCTGGGGTCGGAGGGGAGAACATTATAACAGCAATAATAACAATAGCTAACATTTACTTGTATAGATTAGGCAGGATATCACTATGTAGCATCCAGCTTCAGAGGCCAGATGGTCCTATGTCCCCGCCACTTGTGGGGGATACTTTTATGAAACATGATTTGACCTTTCAGTGCCTCACTTTCTACATCTGCAGAATGCTAGTGATAAATGTTGAAGAGTTAGCTTATTTGAAGCCCTAGAGCAGTGCTAGGCACTGTCTAACCAACCATTAAATGTTAGCTATTGTACTTACTAAAATAGTAGTGTTGTGTTTTGAATTCATGGTACGAATTACAGCATGAGGGAGGGTACTGTTGTTATTTCCCATCTTACAGTTGAGTAAACTGAGGCACAGAGAGGTTGCTCTCTCTACTAGCTATTAAGTCACAGGTAAGGACCAGTTCCATGTCTGCTTGAGTCTAGATTCTGTGCCTGGCTGTGATGGGATGGAAATGGGTGGAGTGGCTGCTAAATGTGAGATCTGACCTCCCAAATTTACTTTTTCCCTAGAGCACTCCGAAACGCAGGCTGCTTTCAAGAATATCTCTGGATTCTTGGGTAAGTAGAGATGTTCCTTCCTTTCTCCGTGTTCTCCCCCGTTGCCCATAGCTAGCTTTCCCTGCCATGCAGCGGACTCCCAGAAGCCTCCTCACGTCCTTATCAGCCTCTCAGGATCTCAACACTGGCTTTTGTTTATAGATATGTACACTGAAGTCACTCATCATGGGGTACTGGGGAGGGGTAGCGGACCAAAGCACTCCCACCTCACCTGCACCCCCTTCTCCACCTCCATCGGCATTTCTGTGGATCTCTTCTGAGTGGTTTTATGCATGCAAAGTATTTCAATGTACCAAAAGGCATTTTATAAATGCCCTTGTGATGTAGAAAGGAATTATGGCTAAGAGTGGCAGGCTGTGGAGCCAGAGTGCCTGGCTAGCCCTCCTTGCCATGATTGCTATTTTTGCTGTTGTTGTTGTTGTTGTTGAAGAACTTGCTGCAGTGACTCTAGAAGTTTGACTTGCAAACTTCCGTGCTTACTCCATGTTGAGTTGGGATGAAAGGACACAGGCTTCTGAGCCAGATAACGTGCCTTTGCATTCTGCTTTGGCTGCCTAGTGATTGTCTTTGCATGTTACCTGCTTCTCTGAGCCTCAGTTTCCTCCTCTCTGAGATGGGGATAATTATACACATATTGCAGAGTTGTTGGGATAGTTGTAGCTCATGTAGGTAATGTGAGCTATAGAAGGTTGACATTTAATTAAATGGTAATTATTATGGTTATCAGTCACTGATATTTTAATGGGTTCATCTAAAGTGTTTGCTGTACAGGAAGCATGTTGTTATTTTTGATTCACTATACTTTACCTGAATTTTTATTTTCCCCCAGCAATCTTGCTCATTTAAGTTAATTTGCTTAGCAAGCCATTGTGAAAAGATCATCACTGGTCCAGACAACTGTCAAATGACTGTAGATTCTAAATTGAGTAGTCCAAATGAATGAGGTCTTATTGCACCTGAATATTTCCATGAATGTTAATCTGAATTTGATTTTCCTTCTATAACCCTGAAACTTCAGTAGTAAGGTGACTATAACTTTTTGAAAAGGACCATTAACATTGGTGGGAGTTGGTAGTTTTCCATGAGTAGAATAGAATAATTTTACTTCCTCATATTTGAAATCTGAATCACCATGGAAAACACTGTTTTTAGTTGTTCAAAGAGAATTATTATGGAAACTACTGGCTAGATTTCTCCCCCAGCCCTCTCTCTCTCTCTCTCTCTCTCTCTCTCTCTCTCTCTCTCTCTCTCTCTCACACACACACACACACACACACACACACACACACACACACACACACGTACACACCCTGCTTAGTTTTTCTTTGGGTTAAGGCAGCTGAAGAGTTACTATGTAAATTTTGGCAGCCTTCTCCCCATCAGACAAGCAAGGGCACAATCAATTACTGTTTGCTTGGAACATACCAAATAATCAGAAACTCTGATTATTTTGCTGGAAGGCAACAAACAGCTTGATGGAAAGATATACCAATTGAAAACAATTCTGATCATATTTTTGTCAGGAGAATGAGATGCCTCAAGCTGTCTCACTAATCATGTTAGAGGTGGAAAGCAAGAATGTTTCGGCCTGCAAAAGATTACTCTAATCGCATGTTGGAACACTACTTTTACTGGCTGCTTATCCCAGAATGGTGACATTGGACATCCATTCTGTACCTCGCCTCACCAGTTGGTCGTAGTCTCAAACATATGTCACATGAACACACTTAAGGAATTTTCTAATTACAGTTCAAAGGCCTTTCTTTTATCTTTCTATGCTTGCTCTGTAGACATCAGTGACTGAAATGATTTCTCCCTCCGTATAATCCTATTGCCAACAGTTGCAAAAGAGTAGGGAGGTGGCAGATGAAGCCCACAATAACTGAAGAGGTGTCCGAATTCAATTAGGAAGAGGCCTCTCCCATGTGGACACATAAGCCATATAAAGCCATTTTAATTGTGAGCTTGTGGTACTTATCTGGTCATGTTTATTTTGGATGCAAGTGCCAAAGCTGGATATAGACCAGAACTCCAGATCTTTGAGCTCTGATGACTAATTTGGGTATCCATTGAATCCCTTAATTCGTTTCTTAATTACCTCTCCCAGAGTTAGAGTTGCTTGGTTACACTCATTTTCACAAAATTTTCATAAATCAAATGTACATAGACTTCCCCACCCTCCTATTGGTTTACACATTTTGCTGTGATCTTAGAGTACTATTCTTGGTGTTATCAAATTAATCACGAGGCCAATGGTGGCAACAACAAAACGAATACATATGTTACCAGACAGTGTAGTAGGGTCTGGACTGAGACCCCAGGAGGGCTTGGTTTTGATGACTGACTCAACCACTTACAGCCATGGACCTTGGTCAGGTTAGTTTCCTCTCTGTGTCTCACAGAGACTCTGTGATGGGGACCTATTACAAAGGGTTATGTACTTATCTCATAGGGTTGTTTTGAGGATTAAAATAGCATTGTATATGAACTAATATGCAGAAAGTACCTGGCACTCTAGCAAATGTTAGTTACTGTGTTTAGGATCAATAAGACAATGGGAGACTGATGAGCAGGCCGATTTTGCTGGTGCCATAATATTGTCATCTAAGCATGTCCCGTTTATGCACTCCATTTGGAGATCATTCATGATAGTTATGAAACATTGGAGACTCTAAAGTTGGAATTCATCTCTTACTAGTATTTGTATTTCTCAGTTTGGCTACAGAATTAACATTTTTGGCTTTTCATGTTTGATCAATATGAGTGTTTATTTGAACCCCTTTGGTAAAAATTGCTTTAAAATTTGAATGAACCTGGGGCGCCTGGGTGGCTTAGTCGGTTAAGCGTCAGACTTTCGCTTAGGTCATGATCTCGCGGTTCGTAGGTTCAAGCCCCGCGTCGGGCTATGTGCTGACTGCCAGCTCAGAGCCTGGAGCCTTTTTCAGTCTGTGACTCCCTCTCTCTCTGACCCTCCCCTGCTCACGCTGTCTCTCTCTCCTAGAAATAAATAAAACATTTAAAAAAAAAATTTGAATGAACCTTTTTACAGATACAGTATTGGCCCTCATTTAAAGGAAAAATATGATTATATATAAAGTATATATGTAAGAAGGGGGGTTGAGAGAATTGGCCTCAATAAATTAATTGGAAATTTTCAGACTATTTTTTAACAGAGTTAAATGCATTTGATATCGTGTTTCAAATTTAATGAATATGCAGGTGTGAAAATCCAGGGAAAGATAAATCTAGTAATTTAATGAACTTTCATCATGGCTACAAAAGAGTTAGTTAATATTAAAATTGATTGCCAAGAGATGCACTAGAATTAACCTTCCCTTTGGTGTATTTGTTTTATGGGTTTTGTTTGGTAAGCTGTAGTGATCTCTGTTTTCTTTTCTTTTTTTAAATAGAAGTTTCAGAAAACAAAATAAAAGTTTCAGGTGTACAGTTTATCATTTGACATATGTATACACCACAAAGTGACTGACACAAGTCTAGTCACTGGCCATCACCATACAGTTGACCCTCATCATCATTTCACCTACCCCAATCTCCTTCCTCTCTGGTAACCACTTGTCTATTCTCTGTATCTGCAAGCTCGTTTTTGGTCTAGTTTGTTTTTTTCTTCTGTTTTTGTTTTTGTTTTTTTAGTTTCCACATATGAGTGAAGTCATATGATATTTCTCTTTCTCCATCTGACTTGTTTTGCTTAGCATAATAACTTCAGGGTCCATCCATGTTGTCATAGATGGATAGATTTCATTCTTTTTATGTCAGAATAGCATTCCATTTTGTGAATAGACCACATCTTTTCTATCCATTCATTCATGGACACATAAGTTGCTTCTCTATCTTGGCTATTATAAATAATGCTGCAGTTAATATAAAAGTGCATTTATCTTTTTAAATTAGTATATTTGTATTCTTTGGGTAAATAGAAGTGGAATAGCTGAGTCATATGATAGTTCTATTTAATTGTTTGAAGAACCAATTTACAATCCCACCAACAGTATGCAAGCGTTCCCTTTTCTCTATATCCTCTCCAACACTTGTTGTTTTTTTGAAATTCATTTCCCTGATAATTAGTGATATTGAGCATCTTTTCATGTACCTCTTGGCTATATATATGTATGTCTTTTTTGGAGAAATCTCTATTCAGATCCCCCATTTTCTTTAATAGAGTTTGGTTTTTGTTGATGTTGAGTTACGTAAGTTCATCATGTATTTTGGATATTAACCCCTTATTGGATATATGGTTTGCAATTATCTTCTCCCATTCCGTATGCTGCCTTTTCATTTAGACAATGGTTTTCTTTGCTGCACAGAAGCTTTTTTTTTAATGTTTTGTTTATTTTTGAGAGAGAGAGAGAGAGAGAGAGACAGCTTGAGCAGGGGAGGGTCAGAGAGAGGGAGACACAGAATCCGAAACAGGCTCCAGGCTCTCAGCTGTTAGCACAGAGCCCAGCGCGGGGCTCGAACCCACGAACCGTGAGATCATGACCCGAGCCAAAGTCGGACGCTTAACCAACTGAGCCACCCAGACGCCCCTTCACAGAAGCTTTTTACTTGGATGTAGTCCCATTTATTTTTGCTTTTGTTTCCATTGCCTTTGGAGTCAGGTCCACAAAGATGTCACTAATACTGATGTCAAGGAGCTTACCACTGTGTTTTCTTTTAGAAATTTTATGGTTTCAGGTACTACATTCGAGTCTTTAATCCATTTTGAATTAATTTTTGTGTATGGCTTAAGAGAATGATCTGGCTTCACTCTTAAATGAGGCTGTCCAATTTTCCCAAAACCATTTATTGAAGAGACTGTCCTTTATCCATTGTATGTTCTTGGCTCCTTTGTCATAAACAAATTGTCCATATATGTGTAGGTTTATTTCTGGGCTCTCAAGTCTGTCCTATTGATCTGTCTGTTTTTTGTACCAATGCCATATGGTTTTGATGACTGTAGTTTTTGTAGTATAGTTTGAAATCAGGGACTATGATTAGGCTTTTTAACTATGTTAGGAGCCGGCAGTTCCACTTGTACATAGATGCATGTGGATGTATACACGTATTCTAGAGAAATGTATACCCATGTGAATCCAGAGACAGGTATAAAATGCCCCTAGTAGCATTGTTTGTATTCATCTCAAATTAGAAACATCCAAAATACCTTTAAGTAGAATGGCTGAATAAATTGCAGATGTGATCATAAGATGGAAAGCTACACATCAGTAAAAAAGAATAAACTAGAGCTATACACAGTAACACAGAAATATCTTATAGACAGGATGTTGAAAGGAAGAAGATACAAAAGAATATATAACAATCTTATTCCATTTATATGAAGTGTGAAAACAGAAGAAACTAAACTCTATTGCTAAGGGGTACATACGTAAGTAGCTACAATTATAAAGAGAAGCAAGGAGTTTATTACTAAAAGAATGAGGATAGTGGTTACCTCTTCAGGGAGGGTGTGCTAGGGAAGAGAAAGGACCTGGAGAACTTGCAAGGTCCTGTTTTTTGACTGGTTTGGTAATTATAATATACAGCACATTGTACCAAACATTAATGTTTTATGTGCTTTTCTAGTTGTGAGTTATAGTTCATAATTGTAAAAGTTTTTTTTTAAATGCTAACTAACTTCCTTTGTAGCCTGAGTTGGTTTGTCCTTGTCCTGCATAGTTTTAGGCGTAGAGATTCCTGTGATTGTTGAGTTGCTCTAGAAGTAAACTGTTGCTTTGTTGCAGGGCAAAGTGGCCTCCAGGTGGGATATACACCCTGGGGAGCTCTTGAGAAGAATCATTTGGGTGGAAAAGAAATTAATAAGAACTTTCATTTACATTCATTTAATTTTCATGAAGCATTATGATAACTGATGGTGACTGTACTGACACTGGCATCGTCCGTGGGCGATCACATGTCAGATACTGATCACATGTCAGGTGATCAGTTATCTCCTGGAGAGAGTGAGGCGAGGCCACCCCCTTCACGGCGACTTCCCTTCTGGGGTTCCTCTACTTGGGTTGTTTTGTGAACTATCATGCCTGTTTAGCTGGAGTTGCAAATTCCATATTTTAGTTTTAACAAACCCTCACAATCTAACAGAATCTTTAAAAGATTCTGTAAAGAATTTCCATAAGTGGAAGACAATTTTCATTTTGCAGGCAACAAGAAAATGACAGAGTTTAGCATGAACTCTGTCAGCCACATTATGAAGTAATGACTGTGACCATCTAATAAGATCTAAGAGTCTAGCCAGGAAAATTCTAAATTACCTAGAAGACATGTGGATTTATGTTCACTGTGGTTAATTGATCAACTTTGTCCTGTTTGTATTTACCTTGAGATAATCATGATTAGCAAAATCTGTCCTTCTTTTCTATTTTGTTCTTATTTATAAGGTATATAATGTGTTAATATAATGATACATGTGTATGAGTCATAAATAAACCACCACACACATTTGGAGATAATGTTAAGAACATCTTGAACACCACTGCCATGTAGTTCAAAGGACAGTCCCTGCTAATGGTTAAAATATGTGGAAGATGGTACGCTTGCTACCCATAAGGAGGCACCTCTCAGGCCTGATGGTATTGGGCTTTTTTTAATGTTAGTTTATTTTTGAGAGACAAAGAGACAGACCCTGAGCAGGGGAGGGGCAGAGAGAGAGGGAGACACAGAATCTGCAGCAGGCCCCAAGCTCTGAGCTGTCAGCACAGAGCCCAGCGCAGTGCTTGAACCCACAAATTGTGAGATCATGACCTGAGTCAGATGCTTAAGACTGAGCCACGCAGGTTCCCCTAATGGTGTTTTTTAAAATGTTTATTTATTTATCTTTGAGAGAGAATGAGTGTAAGTGGGGGTGGAGACAGAGAGAGGGAGACAGAGAATCCGAAGCAAACTCCATGCTGTCAGCACAGATCCTGAGGCGGGGCTCAAATCCACACACTGAGATCATGGTCAACCGACTAAGCCATCCAGGTGCTCCAGGCCTAATGTTTTTTTGTTGGCAAATATCAACACCAAGGCAATAGCTTATATATTTCACTTTATTAAAACTTTTCTCAAGCCTGAGTTGGAGTTGAAGAGCTAAAAAGATACACACACACACACACACACACACTCTCTCTCTCTCTCTCTCTCTCTCTCTCTCTCTCTCAGAATAGTTCTGTTTTTCAGTTTTGCTTATATATATTCTTTGTATAAACATATCCTTTTTAAAAACTTTTTTAAGTTTATTTTTTGAGAGAGAGAGAGTGGAGGAGAGGGAGAGAGAGAATCCCAGGCAGGCTCCATGCTGTCAGTGCACAGCCTGATGTGGGGCTGAAACTCATGAACTCTGAGATCATGACCTGGGCCAAAACCAAGAGTCAGATGCTTAACCGATTGAGCCACCCAGGCTCCCCTAAAATATCTGCTTAATTAAGGCTTTGTATGTTAAAAAAAAAAAAAAAAAAAAGTTGATTACCGTTAAGTAGGCTTTCCCATAGCAAAAGTAATAGAAAGTGCTAGATGGCATGTGAGTCATGGCTTGCAATGGGAGGGCACTACCAGCACTCAGTAGACATGGCTTCTAAGCCTGGTTCTGCGTCTTGCCAGCAGCCAGGCCACAGCATGTAGGCACTACCCTCTCTGAGCTGCATTGCCTTTTCTCTGTTATGAGGGTGATAATAGCAGCCCTTCTCCAACCTTTACAGAGATCACATACACGAGCATCTGTAAAATGTAGGGTTTCCTACAAATGGGACCAATGATGATCATGTCTCTTATACTTCTCCTTTAATGAAATGTAACTTTTTATTAAAGTGCTGATGTCCTTAAACTGGCAAGATTCTTTGATTGGAAGCTACAGAAACTGACTGACTAGCTTAAACAAAATTCCCGATTATTTTAATATCGTTTATTGGAAGCATCCTGGGGTATCTCATAGATTTGAAGGGAGGGAGGAACCATGAAACTACATGAAGGGTCGCGACCAAGGAAGCTTATGTGTAATCACAGCATAAGGTTCTTGTTCTTCTTCTCTAAGATGTTGTTAATGTGACCAAGCACTAATGACCTCTACTCTCTGTTTCACGCTTTCAGGTTTGAGGCCCTTGGAAGAGAGAATCTAATTCATCCAATTTAGTTTGACTGATCACTTTTGAGCAGTCATCCTTGGGTGAGGGGACAGCGTCACCTAGTATAGACAGCATTCCCAGGAAGTCTAGTCCCACATGCCCTGAGCCATCTAAGAAAATCAGGGATCCCTGGGGTGCCAGGGTGGCTCAGTCAGTTAAGCACCTGACCCTTGATTTCAGCTTGCGTGCTTGCTCTCTCTGTCTCTCAAAATAAGTAAACTTAAAAATTTTTTCCTAAAAATAGAAGAGACAATCAGGGATCCCAGTGAGCTTCCACCTACAATTGGTAGTAGTGTTTCAATAATTGCTTGGCGACCCAACTTTCTTTAAGGAATTTATATAAAGAGAATCAAGTATAAGTATGGAATGTCAACACACCTTATTAAGCCTGGGCTGCTTCTCTTGTTCTTCTTTGGGTGGACACTGACCTTGAACTCACTTTCATTGATGTGGTAATTTATGCCTAGGTCCTAAGGGGCATCCTTCTGCTTAGGCTGCTTTTCCAGGGTTTGACTCCATGTCTCCCTTTAGCTACTGCTTGACCTCTTGTTAGAAAGAAGGTATTAAATCCACCTTATCATTCCTAATGCTGATATTCTCTTCACTGACAGCCTGACTTGCCCTGGAACTTTATGCCAAAGTGGAAAAATGTAAGAAAGGTGCACAGAGTCTGTGTACTAACAGCAAGTTGTCACACTACTGAAGGACTGTAACTTTTTTCTCTTGGGAACCTATTAAAATATATTTGAATATATCACAGCCATTCCTAAACAGGATGTTTACAGCCATTCCTTACACCAGACCGGCACTTCATAAGTAGCATTTGTTATGCCAGAGTTAAGCAACTATTTGCTATATTTCAAGAATGGAAATGATAAAAATATATGCCTGAAAAAGTGATGAATATCTTCCAAAACAAGTTAAACACTTTCTTTTTTTTAACTTTTAAAAAATGTTTTATTTATTTCTGAGAGAGAGAAAGGCAGCATGAGCAGGGGAGGGTCAGAGAGAGAGGAAGACACAGAATCTGAAATAGGCTCGAGGCTCTGAGCTAGCTGTCAGCACAGAGCCCGACATGGGGCTCAAACCCATGAACTGTGAGATCATCACCTGGGCCAAAGTCAGACGCTTAACCGACTGAGCCACCCAGGCGCCCCTAAACAACACTTTCAAATATTGCCCTGACCAGACCTAAATAGAGTATTGTTCCATTTGCGTCATTCCCTATAAAGCTATAAAGAGTTCTAAGATTCTTTGTTTTTCAAGCACATATATACATCTGAAATCACCAGGGTTTTTATTGTTAGTACACAGTGACATAGTCCTCTGAAAAAAACATTTCTTTCTTAGAAAAAGCATACCACTGAAGAAAGAGAGACCGTAATAGCAATCACCGTTTTACTTAGCCTCCATTTTCCAAAGTGCTGAGTTACAACATAATCTATAGTTCATTCTTTTGTACCAACTCTCAATACATTACCAACCAAGTGCCTCATGCTGGTTACAGGGATGATTTATTATTCGTCATATTTTAAGTGCTGAGCCATGAAATGTTAAACTTGTATTGGCAGCTGCTGCCCAGAAGTTTGCAGGTGTCCTGTCTACTGCTTTGAAAGTCCAGCATTAGCAATAAATCATAGCATACATAATTTTTCAATAAAGTAATGGAAAAGACTGTTGTCTTCTGGTTCCTCTAAGCTTTGGTATTTGGAAGCTACTTACATGGGAAATTCAAGTCAAGGGGTAAAACATTCTTAGGCTTTCACCCTTGAACTTTGCGTCAGCCATAGTCAATAGCAAAAGCATCTTGGTAGCTTTGTTCTCCTAACCCTGAGATCTCTTGGCTCTGGGAACTGACAAAGTGCCAAGTATAGGCCTAATTGCATTCCTTGTTACTGAGGGGGAAAAAATCTCAAAGGAATTTTCCTTTTCTTTCAAAGGGGTACCTTGAGCATTAACATTTTCCGGAATAGCAGAATTGTTTATAGGACTTCCGCAAAGCTTTCTGAAAGGAGATCTTGAAGAGGGCTCTGGCAGCCAAATAAGAAGACATGTGTTGCTTACCTAGAGCAACCAAGAGTTCAGGGAGATTAAATTAAAGAAGTAGGAGAGATGCGCCTTTGTCCTCTGTGAGCTTGCACTCTGATTAACGAGCTGATGTCCTCTTTCCTTCTTGTTTCTCTATGGTCTGCTCAAAGATTTAGCAAGATAACTCATGATATATTCAGCCAGACCTATAATAGACCACTGGCTGTCTGAGTGTAAGTTCCGTTCACCCGTATGCCCAGTGCTATGCCCATTGTTGGTACATAGGGATGTTCAATTAGTATTTGCTGAAAGAAGGAATATATTCAGGCACTTCTCTCTGTGATCTGTATATTGATGAATTATATATTGGGCCAGATATACTCCAGGCCAAATAAACTCTGATCAAGGAATCAGTACCCAACTTTAGTAGGTTGGGATCTTCTATGACACAGAGCTACTATTCTAGTCGAGGAGCCAGACGGTAAAGACACAGGTAACCAAGTGAATACACAGTTATTACAGCTAGTGATAAGGGCCACCAAACCCCTAAACAGGACGAGTGATCGGGACTAAGGGATTGGAGAAACCAAAACCTAGAGTGATGTAAAAATTCAGTGGTACAGAAGGAATTGATACAGAAGGCTTAGTTTACTCCAGAAGTTAACATACCCAAAGAAAAGCTTCAGCTGAACAGCATTTCTTAATGTAAATAGGTTTGCATATGCATTTCTACTTTATAGAAATTTGCTTTAACACGTCAGTTGAATAGCACCTGGTGCCAAGGCCAAGGGTTAGATCTCTGCTTCACTTCCCTTCTCCAAGCTGCAACTTCTCTCCCAAATCCAGGCCGCTGCCTCCCCAAACATATGATGCCTGTCACATAGGAAACCAGATGACCAAAAGAAGGTAGATCAGCACAAATTTATCATCAAAGCTGAAGGAAAAAAAAGTGAATGCTCTGCTGACTGTAGGTCAGAAGTGTTATCTTTGTATCTCAAGGACAGAACGTTTAATAAAGATTTGGGTACAAAGTACACATCACCCTCCAGGCATGCTGAACTATGTCAACTGGAAAACTGTTCCTTAGGGTTTACAATTTCCCCTTTTTCCTAAATTAAAAAATGCTAATGTGAACTCTTGACTCTCAACAACACATGTTATTATTGTATATAGGGCAAAGAGTAAATAAGACACTTGCCTAATGACATAACAGTTCATTTTAACTCAGCAAGCCGAAGTAATTTTAGCTTATTTTCTTTTCTCCCTGCTTCTTTATGGAAATAGGCCACAATCATTTTTATTCTACCATTCTTCATAACCTTATAGCATGCTTCCTGTTGATGCTATTAAGAGCTGTTTTTAAAGACCCTTGAGGGATATCTTTTAATATATTCTTTTAAAAATAATTACTCCTCTATAGTACCCCCTTAGAATGTCTGAGGGTTTGGAAATCCAGAAACTTCTTAATGAGATATGCTTAATGGTCTATGCAGAGTATTGTAGTGTTTACACCTAGTTCAGTTAATGTAAATTATATTTAACTAGTCATTCTGGAAAAGTAGTAGATGTTTTAGAATAGAGTCAGTACCTAAAACCCACCATTTGGCTTTTATGTATGATATTTATAGATAAAGTTCTATGAGTAGTATTTATAAAATGTTTGCAGTAACATAGAGTCAATTGCTAGGGGCTCTTATAATGTGAAGAATGTGTCTTGTTGGGGCATAAAAAATATCCATGTGGGACAGATCACTTGTATTAAAATTCTTTATAAACTTTAAAATACTATACAAATGTAATATGCTATTGTTCTTTTTACACTTGTGACATGCAGAACTTCTGGGCTGAACAGCAGTCTGTAACTGCGTGTTTTAATGCTCAGTATGTTCTTGTTTCAAGTGATATTTCCTTTTTTTCACATGTAATCCTTTTTTTTAAATGTATATTTATTTTTGAGAGAGAGAGTGTGTGTGAGTGAGCAGGAGAGAGGGAGAATCCCAAGCTGGCTCTGAGCTGTCAGCACAGATCCTGACATAGGGCTCAAACTCATGGACTGTGAGAACATGACCTGAACCGAAGTGGGACACTTAACTGACTGAGCCGCCCAGGCACCCCTTCACATGTAACTCTTATCTCAGAGACACCTTGAGTTCCTTAACTTGGTTCCTTTACACTCCACTTGACTTTTGAACCCCTGGTCCACACTTGTGCCCCTAGAAGCATGCTTCGTATGTTGCTTTAGAAGGCGGTGCAGAAATTGAGAAGGAATTTCTAGGAAGGAACATGAGCCTACTTCACATCTGCAGTCTATAGATGATGGCTCAGAATCCCACCGTGGCCATCTCCCAGTCCCTCCCGTGGACAAGAAAAAGACTGAGCAGTCACTCATACCTGGTCTTAGGTACCTCCTCTCATGGTCCTCTGACAAGTCCATTTTTCCAGAACCTCTCTGCCAGAACACTCTCTTTGCTATGATCTGCAGGCTGGTTTTTTTTTCACAGTTACTCCAGCCGCCTATGGTTTTGGTCTGACAGCCCTGCGTATTGGTTGTTCTCTCTGCCCCTTCCTAGCCTCCCAACACCACTTTCTCTGTACTTCAGCCTCTTCTCCCCGCCCCCCCTCGCCCCCGTACCCCATGGCCACAGGAAACTACAAACAAGAATATGTGTGTGTCCTGGTGTATCCCTCCGCTGATTCCCCACTGCCCTCTTCGCTGAGGGAAGTTGCTCTTTTCCACAGCGCTCCAGAGTTGCCAGCTGCATCTTTGTTCTGCTCCCTTCACAGAACGCTCACGTGGAGTGGGTGCCCAGGGAGACAGGCGGGCTGGGGTGGGGGAGGGGGCACAGCCCTTTCTCCTCTGCGCTCGCCCAGAGAAATGCTTCATTGTCCACGTCAAGGGCCAGGCCATGGGAAACAGACTCCCTGACAGTCACCATGGGCTACACAAATATTACTTCCATTTAGCCTGACCTTTCATTGTGCTCGAAAATGACTGAAAATACCTAAATCGTGTACAGTATTTTTCTGGAAACAGAAATTAATGGGGTTCTTTCAAGAAACCACACTTGAACTTTTGCCCTTTTCTTCCTTTTTGACTCATTATATCCAATTCAAGGTTTCCTTTTAATATGTATTTTCCTTTTGTGAGAAATAGCTAATTTCTCTACTGATAAAATTATGAATCATAGAAGCAATGTAATTGTTAAATATAAGGATACCTCATTTGGCCTTATAATATTTAGCTCTGGGAGTTGAGTCTTCCAAACATTTTTTAAATGCTTACTGTAAGCCAGACTGTCTTTCTAATTTTATAACTGCTTTAATGATTAACTTGATTAATTCTCAAAACAGTCTTGTAGTGTTGTCATTTGTCTGTATTTTGATGACGTAGACACTGAGGCCCAGTGAAGGTAGGTTGCTCAAGGTCCCTTAATTAATGGTGAGCAGGGCCTGGACTTGAACCTAAGTGGTCTTGCTTCAGTATCCATGTTCTCAGTCACTGAGGAAACTACCTGAGTAGTCATGTAACCTTGGGGAGCTTAAGTGTCCTCATCTCTGAAATGGGAATAATAACACCTACCTTACTAAATTGTGAGGAGGATCAAATAAAATAGCTATTTGAAAGGCCTCCCCATGTTGTGAAGAGCTACAACATGAGGTTTAAGTTTGGGTCAACTGTTGATATTTTCTGTTAGTTGGGTGGGTCTTATTGTTGACTGTGGCCCTTGTACCTTGAATATACTGTTGGCTCAGATGAAAAACTGCATGTTTTTCTTAAGGTTTTTTTTTTTTTGAAATTTCAGCAAACCTCAGATTTCACAATGAAAAAGATTTTTTTTTTCCTTCCAAAATGGTGGCATTTGGAAATATTTAGAGCATAGGCAAACTCAGCCTAGCACTTTCAACATGCCAAGGAGTTTCAGTGACACTTGTTCACTGCAACTCTCCCCGATTAATGTAGCCCTTAACACCCTTTCTTTTATTTTTTTCCCCTAAATCATGCAAAATCAACTTTCTTTCAAGTCTCTGTTCACCATGTACTGGTGACTTATCATTAAGTGTCCTTGAGTGTATAATTACAGACTCTGGGATCTTGTCTCTTACTGCTAGCATGGGCTGGTGAAACAGAAGAGATGTTGGACAAGGTTTAAGTCAGTGGAAATTAAGAGCAAAGATGAGGATTTAGAAAAGCTTCAAAATGTAGGACAGAGAAACAGAGCTAGACCCCAGAGAGACGTGATGGGTGGTGCTGGGAGAGGAGGACCAGGGAAGAAAATGGAAGAGGAGGTTGGGAATGACAAGCCCTATTGCAGATGGGGGTTTCTGTGCCACTGTTCTAGGGAGGATGGCAGCTTCCTCTTCCTTCTAATGCTGGGCCTGCTTTCCCGGCTGTCAGCCTCCTGAATTGTTAGGTCTCACAGCTCTCTCACAAATTAGAATGTTGGTATCTGAATTCTTACAGTCCCTTGGGGGGGAATGAATAGCCCAGGGGCCTGACTTTTTGTGATTCTTTGAAGCTTTTATGCATCTTAGATATTGAGTTATTCCTGGTTTTTCTTTGTTTGTTTGTTTGCTTTTTAGTGGGACTGGTATTGCATACCAAGGATCACTTTGTTTCAGGGAGTCTTCCAGGCAGGATTCATGATTGTAATGAGTTATTTTTTTCCTCTTTTCTGGATAAGAACAATATCTCTGTCATTCAGTCTCCAAATATAGCAAGCAGTTATGATAGAAGAATATCCTTATGTTAGGAAAGAAGTTGGCAGCCTCAGTGATGTGAAAATGTCCAATTTAGAAAACACGTTTAGAAAGAAAAGCTGCTTTAAGTCCTTTTTAGAATCAGGTGGAATAAAAAGGAATAAATAAAAAAACTTTAAAAAAATGTGTAGTCTGACAACACATTCCACTTCCTCTCTCTAGCCTTACAGGTACTTGTTGATTCCTCCTGAACTTCAGATGTCATTTCTATCATTTCATTAAAATGTCAGACTGGAAACTGGTTCTGGCATCTAATTGGGAGCATAGCTTGGATGATAGATTTTTTAGCCGATGCATGTAATCAGAGCACTACAAGAATGTTGCCAGGGACTAACTGTCTAGAATCTCTTAAAGAATATTTTTAAGTTTGTAAAAAGACTTACTTAACACAGGGAAGGGGGAAAAGGCACCAAATCCCGAAGAAAGAGTCAAAATGAAATGTAGAAGTTAACCATGGCTGGAGGTGTATAAATAGGGAGCTTCTGGTATAAAATAATCTAATTGATTAAAGTGTCTGTAGTTAACATTCATCCAAATTATAAGCACATCTATCACATTTGACCAACCCAAGTGTACCTATAATTTCTCTTCACAAAGTGCTAAAGTGACCAAAAAAACTTGATATGGAGGTAACTCAAATAAACTAAATCGTGTGAGTCCCTTTGCAGAGGGTAGTTGGGCAATATGTATTTTTTATCCTTTTTTAATTTTTTTTAATTTTAGTAAACTTTATGCCACACATGGGGCTCAAACTCACAAACCCGAGATCAAGAGTCATAGACTCTACTGACTGAGCCAGCCAGGCTCCTCTTTTAATCCTTTAAAATGTGTTCACTGTTTCATCAGAGAAATTTTATCTCTAGGAATTTATGCTGAGGAATTAACTAAGGATATATGCAAAGGTTTTAGCCACAAAGATGTTAATCACATCATTGTTTTTAATAGGGTAAATAAGAAATTGTTTACATGTGCCAAACAGATTAGTTAAAAATATTATGTTATATAGTCAGAGTGAAATACTATTCAGCTACTGTAGATAATGTTGTAGTTAAGTGTTGATAATGAGAAGATGTTCATTCTATATTGTTAAGTAATAAAATCATGTTCTAAAAAAATAAGTATGCCCATTGTGATCCCATTTTTGTTAATGGATAGATGTATTCTTAGAAAATGACCCGGAAATATATTTAAGGGTTTTTTTAAGTGGTTCTCTGGGTTGTATGATCATGGGCATTTAAAATGTTCTTTTTTTGTTTATCTGGGTCTTTAATTTTCCTACTCTAAACATATACTGCTTTTATAACAAGAAAGGACCAACAAAGTTTATTTTTAATTGAAGAAAGGAAAGTATGTGAGCCAAACCATATGAAAATGACTGATTGCGGATAACTAGAGACTTCATGTGATGTGTTTCAGCTGAATTTATTTGTAAACACATTTCAACTGAATATGTGTGCCGTGATTTAAGAACAGTAATTGCTCTTTGATACACCTGATTTAGGAGACATTATGAGCTTTTTTCTGAATCTCTGCAAAATGAAGGAACTCAACTTATTAGGCCAGCTCTGGGGTTTCTTCCTACTTCCAGAGCCCAAGTCTATACTTTCTAGGCTAATGCAGAGAAACTGCTAAGCTGGGAACTTCCTACATTTCTTGAATTTACAAGTTGCTGAGTGATGAAAGTATATTAATAAGGATTCATCTTATTATTTATAGTACACAAATTAACCTCTGCAAATTTATCCCTGATGTCTATTTTCTGCTCTTTTGAAGGGAGACCTTCAAAACATACAGTTTTTCCATCACCTGTTGATTACCCTAGTTTTAAACTGTTGCAGAAAGCTTATGGTGAGCGCCACATAGCTGAGAACTGCTGTGTTCCAGAGAAACTCTGGCAGTGGGTGGGAAGCAGTTGAAGCAGACAGTGGCAAAGAACTCACTTCCATTATAAATAAAACTTCCACCAGCTGTTAAACCCTGACGACCTCTGAGCCTCTTCCTTTGGTATCATGGAAGCCTCTGTTGGTCCACACCTCCAGGGCCCAGTTTAGTTCAGGGATGGGCGATATCATATATTTTTACTTATGTATCACTCTTGGCAGATGTCATGGTATTATATTCAATATTCTCCTACCTTTAAAAGTATAATTTCAGGGGCGCTTGGGTGGCTTAGTTGGTTGAGCGTCTGACTCTTGTTATCAACTCAGGTCATGATCTCATGGATTTGTGGGATTGACCCCCATGTCGGGCTCTGCACTCACAGCCCAGAACCTACTTGTGATTCTCCTCTCTCTCTCTCTCTCTCTCTCTCTCTCTCTTTCTCTCTTTCTGCCCCTCTCCAGCTTGCATGTGTGCTTTCTCTCTCAAAATAAATAAACTTTAAAATAAGAGTATAGGGGCGCTTTGGTGGCTCAGTTGGTTAAGCATCCGACTTTGGCTCGGGTCATGATCTCACGGTTCATGGGTTCGAGCCCCGCATCAGGCTCTGTGCTGCAGTTAGCTCAGAGCCTGGAGCCTGCATCTAATTCTGTGTCTCCCTCTCTTCTCCGATCCTCCCCTGCTCAGGCTGTCACTGTTTCTCTCTCAAAAATAAATTAAAAATTTTTTTTAATTTAAAAAAATAAAATAAAATAAGAGAGAACAAGTTCACAGTAAACATAGAGGTAAATTACAGTACACCTTTGGTGGGTGGGCTTCCTCATTCTGTATCTTCTGAAATGGAAGGTAGCGGAAAGAGTGTTGTGCCACAGGGTTGGAAACCTTTGTTTTGACTCTGGCTCTGGCATGAACTTGTAAAAAATTAGAGAGATGGCCCAGTCTCTTTAGGTCCACATTTTTGTCTGTATAGTGAGTGGGCTGAATTCGGTGGTTTTCAGGCTTCCTTTCAGCTCTGAGACTGTATGAAAATGGTCTACAAGAGCCATTTATTGTTGTCTACATAACTCAAGACTGAAGACAGAGCTTCTGTTAACAATCCAGCCCTGTGACTCCCCTGCCTCTTATCTCTTCTGGTGCAATAAACCATTGTTTCCTTGTTTATCTTCCTTTTCTCATGCCACACTACATGATTTCAGGGAGAATCTCATTTTGGCATTCTCCATATCCTCTAATGTATGATATGTGTTTGTGACTAGTGAAAAAAATTCTTAAAAGTAGCCACTTTCATTATTCTCCAGTTTTAAAAGCTATCCCCTGAGAACTAAATGTCAATTCAAACATTCCTACATTTGTTATCATTTCTAACCTATCGAAGTCTAAGACATAATTTGAAACAGAAAAATTCCTGCCTTGAGACAGTGGACTCATAAATATGTAGTATGATTTATCCCTATAATTTAAGAAAAAATTAGGATATATGATATATTCAGCAACAGTTTTTCAGTATCTACATTGAATATGAAAAATTGGGCTGCTGCACATGTGTGCCAGTTGTGAACTTTTAATTGTACATAGAATGTTTTAAAATTGAGCAACAGTTTTAAATGAACCTATGATAAAAGAAAAATCAGGTTACTGTAATGAAAGATTTACAAATCAAAGATTTTGCTTGTGTGTTTTATTTTTTTTAATGTTTTATTTATTTCTGAGAGGGAGAGAGAATGACACAGCGTGAGCAGGAGAGGGTCAGAAAGAGAGGGAGATACAGAAACTGAAGCAGGCTCCAGGTTCTAAGCTGTCAGCACAGAGCCCAATGCGGGGCTCAAACCCACAAACCATGAGATCATGACCTGAGCCAAAGTCGGACGCCCAACCGACTGAGCTGCCCAGGCGCCCCTTTACTTGTGTGTTTTAGCTTGATGTCTAATTTGTAGAGTCTGAAAAACATAATAGCTCCTTAACCCTTATATATAAGAGACCTATTTTCTGCAGTAAGCACAGAAAACCCAGCCTAAATAGGCCACAGAAGAGACTGGGAACTGCCTACTCAATACCGGTTCTTTCTTTCTTCCTTAGTTAACACACCCTGATTTGATTCAAGGGGGCAATGTGCCCAGCCAAAAGACTGCATTTCCCAGCCTGCTGCACTTAGGGGTGACCAACAGAGAAATGTTTAGATGGGATTTCCAGGAAACCTCTTCAGCAACAGTTGCCTGGGCTGTGCATTTCTTGTCTCTGCTTCCTCTACTTCCCTCTGTGTTGGCTCTTCTCTGAGCTCCACATGTTCACAAGATGGCTAAGGCAGCTTTAGTCCCATTATCGTCTTCATTCAAACCTAGCAAAGAGAAAGTCCAGTTTCCTAATAGTGCAAACGCAGCTCCAGATTTGCTTCTCCTTGACCTGATTGCCTGTTGGAGGTTACAGCAAAGCCATGACTGAGACACACAGAATGATGTGCTATTGGGTTCATCCTGGGCCATCTTTCCCCAGCCCTTGGCCCCTGGCCCCATTCTGGAGGTAGCTTCACTGAGTCCTCCACAGCAAACTAGAGCTGCTGTGGGAATGGATAGATACTGGATGATCAAAGCACAAGTATCCACCCTACCATGTTTGCCAGTTACTTCTCTGAGTTATTATAGCCTCTAATAATGGGGTAAACTCATCAAAGTTAACAGCAAATAGTGATTTGGCCATCAGATTCATTTATGGTAAATGACATTGAAGTCTCAAGGCCACACCATTAATCCAGATTAGATATCAAAACATCTGTCTTTAACTTTCCAGATTAATGTCTTGCAATAAGCCATCTAACTTCCATTTCTCATTAGCACCCTATATATGGCCCTGTACAAGGGTAGAATCAAAGTTTAGTGAAAAATGTTTTTAAACCCCAAACAACTATATTTTCTAGTATAGCTTGTCAATACAGCAGAGGACATTGTTTCCGAACATAAAGTTGTATAACAAGTTAGAGCTAAATGGAATTTAAAATGACTTGTGATAAACCCTGAAAAAGTGGTACTTTAAAACAGTAATGTCAGCAAGCTGTCTATTATGTAACCATAATACCAGTACTCTGAGTTTAGATGGAGGAGCTACAGGGCAATGACAAAAAATATTGTGGGCTTCTGTTTTGTATGAGTGAACATGCAGAAGTGATTTTGAAGTGATTTACTGTAGTTGCATGTTGGGACATGGGATGCAACAAGACAGATGATTATGGACACAGTTCTGAAAATGTTCAGATGGCTTTCAATTAGCTTTGGGCAAGGCTGCTTCTTGCAGAAGCCAGTATTGATTTTTCAGAATGCCTCCTAGCTTTTCAGCAGAAGGGCTGATCATGTCAATCCTTTGAAGTCACAGGAAATGTCATTGGAGAGTAGAACGCAGAAGGTTTTCTTGACGCGGCCGGGAGACTGGCTATCTGGGTTGAAGATAGTAGGAACAAGAGTATGGATTCAGTGAGAGCGAGACCCGGGCCTGACTCTGGCCCCTCCACGTGTACCAGTAGATCACGCCAGCTCTTGGAGCCTCGATTTCCTCATTTGTAAAATGAAGATACATCAGAAACTAATGAGAAAAAGGCATGTAAATCTTCTAGCCAGTGCCTCAGACAAATCTAAGTGTTTAGTAAACGTTAACTATTGTTCCTTTTTCAGAGTTGACCCTTAAAAAAAGGGAGAAGTGTTGAAATTTTTGCTCTTTTTTTTCTTGAGTTTCATTAGGCAAAAAAAATGTGTGAGAGTGAAGAAGTTGAGTTTGGGTTGGCTCTACCTAATGATGCTTTTTTTAAAAAAAAAATTCTTTTTAATGTTTATTTATTTATGAGAGAGGAAGAGAAAGCATGAGTGTGGGAAGGGCAGAGAGAGAGAGAGGGAGACAGAATCTGAAGTGGGCTCTGTGCTGACAGCAGAGAGCCCAAAGCGGGGCTTGAATTCACGAACAATGAGATCATGACCTGAACCAAAGTCAGACTGAGGCACCCAGGCAGCCCTATCTGATGATGCTTTTACTTTTTTTCTTTTTTTTTTAATAATGATGATGTGGAAAAATGGAGAGCTGATATTAGCATACTGTAGGTACCTACTGTCCTGTACTTGGGATGCAAGTGTGTTGATAACAGCCTGTCTGGAAGGATAGTGTCACTGCATCACATCTAAGAATGGCAGCCATCTGCTGTGGGAGCAAGATTCCATGAAGTCAGTGAAACTTCAGGCTGCAGATGGTGCCATGTTAAAGACCTCTGACACTCTGTCTGTCTGTCATCTTAGACCTGTTAGGAAGAGCGAGCATCTGAAAATTACAGGACCCAACGATGAGAAACTGAAGCCTAGAAAGGAAAGGTGACTCAGAGTTCACATGAAGAGTCAGTGACACAGACAGGACCTCAAGCCAAGGTTTCTGATGCCCAGGTCAGGGGAAATAATGACTGTAGCCACTAGACTCTATTCGTTAACCTCAAAACCTCTCTTTCTGGTCTCTTGTTAATTGCCAGGCACATCCGACCACTAAAGGACAGGAATTCATTCCCTTCTGCAAATTCAGTTAGGAGCTACCTGCCCCTCCCCAGTGTCAACGTCTATAGGTCTTCCTATTGTAGTCACTGTATTCCCTATGAATTGAATCCACATCTCTTGCCTGGAGGTCTAAGAGCAACCACCTTCCTAAGCTGTTGAGTCAGAGAAGGGCCCAAGGTCTCACTGTGAGTGCCCAGACTTCTTCCTAAGCCCCTTGTCTCCAGCTTGGTGCCTCAGACTACCCTCTAATAAGTCTGAAGCCTCCTCTGTTTCTTGAATTCAGTCTTTTCAGAGAATAAACCCGTGTCTCAATGGCTGGGGAGGCCTGGCTGCTCTGAGTGGGGTGGACCTATCGCAGTCATGAGCCCTCTTGGGGTTCTTTAGGGGCCTGTTGGCTGCCTTCTCCTTTGTATTCATGTCTGTGGGTCCTGAGGTCTCAGTCTCCTGTGTGGAGTCAGTTGCCGCTCTTCAGTTTGCCTTCTATCTTCCCACATTGTTGTATCACTTCTCAGCCATTCATGTCTCATTGCCCATTTGTTGTTCCTTTTGGACTTTTACCTTTTGTATTTCTTTCTCACTGTCCTAGTAGATTATGGAAGGAAGCAGAGATCAGTATATGTGTTAACCACCTCCTCCCAACCTCCCAGAATGTTAGTAGCCTTCCTTTTTGGTGTATTGTCCGAAATTTCATCTCTCTTTATAGGAGGTTCTAACGTGAACTTAAAGCCTGGTGAATAAGGATTGACTAGGCAACTACTGCAGTTAATTTTTTCAAATTTGTTTTTATGGGCGTTCTGGACCTTGGCCTTCAGCTACAGAGAATGGGTTAAGGAAATTTCTCAGTACTGAGGTGTGAGGCGTTGCCCCCAGCAACGAACATACCATATGTTCAGTTGCTACCAAGAACCTTCCAAAAAACAAATCTCAGGTTTTGTGTTATCACCAAAAATTAACCTCACAGCATGGTTCACAATCATGTTTATGAAAATGTTTTGAAAATGAAATGCGCCACTATGAAATCAATGGATGGAAATCAATGAAAACTCTGAGGAAGAGGTGGATTTGTATATTTCTCCTGTAGCTGAGCACTTGCTGGGAAGAAGTGCCAAACAACTCTCAGTGTTTGTGTTTTTAGAGGTACTAACCAGCAATAGAAAGCCTTTCCACAAGTGTGCACATATCAGTGATGTAGGGAAACAAATGTGTGATAAGTGAATACACTTAACGTATGGTAGTAGATTTTTGTGACTACAGCAACATGTTTGCAGTAAAAACATTTGAAGGCAAGACACAAAATCCTGAGAAGTTAAAATTAAATGAATGGCACATATTTTATTTTGCCAAGGACTAAAATTTTCCATTAAAAAATAAATATATTAGCCTGTCAGTAACTTCTCTCTAACGTCTGATGTATTTTAGTTAATACCTGGTGCTCTGACATGCATAATTGTTACCAAAGGGAGTCACTAACACTATATTCAGAATTAATGACTGATTTTTACATAGCCTTCAACTGAAAGGCGAGGCATAAAAATTTTTACATTTACCCCTCCCCCATTCCTCCACTGGGGAATTATAAATTGAGTTTTTGCTTTAAGACCACTACAGTTCAGCCTTGTAAAAACAGCTAACAATATTGTAGACTTCAGTGGAGGTAGCCTTGTGGACTTCATTCAGGATGTACTGGATTCTAGAAATACCTGAAGAGCTTGGTTATAAATCCCTTCCCCTTGACATTGTTCTTTAAGAGGGTGAATCTAGTTCAGTATTGTTCAATTAATGGTTGCTTTCTATTACTTTTTAATGGATTCTGAGAATGTTGTTCTATCTCTTCTCCACTATATTTGGCTACCTTTCTGGTTTGGGTAATTTCCCATTACAGTCTACATCTCAAGTTTTAACTGTATGTTTTTTTTTTTTTTAATTGTTTGAACATTTATTCTTTTTTTTTTTTTTTTGAACATTTATTCATTTCTGAGAGGCAGAGAAAGAGCACAAGCGGGAGAGGGCAGAGAGCAAGGGAGACATAGAATCTGAAGCAGGTTCCAGGCTCTGAGTTTTCAGCCCAGAGCCTGATACTGGGCTCGTACCCATGAATCGTGAGATCATGACCTGAGCCGAATTGCTTAACCAACTGAGCCACCCAGGTGCCCCTACATGTATGTTCTTGAAGAAAGAACCAGAGACTAATGGGTTTCTGTGTCCCACCTCTTGGCGTTCCGTTGGTGCCTAGCTGATGAGACAGCACCTCATGGTTTATAACCGAAAGGAAGCACGCTGCATTTGTATTCAAAGTTTGTTTCCCTGTGTGAGCAAAACTGCCGATTTAAGGACGAGAAAAAAGGGCATACACTTAAAAACATAAAATGAGTTTTGCAGGCTCTCTATAAAATACAAAACATTTTGGTTTTGAAGCCGCTATATAACCAGCAGAAGCTAAAAAAAACAAGACAAACAAGCAGTGTTTCTCTTAAAAACATCATCCCAAATAACTGGTTTAACTAGTTTTCCCCCACTCTATTGATCAGTTGCTCTGGCCTCGTGCAGATGCAGCTATGGAATGCTCTTGTGAACCTGCTGCCTTTTTTTTTTTTTTAAACCCTTGGCTTTAGAATAGCTGGATTTAATGGCAGGGGGCCTCAGCCTCTGTTCCTGAAGGCTCTTTTCCTCCCCCTCACTTGGAGAGGGAAGCATGATTAATTTCTCCCCTTCCCTTTTGATTATAGGAGAAATCGGGTACACCGTTACTCAGTGCCAGCACACCTGAATTCAGGGGGCAGCTCCCCAGACAATTGCTCTCTTGTTCCTTAGTCTCATGGGCCTGGGGAGCAGAGAGGGCGAAAGGGTAATGAATTCCTCTAGGTGGTGATAAGAGCTACATTCCAAGAGGATTAACAGCACAAAAACCAGCTTCTAGGAGGAAAAAAACTGAAAAAGCAGGGGAGGGGGAACACCCACATTGACATACAAACACAGGGCCACAGTGAGCTCTTTCGTGTGTGCTCAAAGCCACACTCCAATTTTAGCTGTCAGAAAACAAAGCTATTTTGATAAGAGCATCTACAGGTTGTACATGGTAGAGATGGTCTTAAAAAAGGCTTAGATGATTCTTGGTTTACAGAAGGGGACCGTGGTCATATCCTCTGCTTTGTCATCAGAATTACACCTGGCTGCCATCAAGTACCTTTTTAATCAGAAACATTTTGAAAATACCTTGATTTCATATTTTTCAATCTAGAGAAGCAGAGAAGAGGGGAAGAAAAAAATCCATGTAATTTGTTAACCACATCTGAGAATGGTTCTTGCAAATGGAAATTTGGCCCCATTTAAACTTTGCTCAAACAGCATGATCACTGCATTGAAATTTGGGATCTTGCTTGTGTAACTCAAGTGGAGGCCCCTTGTGTGTGTTTCAATGGATATATTTGGTGAAACGTAAAGGCAGTATCATTCCTGTGTGCTAATCAAGGGCCAGAACCAACCCACACACATCTGCCTAGCCATTCCTCACTGCTGTTATGAAAATAAACCTCTCCTTTTTTTATAGGAAGTCGTTTACCCCCCAAAGGGGAAAACGAGAGCACGTGAATGTAGTCCCTGATTTTCTCACTAACTTCTAACCCGTAACCACCCCAACCCCTAGTTGCTGCGATCCCCCAAATGTTCAAATTTTAAATCTGAACACTCCTTGTCTTGCCATATCCCCTCCTATACACAGAAAATCTGAGTTGGTTTAGCTTATCTGCCAAAAAATAATTCTGAAGGTGTTTGCTGTTGAGACACATTTCTTGAAAAACAAACATAATCAATTCTTAGTGACTTCTACAAGTACTGTGCTATAACCAGAAATACATCACACCATTATAAGAAACTACAGCTTTTACATTTTTTGGTCTGAACTCTGCTCCTCTTTCTAGTGAGAAGAGAACATTCCATAAGTATCCAAGCAGACCTTGGGTAAAGATGCTCAGGCCACATTTTGTATGGCCGAGTCCATTGGAAATCTACACTCTTGATGTCAGTACAGGCTTAATGAAGTTAAACATTTGCCTAGTGAGTTTGTTTTTGAGAGGAGTTACTTCAGGAAGGCCTGTTGGAACAGATCTAAGCTTAGCTAACCATGAGTAATTCTTTGCTTGTGTCCATAATTTTAACAATGTGAATCATTAGCTCAGACCCTGTCTTTTATCCCAAAGAAGAAAAGATGCATTGGCCAAGACCATGAATTTTAGTGAAGGCTCTTTGTTCTTAGTAGAAAAGAATGTTGGTGTTCCTCACCTTTGTACAACGAGCTGACCTTAGCATTAGTCTCGTGACCCTGGAGGTGGAGCCTCAGGTCTTATGCGTATAACCAGCCCTAGAAAAGAGTCACATCTGGCTGTTTCCATCTGGCCTATGTGCTTTGGTCACATGCCGCTGGAGTCCTAACCAAAGTGAGAGGCTGATTATTGCCAAGGATTCTTGTTAATGTCCCTTCTTCCCATTTTGAGGGGTAGTTTGTAGAAAATACAAGTGGCTTTAACTGTCTGTAGATAGATTTTGAAGTGCTTTTTGGGATATACAGGAACATGCTTTTCAATTGAGTTTGTTAGTCATTTGCTGTGACCAAACTAACCAGATTTTTAGCAACAAAGGCAGTACCTTTGACGTCTTGCCAGGGTTGTGTTTTGTAGCTAAACATGACATTTAGGAAATGTCAACTCTGAATGACTTTTTTAAAAATTGTAGTAAAGTACGGTTGGATATACGTACAATCCCTGACCTACAAGAACTTGACAGACAAGTTTCCAGTAGACATAAAAGGCTGCCATTCCTCCCTCCTCCCCTTTTGGGGTCCCTTTCATTTCTCCTCTTTGCCCTACTACCCACCTCCCTTCTGTCCCCCTCAGTGCCAGGCCATTTCAACATTGCTGTGGAGACTGCCTGTGGAAAGACTTGGCTTTTCTGGAAAAAGTGTGGTTTCTATAGAAAAAAAGTAGAAGCAGCAGCTATATACAGTAGGCATAATTAGGCCTGGCCCCAGAGATAGCTCCTGGGGAGGACCAGGTGGATTCCCCAATATTTTCTTTAATGTGACATGGTTCCTTTTAATTTCATTTACTTTTATTCATCTTGACTTACAAGTATCCTTTTTTTTTCTTTCTTTCTTTCTTTTTTAAGATCTAGATGTCTTTGAGAGAGTTGAGGAAAACCACTTTTGTTCATTTATATTTTCATGTGAATTAGGGCAGGCTATACTGACCACACGTACGAACATACAACCCTTGCATATGTTTAGTGTTTTCCGTCTCACTGTTTACACAAGGTTTCCACACACACATTTGTTCTTCAGCTGCTTTACAAATGGTGAGACAGACTCAGAGAACTTGAAATATTGGAGCTGCTAGAAGCAGCACTAAAAACTGCAAATTTAAGTTCTGAATTTAGTTCTCCTTCCATCCCATATTCTATTGTGTGTGTCAATATTTTTATGCATGTATGTGTTTTCATATATGCACACATGTGCACACATCTCTGCCTTTTTAAATAGTGAAGCAAACCCATGTGCAGATGATTAAGAAAAATACAATTCAGAGAATCACAGACCATCTCTCACCTTGATATTCTGCTGCTTTATAAGATCCTTATACCTGGATGGTGAAAATTAGATAACTGGGGCGTTATTTCAAGAGCTTTAAAGATTGAGAGTATTATGTGTGCCTATAAAACATACTTAAAGGGGCACCTGGGTGGCTCAGTTGATTAAGTGTCTGACTTCACCTCAGGTCATGATCTCAGGGTTCATGGGTTCGAGCCTCGCGTTGGGCTCTGTGCTGAGGAATAACTCAGGCTCAGAGCCTGGAGCCTGTTTCGGATTCTGTGTCTCCCTCTCTCTCTGTCCCTGCCCTGCTCACACTGTCTCTCTCTCTCAGAAACAAACAAACAAACAAACAAACAAACAAAAAAACAGCTCTGTAACCGTTAATTAACAAACTTGTAACATTCATGAAATACAGTTTTATTAACAGGCCTAATCCCAACACTCATAGTATTTTTCTATCTGTGGTTTTGAAATTCCTTATATATAACCAGTCATTCCACTCTTGGTTAATGAGTATTATTTGTATCTACGGAGTGTATTTGAATTTCATACCAGAAAGCCAGGTTCATTAGATATTTTCATGTTAACCTTCTGATCAGGGTTTAAATAACACAGTTTTGAAACTGAAAATGATGAAACATGCAGAAAAGCACATTTTACAGGTCTATTTATAGTCATAATAATGAGAGTTCTAAACAGATTGTTTCACTGGCAATGAACATACAATGGGGACATCATAAGAGATGAACTAGTGCCATTTTCTGAGATAGAAAATTCTCACATTTTACATAAAGCCAGAAGTAAAAATGGTTCCAAGAAAAAACATGTGTTAAGAATTATAAGTGTTTAGCTTAGAAGGAGGGAAAAAAATTGGGTTATCACAAACATTGCTTTTTTTTCCTCCCAAAGTATAGAAACAGTTTCCATTCTCTGACTCCATGATGTCATACTCTGAATAAGAAATGGTGAAGGAAATGGAATTATGCAAATGAATGATAAACTTGTTATCAGATTCAATAAGAAATGAAAATCTGAACAGTGTGGTAAATAGCTAATAAAGCCTTAAGGATCATGTGATTATTATTTGCTAGAATCTTGCTTACGATTAAGATTGTGTAAAGTTCTACCTAAACGTTTTTTCAAACTACAGCATTATCCTCCATCATTCTTCACAGATGTTGAATTTTTGTGCCATTCGTTTTTATTTGATGGCCAGGTTTTTGAGGACATGTATCTATTCCTCTACTCTGCCTCACCAGGATAGGTTACCAACGTTCCTGCTGGTCGTTCTGATGGCAGTATCCATAGAATTATGCTTGGGCTCTGCTGCAGTGTTTAGCATTGCTGGCTAAGTGAGACCACTGAGAAATGAAGCCAAACCCAATGTCACAAAAAGACTTCTCTCTCTGTGAACCTGGCAGAAACTTACAGGCTCTGAATCCCAGCTCACCCTCTCACTTTCTTTGGAGGCAGGTAGGCATCTATAGAGACCAGCAACTTCTGCCTTTTGAAAAACCTGGAAAGGGGGGAAAGCTACTATGTAACTGATGTGATTTTTTCCTGTTAAATGCCTCTTTTCTTAGTTTAAACAGGATTTGAAAAGGCAACCCAGACCAAATTATTTTTTCCATACTTTAATACGTCTTGGCTAAATTTTAAAGCCCAGGTGGTTTTTTATATAATGAGGACAGGGAAACTTTATTCTCATTTCACATGAAATGACAAGTACAGTGACTTGAGTTTCAGTCCATTTACATGCAACTAGATCATCATCATGTTCAGTGTGAACTAGCATTGGGTTTAAAGTCTTTGTAGTTAATTTTAGAGCAGTGGTATGTACACGGGAGCTGTACCTGTCTCAGAGTGCATGGCAGACATCATGTTTGAGCGATGACAAGGATAATCAGTTTGACTTCATAGCTGAAGGCACCCAAGCACACAGAGCCTGGGAGAGACTTACTTAACCACTGAGACAAGGAAGCTGCCCTGATGTCCTGTCACTTGCCAAACATTCCGACTACAGATTCATGTTCTGAAATCTTCATGAACCAAGTAGACTAACAAACTGTGTGGTCTGGATTAAATAATATCTGCCGAAAAAGAAAGAAGTGAAGTTAGCCAGAAGGCCAGATGGCAGCTGTATTTTCTGCAGAACTCTATTTGGAAAGTGAGCTTTATGTAATTTTTGGTCATTTCTTCCTATCTTAGGAGACTGTTTTCAGAGTAAGTCACACAGGTTTCAAAAAATTAACTGCACGGACATAGGCACATCATGTGACCTGTGCACAGAATTACAGCTATTTGACAAAAAGGCTTGGTTTCTTTTCCTTCCAGCATTGCTATCTATTCCATCCTCTATCCTTTTTTATTATTCAGCTGTCTGAATTACCCCAGAGCTAAACTCCACAGCTTACAATACTGTGGAGTTCACATATAGGAAAAACGTGGCTGAAAAGGTCATGAACTCATTACTAGTTTTCACTTTGTGGTTGACTGGATTGTTCAGTTGCGTGTGGGAAAGCAGTTGTTGTCAGCTGCGTACACACAAACGTGATGTTTCCTTTTTCTTCAGGCCAAGTGCCATTTCTTAATCACATCTTCCAGCAAACTTAGTAAGTAGTACCTTGGACTCATGAAAATTTAGTCTGTGTTCCACGTTTCAGAATTTTACTTTGAGGTTATAGGGTGAGCCTCAAGCATTTAACTAGGAACAAAGAAGCATCAACTCACACTGGGATCACTTACCATAGCAAATCAGGATAGAGGCAAATTTCCAGAAATCAAGTAAGGTTGTTCATTTTCCAAATGGTGGGGTCATCTCTGGGCATATTTGATTTCTTCTCTTTCTTCCTTCCCATCTTATTGGTTGTGAAGACTTGATCATATTCTTTCCCATTGATTGTTTATTTCATACTTTCTTCTCCCTTATCTCCTTCATCATTCTAACCAGACTCTCATGGTCTCATTCTGGACTCTTCAGAGCTGCTCTAGCAAATGCAAATATTGTTCCATCTGATTCGTCTCCTAACCCCAGTCTGATCTCCATAAAAGATAAAGCGCAACGTGTTTACATCTTTAAAGCATCCAGCAGTTCCATATTTTGTTCTTACAGGGAATCAGATGCAAATATATCTGTCTAGATTTCATGGCTCAGAGCCATATTCTCTCTTCTCTCTCTCCTCCAATAACCAACTTCATTTCCTGCTGCTTCATATTATGTTGTTCTGAAGTCAGTGTCTGATGAAGCTAACCTCAATCTCATTTCTGTGATGTCCGTTCTTGGAATAAAGAGTTCCAAGATAAGTCTCACTTGGAATACCCTTCCCTTTTTCCTTTTAGTTCAGTTAACACCCATTCATCCACTTTCTCCTTCCAACTCAGTTCAACACACACTTCCTGAGCACGTACCATTAACTAGGAAGTGTTGTCCTTACTATTCATGGTGAGGAGCAGAAGGCCATGTGAAACAGGGTCCTTGATGTGCTGCCTGAATCTGCCTGGACTGCTCCAGGCCTCCAGATTTTTCTTCTCCAGACTTGTATAGTGCTTCAAGTTTAGGCCAGTGAGCTACAGAGTGGACTGCTCAAAATAATCCACTGGTGTTCAGGAATAAAATACTGGGCCCTATATTTACATTTTTTCACTTCATTTCAAATTTCTATTTTGTATTTTATAAAGTTTGTATTAGTACAAAGATACATGGTTAACATTTACAAATAAATAGTATACACATATTAGATGTCCATGTGCAAGCATTTTAATAATGGAGTGAATGATCAAAAATTATAGAGGGTTGCCTGGGTGGTTTATTCAGTTAAGCATCCAGCTCTTAATTCCAGCTCAGGTCATGATCTCACTCTTGTAAGATTGAGCCCCACATTGGGCTACACACTGGGCATGGAGCCTGCCTAAAATTCTTTCTCTCTTTCTCTCTCTGCCACTCTGTACACATGTGATTGACTGCACTCTCCCACCCGCTCTCTCTCCAAAAAAAATAGAGCCTCAAATTCATAACTTCCATTGGGGTTTTAGGAGGTTAGCAAACTGGCCCACCCAGGTCCGTTTATTCTCTCATTCAAAAATCTTTTGCTAGTTCCCTATAGTGTGCCAAGCAATATGGAGAGATAGAGAAGTCAGGTAAGAGGAGATCAAAACATCCGCATTATTTCTGGTAGGTGCTCACTGGAAAATGTAGCTTTATATCAGGGCCAGGATGGTTTGCTACTACTTTACCCCTGCAGTAAGCAGACCTAGTCACAGGCAAAGTGACCAATTATAGCATGTTTTCTGCCTCCCTCCTTCCCAGCTAGGGGCAGGGCCTATGACCAAAGCGTTTACTGCTTGACCAAGAGCAGCGAAGAAGTCATCGTCTTTGTAGGCAGGCAGAAAGATCCTAACAGAGGGGAGAAAAGGAGGGGATTGAATGGGGCATGCTCAGTTTATTCTTTTAAATGCACTTATGAGATAAGCCACTTCTTCATGGGGGAGGGAAAGTAGGTAACAGGTGGAGAGAGGTCATGGTGTTTCTATAATATGAGGGTCCCTCCTAATAAATAATACACCACTGTTGTTTCAGCTTTTATCACCTCTTAATAAGATTTTTCTCTTGTTTCAGATGTGTCTCCCTAAAAAGGAGCCTTCTTTTCACTGAAAGTACAAGCAAAACACATAAAACTTGTTGACAGGATTTTGAACTGAGTGTTTGAAGGCCTAAGATGTATCTGGACTGAGGCCTAGAACCTGATGCCATTATATGGCCCTTCCCCAGAGTTCACGATCTGATTTCCCAACCCTGTAGCAGAACAGAATATTGTGTGTGTGTGTGTGTGTGTGTGTGTGTGTATGTGTGTGTGTGTGTGTCTTTGAAAAGAATGGTGTGGCTCTCAATCTAATCTGGATGTATTGTGAAACTCTTTTCCTAGCTCTCCCTCCTGATTCCCCACCACATGCACACTCGCATGTGCACATGGTTCACTAAATTAAATTTTGCAGTTTTGGGCACATGGTGGGATGAAAGACCTAGGTGAAGGCATGTGGTCCAGGAAACAAAGCAAAGAGAAACAAAAGCATTGCTTCTCATTGGTTGTAAGCAGAGGGTAATTTAGTGTCATTCTAGAAAGAGAGAGGAAGGGAGAAGGAGAGAGGTGCATTGAAAGCAATTTCATCCTGGAGTGAGGGACTTTGTTAAGATCCATTCTCGTCCATCCTCTCTCCTCCTGCCTGTGCTTATAGGGCAAAACTCTAACATGACATTCTGGAAAATTAAAATCTATCCAGTTTTTAAATACCTAACAAAGGCTTGCTAGCCTCCCCTCAATAACTAATTCAAATGATTAAACATAGGCTCAGAGAGCACTTTTCTCCAAACTGTCAACACATTCTTGCTTCAGTTTAAAATGGTCTCTTTTCCATAGTGGGAGCGACAGTCCATCACCATCTTCTGTGTGATATAGCAGCATGAAGGTGACCGCTAGGTTTACAACTGAGCAAGCCAATCCAGTGCCATCATATGCCCCTTTTTGTTTACTTTCAATCTTTTGTGTGGTGCCTCTCTGTATCCTCTTTAATTTTTCACACACTGATTTAGTTGTGGAAACTAAATAAAAGAATTATATGGTAGTTTCTCTGAGCTTCCATGTGTGTGTCCCAAGGAGTCAGCTTAAAAAAAAAAAAAAAAAAAACCTACAGTGCTAATTTACAGCTCTTACCTGTCAATTCTGATTTCTTTGGGATATTAAGACATTAATATACAGTTCTTTAGGATACAGAAATCTTCTTAATCCAAAAATGTGAATGCTAGATATTTTAGGAAGGTCAGTGAAGGAAAGTTTTGAGTAAGTATTAGTTAGGATTTGCTGCTGTGGTAAAAGCAAAACAATACTGGCTTCAAAATGTACAAGTCAGTTTGTCCCTTTTTAAGTGTCCCCAAGCATGCAGGCTGACATAGAGGCTCTACAGTTCTGTAGAGCCTCTGTAGAGGCTCTTGTTGCTCTGTCTTTATGGCTTCCATTTCAAGATTTTGTCACCCTTTAGCAGTCAAGAGGAGGCAAGAGGGAGAGGAAACCACAACTCTAGTTTTAAGGAGACAGCCAACAGGAGACTATACATGCTGGCAAGGATGTGGAGAAATGGGCACCCACCTACACAGTTGGTGGGAATGTAAACTGGTGCAGCCCGTCTGGAAAACAGTATGGAGGTTCCTCAAAAAATTAACGGTACAACTCTCCTATGACCCAGCAATAGCACTGCTAGGAATTTACCCAAGGGATACAGGAGTGCTGATGCATAGGGGCACATGGACCCCAATGTTCATAGCAGCACTCTCAACAATAGCCAAAACATGGCAAGAGCCTAAATGTCCATCAATGGATGAATGGATCAAGAAGCTGTGGTTTATCTATACGATGGAACACTACATGGCAATGAGAAAGAATGAAATCTGGCCATGTGTAGCAACATGGATGGAACTTGAGGGTATTATGCTGAGCAAAATAAGTCAGGCAGAGAAGGACAGATACCATATGCTTGCACATATAGGTGGATTAGGAGGAACTTAACGGAGGACCATGGGTGAGAAGAAGGGGAAAAATAGTTGGGAAGAGGGAGGGAGGCAAACCATGAGACTCTTCAATGCTGAGAACAAACTGAGGGCTGATGGGAGTGGGGGAGAGGGGAAGGAGGGTGATGGGCACGGAGGAGGACACTTGTGGGGATGAGCACCGGGTGTTATATGGCAACCAACTTGACAATAATCTATTTAAGAAAAAGAAAAGCCAGTCCTAACAAAATAAACATGCTAAGATAGAAATAAAAAAAAAGGGGGGGAGGGCGCCAAGAAATTGTGCATTTCCCTTGCATTCACATTCCACTGACCAGAACATAGCTGCGTGAGCATACTGACTGATCTGCAAGGAAGGCTGGGAAATACGCCAGGTGCTCATGTGCCCAGGTAGGACTTCAAAGTTCTAGTACTAAAGAAAGAAGGAGAGAATGGATCATAGTGATAACAGCCCTGCCCCTGGCTTTGTAGATAGAACCAGCCTGAGAAGCATGCTTTGACCACGAGTTCAGCAAGGGGACTTTTAAGTGGGATAGAAAATACCTGAGGGTATGAAGAAGGAGGGAACCTTGCTCTGCCACAGAATAGCCCAGTCTACTGGGGAAGATCGGTGCTGCAACCTAGTGGATCTCAGGACTGACATTCAGTAAGTAGTACGTTACACCTCTCCTGCTACTAGAAGCGAAGTTGAAACTTAATTAACTCTAAGAATATTTTTCAGCTACTGTACAACCTAATTAAAATAGATTATCTAGGGGTGCCTGGGTGGCTCAGTCAGTTCAATGTCAGACTTGGGCTCAGGTCATGATCTCACAGTTCATAAGTTTGAGCCCCGCATTGGGCTCACTGCTGTCAGCACAGAGCCCACGTTGGATCCTCTGTCTCCCTCTCTCTTTCCACCCCTGCCCTGCATGCACTCTTTTTCTCTGTCTCAAAAATAAATAAAACAAAAATAAATTTTACAAATAGATTTTCTAGGTGAAATTTCCAAACTAAATAGGTTTAGTATAAAGCCAAGGTCTCAACTTTGCTTGGTTACTCTCATTTCAGGCCATAAAAACCACACTGCTCTATCGACCCTTGATCTAGGTCATCCTGTTAGTCTAAGGTATCGCTACATTTCTGTGAAAGGGTCAGTAACATATATTTGAGGCCTGTAATAAAAAAAAAAAAATAAAACTTTTTAAATGCTAGTAAATGAAAACTTTACTAAAGTTAAAAAAGTTGTACTACTGCTACTATCCCATTGTAGGATCTGCATTACTTTGAGAATGTTCTAGGAAAATAACCATAAAAAGACATTTTGCTGATTATAATGCTATACATATTCCATCTGGGACTTGCAAGTCGTATTTGTTTACTCAATTAGCCAGGCGCTTTTTCCTGTTAGTGTCCACATTCATCTTTTCAAATGTAACCCTGGTTTTCATCTCAGCCTGACAAGACCAACCTGGATTTTGACAGTCACACTGATTTTTATCTATTTAAACTGCTAGAAGCAAAATCTGATTTTGTTCCTGGCTTTTGTTATTGAGAAAAGTAATAAAAAACCAAGGCAGAATTAGATCAGGGACATCCATTATTTTAACCAGGAACAAAAAATAAATATATAGCTCTACCTACATATTGGATTAATTTAAGTATATGGGGGATGTTAAAAATTACATTTAAAATATGTTTCTCAGCTGATTATTTATTTGATGTACAAGTTTAACATTTCTATTGTCTCTTGTAGAAATAATAATATAATAATAATGAAAACTCTCGTGTGTTGAGTTGTCAGTATGTACTTTCCCTGCACAAATTTTTCTGTGTTCCATGCTTAAGCCTTGAATCTGTTCCATTCAAACTGTGTGGCTGCTGACACAGCAGAGGAAGGAAAGCCAAGGAGATTTGGGTGGAAGATAAACAGCAGATTCTACCTCAGTATTAATACTCCCAGTTGAACAGATTGTACATTCTCAACAGGTGCTACATTACCCCCAAGGAGGTGAAAATTGGTTCTTGAGGCGTGAAAGAGTCAGATATTATGGCTAACGTCAGAGAGGGGAGAATTGTGACAGTGGAAGAATGGTCAGAGAAAAGCCACAGTGCTGGCTTTGAAGATGGAGGGACACAGGAGCTAAAACATGGAGATGAGCCCCAGAATCTGAAAAAGGCAAGGGAGCGGATCCTCCTCTGGAACTTCCAGAGAGGAATGCAGCCCTGGTGACACCTTGATTTTAGCCCAGTGAGATCCATGTTGGATTTCTGACGTCCAGAACTGTGAAGATAATAAATTTATGTTCCTAAAAGCCACTAACTTTCTGCTAATTTGTTACAGCAATAGCAAATAGCTATTATAGGAATTGCAAACTAATATACCAGTTTCCTCCCTGTTCATGAGAAGACTAGAATGATCTGTGTCACCGGTTTCTTGTAAGCATTAAATAAAATAATCCATGAGAAGTAACTTAGCATCGGGAGCATAGGGACATCCTGGCCTTGCCAGTGTTCAGATAGGCAAGTGTACTTTTCCTGTGTTTATGTTACTAATAGATTTCTTTCTTTATATTAGTGACAACAGTCAGATTTTATGCTGGCCCTGTCACTTTAAAAGGATTTTGTAGATTTCTCCTCAGATCCATGATAATATCGATTGTATATTTCAATTGTGGGAAATTCTGTTTACTAACTTCCATGTACAACCAGCTTTTAGGTCCTTCCCCCCAAAGCTGTTCTCCTCTTGTGTCTTCCCTGTCTCTTGCCCTGTCTGAAGAAATGCCTGAAGCCTTGGTGGGGTCTGTGGAGAGGTAGAGGAGGAAATTCCCAGCAGTAGAGAGGAGAGGAGGGCCAGCTACCAAGCACCCCAGGAAGGGAGGGGGAGTGCCAGGTGGGACTTCCATTCCAGAAAGAGGCATTCCAAGTTAGAGCCTGACTGAGCTGGGAAGGATGAACTTGGGTGTATTGTTTTCTTTTTTTTTTTTTTTCCTTCAACTTGAAGAAAGTGTGTGTGTGTGTGTGTGTGTGTGTGTGTGTGTTTATTCTTGCTTTTTTAACAACTAAGAAAATCCCTGCTGAAAATGAGAATCTTCACAGTGTAACATTCACTGACTTGCTTCATTAAGTCAGTGGGTAGAGCCTAGTGTAAATGAAGTGAAGTCCACAGGTTTTTCTCTATCTTTGTTGAGTCAATTATTTTCACAGAGAACAGCTTTTGCATTATTACAGGAAAAGAAACTAACAGCATTGTATTCCTACTACCCAAGTGTAAAAAGTATGTGTGTTTACATATGTTATCTTTTAACTCACAGCATTGCTGTGAAATAGATATTACTACTCTCATTTCCTGTTGAGGAAGCAGGAGTGTCCTCACAATATCACTATGGAGTAGATAAGTAGATATAATTATCCGCATTTATAGCTAGGTGCCCAGGGGCCCAGGGACGGTGGCATCTGTACTGGTTTGGCTGCAATAGCAGTGTGACTGCTGTCTGGGACTACTGCTAGCTTGTTGCCTACGCAGGACATTTTGGTTGAGGCCAAAGCTTGGTTTTGAGTTTTCAAGGTCCATAAATTGAACTTTTTTCTATGACCTCAGAGATGCTCAGATTCTATAGTGGATATATTCAGGCTAACAAAGTGTTAATAAGAATGATGGATCATGGGGTTCCTGGGTGGCTCAGTCGGCTAGGCGTCTGACTTCGGCCCAGGTCATGATCTCACGGTTCGTGGGTTTGAGCCCCATGTCAGGCTCTGTGCTGACAGCTAACTCAGAGCCTGGAGCCTGTTTCAGATTCTGTGTCTCCCTCTCTCTCTGACCCTCCCCTGCTCACGTTATCTCTCTCTCTCTCTCAGAAATAAATAAAACATTAAAAATTAAAAAAAAATGATGGATCAGTGGCACCTGGGTGGCTCAGTCGATTTAGCATCTGACTCTTGGTTTCAGCTCAGGTCATGATCTCACGGTTTATGAGTTGGAGCCCTGCGTCAGGCTCAGTGCTGCTGGTGCAGAGCCTGGCTGGGATCCTCTCTCTCTCTCCCTCCCTATCTCCCACTCTTTCTGCTCCTCTCCTGCTCTCTTTCTCTGTCTCAAAATAAATAAACTTTTTAACAAAGAATGATGGATTGTTCAAAAAGAATAATTCTTTAAAAAAAGAATTGGGGCATTTATTTCTGTCTAAGGATCAGGACATCCCCTTTCCAATATCAGGGGCTCATAGACTTCTCTTGCTCTCCACACCAGTCTGATCCCTACACTGACCTAGCAATCTTTCTGAAATGTACACGTGGCCATTTCAGCCCATGTTTATGATCCTTCAGAGACTACTTGGTACCCTCAGCATAAAGTTGAGGCTCCATAATCTGACTCACAGACCTCTTTCTCTCTAGATTCATCTCTTTTCTCTTCATCTGGTTTGAGGGATACTGAACACCCTGTCAAGCCTGAATGTCTTTTGCATCTGGGTTTTGGTGTATTCCAGTCCCTCTACAGAGATCCCACTCTTCCCTTTTTTTCCCTCTTCCCTGCACCCCATTCATATGTATAATTCAGGCCCCAGCTTAGATCTAATATCCATCTAGAAGGTTTCCTTAACCCTCCTGATCTTGTTTATTTGCCCCTCTCACCCCGAAGTCAAAGCACTCTAATAAAACCTTGTGCTTCCTCTGTAATAGTGTGTGTTGACTTGTGTACTGTTTACTTGTCTGGTAACCCTCACCAGAATCAAAGTTCTCTGAGGCCAGAGTTTGTATTCTGCTCACTGTTTCTCTACCTAGTACTTAGTACAAGTCTATGTATATAGGAGGTTTTTGATAAAATGTTCTTAAATATATAAAAAACAGAAAACCTATATTCAAGGCCTGGCCCTACCACTTTCTAGTTGTGTGACTTTTGACAAGTTCCTTATACACTTAGGATCTCAGTTTCCAAAGTTATAAAAAGAGAAATTTCACTGAGATGTTACAAAGTTCCTTTCAAACATGAACATACTAGGATTCTAATGCAACTCATTGGCTGTCCAGAAACCATAAATCTGCAATCATATCTTACAAACGACAAGTTGGGAGCATTGCCATAGACTTAATTTCTTGAACAAGGATTATTTCATTCCATCCACTTATATACATTAATGGTCAATTGATTCATACCTGTTCTTATGTTGATTTTTTTGTTCTTGACCTAAGGGTTTATTTTCTGAAGGATATTCTCTTCATCTTATACTGATTGACACAAACAAAAAGAGCCTCTTAAGCCTGAGAAAATAACAAAGTCTGTGTAGGTCTACTTTTTTGTTCTTATGTCTGTCTATTTTGGGGAGTTAATGAAACTTTTTGCTGTACGAAGAATTTGCTATACTTTCAAGTGAAGGCAATTTTAAAAAACTATTAGGTGAGGGGTGCCTGGGTGGCTTAGTCGGTTAAGCGTCCGACTTTGGCTCAGGTCATGATCTCATGGTTCGTGGGTTCGAGCCCCGCGTCGGGCTCTGTGCTGACAGCCAGCTCAGAACCTGGAGCCTGCTTCAGATTCTGTGTCTCCCTCTCTCTCCGACTCCCCTGTTCATGCTGTCTCTCTCTCAGAAATAAATAAAACATAAAAAAAAAAAAGCTATTAGGTGAGAACAGTAGTACCAAATAAGAAAAATATCTGCAATTTTTGCTGATTATTCATGGACTTGAGTTGGTAATAGATATAATACCATATATAACTGTGTGAAATATTTGATATGAAAATAAAAGGAAAAAAGAGAACTACTAACATGCCTGTCATAAAAGTGTTAATGGCAAATGTAAACCGTTGCAGTAACTCACACATGGTGTCTGTTAGGATAACTTCCTGGTGAAGGAATGCATGTCAAACCACCAGATTGTATTTGTATTTATACTCTTTGGAGGTTGCTTTCTTCTACATTCCTAGCACTAATTATCATAGGAACCAGAATCATAGTATATCTGAGATACTTCTTGCTAGTAAATTAAACACATTTAGATACTTCGTTCATATATGTAATAATCTAAAGTAGTAATTTACTATGAATTTCTATTGGTATAATTAATTTTTCCTAAATTTCCTCTGTATCTCCTATAATTGTGACTAATTCAAACTTGAAAATAGACAAAATTTTTCAGAAGTTAGTTCTAACCTTATTGCAAAGTCCTGATTAATATTATTGAAATGATATACCTACTATAGTAAAACATCAGTACTCTAAGTAACTTAAACTCACTACAAATGATTATTTTCTGCTTTTAATTGGAAGTTTTCTTGCTCAGTGCAGAATTCCTTTTATCTTTGGACAAAACTGTATTTGGCCTAGCTTATAGGCAAATTAGCATTAGGGTCTTTTCCCCTCTGTCTCCATTATTTTTATGCAGTGTTGCTTATTTAGCAACCCATGGTGATCTCTGACCCCCTGACTCAGCAGAGCCCACTTCCAGGTCAGGTGGCCATGACCTCACATAGACAGAGCAGTTTATTAGCAGCACACCAGGAAAACACCAAAGACAAATGGATTTGTTGTTTCTTTACTGACAAGCTACTCTGAGCTCAAATCACAGCCCAATGAAACTGACCTGACTCAAATACTTGGAATAGAAACCTTGATGAAAACATGTGTACTTTTCAAGAAGATAAGAATATATCTTTATTTTATATGGAAAATAAACTGGTCATTTATTGGGAGCACAATTTTTGCATTTGATTACAGGTTACTTAAATTACTTTGTAAAAAGTAAATCAAAGAAGTTAAGAAAATAATGTTCATATTTACGTGTCTGAGTGTTGAAAGTGAATTCTACTTTTTATGCTGCATATGGGGCATATAGGTATATAAATTAAAGTTCAAACCCTGAAAGTTACTGGTTATGTTAATGACCAACTAAATTATACTATAGAATTGGTTATATTCTGTTAGCATGTTAATTATTTCCATGATTAAGATCAATGATTCTTAATGGCTGGTGGTTAGGGATGCAGCTCATAAACAATGTAGTGCTTTGTCTCATAGCTCTGATGTTTAAAGATTACTTAATTTGAGATTTTTTTTTTAATGTTTTTTTATTTATTTCTAGGAGAGAGAGAGAGAGACAGCGTGAGCAGGGGAGGGTCAGAGAGAGAGGGAGTCACAGACTGAAACAGGCTCCAGGCTCTGAGCTGGCAGTCAGCACAGAGCCCGACGCGGGGCTCGAACCCACGAACCGCGAGATCATGACCTAAGTGAAAGTCGGTCGCTTAACCGACTAAGCCACCCAGGCGCCCCGCTTAATTTGAGATTTTAATAGCATCATAAGAAAATAAGTATGTTCTTCTTATCAAAAGATTGAGAAACCCTGCTTTAATTAATATGCAGTTTAAAAAAAAGATTGGTAAATGGCAGAATTTTTGACAGAGAAGAAACAAGTAAAATGAGTTGTTCCTTCCTATGGAGCAGGAACCCAGATGTTTCAGGATAGGCAGAAAGGTGAGTATTTAAAAATCCAAGAGAGGACACACTTGGCAAAGTTAGAAGGAAGGAAAACATAGTGTCCAGAACAGTTTCTTGCATGTAGTAGGCACTCAATACATTGTTTTGAGTGAATGAATGAACTGAGACCTATAAGCACTGGTGTAATTTAATTCCGATATAGCATACAAAAGTGACATAAAAACAGTAAATAAGAGTGCAAGAAGCTGTAACTATTTGGGCATCTGCTAGAAGTCTTGTTATGTTTAGGGGTGCCTGGGTGGCTCAGTCAGTTAAGCATCCGACTCTTGGTTTCGGCTCAGGTCATGATCACATGGTTCGTGAGTTTGAGCCCCGCATCAGGTTCCATGTTGACAGTGCAGAACCTGCTTGGGATTCTCTCTCTCTCCCTCTCTCTTCTGCCCTTCCCAGGCTTGTGCGCGCTCTCTCTCTCTCTCTCTCTCTCTCTCCCTTGAAATAAATAAATAAATAAACTTAAAAAAATAGAAGTCTTATTCATGTTTAAAGGAAAACAGGGTTTCATATACCAATTTACAGCATTTACTTCTCTAAGATGGTAAAGGAAATGAAAGGAACTGCTATTTTGGATCTGATTTTCACCAAGAAGAGATTGGTTGGTGAAACAGAAGTAGAAGGAAACTTTCAATAATAGTAACAGTAATAGTAATAATTGAAACTTTCATCAATTATTGAATGAATAACATTCAATAATATTTGAGTGTCTACTGTGTGCTCAACATTTAGAAGATTGTGACCATATCATCTTAGCTTTTGTGATAACCAAGGAGCAGGTGTTGGATATAGCCAGATGTGTACCACAGATTTTAGGAGGGAAATTTCACATTTCAGAGAAGAAATGGCCTGAAACTCTAGACTAAAGAGATAAGAAACTCAATTCTTAAACTGAAATTAGGGCTCTTTCTATGTGCTCTCAAAGCTTCTGAAACCTCCCTTCTCAAATTTCGCGTCATGCTGGATCATGATTACCTTTGCACTTTTATTTGTTGTGAAACTTCAGGCTTCAAGAGAGCAGGACTGTATCATGTTTATCATTATAGGACAAAACTTGGTACATAGCTGATACCCAATAAATCTTACTTTATTGTATATGTAATGAAGTAAGCAATAAACAATAATGAAATTTATCTAATACAATCATAAGTATTTTCCCAAATTATCAAAGGTAGTGGACACATACACATATACACACACATTTGTCAAGTCTAATAAACCACAATGTTTTATATAATTAGAACTAGAGGTTTGAATGTTCAGAAACAGTGAGGAAGAAAGAGAGCTATGGCTGCCAAGGGCATGCTCGGATTAACTCAAAATATAAAAGACCGTTTAAAGAAGAATGCAAAGACAGACAAACAACCAAGAACAAATACCAAAGAGAGAGATAATCCCACTAGATTGGCGTCAGGAAGCCTAAAGTCCAGAGTGAGCTGCATTACGTAAAAAGAAAAAGTTCTAAAACAACAAAAGAGACTTAAAAAGCTTGCAAGGAACAATCCTACAAAAAATGAAGGTCACAAAGTAAAGCAGACATAGAACACTAGAATGCTGATGATGTCAAGTATGTTATTCCCATTTTTAATAATGACATGGTTACAATTTTGATCAAGAGTGGGATATTATTTTTAGTTGTACTTTTTACAAGAGAATGTTGTTTTACTTTTGTAGAAAAAAAGAGCAAGAAAAATACAGAACCTCTGATGAGCAAAACAAAGGACTGTTCATCTCTTCTTATTCTTGGCTTTTAATCAAGGATCGTGATTTCCCACCTGATAAGGGTAGAACAAAATGTGGATTGAGGCTCATTGCAGCATTATACCAGGTCCTTAGCCCTTCGTCATGGATTGGGGTCTCCTGACCCAGATTGCAGCCACAGGACTGAGAACATCACACCTGTGACTGTCCCACTCCAGCCAGCCATCTTCAGGGAATGTCAGCAAACAGATAAAGCCCCAAATCCCTACAGATTGACAGAGAAAAAAATATCTCAGGAAAATTTTAGAATTTATTCTGAAATTTTTGAGAACATTCAGAAAAGAAAGTGATGATTATTAGGCACCAGCAAGAAATTAAGGGGGACTAAATGATATTCCTGGTCAATTGACCAGGAATAATTGGAATGCAAGATAAAGAAAATGTGGCAGTTATGATAATATAGAAATGTGATCCAGCCAGTTTCACAGTATCTCAAAATTTCACTGTGGACTTAATAGAGAAATATAAATGGAATAACAGTAGTTAAATGAGTTGACAAGTAGACTTGCATAACGAAATCCAAAGAGTGCTAAAAAAATAGGTCCATGTGATCACAGAGGGTGATCTATAGTCTTTTATATCTGTTTTATTCTAGATTTTTCTTTAGCAATGACTTCAGTGATGATGAATTTGATAAGAATAATAGAAATAGAAATAACAGACACCTATTGGATTCTTATCTGTCAAATACTGTTCAATTACTCTGCATGCATCAGTTTATTTAATCTTTATAATAATCCAATGTTTTTGATATTTGTATTTCCACTTTACATATTTTTAAAAGTTGGTTTATTTATTTTGAGAGAGAGGGAGCACAGATGGGGGAGGAGCAGAGAGAGAGGGAGAGAGAATCCCAAGCAGGCTCTGCACCATCAGCACTGAGCCCAACTTGGGGCTTGAACTCAGTGAACCGCAAGATCATGACCTGAGCTGAAATTAAGAGTCAGATGCTTAACTGACTGAGCCACCCAGGTGGCCCCTTATCTCCACTTTATAAATGAGTAGTCTGCAGCACAGAGAATTTAAGTAACTTCCTCAAGGTCACACATTTCTTAGATGTCAGCACTGAGATTCAAGTCCAGACTGTTTACTTAATAGCGTAGTTTTATCAGTGATATCCTTCAAACTTGTGAATGATCAGAGTGAAATGTACAGCTGAAGTGACAAGGTGTAGATTTGGTGTCCAAAAAAATTCTAGTAAACTGGCAAAATTGGCCAAGTTAAGACAAAATTAATTTGAAGTAAATATAACCTCATGCGCTTCCAAAAAAATCATCTGTAAAAGTAAAGACTAAGGAAATGAGACTTACTAATGGATCAAATGAGCAAGTCTTACAGGTTCATTAATATAGGCCAATATATGGCCTATATATGGTGTGATGTGATTGTCCATAAAATGCAATCTTAGGTTGCATTAAAAAATAATAAAACCATAGACTGAATATATACACATTCTGATATATAATATTTTGGTACATAATATGATATAACAATATGTATGGTATAGATATCATATATATCAGGGTGAGAATACTCAACACTGTGTCACATGAGGAATGAATGTACTCTCAAAGATAAAGGTCTTAAAGTCTGACAATACAAAATGTTTTGCCCATAAAACATAGTTTAGAGATTTATGAAATCCTTTCCAAGTCTAACATCCTGTGAATCTGTGAATGATTCTGTACTAGAATAGAGAAAGCATACTTAGGACAAATGTGACACTTGGGGAAGAGTGGTCAGATTTATGGATTATCTGAAAGCATTGAATGGGAAGTTATAGGAAAGCGATTGACTCAGTTTTACCTAAGAATTTACTCAAAATTAGTCTCATGCAGAAGAAGCTATGTTAGTTGAATTTCCATCATGGAATTTGTTTGACAAGATGCTGGATGGCCACTTAATGAGGGTATTGGAAAGGAGGTTCACTTACAGGTCAGGAAGACAGGAGACCTCTGAATCCCTTAAACCCCAGATTCTGGAAAAAGGGACAACTACTAGCCCTTTCTCTGTGAACCAAGTAGTGAGGGATAGATGTTGAATGTTGAAGTTGGTCCGGCTTGCAGCACTGTGGGTAAGTTGAGACCTGGAGATGTGTTCCATGGGAGTCAGATTGAGTTGTGAACCAAATCAAACAAAAAAAAACTGAGTTACACAGGAGGTATTCATAAACATGACAGTTTTCTTTAGATTTTGCCTTAATGGTAAGGCATATATTATTTTCCAACAGAGCCATATATTTGGAAGCATTGCCAGTCTTGGCTGCAATTAGGCTTTTTCCGTGACCATCTTAGACTCCTGGGCACAAAGAGCCCAAAAGGAATATATCACTTCTGGGAGCCTGCCTACCAAGTATCAGCTAGACCTAACTTGGCTTCAGTGTTCATTTCAAGCTTTCAGACAATACATGACTAAGAATGAGACCAGTCTAGATGCTTCATGAGAAACTTAGAGGGAAAACTGAGGAAAATTGCAAAACTAGTTTGTCTCCCCTTTTGAAATCCTGAAGAGATTCTCCAGGGGAGAATCAAGGAACTCAGAGGTCTCCCATTTTCCTGAATTATAAGTGAATCCCCACTCCAGCATCCCACTAAGTAGTCACCCAGCCTCTGCTTGAACAAATTCTGTGACAGGAGACACACTACTCTTAAGATAGCATCTATCATTAAAAGACACTGTATGTTAATATTATATGTCAACTATACTTCAATTAAAAATTTTAAAAATAATAATAAAGACAAAAGGAGGTTACAGAAAGAAGGGGAAGGGAACACAAGGAGATTTGTCCTCCCTGAGAAGTAGAGAACAAAATCTAAAACAGAGAAAACATTGTTCTTCCCATTGATAATTTTCTATCCTGCTTGACTTTTGCTAAGCCAGCTTTACATTTCTGATTCTAATTCTTACGAATACTTAGATTTCCCAAGTGGAGTGAACCCATTAAATATAGTTTTTAAATTGTTTTCCTTTATTTGCATAGAACCAAAACAATGGCAGTAGTCTGGTAGAATAAGCACAAGTTTGCAAATCAGTTTCAGAGGTTTTGAGTCCCTGCCTTGCTGTTGATTGGTCCTGGGACCTTGGCCTTAACTTCTGTATCCCTAGCTCCCCCACCTATGAAATGAAGATAATGATACTTACTTTGCAGGAGCACTGTGAGGACTTGGTGAAATAGACATAAAGGGATAAATTCCAATGTGGTGCTTGAGGAGTCTTTGTTTTGTTTGTGCTGTTGTATTCCTCAGCACCTAGGACAGTGCCTGGTAAAAGGAGGTGCTCACTAAGCATTTGTTGAATGAATGAATTAGCTCAGCATATGATAGCTCTTGCTAAAGGCATGGCAGCATTATCAGATATGGGAAGCCTTCGTAAAGCAAGAGGCCGATTGATTATTCAAAGGTTTGAAGAAGGAAAATGCTTTGTCACCGTTAAATTTATTTTTTTCCTATCGTGCAGCATAGCTTCAGGATTTTTAAAAACTTAAACTAAAACTCTAAGCATTATTTAGTCTTTGTAGTCTTTCCTCAGTCCTTCCCCTATGTTTTCCATGAGGTATCTAGAGTGGTCTCATTCTGTCTAGTCATATGATGTTAGAAAGCTTGAAGTGAAAAATGAAACCAACTGAAGTCTGGCTGGCAGCCACTCAGAAATAGATTTTTTTTTAAAGTAGATTAATTTCTAAAGACATTTACCCTCTTTAATACTTACTCCTGTTTTTAAAAGAACCACTTAGTAAAACAAACAAGAGTGCTTTTCAGCATCTGGTTATCTCTTTTCCAAGACTGAGTTTAGTAAGTTGGTTATCTCCCAGAATGCAAAACCAGGAAAAAATAAAACCAAATGAAATCGTTAATGTAATTTATGAGCTGCTTTCCTGGAGTGAAATGAAACTCAACTACATAGCTTTTATTTGTTTTGGAGCATATATTTAATATTAGATTAAAGAGTATATTTTTGCAAAACTAAAAAGACAAATAATTAAGTTGCATCAAGTTGAAATAATTTTTTAAAAAGTCAAGTTTCAATTCAGCATTTCAAAAATAATAGAGAAAATTGGGTCTAGTTTCAGAACCCATAACCAAAAATGACAGAGGAATAGGTCAGAGAATTGGAGAGGGTGAGGATGAGAAGGAACTTTCCCATTTGCTAAAAGGAAAACAAAATTCAAGGACATTATCTCTTTGCTGCATTATGAACAGAACAAGCATACAGTTGAAACCACACCATATAACACATTTCACATACTGCTTTCTTTTGTCATCTAATCGCTTCTGCCTGCTAATCTTATCTCTCATCAGAGCCAATCTTAAAATTAGACTGCATTACAGTAAGCTGAACACATTGCATCTAGCCAAGATACATAGTGGACCCCCAATAAATTTTATCAAGTGACTCCTCTGCACTATGGAGGTAGGCTTTCTTTCTGGGCTTACATGTGACTTACTTGTTTCTGCCAGAGAGGTTTCAATTTTGCTTTTCTTCTTAACTGAAAGACCATTCCCGTTAATTGCCAGTACTTCCTTAAAGTAGTACCAAACAGGACCTCGCCTCAGGAGCACTGTCTAATAAACCCACCTAAATTAAAGCTGACTTGCCCCTCTAGAAGCCCCTTTTATAAAACCTCCTTTTATAACCATGATTAGTCATTTCAGAATGATTTAAGATTCCATTACTTGCATTCTTAGTTTTCTTGGTTCTGATCAAGAGAACCAATGCCCTACAACATACACCCCTCAAGAATAGACATCGAGTATCATTTCCCATAAGGACCCACACATGTGTGGATGCCCCTCTACAGGCAGTGTCCAGCCCATGGGGAGCTCACTCAAAGGACATGTTCTGAGGCTGAATAATGAAATTTTTAGCAGTAGTAAGAAATCAAACAACCCTGATTGCTTGTCTCTATCAGTCTGCCAAGAATGGGTATAAGTGGAATCAAAGCTGTGAGAGATGGATCTTTTTCATCAAACGAGTGATCAAAACCTAATACATTTACACCTGAAAATTGCTTTAAGGTAGATTGGATGACTAACAGAAAGTCTTCCAAAGGGAAATAATATATGATATCAGATTTATTTAAGAGGCCTGTACAATATTTGAACTACTGTACAAAAACCAGTTTTGATTCAGTCTTTAGAAAAATGATTTGGAAGAGATTAAGCTACATATTGCTGAGGCCTATAGACCATTGTAAGCATTTGGTGCTTTCCCAACTTCCCCCAGTGTGAGTTGAGCCACAGGGCAGGCCGGAGCTTAGTGCAGGGAGAAATGGTGAGGTGTCTGCATGCTCCCCTCTTACAGGCTTCATGCTGTAAACTAAAGGAGTAAGCAGGCAGGCCTTGGAAAAGAGTTACAAAGAACCTTAGTGTCCATAGCAAAAAAAAAAAAAAAAAAAAATCTGTATCTATGGGTAGAATTAACAGGGGTATATAAATGAAAAGGTTAGTGGTTCAATTTATTTAGCATTGGGTTGGAAACCCAATTATTTTTTGTTTTCTCATATTCTATAGAAAGGGTACAATTTTAGCCTTTCTCTTTTGGACAGAGTGTGTATAGGTTTTGATTGAGGGGAACTAGAGAGCTAGTCTGGTGAAGAAGAATACAAAATACAAGAATACAAATACAAGACTGAATGATAAAGAAATAAAATAAGTAGCAGACGTTGGGGAAGTTACCTGGTTAAAGAGTTGTGATACATGGGGTTTGATATGGGAAGATGTGGAGGGCTTCAGTGTCCACGGTGGGACCTTGGCTCTGAGAATGGCCAAAACACTGCAGGTTTGGAAATACGAGCAGAGGAGGATAGGGAGTGGATTAGAATGTGTGTAAAGTGACATGGCTAGAACAGCATTTGACAAAGCTGGGTTTAATGGTGGCATTTGAAGTGATAACCCGGGGCACCTGGGTGGCTCTGTCGGTTAAGCGTCCAACTTCGGCTCAGGTCATGATCTCACGGTTCATGGGTTCGAGCCCCATGTTGGGCTCTGTGCTGACTGCCAGCCCAGAGCCTGGAGCCTGTTTTGGATTCTGGGTCACCCTCTCCCTCTGACCCTCCCCTGTTCATGCTGTCTCTCTCTCTCTCCCTCTCAGAAATAAATAAAACATTAAAAAAATGTTTAAAGTGATAACCCAGTCCTAGGTGTTGAAAACTAGGGAGTGGCTTAGTAAAGACTCACTGCAACCAAAAAGGAAAAAATAGAATGAGAGGACATATATTCCTCTTTTTTTCATGTCTTTACTGAACATTTACTTGTCAAAGGCATTCTACTAGGTACTTTGGAAAAGAGAAAGGAGAAGTAGAATTAATCAGAGATAGGCTTTTTAGAGGGAAGGGATTCTTTTTGTAATTCATTAAATTTATTAATATCTTGTGTATTTGAAGTGCTTCAAAAGACTTTATTAATTTTCCCATCACAGCATATTTCAGGTGGCAAATTTTTATTTTTTATTACAGTTAGAAATTGAAAGAAAATTTACTAAGATAGTAAATATGACCTGCAGAATTTTTAGCATATCATAAAATGGTCAAAATGAGGTTTTATTATCTGTGATTGCATCAGAATAAACTCAAGGGCATTAAAATCATATTAATTCTCTCTCTTTTATCCATCTTAATACAATTAACCTGAAATCAGATTGTATAAAAGGAGATTTAGTAATTTTTAAGTTGTTATTTAATTAGCTTAAGGCTTTATTTGAACTTTGCTCTTTCTATATTGTAATTGCTTATTGTCCTCTGAAGGCAAGTACCTTAGCTATGAATTTGGTCACCAGAACACCGATCACTTCTGGCTATCCACATGGCCAGAAACTGTGACCTGGCATGGGTTTCCAAGCCATCCTAGGGGAAGAGGTATTCGTGAAAAAGAACATGAAAAACAAATGGCCCTGTGGACATAGTCAGAGCCCTGAGAGTCCAAGTCCTCAGCAACACTGCGTTCAGACCTCAGCCTGCCACCCACGCCCCTCCAAGGCTGCCCCCCATCCTCTAAGCTGGCAGTGTCCGAGGTGGAGGCCGGGGAGGGGGTAGACATAGGAGGGCAATTTGTCTTTGGAAGGTCGTGTTTCAAGGGCCTTCTCCCTCACTGGCTAGATGCATGACTGTAATTTCTTAAGGCTTAGTTTCTCATCTGTAGAATGAGAATTATAGGAAAGCAACTACACAGCCTATGGAGGAATCTAGCGAGAATATTTCTCTATTTATTTTGTGTGTGCCAAGCACTGTTTTAATCACTTTTACAAACAGGAACTCATTTCATCCTCATTACCACCCAATGAGGTACTTACTATTATTATCCTCATTTTACTGATGAGGAAACAGGCATAGAGACGTGGACTAATCTGCCCGAATCCCAAAACTAGTAAGAGTCAGAATTGAGTTTCAAACATGGTAAACTTGTAATTTTTTATTTTCTATCATAAGAAGATAAGGAAGAATCTGAATAGCAGAAAATAGGTAGTTTCCTCTCTGCAATCATTTAAGGGTCCAAGATACTGTTCATATTGTCAGAATCACCTTAATTCATGCACATCCTTCTACCACTCTGCCTCAGGGTCAGCTGGGAGATGGGGAGAGGGCTCCCTGGTGACTTTGCCTGTGGGTGGTTACTGACATGGGGAGAACCAAGACAGGCCTGACCCTAAAGAGAAACAGCACCTTTCTGACAACATGTCGAACTCACAGGCTGGGGTTTTAAAAATCAGACCAGCAAACAGAAGTAATGTATATAGGACTAACATGCCTGCAGGCAAAACAGATGTAACAGTTAGGAAAGCCTTACCCATTCTATCCCCCAACCCCTCCAACCATGGTTATCCCCACCCCCATATGCCTCACATTAGCTTTTCACTGGTAAAGACTGAACATTTACCATGAGAACTTCCTTCCTCTGAGTGAGAGCATGACCCCTAGTAAAATGTATATACTCGTGGACATGGTAGTACATTATTCATTTATTGCAGAATTAGCCAATGAATGCTTCCAGTTAGGTCTGGAACCAGGAACATGTTTTATTTATTTATTTTTTTAAAGTTTATTAATTTATTTTGAGAGAGGGGGTGGGAGAGAATCCCAAGCAGGCTCCATGCTGTCAGCACAGAGCCGGTCATGGGACTCGATCTCACATACCGTGAGATCATGACCTGAACCAAAATCAAGAGTTGGACGTTTAACTGACTGAGCCACCCAGGCACACGTAGAACCGGAAACAGGTATTAGAAGGAGGGGGGAGAGAGCAAGCCTCAGGGTGCAGTGCCAAGAATGTTTGCTAATTGATTGATATGCTGCACTAGTGTCACAGGAAGGTTAGAAGCCTTTAGCAGATGACAATACCCAGAAACTGACCTTTGGAATGATGACTGGCGTCCCAGCCTGTACTGTCTCTTAGCCTCTGGGGCAGTCAGTGTAAAGGTTGCAAGTTCAGTCTTATAGTTATGCCTTCCCTAAGATAAGAAGAATGAAGAACTGGGACCTGAAGGCAAAAGCACCGGCCAGTTTTACAAAAAGGGAACACGCTGTTTCTCAAAGGGTGAGTCCTTCTGAGCCTCAGGTGGCTGAGGCCACCAGCCTACCGCTGGTTACTCAGCCACACCCTGGATCCGGCTACTCTACCTGTGTCACTATTGCGATGACTTACTGGTCATGGTAAAAGCATGTTGATAAAGGTGGGTCAGTTGGGGAATAGGGCTTATCTGACTATTGACAAAGCCAGAAGCTTGGCCCTTGAGCTGGGAGCCCTGATTTAGAACACACCAGGAAGCCTTAAAAGGTGAGTTGAGATTGATTTTGTTGGAAAGTCTTTGGAGGAACAGTAAGTATGGCCAGAAGGCTGGGGGTGGGGGTGGAGTTGGTGTTGGTGCGTCAGAGGGGCTGGCTGCTGGTGGGTTCTCTCCTGCTGGATATCGAGGTGCTGCCTCAATTTCCTAATATTCCTTTCCCACCAGATGCCAGTGCATGTAAGGTAGTCATCTTCTACTGTCTTTACTCAGTCAGTGCCAGTGGCATTTCGAGACAGTAGGAAAAACCTTTCTCCGCTACTTTGAGAAAATCATTAAATGTTTCCTAAAAGAGTTCTGACTTAATGAATCAGGAATATTGTGAGCTCTTTGGAACAAAGGTTTCTGAAACCAGACTCCACACTGAAAAGATAATGGTTCCTCTACCAGGTGTTTATTCCGTGACAAATGAGCCAGCTTCCCAAGTTGGCTTTGAACGTGTAGCCTTTCTCTGCCAAGTTTAGTTAGGACTTCTCTTTGCCATTCTGGAGTTATATTGCAGAATCACAGTGCATGTTTTCTTTGGAAATGAATATCTGTATTTTCCTTATAAAGTTGCTATAAAAAAAGTTTTTAAAACGTGTACAGCCCCCACTGACTGCAAACATGCCTCTAGCTCTCAGCTGGTGCCTGGTCTCTGTGAGGAGTCTTGCCCTCTGGGCAGACCACAGCCTTGGTTCTGAGCCCTGCCCAGAACCTCAAGCCAGCTCAATTCCAACTCTGATTTTCTGAGTCCACACTCTGGTTTCCTTCACCACCTCCTCATCTGGCCGTTGTCTGTGTTTTTGTGTATACGACTGTCTCCATCCAGTAATAGAAGTCAGGAGGTCCAAGCCGAGAGCTCGGCTCAGGCACTTATTAGCAGTGTGACTTGAGTAAGTAGCTTACTCTCTGTGCTTCCATTTCTTTTTGTATAAAATGAGGATAGCATACTCCATAGAGTTATTTTGAGAATTAAATGGGTTAATACGTGAAAAGTGCTTAGTGCAGTGCCGGGTACAGAGTAAGAGTTCAGTAAGTGTTACTTTGTACCCACTGACAGCATTCCCCATAGAGCTGGGCACAGGGTAGTTGTTTAGTGAATGTCTGTCAAATAATAAGAAAAAGCATTGCCCTCTCTGTAGGGATTGCCCATAGCTAGTTGAAGAACTGGGAGCAAGGAAAGAGAGAGAAAGTATGTTCTTTTTCAGCATTTGGGGAGTCTGTGTAAGGCACTGAGGTGTGCAGAGAACTTGCTTGGGTTTTTGTCCACACCCCTCTGGGATTAGGGCTTCGCTCAATGGGCAGTAAAGGGTGGGCAGTAAAGGGCCTGGGGGCAAACAAGTGTAATCTACAAAAAGGGAGCCTATTTTGATGTGCTTCGAGAGGATAGAATTTCTTCTTCTGAACCTCATAATGCCAGTCACTTCACCTTTTCCGAGGCTTCTCAGAGGATGGGCATGTTTTAAAGACTTGAGCTGACATCACTGCATCTTGAAACATAATTGAACTGCTGGTACAAGTAGGTACTTGCACCAGCCCCGGGTCACCCACATCTCTATGGAAACACATGTTTGCTTGAAAGCCCTGCGATCAGAGGCTGAGCCTTCCAGGAGCCAGCATCAGGTCACTTTTAGAAAAAGGCATTTATTTATATTCTCAAGCTATCAAAGACCTATGAAATGAAATCATTTCAAATTAAATAGGAAAATCATGCCACAGCTGAATGCTAATAAAGCCTGCCACACGCCCACCCCATGTGCTTGCAGTGCCTGAGAGCTGCCTCATTCATTTTAGCTGCCCTTTGCTCTTTTGCTTCCATTTGCACTCTGCTGGCGTGGAGAGGTGGTTTGGCATTTTATGCAAAGATGGTTAATCTTCATTCACACGCATTTGCCAGTACTCAAATGGAAAATTCAAAGCTGGGCCTGCCATAAAGTGTGCTTTGTGCTCTTCTCCGCCGGCTCTGGGTATGCAGCATATACAAGGGCATACAATGGGGATGCCTCTACCCTCCTACCCCCATGCTGGGCTGTTGGGTGAAGACGTTCTCCTGTAGAGGTCTGAAACTTGCATCAGCACATCTTGCCCTAGATGCGCTCAAGTGATATTCTAAGTGATTGGAAGCTTTTATCTGCCTCTGGAAGCAGGCCTTTTCAAATAAGTATTGACTGTTAATGACCTGTTTAAATAAAACATCCAGTGTTCTTTCTTCCCCCCACAAAGAACTTGGTAGGCAGCGACATTTCTAAACCAAAGGCTAACCCTGCCTTTCAAAAGAGGCAGAGCCTGGGCTTTTAAATGTGAAATTTTTTCTGACATTTGCCCTTAAAATGCTTTTCAGCAAAGTTGTTCTAACAGTGAGTTTAGTACATTTAAGTGTCTGAATAAAAATGCAACCTTGAAGGTTTTTCCCCCCTCCAAATTAAACAAAAAAATCTAGGTAAGTATCTTTATATGAAATTCATATTTCAATCACCATTCTCTGTTTCATTGTTTATGTGTCCTCGTTCCTAATAATTAAAGCAGCTTTCCTCTAAGGAACAAGGCACTGCACAAGAACTTTTATTAAACTGTGGGAATTAAACCACAGAAGAAAGAGCTAAAGCACTTGGAATATAAGAGTCCTTAGTAATTACAGCACCAGATAAGGGGCAGCAAAGGACTGATGGAAAGGGAAGAGGGCACAAAGCAGAAGAGAGGGCTCAGGCAACGGGAAAGTCAAGCAACAGAGAACCTACGTAGTGTTAAATTTAAGTGAAGCCCCAGTTTTATAGAAGGAACGCTATTTCCCTCTTCAGGGGGCATGCGGGTCCCCTCCCTGGTCATGCTTGCGGGACTGGACAGTTAGTCCATGACCAGTTTAAAGATGATCTTTACAGGGAGACAGCCTGGTACATCGGAGATAGCACCCATGCTTTTTTTTTTTTTTCTGGTGGATTTTTAGCTTTCTGGTGGATTTTTAGCTTTCTGCTGCCTTAGCTGTTAACTGCTCCCATCACTCCCAAGGTCCTTACAGACTTGTAAAGTCTGAGAACTGAAAAGGGCCACAGAGGTCCTACTCTGGAGGGTATAGAGATTATGCCACCCCAAAATGTGATTGTAGGAGTTCAGGACATGCTACCAAAATATGCCACTTTAACCTTTTGATTATTGTGAGCTATAGATATAGGCACTTGGAAAACAGCAAAGGCAGGAAGAGGCTATCTCTGAACTCCCCTCTGGCAGTTTTGTCAACCAAGTAAGACTGTTGACTCCTGTCATGCCTAAACGCATTGGTTACAAACTATCAGACCTCTCATCTTGCCTCAAAATCATTTGCTGTCCTCTGAGAGACCTATATCTCCCTCCCCTTTCCCTGTTAACATGGTATTTGATTCTGAATTCTAAGCCACTGTGGGAGCTCCTCACTCTTCCCTGCATACCTCCCATGCATATGTGAGGTGCACATGTTAATAAACTTTGTTTGTTTTTCTCTTGTTAATCTGTCTTTTATTATAGAGGGGTCTCAGGTAAGAACTCAGAAGGGCATAGGTAAAATCATTTCATTTCCCTTACAACTCCAGCCTCTTGTTCTTTTTTTTCTTTTTAATGTTTATTTTATTTTATTTTATTTTATTTTTGAGAGAGAGAGGAGCACGAGTGGAGGAGGGGCAGAGAGAGAAGGAGACACAGAATCTGAAACAGGCTCCAAGCTCTGACTGTCAGCACAGAGCTCAATGCAGGGCTCGAACTCACTAACCATGAAATCCTGAGCTGAGCTGAAGTCGGACGCTTAACTGACTAAGCCACTCAGGCGCCCACTTCAGCCTCCTGTTCTACAGCTGGAAACCTGAGGCTCTCATGCTATATATACTGTGACAATCTAGAACCTTTCTTCAGATGTCCATAAGGATGTGGTGCCCCATATAGACAGACCTATTCAAAACTTACCTGACCTGTTTCTCATTCTCTCAGAGCACTGCTCTCTGCTGAGGGCCAGTTGACAGCAGTGGAGTAAAGTAAGTTAATCTGTTACAGTGCACTTTCTTCCAGAGGTAATAGCATGCTGTAATAAACGAAGTAAAAATGCAGATGTCTCTTAAGTTTATACAGGTTAGGAACTGGCACTCTGGGAGACAGTCTGTTTTGACTGAGAGGCTTTTTGCTGCTTCTGCCAATCATATCAAGGACTTGACTTCCGATCCACAAGATCAGTCCTGATTCCTCTCTCTGAGCAGCCATGAGAAAATGTCTCAGGAGCTGCCCACGTGATCATAGCACTGTCTAGGCTATACCAAAGTCACACACAAAACACTTTAATTGCTTTAATTCAAAATAAGAACCAGTTAAAACATTAGGCCCTGGAATGTCATGGAGCCCCTGGGCAGCATCAAAGAGCCAAGGAAACACTTTGTTGGCTCAGGGCCTGCTAAATGCAGCTTTCTGCACTCTCGTCTGAGGTAGGAAGCCGCAGGAAAACAGCCGTCTCTTCATAACAAGTATATTCCTGTCCATTCCTGTGTGAGTTTAGCGGTTTTGCTCTGTAGTTTGTATGCGCTGAGCAGATAACAAGACATATATCACATGCCTGCCTGGCCTGAGAAGCCATTCTGCTTGCAGAATTGTTGCTGCACTTCAAATACACTGAGCATCATGACTTGTTTACAATGGTTTTGAGGTGCTCTAAGTACAGTGCTGTAAGTGGACTCCAGAGTCAGTGCCTGGCCCTGCCACCCTGGCTTAATTACTGAATTTCTGTGCCTCAGCTTTCACATGTATAAAATGGGGGATAATCATCATTTCTGCTTTATAGGGGGAGCGTTAACTGAAAAAAATGTGTTGAGCACTTAGAGTGCCCTACATTATAACTACCCCGTAAGTGCGTTAATTATTATTAATCGTATGTTGGTGGAAAGATCATTCTTTAATGTAACTTGTGGGAAACTGGGCCCCCATTTATCTCTCTAGGCTTCTATAGGAATCTGTTGCACATAGTGATTGAGATCAAGGAAGAGGCCCTTTCTTAATATCCCTAGGATGGAGACTCTTCTCAGCGCTTAGTTTGTGTGCATCTGAATGCTGTTGGGTGGGGGGGTGGGGGGGGTGGGAAGGGTAGGGCAGGGAAGACTAAATGCTGATTGCCATGCCCCAGCCCCAAGGCTTCTGATTCATTCAGTCTAGTGCGGGGCAGAGAATTTACATTTCTACCAAGTTTCTAGGTGCTGCTGTTACTGCTCTTCTGGGAATCAAACTTTTCAGAGCAGCTGCTTCCGGACTGCACTTTCCAATAGGAATATAATGTAAGCCACATAGGTCACTTAAAATTCTCCAGTAGCCACCTTGAATAAAGTAAAAAGAAATGAGTAAAATTAATTTCAGTGTTGTATTTGAAGTAACCCAATATGTCCGATATTATCATTTCAACATATAATAGATGTAAAAAATATTGAGACAGTTTACGTTACTTTTTTTGTAGTAGGTCTTGGAAATCTGGGATATATTTTATAGTCCCAACAGATTCCAGTGCACCCTAGCCACATTCAAATCTGGCTTTGCATGAAAATGACCTGGGGCGTTGCTTTTTTCAGGCCTCAAACCCCCATACCAATTGGCCTTGGGGCCCAGGAATCTCTGTTTCTAAAAGCTCCCCAGGTGATTCTAATGATCAGCCAGAAAGTCGAGTTGATCCCCATCTTCTACCTACTTGCTCTTTTCCCTTCTCTGCACCTTATTGTCAGGATGTTGGACACTTACCTTTCCCCTTCAGCTATATAATAATTTATGAGGTACTCTGTGAACAGCCCCAACTATGCATTATGACCTTTATACTTTTATAAATCATGAGAGAACTTTGCATAAATGATCTTGAAGAAAAATTGTTAAAATCATTATTTAAAAATTTTTCTTATGTATTACCTCTGGCTCCCTGAATCCAATTCAAGAAAAGTGATGTAATACCTGGGAAGAGGAAAGTGACTCTAAGAGCAGTAATAGGTTTCAGAGAAACAAAAGTGAAACTTTATTACTGTCTACCAAGTAAAACACGAGGGAAACAGAGTCAGAAAGCAATTTGGCATTTCAATAACTTGTTTTCATTTTTTATGTTGAATATGTTTGTGTGAGAATTATAAATACATATTTTTTTTAAAACTCAGAGTTTGGTCATTGATTAGATTGTCATATATATTGTTTCATTGAATTGTATTAATTAGAAATGCTGAAACATATTTGCTATTCAGGTTTATTTTTCATAAAGAATATTTATCTTTGTTATAAACTAATAGATTTTCTGACTGGCATTAATGTATATTAAGTAAGATCTTGCGTAATGAGTAGTATAGTTTGAGATAGCTTTGCACATGAAGTGATTGGTAACCATATTTGTGGGTTATTAATTTTACACTGGAGAAGTATATAGATGATATATTGGTGATAAATTGTGAAATTCTTTTTTTTGGGATTGATATCTTTTCCTAATAAGTTTTTGACTATGGAATATACACATATATGGTACTATTTGTATATGTAATATATATTAATATATAACTAATAAAATAATAATATATAACTATTTGCTATATATTTATCTGAGATGTATATAAAACCTAGGTGGTATCTCTGTATGTTTGTAATGTTATTACTGAAAGCTAAAGTACAACTTTAAGGAAAAAAAATCTTCAAACAGTATCTAAGCTATTGAAATGTTATATCAATATCAAGAATTTCTGGTTATTTTCATTTTATATTGATTGATATGCATGGAACAGGCATCTGTATTTATGGATTTGAATGATTAGGCTGATTAGGTAACTAGTCGGTTCTGAGAACAGTCTTCAGTGACAGTAGGAATTAGAAACCAGAAGCTTTGCTAAGAAGTCAGAGATCCCTGTACATTTCTTGTGGACTTAAAAAGCTCTTTTTTGATCAAGGTAAGTTAGTATATGGTCATCAGTCCTGTCCAGTAGTGATAAACTATCAAGTTTGGTGACCAAATGTGATGTGAGGTCTGTTGGTCCCAAACACCTGTCACTCACAGCATTAAAGGCCTCTCAGATTAACTCAGGGATCTGCAACTATAAGGGGTGGGATTTCAAGTTTTTGGACTTTGGGCTTGTTATTTTGGAGGAGGTGACAATATGTGTACTGGAGGAAAAGTTCCTTAACTATCTAAGTGAAACAATTAAGATTCAGATCAAATTGATCTGACAGTCCAAATATAGTTCATAGCAAAAAACAGAATCCCAACAGAATAGGGGCACAGCACATTTTCATTTTCATAAGGGAGAGGGAGTCAGCTCTGGAAGGGTAATGAGCATATGATGCCATGCCAGTGTGAGGTATGCTTTGGAATAATCCAGAGGGAGTGCCAAACCGAGGGTATGGACATTTAACAAGGACCTTCAGCACACTGATGATCAACCTTGCCTTAACGTTTGTCCTTATCAATAGAACTGCTTGACTCTCTAGCCATTTAAACTCTTAATTCTTTAAGACAAAATTTATGTTCTATTTAGATTAAAATACTTCCATCTAGTTTCCATAACCAGAACTGTGCTGATTCCCTAATTTCTTTGTTATATACCAGCCAGCAGAAAGTCTTGATGTAGAGCAAGCACTGGAATCCACCTGGAAAGTAGAACCTATAGAGGCAGTGCTCCACACAGGTGAAAAAAATTAAGGGAGTAAAATGAGCAAAGAACAGCCCCTATAATTATCTTATCGTTCCATCGAAGAAACCTGTAATAGCCCCATTCTACCTGTGGAACCAGCTTTTACACACACACACACACACACACACACACACACACACACACACAAATGTTGTAATTAATCTTACTGGCACCACTACCAAAGAAGAGTCTTCTTGAATTAGACTTTGAGGGTCTAAGAGAAAGGGAATTGCGAAATAAATATGTATATATATATTTCATCTACAAATATAGCTCACCATTCAGTTTTACCATTTCCTCAGATCTCCGAAATTTTCTGTTCTTAATGAAATTCTTCCCTAATACTCTGTGGATTATAACACTCCAGCTTTAGAAAATGCTTCACACCCAAATCCTAGACATCAAAGCAAAACAAAAACACAACACTTTTTTCCATCAGATTTCACACATCTATAATGGCAAGATTAGATGCGTCCAGAAAATTTAGCTAATCTAATCTAATGAAAGGAATTGTGGGTCACAGATCTATCCTAACAAATAGTACTAAATCCAGCTGTCACTCTGATCCTTCGTAGTTCCATAGGTATAATCTATATATCCCCCTCCCTCCCCCATCCTTGCTCTCTCTTTCTGTGTCTCTATCTCTCATACACACGTACACACATACAGTGTCCCATACAGAAAAATCCATATATGTACAGTTTATGTTTACATTCCTAAACTTCCATTTGAGTAAGAAAATCAAACATCCAGATGTTTTCAAATATGATTGTAGACCATTTTGCAGGTGCTGTGATGACTGATCAAAGGTTCCACTTTTCATCTATGGCTTATCAACACAAACTCCTTATTATCTGCCCTTGTACCTCACATGCCATCTGTCTTCACTGTTATAGATCATCAGAAAATAATCCCATTCTCTTTTCCTAGTAACTCTCAGGAGCAGGAATAAATGAGAATGAAATTCAGCTATTGTTTGCCAGCTGTTTGCTTTCTCCCATATGTCAAGTCAGAGGATATAGAATTTACCATTGTGGGGGGGAATGGGACACCTGGGTGTCTCAGTTGGTTGAGCATCCAGCTCTTGATTTGGGCTTGATTTGATCATGATCTCACGGTTTGTGAGTTTCAGCCCTGAGTTGGGCTCTGTGCTGATAGCAAGGAGCTTGCTTAGGGTTCTCTCTCTCCCTCTCTTCTGCCTGTCTCTATCTCAAAATAAATAAATGAATATTAAAAAAAAGAATTTACCATTTGGGACAGTTATTTAACTGGAGCGGTATTCAGTGGGGCAGGCACTCTTTGCAGAGCATATGGGAAGGAGCTGTCTTACTGGGGACTGAGTACGCAGGGTCTCTTCTGTTTTAGTGTGTCCAAATGCATGTGTTAGTGGCATTAGCATTTGGAAACTTACAAGAATGAAATCCTACTGTTTATAATATCTAATGATGCATAGTAATATATCTGTGTGGATTCCTATTTGAATGGTAATAAAGTTTACATATTGCCAAGCTTTCATCCTAAATCAACAAAAGGTAATGGATCTGAATTTATGTTTTTTTTTAAGACCTAAGTTTAAAAGAAAATGGTGAGGAGAAATCAGAGAATTTTTGCAAGCTATCCCTGAAATGTATCAACTCTTGATACGCTCATTGTTGCATTAAGTCAAAAAGAATATAAGAAAGAGTTTCAGGGGTTTTTGATTGACAAAAAGCATTAAATATGCAAATAGGAAGTATATCGATATCTTGGCCTGTCCTGCTGCTAATTTGTGAACCAATCTGTTTGCCCATTTAAGTCTTTTATGTTCTATTTCAAAAAGAGATTGAAACTATTAAAAGACTTAAGATCTACCTTTTGCAATAATTGTGAAAGATGTAGACCAGATGAGAAAAAAGAAAATACCACCACTTCTTATTAAGAATACAGATCTTCTCTGAGTGGATAACTTTACAAAAATGATTAGACACCAGCGGTAGAAAGCCTAAAGAATTTAGGGAAAGAGAAAAATTATGGGCAATTTTAAAATTCCATTTAATTGAGATCATGAATTTATGGTCATTAAAGTTATGGTGAAAGAATATATATTAACTGATCTGGAATAATGTTCATATATTGATAAGTGAAAAAGCCAGTTTAAAAACTGTTATGTACAGTGTTTATGTTTAAATCTGGAATCATTTCTCCTATTTCTTCCTCGAGTGCTTTGGTACAGTTGACGTATATGCAGGGAAGACTCAATAAATGTTTGTTAAATTAACTAGTGGCTAGCTAATGAAAGCTTTGGGACACCAAGGATTGGGATAACAATGCTTAGTTAAAATAGGTATGCTTTTCCTCCTCTCTCTGTTTTGACCATCTTTCTTTTACTTAATAAGAAACAGTTTGAGTACACACCCATCTATCTTTGTCATCTTTCATGTCAATACAGTATGAATAAAAGATTTTACATTGTCTTCTAGAGTTATAATATGCTTTTAGAACATATCTAAGACAAATGCTTAGCTTGAAAGCATTTTTACATTCTAAAATGGTATTTATGATTATGGCTGAATGAAATTTTTTACTGTGTTGGGAGAGAGCATGAAAATAACACATTGAGAAATCAATTTTAAAACTTTAGACTTAATCTTTTTTCCCTTCTTTATAGGGCTTATTCCACTAGAAGCAAGATGGCTGAACTCAATACTCACGTGAATGTCAAGGAAAAGGTATGATATAGTTCTGTATTGGCTTATGGAAACTCCACAAACTGGATAATGTAGTCTCCAGCTAGTAAAAACTGAGTTGCAGTGGAAAAAGAGAAAAATGGTTTGGGGGGATACATAGTAAGTTTTACACGCTAGAAAACCATTCAACAGGGGCGCCTGGGTGGCTCAGTTGTTTGAGTGGTCGACTTTGGCTCAGGTCATGATCTCACCATTCGTGAGTTCAAGCCCCATGTTGGGCTCTGCTGACAGCTTGGAGCCTGTAGCCTGCTTCAGATTCTATACTTCCATCTCTCTGCCCCTCCCTGGCTTGTTCTCTGTCTGTCTCTTGAAAATAAATTTTAAAAATATTTTTAAAAACCCATTCAACAGAAAGAATTATAAGGAGCATTTACTGAATATGTGTTAAGCATATTACGTTCTTTCCCTCATTTAATTTTGACCATAACCCCAGTTAATACTGTTGTTTTTCTCATTTTACAGAAGAGAGAACTGAGACACGGAAAAGTTAAGTAATCAGCCTAAGTTTACATAGCTAGTAAGCTACAAACCTGGAATTTGAACCCAGGTAGTGCCATTCTACGGCCCATACTCTCAACGACATTCTGGGTTACATCTGAGGGCTGGCACATTATGTTACATCTCCAGAAATGGCCTCATATAGAGATGTCCACAGCATTACCTAGTGGTTATGCTGGATTGACCTATAAAGTTTCTTTCAACTGGAGAGTTCATGGCTCTGAAAATCCCCCTTCTCGTTATATGTTGAGGGCTGATTACACTTCAAAGCCTTTCCAAGTCTTGTCCTCTTCTGTGAACCTTCCTCCCCTTAGGGTCAAAACCTTTCACTTCCTATATATGCTACCTTGCACTGTTGGCTCCTCATGATCTTAAAACCATATGAGACCACGGCATGAGACCATGGAGATAAATTTGTGCAAGCCATTTATCTGGCACCATGGAGACTGAGGCCCTAGAAAAGATATGTCCATGGTTGTACAGCAGAGTGGGAAGGCCTCTCTACCTTCCACAGGGCTACCTCCCACCTCCACTAGACCATAAGCTACTTAAAGTCCAGAGTTTGTCTTTCATCTTTTTGTATCCTCACAGTACCTAAAACCGTGTGAAGGATGAGAGACAGAGCACTTACAGAGTCTCCACTTTTTTTCTTTCATTTGGCAAAGATGTATTGGACTCCTACTTTGTGCCAAACACTGTTCTAGATGCTGGGATTATGGCGCTGAACATGTAGATGAGATTCCGACTCCCTTGGAGCTTGCTCTTTAGGACAGGGAAACAGCGAGTCAATAAAGAACACGTAAATGAACCCAATCATTTCAGATAGTGGAACAATGAGGGTGACTATGGCAGGGGGTACTTTAGATGGGGTTGCTCAGGGAAGCCCTCTCAGAGGAGGTGATTCTTGAGCTGACAACAGGAAAGAAGCACAATGCAAAGACCCGAGGTTAGATTCCAGAGAGAAAGGCAAAAGTCCTGAGGTGGGCTAAATTGAATGTGTTTGAAGATCAAGTGCTCCGTGTTGCCAGAATGTAATGGGCAAAAGGATGAGAAGGGGAGCCGAGACCAGTGAGCACCGCAAGAGCCAGTTTCGGGGGAATGTTGGCTCTTCATCTGTGTTCCTGGACCTCCACAAGATCCGCAGGTGGAATCCAGGGCTCCACAAATTTGCATGAGAAAAAACACATGTTCATCCTCACTCACATCTGAATGAAATGTAGCATCTCCTTCGATCATGAATGCAGGCAGAGGAGAAAACCCACAGTTGCAGCAGGAGTATCTATGACTTTCACAATGAGAACTCACAGATCTCTTCATACCAAATTACATTTGCTACAGACACCCTGTAGCGATATTGTTTGTTCATCACTACTTCAAAATTACGATAGTTTTTGGAACATTGTGCTGTTTGATGTTCATAGAATAACACATATATTACTGTAGCATACATTAAAAATTTTTAACTTTATTTCAATATGAATGGTGTTTGCCTTTATACTCCTATGTATTTTATTTAAAACATTCTAAGAAAGACCCCGTAGGTTTCACCAGACTGCCAAAGCCCCAGAATGTTTAGAACCTGAGAGAGAGCCATGTAGGGCTTTATTCAAAGGACAAAAGTAGCTGCTGAGTGGTTTTAAGCAAGAGCATGACTTGTGTGGTATCTTTTTAGAGCTCACCCTGGCTCTGTCAACTACTGAGCTACCTATTTTACAGATCTTCATATTAAATAACATTCTGAGGACAAGGGGGCTTAAGGTGAAAGACTCTCAGGAAATGTGGAGGAGCAGGGACTCAGACTCCACTGTATCTAGTTCTAAAGCCAGTCTTCTTTCCACTACATTACTGCTTCCCAGTTTTCCACCAAAATACCCTCAGGGTACAGGAGAAGAAACTTGTGACCCCAGGTCTCTGAGGACGTGGTCAAAACCATTTTCCACAGTATATAATTTATTTGGAATCTCATGGGTTGCCTTAGATATCAATGCAAATTTTTTAGCCATTGTATTCTTACTATATTGCATATATTATTTTAATATAAAATTATTTTTACCTATTGAGTATTGAACAAACAATAGCAGAAAGATGTGCCCCCTTTTTTTTTTAATGTTTTATTTATTTCTAGGAGAGAGAGAGCAGGAAGGGTGAGCAGAGGGAGAGAGGGAGACACAGACTCTGAAACAGGCTCCAGGCTCTGAGCTGGCAGTCAGCACAGAGCCCGACGCGGGGCTCGAACCCACGAACCACGAGATCATGACCTAAGCAAAAGTTGGACGCTTAACCGACTAAGCCACCCAGGTGCCCCAGATGTGCCCGTTTTATATCATGGCTTCACATTCTTTCTGACTCATAGTCTTAATCGTAGGTGAGACTATGTGTTTCCCGATTTGAGAAGTTGGGTCCAGTACCATAGTGCGGACCAAAGGTTGGCCCTTTTCCAAATGCCTGTTGATAGATGGATTGAACAGCTCCTAAAGTTGGGTTATGGGAAGGAAAAGCACTTTAAGGAATCAAAGTCATAGTAATTGATTCTTTGCAAAACATGGCTAGCTGGACAGAGCAATATGGTGGGCTCAGCATAAAGAGTGTCTTATTCAAAACAGAGGTGGCATCCAGCCAGCAAAGGGAAGGAGTCCGATCTGTCAGCGCTTAGACCATAGAGGTTCTGTGTGAATACTCCCTGCAATGGCTTAGATGCCACATTCATCCACTTGTCATGATCATTGTCACATATGCACATGAAGATTAACAGTAGATGGTGTTTTTGCCATTGCAGTTCAGTAACTTATCAAAATGTTGGCATTATTTTGAAAGAGGGTGAATTTTAAGTTGTAAATATTATCAGTCTGCATGACAATGAGAGTAGGGCCCCTCCAACTCAATTAGTAACTCCCATCTCCTATAGCAAAAGGTTAATAGGTTTATCAACTCAATAAAATTAATCATAATAAACAACTGAAAATTCTGCAGTCCTTTACAATTTTACATTGATTTTAGTGCATTTATTTCTTTTAGTTATTAGCTTTTATGGCCTTTTTATGATTAGTTTGTTTCTCAGTCTGTCACACAGAGCAATGACATTTTAGTTCTGAAGATTAAGAATAATAACAACTGTTTTGTCTTAAATTATAACTTAGAAGCTTTTAGAGACCTGTGAACAGATCTATGCACTATTTTTATATAATACCTAGTTGAGCACTGTGGGAAATTAATTCTTAATAAAAGCCTTGTGATGAAATGAGTTCATCAGTTACCTTTAGTGGATCCACTGTTGGATGAATTGAAAAGGAGGAAGTGCTTTGGTGAGGAAATCATTTCTGTCCTCAGGCAGCTTTTAATCTAAAGGAGAAAATAATAGCTTAAGGTTTAACTGAAATTTACAGTTGATACTTTCTGTGACTGTTTTATTTTAAAATAGCTGTCTATTATTAGATTATAACTGGAACGATTTAAATTGGAAATACCATTAGACTCAAAGTTCAGTCTCCTTAGTGCGACATACATCCTCTGAGATCTGACCCTGTCTCCTTTTATACCTTACATATTGGCACTTCCCCACAGGCCCCCTTCACTGCCACCATCCTGACCTCAATGTTCCTTGCCTATAGGTCTTAGCAAAAGTGGTTTCCTCTATACGGGAGATGTCCTCCTCAGGAACCTGGCCCTCGTTCACCTCCCTTTCAGGAGTCCTTTCGGAGGAATATCTCCTCTCTCTTTCCTCCTGCCCTACCTGAATGCTTTGCCCTTCTGTTCTCCTTTCAGCTTCATCAGGGCTGTATTCTGCGCCAAAACCACTATGCAGATTGCGATGCTTAGTTCTGTCTTCTCCCCATGAAACTGTGTGCTCCTTGGGGGCAGAGATTGAGCCCCTCTTAATTTCATAGTCTTGGATGTGACACAGAATTGACCCCCAAATCCATTGAGATAAATGAATGAATAACGAATGAATGAACATGCCTACTTGAATGCTTAGGTTCTTTAGAGACTACGTTTCCCATTCATTATATTTCGCAAAATCTTGAGCCTTCTTGAAAACTGAAATATAGGTTAATGGAATTGTCATCTTATTTTAGTACTCTTTGCTATTAAATAAAACAAGTTTTAAATTGCTTCTAAAAACAGAAAGTAGGGTTACTTAGGTTGACTGACTACCTGTAGTTCTGCAAAAAAGCAGCATCTTTATAAGATGGTTGTCAAATACAGCTAGTCCCAGGAAGGTGTCCTCATAACCAATGAGGTCCTTTGGTGAGTAAAACTTGTCACATCCTAATGTACCAAAAGAAAAAAGAAAGGAAACCCAAAGGAAGAAAACAATCTCCATATCTTACTTTGTTAAGGAAAGATCCCCAGGACAAAATCTTTGTGCTAATCAGGGACGTTATATTTGGGACATAGTCACTTTTACAACTCTTTCCTAGTGACATATTTTTAAAGAAGTTCAATACTAGAAACTCATGGATGAGTTAAGGATAGGGCTCAGTAGTTACTATTATATTATTTCTCATACAAAACACTATATTATCAAGCTAAATTGATTTATAAAATTTTGTATGTAATTCTCAATTAAGAAAAAATTATTAGAACTGACATAGACAAAATAAACTTTTTAGTCATATTTTCATGCATTATTATAAATCAGTTTAAGTAGAGTACAATTCAGCAATACAATTTGGTGATGGAAAGCAGAGGGGATCCTTGCTTGTAAAATGGGGTTACAAAATATTTGCTGACTGTCCAGTTATGATCTGATAACTAATTCCAACAAGGAGTGGTCCCTAAGCAACTTTAGGGAACCATGTATGCTTGAGAATTAATCTCCGATGAGGTAAGATCATGGAGTTTGGAGACAAAGGCAGAGATTATTAGCCCCCCAATTACTAACTGAGCAGTCTGGAGCAAGTCATCTAACTTTTCTGGGCCTCAGTTTCCTAATCTGTAGATTGGACATGGTAATAATACCACTTAACAAAGTCAGCAAATACAAATTGAGCTTTATGAGCTCTGAATCATGTAAACTATAAAAGATCTTGGGGAGCTCGTCTGTTTATGTTACAGCTTAAAAAATGGAAGACGTGGGGCGCCTGGGTGGCTCAGTCGGTTAAACGTCTGACTTTAGCTCAGGTCATGATCTCATGGTTCATGGGTTCAAGCCCTGCATTGGGCTCTGTGCTCACAGCTAGCTCAGAGCCTGGAACCTGCTTCAGATTCTGTATCTTCCTCTCTCTCTCTGACCCTCCCCTGCTCACGCTGCCTGCCTCTCTCTCTCTCTCTCTCTCTCTCTCTCTCTCTCACTCTCTCACTCTCACTCTCTCTCAGAAATAAATAAAAAACATTAAATAATTTTTTAAAAAATGGAATAGGAGCTCTAGTCAACACTTTTGTCTGGAACTCAAAATATAAATTCACATAGAATGGAGATTAGAAGAAAATAAATAAAAATCCCAAATGAGAAAAAGAACATAAAACTGGACTTTTTCAAACTTTTATAGCTACTGCTGAGCTTCATAAAAAATAAGTGAGGCTCGAAAACAGAATGATATGGAAATGGGGGAATAGCTTAGTCTAGTATATCCTTGCTGAGCTGTACCACTTATTGTGAATAGCTTTTAGAGCTGTTAAAGTTATAGAGGTAAATTGGGTTGTAAACAGTAATCATAGAGAGTCATTAAAATGAAGAAGGAAGAATAGAAGAGCCTGTAGTTCACTGTGGGGACAGAGAGGGGTCATCATAGCAATTCTACAGTCGACAGAGATAGACTCTGTGTCCTAGAGTCTGTCCTCAACGGGTAGGCAGATGTCTCATTTTATCTTTTTTCCCTGTAACTATCTTCATCTATGGTTTCACAGAGTACTGAAATGTAGTTCAAGTCTTTATGTGGGGTGGTGTATGGTCAGGAAAACCCAAGCATTTGATTATAGAAATTTAAGCAGGATCAGAGCATCTGTGATATATTAACTTCATTTAACAGAGAACTCATTTCATAGGATGTGGGACAGTTTTAATGATACACTGTTATGCTTGTTTTTAATTCCAGTATAGTTAAATACAATGTTATATTAGTTTCAGGTGTATGATACACAGTTGTTTTTAAAGACCAAATCATGCAGGCTTTGGGGCAAATCTTAATTTCATAATTTTTTAGGAGTGTTTAGATCAATTGAGCCCAGTTCTTGAATTCAAACAGCAAAAACACAAACCACACAAACGGCTTCCAGGTTTCACCACAGACAGTTTCTTGTCATCATTTTCTCATAGGAAAGGGTCATTAAATTTCCCTTTCAAAGAAAGAAGAAACATTGACAATAGTTATTGCCTAATGCTTATGTACAGAACTGCTGTTATTGTTGCTTGGCAACTAGAAGAGATTTGACAGGGAGTCAGAAAGAACTGAATGAATAAATGGAAATGTCAGCATCAGTTTCAGGGGATAAGAAGAAATTTACTATTGTAGGATTAGCATCACATTGGTTTTTCTAGGCTACATGATTGGAATTCACAGTGTTTCTGTTTGGCTTCTCCTGCCCCCCTCCTTCCAGCCTTTTGCTAGAAAAGGAGCCCCTTTTGCACTATGGCTGAGAGGTATATGTAACATAGATGGTTAATGCTAAAATATACAAGAACAACCAACTAAGACTATTGGCAGCAGGGAAAAAGTTACCTCTGTTGGCAATCCCTTGGGATTTATGGGCACTTCACCAATATTCTAGTTGTTTCTCACAATGATCCTTTGTATTAAATTATCCAGTTGATACAGATTTTTTTTTTAAATGACAAGGCTACAGTGGTTTTCTCTTTTCTGACCTTGAGCACTAAAGATCTATTCAGATACATTAGATTAGATTAGATAGATTCAGCACTTAAAAGTGTGCTGCTTGTGTTATTATTAAAGTCACTCTTTCTCTGTAAATCATTTCTCTCCAACTTGATTACATGGTCCTTATAAACGCAAATGGACTTCTAATTTACTTGTGTACCCAGTGACTCCTGTAATAGTAATATCATAGGCTTTATGCCCCTAAAATATTTATTAATCAATATATAGCCCAATAACTGAGCCGAGATTCTGTAATGGAGGTCCTCAGTCATGAGGAGGAAGGGAGGAAAGAGTGGACCATGCCTCCCTGGTTTGGGGAAAGCATTAGAATGTCAGTGGGGAAAGACCAGAGTAATTAGAAAAAGCCTGTCTTGTTTGAGCACTCCAAGAAGTAGATGCCAGCATGGGACTAGAGGAGCAAGAGATTTCCTGGGGGCAGGTGGGGGGAGGGAGTGCTTATAAAAGAGAAGAAAGAGGAAGCACAAGCAAGCAGGGAGAATGTTCATACTTCCCTGCAGGTCTGGTGTCTTAGAAAGAAGAGAGAAGGGAAAGTTGGGTAGGAGGAGTCTGAGCTTGGAGGACTGTTTGAAGGATGTTTCCACAGATGGGGAGTCCTGAGGCCAAAGCTGTCCACTGGAAGAGTCCCGCATCCCTTGGGAATGATCTTCCGCCACCACCTGCCATCACAGTCACTGACTGGGAACATCCCGTGGGGAGTGTGGCTTGGGGTCAGCTCCGCTTCCCGCAGCAAGAGATTTCCATGGCACCACAATATTAGAACGTATAACAAAAACTTATAGTAAAAAAGGAAATTGAAATACCTGTTTTGAAATTCAATCATGTAAGAGAAAAGCATGAGATTTATATATTCATTGAAAAGAATTAATAGGAAGTTTGAGAACCACTGTTAATTAGTAAATTAAAATGCAACCTCCGGGGGCACTTGGGTGGCTCACTCGGTTAAGCATCCGACTTCAGCCCAGGTCATGATCTCATGGTTTGTGGGTTAGAACCCCGCATCAGGCTCTGTGCTGACATCTAGCTCAGAGCCTGGAGACTGCTTCAGATTGTGTCTCCCTCTCTCTCTGACCCTCCCCTGCTTACGCTGTCTCTCTCTCTCTCTCTCAGAAATAAATAAAACATGGAAAAAAAATTTAATAAATAAATAAAATAAAATGCAAACTCTGGAATCCCCCTTCCCTTTGCCAGGTGAGCCATACTGCCACTAGTACACGGGGTCTTAACTTCTCTGGCCAATGATGATTTGCGGGTCCCATTTTCTATTAAAAATGTAGTCTATTTTTAACCATATTTAAGGAAATGAAACATGTTCATTCTATTGAAAAACTGTGTGTCCGGGGTGCCTGGGTGGCTTAGTCGGTTAAGCGTCCGACTTTCGCTCGGGTCATGATCTCGCCGTTAGTGGGTTCGAGCCCTGCATCGGGCTCTGTGCTGACTGCCAGCTCAGAGCCTGGAGCCTGTTTCAGTCTGTGACTCCCTCTCTCTCTGACCCTCCCCTGCTCACGCTGTCTCTCTCTCTCCTAGAAATAAATAAAAACATTTAAAAAAAAAAAAAAGAAAAACTGTGTGTCCTTTGGTAGATTGTGTAACCTCTCTGGATTTCAGTTTCTTTATCTGCTAAATGAGGGAATTCATGTAGAGGATTTCCAAAAGTCTTTCCAACTCTAATGTTGGATGAATTCATGGTCTTTCCCACCTTACAGGTCTCTTACAAGACCGGAAAAGGAGACTGTGTCACCAGTCAGAGACCCTGGAGGCAGTCTAGCTCTGATACAAATTGGCTGCCTCAATTCAAATGTAGGATATAACCTCTCTGTACTCACTTTCTTGTAAAATAAAGGAATTTGATTAAACCAGCCCTATGGTCCATTTGTGGTTCACTAGTATGGCATTTCTGATGCCGCCCGGTCTACAGACCCTTCAGAGCTCTGCTTCTCAATCCTTAATGATAATTATCAGTAAAAACATATTGAAATGATGATGGGGATCAATTATATAACTTAAGGTTAGCAGTTTTCTTTTATTGCGGTAAGAACACTTCACATGAGATCTTCTCTCTTTAAATGTACAACGTGTTATTGTTTAGACACAGTGTCACACAGCACATCCCTGGAACTTAATTGCCTTGCATAACTGAAACTATACTTGTTAAACAGCAACTTCTCATTTTCTTTTCCCCAAGACTCTGGCCACTTTTGTTATTACTCTCTGCTTCTCTAGGAGTTTGACTGTTTAGATAGCATGGTGGAATCATGCCATATTCGTCCTGTGTCTGGCTTATTTCACTCAGCATAGGGTCCTCAAAATTCATCCCTGTAGTCACATATGAGAGGATTGCCTTCTTTTTAAAGGCTGACTACTGTTCCATTGCATGTACATACCACATTTCTTTATCTACTCATCCATCAGTGGACATTTGTTCATGTTTGGCTTTTTTATTGGCTGAAATTGTAATTTTAGCTATTCAACTAAGGCTGAATGTGCAAGCGACTTTTAGCTATTTTTACTGCCTTTGGAGGAAAAGCAAATAAAGAAACTCATTAAATTACTGGGAAAACAAGATCTGACCAGTCAGATGATAATTTTTACTGATGTTGAAACCAGCATGTGTGTTTTGAATTAGTCAAACCCCTTACAATTAAAACATAGTGTGTAGGTGAAAAAATACACTTTCCCTAAAGTGAGTGAGTATTCCTGGTTTCTGTGGTGTTTAGATAGTCTCCTTACTTCACACCACAATAAAGAAATATCCAAAGTTGATATAATTTGGAGATTAACTTAACTCCTCTATTCTGGTATTGACTAGTGGGTAATTAACTTTTTTATTCTGGTATTGATTAACTGGTAATAGTGACTTATATCCCACTCTGTGGGACTCTTTATCTAAAAAGTTCTGTGAATGAGCAGGGGGAAAAATATCCACAGGGAAAGTGGACGTCATTAATTATCTTTTTTCCCCAAAGTGGAGAGCTTAAATTCCAAAGAAAAGGAGGAAGGATTTTTACTGAATATTCTAAGTTAGAAGCAGAAGATCAATTAAAAGCATTTTACTTTTCTATTCTGATTAAAATCTCAAAAACAAAATCCCCCATTAAAAATAACATTGCCCCCCTTTTTTTGTCCTCACTAATAAGTCTAAATGTGTAATTCATCAGAGAAAATAGCTAGACAGAATATTTACCTAAGTCCTAATACTGTGTGGGTGTAACAGGCTGGCTGAAAACAGGCTTCCAGCAGACTCAGGGGCTCACCCTGTCCTAGATTACATGCAGGTCTAACTGGCAGTTCTGGGAAAATATGAGGGATCAAGCACAAGCACAGTAAAATGCAGGGAGACAACTGAGCTAAAAGGATAAAATGAAATGAGTATGAAGCTCATTGCTTGTCTCCATGTGGATTACAGGGGCCAATGCTGCTAATAGCAGCCATTGATATATATTTTTTAAACCCGCAAGTGCCAGGTTAAAGGTCAGAATTTTAATATGAAAAACTTCTCTTGGGGGGGATGGACTAAATTAAAAGATTTAAGACATTCGGATATCTGATTTTAATTTTACTATTTCTTTGGATGGGAGAGAAGTCCATTTGAGTATCTCTTGGTCTACAAGTCATCAGGTATTTCTAGGAATTAGAGAAGTTATATAACTTTAAGTTATCAATTTTCATTTAGTATTATAACAACAGTTAAATTAATTTGCTTTTTCTTCCTTCAAACCTTCAGTGACTTGACAAAATATAGATCTAGAATTGATGGAAAGAAATCTGAGTGGTGGTGGTTGTTTTTAACCCTTTGAGAATACTCTTTGAGGTATTCTCCAATAGCTATAACAATATTTCTCCCATTGAGAAGTGGGGTCTATGCCCCTTCCCTTAAAATTAGGTAGGTTTTTGGAACTAGCTGACCAGGACAGTAAAAAGGAGGTAACACTACATGACTTCTGAAGCTAGATGATTCAGCTTCTTACTTACTATTTGGGACACTTGTGCTGGTCCTCTGGGCTGCTATAGAAACAGTCTGTTTTAAGCCCACCATGCTGTGGGGAAGTCCAAACTAGCCCACAAGGAGAGGCCACATGGAGAGCACCTGAGACTACATAGAGATGCCCAGCCAGACCCCACCTGTACTTGTATTTCCCGGCCTGACTGTACTAGCTCTGCCATCTATATACATGAGACTCCAAGCCAGACCTACTCAGCTGAACTCCTCCCAAATTCTTGACCCACAGAAATGTTGAAAAATTACAGATTGCTGTTTTAAACCATGAAGTTGTGGGGTGACTTTTTATGAAGCAGTAGATAACTGGAATGCCGTCTCTAAAAGTAAAACTGTCCTAAACTAGAACTGATATTTTTGAAGTTATAATGTTGCATAAATAATGGAGGTGTGGATGGCTAGATAGTGCATTCAAGTAAATTATTTGATAGGTGAGCAGTTATACCTAAAAGGAGGTTGTCCTATGCCGCTTTCTTTTTCTTCCACACTGTCCCGCCTTAATCTGTGACTTCCCATATCTCCCATTCATGGTTCTCAGTTTCTGGATGGACATTAAAATCAGAAAGAGCAGAAAAGAAAAATCAGTGACCAGGCCCAGATTTAATTGTTGGAGATGGGACTTAGGGGTAGGAATAGTTTTATAATTCACCAGGTGATTCCTGTTTGTAGTCAGGGGTGAGAACCAGTATTTGATTCTGACAGTGCTCAGATCTGTTTTCCCAGCTCAGTTCTTCCTTGGTGCTGCAGATTCAGAGGTTCAGCTGCTCTCTAGGTATCTGGATTTGTGGGTTCTTCAAGGATAGTGCTCCATCTCTGCCATGGCTCCTCCTCTCTCAGATGACACCACTGTCCCCATAACTGTTCAAGTCAGAAACCTGGATCATCCATATTCCTTTGTCTTCCTTGTTCTTTGCATCTAGTTAAATACAAATCAGTCATTTCCTCCCAATTAATTTGTAAGTGAGTCATTCTCTAAACTGCCCCGTCTTGGTCTATTTTCTGTTCCTTGGACACTGCATTAGAATCCTTCCATCCACTTGACCTCCTTCTGCTCATCTACATAGAAACCACAGTGACCTTCTCAACTATGCAAATATCACTCTCCTCTTCTAAAACCATTCTATGGCTTGCCCTTAGAATAAGGCTCAAAATCAGAAGATGGCTTGCAGGGCCCTGCACATCTTTGCCCCATGCCTTTCAATCCAGCTTCATCTGAAATCCCCTTCCTTTTAACCTTTAGTGCTCCCACAATCCTAGAACATCATTGCTTTGAATGTGCTCCTAGTCAGTCTGTTCTGTCCATTGATAGATGTTGCGTGCTTTTCTTGCAACACTCCCATCTCTTTCCCTCTGCCTTCTCTCGGTCTTAGTCACCTTTCATTCATAGTTCAGGTGGAGCTTTCCCTGACTCTGGATTAGGATAGGTTCTCCTGTTACTGGCACCTAAAGCATCTTTATTTTCCCCTTCTGTAACATTCGTCAACCATCTGCCTTCCTGCACTATAAACTCCAAAGCTGGTCAAGGAGTGTATCTGTCACCACCTACAATCCGGCTTTTAGCATAGTTTGTACTTTGTAACTGACTGAATGAATAAACAAATGAACATGGATTAAGGGGTAAATATCAGCTCCAAAGGAAGTTCTTATAGTAATACTCTGGCCTCTGTACTTGGCTCTGGCCCATCCAAATTCAAATCAATTTGGATAAGATCTAGAAGATCTCAACTAAATTTAAAAATGATGTAAGGTCAGAAGGAGTGGCTAATGCACTCCCTGATTTTGGTGGCAAAGCAGAGTTCTAAAGGCTAACAGCTGGCTTGAGGGATGGGTCAGAATTTACAGATTGAAATTTAACGAAGTTGAGTGCAAAGCCCTACACTTACATCCTAGTTGGTGCACAAGTACCGCACAGGGACACTTGTCACAGAAACAATCTAGGGTGTATTAGCAGCAGAGTAGGCTCCATCTCAGTCAGTAATTGGTGTGGCTCCTAAAGGTGCTGGTGCCGTCTTAGATTCCTTTAAGGGATAAATGAAGTCCAGCCAGGACAGGTGCAGATCCCACAGTCCTCTGCTCTGATCCAACCGCTTCTGGAACAATGTGCTTCATTTATAGAACCACATTTCAGTCAGATACACTTCGAGGAGCTTGACCAGGGTGCTAAAAGCTTGGAAAGCACAGCTCATTAAAAAAAGAAAAACTGCTGAAGAACTTCTAATACTCCATAAAAAATGGAATTCTGGGGCATACTTTGGTTCCTTGAAAAAAGAGAAGGGCTGGTCTTTAGGAAAAGGATTATATTTACACTCTGGAAGACTAGGACCAAGGACAGGCAATATCTAACATCCTCTCTATGACCACATCCTTTTTATCATGACCTTTCTCAGCCTCTCACTCTCTTTGACATCTGCTCTGTGTCCTCGACAGGCTCCTTCATCCCTCAGCCTCACCCTACTCCCAGTCCATCACCCCCTTCATAGACCACAGATGCCTCAATCGTCTACATTTATGATTCTCATCCCCCATAACCCTGAGATCTAGGATGTACTACTGTGTTCCTTAGAGTTTATAACCCTGAATCATTCCTTTTCTCTGTTCCTGGCTTACTGAGCAGTCTAGGGAAAATCATGACAAATCTGCACTATCCAACATTCGTGGACGCTCATTCCTGCTCCACTTTCTTCCATGTATAGAGGCCACTCCCATCACCTTCCCATAAGGCAGTTCTGAGCCTGTCCCCGCTTTTTAAGCCCTGAAGCAAGCTCTAAAACTCTCACTCAGGAAATAGTTTCCTTACATTTTCCTCTTCACAATCTCAAATTTTCATTATGTCTTCACTTTCTCAGAATTCAAGAATGAGAGAGAAGAATCTCCCCTCCTTCCCAGAGCTTGTTTTTCCACATGGATTTTGATACCATTTTCTTTCATTTCCTCTGGGACTTTGTTTCATAATTCATCTTCTATATTTTCCTCTGCTCAAATCCTTTCTCATTGCCGGCTCCTACCCTGGGTCAGATAAGCACACTCAACCATTTTGGGAAGATTAGTTGTTGCAGTGATAGTTTTAAGATGGATTGGAGAGAGGAGAAACCAAGCCAGAGAATCCAATCAGAAAGCTTTTTTCAGAGTCCAGGTGAAAAGCAAAAGGAATTTGTTGGGGGTAGTGAAAGGGAGCAGAGAGAACATGTGAGATCAGATGATTTCATTGTCAGAATGACCCTTGAGCTAGTTGTTACTTATGACTTTGCCTTATTTTCCCATTGTTTTGTCAGTTCCTGGAGGCAACGATTGTGTCAGATTCATGTCACTTTACCTCACAAAATCTGGCTTGAATGAATAGTTAAAATTCCCTTGAAATATGTGTGTGTGTGATAGGTGAACAGGAAGGTGTATATTTCTTAAAAGAGGTTAGTTGGTGAGCAAAGGAAAGACACCCCCATTTTAAGAAGAAGAAAGGAATAGACCTTCGCTCCTCAAATTGTGGTCCATTGTACTATAGTTCCCTTTGCTGTAGCAAATCGTCACAAATTTAGTAGTTTTAACTAAATAACATGAATTGATAATCTTACATTAATGGAAATTGGAAGTCCAGATGGTCCTCATTGGGCTAGAATCAAGATGTCGGCAAGGGCTTTGTTCCTCTCTAGAGGTTGTAGGTTCAGAATTTGTTTCTTTCTTTTTCCAGCTTCTGGAAGCGGCCTGCATTCCTTGGTCCTGGTCCCCTTTCATCTTCGGACTTAACAGTGGCTGGTCAGGTCTTTCTCACATTGCATAGTCTGACATTGACTTATTTCCTCCTTCTACTTAGAAGGACCCTGTGGTTATAGTGGGCCCACTGAGATGATCCAGGATAATCTCCCCATTTCAAAGTCAGCTAACAACCTTAGTTCTTTGTAATCCTAATTTGTATGTAACCTTACATATTCATAGGTTCCAGGGGACTGGGGCATGTATGTCTTTGGGGGCCATTATTATGCCAACCACATCTGTGGACAAGCAGCATGTACATCACCTGGGAGTTTATTAGAAATGCAGAATTTTGGGCTCCACCCCAAGCATCTGAATCAGATTCTGCATTCTGATTGGATTCCTAGATGATTTGGATGCACTTTAAAGTTTGAAAAGGCACAACTAGACTGTCTCTAAGATCTTCTGTACTTTAAACTTCCCATGAGTCTCTGAAAACTGCATTTTTTTCACCTTCAAATCTTCATTATTCCTTCTAATCCTGGTTTCCTGCCAAAAAAAGTTAATTTTGATTTGTACCCCTGGTGTTAATTCCCAAAAAGTCAGCCAAGTAGAACATGACAACACCTCATACATATTTTCTTTTTTTTTTTTTGCTGGCAGAAAGTAGATGTTAGAAAAGGCAATTAAATTATAGAATTATCCATAGTACAGAGGTACTGGCCTACAAAGAGTATTTTCTTTCTCAAGAAGATTCATAAGAGAACTGCCTTCATTAGTGTGTGGATAATATTAGTGGTCCAGCAAGTGAAGCAAAACACACACAGATGAGCTGTGTTTAATGCATCTCTGAACGGCTCAGCATTTGAGAAATGTGACCAAAGCTGATTATAAAATTCCTTTCAAAGTTGCAAGAATGGCAAACCCATAAATAACTCTGGTTCTCACTGATGTGCAAAGCAGGTTATTGGCTGTTGGATGCTGTCCTTAGGGTAGGGGGTAAGATGGACCTACAACACCACAGGCTCCTCAAGGCCCAGGACCAGCCATGTACATAGCCATACATGGTGTACAGCCCTAAACCATCCTCCTGGTACCTAGGAGGCACTCCATTCATTGTGGGCTGGAATACTTTTTAATACTGTAATACTTCACACTGAATTTCAGAAACGCACTGGGGAAAAAATGGATTAATAAAACTGGAATATTTCAATGGCCATCTTACTAGGCTCTCTACTTCCTTTAGGTCATTCAGTTGTGCATTCATATATTCAACAAACATTTATGAATCATCTACTGAATGCCACCCATTGTTCTAGGCCTGGCAGATATATAAATATGGCCTCTCTTCCTCAGGAGCTCATGTCAGTGAGACATTGAGCTCAGTGGGACAAATAGTCACGTAAGTAATTATGGCAACACCAGTTGCTAGAAGAGGTATGTGAACAAGGCTCATGGGCCTTCTCCATTCTGTCCTTCACATTCTAACTGGGTTTATCTGTAAAGTCGTCCATTTCTCCCCTTTGCCAATTGAATTAATTATTTGGCTTTATTATTTTTATTGCCAGCCCTGGCTGCTCATGTTGTGTCTAGCCTTTGCTGCTTATTGTAGAAAATGAAACCCTCTCAAACTAGTGCAAGTAAAAGAGGTTATATAGGTCTGGTAGGGTTTCATGGGACTTCAAGACAAGCTAAAGAAGCAGGCAAGGCAGGAAGTGAGGCAGCTCCAGAATAGCCCCTCTTCATCCCCATGCTCTTCTCTCCCTTTGTGTGAAAACATCCAGACTCCCAAGGCAGAGACTCTGATTAGCCCACTTGGCTTTTCTGTCAGGCCACTTCCTGACTCTGGTAATCTTTGTCATTGCATTCTGATCGCTTCCTTCATATCACTCACTTAGTGTCAGTTGCAGTTACATACATTTTAAATTTACATACTAACCTCTCTTTTCCTCTGTAGGTTTGTAGTAACAGTATCTGTTTCGTTAGTGCTATATCCAGCCACTAGTACAGTACCTGATCATAGAAAGTATTTAGTGAACAAATAAAGAATGAGCAGACTGGAAGAGAGGAAACACATGTTATAGTGATGGGCTTCCTTATGGTACATCAGCTTGCAGGCGAAGGAGGGATTGAGGAGAACCTTGGGTCCACTGACTACTCAGTGAGGCTGTGCAGGAAGGTTCTTAAGGAAAGAGGTATAAAAATAAATTTTGGCTAGCACCCTAGACACATATTCTGTCCATTTCAAAGACATGCTGATTTTTACACCTAGAGGGACCCTTCTCCTTCGTGGCCCAGAGTAAATGTGCTAACCCTTTTCAAAATTTATTGAGCAGTTAATATATGCCAAATTCTATATCAAACATTTCACATGCGTCATCTCTTTTCATTTTTACTGAGACTCTAACAGGTCATATCCTCATTTTACAGCTACAAAACCAAGTTTTAACCATTTAAACAGGTCATCCAGAGTCCTAGAGCTAGGATGGAGCAGGACCAAGATTAGAATATAGGTCTTTTTAAATTCAAAGCTCCTGAGACATTTAGCTGTCTCCTCTGTTAAAGTAATCTCCCTTCTCCGGGCAAACTTTACTGGTTCTTCTCCGTAGTACCACAGCACCTTGTTCGTAAAGACAACACAGGGTCACTATACACCTGCAAGTGCAAACGGTTCTTGCTCCTCTGCTACACTGTCCCTTTCAGGGCAGGAACTGTATCTGGTTCCCCTCTGTGTCCTCTGCCTGTCACTTAGTGGGAGCCCAAGCATATCTGTCTTCTGGGCTGACTTGTAGAATGATAGGCACTTACTATGCTCTTATGTATTTTTAAAATTTCACAAAATACTGGGAGTACCTTAAAGAAAATAAAAAGATCAGATGTCATAAATATTCTTCCCATCTCAGTTATTTAGAGGACATACACATATTCTCCTACCTGTATAGTGTTTAAGTCACATCACAGTCACCTATGAAGACCCCCCTATTATTATGGACGGTAAATGCGAAGTGATAGGATGGCCCAAACCCGCTTGCAGAATATGCCTTTGACTCAAAACAGCAGCCGGATACGGCTATAAATTGGCATTGTCTCACTCAACAAATAGTTGTTAAATACCTGCTGTATGCCCATGATTAGTCAGACAGGATGGGCGTGTTGACAATGCAGAGGTGTCTGAGAGGAGAACTCTTGCCCACATGTCGCTTACCATCTAGTGAACACAGCATGCATCCACTTAGGACGTAGGTGCTAAGTGTAAAGAGACATCTGCTGATAAAGGCTGTGGGAATTGAAAGGTGCAGGGTGACTGTGACAGGGCTAGTGGAGAAAGACCCCACGGAACACATGGCACTTTAGCTAGACTCTAATATTCTGATGAGCAGACACTTCTTCTGTCAAGGACAAAGCTCACAGAGGTGAGGGTGGGGAGCCAGCACTGGGCAGAGCGAGAGGGGCGTTTGGAAGTACAGGCTGGAGCGGCTGATGGCCTTGAATGCTCAGTTGTAGAGATTTAGCTTTCTTCTAAAGGGAGTAAAATGGCCACGATTATACTTTAGGAAGTGCAGTCTGGCGGGAGCCTGGGAATGAATTTGCAGGGGAAATGCCAGAAGCAGAGAGAGCAGTTATTTTATGTTTATTTGATAATACTGGGTCTCTACTGATCACATAGCTATGTAGGTGGATTGAAAACTTTGCTCAGAGAACCATTTTTGAAACTCAGACATAGTCTAAGTGACTCATCAATAAGCCAAGAAGAATTTCTAAGGAGTCATCACAGACAGGTTCAAAAAATGTGCAGTGTGAACGAGGAAATCTGCTAACAGCTCTTAAAGCAGACAACGCAAGTCCAGGGGAGGGAGGTTAATGTGGGAAACTGAAACCGAACAACGTCTGTGAAAGCCACTCTGCCTGGCTGCTCAGCGCAGGCGAAATGCCAGCAGGGCGGTCCTGAGGCTGCACGGGGCGAAGCCTGCCGAGCCAGATAGAAAGCCCCAGAGAGAGGGAGGCAGGAGAGATTAAACCACTGAAGGTAAAATCAAAACAACTTCTGAGGTGCAAAAGGCGGATTTCTCAATTGCAAATTGAATTTGCCAAACCAGATTTAAATTAGTGGAACCCAGACAAGGGGACGATTTGAGAAGGGTAAAGCAGTTGCTAAATGAACCTCTACCAGCGGTCCCTACGGTCACCCAGCAGCCTGCACTGCCACCTGGGCCACCCCTCCCGGACCACTCTGTTTATGGCGTGAGAACCCTTGAGGGATGCAGTCAAGTGCAGCTTCAAACAGTGGGCTTCGAAGTGAAGCTGCAGCAGCAGGCACACCAGCTTGGGCTGTGGCAGTGGAGTAAAGGCTGTAAGTCTGTAGCAGTGCCAAAAACAGCCTCTGCAAAACAGTCACTGCAGGCGTGAATTTTATGAGTTCCCCGTATGCAAACCACCATTAGTCATGCATTGATTGATCCATTCCTCCAGGAGCTTCATTTCCAAATGCAAAGGCAGCCTTTCAATACAAGCTCACTATAACACTGCCTTTGTCATCCACTCCTTATTTTTAAAGCTACTTCATAATGAGGTCTTTTTTGGATTTAAATGCATAGACCCCCTTATAACTCTGCTGCATCATGAATAGGGACACTGTGAGGTCCCTGTATTTTAATGTGCATGTATGAGCACACAGGATTTCTCCATCTTTCTCAAAGACATTTTCATTGGAAAGTAGATGTAGTGAATTTATAAATAAGAAAGTGGAAAAACAATACGCCTCCCTTCACATTAGCCAAGTCCTGGGATTAAAGCAAACACAGAGCTTGGCCCAGAAATACAGCCAGAATTTAACATTACTATGGAATACCTAAGAATAGGCAGAAATTCTTTATTCCTTTTTTTTCTCATTTCTTTAAAACTTGACATTCCTATCTGAAGTATCTTCCTCTGAGCATTGTATGCAATATTCATAGTTAGATTTGATATCAGAACTCAGTTATTGACAATTTTCTTAGAATATGTTCAGAACTAGAATATATAAAATGATAAGGATAGGTGTTTTCTGTATCTGACTGCGGTTGGATTATTTTTCCTTTTAAAGAGGAAATAGGCAAATGTTATATAAACGTCTAAAAAGGAACTGTCTCTGTACACTGTGGTTTATATATTATGTTTTACCTTAACAAAATAAGCTATGTTTTGGAGAAGAGGGACTGGAAGCAGGGAGAACAGTTATTTTGTGTTTGTTTCATTATTCTGGGTCTTTACTAATCACACAACTGTGCAAGCGGATTGAAAACTTTGGTCTAATGTAATTATAATGCAGTTAATGTAATTAATAACTAATCATTGCATTATCTAGAAGGGTATGGCTGATAAAATAACAATGGTAATTATTAAGTTTTTGTTAATGTTTATTTATTTTTGAGAGAGAGAAAGAGAGAGAGAACAAGAGCAGGGGGAAGAGAGAGAGAGGGAGGGAGACGACACAGAATCTGAAGCAGGCTCCAGGCTCTGAGCTGTCAGCGCAGAGCCTGATGCAGAGCTCAAACCCACAAACTGTGAGATCATGATATGAGCTCATGTCAGATGCTTAACCAACTGAGCTACCCAAGCACCCCATATATTTTATTTACTTATTTTTATTTTTATTTTTTTAAGTTTATTTATTTATTGTCAGAGAGAGAGAGGGGCAGACAGAGGGAGAGAGAGAATCTCAAGCATGCTCTGAGCTGTCAGCACAGAACCTGACTGGGGTGGAGGGGCCTTGATCCCACAAACCGTGATATCATGACCTGAGCTGAAATCAAGACTTGGCACTTAGCCACTGAGCCACCCAGGCACTCCAAGGCTTTTATATAACACTAAGCAACCATAGTAGCTTGAAATGTTAGAATTTTATTTAAAAGAATTACATTAGAAGGATAAAATGTAATGTTTACACATAACTCCAATGCAGTGGTAACTATTAAGATGATTGTATCTGTCATTGGACACACACTATTAGTGATTTTCCTGGCTAGATGCAGATGTTTTTGTTCTTGTTTTTCTTTCAGCTTCTCTTTTTAAAAAAAGGGAAATGGGGACATACTGATCAAAGAGTACAAACTTCCAGTTATGAGAATAATAAGTTCTGGGGATCTAATGTACAATATGGTGATTATAGCTAATAATGCTATATACTGCACTTGAAGGTTGTTGAGAGTAGATCTTAAATGTCCTCACCACAAGAAACAAATGGTAATTATGTAATGGAAAGGAGATATTAGCTAATGGTATGGTGATTATCATTTCTCAGTATATAAGTGTATCAAATCAATATCTTGTACACCTTAACTTACACAGTAATAGAGATAGAGAGGGAAAGCTATCTTTCTAACATGATGAATGAATAAGAAAGGACAGCTTAACAAAAGAAAGGATGAGGGCACCTGGGTGGCTCAGTTGATTAAGCATCCGACTTCAGCTCAGGTCATGATCTCACGTTTTGTGGGTTCGAGTCGAGCCCCGCGTCGGGCTCTGTGCTGACAACTTAGAGGCTGGAGCCTGCTTCGGTTTCTGTGTTTCCTCTCTCTCTACCTATCCCCCACTCATGCTATGTTTCTCTCTGTCTCAGTAATAAACATAAAAAAATTAAAAAAGAAAAAAAGAAAGGATAGTTGAGAGATACTCACAAGACCTAAGTCCTTTGCATGGCCTTGTAGGCCTTGCATCATTTGGTCTCTGCCCATGACTGGTCTCTGCTTATATTCTAAAAGCCTCAGCTTCTGCCTCCCTCCATATTCACCTCCATCTACTCCCTCCTCCTCTGTGCCTCACTCTGTACTCATACTGTTCCCTCTACCTAAAATGCCTTTCCTCTTACCTCCTAACTCATCTCTCTCACTTATCCTTCAGATGTTAGCATACCTTTATAAGGTCAAGTCTCCCTGTCATATGATTGAATAGCATTAATCACAATGTACACATATGTATTTATTTATGTGATCATTTGATCAACACGTACATCCCCCTCTAGTCTGTAAATTCCAGGAAGTTTGGTGCCTTTGTCATACAATAGGCATTCAAAAAAATATTCACTGAATGGATTTCTAAAGATGGGAAAGAGAAAAGGTGAGAAAGAACATATAGCTGAAGAAGTAAATATTTTTAATATAGAGTCTAGAAAACTAAGAACTATAATAGGTGAGAATAGAAAAAAGAAGTAAAGGAATCTTGAGACACATGCATACAAATACATATATTGTATTAGAGTCCTTGGTTAAACCCACATGTTTAGCATTTATGAATGTCAAGATTCAAAACCAGCTTTCTGATCAATAGTGACAAACCTCTATAAGTTATGTAGATCTAGCTTGTGCTCTTTTCTCATTATAATCTAAATACTCTCATGTACAGATTTATATGAGATAGGATGCCTATTTTCTGACATAATTAGGAACTGGGCTATATTTAACTAAATGTTCTGGTTAGGAGAGTCACGTTACACATATTGTACCTATATAATCTGTAGTCCATGAATCTGCATGTAACTCTAAAACTCACTTAGCCATAATTTAACCATTGATGAAAACACATAAAGATTGTACTGTGCTTTTATGATCATGATACTTACCTTTGCACCACACAGACTCTAGAATCTATCAGTAGCAACTACAATAATCCCCTTGATAGAAAGCTGGGTGAGCTAGGTTTTGCTCAGGTAAGTATAGCATCCTATAGTAATTCCAGGTTCTGTGAGACAGAGATCAATTAATTCTTTTAGTAAAAATATATGCTAAATTTAATTAAGAAATACATATAGATAGGTCATTAAAAATTTATTGTCAACTTAACCTATTAAAATCCTTAGCTTTCATATGTGTATTTATTTTTACAGTGTTTGAAATGTTTGATTTTCAGGAATGTGTTTGACAACATTCTGTATTACGGCTAAGATTGCCATTTCAAAAGTACAGTGCCCCACACTTTTATATCTTTGTAAGCATTAGTGGAGTTTTACAACACACTTGTGTGAGCTTTGAAATGACTGCTTCCACTGTACAGATAAGAGAAGTGTGGGGCTATTTCTGTAAGTTTTCCAAAGATGTCCCCGGAGTCAGTGGAGAGGAGAGCTTGAGACAGAAAATGATCTGTGTCTTCACTGAAAACACCTCTTGTATGCATTTGTAGTCTTGGGGCTGGGTTGGGGATGGTAGGGTAGATTGCAAAACCAAAATTGGCTTTTCACACTTACCTACTACAGTCCTAACAAGGAGCTCTTTGTGGACATGTGTACATAAATAAAAAAGGTATCGAGGTGATTAGCAGGATGAACTTTTGCTGGTCTGAAATGCTGGAGTCTGCTTAATGGCAAGAAGATAAATTAGTTGACTTTTCAAGGCCTTCTAACAGTTATAATCTATCCAGTGAGATTCTTGGATGGGCACTATTTCATGTGTTTACCCTTCTTTTTCTTTTCTTTTTCCTCATAGATTTATGCAGTTCGATCTGTTGTACCCAACAAAAGCAATAATGAAATCGTGCTGGTGCTACAACAGTTTGACTTTAATGTAGATAAAGCAGTGCAAGCCTTCGTGGATGGTAAGTATACATGACCCCTGAACCTGTTAGAACTAAATATTCTATATGTTCCCTGTTTTTCCTCAAATGCATTGAATGTCAGTAAGCTACCAACAATTTAATTCTCATAAAAATATGCTAGTTTAAAAAAAATTGCTAGGATTTAAAAACACATCCGTATGGGGGCTCCTGGGTGGGTCAGTTGGTTGAGTGTCCGACTTCAGCTCAGGTCATGATCTCATGGTTCGTGGGTTTGAGCCCTGCGTGTCAGACTCTGTGCTGACAGCTCAGAGCCTGGAGCCTGCTTTAGATTCTGTGTCTCTTTCTCTGCCTCTCTCCTGCTCATGCTCTGTCTCTGTTTCTCAAAAATAAATAAACATTTAAAAAGTGAAAAAAAAAAAAACCCACATCCATATACTTAATAAGAGCAGAATTTAGGATTCCTTTCTCCCTCATTAAAAAAAAAAAAAAAAAATTGTACCTAGTGTCTAAAAGATACCTGTTATAATGATGCTAATTCCATTGTCCACCAAATCTTTCCAATTTGTTATTAAACATGCCCTTTACTTGATGGTGTCCTTGTGAATGGAGGGTAATGCACTTCCTTCCTGATCTGGAATGCCTCCTCAACTCTTCAGCATAGTTGTACTTGACCACAGTTCTTGAACTTGATGCTCACATAGTCTGAGAGGGCTGGTTTTTTCTCTTTCTTAGTGTTTAGTTAATTTTTAGAGTGTGCTCGAGCCCATGTGCCTTGGAGGGGCAGAAAATGGGGCGGTAGGGAGCCCCATGTAGGGCTCACACTCATGAACCATGTGAGATCCTGGCCCCTGAGCTGAAATCAGATGCTTAACCAGCTGAGCTACCAGGTGCCCCAGGGCTGTTGATTTTGAGATTGCATAATTAATCAGAATATCAATTCTTCTCATCTACCTCTAGACCCTTTTTGCTGTCTAAAAAAAGAATTCTTTACACAAGGAATAGCCAGTGATGTTACAGAATCTAGTCTCAGTAATATGTTTATCTTATAAATTTATAACCTATGACCTTATATTTCCTATAAATTATGGAAAAATTCTTCCCTCCTCTTTGAACAAGTTCCATTTTTGGACAGAGATCTCATACTGGTCCTCAGTTACCATATGTGTTCTATCCTGGTATTAGTTTCTATGTTGTAAATACGGACTAGATAAATGTAATCTGATAAATAGGGTCAGGGAAGACCTGTCAGCACACTTCTCAATTATATCCTATTTACACTTTATTTGTTAAAGATGGTTTGATTTACTTATTTTCCTAGGATTAGAATAATTTTCCTTAAGTTCCACAAGTATAATTGCATTTAGGCAAGGTCTTGAAACTAGGCCACACACTCAGTCTAAACTCTCTCAACTATAATCTCAAAATTTAGGGTCCTGATTTTAAAAAATGATTATCATTCAAAATAGACCTGCAAGCAGACCCATAGTAAGTAGTGAGTAACTTTTCTGTGTCTTTCTGCCTCACGGACTGGCTGATACAGAGTTTTTAGTCATAAGAAAAAAAATAGAAAATCTGATATTAATCTGATTTGCAGCATTTGGTGCAATTTGTCTCGAGGAAAAAAAATTGGAAATCTGCACATCCTGGCACAGATAAACTCTCAAGGCTCACTTGCCAACATCATTCACATGGAAAAAAGCTTTAGGAAAGCAAAAGGGCTATTATCCCATTCTCCCCTACCCTCACTTGGATTGAAGCCCCCACATTCCCCATCATGAAAGTTTTCATTACAAAGTGACCCTGATGAAATGCACAGATTCTCAGTAGCTGATAGACTGTCATCAAATCCATTTGTATTTAAATAGAGCACCTTGCTTGTCCTTGAAATTGTCACCTTGTCAGTGTTGAGATCTCATTGGAAAAACCCATTGATTGCTGAGAAACCTCATATCACTTTGGTTGGGGACCAGTTGGAAAACTTGTTTGAAAACCACTGAGGTTCAAAATTTTTGTTAGGAATCACTGACAAGGCATATTAAAAGCACTAGTTCTGGGGCGCCTGGGTGGCTCAGTTGGTTGAGTGTCCGACTTCGGCTCAGGTCATGATCTCACAGCTCGTGGGTTCGAGCCCCGCGTCGGGCTCTGTGCTGACAGCTCGGAGCCTGCTTCTGATTCTGTGTCTCCTTCTCTCTCTGACCCTCCCCGGCTCACGTTGTCTCTCTCTCTCTCTCAGAAATAAATAAAACATTAAAAATTTTAAAAAATAAAATAAATAAAAGCACTAGTTCTGAGTGGCTTCAAAAGCTCCGAGCAGTTTTGGTATAATTAAAACTTAATAATAACAATTTCAAAATTCTCTGTGAACATGAGTATTTCTTCTTCAGAATTGCTCTCTAAAAGCTTATTGTCCAAATTGCAAATAGATTTATGCCGAAATGTGAAAATTAGAGGAATAATTGTAAAGCCATAAGCACCAGAAATCACTTCCTTTCTCTGATTAAAAAGAACATTATTTAGCACTGCTCTTTCATTTTATTTTATTTAGAAAACTGAAGTTTAGCTGTAAGAACTACTCTAATGATTATTAGCCACTGGATTGACTAAGCAAGAAGTCTGATAAAAGTGACTTCCTAAAGTTCTTCAAAAGGAAAATACTGTGAAACATTAATTCTCTGGGCAGATGAGAGAAAGACGAGCTCAGTTAATAAAAAAAAGTCTGAATTATAGCTTACTTTTAAGTGCAGTCTTATTATTTTGAGTACATGTAACTCAGAAAGCCTAAGAGGGGCATTGAATTGGAGACTTTGAATAGATAGGAATAATTAGCCTGTCTAAACATTTGTCAAAGCAGTATGGCCTTCTGCTTATCTACAGTGACAGTGGACTCAATAATTGGGACCCTACTAATTTGAAATTTGTTATAAAAACCGGCCTGAAGTTTATCTCTGTTTAGCCAACACACTCATTGTACAGAACTATTAGTATAATGAAATTGTATGAGAAGGCTTAAAATTGTTAAAAGAATACACTTAAGAGCTACTCTTTCAGAAGTACCTATTTATAGGAAAACAAACGATGTGCTCATTACCAATAACATATTGTTGAAATTACCCCCAGCCCAGTTGGAATGAGGGAAGAACTTTGTTAGACCATGTGGAAAACAGTTATCATAGCTGACTAGCAGTATACATGTCTTTTAAAAGATTTTACATCTTAATCAGGTTAGGCTTTTCCTCTGAGTCTGTGCAAGGCCACATATGTATGTGAATAGCGTTGAGAAAACCTGAGATCAACATGTCAGTTGATGAATTTCTTTTGTTTCAAAGTGAAAGCCTTGCAGAGAGCCCATCCTATTCCTACCTATGCACAGTGATGAGGGCAAAACCAACCTCAGATAATCTGCCCTCCTTATCACGCTGCTCAAGTTCAAGGTGTGCACATAGTGAGTGGGGGCAGAAAAAGAGCAAGAGTGGCCAAGCAAAAAGCTTTGATGCACTTGGTTAATAAGATTCAAAATCCCATGTTTGGTCTAGAAGATTATAGGTATTTTGATTCATATATCAAACAGAACAATTCTAATTCCACCTATGGCAATGAAGCTAACAGAACATTCTCAAGAAATATTTCATTTTCTCTAAGACAACATAATGATAAAAAAGGTAAGCTTCATGTAGAGGGGCTTAATACTTTGATAAAACCAAGATCATGCAGTGAATTAAATGAAAGTCTGGAAATAAAAAATGAAACTGGCATTTTTATTAAGGTAGGATGTATCAAAACAAATGAAAAAAAAATTGCTACCAGGATGGAAAGACAGAGATGAATTTTGTTTGGTGTTTTATTATGTGAATACGTGTTGAAGGTTCTTTGTCTTTGTCTAGGCAGTGCAGTTCAAGTTCTCAAAGAATGGAATATGACAGGAAAAAAGAAGGTAAGATTAATACTGATTGTAAATTAATCACATCTCCAATCAAAACCTCCATGGTTGTTACCATTTAAACAAGGTTACCAGTTTTATGCTTCTTTCAAATATGTTGGTATTTAGACTGAGAAAGCGTGCACATTCAAGACTCTCTTCAATTACCAGCCACCCTCACTACTAATGCCCTTGTTTTCTGTTGGAGTGTTTTTAACCACCAGGTGTGCTTTAGAAGTCCCAGAGTTTTTCTTTTTAAGTATTAAGAGGAGCCCAGCCAGAGAATTCAAAGGATTCAAGAAGTTAACTTGCCTGAACATATTCTGTAGCACAAAGGAAAAAATTAGGGAGTGTTTTAAAGATACTTGAAAAGCTCTAAATATATTTTCACATGTTTTTCCAATGGAAAGAATCTGTCCAAGGCTGTCCTGAAATTTTTTTTTTTCTGAGTTCTAAACTAGATCCTTAACAAAAGAACAAGAAAAGAAAATACCTTAAAGCCATAATAAGTAAGGGACCAATTTTTTTCCTTCTCAATAACCTTGGCAAACTGCTCTTTGAGAACAAAGGGAAGGAGATTTTACTCTGCCCTCTTCAAATTATTTTCCTTTCTTGGTTAGTCGCAGAGGGTTTGACTTCTGGGCACATGGCGCTCTGTGTCCAGCACATGCCTGCCTAGTCTTGTGGCCACGTATAGAGCTCACTAGCTCCTGCAAGGCACACCAGTCTTGTTCTTGGCCTGCAACCTGATGTAGGACTTTCACAAAAAGTCTGATTCTCTTTTCAAAGGAACTGCTCTACCCATACCCACAATTTCCCAGCCAGGCCTTGTATTTTGGGTATCCCACAATATAATACTCTAGTCCACCCTTCCCCACGAGGGAAGATCACAGGCCTGCAAAACAGGTTTTAAGCAGACAAAAGGCAGCATTACTTCCATAAATCCTGAGATGAATGGAATTACTGAAATTACCCCTTGTCCTCCATTCTGTTTCTAGTTTATGTAGAATAGTAAGAATTAGGAGATTTTTTTTTTTTTTTACTTAACATGTCACCCTCTTTGACAATCTCTGCTTATCTCTACTCCTCACTTCCCTGACTTCTGTGTGAGATGAAGATGGTTTGCAAGTGATTGAAAGGCAATATTTACATGTCCGTGGAAAAATCTCAAGATGTGTGGTTTGGGTAGCAAATTTCTCTGATGTGAAAAAAGGAACAGAGGAGCAGCCACAGACCCAACTCCCTGAAGCTTCATCTTAGAAGTTCAGCGGGAAGTCAGTCTCCCCAGCCCAGCATACCTGTAGCTTGCGTGGGAATATGTGCCCCAGGCCCTTTGCTTCATCAGAGGATGGCTTCTCTCAGCCAAAAGAGCACTACCCAGGGTGGGGGTTGCGCGGGTTGTGGTTTCAAAGGGAAGGAAAGGGAATGAGGAGGAGAATTAAGAGGAAACAGTTTCCTTTTATTTTTTCTTTTCAAATGTGTTGTAGAACAAAGCCAGGCTGATGTTCAGCAGGTACTAACTGCTAACTGCTGCAGCAGGTGGCACGGGGTCTGCTCTTACGGGTCAGGCGTCTGTTCTGCTTGGCTGAGGCATGTGCCATCCCGAATGTTAAAGACACTGAGTACCCCAAAGGTACAAAACCAAAGTCAAGTAAAGCGTGCAACATAATTGGGAACATCTTCTTAATTTCTAGATATTATTATGTATCGTCCATTAGGGAGGGCATCTTAGGAGAGGTACACTAAAACCTTGCCATATTGTGATAATTGGGGTCCAAAAAACATTTTAATGGTCTAAAATGCAGGGTTGTGTTATTTCAAAATAAATAAAGTGAAACCATGTAATGCTGTTTGCCTCGCAGCTGAGAAGTCATCCATTATTTGAGCTCCACAGTCCAAATCCAGGTGGATCCAGATCGGTTTGGCATGACTTTATAGCAATTGTCTGCCCCAGCTAAAATACTCGTGGGGATGGTTCTGTGTGCATGGCTGTCTTGTACTCCATAGACAGTGGCAGCCATCCCAGGAATCTCCTAATTGATTGGTGTCTATCTCATAGACCCAACCTGGACTTTGGGGACCTACCTTCTACTTTGTCATTTTGCAAGGACTTGCCTGCCTTTCTTCCTACTGATTCTCCTCAACCTACTGTCCTCCCTAGAGGATCAGAACCCTAGAGTCCCGCTTGCCTCCCTCTACCTCATCACCAATTTAAGAAATGTGAGCATTTCTCTAGTGACACAATACCTGAATTCAAGTCTTTGAAAGCAGATCACACAAGATTTTACTATATTACTATTCATATATGTAGGGCTTCAATTTGCTCCAATAATTTTCAGGTTTTAGGCCATTCCCTGCTATTTTTTCATTTTAAGGGAACTTTTATTTGCTCATTATGTTTATGAGGTAAAAGTTTACACAACTTACTGTGAGAAAGAAGATCCATTAATGTAGGCAGTTAATAAAGATGTAGGTTGATGTCTCAGGTTCACTTTGTATCTCAAGGGTCTGAGCTGAATAATATTATCTTCTCATTTGTTTCTCATTCTAGAACAATAAAAGAAAAAGAAGCAAGTCCAAGCAGCATCAAGGCAACAAAGATGCTAAAGACAAGGCAGAGAGGCCCGAAGCAGGGCCCCTGCAGGCACCACCGCCCCAGATACAAAATGGCCATATGAATGGCTGCGAGAAGGACAACTCATCCACTGATTCTGCCAGTGAAAAACCAGTCCTTATCCCTCGTGAGAAAAAGATCTCGATACTCGAGGAACCTTCAAAGGCCCTTCGTGGAGTCACAGGTCAGTAATTCCCATACAGAATTGCTTAGGAGGCCCAGAAGAGAAGGATGCAGAGGGAACCCACTGAGTTGATTGTTTGTACTATTGGTATTGTTGGAAGAGAAGGATTGTTCTGCCTCATACAGGCTTCAGACATCTTCCCGCAGGAAGAGGGTGGGGAGGATGCTTCAGAGCCAAAGAATAAAGCGCAGCCTAGCCCACTCTAAGTCAGAGGACTCTTTTTTTTCCAAAGAATGTAGTTCTAATCTGTATTAGGATCATCGGGAAAACAGAAATTCCAGTTAAAAGAAATTGTCTTTCAAGACACCTTTGCCTGGGACAAGGGAGAAATAATTGATGGCAAGAGCAAATGTTATTAAAAGGCAGATCATATTATTTTAACTCCTGGTATTTTATATTTTGTGACATAATGTAGCCTTCCAGGGTGTTAGAATCTGGAATGTTAATTATTTGTGCTCTAGCTGTATCTTAATCTACCAAAGCCTACTTTTTAATCAAGTGTATGACCTTTGGTGCATCATTTCATTTCTAGTGTCCCATTTCCTTTCTGTAAAGTAAGGAAACTATACTAGAATGTACTAGATCAGTGGCCCTCAATACTGTTTAACTGAATGTTCCATTTTTATAACAAGTCCTAAAATAAAATTCATAGATAATATAATCTATTTAGAAACAAGATTTCAATAAAGCAAAAAATACAACAAATAAGGAACTAAAGCATAGAAAACCTGATAAAATGGTCAGATATGCACACCCACTTATAATGAATCACTTTGCACTTAAAAGAGAACGGTAGCGGGGCGCCTGGGTGGCTTAGTCGGTTAAGCGTCCGACTTTCGCTTAGGTCATGATCTCGCGGTTCGTGGGTTCGAGCCCCGCGTCGGGCTCTGTGCTGACTGCCAGCTCGAGCCTGGAGCCTGTTTCAGTCTGTGACTCCCTCTCTCTCTGACCCTCCCCTGCTCACGCTGTCTCTCTCTCTCCTAGAAATAAAATAAAAACATTAAAAAAAAAAAAAAAAAGAGAGAACGGTAGTTAATGAGATAGTATAGACAATTTTTTTTTATATTTCACCTGTGATGTAAGAGCTGAATGATCATGTTTGTATATAGACATAGCACTGCTAGGAAAGCAGCTACTACAAATGCAGGCTGATGCAGGAGTGCGTATTGTTAAGACAGGCACCGTGACTGCAGATGTTGTTGGCCATGTGATTCTCCCAAATCGTGCAAAACTTTTGATCAGTTCCGAACACCGTAAAGTATAATCTTGTCTTAATTTACCCAGCATTAAATCCCAGAAATCCAAGTAAGTCCTAGAAATCTATAGGAAAATTGTATAAAAAATACTTTATGTTTATATGTAAAGCATCCAGCGGGACATGAGAAAGTTTGGAACACAGAACGATTCTTTGTTGTGCAGGATTCCTGTGATTGTGAGTCACCTATAGGTGTAGGCCCCTCCCACACACACAGATTTTTAAAATGTTCCATGAGTGTTTCAAAATGCCTTTGAAGCGGTGGTAGATCCCCCAGCGAGGACTATGACACCGGATAATTCCTGAAGTCCTTCTTCTACTTATAAAATCCTGCTTTTATTGACTCAGTGACTCTTTAAATTCCTCTTACATACAAAGCACTATGCTGTTATGCCGCAGCAAATTCAGAGCAGGGTATGGTATGGGTGAGGCCCTGAGGGAATTGCATCCTGTTCTTTACTCTCAAGAAAGCTGAGTTTACAGTTTAGGGAAGAGAGGTGCGACATCCACCTGAGTGATCCATGGAGGTTTCATGGGAGTAGTGGTTACTGAAGGACCCATTGATTTGATTAGGGGCTGGGGATTTGGAGGGTTGAAAATAAGGAGAGAGAGCTTGACTCCACACCCTCATATGTCTTCAGTGTCTGTAAGATGGGCCCTGCCTAGGAAGAATTCAGTCCAGCGGAAGAAGATGCAAACAGAACACCTCCTGGCGACATGTCCCAAATCAGGGCTCCAATGAGGAAGCAATAAATTAAATAATTGACATGCTGCACAGCACCTAGTAAGTTTCCCGCTTGCTCACAAAGCACTGATTTTCTTCCAAAAACACATTCCCTACCAACTCCCTTGATACTGCAATAATTCAGATCATCCTTACTACACAATGCTTCCTTAAAACGAACCCAACAAACAGCAAAAATAGCCTATTTCCATTTAGAATCTAAATTTTCTAGGAATTTTTTAATTCCATTTTTACTATGCCTACAGTTTTGAGAGTGTTTTGATTTATAGTAAGGGCAGGGGAAAAACATTAAATAATCAAGTGGCACATTCCCAACTTTGCTTGTTATTGCTTTCACACGAATTACTTTCAAAATCTAATTACTCAAGTTGCTGTTTTGATATCAATCACAGACTAAAAGCCTAGCACATATATTTGTTCATTTACTTATAATTTATACCTTCTTTCTGAAACAATTTCAGAAACTCTATCAAGTATATGACATTAGAGCAAATTCAATATTGAAGCGCTTCACTTCACAGTGGATAGCCGCCTTGAAAGTTAAGTACCCATAGAGGAGTTCTCCGTACAAGGGAGCTTTTGTAAACTCTAACATGAAACTTTGTGTGAAGAATCCTTTATTGCACAGAGAGCCATCCCAATATCCTTTCAGTTTTTTAAGTTTGGCATGAAGGCATTGAAGTATGTCAGTATTATTTGTTAATGTTACTGGTTCTCTTCACGTAAATTTCCTGTGAAGGACAAAATGATGATAATGGAAGGTTATTAGATGTTTTTGCAAAAGGAAGGGGATCCTCCTGGTTGACCGTTAACTTCATCAGCAGCTTACTCATTTTGCTCACTCATAAATTTAAAAATGAGTTTGTAACCAGTTAGGTTTTCCTTCCCAAAGGTAATGAAAGTTTATCAGGAAGGTGGTGCCAAAACTATGAAATGGCCTTGAAATGCTCATCCAATCCATCAGAAATTCCGAGACCCCTAACAGGTATTTCACAGATGAGTGTTAGGTCTTGGACATTCTGCACCCCGTTTTGAACATAGAACCTTGCCATTAGAAAGGATGGAAGTGATCCTTTAACCCCATTGCCTCACTTTATTGCTGAGGAAGCTGGAGCCCCTCAGGTTGAGAAGCTGAGAAGATAACACACACCCTGGGGCACCTCTTTTTAGTTTGCAAAAAAGCCTGACTCAAATCCATGTAATTTAATGCATGCATTGGAGAGTGTCTCCTGAAACTGTGGGCTCTGTAACTCCTAAAAGATATGTAATTGAAAAATTAGGGAAAGGTAATCCTAACAAAGCCATATAATGATATTCCGTACTTGAGTGGGTTCAAAGTATGAGTGTAAAAGAAATCTCCAGTGTGCTTGCAGTGGAGCATTTATCAATCTTTCCAATAATGAAACTGGCTCAAGAAAGCTTGCCCTGAATGCCCAGATGGGCAGCGGGCTGTGAACACGTGGAACGCGTGTTTTATCTTTTTATAACACCTTGACATTCAAGATTTCTCTCTTCTAAAAACTTTAAACAGAATCATTTTTCTGGTGGGGGAGAAGTCAGCTTTAAGACATATGCAGGTGGTTCAGGGGTGTTAGTGTGACTTCCTACATGAAAAATAACCACCAAGCGCATCATCATTGCAAGCTGTAAATATAGCACTGTCGAGTGGGACAATGCTGCCTGTCAGCATGCAGCTTAGAAGTTTGGGAGTTTGATTTAAACTTAGTACAAAATTACTTCTTTAAGCCTTGGAGTAGTTTTTTTTTTTTCCTGTATTTCGGAATTTTTAATAACAGCTCAAATTAGATCTTTTACATAATCCAATCAAGATCACTCTTTGTCCAAGTACAAAGTCAGACAAGGAGTAGATTAAGATTTATTTTTACCAAAAGTAATGCCAAGGATCATTTTTATTCCTAAGGCCCATCTAAATGTCTAAAGCACATTATGACTTTGGGGTTCAATTTTCCTAAATATTCGTCCAGCTCTACTTTGCTTAAGGCACGGATTACTGAAATATTTAGGTGGTTATCATCGGATAGGCCAAAATAGGAATTCAGATTTCTGTGTTGTCTTTCTCCCACTGGACACAATTCCCACTGAATAGGAAAGGAGCTGGATTATGGGCCACCAACTGGCTCCATTGAGATAAACTTTGGGGCGGGGCTTTTCCTGTCTTCAGCTCTGCTCTCCCCGGCCAGCAGGCTTCCTTTATGTCCCCAGTCTTGTGAAGCGTCCTGGGAAGCCAGCTCTTGTGTTATTTGTTACCTGTCTCAAATAGAAGGCTCCATGCTGTGTTCACTGACCTGCACAAACCAGACTTCACAATCTGCTCTGTATCACAGATCGGGAGCAGCCCAGTCATTTTGCCTTGACAATACACATTGTCTGTTTGGGCACAGCGCTGGCACAGAGCTGCTTTCTCATTCTCAAAGGGAGTGGAACCAAACATGAGAGAAAGGGTCCTGTTATTTAAGAATGTTTGCTGCTTGTCCCTCATTTGTGCGTCTTGTTAAACCCACCCACCCATGCACACACACACACACACACACACACACACACACACATACCTCACCAGACTGTTTCACAATATTTTTAGGGTGTGAGGTTTCCTATAGGATTTCCAAAGATTTTTTTTTTAATGCTGCTGGCGGTCCTAGCCTCAAGATTATCTCCCCTGCTTCTCTAAGCCCTATATTGGACCAGAGGATTAGAAAAGCTCAACAAGATGAAAGCAGCTTGCCTAGAACTTTAACAGTAAAGTCAAATGTGTATATTCCAGGATTTTAGCAGTGGCAGCCCTCAAATGGAAGCAATATAATATTGTAGCTAAGAACCGGGCTTTAGCGTTAGAAGTGTTTGGATTCAAGTCTTGGCCTCATCGCTTCCTAGATGTCTGACCCTGGACAAGTTAACTACTCTGTGTCTCTGTGTCCTCACCTGAGAAATAGAAAATATGACTCCACTTTACAAGATGTGGTATGCGGTGAGTGAGGTGCCTAAAGTGATTAGCATAGCATCCGGCACAGATTCAACCCCCAGATCATTTATGTGTCTCGTAAACATTTTTAAACATCCTGACATGTGCCAGGAATTCTAGGGGAAGCAAACAAGACAGCAAGATTTCTGCCCTCATGGAGTTTGCATACATTTTGGAAGTTGAGAAGAGATGCCTAAGAAATCAGAATACAACTAAGTTACCATGAGAATTCTAGATGATAGTAAATGTTGTAAAGGCAGTGAGTAGGAGAGAGACCAAGGCAAAGGCCAAGGGTGTGTGCAGCCACCTGAGATAAGGCCATCATGTCCCAGGAGTGACTGAAGAGGAGACGTTGCAGCTGAGACCCAGATGCCTCAAAGCAGATTGTCTCACACCAGGTTACAGTTGTCTGAGCAGCCAATGTTTTATTTAAACCTTAATTAAGGACTTTAGTTGAAACCCTTGCAGAGCCATAAGCATAGGCCTTTTACTCTCTTTTTAAATTAAATATCCAATATTGTCTTAATCTATATAGCTGTTATTTAGTGCTCTTCTATGAACATGCATTTTGAAAGTTTACATTTTGAAGCACACTGATTGACATTCTCACTCCTCCTTGATTATTACTTTACTATCTAAATACTTGGTGTTAGCTCCTGTTCGTGGTTGTGCGTTGTGCAGTCTCAGCCTCAGTGTCCAGCAGCACCGTGTCAGAACTGTTTGGGAAACATTAGCAGAGGAAGGCCTTCGACTGCATTTTCCATGACTGAGGCCCAGGTGTGATAGAGCAGAAAGAGAGACAGACCCAGGATGTAGTGACAGGAGGGCAGAGGAAATACAAAACCCCTCGGGTATTTTTCTGTCACCTGGATAGAGTGAAATCCAGAGCCCTCTCCCTTCTCCTTCTCATTTGAAAACTACTTTTGCTGCAACCCTGCAGCAAAAACACAAAACTGCTCATCTCTGAAGAGCTGATATCTTCATATCTTCCCGCTCATACCTCGTTATGGTGATTTGTTAACAAACAGACTTAATTAAATGAAAGGCACTCCTTGCAAAGAACAAAAGGCTTTCCCAAAAAAATTTTTTTTTAATTTTTGAGTAAAGATCTAAATGGTTCTATCAAAATATAATGAGATTTGACCCTGTTTTGCAGTGAAATAAGTCAGTGAAGCAAATTAAGGGAACTTGTCCATCTTGTGTCATTGACAGCTTAAGTCACTGACTTTCTTATCTATTATATTTTAATATAAATAAACTTGTAAAGGTATTAGTGACACATGAGACCTTGAAAGGTAATGTAAATAAAACTAAAAGGTCTGCTTCCAATCTGAAAGTTACCAGCTTTATGCCCACCGAACTGATCAAGTTTCATAGGACTTGAAATAATAAAGTCTATCTGTCTTTGATAAAAAACTTATGAAGAGACAGAACTGACAGGCATTATGTCTTTAAAATAAGCCTGTCTGTTTGGGTCTCTGTTTCAAAGTTGTTGGTTCCTCTGACTCTCTGTTAATCACCTGCCGTGCAGTGATGGGAAAATGATGGACCATGCAAATCCAGGTGCGCTGTCACTGTAATATAAAGAGAGTTTTCTTGGGGCTTCATCACTAGACCATTATTCTGTGACATCTAAAAGACTTATCTTTACTCACCGTCTTAATCTCTTCACCTCTGTCTCTCACTTATCATCTTCCTCAGTATGGTTTACAGCCCCATCACTCCAAAAAAATTGCTCCCACGAAGTTTATCAATGGCCTCCGTGGATTAAATTTTATCTTTATCTTTTTCTGCCTGTAACATTCAGCGCTGTTGATCACATTGTCCTTAATGACTCTGCTTTTTCTTTTAGTTCCTCTGACATGACACTGTCCTGATTTCCCCTCCATCTTCATTGCTCCCTTTTTCCTTTGAGGGTCATTCTTCTCTGTGTGGCTGTTAAGTGGTGCAGCTTGTCAATACTTCGTTGGTTCCCAGTCCTTTCTCCTATAAAACCAAGTACTGTCTTCTTAGATCATTTCAACCATGTCCGGGTTTTAATTATGTAAGCCGGCTCACAAATTCCTCTTCCCAGGCTAGGCTGCTCTCTGTGTTCCAGACTCTTACTTAACACTTTCACTTCAATAGTTCAAAGCACTTCAACAATGTGCTTAAAGCAAACTCATGATCTCCCTTCCAGTCTGAGCTTTCTTCTAGTGTTCCTGATCTTAGTGAACTACCTATCTGATGTGCAAGCCAGGAATCTAAGCGTCAGCTCCGGCATCTTCCCTTCTCACCCCCTACATCCAATTCATCAACAAGTCCTGTTGATTTTCTTTCCCAAACATTCCTGGAACCCATCCGTTTCTCACAGTTTCTACCCGTGTGTGCTCCCCCACCAAAGCCATCATCTTCTCTTGCCTGTGTTGCTGCACGAGTCCACTGATAATCTCCTAGCTTTTAGATTGTTCCCTTCTAAGTCATTCTATATCCTGAAGTCTTTTCAAAACAGAAATCTGAACTCTTAAGGTAAAAACCAAAGTCTTACCATGGCCTACAGGCCCAGTGTGGTCTGGCCCCTGTGTGACGCCCCAGGCTTGCTGGATGGTGTGTTCCTTCTTGCTGTCTCTACTCCTGCTCCGCTCTCGGTCCCTCATATAGACTGTGTGTGTGCAGTCAGGTTCCAGTCCAGAGACAGAATAGGAGGAATGTAATATAGGGAATTACTAACTAAAACACTAAGAACACTAGAAGGTGGTTAAGTACTAAAAGGAATAAATGAGGATTCTAAGGATTCTAGACATGGCAAGAGAGTAGTTACCATCTCTAGGAAGGCTGGACAATAAAGAGAGCCCCTCCAATGCAAGACTGAGATTCTGACCTCATCGAAACTGTGTGGCCATCAGAGGAACATGCAGCCTTGTGGCAGCAAAACTACTGCACCAAAAACCAAGATAACAGACAAATAAAAAAACTGTCACAGGGCATGGACTATGCTGTTCTGTAGAGGAACTTTACTACTGCCAGAGGGAGTAGATAGCCTGGAAGTGCTCGAAGTTGCTGCAGTGCGGGGGGGTGGGGGGGGTGGGGGGGGTGGGGGGGGCGGTGGGGCGCAGCTGGAACTCCTCTGCTTGGCCCCCACCTCCTGTGACAAATAAGCATAACAATGAAGAACCAGAACTAGAAGAGAAGTGTATTGCTGTCCTCTTAGCCAGTCACTCTATTGCCCTCTACCGATAAAGCTGACGTTCTGCGAGCTGGCTAAAGAGAGTCGTCTGCAGGGGCCAGCTCCTGTTTCACAAAGTAAGGCAAAGAAGGGTGGTTTTGAGCCAAGAAAAAAAATAACTGGCACACAGGGCTTCCACCTGTCTCAAATGCTGTCTCTGCTTGGAGTGCACTTTCCTGCCCCTACCTGATGAGTTCATGGGATCAGTTGATCTCTCTTGGGGAATTACTCCTTGCTGTCCCTACGTCAAATATTCCAATTGCAGGTTGCAGAATACTATGTTCTTTTCTTTCATGATGCCTACTACAGTTGTAATTCTACATTTGTGTGCTGGTTTGATTTATATGTCTTCCTAATACACTGCAAGCTCTGGAAAGACTGGGGCAACATCTGTCTTTGATCACCATTCTAGTTCTGGTGCCTGAAACAGACACCGGACACAATAGGCACTCAGACAACCAAGCCTTTCTCATGGTCTTCACTGAATTATTAGTGACAGAATGTGTAAAGGAAGTCCAGGTTAAATTTAGTAATGTGGCTATGGTGCTTTTTAAAGATAATTATGGATTTTGTATTTCTGGTCTTAAAAAATGCAGTAAGGTTTAAGGAAAAAAAAGCAACCACCATTAAATTTCATTTCAGAATTTCTTAACCGTACAGATATATAGGGTTTTTTAATCAAATATCACATTATATAGTATATGAACTTTTGTATTCTTTTTACTTAACATGACATTACAGACATTACCTCATATCATTGTATATTCTTTAGAGACATGATTTTAATGGCTACATTGTGTTCTTATGAATTTAACATATTTCTTTTTAATTCCCAAACTATTGTCCCTGTGGGTTGCTTCCATTTGTTTACTATTGTAGATAATGCCATAGTGAATATTTCTTACATGTAAATCTTTGTAAACAACTATGATTATTTAATTGGCATATTTTCTTAGAAGTAGAATTATTGTGTTCAAAGAGTATGAATATTTTGTAATTCTTAATATATTGCTGTCCACAAAGATTGTACTAATCTCATTGTTTTTCTTTGTAAAATTGATAATAGGGCAATGGAACATTTTAACATGTTTAATTTTTATTTGCATTTCTCTTTGTGAATATTAAAAACACTAAGATTATGATCAAAGAACTATTATTATCAGGTATCGTAAAACACTAACATTGTCACTTAATTACTTTTAAGTGAGTATAACATGCTTTAAGCAACACAGACATTAGAAATTTTAGGCCTAATTTTATAATAACTAAATTATACTATGTTTCTTGGTCTATTTTTTTCTAAGTAGTACTACTTTACAGTACTGTGTTCATCATCAGACAATGTGTTTTACTGTGCATAGGAAATTGTGCTTTATGTGTATTAGGAGGCTCTTAATTCAGTGAGTTAAAATAACTTTTTTAGACCTACTCTTATTGTTATACATTTCTTAAACTTAGATCTGAAGTCTATATGTACTTCCTTCAGCCTGCTTATAAGTACATAAAACGTTCACTGAAAAGTAAAATCTAACAAGAAAGAAGAGTTTTCAGAAACTTCCAAGTCTGAGCACATACATGTCTATACATAGATTATGAAAATCTTTGAATCCAAGTCTTATATTTCTCCCAAGAGGAAGATTTGTTTTCTTTGTTGCTGTTTGCAAAAAAACAACCAACTACAGTTTATGTTGTGTTGTGTAAAATAAATCTGCACAAGAAGCAATCAAATGTGACCTATAATGAAGAGAAAGATTAGTCATTAGAAGCAGAACAATATTGCTCATGAATGAAGAAGCAAAATCTTCACTAAAATATTAGTGAATTGAAATAAGCAATATATAATAAAGATAATACACTGTGACCAATGTGCTTTTTCCCAGGAATGCAACATTGGCTTAACATTTAAAAACCAATTACTGTAATTTTCTATATTAACAAAAGAGAAAAGCAATATGGTCATCTCAATTAGTGAAACAAAATAAAATCACTTGAAAAAATAATAAAAATTCCCCAAACACTATAGGGTGCCTGGGTGGCTCAGTCAGTCTGACTTCAGCTCAAGTCATGATCTCACGGTTCATGGGTTCGAGCCCCAAGTCTAGCTCAGAGCCTGGAGCCTTCTTCAGATTCTGTATTTCCCTCTCTCTCTGACCCTTCTCTGCTCACGCTGTCTCTCTCTCTCTCTCAGAAATAAGTAAAACATTAAAAAAAAATTAACTCCCAAAAAAGTAGGAATATAAGAGAATTTCCCAATAAGTACATGAAAAGTCTGCTCTACAGTTAATATCATATTTAATAATAAAATGTTGAATGCAGTTTCCCTAAGATTAGAACAATGCAAGGACTGCAATTCTGCATAGCACTAGGGTTTCTAACCTTTGGAAAGAAAGAAGTTAAACTGCATTAAGGATGTCATTATTGCCCATAAAGAAAGTTTTAAGAAATCTACAAAAAAAAAAAAAAACTAATGAAGAAATTAACAAAGTTTCTAGGTATAAAGTTCAATATATAAAAATCTGTTGTATTTTTGCATTCTAGCAGCCAACAATTGGGAAATGAAATTTTTAAAAATACTATATACAATAACCTAAGACATCTAAAATACCTAGGAATAAATTTAACTAAATTAGATGCTCAAGACCCCAAAAACTGTAAAACAATGCTGAGACAAGTTAAAGAAAAGCTAAATAAATGGCATGATGTATCATGTTAAAAGATCAAAATATTCAGTATTGTTAAGATACTGATTATCTACTATTTGATTTGCAGATTCAATTCAAGCTCAATCAAAATCCCATCAGATTTTTTTATAGAAATGCACTGATTGTTTTTGTAGAAATAAGCTGATTCTTTTTTTTTTTAAAGTTTATTTATTTATTTTAAGAGAGAGAGAGAGAGAGAGAGCTCAAGCAGGGGAGGGGCAGAGAGAGAAAGAGAGAATCCCAAGCAGGCTTCACGCTGTCAGCATGGAGCCCCGATGCAGAATTTGAGCCCACAAACCATGAGATCATGACCTGAGCCAAAATCAAGAGTCAGAAGATTAACTGAGCCACCCAGGTGCCCCGAAATAAGCTGATTCTTAAATTTATATTAAAATACAAAGGTCCTAAGATAGCCAAAACAATCTTGAAAAAGAAGAGCAAAGTTGGAGGACATACATGACCTGATATTAAGACTCGGTATATAGCTACAATAAACAGGACAGTGTGGTGTTAGGGGTAAGGATGGACAACTGTATCAGTGGAATAGAATGTGGTCCAAAAATAGACTACACATATATGGTCAACTGATTTTCAGCAAAGGTGCCAACATAATTCAGTGGGGAAAGGTGAACCCAGGTTTACTATGCTGTGGTCTTAGGCTACTTTTCACATTTTCATATTAGTTGATAAAGGCAGAGAGACTGTTTCATTTATTTCCTGTGAATAAGCCAGGGCTAGCACATAGTGGGCACTCCATATATGTCTGTTGAGTTAGATTGAATCAGAAACCACAATGATCCTCAGGAAGATATATACCATATGTGTTAGAATTTGATAAATATTTTTAATAACGGGAAGTCTCAGATGATAGTTAAATTCAAAAACATATAAGCTTCTAAGAGTCATTCTTAAGATTAAACTAAAATGTATACGAACTAAATTGTGTATAATATTTATTGAAATCTGGGCAGATTTGATGTTTCCAGAGATAACATTTCTTTCCAAGTTGTAACTACTTGGGTTCAAGTATTTGATGAGTATTAGATAAAGTCACAGCCAGTGACACATATCAAAGTAGGCTTCCTATAACTAGAAGGACCCCAGGCATGGAAAGTACCAAAGTAATGCTGATTCATTTATTCATTTTTATCAGTATTCATCACGGTACCTACTATGCACCAAGCATATAGTGATGAATAAGACATGCATCACTCTGTCACCACTTATCTCATTGTAGAAATTGCAGAGGATATTTTAAGGTTTCACTAAAATCAATACTCTCTTTGCCTAGAATATAAATTAATAGTGATTGCAGATTTTAGACCAATAATCTCATGCTCCTTCTGATTTAGGTTAGTGCTACTGAATAGAAATATATTGTGAGCTACAGATGCAGTTTTTAAATTTCTAGCAGCCACATTAAAAAGGTAAAAAGAAACAGGTGAATTAGATTGGGTAACACATTTTATGTAACTTAATATACACAAAATATTATTATTTTGACATCAATATTTTTTTAATTTTCAAAGAAATATTTTTAATTCAGCACATCTCAAGTTAGGCAAGCCACATTTCAAGTGTTCAATAACCACATATGACTAGTGGCTACCTTATTGAACGGGGATAGGAATCAACTTTGGATCAGCTACAAGCTGTTGAAGTTTACAAATAGATTCCAAAAAGACAAAGAACTGATGGTCCTTCTGGCCATACTGTTAGAGGGAAATCACTGTATCCAGGAAAGAACCCTCATTATTCTGTTGCTAGAAATAGCAGGATTTGTGGTTAAAACGAACCTAATTCTGTTATAGCTGAGTAACTCACCACCAGCTTTTATGTGAAAGAGCCCCAGAGCTTTACCATATTTGGAGACAGATCTGTACAGCCAATGTGCAAATACATCCAAGTCGTCTTTGAGAATTTCAGATCCTTCCAGTGTTCAGTGATTTCCACCAATAATGAAACAGCTTTTCAGGATCCTAAAAAAAACGTGCTACTCAGATTTCTCAATGAATATTTGTTGGATGAATGATAAAATGAAGCAGTAGCCCACATACCAGTTCTCTGAGACACAAACAAAATATTTTCAGCTCTAGGTCAATGAACTCATGCTCATTTGCATGCTTGCCTTCCATTTAAAATTCTTATGCATCCAACAGAATAATTTTTTCCTCTTCATTCTAAGGTCATTATTTCCATTAGGCTATAATATAAATCCCCTTATTTTCAAGAAGAAGACTAATTTACTACACTATGCACAATAAGCTATATTTTAGATTTTCAATATATAATATTTAATCAAGGCTAAATCTTCTCTGTGATTTAGAGAGAGAGTAAGTTGGAGACAGCCTGTCCTTAATTAAAATTTTAACAAAACATTTACAAGCTCATCAAAAAAATCAAAAAATTAGAGGTAAACTCTATTCTAGTTTGCAGTAGAGTTTCTCCATGTGGGTGGTGCCACCCACCTTCACCCCAACAGAATCACCTGGCAAGTGGAATCCTGGGCCCACTGCTGAATCAAAATCCCTGGACGTGTTGTCCAGGAATTTGTATTTATAACAAGCACTGAGGGAGAACACATGCACACTAAATCTTGACAATCACTGCCCCATACTGAAGTTCTCCTTTAGTATACCTAAAGATAAAATTGCATACAACCATTTTAATCTGTTTCATCACTGGAGGAAATGGTGTTTTCAGTATTTAACTTGTTCACTACCTTTGCTGAACATTTCATTGTGTATTGTAATTTACCTATAAAGACTACTCATCATTCAGATGCTGTGCTTTCTTGATACATAAATTATGAATGATGGGTTCAAGTAGTCAAATTTCCGCTTGTCTTAAATGGGCTAATGTCTAAAATCAAACTGACTAGGACCCAGATCATATTCTTTTCTACTTTCTGAGTACAGTCTCTATAATGCTTGTGACAAGTCTTAGGAAAAATGTTCTTTGTTCTTTGTTGTTTTGTTTTTTACTATGAAATCATTTTAAGAGTACTTTAATTCAGTCACAGTTTTACAGATAGCTAGCTATTGAGCCAGACACAAATACTAGGGCTTCAAAAATGAATCCAGTTTCAGTATTTGACTTCAAGGGAGTACTAGCCTCCTCAAGGCAGGGATGAAGGGCAGACACATAAGCCTTGTGTTAAAATACAATACAGTAAGTTTTTATGAGGCACCATGAGAGTAGAGAAGTAAGGCAGGGTAAAAAGGGGCTAGGATTCATAGAGATGGCATTGTGCTCTGTTTGAATGTGAGCCACAGCCAGAAAAGTGAGGTCCTTCCTATAGGCTCATCCAGGACATAGGGAAGCTCAGAACATGGTCTCCTGGGTCCAAACTTAGACTCTTTCTACTACACTCAGCTTTCTCTAAGAACCTAGCCTTCAAAACATGCTGGTTTCCCTTTTTTTTTACACAAGAATTCTCTCTGGTTGTGAGTAAGATGTTAAGGGTGATACATTTCCTTCTCAGGCCACTAAGGTGCCATTTAATTCACTCCAGCAATAACTAAATAGAAACCTACCTTTAAAAGATGCTGAAAGCAACGTGCTGCTAATTTATTGCCCCATCTATTAAAGCTCCAGAGAGAATTTGACTCCCTAGATTTTAAATATAGTTGAGATATTATGATGTTTCCCAATTTAATCCCTCCATAAATTAAGTGAAATGATTATAGTACCTGTTGTCACTTCATTCTTGTCCTATCTCTAATCACTCTTCTGCCTTCATTAATTCAGAATAAAATACTACAAGACATTAATGTAGCGCTTAAAGATAGGAGGGCTACATTTTTATAGCCTCAATATGAAATCGTACTTAAAGATGCCTACACCTTTACTGAATGGGGAAAAAAGTCTTCTCATCTCCTAATAACCTTAGTTATGAGGGGGGAAACCAAGGCTCAGAGATGTTAAGTGGCTTGGCCCAGGGTCACCATACAAGTAATTACCAGAGCCAAAACACCCACCCAGGTTTCCCAACTCCCAAGAGCAAGGCTCTGTTTCTCAAATCTTCTAGAGATTCTGTTAAAACAGTTTCTTCAGCTGCTTGCAATGAAGGGCATTATTGCCAACTTGTAAACAAAACCAAACTCTTGGCACCCCATCCCATCACTTTCTCATCGGTGTTTTTAGCTTATCACTTCACAGTCATTATTTGGTGTTCTCTTACAGAAGGCAACAGACCTCTGCAACAGAAACTGTCCTTAGATGGGAACCCCAAACCTATACATGGAACACCAGAGGGGTCAGATGGCCTACAGTGGTCAGCTGAGCAGCCTTGTAACCCAAGCAAGCCTAAGGCAAAAACATCTCCTGTTAAGTCCAATACCCCTGCAGCTCATCTTGAAATAAAGCCAGATGAGTTGGCAAAGAAAAGAGGTAAAGTGATTTCTTTTGCACAAATGATTCAACCTATTTTACACACATACACACACACACAGAAGTGCTAGAATGACAGAACTTTCCAAAAGATGCTGTTAGTGAAGAGAGATGCACATGAAACTACCTTTCTTTCTGTGACCCACACAGATTGAAAAGTAGATGTGATTCCTTCCATGTAAATCAAAAGTCTCGAATGTTTAAGAGAAATTACATCCCCCTTCTCTGCTCCTCTGTGGTCATTCTTCTCGTTGTAAGCATGGATAAATTTGTACCACAAATACTTTCTACCCTAATATCTTACAAAGCAAATGTTAATGCAGGAGCTCTTTTAGTAATGTGAATGCTGAATGTTTCCCTGACACACAAGTTCTTAACTTGCATTGAATGAAGATGAATCCAGAAGCTGATAATGTCTTCTTCAGATATGATCTTCTTCATATAAATTCAGTTTTGTGTTAGAACCTTCAGACAATGTAACACTGAAAGAGGGTTTTATATCTGACACACTGTATTTTATTATTTTTTGAGCTTTGCTATACTTTATACATAACTGGTATTAAAAATGAAAGGGGGTAAGTCACTTCCTTTCTGATTCCCAGAACATGAAATAATATTCTCATCCAGCCTTAGTTGTATCTGATTCCCTTGGCTTTGGTTTGATATATTTTCTTACTTTTCTGGAGAGAGATTTCTTTCTTCTAAGAAACATGGCCTTGTTGGGATAAGTACAGTTCGCCTATTTGCACTGTGCTATCTGTACACCTTGGTGACGGTTTCAGGAAATCAGGCAAGATTGGCACTCCCAGAGCAGCTTTAAGTGCCGCTGCTCTAATTACAGGCCTGGCTCAGGACTGATGGGCCCGGAGCCAGCGTACCTGGCACCACTGCTCCGTCCTCTCTCTAGCTCATTTGTACCTCTCCCAATCTCCATGTCATTTTCCTCATCCAAGAGCCCTGCTGGCTTCTAACCACAGAGAGTGGTGAGAGCCAGCAGCACAAATGGTCTTTAGACATATCAGATTCTAAGAAACTGCAGTTTGTGATAGAACATAATGATCAGAGCCTCTTTCCAAAGCACAGAGGAGACACGTATGCCCAGAATGGCCCACCCACAGAACCCACTGGTAAAATCGCAGCAGTCCCAGTGGCCATGCATATCCCCCACTGTGGATTTTTAAAACCCTGGGTTATAAACATATAAACATCTTCTTAACAGAACTTGTTGTTGTTGTTGTTCTTGTTGTTTTTTCATTGAGAAACAAAAGATACATGTCTGTTAGGGGGTGGGGTGAGTTAGCTGCCTTTGTTGCTGTTGCTGTTTACCTCACAAGTAAAAAGATAAAGTGTTCAATTTAACATTTTTTTCATGACATTACTTTTAGGCCCAAACATTGAGAAATCGGTGAAGGATTTGCAACGCTGCACTGTGTCTCTAACTAGATATCGTGTCATGATCAAGGAAGAAGTGGATAGTTCAGTGAAGAAGATCAAAGCTGCTTTTGCTGAATTACACAACTGGTAAGTAATTTGACTTAGAAACTAGAAATTTATGGCACTTGAGCTGTTCCTACAGGTAAAAGCATCCGACAAAAAGTGTTGTTTATTTAATACATAAACATCACAGAACAATTCCTCAGCTAATTTTAAGTCCTACAGGCAGAGGCATATATCATGGGAATAAAAAAGAAGGGAACGTGTTTGAATAAAAAGAAACCTGATACAGATAATTCACTGGAGTCTGAAGTTGGCCCCAAAGTATATGAATGATGTAGAACACAACCTCAACAAATGATACTTTTGACAAATCCCTGGGAGGCTAATATCATGAATGCTACTGAGAACAAATATTTTCCAGCTTTATCATTATAAAATAAGAAAGACTCTCTTAAAACTCAGAAACGTCTTCGGCAACCTGAGTGAGTGATAGAATCCCATTCTTGGGTATCTTGAAGACTGGAATTAAGAAATGATACTCTTGTGGCTTTGGTCCTGCACTGCTCTGCAACTGATGCTGATGGAAGGCATTTGAGTCCTGCATGTTTACTCCTGTCCACAACTGAAATGAAATATCTCCTGGTAAAAGTTATTATAAATGGAAAAAGTTCTTAGTGTATCAGTCAAGACTCTCTGCGTTTCAGGTGATGGAAACCCAAGTCACGGTAGTGAATGACAAAGGAGAATTTATTGGCTGATGTACATGAGAAATCCATAAGATTCCTTTAGGCGAATTTGGTTCTCAGCCCAATTAATGTTATGATAATTCATTTTCTCTCTACCTTTCTCCATTTCCTTTTCTCACTCTCCTTTCCTCTCTCAGTGTCTCCTACAGTCTCTTGGTTCTGCTTATTCTTAGGTATGATCTCTCCATGGGGTAGCAGAGGTGACCCTCTAGCATTTCCAAGCTTACGTAATCCTTAGTCCCTGTGATCTGGTAGAGAGCTTTGTCTCTCGTAGTTCCCACAGAAGTCCAAGGGCTAATTTGCACTAACTGGGTTGGGTCAATCTTCTGTCCCTAAACCAGTCACTGTGGCAAGAGGGACAGGGTCTTCCCACTCGCCAGGCTGTGTCCTGTGCCTATCACTGAGTTAGTGGTGGGGTGAGCCCCACCTGAATCCCATGAACTGAGAGTTGAAAAGGTGTGGTTCCCCAGAGGAAAATCAGGGTACTAAAAAAAGGAAAACATATCCACAGTGCCCAGGCTCACATGAGTTCTCTGTATCTCACTGGCCTCCCGTGATTCTAGAATTTGATCACATCTTCTGCATGTTTTTCCTTTCCAGGTCCTTTCTTTGACACGGATGTGCTTTTTAGCAGATTATAGTTGTGTAAAACCAAGGAGTATGCTTAATGCACTCTAAAATTCTTGAATTTTAAACCATCTGCTACGTATAAGATTCCAATGTGCATAAGATATCAGAGACTTGAAAGAAAACCATCTCCTTTGGTTATCATTCAGTGAGGAATCATTTACCCTCCACCCAGTCAGGTCATTTCAACCTTAGTGAAAGTCTTCTCTATTTGACATAGCAGACGATAAACCAAGTAATTGTTCCAAGTAAACTCCAAGATTGTGTTTGAAAGTACTTAGAGAAGATAAAGATGCTGTACGAATGAAAGGTGTTATTGTGATGGTTGGTTTTTAAATTTTACAGTTTTATAAGTTTTTAAATCTATCCTTAAATTACCCTAATATACATAAGCACACTCAACTTCCAGACCTGTTTTCTAGAGCCAGAGTCAGAAAACTTTGTTTATAAAGGGTCAGCTAGTAAATATCTAAAGCTTTACAGCCTGCAAAGTCTCTTTGCAACTACTCAGCTCTACTATTACGGCATGGAAGCAGCCAGAGAAATGCAGAAAGGAGGTGGGCCAGGTTTGGCTCATGGGGGTAGTAGTTTGCTTGTCTCTGGAGGCATTAGTTAACTATTCAGAGAAGACCATGCTGTCTTATTCTTTTGAGTGGCATTTTAGAGTAAACTCTTCCTCTGAGGCCTCTGTATGATACCTTCCATCTGAGTGACTCACGCTAATTAACAAAGTGTAGTGGTGACCTCAAATTACCTCTCTCCTCCAGCTGCTCTGAGTACATTTTTTTTTTTAAATTTCCTTAGTAAAATGAACACCACATGGGTCACGAGACATCTCAAGATTTATAACAGACTCTGAGTGTTTCACTCCTCGAGATCTGAAAGTGTGGGGCCAGGAAAGTCAGCACCCAGGGAAGTTGTATATCTTTTCTCTGCTTGATGGGTAAGGATCACTTCTGAATGAGCTCTACCAAGCAGGATTGCTGCTTAAAGTCACCTCTTAACAAATGGCTCTCGGGGCGCCTGGGTGGCTTAGTCGGTTAAGCGTCCGACTTTCGCTTGGGTCATGATCTCACGGTTCGTGGGTTCGGGCCCCGCGTCGGGCTCTGTGCTGACTGCCAGCTCAGAGCCTGGAGCCTGTTTCAGTCTGTGACTCCCTCTCTCTGACCCTCCCCTGCTCACGCTGTCTCTCTCTCTCTCTCTCTCCTAGAAATAAATAAATAAAACATTTAAAAAAATAAAAAAATAAAAAGAAACAAATGGCCCTCTTCCTCCAAACTGAAGATGAATAAATATAGGTTAACCATTTTTTATATGCTATTGCTAAAAAATGCATAAATAGCAGCACTTGTTTTATTATTTAAATCTTTAATAAAATGATCCCCAAAATAATTACATATATATTAACTTTAAAATAAAACAAGAGTAATTCTTTTTAATAGACCATCAACATACATTTCTACCAAATGGAAAAACTTTACCTCTGTTCCAAGTTAGCCTGCAGCCCAGCCAACATGGTGATATACTTGAATAAAGCCTCCCTCTCGTTTTCTGAGGGGGAGAACGGTTGACTTTTAGGGATTATGGCGCTCTTAGAAAAAATAGCACGTCACAGAATTGAGGAAGGCAGCTTACGTGTTTTAAAAAATGAAGCTTTCCTCTTGGTGGTGAAATCTTGGCCTTCAGGCATTAGAGAGACTTGTGAATGTAGTGCCATTCATTTAATACAGTAGAAACCTCAGGATTACATTGTAAGGTATATCCAGATTTGGAAAATGTGGGACAAGTCTTATGGAGATTTCCAAAATGAGTGCTGGTTCGGGGACACATGTTAACTCATCTGGTGCACAGGCAACCTTGCACTTGGTGATCCTTCTGTCCTTACTCCAGGCCATCCGGTGCTCTCACAGAACCATTCAATAGGCATTGCGTGTAGTTTAGAAATAAGTAGAAACTCTCAGGTAAGAAATTCTGAACAGTCGCTTTGTTGCCCAGCTTCAGGAGGTGAATCCTGCCTGATCAAATTCCCCAAAAGCCTGCCGGGATTCATGGGAATGATAATTTTGTGGGGCAAGGGGAAAGTACCTGCTTGCACATGCTCAGTACCCAATGGGCCCACATCGGAATGAAATGGACCAAATGCTTGTCCTTCCCAGTCTGGCTGTGAAGAATACTTTCTTCAGTGCAGTTACTGAAGAAAACCATTAAGTAGCTAAATTACAATATCAAAGTGGGCATTCAGCCAGGACACAGTTTAGGGCTAAATGAACATTATGTGGATCATTCTCTTTTTCCCCAGAAAGAATCAGGGATTTGAGAGGGCAGCAAAGATGACACGATTCTCCTGCACTGTCTTAACAGAAAATAAATTTTGCAACATGAGTGTCTGTATGAAAAGTCACATCAGGAACTAACATGAAACAGCTGGTTTCCTTTCTATATGATTGGCCCCCCACAACTGGAAATATTCATACTGTAGAATCATAGTTGCCAGATTTAATTGCTTTGTGTGCAAAGTAGTCTAGCTTCTCTTCACAAATTTGTGTGTGCGCCTGTCCAAGTTGATGGTAAAGTCTTAAAATGAACAATAAACATTAAATTCAAGAAACATCAAGGAAGGAGAATAATACTTAATAGCTGTGCCATATGCTGGGGGAGAAAGTATTCCAGAATAGAGCTGTAGAAATTGCTAGGTGCTATTGTCAATTTAACATCTAATTAAAAGCACTCCTAAAAGAAATGGAAGATGGTCATGAGCCAGTGGGGAGAGCTTGTGCTGGGGATGGGTAGCAGGGTGATAGGGAATGAAGACTGGAAGGAACAATATTTTTAGGCTGATTTGCTTCCATACTGGAAAGGGAAATCAGTCAAAGCAAGCATCCTGTGCAATGTCCTTACACCTCATGTTTATTTTTTCCTGAAGCTGCGCCAGGTCTTACCTAAGCAGAATTTGGAGTAGGTCAGGAGTTCCAGCCCTGTCCCCCCAGGCCTTGCCTTCCTCTTTCTCCGCCTGCTTTCTCTCCAGCTTGGAGTGTCCTCCCTCACAGCAAAGACCGGTGAACCTCCTGTGGCTCCTCGCAGGCAGGGGGGCTCCTCACCACGACACCACTCACTCTGGGCTCCCCATATCACTTTCCTTCTTTTCATATTAATGATTGAAACCCATTGTTGTGTCACTGATGAGCTCATCCTTTTGATGACCATGGGTTTTCCTTCCCAAAGTGACATATTTTTACGTTCACTAGTGTAAACCGGAATCTGTTGAGACTCTTCTCCATTAGCCAAAAGAATAACCCTGTAGGTGAGAATTTCAGGCTGAGGAAGAAGCTATTCTGAGATTAAGTCTGTCTGCTTCCGGCTTCCCTCAAATCCCACTCCACAAAGTGGGCTTCTCATCTGTTGTGGAAGCTTCACCAGAAGCCACGCAAAACCACACACAGACCACAGGATGGTAGGCAGGGCAGCCCCACACACTGACCAGAGAGCGTCACTGTGATGTTTTAAACATTGTGTTCTTTTTCCCAGGGCTCCCAAAGGGCAAGTTGCCAGTGCAGACTTGAAGAACAAGCAATGCAACAATGTGCTACATAGTCCCAGTTTGTTGCTCATTGGGTCCTCAAATAATGTAAAAATTTTGGCACATACCACCTTGGAACTGCTTCAGTTTGAGTCCATATAAGACCAGTTTTCTTCCCTTGCAGGTTTACACATAGCAGGATTCTTTCGTCCTAGGCTGGATTTTCCCCCCGCATTCCCCAAACTTCTATCTGATTTTTGGTTAATACCTGGATTTCCACTTAATGCCAAAGCCTGGTTTCCCTGTGCTATTAGATTTTTTTAAATTTATTCTCTTTGTGAATAACTGAGCGTTGACTGGAAGATCATGCTTGTAAATTAATATTTACTTCTCTACATACTGAAGTATATGTGTGTGCCCTATGATTAAAAGCTCTTAGAGCACCGTGGTCACCTTTTGCCTAGGTGCCACTGCCAGAGAGGCAGATGCCACTGGCCTGATGGGGACTCAGGTATAGGCTGTTGTTGTTTATTTCAAGAACTGCAGGTGATTCTTCTGTGCATCTGTGGTTGAAAACCACCGGTTTTCCCTCGTACAGAGGGAGTGGTATGTCTGGGGCTAGCACACTGTTCTCAGCTGGATGCATTTGCCCCCAGGAGACAGTTGGCATGTCTGGAAATCATTTTGGCTGTCACAGCTGCGGGAAGGGAGTGCTACTGGCATCTGGCAGGTAGAAGCCATGGATACCCCTAAATATTCTGCAGTGCACGGGGACAGCCCTCCCCTCCCAGCACCCACAACAGACAGTTATCTGTCCCAAGGTGTCAATAGCACCTGGGAAAGCTCAGGCCGGAGGACATTGAGAGGAAGAGTCCCTCAGTGGTTCTGCAGGTCCTCTTGTGGCCCTTCCCCTTTGCTGCACCTCTGAGTACCTACCTCCCCTCCCCCAGTTGCCCTCCTAACCCACTGCGGAAACCTGAGAGAGGAAATTTCCTTTCCAGACATTTGCATACCCACAAAAATATAGCCACAGTGGCCTCTTCTTTTCAAGGAAATTTTAAATGTAAGCTTTCTAATTATACGTTTTACAGGTTAAATTACATTTTTGTTTCCTTAAGACCAGAAAAAACAGTGATGCTGAAGTGTAGAAAATTGAGGGCTTTCCTTTTTGTCTATTTTGCATTAGAGAATTCAACTCAGTCCTTAGGAGAGAGTGGAAAAATTAAGAACTGGGGGTTGCAGCTAACAATAGGCAGCCCCTTTCATTAGCCATTCTGTCTCTACCTGAGTCTTTTTCTCATTTTGCAATAAAACCGAATATTGCAGGGCAGGGGGTGTGGGGGGAGGGGGGAGGATTAGGATGAAGATCTGAGGTACAGTGAAGATAAATAAATACTGTAGGGAATTGTTTCAGGAAGTGTCTGTTTAGAGGATTATTATTTTTCTCTGGCTTCGGCCAGCCAGCAGTATTACTCGGAGCTCCTGGGCATACGTGGCCTGTGTCCAGCTACTGTAATGCCAGTGACATCCTCAAGTGTGCCAGCCTTTGAGCTATTTAAGCTGAATGAAAACATGTCTCTTTGTGCCTTATGGTGCAGTTGTGGTTGAGCAAATACTTGGTGACCATTTAATTAGGAGAATCGTGGAAATTGTGGCGCTGTGTACACCTCAATGGGTGAGGGTAGGAAAAATATGTATTAGGTGAGACAGGTCCTAGAATCAGAGCTGTGCCACAGAATAGATGCCATGAAGACAGGCAGACTTGGTTTTTTAGTTCAGTCACATGAAAGATATTGATGCAAGCATGGATAAAGAGTAGAGACTCCATTTTAAAACCGTGGCTGAAGTAGTACACATCCCTCGTGCACCCGTGGAGCCCAAGGGAGTTTGGGAGGTGTGTGCTGTCCTTTTCTCCAGGCCATTCAACAGGGGTTGTTTGTAATGGGATTACTTGTAGGAGAGCGGACGCTGGGAACGTTTTCAACCACTCAGACTGTGATGTAATGGTTTGCAGACTTTGTTTCCCTATTAAAAATACCAGCAATGTGTTACATGATTGCTAGAGTTTGCCAACTCCTTAGACTAAATGTGTAACAAAGACAAAATCAGGAGTCTGCATTCTATTTTTCATGGTTTTTAAAAGAAATTTAATAAAACAGTCTCTATGTCCTTCTGCTTTGGAAAGAAATATAATCTTCCCATTGATCAAAACCTGTACCAACAATGATTTTCTAACTAATCTCTTTACTTCTCATCAGATGATTTTTCTAAGTACCCACCTGCTTGTGACTTGTACACAGAACTATACAACGGAAATTAAACAAGCCCATTCCTCCTCCCCACACCGAATATTCGAGATTATGCCAGCATATTAAAAGAACCCACAGTATGGAGATAAACATACACCTGCAAAGGATATCAAGAGGCAATGATGGAAGAGGCTAATAAATATATTCATGCCTCAGGAGAGCCATATGTATGGATTTTGTTGCTGTCCTAGCTGACAAATTGCCCAGAATGACTCCTTTTCCTTACTCTGCACCAGTCCAATAAACAGAAATAAGCTCCGGCATCCATTCTGAAATTGTGAAAAGGGTAAATACCATAAACCGCGGAGAAACTCAAGGTTCCTGTGACTTTGTGACTAAGGCAAGTCCCTGTGGTACACTGTATTTCAAATCTTGCCTCGTTTGTGAATATGTGTCATTCTAAATAGGTGTAGCTCGCTCTTTGGAGGTGAAAGCTTCTCTTTTCCTATTTTCTTTCCTCCCTGAAGTTTTCCTCCACATTAGATGTTTCCCCAGGGCCACTGCAAGGACTGAGTGAATCAGTCGACATGAAGGAAGAGCAGATTGATAAATACAAAACAGTACAGAACTGGCCTTTCCAGTTGGGGATGGTCCCCAGGAAACCAGCATAAATGGCACCTTGTATTAATAGCCTTTCTGAGCTACGTGTGTGATTACCTCCATACATTATGTCCGTCTCACACTCGGCATTGGAGGTCAGCTTCCCTTTCACCGCAGCCTTCTCTGTGGAATAACAGACCCACAATAAGAGCTGGAGGACAAGAAGTTGATTTTGATTTCAGCTTGAAATCTGAAAAGATTTCTGAATCTTTTCAGCAAAGGAAGGCTGTGAATCATACCCGCCTGGAAACATGCTCCTGAAAATGGGGTTAGTTTTCATCACAGAATAGAAATAGAAAATGGAATTAAGCAAATTGTTCTATCTGTACAATCCCAGATGGAGAGTATGGGGTGTGTGTGTGTGTGTGTGTGTGTGTGTGTGTGTGTGTGTGTGTTTTAATCTATAGTATATAATCCATTTTCACTAGGAAAATAAGACAAATTTGTTCATATATATTAGTGTAAATATAAAATATATTATAGTTTCCAAAGTGGGATAGAGTAGATCTTAGGACTTATTCCTGTTTATTACACAGATATAGAGTGAAACTGTAATCTCTGAAGGTGAGAATAAGGAATCATTTTGGGCAATTTGTCACCTAGGACAGCAAGAAATTGCATAACAGGCTGTGCCTGAAGTGAGTATAACAGAATTACTTGTATGCCAGTTACATTGTTCTTCCAGTGACTGTAAACTTTTGGTTCTTAGTAAGCCATATTCTAACAAAAGTCACATTTTCCAAGGCTTATTAACTGCTTAATTAGGAAGCATGGGGTGTAGAGTTAGAATAGGGTTTAAATCTCATCTCCACACATTAGTTGAGTTTCTTAACTTTTACTTAGCTACAAAATGGGGAACTGCTGTCACTTTCTAGGGGTTTTGTGAAGATTCGTGTACAATGTATGCATTTCTCAGATTATTCTAGTAAATCTCTAGCCTGATTTATCTAGGTTGGTTTTCTTCCCTTCCAGATAAGTGTTTAGTAAATTTCTTTCTCTCTGAACCAAGACAATGGGAAGAAGTTGTCCTTCTCCACTTTTCTGTTTAGCATGCAGGGATCCTAGCTATGAGATATGGGTATCCCAACACAAGTTTCTACTGTCATTGCTTGCTGAAGAGAGTAGTAAGGCAAAAGCCTTTTGACCCCTGCTTCTAAGTGGCCACCATGGCCACCAGACCAACCCTCATTCCCCTTTCACGTCTTGCCATGCCTTCTCTCTGCTTTCTGTTCCCCTTTCTTCATTCACCCAGCCAGTAGGAAGATGAATGTGTCACAAACTGGTGTTTCTCAAACTTTGGAACACACAGGGAGCACCTAGGCCCCTTCCCAGGGGCTCTGCTTCTGTGGGTGCAACTGGAGCCCAGACATCTGCATTTAATGGGCACAGGGGGGGCCAGTGTTCCTGGTCTGAGGACCACACTTGAAGAAGCACTGCTAGAAATACTGAGGGATAGAAGATGATGTCTTTCCAAAAAAGGTCCAAGGTCTAGTGAGAGTGGACAGAAGCAAGCTGTGGGATGCAGTTTGGCAAAAACTGTCAGGGGAGAGTTTCTGGCTGTAAGGGAAAGGGCCCATCACAGAGGTGACGCTGGAGCTGGCACTTGAAGTAAGGCTAGGAATTTGTCAGACTGAGAAGGAAGAGAGGATTCCATGCAGAAGAAACAACACGAGGAACCACAAACATGAGAGACCACAGTGTACCCTCTGGGAGGAGTACATCCCCTGAGTCTCATTCCATTAATAGATGAATTATGAGCACATCCCTCTCGAACCAGAAAACTTAGTTATAAGTCACACATTATAAACAGTATGCCACTGTTTAATCTGTATACTGGAAATGAGGAAAGTCTACTTTCTAAAATAAAAAGTATATGAAGTTTAACATTTCATTTGTTCCTCCCACTTGGGAAGCCAGCGGACTAGGGCAGTGAGGCTGAAGGTGCTGGGCAGTGAAGAGCGTCAGGTGCCCAGGTCCCCTTCTCACACAAGAGCCCATCAGGAGGCCAGGAGCCATCTCCGCCAGACGGGCGCCTTGGGCTGGATGTGGGCCAGCATTGCTGTGACTCCTTGGGCCATATCAGTCTCTTCCAGTTTCTATTCCTCGTAGTTGTGTTAAACAACCGTGATGGCTTCTGCATAGAAGCCTCTCCTCCCAACCCCCGAAATTGGAAAGAAATGCAACAGTGTTCTGAGTGGTTGACTCTGTTTTGGGTATGAAATGAAGAGATATTTTGCCTTATTTTTTTTTATTTTGAAATGCGTTTTATTTTATCCTGCTTTCTATATTTTCCAGCTTTTTAAATGAGCATGTAAAATGAAATTAAAATGTGAAGAATGTTAACTCTGTTCCTTAAATGGCACTCCTGTGCTATAAGACAGTTAATATCCACAGATAAAAGCTTGCTTTTTTCCCCATAGAATTAGTATTCGTTTTTTTTAAGGGAGTGGGAGTAAATGATAATGTTTACAGCTATAGGAACTGAAATACAGTTATATTACTTTCCCCAAATAGTGACCCCATGGAAAGAAACAAAACTAAGAAATAATTAGCAAATGGGCACCTGGGTGGCTCGGTTAAGCCTCCGACTTCATCTCAGGTCAAGATCTCACAGTTCGTGAGTTTGAGCCCCACATCAGGCTCTGTGCTGATAGCTTAGAGCCTGGAGCCTGCTTCAGATTCTGTCTCTCTCTCTCTCTGCCCCTCCCCCGCTCACCTCTGTCTCTGTCTCTCTCATAAATAAATATTTTCAAAAAATTTAAGAAATAATTAGCAAAGATAAGAAATTCTATTATTACATGAAATCATATGTAAAATTCTAAATGGAGGTTTACAAGGAGTATAGATTTTTCAGCTGAACATGGGATATTGCAGGATTTGTACAATGTATAGGATTTTGCAACTCTGGTATCATTTTAAATTCTGAGAAGAAAAAGAATCCCTGTTTTTTTTTTTCAATTAGCTAATTGCTTTTTGAGGAACTCCTGGATTTTATAAGTATTGGGAGTCAGTCCTTATGCTAAATCTGCACATGTCTCATTCCACAACTGCACCTCACACAGTGTGATGAAATATTCATTGACTGTGATTTGAATCATTGTAGGATTCCAATATAAAATACGCAACTAAGAGATATTAACATTAACATTACCTCTGATAAAAGAAATAGAACTAAAACGGGCTCAGCCTGATTGGCAAATTGAGTGCAGTTATTGCATTCATTGACAGCCAGAGGGATTTGAACTGCTTTATATTTTAAGTGTGATTCATGGTCAGAGTCACCACTGCTTTATTTCCCTGATAGTCCCGACAACTAAGCTTTCCAGAAGGCTGTGTCCCAGCTCACCCTACATGCTGTAGACTTGTATGTTGGATTTTGGGTGTTTGCCAGATAAAACTGTGGGATTCAGGAAGTCTTTACAGAGGTCAGTTGTAAAGACCACTGCTGCATCCAGAAAAGAAGAATCCCAATTATAAAAAGGAACGCCACTTGTTGTGAAACCTAAGCAGGAAAAGATACCGAGTAGAATGTGACAGACCCAGGAATCCCCACAAAACTAAAGACTGTAACGTAGCCAGCTACTTGTACTGAGCCTGGAGTGTAAGCAGCTCCCAGAGGAGCAGCGTGGGAGAGACACTTCTGGGGTAGACTTTAGAGGACATGATCACATGGGAAGAAAAGGAAAAGGAATCACAGAACCTGAGTGAGTGACACCAGTGACCAGCTTCTAGGGCACAGGAGAGAGGACAAGACGGGGATAAAGGGCAGGAAAAATAATGGTCCCTCTACCCTCTTTGCTCTCAGCCAAAATCCCTGTAATAGAAGATTAATAAGGGGCACCTGGGTGGCTCAGTCAGTTAAGCATCCAACTTTGGCTCAGGTCATGATCTCACGGCTCCTGGGTTTGGGCCCGCATCGGGCTCTGTGCTGACAGCTCAGAGCCTGCTTCAGATTCTGGGTCTCGCTCTCTCTCTCTCTCTCTCTCTGCCCCTTCCCCGCTTATGTTCTGTCTTGCTCTCTTTCTCAAAAATAAATGTTAAAAGGTATTTTAAAGATTAATAAGAGAAAAACAAGTTTATTAACATGTGCACCTCATGTATACACAGGAGATACCCAGGGGGAAACAAGGAGCTCCCACAGTGGCTTAGAATTCAGAATTAAATACTGTGTTAACAGGGAAAGGGGTCGGGGGGTATATAGGCCTCTCAAGGGAGAGTACGTGATTCTTAGGAAAGATGAGTGGGCCCTTAGAAGAACAGACAGGAAGTATGATCATTTGTGACAAAGTGTGTCTGAGTGTGGTGTTGACTTCTAGTCTCCTCTCCCGTGACTGGAGTCAGTAATCTTACCTGGTTGGCAAAACTCCCCAGGAGGGGATTTATGACAGCTGAGTTCCTTTGGGGGCTCTGTCTTCAGGCAGATGAGGGGAGTTCAGAGACCGCATCTCTCTGCATCGGCTGTTTTTCAAGTGCCTGCAACTCACAATCATTAGTAAATAAAAGTGCCATATTGGTGGGGGGGGTGGTGGGCATACTCTGCTACCCTTCAGGAAGCGGAACAGAGAAAAGGGGAACAGGGAATTGACAGCATGCAAGATCCTGGGTGCCATTTGTGGGCACCTGTTGTGAGTGGTAAAGGTGCCAGTCCTCTGACCCTAGGAAACCACACACAGTCTCATGGCATTTGTGCCTGTCAGGCAAAGGACAGAAGCTCTGTTAACCACGGTAATAGTTGAGAAATGGGTGAGCTGGAACCCTGGACCCAAGAATTCCTGCTAATACTAGGGGAGTTGGACTGGAAATGGTACCCATGGTAACAGTGTAGTACACCTTAAATGTTTAATAAAGGGAGGTTTTTCTGCCATCCACCTGATGGGCACTATCCTCTGACCCAGGAGAAGGGAATTCATGGACAGGACAGGCAGCCTCTTCGATCAGTGCTAGCTCCCCAGCTCAAGGCCCACATGGTGGCCCCCGGGCACTATGAGGGGCCGGGTGCTCAGCTGGCATTCCTCTGGGCATTCACAGTTCTTCCTCCTGGTGCGGTAGGAGGGAGCACAGCTCACCGCAGGGGGATGATTTGATATTACTCTTTCTCTTTCGTGAAAGAGGGAAATTCTTTATACAGAAGTCTGGCTTTCTGACTTTATCACTCATTTGCTTGCTCTATGCTCTTCAGTGCATGCCAGAAAGGCTGGCACATCACCTTCTTCCCCCCCAGCAGTCCCCACAGCCCTGTTCTCTGTATTGGACTGGGGGACAGGAGGCTCTCCTGCAGGATTCTCATCCTGCCGCTCCACTCCTCCACTCCGCCCTCTTTGTTCTGTGTGGCAGCTGAGGAGGTAAGCGCTTTATCCACAAGCAGGTCCCAAAGCCAGATGGTCTGGAATCAGATGGTCCTGAGCGGTTTCTCTCACCACCACCTCCCCAACGCAAACTCATGGCCATGAGCCGTGGTCTCGTTTTAACGCTTTAACATGGAATCTGGCTGCTGTTGCAGATTGATGTCTTGAAATTCCCTTTGAAATCCCGCTTTCATTCCCCAGTACCCCCCAGAACCAGCAGGTTCTGCTCTCCAGCTTATCAGCCACTGACAGTCCCATGGCTGCCCTCCCATCACAGCATCTTTATTGACAAAGAGCACTGGACTCAACGTGGTGCGCCCGGCTTCCAAATGAAGCCCTTTCGTCACTCAGTGTCTTAGCCTCTGGATTTAGAGAGGAGCTTTTCACAGAGCAGAAAATGATAAATCTCTTCCTGCTGAAGTGCCTCTCTGATTCTTTTTATTATTGTTATTATAAGTCCTCTATAGAAAAGAATCAAGACATTGGAAACATTTTTATAAAATGACACTTTATCTCTGTGATTAACTATATAATAAACCATAAAGGCTTTGCCATGGTAATCTCCTCCTTACACCTTATTGCTTTAATAATAAAAGCTTTTTTATGACAACAGAATAAAATTTTACTATCCAGACAGTTTAGATAAAATGAGAAGATGTGTTTTTGGAAGGATAAAGGGCACATCTGAAACATGTGAGGTCAGCATAGGTTTTATTTGAGCTCAGCTTATGTAAAACATGTTCGATGTGTCTTAAGTCTGGTGCCCTCCAGAGGACCTTATCCCACCATTTAAAGGACTTTTAGTGGTCAGTGAAGGGCTAAAGAGTTCAGTATTTCTGTCAAGTACAGAGGATTACAGCTCCAAAGCAAAAATGTTCAAAACCAAGAACTGCAGATGATTAGCAGGGGAAAGCACAAATTTCAATAATTTATTACCACCCCGATTTGCATACAGAATCATCAACTACCTGTTTTGATTCTGAGCCAAACCCTGTGTGGTTTGGTGATTATCATTGCACTTTTATTCATAAGCTTATGTCTCAAATAATTAGATTCCATCAGTGACAAAAATTATATAAATTTTTGCTTAAACATGATTTATATGCAAGCACTACAGTATACCAATTAAAAAGTTTCATTATTGCTATCCCACAGGAAGAAATGAATATGTTGTCTTCCCTCTCATTTATCACTATTGAGCAGTTTCTTTTTTTTATGTTTCAAGCTTTTATTTAAATTCTAGTTAGTTAACATATAGTGTAATATGACTTTCAGGAGTAGAATTTAGTGATACCCAACGCTCAACACAAGTGCCCTACTTAATGCCCATTTCCCCACCCACCTCCCTTCCAGCAAATGTTCTCTAGAGTTAAGAGTCTGTTGAGGCATGTGGGTGGCTCACTTGGTTAAGCGACTTTGCTCAGGTCATGATCTCACAGTTCTTGAGTTCGAACCCATGTTGGGCTCTGTGCTGAGAGCTCAGAGCCTGGAGCCTGATTCAAATTCAAACCCTCTTCACCCTCTGTGTCTACTTCCCTTCCGTAGTCCTGCCGCCTTGGAAGTGAAAGCCAAAGAGACCCTCAGGTGTATCTTATTGAGATTCCTGAGGGAGGCTCAGAGGGAGCTGCTTCAGTCTGACACCTAATCCCGGTTTGCTGTCAGTTCATGGGTCCTGAGCAGGGTCCTGACTAAGCAGAGATTCCTGGCTTGCCTTTCTGCACATGAGTTTTGAAAGCAGTCATACATAGCGATGCTTGAATTACTAAGACACTTGAGGACAATCTTTTGTCGAAATGCTCAGAGGAATGGAAGCATGGTTTGATGCCAACTTCACAGGCTTTTTCACATCCTCCAGTGGGCATTAAGCAGATTAACAATTGATTGTGAAAACTTTCCTCCCTCCTCCTGTTGCTAGCCCAGAAGGCCCAAACTAACCACTGTATGAATATCCAGCTTTGTTATGTGTTAGACCTGGGGATATGTGTTATACCTCAAATGTTACATGTTTCCATCATGTAAACCCTCTGGGCACATAATTATGTTAACAAATTTAATCAACAAGAATTTGCCATGATCTTGTAGCTAGTAAAGAAATTAGCAAAGGCCCGCTCCTCCACCAATCTCCCCTCTCAACACGCAGACACGCAGGCTGCAGGGTTCACGGGTCTGCCTTGTTCCGGGACTGAGTGCACGGGAGCACGGTGGGTGGCTGCCCGGGTACTCCCCGCACTGTGCTCCTCCTCCACCCACAGGAAAGCTAATGACACCCACTCTCGTGTTAGGTGCGTGTATTTCCTTTAGTTGTGTGTGCCCTCAAATCCCACTGACTCTAATTAGAAAGAGGTTTGGTGAAGGAGGAGGAATTTCTTCTTGCCATCATTTTCTTCCCGTCTGGTTTTTGCTTTTCCCCAATAAGTTTGGCAGGTCTCAGCTTTCCCCAAGACTGTAGGCTCCACAGGGATGGCAGGGGGCTTCATCCACAGCCGCATTACCTGCCCAACACCCTTGCTGGCACACCGCAGGCACTCAGCAGATCCTTGTACAAGGGATGGATATTTTGTGTGCCTCATTTCTAGTGCTTTTGTGGCACATTCCTGCACAGCCGTCCCAAACCTGTGCAATCTTGCTGCACTCCTTTGGTGAAGAGAATGGAGCACAGGCTATCTGCAGGGCTCACATGACCTGTAGCCCATCTTTCAGCTGTAATATCTCTGCTCCTAAGTTCCTAAGAAGTTGTCCTGGACTCCTGTTCAGATCCAGTGGAAGTCAAAAACCCTGTCTAAGATTTGTGCCAGTTCCGAGGGTGACGATGGGCTTAACATTCTCACCCTCAGTCTGCCTCCCCATCTGTTCAGCTTCATATCGACCCAAACGTGGAACCCAGCCACCTCCTTGGTCACCGTGTGTGTACAGTTGCACACATTCAGATGGGCTGCACCAAGCACGGCAAAGATCGAGTGGTCCCCAGGGAGGCTCACATCACACTCCTCACAGTGTACACCTTAGACCCTTTGGCTCTCGGAAGTTCTTTTGCCCAGCCCACTACTGGTGATTTCTCCCAGGCTCTTCACCCTGTACAGCCTTCTTGCTGATCTTTCTCCCTCTCTCTTCTGCCTCTCTTTCTGTAGGAGGTAGAATTCAAAACATTTTTCTCAGGAAGAACAGCTTAATCATATTGTAATTGGGGCTCCTGAGTCCAGATTTCTAGGTTCTCCTCTTATCTGCCTAATACCCTATCCATTAGCCTTCTTTTCCTAAACTAACACAGAACAGCCCTCTCTGAGTGGGTTGTTAAAAGCAAACAAAGTTGCTTGGCCTGTATTGGCTACATGTGAATTTGGCAGAGAAGCTAAATATACCTTATAATCACAGGAGCATAAGCCTATTGGCTGAACTCATCATTTCATATGATTAATAAACATATGCTGATTTATGAATAGATGGTATTTGGAAAGAAGTGTCAGAAGCTGGTGATGGTAGAGAGCTCCAAGGAAGGGAACTGAATAAGCTGGGACAGAGACAGGATAAAGACTTCCTTCTTTTGTATTCCCTGTATTTAAAGCACATTGACATCATACCTACTTAAGGTCAATAAATAAGGTACAGGTATCCTGATGTGCTCACATCCAGTGACCTTAAGCCATGTACGTCATGGAGATAGTTGATATCCATACTTGATGGATTCGGTCTAGAGCCCGGCTCTGGAGAATTTTCCATTCACTGTACACATCAGTTCTTTTCATGAGGATTTCCTGGTTGGAAAGAGCTGAGCTTCTCAGCACACTGTCATTACTCTCCAGGTGTTCAGGTTACATCATCTGGATGAGGAGCCCCAGAACTCCTATAGATATATCCCTTCTTACCTTGAAAAATATTACAAAATATTCCTCTTAAGAGGAAATAAGTTTTCAATACACTTTAAAATTTAAAAGTACACCTGAGGGAGGGGAAACAAAGTACATCTTTTAAAACAGGTAATAATTATGGATGGTAACTGTAGTGTATTAAAGCATATTAATTATGAGTTCATAATCAAACTATAAAACAAGCAAAAAAAAAAAGAAATCTTATTGGTTACTTTGGAGGGATGCTAAGGAGTATCATTTTGAAAACTTATATATCGGCATTTACCCGGCCTTACCTATATAAACTGTACTGCATGATAACCCAAATAGCTGATAAGAGAAAGTTTCTCTTTGTGGAAACTTCCAGTAAATAAATGAAAGAGTGATAGAATTTGAATATCCCCATTTTAGAATCCTATTGATCTAGGCAATGGTCATCCAATGGCTAATATAAAAAATAGAGATGCCCTTTGTGTTTCCTATAAATTTGTTATGCGATGGAAGAATCTGTATACATTCAGGTTTGATTTTTTTTTTTCCAAGAGGAATATTTATAACTGTGTTGTGTCACTATGTGTCTGCTGGTATAAACAGGTAACATAAGATAGTCTTCCAAAAAGAAAAAAACAAATCTGAATCTAATCAGATTTCTGTATGTCATAACAAATTCATAGGAGAATTAAAAGAATGGGTAAATAATACCATGGAGATGCATTAAGTAAAATTCAGACCGTGGACAGTGTAATAGTACAAACAACCTGGTGTATTCAACAAATGAGTTGCAAAGAAGAAAAAAAAGAGATGAGAGGGAATCTATAGACGAAAACAGATTTAATAGACAATCAGCCAGTTGCAGTGCATGGGACTTACTTAGATCCTGGTCAAACTGTTAAAAAATATGTATGGGACAATTAGGGAGATTTGACACTGATAACATTAAATTATTATTAATATTTTTAGGTATTATGTTAATGCTATGGTTATAGTCCCAAAAAGTCCTTATCTTTTTGAGATATATATATTGAAATATTTATGATGGAAATGAAAATTTAAAAACCTCTCATACCTATGCTTATTTATACATAAGAATATATCCTATGAAAGGATATACAGTTGACTCTTGAACAATGTGGGGAGGGGGGAGGTGCCCCCCCCGCATAATCAAAAGATTGCATATAACTTTTCACTCCTCCCAGAAATTAACTTACAGCCAACCATTGACTAGAGGCCTTACCAATAATATAAAGGGTCAATTAATATATATTTTGTATGTTGTATGTATCATATACTGTGTTCTTATAATAAAGTAATCTAGAGAAGAGAAAATATTGTTAAGAAAATCATTTAGGAAAACACATTTATGGTACCATACTATATTTACCCTCCCCCCAAAAAATCCACATATAAGTGGACCTACATAGTTCAAACCCATGTTGTTCAAGAATCAACTGTATAAGGGAATTCTCATGTGTGTTGCTGTTATGAAGGGAACTAGGATTCAGGATGGAAGAGAAATGAACTTCTGTACAGGTAATTACTTACTTTATGCAGGTAATACTTTTTTCAGAGGACTAACCAAAAAAATATATAATGGGAGGGAAAAAAGGTGATTTGAAGTTGAAATGCTTCTTTTGGGGGAATGAGAAGGCATAGACTCTTAGAACACGTGGATGGATGGACCCAGATGATATTTCCCAAGGTATGTCCCAAGACCACCTGCATCAGAGATGGGCTCACCTCCCTGCCTCCCAGCCAGAATCTGGAGGAGCTATGCACAGAAACATTTGAGAGCTACAGGCCTTGATAACCCAAGTGGCAGCTTTTCAAATACTTATTACATTGTTGTGGAACTTTGGAATTCATAGGGCAAAAATACTCCCAAATTTAAATTCAAAGCAGCACAATTCTGAAAGTCTGAAAGGCTTTCTTTTTTAGATTTTCTCATGATGATTTAATCAGCAGATGTCACTATAAAATACTTGAGAGCATCCCTTCCGTGTTGCCTCATTTTTGGAAAAGGCAGAGTGTGCTGCTGGCATTGTAACATAGAAATATTTATGATAATTTTGTCTTTTGTTTAATGAAAATAATTTTTCTTTTACTTCCAGCACTTATTAAAAGTTTATCTTTGATTAAGCATTCTTTGCTTTTGTTTTTGTTTCCCTCCTCTTCCCCCACCCCCCCAGCATCATTGACAAAGAAGTTTCATTAATGGCAGAAATGGATAAAGTTAAAGAAGAAGCCAGTAAGTAGACACATGGTTGTTTGGTCAGGAGCCTCCCAGTCGGAAGCAATCCATAGGTCGACTGACAGTGATATGGCTTCTGAGTGGGGTCCTAAAATTCACACTGACTAATGAGCTCTGTAAGCTCAGGCAAGTCACTTAGCCCCTGAAACCTCAGGAACCTCCTGTGGAACAAGGTCAGAGGAGTAGCACCACTGAGCACACAGCAGAATAAGGCACTCAGCAAATAATGGGTGTCAGCTGTTTAAACTTTTGTTCATATAAAGGACTACTGATAGTTTTAATCAGGTTTAAAATAACATTGAATTTAGAATTAAATTTTAAAACATAAGTTTTTAACCTTTCACAACCCACACATCTTTTTTTTTTAATGTTTATTTTTGAGAGAGAGACACAGAATCTGAACAGGCTCCAGGCTCTGAGCTGTCACAGGGCTCTGTCACAGGGCTGGAACCCACCATTGTGAGATCATGACCTGAGCCAAAGTCGGATGCTCAATCAACTGGGCCCTGCAATTCGCACCTGTTGCTGTTATTTCTACAGTCCTTTTCACTTGTCCTTTCTTAGGTTCAACTAACACGTGTTTAACAAATTAAAGTCCCCTAAAAAAATATTTTAGTCCGTTTGAAGCTTACTTAAATTCCCTTTATCATTTTGAAGTACATTTATAAATTTAATGCATCTGATTTTTTTCGAGCACTTCAGACACCCAAGGCAAACTCATAAACCTAAGAGCAACATGTTATAAGCTTTTAAGCAGCTCTTATAAGATTAATAATTCAAACTTAGAATTATACTAATATGAAGTTTTTTTAAAACACTCTCCCTTCTCTTTACAAACTTAGTCAAATCAGCTGACACCTGCCAGATTAACACCTCAAAAGAAAATCAATTATGTGTTTTAAGTTGAAATCACAAATGAGATGATTTAATGTAATAATGTAACTGTTTAAATAATAAGCACATTCAGATGATCTTGATGCTTGGCAAAACTTCTAAATTTAACACAAAATATCAGCGTACCTTTGGTTTGAGGTTTTACCTTTATACTTGTTTCTAATTCTGAATTTTTCCACTGTTGTAAGGTAGCTCAACAGCTAGTAGGACAGATTTAAACTATCTCAAATAGGCTGAGGTTCATGGGCTGGAAATTTTAACTGAGACAAGATTGCTCAGTCAGATTCAACACCAAGCCACAAGTGGAGTTGCTGAGCCCTTTCTTATCGAATTCAGCATGCTGCTGTTCATGGGGACCCTAAAATCGTGTTTTTCAGCTGGGATTTACTTTTCCAGTTCTTATCTCCTGGGCATTTAAAATTTTTCATCCTTTCCCAAATGTTACCTTGTTAGTTGAACAAATGCCAGTCTGTACCTCCACCTGGTTTCAGCTAAATTCCTTCACCTTTGCAATGCTTTTCTTTTCACCAGAATGAAGTATCAGACCAGATGCTTCATTCTTTTTGTATTTTTCTTGCCTGGCCCTTGGTCGTAATTCAGTAGCCACCTTTTATGGGAAATAGCTATCAGTGTGTTTGTTACACAATCTTTTAAAAATAATCTTAAGCAACATGTTAGAATCTAAAATACAGCAAGTTTTATTAAATAAAACTCAATGTGATCCAGGGTTCAGCTGTGGAATATTTAGGTAGTTATGCAATCCCTTTGATTGTGAAATTATTTTATTCTTATGAAATTTGTTGATTTCTTCAGTAAAAGTTGATTACCACATAATTTGGGATTTTCCCTGTTTCTCAGGTATAGCTTATTTTTTCTTTTCAGTTTCATGTCCTATTGATAAACATGTTAACAGCCAGCACAGACACAAATGTTTGTGTAGCACATCACTTTCTAACAAATTAACGAAAGACCTCAGATTTCACATGTTCATTCTATCTCCTTGAGATAGTAATATTAAGTGCCAAGACCTGTGGGATTTGGAGTATCTCAGGAGAGCATCCTCGTTTTTAAAATTCATTCAGTCAATAAACATGTACTGTGTGCTTCGAATGTGTTATGTGCTGTCAGAAACTGGGTTAAAGCAGCAAACACCAAACTTTGGGACCTGCACATAAGGAGCTTTCAACCTAGCTGGCATAGCAAGATGGTTGGCAGGGTTTGCCTGATTTCAGTAATTGATGCCATAGCTCTGGTTTTAGAACTGCCCATAATCCTGGGGAAGCCATTTTGCATGCATTGGAGGCAAGCAGAACTGAATTCTAATCCAGGTTCCACCCATTTGTTGGCTGTGTGACCTTGAACCATTTTGTTAACTTCTCAGAGTCCAAGGTTCCTTATCAGAAAAGGGGGGATAAGAATAGTATCTATCTCAATTAGTTTTTGTAAAGATTAAATGAGAAAATATATGCCGGGCACTTAGCCCAGTGCCTGACACACTATGTGTACAAGAAGGGAAAAGCACTTACTGTAAAGAGATCTGTCCCGCCTTCTCATATGACAGCCAGAAAATGGAGTCCAAAGGGGTTATGCAGCATCTCACAGGTGACATGCCTGTGTCAACTATATGTCTTCTCCACAGGCAGAAGGAACCACTGAATTTCCCTCCACTAAGAACTGAACTGTCTTTACAACCACTGTCTTGAGATTGCTCATCTATGATCTCGAGTACTTTCCTCATTTTCTATTTGCTGCATGTTATACACCTTATTTCCTCAATTATGACATAAGCCCCTCTATCCGTCATGGCATCTAACACAGTGCTGAGAAGACTGTAGGTACTTCATGATGTTTGTTAAATGAATTATTGTAATTAGTTAAGTGTAGGCTGTCGGATCCAATATTAGTAGTTGCAGAAAGAGGACATATATTGTAGATGACTGTATCTCACTTTATTAATCACATTTGAGGTTAGCATTTTTTATTGTAGGACACTGGACATGTCACGTCAGTGATTTCATTTAGCCACAATAGCCCTGCAAGGCATATATGATCATTACATTTACAGATGAAGAAACAAAGCATGTTGCCATGCTGTGGTCTCAGACTTTGAGGGAAATTTTTTTGAAATTTGTTTGAGGGAAATTTTGTCGAAGGCCAAAATAGGTGTGTTCTTGGGGTATCAAATTGATTGGCAGTCTGGGAAGAAAACATGACTTTATATTAACAGAAACACAGATATATTATGAGGTAAAAATACAGGATTCCCAAGATTAAAAAGGGTTTCAAAGAATCTTTGTGCTTGAAAGCTTTGTGCCCATTTCAACTTCACTCCCTGCTAAGGAAAGTTATTTGAGAAGTCCTAAACTCTTCCATGGTTCAGGCAACAAGAGCAAGCTTCCAATGTGTTCCAAAAACTTGAAGGAATGTATAAGTCCTATTGAGAAGATGGATTTCAGCATACCAGATACTGTTTATAAGAGCACCTGAATAATATTAATGAAGTCATGAATGCAGTGAAAATTAAAGCTTTATGAAACTGTCTCCCTCTATAGATTTCCAAAAGGATGGTGCTTGCAAAACATAACTTATTATTCTATTTTAAATTTGGGGATCAATGAATCTTAGGATCTGATCTGGTTTTGTTTTTGCTTTTTGTGTCTGTGATTGATGTTTTTGAGGTGAAAATGTTGGTATCCTCACAGAATATTGGCTTTAGATCTCAAGTTTTAAGCCTTTTTCATAATGAAAAGCTTTGAAATGTTAATGAGACTATATGTAAAACTCATCCCAACACTTGCTGATGCAAAGTATTCATTTCCATGAACATTTGCATGAGAGTAAACTCGGAATTTATTGGTGATCTTGCACCTGCATTCCTATTTTAGGGCACACTTATATTTATTTTTACAAAATCTTTTGTGTGAAGGCCCAAGTTTCTCTCAAAAAGTAAAATTATCCCTAATTGTCACTGGTCCCACAAATGATCCATTAAGAAAAGTCAGATCTGTTTAATTGTGCAGTCGTTAAGGGTCTCCTGACCCCTTCACTATCTGCTCATCAAGTCGAGGCCTTCAGAATATCTTTTTTATGTTTGCAAGAGCAAAGTACTTTGTTTCTTCTTCCCACTCAAGAATCATTTTTTCATACTCCAGACTTTAGTCCCATTCCTGTGGTGAATTATAATGGCAGACAAGACAAATAATCAGCCAAAGGTTTAAATGCTAAATATAAGTGGCCCTTTAGTGGCCCTTGTAGAAAAGGAACTTCTGTCCTTCTCTGCATATTCCTTTTATTTATTTTTCTTTTTATGTTTTTATTTATTTCTAGGAGAGAGAGAGACAGCATGAGCAGGGGAGGGTCAGAGAGAGAGGGAGACACAGACACTGAAATAGACTCCAGGCTCTGAGCTAGCAGTCAGCACAGAACCCGACGCGGGGCTAGAACCCACGAACCGCGAGATCATGACCTAAGTGAAAGTCGGACGCTTAACCGACTAAGCCACCCAGGCGCCCCTCTGCATATTCCTTATTTTAAATAATGAATTGATTCAGTCAGTCAGTCAGTCAGTCAGCAAACATACATAGTGTGTACCCACTTTGTACCAGGTCCAAGGCTGTGTGGACACAAAGAACAGTAAAGTGCAGCCTCTGCCATGATTGGAGATGCCTACAGGGGCCAGGCTGGTAATATCAATGAGCAGGGCAGAGAGTGATTATGTTATGGGTGCCATGCTCCATCTATGATGGACAACAGCTCAGAGGTAGCCAATGGTTGCCACACGGGAATGCTGGCTAACTTTGGCCAGAAATGCCAGTATTTTAAGGGAAGCCAGAAATCCAGCTTCCAAATGGAATCTCCTAATTTTCAAATGTGGACAACTAATTTGTAAAAGTAATGTGTAGACCAAACAAAACATAGGTACTTTATGGCCCAAAATGTTAGTAGGCCACCATTTTGTGACGTCTAGTCTGACTGGTAACTGGGACATCATTCAGTAATACGTCCATGTTCAGATGGAAGTTCTTTTCACAGCCATCATAGGGACACATTTTACACTAGCTCCTCTGTATTTTCAAAGACTATAGGCACAAATCAGCCTCTCTTCAGCTGCATGGTATTGTAAATGGAGTCAGGAGAAGTCCTGGTAAATAATCAAAGCATGACTCGAGTAGTTTGGCAAACAATTAGGCTTTATGAGTTACAGATTACTTATTTTATTGACAGTTCAACATTGGTATCAGCATACAAAGGCAATGTTTCTCTGTTTATCTGCAGAATGGTTTATAGTTTGCAGGAAATCTTAACTCTTGATTGCTTCTGAACTTTTTTAGGAGTTTTTAAAGTGACTGTTTTTGACATATAAATTAAGAACTCTTACAATCAGCAATCATATTATTTGGCTCCGCATGTGTGCTATAAATCTGGTCTAATAAAGTAGTTGGCCTTTGTTCAGCCAAGAAAGGAATGTGAATCCAACATGCATATCATCTTAGTTGTATGGACTTCTTTTTTCTTATAACTCAAAATGCTTGCCCAAAAGAAATGAAGGTAGTTCATATGTGACTTAAATTAGAGAACTACACGTTATCTATTGGAAGATGAGATTTAATATTTAAATCTCACCCTTTGTGTTTGTATGCATTGCTTTTGAGCTCTGTGATCTTCTGGGAAACACACACACACACACACACACACACACACACACACTCACCTGTGGACTACTACATTTACTTGAACCTTTAGGTCATCTGACAGATGTGTGAAATATGGCACCAGAGAACTCCCTGGTGTCTTCTCCGCATATGCAGACGCTAAAGAGTATACACAAATCCAGTTCAAGCAGACTTTGACTTAACCTTGAAATTTTTCATGGGGGACACTTAAAACAAAGACAAGACACTCTGGTCTGGAACTTCTCTCTGACTGCAAAAATGGAAACAGATCTGCAGAGTATCAAAAGCAGAGGCATTTTTTTAGCTCACAGAAAGCCAATAAAGTAAAACTTTTATGTCATACTCCAGTAATAAACCTAGTTGCTCTAAATAAGTATGTGTTAAAGGTCTGATACTGTTAGAATTTAATAGTGGACACACAGAATGGCTTTTATTTAGTGGAATCCTTATCTTTGCAGTATCATTCAGATAGGATTTTACTAAGTTTCTTTTTTTGGTAATAGTTGTTCTGAGTAATGCACAAATTTAAATGTCCAAATTAAGTAAGTGAGATCAGACGCCAGTGAGGAAAACAAAGAAGACTGTGGGTGTACAGTGAATCAGAAGGGACTGTGTTTGATTTGGGGATTGGCGGATAAGGTCGTACGGAAATGAATGATTGGTCGTGAGCACCAGGGGCAAACCCACCTCAGTGACCAACTCAGAAAACATAGTCATGGTTCAACAGAGCGATCAGTGTGTTGAGAGAGAACTGATACCAAGAAATAAGGTCATTTAATATGTTTAGACCTCTGGCCCTAACGTAGTGTTCTGTCTTATTTGGCAGTGGAAATCCTGACTGCTCGTCAGAAGAAAGCAGAGGAACTGAAGAGACTGACGGATCTAGCCAGTCAGATGGCAGAGATGCAGCTGGCTGAACTCAGGGCAGAAATTAAGGTCAGTTCTAAAATATCACAGCCTGAACCCTGAGACAGAGATCTGATCACCATTATGTTTGTTTTGCATCCATAGAGTGCTGCTCTTTGAGGACCTAACATCATACACCCAGCTCTCTTTCATAGTGTTGAACTAGAGCATACAGAAGGGCGAAGAACCAACTAATCACTGTATTTAAGTACACTATGGTTTGAAAGGATATATTATTGCAGAGGAGAAGTACGAAGCTGTTTTCTGAGTCAGGGAGACTGGCCCAAATAAAATCTATTCAACCATGAATTACAGTTGGAATGGGGGACATTATTTTCACCATATGTAATTTAGGTGTACGTATATAAACACGTGTGAATAGACAGTGAATATGAACGTAGTATAACAGTAAGGATTCTAAAGCATACACAATATACAGCGACTTCTTTTCTGTATCCTTTTTTAGCTTACTTGCCCTTTTATTAAGAATACCACCCACAAATATGTATTTATTGGATTTCTCCAGTTGTAAGCAATAGAAGCTGACCCTGGCTAAACTCAAGAACAAGTGGAATTTGAAAGAATATGAGTGTAGCTCACCAAAGTGTTATTTGAAGACTCCAGGCTATACTTGGGCAGAAACCCAGGCAGCCACCTTGATAATACAGGCGGCAGTAATTACTAGCCACTCTTCAGGGCACCACTAGAATGAGTGACCTTCAGATGTCATCATTCTTTGTGCCACCCCACCTGATTCACATCTAAAAGAAAGAGATTCTGATTCACTTCCACTTGAATCACATACACCATTCAGCCAAGGGATGCCTTGATTGACAGACCCACCAATACTGTGGATCTCTGAAACTGCACTGGGATACAATAACCAAGAAAAGAAATGGTTACCAGAAAGGCAAAAACAAGTATCTATAACAAACTAGGAAATTACAATTTATACATTTTCCTTTATCCTCTTCTTTTTCCCTAGTATACTAAACAAACACACATGTATACACACACTTGGCTTCTAACCAACTTCTAGAGTCTAGAGTACTTTGAGGATGCAGCCACTACTAGCTTTGTAAGTAGGATTGTCTACTCATCCAGGGAGAAAACTGGTTGGGTATGGTAGAAAGTGGCACGTGACTTTTGAGTCCTCTCTGCCCTGGTTAGGCATGAAAGGGAGCCTCATGAGGATAAGGACCTCCTCCAAGGGTCCTGTGAAGTCCTAGTGGCCTTTCCTAACTCATCTGCTCTTCTGGTCATTGTTGCTTCCAGCCAGTCAATTGCAATGTCCTCCTAACTAGTCTCTCTCCCTCCACTGTCTCCCTCCAGCCTGGTCATCCACCCTAAGACCAGAGTTACACCCAGAGCAGGTCTGGTCTCCCCCAGTTTGGTCCACCCTTCCCGTCAGAATAAAATCCACAACTGGACTCCATTATATGTATTCCAACTTCCAGCTCTCATCCTTTGTTAGAATATCAGGTGAAGAATATGAAGTTGCCAGCTTCCTAGTCTATTGAATTTTACTTATTTTCCAAGTTTCATTTCTGCCTACTAAAATCCCACTCATCGTAAAATGGTTAGTGGCACAGACTTTGGAGTCAAACAGTCCAGCTCCTGTGACCTTGGGTAAATTACTTTTCTCTTTGATTCCTAGAACCTCGATTCCCCTTATATAAAATAGACATAATAATAGTACTGACTTTGTAATAATGTGATCAGATGAAAATGAGATTATCTGTTAAGAATTTGGCCCATGTCTGGTAAGTGATCAATAATTTTTTTTAATGTTCCAGCACAAATGCTCCCTCTTACAAAACTCTTTCTCTGTTCCCCTCAGTAGGAAATAATTTTTCCTCTTTTATTTTCTTAAAGCACCTACCACATTCTACCTTATATTGTGTTTAGTGGTATCTGTTTCCCTTGCCTTGTGGTAAACTCCCTGGCAGATTCAGGAGGGACTGAGTCATAGTTATTTCTGTATTTCTCACTCTGACATCTACATACAGATCTAAAATTTAAATGAATTGAAAAATAATCTGTTTCCCACTTCCTTTAACAGCACTTGAAATTCTACCATTCAAGATAATGTTTTCTAGTTACTAAAGGGTTTTCGTATTTCCTGGTTCCTGGCTCCTTGTTACAATAGGGAAGGATGACATGTCTTCTCTTGATGGGTAATACCTTAGTAAACCATTGGCCAAATTAGGAAGATGGCCAGAATGCAGCCCCCAAATTTGTAAGAGGACAAAACATGCTCAGAGGAGGGCGGGGTTGCTAAAAGTTAAATACACAAGGCCAGACACACATTTTGCCTCATCATGGTTTTCTCCAAGTCTAGGCAAGGGAAAGACAGGACCCTCACCTATTCCCAGAACAAGAAGGTGATCATGCTTCAGACAGGTCAGACCAAGCCTGATTTAATGGAGCCACATAGTGACGGATCAGCATGACTGCCTTCCTGGTTAGCATGATCGGTGGTAGCGAAGAGCAGAGTGAATGAATCTGCAGTGTGCCTCAGTCATCTCTGTAACTGTGGGGCTCCTGTTTTACTTCTCTTTCCTCCAGCACTTTGTCAGCGAGCGTAAATATGATGAAGAGCTCGGGAAAGCTGCCCGGTTCTCCTGTGACATTGAACAGCTAAAGGCCCAAATCATGCTCTGTGGAGAAAGTGAGTTTTGCATACTTGCTAAATAATTCTGTGTGAGTAAGCTTGGTGCTATTTGGAGTTGATATTGGAAATGTCAGGTGTGCAGTCCCCCAGCGGGGTTAAAGCAAGGTCTAAAGAGATTTAATGATCTAAGGTCATGACACAAGTCACTAGAAATGTCAAGATGTGAACGTAGAGTCTTCAAATGCCACTGCCCATCAGTAAATCCCCAGGATTTATTAAGCAGAACGGAACAGGTCAGCTAGTCTATATCTTTTGCAAACTTTTCTTAAGCACTGCCAGATAAACTGCCTCTCTGATTTCAAATAGTCTGGTTCCACAGAGACCTGTTACACTGAGAGCCAGTCTCCCTAACAAGTCTGGGAACAATCGGCTCTTGTCGTAAAAGGCCCAGCTGTCTTATGTGCGCCGCTCAGCAGTACTGGGATCCTCTCCCCTGGTCGGCTCTCTGTGCTGAGTGAAGTCTGCAGATAATGAAAGACTTCGCTTCAGCCATTAGCTTTAGTCTTGTTCGCTATTAAGCCTTAATTAGAGCAGTTAATGTGCAACACAATTGGCTGATCTTTTTTTTTCTCCTACTCCAGCCCACCCACCAGGGAAAGTGGCAATGAACAGTGAAATGGCTTTAAGGACAGGCACAAGGGAGAAAGGAGGACTAGTGAGGGACGTGGAATACCCACAACCTCAGAGTCAGCTGAAAATTTGAGATTTGGCTGCACTTTTTCTTTTTTCAAAGTCAAAAGTGCTTTTTTTCTTGATCTAAAGCTTGATCTAAAATTAGAGAACTATTTTAAATAGAACATGGCATAACTTCTATGTATCTTTTTATGCAAGTTTAATTTGTGTAAGTCATATATTACATCTATAATTACACTACATGTTACAATTTATTATACTATACTACATAACATATAGTAATATGTGTAGCTTTTACCATTTTATAACATACGGTTGAGACTGTTCCATGTCAACATATTTAACTCATAATTTATATAAATATAATTGACATGAACAGTCATTCCCCTGATTGTGAACATTTAAGTTGCTCCCAACTTTTCATCATTAAAGTAACACTGCTGTGAGCATCCTTGTTCACATATCTTTGGCAGTTGTCTGATTTTCCGACTACATTTCTTTTTTTTTTTAAGATTTTGTTTTTAAGTAATCACTACACCCAACATGGGGCTCAAACTCACAACCCAGAGATCAGGAGTCGCATGCTGTACCAACTGAGCCAGCCAAGTGTCCCCATATTGCATTCTCTTCAATTATTTCCCTTTTTGTTCCTGTGTGTTCTGAATATACCCATTTATCATTCTTTACCTCCAGCTTTTGCCCCATCTTTAAAAAAGCAGTCTGCTCCACAGTTGGCAGTTTGACTGCCCAAGCCACTTTCCATTTCAGCCTGATGATGAGTGAGACCTTGATGCCAAGTGACTGAGGAGGGGTGGGCAGTGCAGCTCACCTGCTTTCCTCCAGAGCACATCCAGTGCCATCTAGTGGGAGGAGCCGTCCCTTACCAAATTCCAAGGGTCCACATGAAAGACAGCCTTCCCTGTTGGAGACAGTAGTCTTCGAAAGGCTCTTTCCAGATCAGCCCTGTTGAGAGCACATTGAAAACCCTCAGCTAATGAACCAGAAATAGTTGTCCCTGAGCTGTAGGAAAGAATGACCCCCATGAAACTGATCTAGTGAGCACAGAAGCCACCGAAACCCCCTGTTTATGTTCAGACAGCCCTTAACGTGCTGTCACACCTTACCTATCAATAAGGGGACTAGTGATGCATCCCTGTCCTTTCCATTTCTAATGTTCTATGATCCCTACTAGTCACTGCTAATCCTCTGGAAGAACCCTAGGATTAAGTCTGATCCAACAAGGGTAGCAGAGAAAATTGCTTTTAAAAATTGGTGACAGTTTTAAGAATCAAATGTCTTACTGTCCAGCAAGGCAGTCAAATTCTGGTGAACTGTGAGAAGGGAGGTCATAACTTTATCCTTGAGTGATTCCCTCCAGCCCTGATTCAGCATAATCACACAGAAATGATCCCATCAAAAACCACCTCCTTCAAAACCAGCGGGAATGGTGATAATAAACATTGAGCAGACCTGCCTGAGCCTGCTGGGAATCTGTCTGATTAGTCTGCATTGACTTTAGCATTGGAATTGGTGCACATTTGCAGTGGAGCTGTAGAAAATGGGGTTGAGAAAAGACTAGGTAATATGGCTCTTGTGGAATATGCAAGATGCCTTAGGGCATGTTTGGGGCTGGCAGGCCTGGCCCTGTTGTCGCAAAATATGCATGACCCAGGCTAACAAAATTCCTGACACCCAACAGAACATCGTGGCTCTGACGAGCCAGGTGTCCATGTGCCTCCTGGTCTTTCTGCGTCTCTGCAGCACACACTGGTCTAGGGGTCTGACAAGGAGGGCAAGAATGGCTTTGGTAATGGGGAATCCAAGAGGCAAAATATACTTGTGGACAGGCATGAATGGATTACTGCCAAGATTTCATTGTCTCTCTTCCTTTTGTGGTGCTTAACCTAAGGAATATTAGTAAAGTTGCTCAGACATGTCTTATTTCCTACGAATGTTACCCAACTTGGGTAATTATGCTGTAATCACAGTTCAGTGACTTTCACAGAAGAATTTCACTGGTCTCCCACACACAAAAGTGCCCTTTCAAAGAACATCTTCAAAAAAAAAAAAGAAAGAAAGAAATGTTTTTACAAAAGCTTCACTTTCTCCCATCTTCTGACCGGTTACTGAAGCAGGAGTGTCCATGGCACAGCCCATAACACCATGTGCTTTCTTGTTGCAGTTACACACCCAAAGAACAACTATTCCTCAAGAACTCCATGCAGCTCCCTGCTGCCACTGCTGAACGCCCACGCAGCAACCTCTGGAAAACAGAGTAACTTTACCCGAAAATCATCCAATCACAACAAGCCCTCAGAGGGTAAAGCGGGAAACCCCAAAATGGCAAGCAATCTTCCCAATGCCGCTGACAGCTCTCACCAGGCCGTGCCAACTAATAAGCAGGTAAGCCGCTCTGGGGAGGCAGACCCCGGTGTAAGGTGCCAGGCAGAAACCACCTGCCGGACCTCAAAGGCTTCCATCAGCCACTGGCCTCACAGAACTCCCCTGGTCCTTCCGTCCGCACTTCACAGGCACTTTCCCAGGTGGAGGAAGTGCCCTTCATACACTGTGGCATTAGCAGAGTCTGCCTGAACAGGCCAGCTCTTCCTGTGTCTTTGTGGCCACCCCCCCCAAGCCCTGGTCACTGGCCCATGTGCAGAGGGGACTCACACAGACATGGGAACAAGTCTCTGTACCTGGCCACTGACACTGCTGGTGAGAAGGAATCTGACATTTGGTTTTGAAGACTCTTCAGTTCCCACTGATGTGTAGTTTATCAATAAGAGGTCAAAAGTTTGTTCAAATTTCTCTCTCCTTTGGGTTTTTGGTAAAGAGAATATGTTTCAAAATGACATTATCAATTCTCATCTGCCATAACACCTAAAAATATAAGTGTCCAAAGGTCAGTCTTCCTCTGTTCCTTCGCTCCTCCACTATATGCTTGAGAAGTGATTTCCCTCTTTGCATAGGAGAATGGACAGGAAATGGGATGTGATGATAACAGACATTGGACATGCTATAAAGACACCTTTCATGATTTCTAAGAAAGAGAGCTCAAATAAAGAGACTTTTTAAAGCATTCCAAAATGCTGGTTTCCTAACAAGTGCCCTGTTGGATTTTGTGGTCGAGGTCTTTTAGAATTCTCATTAATGACACTGACAGGCATTTCTCTGGCCCCAGGTGTCTTTACCAACTCTAAAACAGCACTTTGGCAAGGAGCATTTCATATATTCATGGGCCGAAGATCATAATCAAATCTGTGTTACTTGCCATCCAAATATATCCTCACAGCTTTTGTTCTTTGGTCATTATTGAACCCCAACTAAAATTAAGTCTAAAATTTAATCTGGGCTTCCCTTTCACTTCTTTAAAAACGAATGCAGCCAGATTAAAGGCTATCCACATAGATACTTTTTCAGCTCACTATTATCATTTTCAGCAAAGTATTTCAGGCCAAGGCTTGTTTAAATGGAAACATACACACAAGCCAGAGCCCTGTAGACCCAGGCAAGAAAGACCCTTGTACCAGGCCCTGTGCTTGAAGTAACCCCTCCTGGCCCTCTACCAGCCACGGCTGTCCCTACAGAGCAAGACCAAGCAGATGTCGCTACTCAGAATCTGTATTCTCCTTTCAGGAAAGTGTTCCAAGTACTCGAGATCCTGGAATTCTATTCCCAAGTGGCACCATGCCTGCTCTCAGGATTTCTTTGGACCACTTTCCTGGATATATCACCTTGCGGGCAGACCATACCACCAGTATGCACACGCCTAAGTCCAAAGGATGATTATTTGTGGGTGTGAGGACATAGTTTAAGCGTGCAGGCTGGAGTGTCCGCATTCGTATGTGTGCAAGGCCCACTCACAGTGTGGGAAGGAGTCAGAGGGAGGAAGAGACAGTATTCACTCAGGTGGTATATGGGCTTGCCTTTGTGCTCTTGCCCTGGACCCCAAATTATTAAGGGTAGGTCTGCCATAAACCTATGCCATCCCATCACAAAGCACAAACTTAGAACTTTATCAATTTGTAAGTAAAAAGATTACACATTTTAATAGTAGAGATTTGAGTTTCAATCAAGGTCTATGTTCATGGAACAGCCTCTTTATGGAATCTTGTCAGGAGACAATATGTGAAATGGGAATGTTTCTACCACCTTCTAACTAGACCTTGGGCAAGTCCCTCAAATTCCTTGTCTTCATCCATAAAATGAAGCAAATAATAGCATCTGTCTTAAAGGGGAAGTGTGATGATAAATGAGATGCTACCTTCCTTGATTCCTGGCACACTTTAACCCTCAATAAATGTCAGCTGTACTTGACCTCACAGAGTTCAGAAGTCTTTCCCTTGTACAGAGACAGAGAAGCTAACCATTGCTTCCTTTCTATTCCTCCATTTATGTTCTTGGTTGCTGCTTTGTTGAAGGCTGCCAATTTTCTAGTATGATGTTTCAAAACTCGTTGGCTGAGAACTACAAAAGGTTTAGAAATACTAATTACCTCCATGAAAATACATGTTACTTCTGTATCCTGCCAAGATCTACCAGATACAGCCCATCCTTGTACTTACCCAAGATAATATTTCTAAACTATGATACTTGTTTTGAAATAATAAAAATAGAAAAACTGCTTTAGAGAAGAAAAATTATAAACCAAATTTTAAACAGAATTTTACATTTTTTCTCATACATATAGTGAGAATTCATATAGTCAATTTAGAAGGTCCAAGAAATTTTCTTTTTTTAATACTTTTTAATGTTTATTTGTTTTTGAGAGAGAGACAGAGTGTGAGTTGGGGAGGGGCAGAGAGAGAGGGAGACACAGAATCCCAAGCAGGCTCCAGTCTCTGAGCTGTCAGCACAGAGCCCGATGCAGGGCTCGAACTCATGAACAGCAAGATTGTGACCTGAGTGGAAGTGGAATGTTTAACCAACTGAGCCACCCAGGCGCCCCGGTCCAAGAAATGTTCATGGTAGAGAATCATCGTTATCCTGCCTCTGTGTTACATCAATTCCATTATGTTTTAAGCATACTTTATGGGGTTTATTTATCCTGGTTCTTGAATTGTCTGTCTTTTACTCTGAAATCTCTCTTCCAACATCAGTAACACTCTTGGAGTTCCACTTGTAAGACTGTCCACTGTTCCTTTAAGCTTGAGGATTTTATCAGCTTGACCTCATTTGCGTGTTGTCTTCTAGGATGTAAAAAAAAGCTTACATGTGGCTTAGAAATTTAGTTTTCCCGATGTCATCTGCGATTTGTTGGCACCTAATACCTATCTCTTTTCTTCTTTTGGTAGAATGGGTCTTCTAGCCAAAGACGAAGATTTAATCCACAGTACCATAACAACCGGCTAAATGGGTCTGCCAAGCCACAGGGCAGTGGTAATGAAGCTGATTTGATGATGAAGGGCAACAACCGCCATGAACACAGAAGACAGCCGCACAATGGCTTCCGTCCCAAAAACAAAGGTGGTGCCAAAAACCAAGAAGCCCCCTTGGGGACAAAAACCCCCGAGGCCCCAGTCCATCCGGAAAAGCCCCGGCGAAGGCAGCACACTGTAGACAACTCGGAGGCCAGGCCTTTCCGGGGTAATGTCACTAGGGTTTCACAGTGCAATCTCTGCCCTACAAGAATAGAAGTTTCCACAGATGCCGCGGTCCTCTCAGTCCCAGCTGTGACGTTGGTGGCCTGAGCTAGGAGAGAAAAAAGCAGTTTTCACTCTGTTTTGGTTCCCTTCCCGAGGTGCTGACCCAATTCGCTGCCAAAAGAGAGTCAATCAAAATATACAAACCCTATATGGTTGTGTCATCCTCTCTTAATCATTTTTACTAATTCTAATAATCAGCTCTAGCTTGCTTTCATAACTTTTCATGGCTTTGCTTGATCTGTTGATGCTTTTTCTCATCAGGACATTGCAGCATTTTAGCCAGGCAGTATTTACTCATTTGTTAGGAAAATCAAGATGTGGCTAAAGATCAGAGGCTCAGTAGCAACCTGTGTTGTAGCAGTGATGTCAGTCCATTGATTGTCCTTAGAGAGTTAATGTTGGGAAAAAAAATCCTTACTGATCAGACAAACATGATCTGCTGAAGACACATGCGCTTTTGTAGAATTTAACATCTGGTGTTTTTCTGAAAAAATATATATATACATATATCGCTTTATTTGAAACAAATTAAAATATGCTGCATTTGACACCTGGCTTGCTTTTTTTATTGATGCCTACTTTATTATTAAATGTAGTACTTTCAGGAAACCTTGAGAGGTTGTGGCGCAGATCTCTCCACAGTATTCCTTCTCTTAGGGCAAATATTTTTTCAGGAAAAAAATAATGCTTCACAATGGCCCCTGCCAGTACATTGCCCACATATAAGTGGATATGCACCCCAGTCGTCTGAGACACCATGTGGTAGTTTGGAAACCTTGGCTGCAGGTGTCATAAACCTCAGCTCAGCCTAGCTTAAACAATAAAGACAATTTATTGGTTCAGTGACTGAAAAGTCCAGCAACAAAGTATGACTTAGGTCCAATTTGATCAGGGCTCCAGCTCATTTCTCTTGATTACCTCCACTCTCCTTCCTCCGTAGGCCAACAGTGTGTTCAGAGTGGTGGCAAATAGCTGCCTTGCTTCAAAGATTCGAGTCCATGCCCTACTCTGTCTAGAAGAAAAGAGATGCTCTGCAGATAGCATGCACGGGGAACAAGTGTCCTTATCAGATGTCCCTGCAAGGGTCTTGAAAACCATTGGCCCAGATTGCAGGTAGGCTTGTCACTACACCAATCACCAGAGTGGGGGAGGGATCAGCAAATAAGATGTGCGTAGACTAATTGGAGCCTAGCCCCCCAGAAGCACACGGGCTTCTGATTCCTCAGAAAGGGAGAATGGACACTGGAGGGCCCAAGCCCCACAGAACCCCACGTCCCCTATCTTTGCAGAGCAGCTGGAGAAGGACACTGCTCCCTTCCAGCTTGCTTGTGTCCTACAGATTGGTTGGCCTCTTTCAAGTGCAAACACTTATTTGGAGCTCAGCCTTAACATTTTTTCTGGCAGCCCAGGTTCAGTGGCTCCCCTCCACAGAGCGGCGCTGAGCAGCTGAGCCTGCATGCCACGCAACCAAGTGCAGAAGGATGTTTGCCTTCTCCGTGGAGAGCTTTCTGAAGTCTCTGGATTTACCCAGAGATTTAATAGGAATCTTAAATGTTAAGTCACATTCCAGGAAGGAAGGAAGGAGGAGGCGTTCGTTCAAATAAGAAAGATAAATGTTCAGAATGACGTTCCCTGTTTACTCCATCTGAGGCCCTGAATTTATGTTTCACAAGACAGAAGGACTTGACACAAATTTTGTGTAACAAGATTTGGCCCGCCACTGAAAAAATGTCAGTTTAATATGTGACCCCTTCAAAGATGAGTCAAGTAATTCTTGCAGCAGGAAAAACACTAGGTTTTCCAGGTCAGGAGCGTACCTGCCTTTGTCAACCTTGGGCCCCACCACTCTCAGCCTTGACTAACTGCTCTTGGGGTTAAGACAGCTCAAACATACTCCTCAGCACATCGCAAATGCTCCCAGGTCACAGAGAAGAAATAAGACAGAATGCTAAAAATGTTTAAACCTAATTATGTTTTCTTCCTAGATTTTGCCTTTCTTATGAGACCCTGGGCATGTGAGCATTTACTAATTTGTATGTTTGAAATGGTAATTTCAATATTGTAGTGCCAGTGTTAGGCCATTTAAATACTATATTATGTCTGTTCAGGTGGAACCATTGTGATCCTATCTGGGCCGCATTCTGCCATTCTTTTAAAATGTTTTAAACTCCTTTAAAAAAAAAAGAAAACCCACAGGCAGAAGCACTCTCCTGTCTCTGCTTAATGCACAATAGCCAGAAGAATAGATGCTTCATTCTTAAACATGTCTTCAGTGGAGGCTAAAACATTTTAATACCCATGAAGATCGAATAACTTCAAAACTCACTTACGTTATACCAAGACCCCATCTGTGAAATTCAAACCTCCCTGTCGGGTTCCCATTACATTCCAAATTTCCATTCCATTTGAGAATCTCTGCAGACTCCAGCTCTGTCCTGTTGAGCCTATCCTAGGGGTGCTGAATGCAGCAAGACTCTTTAGAAAGTTCAACAGAAGTCATACAAAATTCACCCTCAATAAAAGTCATTATGAGAGTTTGAGGGAAGAAACTAGAAACACAACATATCCAATTTAAAGCTTAATTCACAAGTAGTTCAATTCTGCTGGCATCAGAAAAAGAGATTCTAATTAAATATTCCTTGGGAAGCGACATCAAATGAGGTTAATGGGAAGAGTTGCCAGACCAAAAGCGACCTGCAGATTTTTGCCAAAGTAAGAGATTTGGGAATTGTGACTCTGAAAGCCTAGATTTGAGCCTCAATCTGAATTTAATCATGAGAAGAGGAAATCTAGGACCTGGTCAGTTCTTTTCCTAGGGCAACTGGGGTGGGGGAGGGGAGGTGGAGTAGGGGAACTGATTAATGACTAGAGGTAGCGATGCCTAAATGTAACACCTAAATCCAGTTGCCTGAGAGTTTTCCCTCCCTCCCTCCCTTTGTACCTTGTACCCTACCCTCCCTGTTTATAGTGCCCTCTTGTGTCTAGAGATGGTAAGATTTTCACTTCTCTACACATGCTAATGAGAGCATCCAAGAAGTATGTAATGGCTGGCTCCTTTGTTACTACACTGGCTTCAGAGGCCATACCTAAAATGCAGGCACAGATGGGCTAGGACTCCAGAGTTACCTCCGACACCAAAAAAATGAAACAAAAGAGAAAGAACCAGTTATCTTGCTCCCACATTTCCGCAGCAAACTCATCATCACCATTAAATCATTCATCTGGCTAATACACTGCTCTAGCATTTCCCTGAAAGTACTGAACCATCCTAACTGCTCTAATTTGGTGAGAAAAAAATATGGAGAGTGGCTAAGTCTCAGAGATTCTCTTGTTACCTCAGAGTGTGAAGCATGATTTTAATACTATTCATTGCAAGCTATTACAAGGAACTTTTTTTCATCCTTTTGCTTTTTCTAACAAGGCTTTATAAATCCTAAGGAAGTTTTCTGTCTATTCTTAGTTTCAAAGAAGTAGGTCCCCAGTCCTTGAAGGAAGATTAGTCCAAACCAGTGTTTAATCCCATAACAGCAGCCCCTTAGGCAAAGGGCAGTCTGGTCTGGACCCTGTGATGCTGTCCAAGAACCGCACAAGGTTGCTTTCATCATGCAAGTTCTTATAAATTATTTTTGGTGATTGATTTTCAGAGGACCCCTTGTTTGTGAACTCTACTTTTCACAGCTTTTGGTGCTACCATTAAGTTCAAGTCTCACAGGTGACATTGCCATACACAGTTTTTAGGGAATAAATCAATTCTAAGCACATTTGTTTCTTTCCTTGAGAAAATATGTATGTTTCTTACACACAGAAAAAAAGATTATTTCAGAACTGTAAGTGCAACAATGACCAAAGGATTTCTACAGAAAATGAATGTAAAAAGTGCTTCCCATCAAAAACAGAAAACTATCCTATTTTTAACTTCAGTTGCTTAAATTTGGATTAGGATTTACCAATTCCTAGTCTCTTGTGAGAACATACACTTTCTATAAATTTGTATCACTATGTAACAACCTGGCCAATAACGTTATTACCCCTCTGCCAGTGCCAGTAGGAACTCAATAAATACAAGAGAACAGATAGGAAAGAGTGGTCAATTCCAATATGCCTAGAACATTCTGGAGTCTAAATGTAAAATTATCCTGTAAATCAATTCTAAAGAAGATGGGAAGAGAACAGAGCTACTAAAGTTTTGACTCTCATGGCAGACTGGCTGGATTCACATCTAAGCCCCACCGCTTCCTGGCTGTGTAAACTTGGCCATGTTTCTGAACATCTCATTGCCTCAGTTTCTCCATGGGCTGATAACCATACATACCTTGAAGGTTTGTTATAAGGATGGAACAAGTCAATCTTTGCAAACCACCTGGAATAATTCCTGGCACTTTGTTGGGTCAGGTTCCAATCAGGAGACAGTAACCACAAAGTAATTTGAATGGAGAGCTTTATAAATTTATATGGGGAAACTTTATATATATGTTCTTTTTTATGTGTGTCTGTGTATGTGTGTATGTGTTTATGAATGAGAGGAGAAATAATTAGTAACAAGGGATTAGCTACCAGAGAGTACAGGAATAGCAGTTACAGGGACAGTTGCCACTGGAGTTGAGGCAGACTGTACAAGGGAGAAACAAGTTTGGGAGAGCCTCCCACCCCTACTCACACTGGCCCCATAGGCTTAGATTCTGCTCTTCTAGAGGAGGGTGTGCCTGTGGCCCACTGAGGGTCAGGAAGTTCACTGAGGTGCTGGCAGCAAGAAGCCACCTGTGGGGTACTCGGAGAGCCAGAGAGGAGCCCCAGAGAAGGTGCTGGCCAGTCTGCCACGGGTCCACCTTCAGGGGTGCACTGAACTCACTGAGAATCTGGCTGGGGTTACCCAGCCAGAATTATCTGGGGAGCCAGTGGGGGTACCTACAGGAAGCTACTGCCAAAACTTACTGGGGGTGAGGGGTTCTGGGGGTCCCACACACCAGCTAAGCACCGCAGAAGCGAGAACACAGGGATACGCGCTGAACCAGGAAAAAGTCCCTCCCTCCCTCCTGCAGTGTCCCTTGAGTGACAAAGCCAGATGGCTAAAGAGAACTGCTTATAGGGTCCAGCTCCTGGATCACAAGCAGGGCAATAAGGAGAGGATTTGGAACTGTAGGGCCCAAGGGCAGGCCACCCCATCAGAACCCAGAGGGAAAAGAGTTGATAACTGGCATAATCTTAGAAAGCACTAGCCAAGGATTTGATAAATAAATAATGGCTATGCAGCACACAGAAGACTAAACGGCATGCAAAAGTCCTATCCAACACACCTTCAGAAATGGAGCGGCAAGCCCACCATAGTGCTTAAGGGCCTCTACTCCAGGAAGATAACATTCATATGTGAATCCTGCCTTAGCATCCTACTAGCTGCTAGGTTGCCTACCAAACCCCTCGGTGCTTCAGTTTTCTCCTCTATAAACTGAGGATGACAATAATAAGATACCTACATTCTAGGGTGGTGCACTAAGTATGTCAATATATAAAGGACTTAGGGGAGGACATCTTCATTTTTATTAGGTGGTTGCTTGATCAGAACAGCAAATAAAAATGTTTTTAATATTATATGTCAGGGAAAAAGAATTTCCTGTGCCCTTCAAAGTCCTTCTAGCTAGACTAAGATTCCAACTGACATGAGGCAGATTAAAAGGAGAAAATAAATCTTACTTTCATACATACGGAGAATCCACACAGACATGAAATTCCCCAGTCAGACAAAATGAGGTATATATGTCATCCTGAACTAAGGAGAAGTGGGTAGGGGTCTGGGATTTCAAAGGGAAGGAATGCAATTCACAGAAAGATGAAAAAAGTAAATGGTAAACAAATGTTTGCTGAGCCACTCAGAAATAATGGGACATAGAGGACTTTGATCAAACAGAGGCCTTGCTACATTCCTGCCTGTCTAGGGTGTCTAGTTCATATTATTATATAGATATCTATGGTGAGTGCTCTCTTCTTGGAGCAAGTCCTCTATCTAAATTCTGGTTAGGCCCTTGATGGGGAAAACAGGAGCTTTTCCTGAATCTGCTGGGTTTTGACTGGTTTCAGCTGAAAATAATCTTCATGCCAAAGTGGTCCATCTTGAGGCAGCCTGCCCTTGGCCCCTACAATACCAAAACCAAAAATGTAAGTGGGGACTAAGGATACATTTTTTAATTGGCAGGCCTGAGACATCCTTTCTTTGGTATCATCCCATCCGTTAATTCTCATGGCTCCATTCCTGCCTGTGGTGGACAGCTATAATGTTTCCTCGGTATTCCATGGCCCCTAGTTAGGAGAAATGATAATTTTGCTCAGATTAAGCCACTGAACTAAAGCAGTGTTCTCAACTGGGGGTAATCAATCTTGGGCCCACTTCCAATCCCTAGGAGACACTTGGAAAAGTCTGGAGACATTTTGATTATAACAACTGGCACAGGGATCCCTGGCCAGGGATGCTGCTTGACATCTTACAGTACACAACAGTCACCCACAAGAAAGGATTATCCAAAATGTCACATAGTGTCAATGTTGAAAAACCCTCACCTGGAGGGTAAAAGGGAGTTGGAGGAAGGAAACAGAGACAGAGCTGATGAGTAGGCACATGTTGCCTTGTTCTCCCAGCTACGCTGGGTTCTTGACTGGTTCAGCCTAGTTTATCAAATTCAGACTGTGTGACCCACAGCTAAAGTCAAAATATATAGCTTCTGAAATCCCTGGTCTGTTTCTGTCACCTGCATAGAGTTGAGTTCCCACATCTTCCAAACCAAGAAGTTAAGGGCTGAGTTCTTGAAAGAGCAGCTATTGAAGCAGAATATCCAAAGTTTTAAGAAATCTTGGCAGACAGAAGCAATAGTTGCCTTTTCCCAACTTTAGCAAATATACTCCCTTTTTCTTTCAGTAACATGCTCTCTGTTTAAAACAAGTTTCTCCTCTAAGCTTCAGGCCCCCAGTTCATTTCTGTAGCTGAGCAAAATTTTACTAAGGTAATGAGGGCTTCAGGGTAAAGGAAGGAAATGAAAAGGAAACGAAAAGTATGAGAAGCAACAATACAGAATGAAAAGTTGTTAAATAAACAAGTAGGGAAGAACACTGACTGGCAGTTGCTGTAAAATTCTATTTGTCTTAGCCAGAGCCTACATCAGGAACCGTCCAGCTATCAAATATAAAAATGTACACAGGATGTCCAAGGAAACACATGTGAACAAAGAAAAATTAGCTCTTCTGTAACAATGTATAAGAATGTGTAAACCATGTGTAGTTCATGAGGCTGACAGGACTGTAAGTGAAAATGGTCCCTTTGAGGCTGCACTACCAACCAAATTCCATGAATAGGAAATTCTGAAAACAGCTGGAAACCGATTTTTTTTTCTGTTAGCTGTTCATGATGTTTCCTTTTTTGGCTTGAAATCCTGCATACTAACTGCAGCCCTCAACAAAGAATCACTCATCCACTCTTCACTGAGGAGTCAGCAACTTGTTGACAGTTTTCAAGGGTGTTTCCGCATATGAGAAAATGACAGTATTTTCCATCATTAGAAAGTTCCTAGTTAACTTAGGAATACACATATGTAAATAATTTGAAAATACTTTCCATTTGCTACAGAAGTTCTTTTCCTTCATTTTATCCAATTCATACTTTCCACTTAGTATCTAACCCACATCCTACCAAATATAGATTAAAGCTATCCAAAGGGGATTGCAGGTATAAGGCAATCCTTTTTTTTTTTTTTTTGTGGCTTGTTTGTTTTTTTGTAAGTAGGCTTCACACACAGCACAAGGTCAAACACCAGGCTGAACATGGTTCCCAGGGTGGTGCCTCAAACTCAAAACCCTGAGATTAAGACCTGAGCTGAGATCAAGAGTCAAAGCCTAACCTGTGTGCCCCTACGGGGCAATCTTTTTTAAGGTACCCTTAAATTCATACAAATGTGAGCATTCCCCCTTACAATACAATTTACTACCACAAGTCTTTGTGCACATTCAAAATGCTATTTAAATAAAAACCTTTGTATGCACAATTTCTCAGGTAAAGTCAAATATACTTGTATGTTAATTCCTTTAAAAATCAAGGAATGGCTGGATAATAATTATACTCTATTTAACCACAGACTGGGAAGTGAGTCAACAATTTTTTCAGCATTAGCACTGGAATAGGACTCAGTCTGTGAATGAAAAAGAAATTGCATCAGCAATTCTAGCAGAAGCAATAAAGCAGGAGGAGAGAGGCCAGACTGCTTTTTTTCTTTCCCAGAAGTCAGATAGTATTGGCACCAACCACTCAGATCTTGTGATCCATTGCTCTGGATTACTTTAAACAACTTGACAAGTTATCTGTTTCGGTCATTACTAATGGTAATTTTGGTCATTAGCAATAATCACCCTACTAAGGAACCTCTACAACCACCTCTTTTGTTCTGACAGTGTCAGCTCTGCAAGGTTGGAAATCAGTTTCCACACCCCCTGAAGATGGCTACCAGACACATTTTTAAAAAATAATTGGGGCAGGGGTAGGGGGAGAGGAAGCTGGGGATTGCCTTAACTGTTTAGAAATTTACTGAACAACTACCACGTAGGAGGCATTACACATATAGAGGCAATGGAATCCCCTCTCTAGGAGAAAACAGACATGTTATCCAATAGTTTACTACTTCCCTCCTCAAAAATTTTAAATATTAAACAAATTCACAGTTTTAGTCTACTTCCTCACTCTGGCTTTTCCTTTGGTCAGTGATGTGTCATTCTGCCGATATCAGATTATAGGGCCAATATGGGTGGTTGGTATGGGGGTTGTCATTAGTATACAGCTCTTATTTTGTTAAAACTCATTTTCTTGATCTTTAAAGAATTGGGAGAGACTACCTTCATTATACTGTTCTGCTGGAACTAAAAAGCAAAATGAACACAATAAAATAAAGTATATGAAAATACTTTATAAATATAAAATATTACAATGTATTGTATAATGCAATATTGAAGGAACAAATTTTATTTAAAAATGTAAAATATAAACTGCCAGACTTAGGGCTCTCCATGATATAATAACCAGTTTTAATCAGGACAAAACAGTTTTCAACATAGATTGCATAGTCATGTATCTTTTTGATGTGAGCAGGAACTAAAGATCCTACTCACCGTAAGAATTTCTCGTGTCCTCTGACCCAACAACTGCACAAACCTACATTTCCAAAGTAATGACACTGAACTATTATTTATAAAGCACACTTTCTCTTTTCTTATTTTTTATCTTCCAGGAAGACCAATGGGTTATGATGAGTTACTCATTTGTGTCTACAGCATCTAGAGAAACATGATTTCATGCAAAAGTACCTAATCCCCAGGGAACCACCCAAACTAAAGTAATCTTCAAATTACTTGAGCATTCTGAATTTAGCTTTGACTTCTGCTATCCATGGTCCAAAGGGAGTATTTGTCTCTCTCCACCTAGGCTGCACCATGGCCTAGTAGTTACTCCAAAATTCTCTTCTTATAAAGACTAGATGTGCTAAATAGACTTCCTTTAAACTGTTAGAAGCAAAGAAAAGCAGGCTATTCACAGAATCACCCATGAGTACAAGCACACCTCTTTTAATTGCACTTTGCTTCATTGTGCTTCATAGATACTGCACTTTTTACAGATTGAAGGTTTGTGGCAACCCTACATCAAGCAAGTCTATTGGTACCATTGGTATAAAATATTCTTATATGAATCAGTAGTTCAAAATATCCTAGATCAAGCAATACTAGTAATGTCCTAAAAGGAAGTTCTCAAAATTCACTATGATATTTGATTTTCAGAATGCTTAGTCTTTTTAATAATATTTTTCAAGGTGACTAAATATTTTTTTAATTTCTTTGTTAATGTTTTATTTATTTCTGAGAAAGAGAGAGAGACAGCGTGAGCAGGGGAGGATCAGAGAGAGAGGGAGACACAGAATCTGAAACAGGCTCGAGGCTCTGAGCTAGCTGTCAGCACATAGCCCGATGCGGGGCTCGAACCCACAAACCGTGAGATCATGACTTGAGCTGAAGTCGGACACTCAACCGACTGAGCCACCCTGGCGCCCCTCAAGGTGACTAAAAATTTTTTTTATTCTACAGGGAAATGTCATTCATGAACCATCAGTTAAATATTCATTTTTTTTCTAGCCAGATAAAACACCTATTTTAAAAGGCTGCTGGCATTTGGATAGCTGTCCAAAACTGGTTTGATTATTTCATACATTATCTAGGGAAGAAAGCAATTTTGTAACCAGAATAGATAACCTACAAAAACAAAGAAGCTCTTATGCTACCAATGGGCTCTAAGATTTAAAAATAAGTATAAAAGAAACTGCTACCTTTAATGGAAAAGTTTTACTTTATTTTGTAAAAAGTAATGTTTTGAGTATATTTATTATTTCAAAGTAATGCAAGTACAATGATAAGCATTGAGTAAAGAGTCCCCTGCTTTATGAATTTATTTGTAATACATTGAAGGCATACTGTATACTGAAGGTAGAAATATGGGATCCAATTATAAAACTTAACATGTGAGAGTAAATACATACAACTGAATAGTTGTGGAAAAATAGAGGATTAATCAAAATATTCTGTTTAAAAATATTAAGTTCAAGTTACATGGGAATTTTATGCATAAAAATCATATCATAGTCAGAATGACTCTTCAGTGGTCATTCTTGAGAAACAAATAGTAACTTTAGTTAAGAGTTAATGTTTAACTTCGTTTTCAAAGTACTTTCAAAACTTCACTTATTCAAATTAAAACATTTTAACAATTTATTCTCAAGACATGTTATATGGTTCTCATTCCAAGACATCTTGTGATGTATAAATAAATCTGCTACCAGAAAAGACTAAGGGGGAAAAAAACCAATCTAGGAAAGAAAATAGTTCAAGTCAAAGTGTGATCTTTAATTACTCTTTTTTTCCTCCTCATATCTTCAGGCTTCTGAGACTGAAAGTAACCTGTGGGGAGTTCACCTTGGTCCACATTTTCTCTCAAATGTCTCTTGGCTGGGACACAGCACAGGGAAGCACTAACGCCACCCTCTCTCATCCTATTTCACCAGACGGGAATACTAATCCCACTCTCATCCCTGGGCAGCAATGAGTAACATTACAGAAGTGCCTAAAGTCTGTAATTACTCAGCAACAAAGTAGACTTCTCTAGTGGTGGTTCTGCTGTACTGTTTTACTGTACTGTACTGTTTTGTTGCCTTAATACCAATTAACCATCCAAAACAAAACAAAACAAAACCACCCTGAAATTCAAACTGTCAGTAGACAACCATGTCAAAGTTGGGAAAATGAAAAGTCAGGTCTAACAACTTAAAGTCTCCCTCCTCCATTCCTACTTGACTCACTTCATTTTTCCCATAATGATCCTAAAGACCAACATAAGCTTTCACCTCTTCTGCCCGAAGAAACAGCGCCACTTATTTGCACCACACGGTCGGGCGCTCGGGGAGGTGAGCTGGCAGTCGGGTACCCACTTTTCTGTCAATCAGCCTGGCCCCTCCCATTTTCAGTCCGCGCATGCGCGTCAGGGACTTCCGGGGGCGGTGCTAGGGATCCCGCGGGCCGCGACGCTGACCCGACAGGTGGGGAAGAACCTGCGGCGCACAGTGGAGTCCGCTTCAGTTTTATCACTCGGGGCGGTGTGGCCTTCTTGTCGGAGAGCAGGACCTTGGCGGGAGGTGGGTGCGCCGCTCCGTTTTCAGCAGCGCTCCCGGCCCCACGGGAAGCCTGGGGCTGGCCGGGCAGCACGGTGCCCGCTGACAACGGGGCCTTTGGCGGCGCAGAGCGCTGCGTTACCTTTCCGCCTGAAGACTGGAGGGCGCTGGCCGGAGACACCCGGACAGACGCGGAGTTCTTGACTTTAATTTGGGTGCTGGTGGAAGGGCCCCTAAATCTCACTGGTTTAGGACCAGTCTTACAGTTCACACCGTCGTCTTCTTCTTCATTGAAAGCTATCTGTCGCCTGTGGATACAGAAGCATGTCAGTGTCAGCATTTACAGGCTTGGTAACTCATGAAAACGTCCCCAAAGTGTATCTTCAGAGTGAGCAAAATCGTTTTCATCAAGAATTTGAGTCAAGAGGTTTATAGGGATCAGGTATCTCCTCTCTCGTCCCCCACCGAGGTCAATAAGTAAATTACCAAGTTTACAAAAGATTGTTTCTACTTGAATATAAACTATTAAAATCACCATAATGTTTTCAAAAATGAAATCAAATCACCATGTTAATACCAACGACAAATTAAATTTTGGAATGTTACATTAGAATTATATAGTATTATCACTTGGTTCCTAAGAATCCTCACAGTGATCCAGATGATAACCAGGTGGATACCAAGTTGGGTTCCCCCCTCCCCAGTTTTAAGAGATTTACTGAGGAAATTTACTGACAGTTTCACAAACTCTGAGCAATGCTACTGTATATTTTACTCTCCTCTTAAAACTTTACAATCGATATTAATAAAAGTTCTGAGGTCTAAAGACACCTGTTTAATTTTGTTGGATCCACATTTCCCAATATGGAAACCGTTTCTGTGAAATGCATTTTGAGAATTGCTAGAATGGTCAAACCCATGGTATAGTAGGATGCTTTTTCAATTTGAGAAGTATTGAACAAACCTTCAAAGCTTCCTGAATTGAGTTTGCCATTCATTATAAAAAGTCTAAATGGGAGACAATGTTTCATTTTTTTTAATTAAAAGTCTAAATGGGAGACAATGTTTCATTTTTTTTAATTAAAGAATTTAAACTTAGATAAGAAAAAAACCTAGTTTACCTATTTCTCACCTACACCCCAACTCTGGCAATCACCAATAAGTTCTCTGTATCTACCAGCTTGAATTTTTTTTAGCTTCATTTATTAGGTCACATGGTTATTTGTCTTTCTTTGACTTATTTCACTTAGCATAATGCCCTCAAGGTCCATCAATGTTGTCACAAATGGCAAGATTTCATGCTCTATAGCTGAATAATACTCCTCTGATATATATATATGTATATACACACACACACACATCTTTATCCATTCATCCATCAATTGACACTTAGGTTTTTCCATACTGTAAACAATACCACAGAGAACATGGGATGCATAGATCTTTTCAAGTTATGCTTTGCATTTTCTTTGGATAAATGCCCAGAAATGAAATTGCTGGATCATATGGTAGTTCTACCTTTAAATTTTTGAAGAATCTCCATACTATTTTCCATAGGGCCACACCAGTTTACATTCCCACCATAAGTGTACAAGGGTTCCCTTTTCTCCACATCCTTGCCAACATTTGTTATTTCCTGTCCTTTTGATAATAGCCATTCTAACAGGCCTAAGGTGATTAGCTCATGGTGGCTTTGATTCACATTTCTTTGATGATTACTGATGTTGAGCATTTTTTCATGAGCATTTTTCATGCTTTTTCATGAGCATTTTTACAGGTACATCTGTATGTATTCTTTGGAATGATGTCTACTCCGATTTTCTGCCCATTTTTTAAAATTTATTTATGTATTGCTATTGAGTTGTATGAGTTCTTTATGTATTTTGGATATTAGTTCCTTATCAGATATATTATTTAGAAATATTTTCTCCCACTTAGTACATAGCCTTTTGGTTTTGATGGTTTCCTGTGCTGTGCAGTCTTTCAGTTTGATGTAGTCCCACTTATTTTTGCCTTTGTTGCTTTTGCTCTTTGTGTCAGATTAAAAAATCATTACCAAGACCTATGTCAAGGAACTTACTGCCTCTGTTTTCATCCATTTTGAGTTAATTTTTGTGATTGGTGCAAGATAGGGATCCATGCAAGTTTCATTCTTTTGCATGTGGATATCCCAACATCAAAAGAGACTGTCCCTTCCCCATTATATATTCTTGGCTCCTTTTATGTACATTAGTTGGCCATATATGTGTGGGTTTATTTCTCGGCTTTTGATTCTGTTTCATTGGTCTATATATCTGTTTTTATGCCAGAACCATACTGTTTTAATTATTATAGTTTTGTAATATACAGTAGTCTCCCCCCTTATTCACAGTTTCACTTTCTGCGGTTTAAGTTACCCACAGTTGACCATCGTCTGGAAGTAGATGATCCTTCTTCTATCTTCAGGTCAGTAGTAGCCTAATGCTATGTCATAATGTGTATATCATTTGCATCACTTCATCTCATCACACAGGCATTTTATCATCTCACATCATCACAGGAAGAAGGGTGAGTATAGTACAGTATTTTGAAAGACCACAGTCACATAGGTTTGTTATGTATATTATTTTAATTGTTCTATTTTATTTAGTTACTGTTACTACTCTCTTACTGTGCCTAATTTATAAACTAAATTTTATCACAGGTATGTATGTGTTGGAAAAAACATAGTACATGTAAAGTTAAGTACTATACACAGTTTCAGGCATCCACTGGAAGTCTTGGAATGTATCCCCCGTAGATTAGGGGGGACTATGCTATTTTGAAATCATGGACCATGAGGTTTCCAGCTCTGTTCTTTTTCAAGATTGCTTTGGCTATTCAGGATCTTTGGTGGTTCCATCCAGATTTGAGGATTGTTCTATTTCTATAAAAAATGCCATTGGAATTGTGATAGGGATTGCATTGAATCTATAGATTTCTTTGGGTAGTATGGACATTTTTACAGTATTCTCCCAGTCCATGAAGACGAAATATTTTTCCATTTATTTATGTTCTCTTCAATTTCTCTTTCTTTCTTCAATTGAAAGAAATTTTCAATATACATTGAATATATTGAATATAGTTTTCAATATACAGGTCTTTCACCTCTTTGGTTAAATTTATTCCTAGATATTTTATTCTTTTTCTGCAGTTGTAAATGGGATTGTTTTCTTAATTTCTCTTTCTGATAGTTCTTCATCAGTGTATAGAAATTATTTTTGTGTATTAAGTTTGTATCCTATAAACTTACTGAGTTTGTTTATTAGTTCTAGCAGTTTTATTAGTCTAGCGTTAAGGCTTTCTATATATAATATCATGCTACCTGCAAATAGTGACAGTTCGACTTCATTTTTTTAAATGTTTATTTATTTATTTTTGAGAAAGAAAGCATGAGCAAGGGAGGGGCTGAGAAAGAAAGAGAATCCCAAGCAGGCTCCACATAGTCACCTCAAAGCCATTGCGGGACTTAAGCTCACAAAACACGAGATCATGACCTGAGCCAAAATCAAGAGCTGGATGCTTAACCAACCAAGGCACCCAAGCACTCCTCTACTTCTTCCTTTCTAATTTGGATGCCATTTATTTCTTTCTCTTGCCTAAATGCTCTAGCTAGGGCTTCCAATACTATGTTGAATATAAGTGACGAAAGTGGGCATCCTTGTCTTGTTCCTGACCTTAAAGGGAAAGCTGTCACCTTTGCACTGCACAGTATGATGCTAGTTGTGGACTTGTCATGTACGGCCTTTATTATGTTGAAGTATAGTCTCTCTAAACCCACTTTGTTGAGAGTTTTTATCATAAATTGTTGAATTTTGCCAAATGCTTTTTCTGCATCTATTGAGATGATCTTATAATTTTTGATATATCAAAACTATATGATAGATTTGTTTCTGTTCATGATAATGATGTAGGAAAATCTTCTATTTACCTCCTCCCACAAATACACTGAGTCTACACCTACATATGGAACAGTTTCCTCTTAAAAAAACAAAAAACTAAAGAATAGCTAAGTGACAATTACATATCATTAGTAAAAGGAAAGAAAGATTAGAGCAGGGGGGCACCTGAGTGACTTGGTTGGTTAAGCATCTGACTTCAGCTCAGGTCATGATCTCATGATTCGTGAGTTCGAGCCCCGCATTGGGCTCTGTGCTGACAGCTTTGGATTCTGCCTCCCTCTCTCTCTGCCCCTCCTCCACTCATGCTCTGTCTCTCTCTCTCAAAAATAAATAAATGTTAAAAAATAAATAAAAGATTAGAACAGAAGTAAATGGAATAGAGACTTCAAAGACAATATAAAAGATCAATGACACTAAGAGCCACTAGCTCTATTGGCATTTATGGTTGGATAGGTCTTTGTTGTAGGGGTTAATCAGTTCACTCAAGGACGGTTAGCAGCATCCCTGGCCTCTACTTACTAGAGGCAAGTAGCATCTCTCACCCCACAATGTCTCTAAACACTGTCAAATATCCTTTGTGGGACAAAACTGCCCTCAGTTGAGAACCACTGCTCTGGACGCAAACAGTATTTGCTAATTGTAAGCTCAAAAAGCAAAATAAATAATGATAATAAAATGAGGGTCTTTAAAAAAAAGATCTGTTTTAACAAGAGATAATTAACTACTAAAAACTGACTGAATAAAATTCTCTGCATTTCTGTGAAAGATCCAAAGCAATCAGAGATTCCATAGGGGCATTGAATCAAATTCTACAACAGATCATCAAGAAATCAGAACATCTGAAAACCATGAATGATTCCCAGATAAAGAAAAATAAATATGATTTTAAATGTATTTACAAGTATAGTCAAAAGCACATATGTGGAGTGAATTTGCTAATAATTTCAGAAAATACAAGAAAATATCGTTAAGTAAAAATGCTATTGGTGGTGGTAATAGGAAGGAAAAATGAATTCAGAATAAATCACAGGAAATTTCAAATATTAAGTCTAATAAATTTTTTGGCTACTACCAATAAAGCCTAGGATTTCACTTCTGTAGGGAAAAATACCACAGCAGTCTCACATGTCCACTAGTATTCTTATAATCTTACTCTTCCAAAAAGAACATACTATAACTCAGCTTTAGAGAATTATTTCCAGTTTTTACATAGTTGCAGTAACTTTGAATTTATCAAGATTTATATTTTGATGGTAAGGCAGAATACTCATCTAGGTGACTAATAAACTTAGTAAGATCAAGAATCATTATTCATTTCCCCAGTAAAGGCAATAAAAATATAGGTCACAGATTAAAAAAACAAAAAACAATTTCAACAAAGTACAGATAACCTCTTTCGAACTGGGGCCATGTGACGGAGGCTTCCAAGTAAAGGCCGCTCTTCCAGAGTCCAACATTCTATCAGCTCATGAGGCACCCGCCAATAGCTAACACCTGGAAGATCAAAAGGCATAATTAAGAGAGCCACTGTCTACTGCAAAATGTTCAGCAAAACTTTTGCGTAAGACTAGGCAGAAAGAGTTTGAGATTCATGCCTCCCATTTGAAGAAAGCAGGTGTATGCAGGAAGTGTTCCCATGAAGAGGCAAGGCAATAGTGGAATAACTCAACCTAGGTCTAGGGAATTTGTGACTACCAGCCCCAGCTCCACCTCTGATCATCAGTAGATCATTATATGGATTCTGAGCAGATGAGTTAAAGGCACAAGCTCTGGAGCCAAGACTGTCCACTTCTATCACTCACTAATCATGCGACCTTAGAAAAAGTTACTTAACTTTCTGTGCCTAAATTATCTCATCTGTAAAATGACAACAACAGCAAATACTTCATAGGTTTGTTGTGATGATTAAATGAGTAAATAAGTGCAAAACACTTAATATAGGGCCTATGACAGACTAAGCACTTAACAGATGTTCGGTGCCTTTATTTTATAAATTCTAATGTTGACAGTAGTGCAAGGATTGGACAGTGTCAAGACATCACTGGATTGCAGCACTCATCAAATCAGGTAAATTTTGTGAACCACTCTAAATTTTCTGTGACCACTCTATGAATATGAATTATCACTACCCTAACAGGGATATTGGGCCAAGATTGTGGTCAAACTCACTTTTAATTGTTAAATCTGAGAAGTTTATAAATGAAAGTTTGACATGTATTTTTATGACCCTCAAAAACATTATGCTGAGTGAAAAAGCCAGACACAAAAGGTCATATATTGTATGGTTCCAATTACGTGAAATACCCAGAACAGGCTAATTCATTGAAACAGAAAGCAGACTGGTGGTTGCCAAGGGCTGAGGAGAAAAGGGAATGAGGAGTAACTGCTTAACAGGTACTGGGTTTCCTTGTGGGGTGATGAAAATGTTTTGGAACTAGATAGAGATGGTGGTTATACAACATTGTTAATGCAGTAAATGCCACTGAAGTGTATACTTTAATTCTTTGTTATGTGAATTTCACCTCAATTTTTAAAGAATCATAAAAAATTATACATGCATTTTTAAAAGGCTTAAAAATGTTGAATAAAACTTGGTTGGCATTTTTTTAAAGTAACTTTGAAGTCCCAACGATGGATATGGTGGTGGGTGGGTGGGTGTGTGTGTGTGGTTTTTTGTTTTTGTTTTGTTTTGAGAGAAAGAGAATGACAGCATGAGCAAGGGAGAGAGGCAGATAGAGAGAATCTTAAGCAGGCTCCATGCTCAACACGGAATCTGATGTGGGGCTCAATCCCGTGACCCTGGGATCATGACCTGAGCCGAAAGCAAGTTGGACGCTCAACTGACTGAGCCACCCAGGCACCGCTGGTGTCTTGTTTTTTAATCATTAAAGGTTTAGTAATAAACATTAACCAATTAGCAAACTGGGCATATACATTACTATATGTAACAAATATATCCAATACTCACAGAGCCTATGGACCTCATTTTAAGACAAAAATTTTCTGGAACTGCTTGTTCATGCTCCCAAACATACTGATGCTACAAAAGCATTCCCAAATCCCATCCATTAAGGTTTTTGTTTAAGTCCGGTTTATAGAGATAATTTATATAAATTAAAATTCATCTTTTAAAGTACTCAGTTTAATGCGTTTTGAAAAATGTATACAGTCATATAATTATAGCCACAATCAAGATATAGAACATTTCTATCACTCCCAAATTTTCCATGTATCCCTTTGCAATCACTGCCCTCCCCTCCATTCCCTAGTTTTGCCATTTCAGGGGTGTCATATAAATGGAATCATAACAGTATGTACCCTTTTGTGTCTGGTTCCTCTAGCTTGGTATTTTGAAGATTCATCCATGTTGATATATGCATTAATGATCATTTCTTTTTATTGCTGTGTAGTATTCCATTATATAAATAAACCACAGTTTCTTTCTGAAATTTTTATTTTTGCCTTCCTATAAAATAATGCACCTTCATTGTATAAAACTTGGGTAATATAGAAGAGTATATATTTTAAAAAAATCAAGATCACTTCTAATCCTAAAACTAGGAATCATGACTCATGACACTTTGATGAATCTGACTCCAGTCTTTTTCACATTCATATGATATGCACATAACTGAAAACACTACATTTAATTGTTTCCTGCTTTTCATCATTTATTTCATCATGGGCATTCACATTTGTAAAAAATTATTCAAAATAATTTTAATAGCTCTTATTCATCTGTATCCCATAGATGTGCCAATGTGTAGTAACTCTTTATCATAGACATTTATATTGTTTTTATTTTTTCTCTATTATGAATAATGTTTAATTGAACATTGTTCATAAACCTTTTCTGCACTGGGTTATACCTAGAAGTAGAATTATCAGGTCAAAGAATATGAACAGTTCCTTTTTTTTTTTAATAGTTTATTGTCAAGTTGGTTTCTATATAACACCCAGTGCTCATCCCCACAAGTACCCTCCTCCATGCCCATCACTGCCCTTCCCCTCCCTTCCACCCCATCTGCCCTCAGTTTGTTTTTGGCATTCCAGAGTCTCTCGTGGTTTGCCTCCCTCCCTCTCCCCAACTATTTTTCCCTTCTTCTCACCCATGGTCCTCCGTTAAGTTCCTCCTAATCCTCCCATATGTGCAAACATATGATATCTGTCCTTCTCTGCCTGACTTATTTTGCTCAGCATAACACCCTCAAGTTCCATCCATGTTGCTACACATGGCCAGATTTCATTCTTTCTCATTGCCATGTAGTATTCCATTGTATAGATAAACCACATCTTCTTGATCCATTCGTCCGTTGATGAGGCTCTTTCCATGTTTTGACTATCGTTGAGAGTGCTGCTATGAACGTTGGAGTACATGTGCCCCTATGAATCACCACTCCTGTATCCCCTGGGTAAATTCCTAGCAGTGTTATTGCTAGGTCATAGGAGAGTTGTACTGTTAATTTTTTGAGGAACCTCCACACTGTTTTTCAGAGGGGCTGTACCAGTTTACATTCCCACCAACAGTGTAGGAGGGTGCCTGTTTCTCCACATACTAGACAGCATCTAGAGTCCTCTGATTTGCTCATTTTAGCCACTCTGACTGGCGTGAGGTGGTATCTCAGTGTGGTTTTGATTTGTATTTCCCTGATGAGGAGGGATGCTGAACATCCTTTCATGTGTCTGTTGGCCATCTGGATGTCCTCTTTCATATCTCAAAGAATATGAACAGTTCTGATGCTATTGATATGTTATGATAAATTATTTCCCAAAAAAGTAGTATTAATTTTACTCCTGCCAAAAATGCATGAGATCGTTACTAATCTGGTATGTAAAAAGTAGTTCTCATTTAATACATATGTCACTGATAAATGAGTTTGAAACTCCTGCCACATGCTTATTTCCCTTCCTGAAAATTTTGTGGTCATGAACCTTATACACTTATTTATAATAAGAGATGAGTTGATTTTCTAATCAACTTAAATAAATCCTCTCTATTTTAAGGATATTCTTTGTCCAGTTAATATACTGTTTTTATACAAGTTTTCATTAGCCTTTTAATTTTATTTATACTTCTTTGTTTTAAAGCTATTAAATACTATATAATCAAATTTATTCATCTTTGTCTTTATGATTTATTTCCCTATTAAGAAATCAGTTATTTGCTTAACTTTCATTATAGTTTACTATAGCTTCATTTTTCATCCATAAATTCACCTGGTATTATTTTGATAAATGATATGAGGTTAAAGTTCTGTTTTCTCCCAAGCATATTTCTCAATTATGTATTAAATCATCTGTCTTTTTTCATTGATATTTAATACTCCTTATCACATAGCACTTTTATTCTTATAATTTCATTGGGGTTTACTCCTGATCTTTGCATCTATTATTATACCAGAACCATATGGTTCTTATTATTACAAATCTATATATAGAATTTTTACTATCATAGTTAGATTTATTCCTCTAATGTCCTCTACTTCCCAAAATGTTATTGGCTATTTCACTGGCTTATTCTTTCAAGGAATTTTAGAATCATTTCCCCCAGATTGCCAAAGAGTTCCACTGACTTGTTGGTGGGGATTCTGTTAAACATATAATTTAATCTGAGAAAAACTGGTATCTTTATAATGAATATTATAAAATCTATCTGAATAGATTTCCTGTTGGGGAGAATGGTAGGTCTCACCATAATCTTCATGTCTTCTTTTTTTATAGATGGATGGATGAATTGATGAATGGATAAATATCTTTTATCAGTCTTCTTCACAAAAGACTTGAGCATTTCTTGATAGGTCATTCTAGTTATTTTGTTGTTATTGCTATCGTAAATGGGATTTTCCCCTGTAATTTCTAACTATCATAAGTAAGCTGATCTTTGTGTTTACTTTTATTGTATCCAGCTAGTTTGGTCTACTAAATTCATTATTTAAGATACCTTGAGTTGATTCCTTTGGGTTTTCTAAAAAGACATACTATCCACAAATAACTGTCTCCTTCCTTCCAATAATTTTTTCTCTTACTTTTGTTTCCTATCTAATGGCTTTCCATAGGCCTTCCAGAACTGTGTTAAATACCACGATACTTCATTACCTGCTTATTGAAAAGTTAAAATCAGTCTCACACTCTGTAAGTCAGTGATCCCAGCTCTTCACTTCAGCTTTCTGAGTCAGTGGAGAATGAAGCCCAGTCAGGGCTCTCCCGAAGCCTTCTGGGCAGTCTGCCAGTCCGGAGGCACAATAGGAGACACAGAGAACACCAGAGGGTTTGTTCCTCAATTTAAGCCTAAGTGTCTCACAAAGTCAATTAAATCTAAGATAAAAAGCTTAAGGAGAATAGCACTTTTTTTTTTTTTTATCTACCTGAGGGGTGTAATCTTGAGGGGGAGGGAGGAGGGAAGAGGAAAAGTGAGAGGTGCAAAGTTGAGGAAAGAAAGAAGGGCAGCACCTTACCTGAAGAGAAGCAGGTGATGAAGAATTTTAAAACCCTCCTCCTGTCCTTTTATTCAATCTTTTGTGACTTGCAATGTCTGTCTCTATCAGCTTTTAAGACCCATGTGAGGACCAAGATGTGTCTTATTTATCTGTGGGCCCAATTTTAGGACTTCTTATAGTGTTTGCAGCTAATAGACACTCAATAAATACTTGTTAATTAAGAAGAAAAACTGAAGCATAGAACAGGTAACCCTCTGTGATCCATACGCAAGTGGCATGGCCTGAGACTCAGTTGTCTCATCGATAAAATGGTAAACAACATCCAGAATTGTTTTAAGACTGAGAGTTACTGAATGTAAACTACTTATCACACTGAATATTAAATAGCATTATTATTATCAAATGATATAAAAAGCTTGGTAAAAATGATCAAATTTCAAAGTGGGCATTTAAAGATTATTAATTCTTTCCTAAGGGTTCTTCTGACATCTTCTCTGGCATTATTTTCATTTTCTCTTTCTTTTTTTTTTTTTTCAAGATTTTAAGCAATCTCTACACCCAACATGGGACTCCATCTCACAACCCCGAGATCAAGAGTCCCAAGCTCCACTGACTGAGCCAGCCAGGCTCCCTTCCTTTTTTCTTCTAATTATACATTGTATGCTTAATTTAAAGGCATACTTCCTAAGGACCATGCTAGGTACATAGTAGGTGCTAAATAACCTCTTGTTGAATTGAACTAAAGAAGCATAACTAACAGATGCTGAAATTATAAACTATTTTTTAGGTTACTGGATTATAAACTATTAGTAATATCTAGCAACTCATGGAGTCTAAAGATTTTTAAGTAAATTGCCTCAATCAATGATACTCATTTGTCAATGAGGTGACCAATATCTTGACCTATACAAAGAAATACTTTCTCAACAAAAGAAGTGCAGCAATTGAACTTACTTTGTTTTATTATGGAAAAGTCTACCTTCTGCCATGAAATAAAAGAATTGTACTATACCTTTTCCTTCCCAGGCATCAAAGGCATCCATCATTTTCTTCAATTCAGCTACTGAATAATAGCTCCAAATGTACTGAACATTATTTCCCGCCTCTCTAGAAATATTGCAAAAGGTGATGAAAACATACTAAGTATTAATGTGTATGTATATATATATATACACATATATAGCTAATCAATACACTACCAAATACTTGTTAATTAAGAGAAAAAATATATTGTCATTGAATAGTTGTTCTTCTGCAACTCTTAAGGACATATATAGATAAAATACTATATATTATATACTATGAGTATAATATTCTATACTCATATACTAACCTATATTCAACCTCTTTTTAACGTGGTAAAGTACTTGTTAATTCCGCAATATAGACTGTGCAGACAAATCAACAAATCTTTAAAAATAGGTTTTCTAAAAAAATTACCTAACTGCAGGAAAAATTTTAAAAGATTCAACCTTGACTAAAACCTTCATAGCATTGTTCCAGGCACTCATATATCTTATATAAACATCCTGTAAAGAATTCAGAAAATGATGACATATTGAATCACCTAAAAAGCAAAGTCATGTGGTCATTCATTGGTCACTAATATGTGACCCAATCCAACCACCCAGAGAATTTAAAAAACAAAACAGAACAACAAAACTATTATGTGAATTGACTGGTGTTAAATCAGTTTACAGAAAAAATATTAAGAGAATAACCCTTAAGAATTTTACATTCAAGTCATAGAATTTTAAGGCTAATAGGGATCAGGGAAGTCTTTCATTTCTCAGAACAGGACCCCAAGGCACAGGCCAATCCTGTACCACTCAGCAGGCCTGCTGACTACTAGGCAGTGCTTCTGCTCCTGGACTATGGTCTAGGGGAAGACAGCCAGGCGTGGCCTGTCAGGGGACTCTGATGCCTACTCCCAGGTGAAAGGCAATGTAGTAGACCACCATGGATGTCCTATAGCTTACATATATGTGAAATGGTCTTCATTACAATTTCCTCAGAGCAGACTTGTCTCGAAAGCTATGAGGGCTCACTGTGCATGTTGCCGGGTGTTGAAGATCTTTTCTAGTCAACCACATCCATATTCCATTCAGTAACACCTCTTACAAGAGACCAAGACTTTATTTTGTTCCCTTTCATATTTAAATATGGACATACCTTTTAAAAATGCTTTTACTGTGAATTCTTCCTCCCAGCTGCTTATCAATAGCATCTGTTCCATCAGTTTTTGTGGAATACACACCAATAATTCTACTCTCACAGCTTGCACCAGATGTGTTAAGATAGTGGAGAACCCAAACTGTTGGCTTATTGCAAACTAAACCATATGAATCACAAAAGTCTGTTAAAGCCTGGAGCAAAAAAAATATACAAAATTTGAATTTAGTTCTGGAGTAAAGTAGAAATAAATTTGTTCTATTACTTTCATGTAAAGCTGCAATTTCAGTTGGTCATAAGGGAAATAAAAAATTTTAAATTTCAGCCTAGTCTTTACGCCTTGAGAAACCAAACATGTTTTTGTTGAATTTGGCATGGGGGTGGGGTAAATCACAAAAAGCATTACCCAAAAACCCAATACCTTTTCATCTAGAGAATCCTTTTCCACGTGGAAGTTGTGTTTTCTTTCTTCCTCCTTTAGCCTCATTATCAACATTACTTTTAATTTTAAAATCTTCATATGACTAAAAGTCAGACCGTTTTCTTTTCCTTTTCTTTTCCTCCCTATTTCCCATTTTACTCAATATTCCTTTCACCTTCTACTGACTAGGCTCCACAGTTGATGCTTTTTTTTTTTTACTCCACATCCAATCATGAATTAACCAGATTAACTTGTTCTTTTCCACTGAAGGATACAAATACACAAACTCAATCAAACTCTAAGAACTCATTTGGCATTTATCTACCTATTCATTCCTTCTCTTGAATATTAAAAAGGTACTAACGTAGTTGAGCACTGTCGAAGGTCCTATAGATAAAATCATGCACAACTGACAGGGTCCCAGGCCTCCTAGAGTTTATAGCTAACGGAAAAGAGTCAGGGCACCTGGGTAGCTCAGTTGGTTGGGCTTCCAACTCTTGACTTCAGCTCAGGTCATGACTCAGTTTGTGAGATTGAGCCCCATGTCAGGCTTTGTGCTGGTAGTGCAAAGCCTGCTTAGGATTCTCTCTCTCTCCCTCCCTCTGCCCCTCCCCAGCATGTGCTCTCTCGCTCTCTTGCTCTCAAAATAAATAAACTTCTAAGAAATTTTAAAAAATAAAATAAAAGACAGCCAATAAGCCATCAGCATGTAGTATAACTGTGACCTGGTGAGCCTAGGAGGTACTAAAGGGGCACAGAGCAGGCGCCCTTCACCCATTTGAGTGCCCAAGGGCCTTCCCTGAAAGAAAGCATTATTCCTGTGAGGGCCCCGAGGACAGGCACTTTTGTCTGTTTTGTGTTGTATCCCAAGTGCCTGGAATAGACACAAAGGAGATGTTTAATATTTACTGACTTGGTGAATTAAAATAGGATTCTAACACGTCTTACATTTTCATTTAATACTGCTAACTATGTCATATTTCTTTGTGTCCCACACAGTTCCTAGAGCAGTGCTCTATATAACAAAAACATTTGAGATAAATATGTGTTGGCTGACACAGTGAATGTACACATGCTATGTCCTCTCTGCATACAAATCAGAAATCAAAAGACTACAGTTGAGACTTCAGAAGATGAATGTTAACCCACTCCAGCTTTCCAGTCAGGATTTGTTAGCCCCATTCTGCAGACATGGCAAACAGCACCCAAGAACTGTCTGACAACTCAATTTCTAAATAACTCCAGTAGCAGAACCCAAACAACCATGCAAATTCCTGAAGGCAATCTGGAACCAAATCAACGGTCTCTTCATGTTACACTCCTAATAACCACACTGACAGCTTGCTCTCTTAAACTGATACCGAAATCAAACGAATTCATGTCAGTTTTCACTACTATTAATTACCTAGGAAAAAAATTTTTCTTAGATGTCCAAAGGTGCTAAAAGCAAATATAATACTTAATCAATAAAACAAAAATAGGTAATGAAGCTTTCAAGTTCTTTCATGTAAAGATCTTCAAAATGTGATTTAAAGGAGAAATAGCTTTTAAAAAGATTTACTGATCTCAAAGTGAATTAATCAAACCAATGTTCTAATTAATAACAAACTGCTACACTCGCTAAATCAGGTAGATTTTCTACAATCTTTGATTTATTGTGACCATTCTTTAAAAAGTCATTTCAGTAAACAAAATACCACTACACTCTTACATACTACAATATTGCTCTGTATTCACAAAGAACCTAAAGAGCAGAATATTTCTATTAAAAAAGCCATCAAAAGGTATTAAATCTCCAATGAGAACTAAAAACTCTATAAACCTTTGAGTGGCAATGTAATACACTTTCCTAGAACATAGAATTTGGGCCTTCAGAAAATTAGTAGTAATAAAGAAATGTGTCTTTAAAAATTAGAAAAAGTAACTTTCTTATGTTTGGTTTTCATGGCAACACAGGCTATGCAAAATAACACACATTGCTTTGTATATAAAAACATATATATATATGTATATGTATGTATTTTTTTAAACTTACGAAAATGCCAAGACCTTTTTAAGTTCTATATTTGACCTTAAAGAATATGTCTCCATTTCATTGGCCAAGTGGTCAGACAGGCTGTATGGATACGGGATGCCAAAATAATCAGCCTCTTCCTGCAGAGCAACACGGGTTTGCTCATCCGTGGGAATGTGAACTTCTCCGTGAAGATAATCCAAGAGGTACTTAAATAGATGTCCATCTCGGTCAATAACACAAGCCCCTAGAAAACATCCAGTTCAAACATGATTGCATAGATATATACAACCACAGATAAAGTTTCAACATGTTAAACTAAAATCAGACTGCAGACTTCTATAATTAGAAATGTTTCTTTCTCACAAGAAAGTTAATAACTAGTGTTCAAATGGGTTTAGCCAAATTTGGTGATCTTCTGTATTCTCACCTACCATACAGGAAAATGTATTCTGAGCTCCATGGGGGATTTTAGATGCATATACCCACTGTTCCCTCAAAGGCCATGACTGCTTCTGAAATGTAAGCTTACCCCTAACCTCAGCCTTTCCCCAGCCAGGAAGGATGTATGGAGTTCCTCCCTAAGGAGGACATGCTCATTTATGTCATGTTTGTATACTAGTCAACTTGTAGGGTCACTGACATGTAAACCCCGGGTTCTCAGCTCCAGGCACACTGTATGTTTAGACATAATAGGTTAGTCCCTTTGTACTGTGAGAACTTAAACTTTAAAAAAAGAAATGTTATGCTGGTACTACTTTATGACAAAGGCTTTCTTAAACAATTTAGCAGAATTTTTAAAAAACACTTCTGTGTAAGGCTATTCAATAATTCCTTTCTCCCTTAGAAAAGAAGGGATTAGGAGGTGAAACTTGGGGGCAGAGGAAAAACTCAATCCCTGCTTGCCATCTTTTCACCAACAATCTTTCCTGCCCACATGGGCACCAGCCATTGGTGTTTTCCATTCTTTCAACTGCCATCCAGGCAGCAAAGCAGTCTCTCAAGACCCAGGGTTACTAACAGCCTCTCATGCTCAAGACTCCTCAATCCCTCTCTTCTGACACAGAAGCAAGAGTGGGTTCTCTGAGCCTCAGAACACCAAAGATGTGTATAAAAGCCTTACTTGCACTGCTGAGGTTTCTTTACAACCGGTAGTAGGTTCAGCAAACACCAGAGCACTCCAAGTAAGAAGAGTAGCAGCCCCAGATCCCTACCCTGTGTTTTACAGTTTCTTCTGGAAAACCAATTTTCAGTCCTCTACCACTAGGTGACTGCTGTTTACACTGCACTGACATTTTCACAGGTGTCCATGTCAGCCCACACAAGGTTACACAGCTAGACTGGGTGGCAAGTTTAACACTAATTGTACATTATAGTGACTGCCCTGTGAACTGTGAGGGCAGCTGCTTTCTCCAGAGAATAAATGTTTTAACTGAAGAACACAGAGAAGCCTCAATACCTTTACCTATGGGAGCTGCATGAATGTAACAACTTTCAAGGTATAATCAGTCCCCATATTTAGGTCATAGTATACCTTGACACACATCGATTTTTTTGTCAACTTTTAGTGACAGCATCACAGATTCTGGAAACTAGCATTTAACTTCTTCGTGTATTTAATAAAACTCCATACAGCCCTAATGATCTCAATAATTAGCATACTAGTCTAATACATTCATTGTAATTATTAAAACCAAAGGGAATTTAAACTAGATTATTTTAATGAATATCCGTGATCATGCTTACAGACTTTAGTTATTTACCTGATTCATCTGTTTTTAGAGGAAAACGCCCACTGAACATGGATGCCAGCATCGAGTCTTTAAAACGGCACAAGGACTCACGTCTGGCTGTGTAAATACAGCCACCTACATTCAGTCGAAGAATGTCTACCACTTTTTCTTCTGCCTTGTGACCTTCCATTGCTCCCATCAACACCTGAATTTTTGCTCTGAAATAGTTTCAGAAACTGCAAAATAATGGTGGTCCTGGTCAACCTCTGTAAAAACAAAGGACAATCACACTTCCAACAATATACTAAATAGATGATAAAATAAATACATCTCAATGTGATTTAAAATTAACTCCTCAGCACTGACAATACTGGATGACTTTAAATAATATGAAAGAAGTTTGAGATATGCCAAGAAACTGGAAAACTTTGGCTCAGGGTACTTTTAAATGATAAACTATTATCAACCAAATCATAGCTGTTGAAATGACTATTTAAAGAATTAAACAAGGTAATGCATTGTCTGTCACATATAAAGCAAAGGTGAGGTTTGCTTATGTTCTTCAATATTGACATAGCTTTTTAAACTATAGTAAGTCTGAGGGAGCTATCTAGACTGCAGAGAGGGTCAGCACGTAGCATGGAATTAGGCTACTAGGCTCTACCACTTTTAGGGACCTTGGGCAAATACTTATCTTCTTCTGCCTATTTCATCATCTATAAAATGGAGCCAGGGATGGTGCCTACGTCAAAGGACTATCAGAGGAGTAACTCACAGGACATATAAAAGCACATAGAACAGTCTCTGGCACAGAGTAAGTACTCAATAAATGATATATATTATCTATAATGGTATAAATTTTACTATAAGGTATATACTGAGGGATTGACATTGGCTCTGTAGATTTAAGGAAACATAAGAACAGAAATTAATAGTAATTCCTAGTTAGGTAACTAAGAAATATATAATTTATCAACAGATCAGAATTCTGTATATCCCAGTAGCCAGAATGGCCCAAAAGAGCAACAAATAACACCTCTAAATCATTTGGCATCTTAATTCCAAAATGAATGAAGCTTTAGGGAAGTTTTAAGGATTTGATTTCTTAATCTATTCTGGAGATGGATGAACCACAGGTGACTGTTGTTTCTCTGGAACCTAAAACAATACTGTGATGAAAAAAGTACTCCTGATGTAACTGTGCATTTCATTGCAAATGCAAAACGGCTGCCGGCTGCCTGCCGAAAGACTCAACTATATCCATGGCAACTCACTTTTACTATGCAATCAACTAGGATCCTTTTGTAGATGATCTAATTTAGCCAGCCTCCAATGAGATGGGAAAAGGAGCCCGTTGGTGCCTGATGAAAACAATATGTGTCAAATATGGTCAGTAAACAAACTTATGGATCAACAGTCCAGCCTTCAAAAACCACTTATCAGCATGACTTCTTTTGCTGCCTCAAAGTCCTCGGAGCAGCCCCGCAATGACCCATGTGAGAGAACCACCCCCGAAGCACAGGATGGAACTTGCTCGTGCTGCCCCAGTTACCAGCTCCCTGGAATCCACCTATTCTTCAAAGCCACAAGCAAATCTCACAAGTTGCATGACCTTCCCAAGCACCCCTCACCCCCGCTGCCCAGTTAGAATCTGTGCACAGTCCACCAAATATACTTTGTACCTCTCTTCACGTTTTTCTCATCTATTTAATCCCTAGTTTGGGAGACTATAGCCCTGGGAAGACAGAATCTGGATCACTCTTAATTCCCATTTGCTCAATGCTTACCATGTGACAGTTACTGCAGAAACACTTAGTAGACATTACCTAATTCACACAAAAGCTCTATTGGATAGTAATTAACTGTCCCTATTGACAGATGAGGACACTGGAGAAAGAAATAGTGATGTGAGCAGGATCCACACTAGGGCTACCCTGCTGGTAAGTGGCAGAGTCCGCCCCAATACAGGTCAGCAGAACCAGCTCCAAGTTTTCTGCTGCACCCCACACTGTCTACTTCAGCACTGTTTCATCCCTAAGGCTGCTGACCCAGGGAATTCACTCACTAAGCATCTGTCCACGTGAAGACTCCGGCTATGGCAGCAGGAACACAATAGCACCCTAAGTGCAAAGATCTAAGAGACATCCCCTGCCTCAGTCAGTTTCTCCTAAGGCAGAGGACCATCCAACACCATTTCCAGGCCAGTCCATGGCCCCATCCTCAATGCACCCACTTAGACTCCCTGCTGTGTCGGAAATGCGCTGCCCTCTGAGGAAGTGCCCCCAAAGTGCGGTTCTGCGACCACCTGCATCAAAATCATCAGAGTCGCTCGCTGTAAATTCCGATTCCCGGGCCAACACACAGTCCGGTTCAGAAAGTCTGAGATGGGGTCGGGGGTCCGCCCACGGACCCCACTTTAATCTTCCCACGACGCGGGACGAAAGAGGAGGGGTTGGGACACCAGAAAGCCCCGCCGGTGCCCCCGCGGCCCGGGATCCCCGAATCGGCCCGAAGCCCGAGCCTGCAGCCCGGGGCGCCCATGATATCGGCGCGATCGGGCCCTTCCTCGGGGCGCCCCGCCGCCACCCGGGCCCGCGGCCCACCCGGCGCCCCAGTCCTCTGCACGGGCGGGGCCAGGTTGGCTGTCTCCCCGACTGACCTGCGGCCAGCCGGGCCCTCTGCAGCGCCGCCGGACGCCGCGGGGCCCGACGCGGAAGTGAGGGCCTCTTCGGCTGCTCGGCAACTCTTGGAGCAGCACGGCTCCAGCGGCGCCCCCGTGCGGCCCGGCCCGGCGGCTGCTGCAGCCGGAACGAGGGAGGCCCCGCCCCGGACACACCCGGCCCCGCCCCAGTCTGGTCCCGCCCCTCCGACCGCCTTAGCCTGTGGCCGCTCAGAGCAGAACTGAAAGGGTTTTGGTACCTGAAGGGAAAGGCAAGACCTGGAAGCGAGATGCCACCTGGGCTCTTGAGGAACATGGTGTCCGTTCCGAGGCTGCTTTTACACATGAAGAAAAGAAACGACATTGAAGTTGCGATTGTTCAGGGTCAGTCAAGTGGTAAGAGGTGGTAAGAGTTAGGAAGAGTTATGTCTGCTCACTCTCAGGTGGGGGCCCTTCGCTCCAAACTGGGCTGCTCAGTGCAAAGATTTAGTAAAATATTGCTTGCACTTGAATAAGCCCATTCGGGTTGTGTTTGTAGTTTACAAAGCTGTTTCACACTGAGCATTCTTGTTTGAGTCTGTGTATTACCCCATACTTCTATTCCCATCGCCGCGAAGAAAATTGAGGCAGGAGCAAACCTTTAGTGAACACTTATGTACACAAGACATTATGCTGAGCCCTTTAGTTGGCAATTTAATTTTATCTTAACCACAACCTCAGAAGAGTCCTTCCAGATTCCAGCAGCACCGTATCTTGTGCAAAAGACTTTATTGGGTATTTCAAGATGAATAAAAACACAGTCCTGTTTTCAAGGTACTTTTCTAGAGTCAATCATAATTGGTTCCCAGTTCATCTGGGTCTTAGAAGTGAATAAGCCAGTAAGAGGTAAGCCTACCTACCCCCTCAGATAATAATAGTCCCTTGACAGTGGTAAGGTTGATTCATCCTATAAATTGAGCATTAGCCTGGACCACATACTAGGAGTGAAGGACTAAACAAGACCATCAATGCCCCATGGCACTTACATTCTAGTGCAGGGGTCAGAAAATTGCTTCTGGGAGCACCTGGCTAGCTCCCTTCTAAAGCATGTGACTCATGATCTCAGGGTTGGAAGTTCCAGCCCCATGTTAGGGGTAGAGATTACTTAAATAAAGAAAACTTTTTCTATACATTAGGCTCTGTGGGCCATACACAGCTACTCAACTTTGCTGTTGTGGTGTTAAAAGCAGTCATAGTATATAAATGAAAGTGGCTGTATTCCAACTTTAGTTGTGGACACGGGAATTTGAATTTCAGGAATTTTCATGTATTCTGAAATATTCTTTAAAAAATTTTTTTCCGGGGTGCCTGAGTGGCTCAGTCGTTTAATCATCTGATTCTTGATTTCACCTCAGGCCATGATCTCACGATTTGTGTGTTAGAGTTTGAGCCTCACTTCAGGCTCTGTGCTGTTGGCATGGAACCTATTTGGGATTCTCTTTCTCTCCCTCTCTGCCCCTCCTCAGCTCATGTGCATGCACCTCCCCTCACAAAAAAAAAATTTGGGGGGGGTGCCTGGGTGGCTTAGTCGGTTAAGCGGCCGACTTTCGCTTAGGTCATGATCTCGCGTTCGTGGGTTCGAGCCCCGCGTCGGGCTCTGTGCTGACTGCCAGCTCAGAGCCTGGAGCCTGTTTCAGTCTGTGACTCCCTCTCTCTCTGACCCTCCCCTGCTCATGCTGTCTCGCTCTCTCTCCTAGAAATAATAAATTTAAAAAAAAAATTTTTTTTTAACTTTTTCAAACACTTAAATATGTAAAAACCATTCTTAGATCATGGGCCATACAGAAACAATTGGCTGTCTATGGGCCATAATTTGCCTACTCCTGTTCAAGTGGGAGAAATAGGTATTAAACTAAATAGTTACAGATAGTGGTAACTACTTGAGAGTAGATAGGATAATGTTCGGTGGAGATGATGGCTGGGGTGGAGAAAGCCCTGGATGCTGATGAAGGGACATTTAAGTTGAGCCCACCCTCTGAAGAGATGGGGGGGGAAGTAATTTGTGAAGAAGGGAAAGCAAGCAAAAAGGCACCAAGGCAGGAAAGGATTTGACAATTTGTAAGAAGAGAAAGAACACTATTGTGGCTGGAGCGTGGTGAGCCTGAGGACAAGGAGGAAGGTGATATGAGATGAAGCTAAAAAGATAGGCAGGAGCCATGTTTTAATGTACTTGTGGTGGTTGTGTGAGTTTAAGTTTTACCCTAAGCATAATGGAAAGCCATTGAAAGGTTTAAGGAAGGGAAGTGGCATGATTGGTTTACTATTTAAAAAAAAAAAAATCACTCTGGCTACTGTGATGAGAAAGGATTGGAGAGGCATAGATGACAGTAGGCAGCTCATTGCAATAATCCAGGGGAGAAATGGCATAGCTTCTACTTAGTGATGATGGCAATAGAGAGAAGTAGATGGCTGCGAGATATATATTTAGGAAACAGAATGTAAAATTGCTGACAGTTCAACTATGGTGTGTTAGTTCAGTTTCTTTGAGAAACTGACTGTAAGATCAGATTAAACATGCAGAAGACTTATTGGGGAAGACACCTGTGAGGGGAACACAGGGAGAGCTCTGAAGGCGACTGGGAAAACCTTTAGACTGGATGCTGATTCAACTCTCTTGGAAGACAGGGGAAAATGAGTAGGAAAAGTTGTAGATACGATGTAATTCTAAGAATCTTTCAAGAAAGCCAGTGGGGAGTGCTCAAGCCAAGGTCCCCCATCAGAGGAGTCCTGTGTCTCCTGGGAACGGACCTGCATTAGTGACTCTCTCTCACTCAGTAACTGGCTGGGAGCAATCAACAGGATGTGCAACCTGGATCATGGTGATAGATTTCAGAGCTCAGCAACTGGAGCCATCAGCCAGTAATGCTCCCTGTAATCAGAGATCTGAGAGATGTATTTTCATGGCTGCCATATACGGGAAAGGGAAAATAGAGGGTCACTTCTAAATTGTTGGCTTGATCAACTAGCTGATGGTGCCATTTAGTGAAACGGTGATTGGGGCGCCTGGGTGGCTTAGTCGGTTAAGCGTCCGACTTTCGCTTAGGTCATGATCTCGCGGTTCGTGGGTTCGAGCCCCGCGTCGGGCTCTGTGCTGACTGCCAGCTCAGAGCCTGGAGCCTGTTTCAGTCTGTGACTCCCTCTCTCTCTGACCCTCTCCTGCTCACGCTGTCTCTCTCTCTCTCTCCTAAAAATAAATAAAACATTAAAAAAAAATTTAAAAAAAAAAAAAAAAAAAAAGAAACGGTGATTTATGGGAGCGATTGGAAACTGGACTTAAGACTTTAATGACTGGGACATTTACTAGACCAGGTAAATAGATTGCATAGCAATTGAATAAATCTGGAGGTAAGGAGTGAAGTTCTGTGCTAAATGTGTGAATTTGGAAGGCATCAGCATTTAAAGCCATGGGACTGGATAAAATCACCTTCTCAAAGAACAGGTAAATAAGAAATATGAAGGAGCACTGTCTCCAATACTTAGAGTTCAGGCTTAGAAGGAAAAGTCAGAAGGGAGAAGAGTATGGAGCAGCAGGGAGGAAAATGTCACTTCTGTTAAATGCTGCTAAGAGATCAAGAGTCCCTTAGATTTCGTAGTGTACACATTCTTGGTGGCCTTGACAAACGCAGTTTCAAAACTGTGATGAAGAGGGGCACCTGGGTGGCTCAGTCGGTTAAGCGTCTGACGTCAGCTCAGGTCATGATCTCACAGTTCATGGGTTCAAGCCCCGCATCGGGCTCTGTGCTGACAGCTAGCTCGAAGCCTGGAGCCTGTTTTAGATTCTGTGTCTCCCTCTCACTCTGACCCTCCCCTGTTCATGCTGTCTCTCTCCCTCAGAATTAAATAAAGACATTTAAAAAAATACTGTGATGAAGATGCAAGGCCAGATAAAAGTGGATTGATGCTGGAGTCAGGCTCCAGCAGGTCCAGGGGTCCCTGAAGGATGGACGGTGTTGGCAAGAGAGGGATGAGAGAGCCACAAGATTCTTTCTGGTCACCATGCAGGCATCTCCACACTGTCTGAGACTTAGCTTTATTTTATGATTAAGTATTTGGGAGACAGCACAGAAGTGGCATTCTGATGATAAATTTTTTGATCAGTAAAATCTCTCCAGATTATTGATATGCATAATTGTATTATTATGATTTAGATAAGGGTTCTCATGCTCATCATATGAGGAAGTAAGGTTCTTTAGCATTCAAATACAAACAGGATAATGTTTTTAGCATAGTAATGGCAAAAGTTAGTTCTTTGTGAGCAGGGGTTAATGGCCTGTTTATCACTTACTAGGAAGTATTAAGAAAAACAGGTTTTGGGGTGCCTGGGTGGCTTAGTCGGTTAAGCATCCAACTTTCGCTTAGGTCATGATCTCGCAGTTCGTGGGTTCGAGCCCCGCGTTGGGCTCTGTGCTGACTGCCAGCTCGGAGCCTGGAGCCTGTTTCAGAGTCCGTGACTCCCTCTCTCTCTGACCCTCCCCTGCTCACGCTGTCTCTCTCTCTCTCTCTCCTAGAAATAAATAAAACATTAAAAAAAAAAGAAAAACAGGTTTTTCAGGAAACACAATGTTTGCTTCCATAACCACAAAAGAAAACATCTAAACATTAGCCACAGGGCTTATAGTTCCTATAATGTCATCCATGCCCAGGAATAGTACATCAGTCTGTACCAAAGTTATTATTTTATTAATGTAAACCTGAAGGCAATAGCTGGCCTTTTTTGTGTCATCGATTACTCAGTCCTGATCACTATTTCCAGACCACTAAGCACCAGCATTTTTCCAAGCTACAACAATTCCCCTCACAAGGTGCAATCATCATACCAAGGCCAGAATAAGTCACTCCCAGTTGCCAATCAACAAGGTGCTTTGGGGGTCAGTGCTCAAGCAGACAGAATTGAGTGGGGGTGGGTATCAATCGTCATCTGACAACAAGAGCCTTACAAATTTGCCCTAACCCTCACAAGGAGTTTTCTCAACTAGTGAGTTCAGAATGGCTCCCAACAGGTTGAAGGGTGAATGTGTGATGGAAAACTGACTATAGAGAAGACTTGTGGTAAAGAGAATGAGAGAGAAGTGGGGCTGTCTGTAGTTAAAGTGGGATATGAGGTCAGAGAAAGAAGCTAGGATGAGTTACTATAGCAGTTTATGCTGGTGGGAGTGATTCAATGGACAGGTAGAGATTGGTGATGCAGGAGGCCAAAGGGACCACTGAAGGAATTAAATACTTGAGAAGACAAGAGGATACTTGGAGCAGCACAGGTAGAGGAATTTCCTTTTTTTAAAAGTTTTTATTTTAATTCCAGTTAGTTAACATACAGTGTTATATTAGTTTCAGGTTTACAATACAGTGATTCTACAAATCCATACAACACCTGTGCTCATCACAATAGGTGTACTCCTTAATTCCCATCACCCACCCGCCTCCCCTCTGGTAACCATCAGTTCTTCGCAGGTAAGAGTCTGTTTCTTGCTCTCTCTCTTTTTCCCCTTTGCTCATTTGTTTTGTTCCTTAAATTCCACACATGAGTGAAATCCCATGGTTGTCTTTCTCTGACTGACTTATTTCACTTAGCATAATATTCTCTAGCTCCATCCATGTCATTGCAAATGGTAAGATTTCCTTCTTTTTTATGACTGAATTAACATTCCACAAGTGGAGGACTTTCTATTAGACAAGAGCAGAGAGAGGAGATAAAACAGAGAAGATAAAGTTCCTATAAACTGGTAAATCTCACTGTGGGTAAATGAGGAGATTCTGATTGAATGGCTTCTACTTTCTCTCTTAATTCTAAAGCAAGGTCAGAAGCTGAGAATAAAGATGAGGTGTGGATGAGGCTTGAGGAAGGAGGATAAAGTATGAACTATTTATGTTGAGAAATTAAAAAATCAGACTTTCTATAGAAATATGATGGGATTGCCAAGAAGGAATAAGAGCCTATTTGAAGATTATAATCATTCTGACATAGATGATCATCCCAGTTATGTGACTTTATCCAGCAACATTTCAACAGCTTCATTTTAGAGAATGATAATGAGGCTCAGCTAGGGTTGAAATATAATACAAGGAGAGAGGGGCAAGAGAGTTGAGGACGTTTTTAAGTGATTGATCCTCCTGATGGACAATGGACTCTAAACTGGGTAAGGAGAGAAGTAACTGTATAGAGGTGATGATGGATAGTGGAAAAAGTAGTGAGGTTAATGGATTGGAGAGCTCCGTGAAGTTAAGGAATTACTTAAATAGGAGTACTAGAATAAGTGAGTTGGAAGAATTGGGGGTAGTGGTCAGAGGATATACTTATTTTATTTTACTAAAGTTTACATACTAAACTGTATTTTACTGAAGTATAGTTGACATACAGTGTTACATTTCAGGTGTACAACATATTGATTAGATAATTCTATATATTATTGACGCTCACCAAGGTAAGTATAGTCACCATCTGTCATACAATGTTACCACAATATTATGCTTTACCTTCATTTCCTCAACTTTTTTGTTTTATAGTGGAAGTTTGTACTTCTTAGTGCCCTTTCTTTGATTTGCCCATCTCTCCACTCACCTTCCCCCTTGCAGCCACCAGTTTGTTCTCTGTATTTAAAAATCTGTTTGTTCATTTGTTGTTGTTTTTGTTTTTAGATTCCATCACATATAAGTGAAATCATATGGTATTTTTCCTCCTCTGACTTATTTCACCTAGCATAATACCCTCTAGATTCATCCATGTTGTCACAACTGGCAAGATTTCATTCATTTTTATGGCTGAGTAATGTTCCATTGTATGTGTATATGTGTGTGTGTATATACATATAAATATGTATATATGTATGTGTATATATATATATATATATATTTGTGTGTATACACATATACATACAAATATGTTAAGCATCTTTTCATTTATCTGTTGGCCACTTGTATGTCTTCTTTGGAAAAATGTCTATTCAATCCTTTGCCCATTTTTTAATTGGATTGGTTTTTTTGGTGTTGAGTAGTGTCAGTTCTTTATATATTTTGGCTATCAACACCGAATCAGACATTTCACTTGCAAATATCTTCTCCAATTAACTAGAATGCCTTTTTACTTTGTTAATGGTTTCCTTTGCAACACAAAAGCTTTGATTTTGGGATAGTCCCAATAGTTTACTTTTACCTTTGTTTCCCTTCCCTGTGGAGACATATCCATAAATATATTTTTAAGGCGGATGTCTAAGAGATTACTGCCTATGTTCTTTTAGGAGTTTTATGGTTTAATGTCTCCCATTTAGCTTTTTAATCCATTTTGAATTTATTTTTGTGTATGGTGTAAGAAGGTGGTTCAGTTTTATTCCTTTGCACGTAGCTGTACAGTTTTCCCATTTTACCATTTACTGAAGAGACTGTCTTTTCCCCCCATTGTATATTTTTGTCACCTTTGCTGAAGATTATTTGCTCATATGGGCATGGGTTTATATTTAGGTTCTCTATTCTTTCTCTTGATCTATATGTCTATTTTCGTGCCATTACCATACTGTTTGTGTTACTATAGCTTTGTAATATACCTTGAAATCTGGGATTATGATACCTCCATCTTTGTTCTTTCTCAAGAAGCCTGAGAAATAACGTTGAATTTTCATGGCCTTTTATGGTTCCATACAAATTTTAGAATTATTCTAGTTCTGTGAAAAATGCTATTGGTATCTTGATAGGAATTGTATTGAATGTATAGATTGCTTTGGGTAGTATGGATACTGTAATGATATTCTTTAAATCCATGAACATGGCACATATTTCCATTTATTTGTGTTGTCTTCAATTTCTTTTATCAATGTCTTAATAGTTTTCAGAGTATAGGTTTTTACTTCCTTGGTTAAATTTATTCCTAAGTATTTTGTTCTTGTTCACGCAAGTATAAGTAGCATTGCTTTCTTAATTTCTCTTTCTGCTGCTTCGTTGTTTGTGTATAGAAACACAACAGGTTTCTGTTTATTAACTTTGTATCTTACAACTTTTCGGACTTCATTTATCAATTCCAATAATTTTTTGGTGAAGTCTTTAGGGTTTTCTATATATATGGTATCATGTCACCTGTGAATAGTGACAGTTTTGCTTCTTCCTCACCAATTTGGATGCCTTTTGGATGTCTGACTGCTGTATCTAGGACTTCCAGTACTGTGTTGAATGAAAATAGTGAGTGGACACCTCTCTCTTGCCAGAAAGTATCATACTTGATTTCAATATTTAAGATGTATTATCATTACAATGACTGTAATGCCAAGGTTCCAGGCTGATATGAGGTAGAAGAAAGGCTAATGGAAGTAAGGAGTTTAAAGAATGATTGTTATTAGATGAGTTATCCCCATAAGTAGTAAAGTCAACAAGAGTGGCAAGAAAGAAGATTAAACAGAAGCTAATATCATCAATAATGAATGATTAGAAGAACCTTAGAAGACTACACTGAGGAGACAAAGACAGATAGTATATCCAGGTAGCACACAGTTCAGATTAGCTAGAACTTAGAGAAAGGATGAAAGAAAAAATGTTTTTTAACAGTAATGGGAGAAAGGAAGACCCCAATCCCACCTCCTGGCCCTGATGTATGTAGGGAGTGGAAGGAAAAGCAGTCACTACTTGAGAGGCTGCAGAGGAACCAGTCTCTAAGAACATACAAGTTTCAGTTAAAAGAAAGAAAGAAAGAAAGAAAAACAAAGCAGGATGAGAGAAATGAAGGGAGCATTTAAAATGGGAACTCTAAGAGGCTAAGTGGAAATGTTTAAGAGGAATGAGAAGAGTCGGGTATTTGTTCAGACTAGTGGACACACTATCAATATGGGAATGGAACTCAATTGGCTGAGACTGCTGGAGTGATTAAGGTAAACAGGGATCTGAGGCAGGATGAGAACAGTCCTAATGGTCTATTAGTGCAAAGTTCAAGCCAAAGCCCAGACATTTAGCTCAACAGCATTGGAGTGACCGCACCCCCTGGCTGATCCCCTCTGTACGGTAGAATGAATGGAGGGGAATATCTTATAAGGAGGCCAAGCATCAGGAAAGCCCTTAGCTGACTATTCTCTTTACCACCTCTCCAAGAAGTAAGGATAATCCCAGCTCTGATGCAATGAAGCATGAAGGGAAGGAAAAGAGAAGCACCATATAAATCAAAGCCTGAGTCACAGACCTAATCAGTCTCAACACTACCCTTCTCTTCCACTCTCCCTGGTATGGGAAAGATAGGGACTTGTCATGGCTGACAAGGAGCAATGACTTGACGTACATTCTTTGGAAAAAGATTCCCAAACCATAAACAATTTCCTCCCTCCAACCTAGGACAAGGTTAGAGGAAGGAGAATCAGAGGGTCTCGTTGCTCCTTTGTTTACTTAACTTCAATGAATTATAGTGTTTTTTCTTTTTATGTTACTTATTTTTTATTTTGTTAATGTTTATTTATTTTTGTGAGAGAGAGAAACAGAGGTACAGAATCTGAAGCAGGCTCCAGGCTCTGATCTATCAGCACAGAACCCAATGTGGGGCTCAAACTCACAAACTGACCTGAACCAAAGTCGAACACTTAACCAGCTGAGCCACCCAGGTGCCCCTGCAGTTCTTGCTTTTTAAAATGCCTGGTGCAGGAGCACACTTCCACCAAAATAATACTAGTGTAGAATTTTTGAGTAGCCAAGATAATAGCAGCCATAGCTGCATAAATCTGAATTTCCCAATTCCTTCTCCAAAAACATTAAATAGAACAATGAAAAGAACAAATAAAACTACATGAAACTCATGCTATCTGTAAAACTAAAAGAGAACACCCAAACTTAAAATTATCCATAAATAGAAAAATAAACACTAAACTTTAGCAAACTGTGTCCCTTGGTCCTACTGCAAATTTGCACAAGAACTAAGGGCTTTAGAAAAGTTATGAATAGAAAGATAACCACTAGAATAATACTACAAACTTTCCTAAATACAGAAAGAAATTTTAAAAATTAAAAGCAAAGAAAATGTATCATATACCAAAAGAAATCTAACAATGTTAATATCATTACTTTATATAAAATAATTTTAACATAAAATGACAATAGGAGTAGGCAGATGTCATATCAATCAATATGAATAGGTTTAATTTGTCTATTAGAAGACAAAGATTTTCAATTTGATTCACAAAGAAAGCAGCTGAAAATAAGAAACATGTCTAAATCAAAATGATTCAGGAAGTCTAAAACTAAAAGAATAGGCAGAGGTTTACTAGGTAAGTGGAAACAATGAGAAAGTGGAAGTTGTGATCTTGATATCAAAGAGTTGATATCAAAGTAGAGTGTAAGTCAAAATGCATTAAGTAAGACAAAGAAGGACACGTTTTAATGTCGTAATTCACAATGAATATTTAACAGTTATGAATTCTATTGACCAAACAACTCAGCAATACATTTTTAAACCAAAAATCATAGAACATGCAAAGAAACATTGACAGAAACACACTAGTTATAGGAAACTTAAATACACCACTCCCAGTACTTATGAAGTAAACAAAAAAATAAGGAAAATACATAGATATGTAAAAAGCATAATGAATAAGGTAGATCTTATGGATATATTTATCCTATACCCTGAAAATAGAGAATACAATAGTAACAAAGAAGATAAAATATTTCAGAATAAAGTTATCAAGAAATGTGCAAATCTTATACAAAAAACACTTTAAAACACCCCTGAAAGATACAAAAATGGACTTGAAAAAATGGAAAGACATTCCATAATGTCATAAAGATAAGTAGTTTTCTCTAAGTTAATTTATAAATTTAACAAATACCAGCAAAATTACCAACAGGATTTTTATGGAGCTAGACAAGTTGATATTAAAATTTGCTTGGAAAAATAAACATGCAAAAACAGGCAGGAAAACACTGAAAAAGAAAAGTTTATAAGAGGAGACCAGTGCTGCCAATCATTAAAATATACTAGAAGTCTTGTTTTTTTTTTATCTATTGATGACCCTATTGCATGAATTGACAAATAGATCAGTAAAATAAAATAGAAATTTACAGAAATAGATCCAAATACATATGGAAATTTAGTATGTGATAAACATGTTATCTCAAATCACTTGGAAAAAGGTGGACATTTTAACAAGTATTGGTGGGACAATTGGTTTGCTATTTGGAGAAAGATAAAATTAAAAGCCAGTCTCACGCTATAAGAATAAACTCCAAAAGGACCAGGGATATAAATGTCAAAGATGAAATCATATAAGTACTAGAAGAAACCATGTTGGTTTTCTCAATAACCTGCATGTAAGAAAAGAATTTCTAATTACAACTCAAAATTCAGATACAATAAATAGTAAAATTGATAGATTTGACTATGTTTAAACATGTTTTGAACAAAAAATAGAGGAATTCCTAACTGTGAGACGATTTACATGCACACACTATTTTTCATATATTTCTCAAAAATATGAAAAGATACTCAAACTCATTCACATGTGAAATGAAAATTAAATCTATCCTGATGGTATACCACCAACAGTGTGAATATTCTAAGCACAAAGTTAGTGATTGGAGTATTGTACTTGCAAAATATCAGAAAAAAAATTAAATTTCTATACATAGGAAAGTGTGTGGATGGATCTATAGAATGGAGTACTATGAAGTTATAGGAAAGAATGAGGTCATTTTCTATAAACTAATGTAGAGTGATTTCTAGGATATTTTGTTAAGCAAAAAAAGATGAAATGTAGGAATTTTCACAGTATGTCACATTTTGTGTAAAAATGGGAAATGAGAAAACCTACATGTATCTAATCATTTGTACAAATAAGAGTGCAGGAATCATAAAAAAAAAAAACAAGCAAAAGACTATTAAGATTAGTTATGTACAGTTGGTTTAATAATAGCCACCAAAATTATCCAGGTGCTAATCCCTGGAACCTGTGAATGTTACCTTATGTGGAAAAACTGTCTTTGTAGACGTTATTAAATTAAATACCTGCAGATGGAGAGATTATCTGGGATTTTCAGGGTGGGTCCTACACATAATCACAAGTATCCTTTTAAGAGGCAGGCAGAGGGAGATTGGACTACAGGTAGAAGAGAAGACTGTATGATGGAAACAGAGGAAAGCAGAGTCACAAGATATGATGCTACTGGTTTTGAACAAAGGAGAAAGGTCCCCTGAGTGGAGGAATGTAAGGAATGCAGCTCTGGAGGATGGAAAAGGCAAGGAAACAAATTCTTCCCAGGAGCTTCCAGAGGAAGCACGCCCTGCTGACATACTCACCTTAGCCCCATGAGGCTTGACTTCTGGTCTCCAGAACTATCAGAAAATCAATTTCTGTTGTTTTAAACTACTAAATTTGTGGTAATTTGTTATAGCTGTAGTCAGAAACTAACGCAGGCCACAAGGAAGTAGGAGTGATAAAGGGATAGAAGAAAGGAAGAGTGATTCTTTTGAATACATGTTTTCATAAAGTTCTGACTTTTGAAACTAGTTAATGTTTAACCTGCTAAAATGCATATATGAGTATAAACATGTATGCATCTAAAGATGGGGGGAAAAAACTAAAACTATATACAAATAGACATAAGTAAACCTAACCATAATTCAAATGAAAAACATAGTCACCCTGAATAGAGGGAGAAAATTAATGAATCCAAGTAACTTTAGATCACATTATTTGACCACATGGCCTTAATCAAGAGATTAAAAAAAAAAAAACAGTAAACAAATAGTCAACTCTAGTTAGTCAAATTTTCACAGAGTTATGGGTTAGCAATTCTGAAGTTACTTTCTGTGTAGTCTAGGACTGACCAAAAAGTAACTATATTATAGATAATAGGAACCAGATTTCTCACTATTGCAGTATTTACATATATTGAAAAAGAAAATGGTGAACAAACGCTATTTTTTTTTTGTAATTGGAAGTATCAGTGTGAATGTGTGGTTTTTAAGACAGATAAGATGATGGATACAAACAGATAATAAAGACAGAAATACAGATGTTTAAAGGCATGCATGTATGTATATATAAGGTACATAGATTTTCAAGCACTGTCCTCTGAGAGAGCCTAGAATGACACCCTAGTAGCAATGGGCCCACCATGTGCCCAAGTTTGGGTTTCTAATCCCATTCTGCCCATTCTCTACTAAAAGGAACCAAAACTTCTTGGTGAAACTGCTGGCTGAGTGATTCCCAGGGCTGGGGCTGAGAAAGTACAAAATAAGCCAGAAATATCCTGGTGTTCCAAAAAGTTGTTCAAGGAGTGATGGAGACTATCAAAGAGACATAGGAATCATCCTTAAGAGGCTATTACTTGCCAAATGTGGGACAATTGGCTCATCAAAATTTATTATGATAATAGTAGATTATAAATTATTGAATAAAATAAGAATTTATGAGTTCATACTGATAGATAGGGGTCGAGAGGAAAGCTCTCGCCAACCAATAAATGTAAAATAAAATGACAAAATTAGAAAAAAAATCACCATTTGACAACTATCATAGAAATAATTGATTTAGGAAAGATACATCAATAGATGTTAAAAACTAATGACTAGAAATTTTGATTAGAGGAATATTTACATACACATATCTCCTCACAAGATTCTTATTAATTATAAAAGAAATTATAATCATTAGTTATAATTCTTATTAATTATAAAGGAAGTTTACAGTGGAGAAACCTGGCAGACATCACCTTAATCAAGTGATCAAAGTTGGTATCACCAGTTAACAGTCCAAACCCACATTATGTGCTCCTGATGAGGAGATACTGAGTAGACCTCAACACTACTTCTACCCAAAATGAAAACCTGAATTGAATCCTGAGGAAACCTCAGACAGTCCAAACAGGGGGACACTGTAATTTAGTGTAACTATAGTATTTGAAAAAAATCTCAAGATCATGAAAAACCGAAAAAAGACTTTGTACCTTTTCTAGATTAAAGGAGTCTATAGACCCTGAAACTGTCAAAATAAAAAGTATTATAATTAATATATGAATAAATTTATTTCAAAATAAAAAGTAAAACATATAAATACAATTCCATGTTGGGGGCTAAGTGGAGTTTATATGAGCTGTCTATAAATTATTCTAGCAAGTCCAGAAGTCTTTTTACAAACTGATCTCTCTATATATATAGATAGATGATAGATATATAGATAGATATAGACATAGATATAGATATATAAATATGGCTATATAGATATATTCTGCATAGCCTTAATTGTGTCCCTTTTCTACTCAAAAACTTACCTGTGTTCTCATTGCCAAGTGACTAATCCATCCCTCCTGTTCTACCTAGCCCTTTATTTACATTTTACTTGAACCGAACTATTTATCAGATAATTTACTCGCTTTTACATTTTATTGCCTTTATCCTGCCCTTCTCTCAATATAAAATGCCCCTTTCCATACACTGAAGTTCTCATCTGGTGAAACTCTATACATCCTTCACAGCCCCTTATATATATATATGAACTATATATATATTGGTTTCCTGAGACTACTGCAATAGATTCCCACAAACTGGGTGGCTTAGAACAGAAATTTATTCTCTGACGATTCTGGTGGCCAGAACCCCACAATCCAAGTGTTAGCATGCCTGCACTCCCTCTGAAGTCTCTAGGGGGAGTTTGATCTTTGCCTTTTCCAGCTTCTGGTGACTGTTGATGTTCCTGAGTGTGTGACTGCATCCCTCTCTGCTCCATCCTTCTTTCTATTTTTATTTTTCATTTTTTTAATGTTTATTTATTTTTGAGAGACAGAGAGAGACAGAGCGTGAGCAGGGAGGGTCAGAGAGAGGGTTCCAGGCTCTCAGATCAGCAGAGTCAGATGCAGGCACAAACCCGCAAACAGTGAGATCATGAGCTGAGCTGAAGTCGGGCACCCAAATGACTGAGCCACCCAGGAGCCCCTCTATCCTTCTCTTGTGAGTCTATATGTCAAATTTCTCTCTGCCTTTCTCTCATGAGAACACTCGTGATGACATAGAGCCCACCTGGATAACCTGGGGTAATTTCTTCATCTCAAAATCTTTAGTATTATTGAAACTTCAAAGACACTTTTCTCAAAATAAGGTAATATCCATGGTTTTGCCATATAAAGTAATTTTTACAAGTTCCAGAGATTAGGAAGTCAAATCTCTTTTCAGCCGACCACGATGCCTAGGTCACATGAACTGTCCTCTATGCTGGCCTCCTGGATCCACAGCCAGTCAGGAATCACTCTCTCTGCTACTGTTGTGGCAATCCGTGTGGACCACCTTGTATTGCTGCAATGTTGTGTCAGATATACTGGTCTCTAAAATTCTCTGACAGCACGAACCTTCTGTCAGTGTAACCCCATAGAACCCATTAGTGTTTTTCCTTTTTCTAAGTAATTTCTGCCAAACTCTGTATAATTCATTACTTACAAAAAATGGCAAATATGATCTTAAGAAAACCATTTACATAATCTATCTTAATAAAATTAAGATGATGGAGAAGCCACATGATATTTTGTGAGTTAAAAATATTAGTAATTGTCCTTTTACTGAGAAAAGTACCTCATATTTGCATTTAGGGTGAACATAGCAAAGTTTTCTACAACCAACTATTATGATAAATATTTAGCTACTGCCTTGGCTGAATAAAATTTGATTTGGTGAGCATATTCGTTTGGGCTTATTTATATTAATTGTCTAAATGTCCACTTTGGAAAGAACCTACAATTGTATTTATCATTTCTGTCTTAAATTCTGTAATGCTTGTCAGTTTGAAGCCAGTGCTTTTTATTTTTCTTTTTATGACTAACTGTATCTTAACAGGCATTACCTTTGTGTAGGGGTTGATATAACAGTGGAGAGTTTTAGGCACAAATTAATTATTTTCTTTCATTCTGTTAGAGAAACTACTTATAGGAGAAAAAAATTTTTAATGTTGAGAAGTCTTTTCTAAAGGGAGCAAATGTGTTTTTTTTCAATGTTTATTTATTTTGAGAGAGCGAAAGAGCAAGAGAGAGCTGGAGAGGGGCAGAGAGAGTGAGAGAGAATCCCAAGCAGGTTCTGCCCTGTCAGCATGGAGCCCATGGTGGGGCTCAGTCCCACCACCATGAGATCATAACCTGGGCTGAAATCAAGAGTTGGATCCTTAATTGAATAAGCCACCCAGGCACTCCAAGGAAGCAAATGTTTTAAATAAAACGATAGCTCATAGTCCTACATTTGTATGAATTTGAAAGCTTACAAAGCACTTTTGTTTTCAAACTCACCTATGTCTACAACATCTGGTATTTAACCTCTTCTTCCTGCCTCAGAGGAAGAAGTAACCCTTCAGCCTGTGACTTAGCTCTTGTTCCAACCTCTGGATTGACAGAAGTCTGTTCCCCCCCTAACTACCTCTTTCCCGAGTCATTCACTCTCCCTCTCTACCAGCTCTTCCCTCCAGCCTATAAAAAGAACACAGACCTTCCCTCCACCCTGGCTTTTTTTGTTACTTCTCTTTTTATCCACAAAGAATTGTCTGCCCTCATCTCTACTAGGAAATGAATGATATCTTGACTGTTAACGCCCAGGGCTGTTCTTGCTCACATCTTCCTGTGGTATCAGGCAAGGTTGCCTGTCCCCTCTTTGAAATGAGCTCTTCCCTTGGCCTGCATGAAGCTTTTGTCTCCTCCTGCCCCCCACTGCCTCTAGGGCTGCCCTTTCATCTTTCCTCCATGTTGATGATTACCAGGGTTCTGCCATCTATCCACCTTATGCTTCTACATACTCTCCCCAATAACTTAATCATCTCCAGTGATTTCTATTACTATCTATTGCTGACTCCCAAATCCAGATACCTCTTTTGAGTTCCATATTTTATATCTGTGTGCCTGCTGGACATTTCTACCTAGATATCCTGAGGGGACTTCAAACAGCTGAATTCATTATTTTCCACAACTGCGATTCTTTTGCATTTGCAGTGAGGCGTAGAAGAAAGAATGGGTATGTTGAGGAAGGGTACAGATGGAGGTCTCTTGAGTCCATCTCCAGCAGCCAAGGGAATGTCCATGTGGAAAGAACTCTGGAGATTTGGGCTTCAGGACCCTGCACTGTTGGATGATGTGTGCTAATGTAAATCTGTTAGTAAAGCTAGTGAGCATGACAGCTGACTTTTCAAGCCCTCCTCAAACCTTCAGTGTATATGGTTTGGATTTTATCACAGGAAATCTTGAGTAAAGAAATGCTTGAACCTCTTTGGAAAATCCTGTGGAGGCACTGAATAGACACTGGGATGTAGACCCAACCCTAGTCTCAATATAGTCCAGCACGTGGACTAGGGTAGAGGTGGTGAAAGAGCCTTCTGGCTGGAGGTCATCCAGCCAGACGGCCAGTTGGACCAAGACCCCTGATTTTTTTATCCCTCTCTCAGAGAAGCCTCCCTGCCACACATACATAACTTAGGTCAGAGATAAGATTGCTTAGTGCCCCTGTTACATATTCCCTGCCCTTGCCTAAACCAGAGGAACCATGTTGAATCATCTTAAGTCTCCACATACAATGTATGGGAATAGATAGTTTGCTTGTCTGCCTTATCCATTTTCGCCTGTAGCATAATGCCAGTTGCAAAAAGGACTAAAAATTAATAATAGATTGAGGCACTTGGGCGGCTCAGTCAGTTAAGCATTCAACTTTAGCTCAGATCATGATCTCACAGTTCATGGGTTCAAGCCCCACATCAGGCTCCATGCTGACAGCTCAGAGCCTGGAACCTGCTTCAGATTCTGTGTTTCTCTCTCTCTCTCTGCTCCTCCCCTGCTTGTGCTCTCTCTCTGTCTCAAAGATAAACATTTTAAAAATTCAAAAAAAATAATAATAAATTGAAGAAAAAGAGGAGGCTGGCAAGCAGGTAACCTAAGTAAGTTTACATGATGAATGCCATGCCTTGAAACTGAAATGACAGATAACCAGCCATTTCTTCCACTATGTCAAAATGGCACAGGCCAGACTGCTTGGGTTCAAATTCCAGCTGTACTACATACTAAATTTTGCAGAAGTTACTTAAATTTTTTGTACCTCAGTCTCCTCAACTATGAAAAGGAAATAATAGTACCTACCACATAAGATCACTGTGAGAATTGAAAAGGCATATAAAGGGCTTGACGCAATGCCTAGGACATGGAAAACACTTGATAAATGCTATCTGCTGCTGTTATGATTATTACCTATCCCTAATCAGGCAAGCGGGAAGTCTTTTCATTGAAGAAAATAGGAATAATTATTGTAATACGGTGGCATAAAATGCTGAAAAGAACCTTTGCCATTCTTTTTGCTGCCCAGCTCAAAAGCCCTTCCTGAGACTAAATGAGATGTAGAGAGGTGGCCTCTTACTTAGAAGCTAGAAAAGCCAGATCCAGACTGAATGTTCAGGACTCCCTTCCAGCTAGACCTTGTAACTTATGATCCAGGCTTGATGAATCAGACACACCCAACTCAGGCCTACCAACAGGAGCCTGTGGCGCCAGGCCCCAGGGATGGGGGACCTATAGCATGGTCATGCCCACTTTTTCTGAAGGTGGCAGGGGTGGAGTTCCCAGGGGTAGCATGCAGGGGCACTGCTGGCTATGTAAGATCAACGGTGTCCTCACAAGCTGTGCTGGTACCATGACCGTGCTGGCTGGGTCTTTGTTGCCAAGGCCCCATTGTTCCTCTTTTCGAATCTACATCTCTATTCTCTCCAGGAGTGATTTAAACCACCCAATGCCCTTTCTGCTTCTGTCAGCCTGGGTTAGTTTTTCTTGGTGTAGTTCAACCTGCCCGACTGATATACATTATCAATTCAGATGGTTTAATAAAATGTAAGTACACCATTTCTCTTTTGTTTTATTGATTTATTGATTTGCAATGTGTCTTCCATTCAGCTCCTAGTCAGGGACTGTTTTTCTTAGATGATTTTGTGGTGGGGGGTGTGGGTCGGGACAATCAAATTTTAATTGACTGGAATCTACCCTTAGGTAGAGAAAATCAGGAAATTAATGGGTGTAGGAATAAAGGAAAATGGAGAGAGAGGAGCAAAATGCATACCTTATGCAGGAGAGTATCATAATAGAATGAAGACCTCATTTAATTTAACTGGTTTATTTTACAGATAAGGAGCCCACAACAAGAACACATAGCTAATGTATGTTCAAGATAAAACTAACTGTATCTTCAGAAATGCTGATGCATAGGAGCACATGTACCCCAATGTTCATAGCAGCACTCTCCACAATAGCTAAAACATGGAAAGAGCCTAAGTGTCCATCAATGGATGAATAGATCAAGAAGATGTGGTTTATCTATACCATGGAATACTACATGGCAATGAGAAAGAATGAAATCTGGCCATGTGTAGCAACATGGATGGACCTTGAGGGTGTTATGCTGAGCGAAATAAGTCAGGCAGAGAAGGACAAATATCACATGTTTGCAAGTATAGGAGGATTAGGAGGAACTTGACTGAGGAACAAGGGGGAGATGAAGGGGGGAAATGGTGGGGGAAAGGGAGAGAGGCAAACCATGAGAGACTGTTGAATGCTGACAAAATCTGAGGACTGATGGATGTGGGGGGGGAAGGGAGGGGAAAGGCATGGAGGAGGGCACTTGTGGGGATGAGCACTGGGTGTTATGTGGAAACCAGTTTGACAATAAACTATTTGTAAAAAAAAAAAAAATTAAAAAAAAAAAACAAAACAAAACTAACTGTATCTTCACACCCCTAGCTCAGGGCTCCTGCCTCTGTCCATTCTACCAAGAGGCAAATGACCTAAAAGCAAGCTGAGATCAAGGTAAATTCAATTAATTATACCTATTAAGTTTATGATTGTGAATGAAAAGCATTTACATTTTCAAGAGCTTTTTACAATTTACAAAGCATTGGTTCATTAAATTCTTTCAGCTGCCCAAAATTAAGGTAATCATCACTTTTTAAAAAATAGGTTTTGGTATTCATGTCTTGAAAATGTTTTGAACATCTTTTACCTCTGACTACTCTCCCTTTTCTATTTGTTTTGGTTTTGAAGTAGTAGCTACAAAATAAGTCAAGAAGAAAGCAATGTAAGTGTATTTTTTAAAATATTAATGTATTTGAACACAGTGATCTGCCAATTGGAACCATCATAAAAATAAATTGGATGTTGTTATTAACCTCCATATTACAAATGAAGAAACAGAAGCTCAGAGAGATTATGTGACTTGGCCAAGATTAAATAGGCACTAAATGGCAGAGTCATTACATGGTTCATTTAAAAAACATGTAACATATATTGAGCATTTAATATGTCAGGCTGGGTAAACAAGATATAGTGCTAGTTAATCCCTAGGTAAACCAGAAATTTCTATAACCAGTATATTTCAGTCTAAACCACTTTTATTGAAGTTTTTACTGAACTATAAACTGTAATTTTAGCAGTTGGACAATCAATAAATACTCTTCTACTTATACAAGATTCATGTAGCCAGATCTCTTCAGACACCAATCTTGAAATATATTAAACCAAAGAATCTAATTCAGAATCATGTTTAACATAATTCTTCTGGATTCTCTAAGGAATGGAACTCTGTGATTCTCAAATGTCCCCAGATGAACGAAAAAAATGACAGAAATATGAAGTTGATTGCATCACTTGTATAACCAATTAGTAAAATCTAAATTTAGTGATATATTTTGTTTCAGTCTAATGACAAAGAGGAAATTTTATGCTCAGTATAGTTTTCCCAAATTTTTCTGTAGATTATGAAAAGTCACTTGTGAAAACTAAGCTGATTGATTTGGAATATAAAGTGAGTAATATAGGTTTTAATATAGTGTGTGTAATGAAAATTGCCATTCTTGTATATTTAGCTAAACCAAACCCTTTGTGTAAGACCTAAATATTGAGAAACAGGATTTTCAAAGAAATTTCATTGCTACTTTTCCTTCAGCAAGTTGAAAGAAAAATACGGAGTGCTTTCAAGTGAAAACTAAACAAAGGTCCTGGCATCAAAATGCAAAGATGACTGTCAAGACTTTTAGACCTCTAATAAAGGTATTTTTGTTAAAGGAACGTTTCCTTTTCGGTCACCGCATCAGAAGACGGTTAGCAACTCGCCCAAGGACCAAGCTGCCGCTTTCACCTTCTCCGAATAGCCCCCGACTCGCCGGGAAACGCCCCCTTGTCCTCAGCTCGATGTCCCGCCCCTTCTACCTCCTACTTCCTGGTAACCGCGCTCCTTTGCGCAGCCTCCTAGGGACCTGATTGGCTGATGTGGCAACCGCTAACGGCTGCAGAGTTTAAACCAGAGCCATAGCCGCTGGCGCCGAGCTGCTGAGGCTGGGTGGTGGTCACCCCCATGCTGGAAGGGCGGTAAGTAAGGGATCTCGGCGTGTTGCTGCCGCTCTGCCTGGGGAGATCCGTGCCTTTCCCCGCCGAACCTCTGAGCGCTGCTCTCCTGAGTCTTCTGTCCAGCCAGCCCTGCGCGGCTCGTGGTCCCGCCCTCCCTCCGCCCTCGGGTAGTCCGAACTGAGGCCGCGCTGCGAGCCGCTCGCTGGGGGACTCCTGGGTTTGGATCGCAGTGGCTGCCTCTTGTCTCTTTGATTTTGCGCTCGGCTGGGTAAGGAGTACGAGCGGCCAGCTCGTAGGTCAGCTCCTTGAAGGAAGGGGTTTCTGTCTTTGTGACTGCACTTCTCCCTGCTTTTTTAGAGCATTATCTTGGACATTGTGAGCCCTCAAATACCTGCTGGATGAACGTTAGAAACACCTTACCAGGTTCTCGAAGGATCCCTCTCCTTTGGAGTGATCGTTTGGAAGGGAGGCTGGCTGAAGGCGAAGGGGTAATGGAAGACTGGGAAAACTTAGAACTTGGACTGAGGTCTTGATATCAGGCAAGATTTTGGTGGAGAATAGGGACTATGATTTTTCTAGATGACAGTCCAGTTCAGGATAACTGGATGTAGAATTTAGTATTTCTGATTTAGAGTTAGCCGAGATGATGGCCAGACAGTAATAAATAGATCATATAGTGACTGCTGACTATGTGCCAAGTCCAGTACTACACTGGCTCACTTAGTTCCTACAATGAGATGCCCTTATTTTCTATGACTAGATAAGCCTAGAGATGTTAAGATACCATAGCTATGAAATGTTAGAACTGAGACTCCCAACACAGTCCCAACTGCTATTTAAAAATACCTCAATCTCTGCATCACTAGTCATCTTTGAATGGTACTCCAATGGCCTGGGCTAAGTTCCTAAAGTGTTACTTTGTGAGGCTGTTAATGTGGAGGGTGACAGGGCAGTGTTAAAAGGAAGACTGTGATTTCTGGCATGAGCGTTTGGATGGATGTTTGATAATGCCAATTATTAAATTAGGAAACTAGAGACCAAGTTATTGGGAAGGAGAATTCAGCGGTGGTTTCCTAATTAGTAAAATAAGATTTGGTCTTCCTGAGTGGGTTTTTTTAGAGATCGACTAGATTCCTATGCTAGTATCTCTTCAGAAGTGTGAGATGCAACAATTTGTCTAGAGTTTCCGTATGTGCCTGTGTTCTGTCAATCTAATAGATGGTATTCTTTGATTTTACTTTTTTCTCTTTTTTGACAAAACTTTTAGAAGAACTTTAAACTTCTTCCCTGTTGCAGAAAATTTTTCTAAAACCTTATTCCCATTATTTACTTGACATCACCTAACATCTGCCCGACACTTTCAAGGGAGACTCATTCTAGTGTTGTTCAGTTTTAGTATTTGACACTATGATAACTCCATAGTTATTTCTTCAACAAATGTTTATCCAGTAGCTGCTATGTACCAGGCACTCTTTTGGCTTCAAGGGTACAGTGGCAAACAAACTTGACAAAAATCCATGCCCTCATGAAACACATTTTAGTAGAAGACAGACAGTAAATTAAATAAGGAAATTATGTGATCTTATATTAAACATTGATAAGTCAATGGAGAAAAACATAATAGGAAGTCAAATGGGGTCAGGTGTCTAATCTTAAATAGTTTGCTCTGGAAAGGCCAAGAAAGTGACATATGAGTAAAGACTTGAAGAAAGTGAGTGAACCCTGTGATTATTTGGAGGAAGAGTTGATACAAAGGGAAAAAGAGGATTATAAAGATTCTGCAGTGGCAGTATGCCAAGGTGGCCAGTGGCTGGAGCTTTGTGAGCAAAGGAAGAGTGATAAAGAGGTCAGAGAGGTACTCAATGTGGAATTGGGGAAGGGGAGAAGTGTCAGATTGTGTAGTACTTTACACGCCATTGCAAGGATTTTGACTCTACTCCAGTGACATGGGAAGTCACTGGAAGGTTTTTAATGGAGGAGTCACATGAATTTACTTAAGTTTTAAAGGGATCATTTTGGTTACTAGGTTGAGAATAGATAGTAGGGAAGAAGGTGGAAACAAGGACACCGTTTAGGTAGTTGTAGCAATAATGTACATGAGAAAGAATGGCAACCTGGATCAGAGTGCTAGTGGTAGGTGGCCCATGTGGACTTGTGAAGGTTAGGCCAGCATGACCAACGACAGAGTGGATGTGGGATGTAAGAGAAAGATGTTTCTGAGCTAAGCAGGTGGAAGGATGGAGTTGCTGTTAAATGAGATGGAGGAGACCCAGTGGAGCAGGTTTAGGTGTGGTAAGTTCAAGACATGTTAAATTTGAGATATGGTGCCTGGGTGGCTCAGTCGATTAAGCATCTGACTTAGTTTCTGCCTAGGTTATGATCCCACAGTTTGTGATTTTGAGCCCTCTATCACTCTCTGCACTAATGGTGCAGAGCCTGCATGAGATTCTCTTTCTGCCCCTCCCATAGCTCTCTCTCTCTCTCAGAATAAATAAATAAACGTAAAAAAATGTTTTTGAGATACATATTAGACATCCAAGTTGGGAGTGAAGAGTAGGCAGTTGGATAAAGAAGTCTGGAGTTGATTGGGATACAAATATGTAAGCCATTGGCATTTTACATTTAAAAACTAGAACATTAAATGATACCCTCACATTAGTTTGTGTACATAGCAAATAGATGTGACCTAAGGATTGAGATCTGGGGGCACTCCAATGGTTAGAAGTTAGGGAGATGAAGAATAACCAGCAGAAGAGACTTAGAAGAAGGAGTCAGTGAGGCAGGAAAAACCCAGGAGAATGTGTTTTAGAAGACTGCTAAAGAAGGTATTTCAGAGAGAATGACCTGATATGAAATATCATAGATCAATTGAGAACTAGATCTTGACTACTATATCTGATTTAGCAACATTGCACTTTAGTGACTTTAATAATCAATTTCCATATGATAGTGATGAGAACAACAACTTGAGTGGAGTAGATTAAGAGGGAATTGCAGGGGATGATTTGGAGACTGCAAGTATGGACAACTCTTTTAAAGTAACTTGCCATAAAGAGAAACAGAAATAGGGTAGTAACATTCCAGCATCAAGAGATCACTTGTATCTTCTTAAGTGTTCTATTTTTATGCATTTATACTTGCCATTCCTTCTTCTGGAATACCCTTTCTAATCTTGATACCTGGCAAATTCTTTGTTTTCAAGAATGTTCTTTGTTTTTGCTATTCATTCAACAAATATTTGTGTGGGCTGGGGAATATATCATTAGTGAATAAAACAGACAAAAATCTATGACCTTCTGGAACTTAAATTCTAGTTGGGGAAAACAGGCAATAAGTAAGTTCTGTAGAATATTAGATAGTGATTTAAATGCTTTGGGAAAAAAGTAGAAAAAGGTAAGAGTGATCAGACATGCCAACAGAAGGAGCTACAGTTTTGAATGGCCTCAGTGAGAAGGTGATATTTGAGCAAAGAGTTGGAAGAGAGTGAATGAGCCACTTATATATCTGGAGGAAGAGCTTTCTCAGTAGAGAGAATGACCAGTACAATGGACCCGAGGCTGAAGGACGCCTACCATCTGCCAGGAGGAGTTGGAGCTTGGTAGCCAGTGTGGCCTGGAAGGAATGGACTAGGGACAGAAGGAAGAGTTCACATTGGAGAAATGGGAAGAAGAGCAGATGGTGGAGGGACTTCTTGACTATTGAAGGACTTCAGCGTTTATTCTGAGAGAAGGGGGACCGTTGCAGAGCTTTTAGATTGTATCGACTAAAAACTGTACTGTCGTGAGGGCAGCAGTGAGAGTGAGAGGGTAAGAGGCTGTCGCAGTAATTCGAGTGAGGTGTGTTCACGCCTTGGTCTGGGCTGATCTAGTGGAGGTGCTGAGAAGTGGTCAGGGTCCTTGTGTGCTGTGTAGGATGATTGGGCTAGAAGAGAGATTTTTGGCCAGAGCAATTAGAAGGATGGAGTTGCCATGAACTGAAATAGAGAAGGCTCTGACTAAAGCAGGTTTGAGCAGGTTAAGTTTGATATGCCCTGTTTTAGTTATTTAAGTAGAATTGTAAATCCAGGGAAGTTCAGGAAAGAGATCCAAACTGCAAGCGTAGATTTTAGAGTTCTTGTCATTTTCTAGGTAGTAGTTTAGCCATGACTATCAATCACCAAAGGAGTGAGTATAGGGATACAGAGGAGATCCAAGGACAAAATCTGTTAGAAGTTTGGAACATGTGTAAAAGAGAAAAGAAACAGCTAGTTAGGTAGAGGGAAAGACCCAGAAGTTTGGTGTGCTGGCAGCCAAGGAAAGATAGTTTTTGAGGAGGAAAGAGAAATTAACCATATCAAATGCTGCTGCTGGATAAAGTTAGATGAGAACTGAAAATTGACCATTAGATTTAGCAGTGTGTTGGTACTTCAAGACTACCAATTTTGGTGTAGTCATAGTGAAAGACTGAGTGACATAGGTTTAGGAGAGAATTGGAAACTGAGTACAAAAGGTTCTTTCAAAGAGTTTTGCTATAAAGACCTTCAGAGAAATGGAGTGGTAGTCTGAGGATAAAGTGCGAACAAGGAAAGACTTTTTTAAGATGAAGGAAATAGCAGTATGTTTGTATGTTGATGAGAATGATCCAGTGGGAAAAAATGATAATGAAAAGGAGAGAATTAATGGAGTTATGTCTTTTTTTTTAATATTTTTATTTATTTCTAGGAGAGAGACAGCATGAGCAGGGGAGGGTCAGAGAGAGAGGGAGATACAGACTCTGAAAATAGGCTCCAGGCTCTGAGCTGGCAGGCAGCACAGAGCCCGACGCGGGGCTCGAACCCACGAACCGCGAGATCATAACCTAAGCGAAAGTCGGATGCTTAACCGACTAAGCCACCCAGACGCCCCTGGAGTTATGTCTTTGAGTAGGCAGGACAGCATGAAATCAGTGCATGGATCCTTACCTAAGCAAAGCAAGACTGGCCTTAGAAGGATAGATGATTCATCCATAATAGTGGGGAGGAGACAAAGGCACAGATAGATGATAACGGGTAGGTAATTATAATAAGAGTTTTGAGAGACTTCTCTACAGATTGCTTCAGTGTTCTCAGAGAGAGTAACAGTGAGCCAGGATATGAAAGTAGCAGCCAATAAAGAAGAGTGACCCAGAGATGGGTGATACCATGAGGATGTAAGGGGTTATAGAGTCTGAGGACATTATATTCAAGGCTGGGCATCTTTAGGGAGGAGAGAGAACAAATAGTCTGCAAGCATGTATGTGGTGTGTCCTTTAGGAGGCCTAAGGGAGAAAACGGCCACCTCCTGAGGGACTACAGGGAAATCTGCATCCTCCCGGGAGAGGCAGGTTCAAGAAGATGATGGGAACATTTAGAGGAGAGATTGAAGTCAGAGGTTTTGATGGTGATGGATTGTGAGTTACAGAGGCCTTCACCAAGTAGGGCTGCAGTGAGATAATGAAGACTCTTCATTTTCTGTGGCTGCTGTAACAAATGACCATAAACCAGGTGGCTTGAAACAGCAGAAATTTGTTTTCTCACAGTTCTGGAGGCAAAAAGTCCAAACTCGATATCATTATGCTGAAATTCTGGTGTTTGCAGAGCTGTAGTCCCTCTGGAGGCTCTAGAGGAGAATCTGTTCCTTATCTGTTTCAGCTTCTGGTGGCTGCCAGCAATCTCTGGCTTCTGGCCACATCCTTCAATCTCTTCCTCTCTCCTATATGGACACTAATGAGAGCATTTGGGGTCCTAACTAGGTATAATCCAGGATAATCTCCCCATCACAAGATTCTCAACTTAATCACATCTATAAAAAGGCTTTTTCCACATATGATTTAGAATGCAAGGATTAAGAACTGATATCTTTGGGAGACCATTTTTTTTAGCCTACCACAGACCTAGAGGGGGATTAGAATGAGGGAGATGAGGGTGAGCTGGGAGTCCAGAGATTCTGTGATTGACATAAAGAGGATAGTGAGATTAGTTCTATGGACTTAAGTCAGGTAGTGGTGGAGAGGTTGAGTATTGGAAATTAGGGAGGTGCAGGCAACAGGGTTTCTTCTAGATCTCTGAAGAAGAGGCAAAGAAGCTTGGGGAGGGAATGGGAGCTTTGAGAGGTTAGTCTTGTCTAAGTACATAGCTCAACATCAACTGTCCCTTCTCAGTAAAACATTTTCTGAAACTTTTCCTCTGCCTAGGCAGAGTTACTTTTATGCATTGTATATTATATCAGTTATTTATTTATTTTTTTAGTATAATGTGGTTTTCTTCTTCTTTCCACTTTTAAACTTTAAAGTCTAATAAACCATAACTGTAATAGACAAACAAACACATTCAAGATTTCCTGCCTAGGGGTGTCTGGGTGGCTCAATCAGTTAAGCGTCCGACTTCAGCTCAGGTCATGATCTCGCAGTTCATGGGTTCGAGCCTCGGGTTGGACTCTGTGCTGACAGCTAACTCAGAATCCGGAGCCTGTTTCACATTCTGTATCTTCCTCTCTCTCTGCCCCTCCCCTGTTCATGCTGTCTCTCTCTCTCAGAAATAAAGAAAACATAAAAAAAAAAAAAAAAGATTTCCTGCCTAGTCCTCCAAACTAGCTAGCATGCCTCCTCCCCCATAAGATTAGGTATATCTGTTCTGTGCATTCTCTCAGGTTATACTTCTTACATTGTATCAAAATAGGATCTGTACCCATAGTGGATTCACCTTCCATGACTGCACATTCTTATGCAACCATATCCTGTTTTCTGTCCTCTGTGCCTCCGTGCCTAACCTAGCTCCTAGTGTGTAGACATAATAATACAGATTTGAATGAAAAAATAGTCATTTATCTTTTTTGAATACCACTTTAAACCACTTCTGGCTACATGCATACTCTCAGATTTTATATAAAGGGTTTTGCAAATACTTATATACAAATAAATTATATCATTTAAGTCATGATTATTACCTTTTAGAATGTATCACATACTCTTTTTTCTTTTATTAATCAACACTCTGATTTCTTTCTTTCTTTTTTGTTTTTACTTCAGTGATGGAGAACCCAGCAATGGAAACTAGTTCACTTTTTACTTCAGGAATTAAGAGACATGTGAAAGACAGAATTTCAAGGACTGGGAAGTTGAATGTTTCTCTTGCTTCAAAAATCAAAACAAAAATACTAAGTAAGTGCTATTAGTTTTATTTACTTATTTAAAAATTTTTTAATGTTTTATTTATTTTTGAGAGAGAGACAGAGACAGCATAAGCAGGAGACAGTCAGGGAGAGAGGGAGACACAGAATCTGAAACAGGCTCCAAGCTCTGAGCTGTCAGCACAGAGCCTGATGCAGGGCACGAACCCTGAGATTATGACCTGAGCTGAAGTCAGATGCTTACCCAACTGAGCCACCCAGGCGCCCCATTGTGCTATTAGTTTTAAAGTATGCTCACATTTTTACTTTTCCCTGAAGAATTGATACAGTATTTGGCACTTTAATTTATCAAGTATAGAAAATGACTAAAATGACTATTTCTGTTAAGTGATGCGTTTTGTCCATTCAATCCTTCCTGTCTCCTTCAACTCTTATTAATTGAGTGGTTATGATGATTTACCCTCAGTGGTGACAGCAGAATTTTCAGCAGTGAGGCCAGAGTAGCCCAAGGCAGCTAGCTATCTCCTACACTGCAAAGAAAATACCAATGTGACATTTCTGGAAAAGAGGTATAAAAATAAGTGACAGATTGTTCTAGGATGCTATAGAAATTGGATGATGGGTAATCTAGAGATGATTGGCCCAGGAAGAGTGTTGTGGTGGGTGATTTTGTATAGCTAATGCTCGTGATGGTTTTGAACATTTTGGAGATAGGTTTCATGGATTATGGAACTAAGAGTCAGAAGGGCAAAAAAAAAAAGAATTGGCAAAAACTGCCAATATAAATTTCCATTTCTTCTGAAAATTATCTCGGTGGTTCCTATCCAACTTAGCAGGTGTAGGAGAGGTTTCCTGCGGATATAACATGGTTGAAGGATAATTGTGTGTGCCCTCTGAAATAGCTGAACCTCCTGAGTGTCTTTATATCTTAATGTTACTCCTACCCAGGTCTCTAGAATCATGTATATTAGACCACCATGTATAGTGGCTGTTTGCTGTTCTTTTTGGCAGAACCATTACACGCTCACTATTATGAAGGAACATATGGAGTTTGAGGAGTGCAACAGGAAAATATTATTATCCTTTAACTCTGGAAGTCTTAAACTGGTCCTAGTCGGTTTTCATTTGCTATGTCAAAGGTGGCTGTGTGAAACTACTTTATGCAAAAGATAAAGTACTTTTTTTACACCCGGCTTTTAGATGCCCGAACAATGCTTGAATATTTAAAAAATATTATTAATCTTATAAACGTATATTATAGATACTAAACTTCCATTCAGTGGTATATGCTGTTGAGTAGTGACACTTAAGTCTAAATTATAAAAATGTAAGTATGCTTTATGTGTACTAAAGGAACACATTATGTTTAAGGTGAACTTTACCAAGGAATTCACAATTAAATTTCTCTGCTAACAACACAGAAGCATTTCTGATTTAAATTCTGTTTACATGGTGCTTGTGAAGAGAAGGAGTTAAGTTTAGATAGCAGGAAATGCCTAGAAATAAGAATTGGATATTTAGGGTAGAGAGAGAAGATTCCACAGGATTTAGATGGTCTGTCCAACCTTATATTAATTGTGGCCCCTTGCACTCAAGAGTTTGAAAAATTCACTTTGGATGCATTAATGGATTTGTTCACTTCTGGAGCCACAGCAACTGGTTTTAAGATTTTTATGACTACCATAATACCTATTGGACATCTCCAGTTAAAGCTTTGGAATCAGCTTCTCCATTCTACTTCCTAGTCAAGGTAGGAAGGAAGGTAGGGCAACAAGTATCGAGATTCAGTTTTTATGACTGGTCTAATTACCTAGGATACTGCACCTCCCCTAGACACCTTTTATCCCTAACTCTGTTTATAACATTCTGCATTCCTTACAGTTCTTTTGTTCTTCATCTTCTGTCTGGCTTTTATTTCTGCAGATCCAAACTCTGTATGTGTCATTTTTTTAATATGTCATTCTGTTGTTTTCCAGCCTTTAGTTAAGACTTATAAAATGAAATATATGTTGTCTAAAATAGTTTCATAAGAATATGAAAACTTATGAAGATGTAAGTTCAATATTAACTTTAAAATTTTTTTTACAGATAATTCTTCTATTTTCAAAATTTCTTTAAAGCACAACAACAGGGCATTAGCTCAAGCTCTTAGTAGAGAAAAAGAAAATTCTCGAAGGGTTACAACTGAAAAAGTACTATTGCAAAAAGAAGTGGAGAAACTGAATTTTGAGAACGCATTTCTTCGCCTAAAACTAAATAATTTGGTATGAAAACTATACTGTGTTTGAATTCTAAATTATAACTAAAATCTTAAGTGTATTATTAAAGAAACTCTAAAAATGTTTTTCAAATCCCCAATTATTGTAAAAAATTATTGAAAGAGTATGCCATGTTAGGGGACAAACTGTTAATGGGTAATAAAGTAGGTGTCTTAACTCTGCATTCTAAATTTCACTTACAGCCTTGCAATCCAGTATAATACCTTCATCATTATTTGTTTGTTTATCATTAGCAAAGCTTGCTGCATTAATACATTTTACGAAGATGGGCATACTTCCTCCAGTGAAAGGAGGGGAGTTCCCAGAGTGTTTGTATTCTTTTTTAATTCCAGCATTTCACTGGCTACACATCAAATAGCATGAAGATTGTAGTCATTGCTTTCCCTTCCAATTTCCAGCTTTGTCCACAGACAGGTCAGTAAGAGCCAATGGTTAGCTAGGCTGCAACTTAGAGATCTAACTCCAGAATGAGCAGAAATTAATTTAAAATGGAAAAATCGATCTACTGTTCATGAGTGTTCAATTCTCTGATAAACTATGTTCACTTGCCATGGGATATATTATTATTATGGGAAGGTAGAGAAATGTTTGTAGGAAAATTTATAGTTGAGACCTCAGAAGCATTCAAGATGAGTGTGTGGTATAGTATGTAGCACCTTTTTATCTTAATGTGATCTCAGTTATTTTCTAAGTCTTCTTAACTGGTAATATCCATAAATGTATGGTATGGTAAACCCCAAATCTTAATTGATTAAAAGCAATCTTTATTTTAACACATACAGAATAAGAAACTTATAGAAATAGAAGCACTCATGAACAATAACTTGATAACTGCAATTGAAATGAGCACTCTTTCTGAGGTAAGTAGAGTTTATGTGTAAGTAGTATAATTTTTTAAGCATTACTAAGGATAATTAGATTAAGTAGCATTAAACTATCTTAAATTTTTTGCAAAGAAATGATAACATCAATTTTAACTGACTAACAGCACATTATCATATGGTATAATTGGTTTATTAAAAATTTTATATGAAAATTAGGTTTTGATTAGAAGTAACACAGGATTAGACAGTTCAGTGGAACATAATGGCCTCTGAACAGCTAAAAAACTTACAAGGCATTCATAGAAAAGTAGTATTTCAAATTAGGAAAGAATTTGTATTATTAAAGAAAAGGATGGACACAATTGAAAAACTCTTTGGGGGGAAAAATAGAGGCAGATCCTACTTTATACCATTCTCTAAAATAAATTCTAATGGATTTAAATGTTAAAAAGGAAATCATATAAAATAAATTATAAATTTAGATAGGAGAGGCCTTTCTATACCTAGAAACAAAGAAAGGTAGAAAGCATAAAGGAAACTATTGATGGATTTTCTCAAAAAACATTTTTAGAAGGTTAAAATCATAAAAATAAAAGGTCAGTGGCTGACTGGGAAAATTAAACATATAGCAGATAAAGCATTAATAGTAATCATTACATAGTTCTTATAATATATCATGAAAATAAAATCAGTAGAAAAATCAGGAAGTGGGGAGAACCAAATATTAGTGAAGTTAACTCAGTTATCTAAATAGGAAAAATAATTGTTGTGAAGTAATAACTAATGAGAAGGCAAAATGTACATAATAAATAAAATGAAAAAAGTTTAGTGAAATCCAATTGTATATAAATTTCTTGATAGTACTGGGGCGCCTGGGTGGCTTAGTCGGTTGAGCATCCGACTTTCGCTTAGGTCATGATCTCGCGGTTCGTGGGTTCGAGCCCCGCGTCGGGCTCTGTGCTGGAGCCTGTTTCAGTCTGTGACTCCCTCTCTCTCTGACCCTCCCCTGCTCACGCTGTCTTTCTCTGTCTCTCTCTCTCTCTCTCTCTCCTAGAAATAAATAAAACATTAAAAAAAAATTTCTTGATATTACTGGAGTTTAAGTGCTTTATAGGGCAGCTTTTAAATGGAATTGCCTTTATTTAGCTCCCAGCTCTGTTACTTCCTGGTCCTGTGACTTTGACATTTAGCTCTTTCAATCTTATGTCCTCTTCTGCCCAGTGTGGTTAATGGTAATATATCTATGAAGAATTAGTATAATGTGGCTAGCATGTGTCCTGGCAATAGGAACAGTGCAATAAATGTTAGCTAGCATTATTTTTTTATTATTGTGTGTGCATCTTGCTGTGTTTTCTAAATTTTCTGCAAATCTCTCCTTTTAAAAATTTATTATAAGTCATTTATAAGGCTCTTAATTACAGTAGTCTCTCTGGTAGGAAGATAGGAACTCTTTCAACCTTTGTGATCGGTTCTTAGCTCCTTTGTCAAAGGTTTTATAAAAGCTAGCCAAAGAATATGTACTTTATCATCTAACTTCATCCACATTTGGATAAAGAAAGGATTTGTGTACATGTCCCAGTGAAATAATATTCACAGGATGTGTAGCTATTAGCATTATAAATTTGATACCTAGTACAACCAGTGAGCAGGGGTATACCTTATACATTTAGTATTCTGTAAGGAGAAGAGATACTTGCTTTTCACTGGGTAGGTAGGTAGGCAGAGTCAGGGAGGGGGCTTTGTTTTGCTTATCAGCTTGCAGGGCTTAATCATATTGCCTTGAATAAATTACTAAGACCAGAGTCAGATATAGCAGTGGGGAGTCATACAGGAACTGACTTGGAGAGTAAGGGAAAGAAGCTAATTAGCAAGACCTGGAAGAACTTTGGAGAACAGATAGCCCTAAAAGCATTGCTCAACTGCTTGTTTGAGTTATGTGATACAAAGCTCCTTCCTTCCACTGATTCTTTAAAAAATCTTTAGTGAAGTCAACTTTGTTCCCAGATGCTTTTTGTGTGGCCCTCTTTGGAGAACTCAAGGCTGTGATCAGCATCTGGATTTAGAAGAAGGTAAAAACAGTAAATGCAGAAGCTGGAGGACGAAGGGACAGCATAAACTTTGGAGTCTACTTTCTTGGACTTACTATTTAACAGACTAACTTTTGCGTATCAAGTTTTGAGTTTTGAAGTTCCTTTTTAGTTGGAGAGAATGATAGGGACTGTAGATGTTTTAATATCAGAACAATACAATGAAGTATATAGAATGAAGGCTTATACATGCTTCTGTTCTGCTTTCAGCTACTTTCTTTCTCCTTTCATCTCCCCACACCTCATACAGGTAACTGCTTTGTTTCTTTATATTAAAACAAAACATGTAAATATTTTCTTAATTTTCTTTCTTACACAAAAGATTATATACTATCCCTAATTGTTCTATGCCTTACTTTTTTTTTTTTTTTTAACATGACATATCTGGAAGATCTTGCCATATGATGACAAGAAATGCTTCCTTATTCCTTCCTAGTGCTGCTTAGGATAGATCCAGAGTGGACTTCTAATCTATTTAACTAGGTAGGTTCCTGTTGTTGGATACTTGGGTTGTCTTTTGCTGTTGTCTTGACATTAGTGTAGAATGCCTTTTTCTCTTGCATTATTGTTTTTTCCCCTCCCTTCTGGATTATTCCCATCAGGAAGCAAAATCTTCCATCTTTAAAAAAAACCGGCAAAACAAAAATGAAACTTCCTACTCCAAATAAACCCCCCACCTCCAGCTACTTTCTCATTTTTCTCCTTTATAACAAAAGTCTGAGAGAATTGTTCACACTGTCTCCAGTTTCTCTTGAACCCACACCAGTTGGAGTTTCATCACTACTCCACTAAAAGTGCTTTTCTGGAAATTTATCTCCATGTTACCAAAACCTCTTGATAGTTCTTGGTCCTTATGTTGACCTTCATGTGACTTTTACAACACTATACTCTCCTAAGTTTCATCCTACCTTTCTGATTTTTTTTTCAGTCTGTTTGCTGGTTCCTCTTTATTTTCCTGACTGCCAGATTTTGGGTACCCCAGAACTTAGTTCTTGGACTTCTTTCTTCTCTCTACACTTGTTCCCTAAATGATTCATCCATTCTCATGGATTTAATTATTATTGTTAAATGCTCACAACTCCCATCTGTAGCCTGGACATCGCCTCTGAACTCCAGACAATACCTAGCCATCTACCTATTTGGCATTTCTATTTGGATGTCTAAGAGGCATCTTAAATTTTGCATTTGCCACCGGACTAGTTCCTCTTGGGGTCTTCTTAGGTAATTGCAATTCTGTTTTCCCATTTTTTTCTTCACATCCCCTATCTGATCCCTTAGCAAACTGTTTTAGTGCTGCTTAAGTTTCAGTCCAGAGTCTTAACCATTTCTCACAACCTTCACTTTCACCACCCATCCAAGCCACCACTTTCTCTTACCCAGGTTCTTGGAGTGGCATCCCAACATGGGCTTCTTGCTTTTACCCTTGCCTCTCCATATTCTTTCCCCAGCATAGCAGCCAGAGTGAGACTGTTAAAACAGAAGTCTCTGCTGAAAATTCTCCAGTGGCTTCCCATGTGATCTATTCCCCTTTATTGTCTGAATACTGAAACTTGTGTTCTTCTTCTCACCTCCTTGACTATTCTCCTCCTTCCACTCTTTAACATCTTCAATCTGCAGGCCTCTTCCCGCTCTTCAATCACAGGTAAGCTGCCACCTCTGGGCCCGTGGACTTATTGTTTCTTCATATGGCCTACCTACTCCCTTACTTCCTTCACATCTTGACTTCAGTCAAGCCTTCTCTGGTAATCTTACGTAAAACTGAATCCTTCCCCATCCCTGCCCCAACATTTCATATTCTGCTTCTCTGCTTTAATTTTTCTCTTTAGCACTTAAAACTATTATGACATAATTTTAGCCTTAATTTTATTATTCATCTCACTCAAGGTTCTTGAGTACAGAATTTCTGTCTATACAACAAAATGTCTAGAACACACTAGAAAGTAATAAATTTTAATAAAATGTTGGATAGTGTTTCCTCATTAAGAATGATCCAGTTTGGGGGGCTCAAGTGGCTCAGTTGTTTAAGCTGCTGGCGCTTGAGTTCGGCTTCGGTCATGATCTCATCGTTCATGGCATCAAGCCCCATGATGGGCTCTGTGCTGACAGCGCAGAGACTGCTTTGGATCCTCTCTCTCCTTCTCTCTTTGCCCTTCCCCCAATCATGCTGTCTCTCTTTTTCAAAATAAATAAACAATAAAAAAATTAAAAAGTAAAATATTTTTTCGAAAAGAATGATCCTTTTTTAAAGGGTAATGCACATATTTATCTTGTATGTTATTTAGCTTTTTATTTTAAGTATTTTGAGAGAGTACATGCATGCAAGTGGGGAAAGAGGCAGAGAGAGAGAGAGAGAGGGAGAGAGAGGATACCAAGCAGGCTCTATGCTGTCCTCGTGGAGCCTGAGAGGGTTCTTGATTTCACAAACTGTGAGATCATGACCTGAGCCAAAATTGAGTTGGTTGCTTAATCGAGTGAACCATCTAGGTGTCTCTATTTAGCTTTTTAAATAAAAATAATAATGTGAAATATTTTTTAGCATCTATGGTAATAATCATATGGTCTTTCTTTTTAGGTGTATTAATATGATCATTTATTTTAGTAACTTTCCTAATTTTGCAATTCTAAAATAAATTTCAGTAGTGATTTATTATTATAATGTGCTGCTAAATTCTTTTTGCCATTGTTTTGTTCAGGAATTTTTTTGTTGTTACTCATAAGTGAGGTTTTCTGTTTTACAGTCTTAAGGCATTGATAAAAATATATACTGAACTGGAATTTGGATGTTTTCCTTTTCCTATGATGTGGAAAGGTGATACAGTATTAGAATTATTTTTTCTTTAAATGCTTCATAGAATTCTGTGGAACCATCTGGACCTGGGTCTTTCTTGGTAGGAATGGTTGCTCTTTGTTAACTTTATTTCTTCTACTGACATTAGTTTGCTTAGGAAAACTTCTTTCTTTTATGGTTGCTTTTATTCAGTTATATTTCCTTAGAAAATTATTACCTCATACGTATTTTCAAATTGATTTGCACAGAGTTGACCAAAGTAGTCTGTTATTTTTTGTCTGTGTTATAGTTTCCTAGTTGATTAATTTTATGTATTTGGGCTTTGTTTTTTTTTCCCCTACTAGTTCAGGTGCTTGTGATTTTTTCATTTCTTCATTTTTTTTTCTTTTTAAAAATAGCCACCTTTGGGGTTTAATTTTCAATTTTTAATTCTGTTTCGGTGTTTTGAACTTAGTAATTTTTGCTTTTATCTTTAGTAATAAGTTCTTTTTTCCCTTTTCCTGTGATTTATTTAAAAAAATTTTTTTTTAATATTTTATTTATTTCTGAGAGAGAGAGAGTGTGTGTGAACAGGGGAGTGTCAGAGAGAGAGGGAGATACAAAATCTGAAGCAGGCTCTAGGCTCTGAGCTAGCTGTCAGCACAGAGCCCGACGTGGGGCTTGCACCCACGAACTGTGAGATCATGACCTGATCAGAAGTCGGACGCTTAACCGACTAAGCCACCCAGGCGCCCCGAAAATCTTGACTTTCTACTAGACCTCTTCTGTACCCCGCAGAGGAAAGGAAAATGGGCTCCTTGTTCTTAGCAAGTAAGATTGGAAGTCCAGAGTCCCCATGTGTTCTCCACTGATATTGTTGGTGTAGGGGTACCCTCATTACCACTGGGATGTCCTACCCCTCTTCTTGGCCTTTTCTGACAGTATAGCTTGGAGGAGAGTTGCCTTGTGATAGCCTGGTGAATATGGAAGTCTAGGCTTCTCATTTGGCTTTTGCACCTTTTTCAAAAATTAATTGACCAAATATGTGTGGGTCTGGTCTGTTTGTGGACTCTATTGTATTTCACTGATCTTTATGCTAATACTATACTATCTCAATTATAGCCCTCCAACTGCTTCTTTTTTAAAGTTGTTTTTTAGCAATTTGGGTCCTTTGCATTTCCATGTGAATATTAAAATTAGCTTGTTGATTTGACTATACCCCTGCTTCTCTTACAGGTTAGCTAGCACTATAATAAAACAGGGTTGTGTGTTGCCTAATTTTAGATCTTTATTAAATAAATAAAACATGTCCGAAAAATGTCTGAGAAAGTTTAGAAAATACTATAGGTAAGCAAAAACTTAAAAGATATATTAAAATCACCTAGATTTTTTAAATGTAAAAGACCATTAAAAATATGGGTTATAAAGTGCAATCATATATAATACACACGTGGCATGAGCATATTGCATATCTATGCCAAGATATTATATATGTGTAGGTATACACAGATGTATTTATTCATATGAAGCGAAGACAATTTGGGAGCCTCTATATCAAATTTATTAGTAATGATTATCTTTGGATGGCATGATAAAGGATGAACTATGTTTAACCTTATCACATTATTCTCATTCAACTATCGAAGGCTAATGCAAGAATTGTCCTATTACTGTTGGTATACTTGTATAATTTGGTGCTTCAATAACAAACATTTAATGAGATTAGAAATTTTTTTCCTTTTCATTTTCTTTATTCTTTATTTCAAAACTAGTTTCATCAGAGTCCTTTTCTACTGCCAAGTAGCAAGAAGAAACGGGCTAGTAAAGAGTGCAAGTTGATGCGACTTCCATTTGCAAGGTAATTGCTTCAGACTTGGTTTAATTCTTGTATACTTCTACCTAGATAAAACTTTGAAGAGTTTTTATTTGGGTCTTCTTCCTTGAAAAATAGAAAAACATTTAAAAATAAATAATGAAATACTTGTTATAATTCTACAGGAAAAGAAACGAAAGGCATAATCTAATAGAGTTCACTTTTAAACTTTGAAATAATATTCAGCTTTCCCATAGACTCTAGAGAAGAAAGAGGCATAGGTAAACCCTTAGTTTCATGAGTTTGAATTATATTGGTTCAGAGTGTTTAGATTTTTATGTAGCACGTCCTGCTTGTGTATGTTATACAGTATTTGGGTTTCATCAACCGCAGTTGGCTAGTAAGGTAGGAATGAGATGATCTGTAGTTTCTTGCTACAGGTTGTATCTCCAGGGCTCCAAGGAAGCTTACCCATAAATTTAGTAACTACGTGCATCTGTAGTATCTGCCACTCTTTAGTTCTTTCTTTCTTTTCCCTTAGGTCCCCACTGGCCTCATGTTTTCTGCTGGGTAAATCTGATAACTATTTCTATCTTTATTATCTTGCATACTGCTCTAAGCTTTAAAATTAACTTTCATCATTGCTATTTCCTGACCAGAATGACCATTTCTTGATTAATTTGATTATAAATCATAGTAAACACCTTATTTCAAACCTGTCATTTTAAAGACAATCTCTGAAATCCAGAGAGGTAAAATGACTTACTGAATTAATAGCATTGACTAAAATTCTCTTGTCTCTTAGACAGTGTTCTTTCTGTTAATGTAATTTGCAGGTTTAATGCTTTTACTTAACTGCACAAATAAATGCACTTACATATTGAAATGCTAACTGTAACATAGTAAAAAATTCTTATATCTACTCTGTCACTCTCTAGTCTTTTTATATTTATTTTTTGAGGGGGTAGGGAGGACAGAGGGTGGGGGAAGCCCAAGCAGGCTTCACGCTGATAGCAGAGGAGCCCAACATGGGGTCAAACTCCCGAACCACAAGATTATGACCTGAGCCGAAATCAAGATTCGGTCCCATAACCAACTGAGCCACCCAGGTGCCCTTAATTGCTTTAGCTTTAAAATAGATACATTTTACTGTCTTGTAGTTCCTTTACTTAGTTTTTTATTTTTCAAGAATATCTTGGGTGTCATTATGTACACATTTTTTCATATAAACATCCCAATTAAGTGTCTTCTTGCTTTATAATAATTCTTATTTTTTAGTATAAATTGGAGTATCTTATACATGATAGAAATGTTAGAAAAGTTGTAAAATCTTAGAGCCATGATGAATTTTTATAAGTAAACACCGTTGTATAATTAGTATCCAGACCAAGAAACAGAACATAGCCAGTACTTCAAATGCCTGCTTTGTGACCCTTTCTAGTTACTACTCACCATCCCCCGAAGTATGAACATTATCCTGACTTCTAGCATCATAGAGCAAATAATTTTGGCTTATTTTAAACTTCTTATAGTGAAATCATAAAACATATATTTTTATCTCTGGCTTCTTTTTGCAAACATAATTGTTAGATTCATCTGTATTGTTGCATGTACTTGTAGATGAGGCATTTTCACTGCTGTATAGTATTATGTTGGATGATTACACCATCATTTATTCATCCTTATGATGGTGAGCACTTACTTTGTTGTTTGGTCTGTTTGTTACAAACAGTGCTGTCATATATATGCCTTTTGACTGATGCACATACATTTTTCTGTTGTGTTTATACATAGGAGTAGAATTACTGGGTCTTAACATATATTTGGCTTTATGAGAAACTCCCAAACAATTTTCTAAAGGGGTTATGCCAATTTACATTCCTAACAGCAATATATGAGAATTCCTGTTGTTCTGTATCTCCATCAACACTTGTTTGTTACTGTCTTTTTCAGTTTAGCCATATTGAGTGAAAATAATTAGTCATTCATTTCCCTCATGAATAATGAAGTTAAGCACCTGTTTATATGTTTATTTTCTGTCAGGTTGTCTCTTTCTTTCTTTCTTCATTTCTTTCTTTCTTTCTTTCTTTCTTTCTTTCTTTCTTTCTTTCTTAAGATTTGCAGTTTTTTCTATACATTGTGTATAAATTACAAATAATTTTTACTCACGCTTGCTTTGTCATTCTTTTAATGGTGTCTTTAGATGAACAGAAATTATTTATAAGAATCTACTTTATATGTCTATATCTCTTATCCTCATGATTACTGCTTTCTGTGGCCTTTCAAGAAAATTGTTACCAATTGGGGCATTCTCTTTTTTTTTTTTTTAAAAGCTTAATTATACTGTGAAGAACATAAACAAATAAATAGCAAACTTTATTATCTTCCCTTTTTTTTCTAATTTTTTGAAAGAGAGCAGGTACAAGTGAGCAAGGGACAAAGAGAAAGAGAGAGAGAGAGAGAATCCTACAAGGGGCAGAAAGAGAGAGAGAAAGAGAAAGAAGCAGGGCTTGCACTCACCCAAAGCAGGGCTCCAACTCACCCAATGTGGGACTCGAACTCACAAACTGTGAGATCATGACCTGAGCTGAAGTCAGATGCTTAACCAACTGAGCCACCCAGGTGCCCTCCCTTTCATGTTTAGCTCTTCAGTCTTTACCTAGAATTTTGGGTATGATGTGAGGGAAGGGTCATTTTTTCATGTGGACATCCTGTTGACCTTGTATCATTTAATGAAAAAAAACACTGTTTCCCCACTTCACTGCAGTATTACCTGTATCATAAATTAGGTGACTGGATGTACAAAGGTCTGTCTCTGAACTCAATATTCTATTACATGAATTTTGTCAATACCACACACATCATCTTAATTATTAGCTTTGTAATGAGTCTTGATGTTTGATAGTGTGAGTCTCCATTTTCTGTATTTAGGTTTTTATTCTTGAATATTATCTTGGCTCTTTGGCCCCTTTGCATTTCCAGGTGAATTTTAGAATCAGCTTGTCAATTTACACTCTCTCTCTCTCTCTCTCTCTCTCTCTCTCTCTCTCTCTCTCTCTCCCCCTCTCAGTTTTGGAATTTTGACTGGGATTTTATAGAATATAGCCCAGTTTGGGGAAAATTGACATTTTATAAAATTGAATGTTCCATCAATGAACATGGTATATCATTGTTTATTTAGATATTATAATAGTATTTTCTTTCATAGTGTTATAGCTTTTTGAGTAGTTATTGGACATCTTAAATTTTTTCCTACTTATCTGGTATTTAATGGTATTCTGAATGTTACTGTTTTTATTTATACATGTTTATTCATTTTTGGGAGAGAGAGTGTGAGCAAGAGAAGGGCAGAGAGACAGGGGGACAGAGGATCTGAAGCAGGCTCTGTGCTGACAGCAGTGAGCCTGATGCAGGGCTTGACCTCACAAACTGTGAGACCATGACCTGAGCCAAAGTTGGGTGCTGAACCAACTGAGCCACCCAGGCGCCCCTGAATGTTCTTGTTTTTAACTTCCATATTCTTGATGCTAGTTTATAGAAGTACAATTAATTTTTGAATATCAACCTTGTTTCCAGTGACCTTGCTATTCACTTTAATAGTTTATCTGTAGTTTTTTTTTCATTTTCTATGAATATAACATTATTATATATTATATATATTGTAATAGGGACAGTTTCCCCTTCTCTGCTTCAGTTTGTAAGCCTTTAACATTTTTCTTACCTTATTGCAGTGACTACTTTTTGTTCAGTAATGAATACAAGTAATAATGATGGACATTCTTACTGTGTTCTCATTATTTAATATGTTTGCTTTTGGGGTTTTGTAGATTCTCCTTAACTGACTGTATAGTTCCTTTGTGCTCCGGGTTTTCATGAATGTTTTTTAATTTTATCAAATGCTTTTTATGTCACTGTCAAGAATATGTTATTTTTCTCTTTTTTTACTCTTAATGTAATGATTTATAATATTTTTCTATTGTAATGAATTTTAAGTGTTGATATTTGAATGTTAAATCACAATTACAATTCAGGAATGAACTGCTGATGATACATCCTTTTGATATATCAGTAAATTTTACTTGGTAACTTTTTAAAGGATTTTTCCTCATACATTAATAATAAAGGTATTTTATAACATTTCTTTATTATAATAATTTGTGAGGTTCTAGTATTTATATTATGCTGGTCACAGTAAAAGAACTGAAAAGTACATTTATTTTTTGTTTTCTAAAAGTATTTGTGTAAATTTTTTTCTTTGTTTGTGAGAAGTTTTCTGGGCCTTAATAGATACAGGAATATTCCAATTTTCTATTTTTTCTTGTGTCAGGTTTGTTTCTTCCAAAGTTTGTCCATTTAATCTAAAATATCAAATTATTGGCATGTAATTATTGATAACAGCTCTAGTTACTTGTTTAATGTTTGTAGGATATGTAGCGATGTTCTTCTTTCTTACTTAATATTGACTGTTTTCTCAATTTTTTCTTGATTAGTTTTGCTTTAGGGATTTATCAGTTTTATTCATCTTTGCAAAATAAATTGTCTTTTGGGCTATGTTGATGTTTCTTTTTTTTTTTTTTTTTAATGTTTTATTTATTTCTAGGAGAGAGAGACTGAGACAGCGTGAGCAGGGGAGGGTCAGAGAGAGAGGGAGTCACAGACTCTGAAACAGGCTCCAGGCTCTGAGCTGGCAGTCAGCACAGAGCCCGATGCGGGGCTCGAATCCACGAACTGCGAGATCGTGACCTAAGTGAAAGTCGGCCGCTTAACCGACTAAGCCACCCAGGCGCCCCATTGATTTTTCTTTTTGGTATATTTGTTTCCTGTTGCATTTAGTCTGCTCCTTATTATTTTTTTCTTTTCTGTTTTACTTCTTTTAAAATTAAAACTGTTATTTGAGCTAGTACGGATTATTAATTTTCAGACTTTCTTTTAAAAAATATGCATTTAAGGCTGTTTTTCTATAAATATAGCTTTAGCTGCACTGCACACTTTTTGATATGCCATATCCTTATTATCACTCAGTTCAAAATAGTTTCTATTTTCTGTTCTGATATATACTTTTATCTGTGAATCATTAACAAGCATACCAAATTTCTAATCTGGATATTTTTTTCTAATTACTTTTTATTGTTGATTTCTAGCCAATTTCCATTGTAGTTACAGAACATAGATAAATGATTTTAACTTTTGAAATTTATTAAGACTTGCATTAGGACACAATTTGGTTTAATTTGGTAAATATTTTGGCTGCACATAAAAAGAATGTATTTTGTGGTTGTTGGATGCAATATTTGTATTATGTCAGTTTTATCAAGTTTATTGATTATATTGTTCAGAAATTCCATCGTTTTCTTGCTTCTCTTACCTATTTATTCTATCAACTACTGAGAGAAGTGCATTAAAGTCTACTGCTATGATTCTGAATTCATCTGTTTCTCCTTTTAGTTTTGTCAATTTTTGCTTTATGTATACTAAAGCTGTTAGTAGATGCATATAAGTTTAGGAGTGATTTGTTTTCCTGATGACTTGTTTAGTCAATGTGAATTATTTCTAGAAATGACTCTTGCTTTAAAATCTACTTGTCTGAGGGGCACCTGGATGACTCATTTAAGCATCTGACTTCAGCTCAGGTCATGATCTCATGGTTCAAAGGTTTAAGCCCCACATTGGGCTCTGTGCTGACAGCTCACAGCCTGCTTCAGATTCTGTGTCTTCCTCTCTGTCCCTACTCTACTCACATTCTGTCTCTCTTTCTCTCTCAAAAACTAATAAACATTTATTTTAAAAAAAGACTGCTTGGCCAATATAACATTTCTCTGGTACAGTAAAACCTTGGATTGCAAGTAACTTGTTCTGTGTATTCCACAAGAGGAGCAAACATTTCTAATAAATTTTAAGTTGATAAATGAGTGATGCCTTGCAATATTGAGTAGTATGTGTCACCAGTTGTCACATAATCAGAACTGAGCCAATGGTTCTTGAAATTCGCTTTGATATACAAGTGCTTGGGATTACACAAGCATGTTTCTGGAACAAATTATGCTCACAAACCAAGATATATCTTTTGCTCTAACTTTACTTTCAAACTCTTGTTATATTTAAAATGCATATAATTTTATTTTTTTTAATGAATTCAGTTTAACATCTTCTCTTTTAATTAGAATGCTTAATGTCTTTACTTTTAATATAATTGCTAATATGACTGGATTCATAGCTTCCTTCTAGTTATTTTATTTTATTTTTCTAAGTTTATTTATTTTGAGAGAGACCGAGAGAGCATGAGTGGGGCAGGAACAGAGAGAGAGGAGAGAATCCAAGTAGGCTCTACACTGAGCATGGGGGCTTGATCTCATGAACCATGAGATCATAACTTAGGCTGAATCAAGAGTCAGACTCTTAACCAACTGAACCACCTGGTGCCCCTAGTTATTTTTTACTTGAGCAACCTGTTTTATGTTCACTTTTCTCTCATTTCTTGATTTCTTTTGAAGTGATATATTTTTTATTATTTACATTTCTTATCTATTGTTATTATCTACTGTTTTTTTATGATTTCTAGTGATAGCAACATTCATCCTTAGATTGTTTTAACTCTCTAATACAAATTATTACTTTACTTTCTCAATAATGCTAGCACCTTAGAATGCTTAAGGTCCACATTCCTGTGTTCTGCCTTTATGTAGTTATTATGTGTTTTCATTCTCTATATATTTTAATTCCATAAATTGCTACTTTCATTGTTTTTTGTAGTCAAGATTCATTTAAATGATCTATGTATTTAACTGTTCTATTTTTTCATCTTGCTTCCTGCATTTCTTTAATTGTATGCCTGTTCACAACTTTTTTCCCCCAGCTTTATTGAGATAAAATTTACAAATAAGCTTCTTTCATTTTGATATTTCCTTTTAAGATAATATTTGTTCTGCTGAAAGAAATTCTTTATTCTTTCTTTTAATGCAGTTCCTGGCAATGCATTCATTCAGCTTTTGTTTTTCTGGAAGCTTTTTATTTCATCTTCATTTTTGAAAAATACGTTTGCAATTTAAAAATATTAGGTTGGGAATTATTTTTAGTGATTTAAAGGTTTTTTGTCTGTAGCTTCTGGCTTTTATTTTGAAAAGTTAGCACCTTTTTTGCAAGTCGAAGAAAGACATCCCTTTTTCTCTCCCCTCCCCCCGCCCCCCAATCAACAGGGCTATTTAAAAAATTTTTAATTTAAATCCAAGTTAGTTAACATATAGTATAATATTGATTTCAGAAATAGAATTTAATGATTTATCTTTTATGTTCATCCCAACAAGTGTCTTCCTTAAAGCCCCTCACCCATTTAGCCCATCCCCCTACCCAACACAGGCCAGTAATCCTCACTTTGTTCTCTGTATTTAAGAATCTCTTATGGTTTATCTCCCTCTCTGTTTTTATACTATTTTGCTTCCCTTCCCTTATGTTCATCTGCTTTATATCTTAAATTCCACATATGAGTGAAATCATATGCTATTTGTCTTTCTCTGACTGACTTGTTTCACTTAGCAAATACACTCAGACTCCATCCATTTTGTTGCAAATGGCAAGATTTCATTTTTTTGAACCCCAAATAATATTCCATTGTATATAAATACTACATCTTCTTTATCCATTTCATCAGTCGATGGACATTTGGGCTCTTTCCATACTTTGGCTCTTGTCAGTAGCGCTGCTATAAACATTGGAGGTGCATGTGCCCCGCCGAATCAGCACTCCTTTTACTCTTTGGATAAATACCTAGTAGTGCAATTGCTGGGTCATAGGGTCTATTTTTAATTTTTTGAGGAACCTCTGTACTGTTTTCCAGAGTGGCTGCACCAGTTTGCATTCCTACCAGCAGTGCAAAAAGTTCCTCTTTCTCTGCATCTTCTGTTATTTATTGCCTGAGTTGTTAATTTTAGCCACTCCAACAGGTATGAAGTGGTTTCTCATTGTGGTTTTGATTTCCCTGATGATGAGTGATGTTGAGCATTTTTTAATGTGTCTGTTAGCCATCTGAACAGAAAGACTTTTCTTTTTATTGTGATTTGCTCAGTGTTTTTATAATGAATTTGTATTGAATTTTGTCAAAAAAAAATTTTTTCTGTATCTGTGGAGAGAATCATGATTTTTCTCCTTTATATCTGGTTTCATCAATGTTTTTTTCTCAGCTTTTCTTCTATTTTATATTTCATTGGTGTCTGCTCTTTATTATTTCCTTCATTTTACACATTTTAAAAATTGAGATATATTTTACCTTTCTGTTAATGTGGTGACTTCAGTTTATTTGTGTTAAACCAAATTTTTATCTCACAAATTCCACTTGGTCATGGTGTATTATTCTTCCTATATATTGATGGATATGATTTGCTAACATTTTCTTTAAATGTCTTTTATCTGTGTTTATAAGGGATATTGGTCTTATGATCTTACTGTAACTTTGATAGGTTTTAATAAGAGTTGTGCTGGCTTTGTAAAAGGAAGAAATACTCTCTCGTTTCTTCTCAGATTTTCTGTTTCTTTTTAAGTCAATTTAGAAAATATTTGTCTTTCCAGAAAATCATCCATTTCATCTAGGGAGTCAAGTTTATTGGTATAAAGTTGTTTATAATATGCCCTTATACTTTCAATGCCTGTGACATCTGTAGTGAGGTTCTTTCTCTCATCCTTGATATTGATAATTTGTATCTCTCTTTTTTTTTAATGTATCTAACTAGCCATAGTATTGTCAGTTTTATTGATCACTTAAAGGCTTAGCTTCTGGTTTTTTAATATTTCTTGTTGGTTTTTTTCCATTTCATATTTCACTAGTGTCTGCTCTTTTTTTTTTTAATATTTTAATGCTTATTTATTTTTGAGAGAGAGAAAGAGACCAAGCACGACAGGGGGAGGGGCAGAGAGAGATAGGGAGACACAATATCTGAAGTAGGCTCCAGTCTTTGAGCTGTCAGCACAGAGCCTGACGCAGGGCTTGAACTCACACACTGAGTTGGATGCTTAACTCACTGAGCCTCCTTGGTGCTCCAAGCGTCTGCCCTTTATTATTTCCTTTCTTCAACTTGTTTTTAAAAATTGAGATATAATTCAGATAACAAAATTTTCCATAACTTGAAATTCACCCTTTTAAAGTGGATTTGATCAATTGATTTAGAGAGAAAGCACAGGAGAGAGATAGAGGGAGAGAGAGAATATTAAGCAGGCTCCACACTCATCACAGAGCCCAATGCAGGGCTTGATCTTGTGACTGGGAGATTATAACCTGAGCCAGAACAAGAGTTGAGTGCTTAACTGCCTGAGCCCCCAGACTCCCCACAGGGCATTTTAATATATTCACAAAATTTGCAATCCTCACTACTATCTAATTCCAGAATATTTTCATTATATCAGAAAGAAAGCCTGTATCCATCTGTAGTCACTTCCATTCTCCTCTTCTCCAACCCCTGGCAACCACTAATCTGTTTTCTGTCTCTGTGGATTTGCCAATTTTGGACATTTCATATCAGTGGAATCACACAATATATGATCTTTTGTGTCTGGCTTCCTTCACTTAGCATAACATTTTCAAGTTACATCCACGTTGTGGCATGTATTAGTATTTCATTCATTTTTATGACAATAATTTTCTGTTGTTTGCATCTACCATATTTTTATTTACCCATTAGCAGTTAATGAACATTTGTGCTATTGATACTTTTTGGCTATTATGAGCAATGGTACAATAACCATTCATACAAAAGTTTTTGTGTGGGCATAGTTTTCAGCTTATGCCTACAAGTAGAATTTGCTGAGTCATGTGATAACTATATGTTTAACTTTTGGAGGAACCACCAAACTGTTTGCCAAAGCTGCTGCATTGTTTTATATTTCTACCAGCAAAGTATTAGGAACCCAATTTCTTTACATCCTCATCATTTGTTATTACCAATCCTTTTGTTTAGAGCCATTATAGTGGATATGAAGTGGAATTTCATTGTGGTTTTGATGTAGATTTCCCTGATGATTAATGATATTGAGAATACTTGCATATTGAGCATATTTTCATGATAATTTTATATCAGGATCATTCTGTCAGTTATCTTTTTCTCCTCAACTCTTTTTCTTGTTGCTTTATATTTTGAATAATATTGGATTGTATCCTGGACATTGTGAATCCTGTGTTGTAGAAAGTCTGGATTCAGGTGTGTTCCTTCAACAAATTTGATGTTTTTATTTCAGTGGGTGGTTACTTTGTCCGAACTTAAACTTATTATTTCCCTGTGAGGGGCAACATGAAATCTCATTTCAGTTCTTTTATCCTTAGGTGGGCTGGTTGGAATCTTCTTCACATATTTGTGATTTATGGGTCAGCCAGAGATTGGGGGAAGCAGTTTACACACAAAATTCGGTGCTCCCTTCTCTACCTCATCTGTTATTTCCCCTATCACACACTTTTTACAGCTGTTGTAATTGTCCCTAATTCTGACCTTGAATCAATAAGAATTTAGACATCAACTTTTTTAAATGTATAAATTTTTAAAATATTTATTTTTGAGAAAGAGGCTCAAAGAGTGGGAGATAGAGAATCCCAAGCAGGGTCAGTGCTGACGAGTTGGAATTGGGGCTTGAACTCACCAACTGTGAGATCGTGACCTGAGCCAAGATCAGAAGTCAGACACTTACCTGGCTGAGCCACCCAGGCATCCCATTTCTTTAAAAGTAGTTTATCCAGAATTTATAATCATTGTGTTTGATAGAGTTGATTCAGAAATAGCTGTTTAGCCATTACCAGATGCAGAACCTCTCTCCTCTGTCTCGCTCTCTTTTTTTTGTTGTTGTTGTTTTTTCAAGTGACATAGACATTTCTTCCCAATGGCTATTCTATTTGTTGCATTTAAATTTTTAACAAATATTTGTCACTATTTATTCTTAACATTGTCACTAATTTTAAAATATATGTGATTTGTTTGGCATTCAAGGCAAAATCTTTATTGCTGGAGGATGTTAATCCTCATTCTTTGAACTCAGGGTGAGTTTATTGAATTATTTCTGTGAGTTACTGCCTCCCCTCCACCTCCAAGTAGATTTAATTAACTACTCTAGGAATATGACTTTCGTTTACATGGATACCTTTTGGAAACGTAGCAAATTTTAGTTCACACATAACTTTACATACAATTGTACTTGCTAGAAACTAGAGAGTTTTGGGTATTCCATAAAACTGATTGTAAGAGAACTATAAATATTACATTTGTAAGTATGTTTGAAATTTATTCATTTCATTGGTATTATCCTAAATGGCCAACCAGTGATTAGATCAGTTACCTCTTTTTGAGGCCACTGGGGCTATGGGAGTAAGAAGCATTCCTGTTCTATACTATTAGAAACTATCTCTTTCCTACCTATAGTTGTTTTCATTGAACACAGAGAGACACCAGAGTGGGTTTATGGTTGGATCTTATAAAAAGAACTATCCATTTAATTTTCTAAATAATTTTTATAAAATACAAAATTCTTCATTTCTACTTGCCTTTAGGGTTCCATTAACTTCAAATGATGATGATGATGATGATGATGATGATAAGGAGAAAGTGCAATATGATGACAATACTACAGCAAAGACATCATCTGATATTCCCTTTTCAGTATCAACAAGACAATCTTTATCAAGTCAGTAAATTTGGAATTCTTAGTTCTTAAAGAAAATCATCATTAAGATGTGTGGTTTAGATGATTCAGACATATTTCTTCTATTATTGATATGCTTCCCAAAGCTGAATATCAATATTAAAAAGCTACATTCATCAGATTTTTTTCTCTTGAGGCCCAGGGTGTATAAGGAGTTAATAAGTTACATCTCTTATGTTATAGATACACTAACTTACATCATTTAAAACTGCTGGTGAAAAATTTAATTTTTAAGTATGTCAGATCCACAGTGGCTTAACACTGTTATTCTGCAAGCAATATTTAAAAAGGAATCAGCCTGAAGAGCTTTTCTTTGTATCTTATTAGCTTATGAATTGAAAGATACCATATATTTATTTAGTTTCATTTTCTCCTTCTCATAGACAATAAAACTGGGGTCTAGATAGATTTAATGACTTTTTCAAAATCATAGTCAAGACAAAAACTTGGGCCTGGGTAATGATTAAACCAGAGAATGATGACATTTAATGTTTTATTTATATGGTTATTTCTAAAATAATAATCCTTCAGTGGAGTCTTGCTTATGTATTTGTCATAGATTTGCAGATTAGATTATGGAACCATAGGTATATTTCATTTAGAGCTTAGAATTATTTTTCCTTTATAAAAATTTAAGTGAATGTATATGTGTATATATATATATATATATATATATATATATATATACACACATAAATATATGTTTATATATAAATAAAAATTTATATAAATATTAGCTGCCTGCTGATAGCTTTTTGATATTAATCCTTATCAGAATTATCGCTTTTATTTGGGTTCACTTGCTGGCCTCCTCCCATTTTAGAAATAGATGTTAATGCCTCTTTTATCAGCTATACTCCACAATACTGTTGAGGCCAGGGTAGAGTGAGTTCTAAGTATATATTTTCCATAGATACAAATGTAAAATGTGACTTTTGAATACTCTGATCATTTCTACTTTATTTTTATCAGTGTAGATTCTTGATAGGTATCTAAACAGAACACATTGTCAGATATCCTCCCTGTGAAACAGCTTGATTTTTAATCTAATTTGTTTAAAGTAACAAATTCCTTACCATAACTTATTTCTGAATTTTCTTTTCCCTTCTTTCACTCAGACCAAAGTCCCAACAATTCACTAGTGAGTGAGATAAAAAATGCCCCATCAGTCAGCCACGGAAAGAAGCCATCTCCTAATAAAATAACTGAAAGGAAAAAACATGTATCATCTTGGGAATCAAATAATCCTTCTATTGACGGTCTTCACCTGATGGATTTAGATCAACAACAAATTTCAAGACCAGAATTTAATTGGAATAAAATAAATGATCATACTAATGAAACAAACATTAAAATGCAAAGAAACATACAGTGCCTTCCTGACTCATCTGAGTCTATTCGTGAGCCAGTTGCAGAGTACATGAATCCACTTCAAGGTAGTGATGATTTTCAATTGCAGAAAACTGTATATGATGCTGACATGGATTTAACTGCTGGTGAAGTAAGCAAAATTGTTACGGTTTCAACAGGCACTAAAAATAGAAGTAATAAAAAATCAAATGATTGTAAAATAAAAACTTTCAGAAAAGTGAAAGATTCAAGCTCTGAAAAAAAGAGAGAAAAATCCAAGAGACAATTTAAAAATAGTTCAGATATCGATATTGAGGAAAAGATTGAAAATGGACCAGAAGAAATATCAGTTGTCTTGGAAGGCAAAGTGGATTCAGAAGATCCAGATTTTATTTTTAGTACTGAGCAGGTGACTCAATTGAACATACTGAAGAAAGTAACCCATCATAATGGCTTTGATCAAGATGACAGAGAAAGTACACAGCATAATAAAAAAAAGAAGAGAATACATGTAACAAATGATCAAGAGGAAACCAACTCTTTCTCCCAAAGTTCAGATAAATTCCAGCAGGAGAATAAATTTGATACGGGTCAGAGTTCTCTAGCTTATCATAAAAGTAAAGCTTCTAGAGAGACATTTGTGATTCATAAGTTAGAAAAAGGTAACTTATTCCCAAATCAAAATTCTGAAAACCTGGGAGTCACTAGTGAATTTCAGACAGCCAATCTTTCCACCAAAGATAATGGAAATTTGTGTGATTATAAGACCCAGAATATGTCGTATTTGAAAAAGCATGTCACTGGTATGCAACTTACTCAGCAAAATCAATTAATAATAAATGAGAAGCTTAGGCAGAAAGTAAATCGGAGGACAGAAATAATTTCTGAATCAAACCAAGTATATGGGGATAGTGCTGAAGATGTGCATGGCCCAGAAAAAGGTAACTTTTCCTTCCAAACTCAAGAGGATAAAGAAACTATCTCTGGAAATCTAGAAGTTTCAGATGAGTTTCAAAAGCCTGCTCTTTCTACCATTGGTAATGGAAGCCTGTGTGATTGTGAGATCCAGAATGTGTTGGATTTGCAAAAGCAGATCACTAATGTGTACCCTGTTCAGCAAAATGAATCAAAAGTTAATAAGAATCTTAGGCAGAAAGTAAATCGAAAGACAGAAATAATTTCTGAAATGAATCATTTGGATAATGGCAAAAATGTGTATTGTCCAGAAAAGGGTAATTCTTCTTTCCTAACCCAGAAAGATAAAGAAATCGTCCTTGAAAATCTAAAAGACCCAAGTGAGTTCCAAACACCTGCCCTTTCTACCAAAGATAGTAGAAACATATATGATTATGAGACTCAAAATGTTCTGGGAGTGAAAACGCATATCCAGGATATGCAACCTACTTGCCAAAATGAATCAAAAATAGATAAGAAGCTTAGGCAAAAGGTGTGTCGGAAGACAGAAATAATTTCTGAAATCAACCAAGTATATGAGAATAATAACAAAGACATACATGACCCAGAAAAAGATAACTTACTTTCTCTAACCCAAAAGGAAAAAGAAGTCATCCTTGAAAATCTAGAAGACTTAAATGAATTTCAGATAACTGATCCTTCCACTGGAGGAAATACGAACCTATGTCATTATGAAACTCAGAACATTTTGGGGGTGAAAAAACATGTTACTGATATGCCACTTGCAAAGCAAAATGAATCAAAAATAAAGCTTAGGCAGAAAGTAAAGAGGAAGACAGAAATAATTTTAGAAATGAACCGAGTAAATGAGTTTAAAAAAAAAGGTGTGCAGGACCCAGAAGAAGGTAACTTCTTTTCTCTATTCCAAACAGATAAAGAAACTGTTTCTGAAAACCTAGAAGTCACAAGTGAATTACAAACAGCTTATCTTTCCACACAAAATAATGGAAATTTATATGATTATGAGACACAGAATGTGATGGATTTGAAAAAGCATGTCACTGATATGCAACCTGCTCAACAGAATGAATCAAAAACAAATAAGAAACTTAGGAAGAAAGTAAATCGGAAGACAGAGATGATTTCTGAAAGGTACCCCATATATGAGGATAATGATAAAGATATGCATGATCAAGAAAGCTATACAAAAGGTCTTGGTTTTCAAGTAAATAAATCTAAACAAAGACTTGAATGCCAAGGTATTATCAGTGGGTACTCTATGCAAATTGATAGCAATGAAAAGGAAAATTATGATCAAATTTCAAATCTTTACAAACTAGTTAAAAAGCATGGGAAAGAGTCATCAGGAAAGACGAATATTTTGGCCAAAGGTAAAAACAAATCTATTTTCCAGTTACCAGATTCTTTACAGACACCAGTCTCCTTAGAATCAGGTTTAAAATATATTACCGATGAAGCAGATTCTGATCCTGGTAAGCACATCAAACCACAGGAGAACCGAAAGCAAAGCACTACAACTCTGAATGAAAAAAAGAAAAATACCCCTTTTGTGGAAGTGATAAAAGAAGGAGAGTGCCAGGTCAGAAAAGTAAACAAAACAGCATCTAAATCAAAGAAAAGGAAGATCTTTGTCTGTCCTCCTTCAGATAGCCATGAAGTAATGCAAGTAATATCTGACACTGACCAGGCAATATCAGTTGAATCTCAACAGGCTAACGAGGAAAAAAATTTGGAAAATGAGAAAGTTGTCAGAATGAAGCCAGACTTTTACACAAAGGCATTTGAATCTTTATCTCAGGTATATTCACCTAACATACAAGATTCTTCCTTTAACAGTGTTCATGAGGATTCAGTACCTCTGAGAATTTCTTCTAGTAAAAATCTGATAATAAGAAAAAGTTTTGCCCTAGAGAGCTCACCAGTCTTTCAAGTAACTGATGATGTACATGAGAAGATGAAAGGGATGAAATTCAAAGTCAGCCAGAGAACACAAAAATCAGAAATCGGTAGGTCAATAGCTGAAGTGATCCAAGTTTTAAATGCATACATTCTTTTTTCACTTAACCAATAAAGTATGTTATAACATATTTTTTGGAGCTTAAAAATCATATTGAACTGTATAGCTGATCTATAGAAACAATATACAGTATTTGTTTTTCTGTGTGTGACTTATTTCACTTGGCATCATGCCTTCAAGATCCTTCTATGTTGTTTCAAATGGTAGAATTTCCTTATTTTTTATGGCAGAAAAATATAGAATATTCTACGCATATAGAATATGTATACTATATATTTATGTGTGTAAGTATATATATTCATAGAATATTCTATGCATATAGAATATGTATATGCTATATATATATGTATACACACACATAGAATGTATACACATGCATGCACACACCCAACTTCTTTATCCATTTATCCATCAATGGACACTTAGGTTGTTTCCATATCTTGACTGTTGTAAATAATGCCACTAGGAACATGGGGGTGCAGATACCTTTTCAAGTTCAAGAACACCAGGATTTTGATGGAATGCCTATTCCAGATAAAAGGAATACTAAAGTAGAAGAAGTGCAAAAGTCTAGAGTTGCATGCCATGATAGAGGACTGATGAGCCATCTTTTGTCTCTATATTCCTTGTGGTGCTTAGAGAGTAAGCAATTGATGACAAGTGTGTAGTAATTAGTATGATTCCATGAAAACAGCTGACCTGTGATGAATTTTTATCAGCCTATATCTGGTTTCAGAATAAAATATAGTTTGATACTTTGTTTAAAAATTTAAGTTTCTTCTAATTGCTGGGAAAAAAACTGATTTATAAGTAATGCAGTGTTACTATTGTAATATTTAATTTTTTTAATTTTTTTTTTTAATTTATTTCTGAGAGAGAGAGAGACAGCGTGAGCAGGGGAGGGTCAGAGAGAGAGGGAGATACAGAATCTGAAGCAGGTTCTAGGCTCTGAGCTAGCTGTCAGCACAGAGCCCAACACGGGGCTCAAACCCACAAACCGTGAGATCATGACCTGAGCCGAAGGCAGATGTTTAACTGACTGTGACCTGAGCCGAAGGCAGATGTTTAACTGACTGAGCCACCCAGGCGCTCCTATTATAATATTTAAAATTACAACTTGATGATTGTTAAGTTTAAAAATTTGCTATCAGCTATTTGCAAACCACAAATATCCCATATCTATTTCTATATGGTAGATATCCCATATCTCTCTATGTATTTTTAGTGAAAATTATATTCTTTTCAGGTGGTAGAACACTACAGGACTTGACAAATACCAGTTTTGTTTCAAATAACACTGCTAAAGCTGAAAATAAGTCAGAAAATTCATCTTTAGAGCTACCAAGCCGAAGAAGAAGGTGTACTCCTCTCTATTTAAAAGAGCCAAATCTCAAAAGGTAAGTATCTCAGTGATATTAAATTGATTTCAGTATGATAATATAAAACATATGCTTTAAAAGAAATCTGGGCCTGAATTACTATTTGAACACTTCTGAATATCAATAGATTTTTTTACATATAACAACCACAGTAATGATCTAGGTAAGATTTGAAGAAACACCTTTTTTGATTCTTTGAACTGGCTTTGTAAAAAACTCCCTATAATTTGCATAGCACTATCCATGGCTGTTATCTTCATTAGTTTTCTACCTTGTTCCCTAGAAGAATTGAAAGTAGCTTATTTGTTCTTTGGCCTTAAAGAATAATAGTCTTTTTCTTTCTTTCTTTTTAAAAATATCAAATATACGCCAACAAAGAGAAAATAGTACTCCTCCTATTTATATATCCCTCAGCTTCAATAGTTATCAATATTTTGCCTTATTTATTTATTTCATCTGTCCTATTTTTGTTGTAGTATTTTTTTTAGATGTCTTTATTTGTTTTTGAGAGAGACAGAGACAGAGCACAAGTTGGGGGGAAGGGGACAGAGAGAGAGGGAGACACAGAATCCAAAGCAGTCTCAGCACAGAACCCAATGTGGGACTCAAACTCACAAGCCACAAGATCATGACCTGAGCTGAAGTCGAACACTTTACCAACTGAGACACCCAGGTGCCCCTGTTGTTGTATTTTAAAGGCAAGTTCCTAACATTGGGTCATTTAATTCCAAAGACACTTCTATACGTATCTCTTAAAAAAGAACTTCTTAACAAAGTTCTTAACAAATTAATCACATCAATTATGAATATGAAGTATCAACAATCTTATTGTCATCTAATCACCAATCCCTATTCAAATTCCCTTAATTATCTTGGGGGCGCCTGGGTGGCTCAGTCGTTTGGGCGTCTGACTTCGGCTCAGGTCATGATCTCATGGTTCGTGGGTTCGAGCCCCACGTCAGGCTCTGTGCTGTGCTGACAGCTGGCAGCCTGGATCCTGCTTCAGATTCTGTATCTCCCTCTCTCTCTGACCCTCCCCTGCTCACACTGTCTTTCTCTCTCTCTCTCTCTCTCCCCCTCCTTCTCTCTCTCAGAAATAAATAAAACATTTAAAATTTTTTTTAAAAATTCTCCTAATTATCTCAAAAAATGTCCAAATGCCTTTTACATGTATTTTATTGAAAATCTCACTTAAAAAATTATTTTTTAGTTTACTTACTTATTTTGGAGAGAGAAGAGAATGAACAGGGGAGGGGCAGAGAGATAGGGAGTGAGAGAACCCCAAGCAGACTCTATACTGCTGGCACAGAACCTGACGTGGGGCTCAAACTCAACAAACTGCGAGATCATGACCTGATCCAAAAATCAAGAGTCAGACACTTAACCAACTGAACCACCCAGGCACCCCTCACTTTTTTTAAAAGGATAAATGAAGTAGCCTGTTTTGCAGAACCTGATCATATTTGGGATCATATTTTTAAAAGAAAAGCATCCTTAAATTTTCTTGTCCTTTGCATTGTTTCAGTGTTTGCTTCTTTTATAAATGAAAGATGTTGATGCTTCTGACAGGTATTTTAAGACAATAACCAGGACAGAGTAGCAATACAAGGGAGGATGAAAGAGAAACAAAAGTGAAATAAAGGATCAAAATGTTTTTTAAGTAAAACAACTTTGTCGAGTTATAGTTCACACACCATTCATATCAACATTTAAAGTGTATACTTCAGGGGCACCTGGGTGGTCCAGTTGGTTAAGTGTCTGCCTCTTATTTTCAGCTCAGGTCATGATCTCACGGCTTATGGAATCCAGCCCCGTATCTGGCTTTGCACTCACAGCACAGAGCCTACTTGGGATTCTCTCTTCCTCTCTCTCTCTCTCTCTCTCTCTCTCTCTCTCTCTCTCTCTCTCTCCCCCTCCCTGACACTGAGGTGAGCTCTCCTCTTTCTGAAAATAAATAAACTTATAAAAAAAGTATGTACTTCAGTGTTTTTTTAGTATATTCACAGATAGACTAAACATACTCCTCCAGCCTATGACAGTTCCTTATTCCTTCCTTTTCCTTTTATGACTTTGACACTTTTGAAGACTAGTGGTCAGTTATTTTGTAGAATATCCCTCAGTTTGATTTGTCTGTTGTTTTCTCATGATCACAGTGCAGTTATGCATTTTTGGCAAGAATTCTGCAGAAATGGTGTCGTCCTCATTGCATCATATGAAGGGGGTTCATTGTGTCAATTTGTGTTAGTAATGGTAACCGTGATCACCTGATCGAGGAGGTGTCTGCTGCGTTTGGCTTTTTTTTTTTTTCACTATAAAGTTACTATCTTTTCCTTTATAGTTAATGAACATTGAGGAAGATGCTTTGAATCTATGCATCCTGTCTTTCCTCAAACTTTCACCCACTAATTTTAGCATCCGTTGATGGGTCTTGCCTGCAACAGTTCTATTTCTGCCTTATAGTGGTTTTTGGTTTCCCTCTTTCCTTCTGCATTTATTGAAATTCTGTAAGGAAAAGCTGTTCTTTCTCCCTCATTTATTTATTTATATCACTGTGGACTTATACTTATTCTGTAAACTAAAATCTAATACTATCAATAGTTATTTTATTGCTCAGATCATTCCAGTTCAGCTATTAGGATTTCCTTCGTAGTGGCTTCCTTCTGTGTTTTTAACAAAACCTTATTATATTTTGAGCACTTCTTTAGTTTCTGACACAATATGTTGTTCAAGGCTCATTTTGGTGTTGTTCCTGCCCCAGCCCCCAAATCAGGCACTTTTTCAAAGATCCTGTTTCCTTTGATTGAAGAATTTTATTTAGAAACCATGATCTGGGCACTAGGTATTTTTAATATTTATATTGTGTTGCATTAGTTATCTATATTACTGCATAACAGTGTTACCATAAACCTAGTAGCCTAAAAGAACATACATTTATCTCTCAGTTTCTGTGGACCAGGAATCGGTACTGGCTTAATTGGGTGCTCTATTTATTGTTTCACAAAGCTGTAATTAAGATGTTTTCCAAGATGGTTCTCATCTGGAGGTGCCACTGTGGTTAGAATCTGCTTTCAAGGTCACACAGATTATCAGCAAAATTTATTTCCTTGTAATTATGAGACAGAGGCCCCCGGCTTCATGTTGTTGGCTAGAGGCTGTCCTCAACTCCTAGAGGCCACTCTTAGCTCCTTGCCAAATGGCCTCCCAAAATGGTTCCTTATTTCAAAGCTAGCTACAGAGTCTGTAGAGCAAATCCTTTAGCATACAGAGTGATATATAGTGAATGTAATCTTAGAAGTGAGACATGCCATCACCTTTGTCATATTGGTTAGATGTAAGTCACAGTTCCTTACAGAGAGGGAGTTAATGGGCAAGAGCATCATTATGGATGTGGTGGGAGGGATCCCAGGAGCTAGTTACCACAGGGGTCATTGCTGTTAGGCCCTCTCAGTAGACAGAGCTAGGACATATATGTATGCATGCTAACCCTTACATACACACACTTTTATATTTTTCTATTTGTATATATAAAGTAAATACCATGAGTATATATTGATATCTTTGATTCCAGTTCAACACCACAGGGTTCATTTTAGCTTTGCTTATTCATAATTTCTTCATCAGCTAAGAAGCATGACTTTCATTGTCTATAATACATTTACTTATTTGTTCATATCTAGCATACACATATAGTAGTTTCAGAATTGCTGACTCCTATCCCTGTGAGAAACATATTTACTAACTAGATAATAACATTTAGATATGGTTCTTTTTGTCATGGTTTAGTTTTTCCTTACCGCAGCCCCTTTCCAAAGTCATTATGTTATTCATTTGTAATTCATTTAGGTATATTCGTTTTTGTTGGTATTCCATTTTCTTCTATATTTTGGTAGGTTTTGTTTACTTTGAGGTATGTGAAATATTTGGTTTCTGTACATCAAAGGTTTTCAAAATGGTATATGCAGTGGTGCACCTGGGTGGCTCAGTCGGTTGAGCTTCTGGCTCTTGATTTTGGCTCAGGTCATGATCTCGCCTTTCGCAGTATCAGGCCCTGTGTTGGGCTGTGCACTGATGGTACAGAGCCTTCTCTCTTCTTCTCTGTCAACCCCTCCTCCTGTGTTCTTCTCTGTGTCTCTCAGAATAAATGAATGGACATTAAAAAAAAGAAAGAAAAAAATGGTATAGGCAGAGAATGTCAACTACTTTGATCCCATCTACTCCATTCCCATTACCAATCTTTCTATCCTACTTTTCTATTTTCTCCCCTGCCCCAACCCAACCCCCCGGGAACCAATTTCTTTAGTTTCTGGCCTATCTTTCTTAAAGAAATGCAGATATATTTATATTCCCCCCTTTTTTACATAAAGGTAGCACTGTAGCTATTCTGTTGGGCTTTATTGTTTTTTTTTTTTTTTCCATTTAACAGTGTGTTCTGAAAATCATTCCCTATAATTTGTAGAGATTTTCCTCATTTTTTTTTATAGCTGGATAATACTTAATTGTGTATAGATGTACTATAGCTACTCAATAACATTCCTATTTATGCATATTAGGTGGTTTTCAATATTTTGCTATTCTAAGTAATACTGCATTGAATAATCTGTGCATATATCTTTTCATATTATTGGAAGCATATCTTCCAGGTAAATTCCTAAAAGTGGAATTGCAGGCATGAAAAATAAACACGTATTTTGTTTTGTTAGGTCTTGCCACACTTTCCTCCAGAAGCTGGTACCAATTTGCATTACCAGCTACAGCCTATGGCACTGTTTCCCCACAGAGTAATCATATGTAATATATTGTCATATTTTAAATTGTTGCCACTCTAATAAGTGAGAAATAGTATCTTGATGTTGTTTTATTTGCATTTCTCCATAAGCAAATCTAAATGCTTTTCTCATGCTTGGGGGTCATTATACAATCTTTTATCTGTTCATAACTTTTTTCTGTTTTTTCATTGTGTTTCTGGTCTTTGGTCCCTCATTTATTAAGAATTCTTTATGTTTTAGGGATATTAGCCCTTGTAGTAGGTTTAGCCAGTATGTTTTTTTAGTTTATCATTTATTTTTTTGACTTTATGTTTTTTAATCATGTAAACATTTTTAATTTTTATATAGTCAGATTTGTCCATCTTTTATTTCATTCTCTTTGAATTTTGAGTCATAGAAAGTCTTTCCCTATACTGTAATTAAAGGGAAATTCATCCATATTTTCTTCTAGTATTTTTATTGTCCTATTTCTAACAAAACCCTAATCCATTTAGAATTTGTTTTCTAGTGTGAGATGTAAGATATGGATATAATTTTGTCTTTTTTCCAAAGGCTACCCATCTGTACTGGTACTATTCATTTATTTATAAATGCATCTTTATCCCTAAAGATTTGAGATGTCAACCATGTCATAATCTAAATTTCTGTATGTATTTGATGGGGGTCTAATGCTGGATTTTTTATTCTATTGAAGTGATCTACCTGTCTAGTATTGAAGCTTTATATGATGTTTTAATGTCTTGTAGGACTACTGCCTTCTTATAGTTTTTCTTTTTCATTATTCTCGTGGGTGTTATTACATGTTTGTTTTTACATAGAACTTTAGATTTTAGTGTATTTACTTGGCAAGCTCAGGGTTTGTCAACCTCAGTACTATTGACATTTTGAGTTTGATATTTCTTTGTTGTGGGAGGCTGTTCTATGTACTATAAGATATTTAACAGTATCCCTGCCCTCTACCCAGTAAATGTCAGTAGTACCCATCCATTTAAAACAATCAAAAATATCTCTAAATGTTTCAAAATGTCACCTAGGGAGCAAAATTGTCCTGAGTTAAAAACCACTTGTCTAGCTTGCTGGTATTTTTATTGAGATTGCATTGAATTTATACCTTAATTTAGGAGGAAATAATATCTTTGTATTGAGTTGTGCTGTGTAAGAACAGGAAATGTCTTTTCTTTTTATTCAAGTCTTCTTGTATAACTTCTAGAAGTGTTTAAAAATGTTCCTCATACAGGTTTTACACATCTCTTGTTAAACTGATTTGTAGGTAGTCTTCTTTGTTGATATTGTAAATGGACATATAACTTGGACATGTATATCATGCTCAATATCTATTTGTGAGTATGAAAGATGTTGAATTCTGTATAAGTTTATAATTTGGTACTTAACTAAATTTCTTTTATTGTCTATCTGATTCTCTCAAGTAAAACTCAGTGGAAGAGGAATACTTGAGGAATACTATGAAATCATCTGAAAATGGAATTAGTTTTACTTCTTTACCCATTTATATTATATGCCTCTGATTGATTTCTCTTGTTTATGGCATTGGCTAATATGTCAAGTATAGTAACAGGAATAGTGGGCATTCTTGCTTATTCCTGACATGAATGGAAATACCCTGTTGTCTCTCCATTAAATAAGATAATGGGTTAGAATTAAGGTATGTATATATAATTTATAATATTAAGAAAATGTCCCTCAATGTCTATTGAGTGTTTTAGTCATGGATGCATATTGCATTTTGTCAAGGACTTTTTCAGCATCTATGAAAAAATTATATGCTTTATTTCCTTAGATTTATTAACATGGTGTATAATAATAGATTTTCTAATATTGAACCAAACTTGCATTCCTGGAATAGATCTCACTTGGTCATGGTATATGTTTTTCATAATGTAGTGTTGAATTTGCTTTTGTAACTGTGCTGTGAGTACTTGAAAAGAATATGTATTCTCTATTATCAGAGTATAGAGTTTGATATATACTCATAAGATTTACCCCTACATTGTTTAGATTTTCTACTCCTTATTTTTTTGTCCACTTCATCTGTCTTTCAATGAGAGTATTATGTATTAAAATCTCCTATTGTTGTGTTCTTATTTGTCTCTATGCATCTCCCGTAGTTTTTGCTTCATAAAGGTAGTTAGTTGCTCTGCTATTTAGTATATAAATATCATAGTTACTATATATTTATAGTAATACTCATAAATATATATATATCACATTCATATTCATATATAGTAATATTTATAATTACCATGTGTATTACTATATGTTCATTGTGGATTAGGGCTTTTACTATTAAAAATGCCCCCCCTTTGTCATATTCAGTGCTTTGGATTTAAGAGAGAAAGGCTTTTAAAAATGTATTTGTATTACCTTCCTGATAACTTTTGCCACCCTTGTCCTCAGTTCTTATAATTATCACTCCATAATACACTGCAAGGTTTCATTTGGATCTGTTCTCACTGAGATGCCATGCCCAATCCAAAAAGAAAAAAAGACAGCTGGGTTGTCATCATTCTTAGTATTTATACTAAATGTTTATTGTGATATTTGCTTTTAAAACACCTACTAGCTAAACCATTTACCAAATAATCTGTATGCCCAGTAGATCTAAATTAATCTAGAATACTATTTCATTACAGCATTTTGCTATATTTAAAATAGGTAACTGTTTTGAAAGAATTGATTAAATTCTATCTAATTACCCAAGGCAGTAGTATCTATCATTGGCTCTAAAGAGGATTACAAAGGAGAGAAAGGGACCTACTGTATATCTACTACCATTTATACCTTTGTAATTTGGGACGATGTGTATGCATCTCATCTAAAAAACATACTTCTTGTAATGTGACCAACTAGGTGCATGGTCAACCTAAAAATAAAATTACTAGGTAAAATACTGAAAAAAACAAAACAAAAAAACTCTTGAACAAATCTGTTAGCTAGACTAGAAGAGAGAAAGTTCATATCAGAGACTAAATGAGAGCAGGAACCCAGAGAGGTAGGTGGACTCTGAAACTGGCTTTTGCCCGAAGACATTTATCTAACTAAGTGAACCTAAGTGTTAGATTCACACAGCCTATGGGGCTGAGGACAGAAAGCATGGCCTAAGGTTTAGTTAAAATGAAGAGTCGAATAGTAGATTACCTTCAATAAAGTTGAGCTTCTCTCAGTAGGAGAGCAAACTAAAAATAACTTTCCCACCTGCCTTTTTAAGCCCCAGGAAATACCTCTGGTACTGAACTGAAGAGGAAAAAAATCTTTTGAGAATTTGTAACTAAAATCAAACTCTCTTGCATTGCAGCTGGAATTCACAACATCTGAAAGTTACAGAAAATCTCAAGCTAAGGATTTAGTATCAGTCAATTAGTAATCACTTATAGTGCCGCCTTTTGTCCATCAGAAGCAAATGCAAATATTTTCTAGAGCTCTCCTTCATCTCAGTCATCAACAAATTTTCCACAGATAAGTTCCAAGGGAAATGAATAGATGGCTCACAGTAAACACTCCACATGCAAGGGAACCAGGTACCAGCAGAAGCAACTGATAGCAAGATTGGATACAGAATATAAAATAACAATGTTTAATGTTTCAATGAAGGAGAGACTTGGAAATGAATAAAGGTTGAAAAAAAAAGTTAACTGGAAAAAAAAAGAGTAAGCAAAAGATCAGTGCAGTTCACGATAGTGGTTACTTCTTGGGGGACAACAGGGATGTGATCAGAAAGGGGCACACTGGAGGCTTCTGAGGTGTGATAGTATTTTCATTTTTAATCTGGGTGGTAGGTACATGAACATTTTATTTTATTTTTATTTTTTTTAATTTTTTTTTAATTAAAAAAAAATTTTTTTTTAATGTTTTATTTATTTCTAGGAGAGAGACAGCGTGAGCAGGGGAGGGTCAGAGAGAGAGGGAGTCACAGACTGAAACAGGCTCCAGGCTCTGAGCTGGCAGTCAGCACAGAGCCCGACGAGGGGCTCGAACCCACGAACCGTGAGATCATGACCTAAGCGAAAGTAGGACGCTTAACCGACTAAGCCACCCAGGCGCCCCTTGATTGTTTTTAAGTTGTACATTTTCATATGTTCTTTTATGTAGGCTAAAGTTCATAATAAAAATACATAGTAAATAGATAGTACATAGAAATACATACTGAAGCATGTAATGTGTAAAACCTAAACTGGTTATTTTTTTTAATCCTTATTTTATACTTCCCACTATCATGGAGTATTCCAAATATATGATCCAACCATTTTCTTCTCCATGCTTCACAGCAAAAACATTAGCTTTGAGTTGATAGTATTGTTTATCTTCCTTTTTCTATTCTGCAGGAAGATGAGAAGATGAAGTGAATTTATGGATTCTGCTTTTTTGAGTTCTCAGACCATAACAAGTCAAAACAAGGGTATAACAAGAATCAAGAAGATGAAATGCATGATGAAAGCTTTTTTTTTACCCCACCTTTTCATGAGTGTTAATTTATTCATTCTTATGTTTAGATATATGTGCATAAAATAGCTATTTTGTAATGTTAAGCTTCTAAAATTATTTGGTCATCCTGTAATTTATCTTCGTGTTCTTATGAGCATCTTTCAACCAAACAGCCATTAACTAAGCAAAAGCTATTAACCTTTTAACCAAATAAAATGTGTTGTAAAAATTTTTCATTGGTTATTTTGTTGCTTACCAAGCTATCTTGTTTTGTTTTTAAACCATTCAATATATGTTAACACACAGAAAATTTTAAAAGTTGGCCTCTGCTCTGGCCAGTTTTCTGTCACCCTTCATTCTTATACTTTCAGAATTACCTGGTAGGTGTCAGTTTCTGAATTATTTCCATTATATGTAATCTGATGAGTTGGCTGAGGGGCTTAACCTTTCAGGCTCTTTTAAATTTGGTTTTTAAAAAAAAATTTTTTTTATTTTTTTATTTTTTTTTTTAATGTTTTATTTATTTCTAGGAGAGAGAGAGAGACAGCGTGAGCAGGGGAGGGTCAGAGAGAGAGGGAGACACAGACTGAAACAGGCTCCAGGCTCTGAGCTGGCAGTCAGCACAGAGCCCGACGCGGGGCTCGAACCCACGAACCGCGAGATCATGACCCAAGCGAAAGTCGGACGCTTCACCGACTAAGCCACCCAGGCGCCCCCAAAAAAATTTTTTTTGAAAAAGGGGGCGCCTGGATGGCTCAGTCGATGAAGCGTCCGACTTCAGCTCAGATCATGATCCCACAGTTCATGGGTTTGAGCCCTGCATTGGGCTCTGTGCTGACAGAGCCTGGAGCCTATTTCAGATTCTGTCTCGCTCTCTCTCTGCCCCTCCCTCACTCATTCTCTGTCTCTGTCTCAAAAATAAATAAACTATTAAAAAAATTTTTTTAAATAAATTTGGTTTTTATAACTTTATTTATTTAATTTTACTTTTTAGAGAGCACAAGCCGGGGAGAGGGGCAGAAGTTAGGTGGGGGGGGGGGGGAAGAGAGAGAGAAAAATCTTTTATTTGTATTTTTGTGAAAATTTTTTTAATGTTTTTTATTTATTTCTGAGAGAGAGACAGCGTGAACAGGGGAGGGTCAGAGAGAGAGGGAGACACAGAATCTGAAGCAGTCTCCAGGTTCTGAGCTGGCTGTCAGTACAGAGCCTGACGCAGGGCTGGAACCCACGAACTGCGAGATCATGACCTGAGCCAAAGTCAGACGCTTAACAGACTGAGCCACCCAGGCACCCGAGAGAAATCCCCCCGAGAGAAAAATCTTAAGCAGACCCCACATTCAGCATGGAGTCCGATGCGGGGCTCAATCCTATAGCTCTGGCTGGGATCATGACCTGAGCTGAAATCAAAAGTCAGATGCTCAACTAGTGAGCCACCCAGGTGCCCCTTGTAACTTTATTTTAAAGATTGCTCAGTACACCAGTAGTACAAAGTTAACATCTGAGATTAATGAACATAGCCTAGTGCATTCAGATGACTAGTCAAATTCTATTCTGCCTAGGTGGAAAAGCTGCTTAGATAATATCTGACATCTAAATGGGTGAACTCAGAAACCTGCATTTTTAACAAACATTTCAGATAATTCTAGAGCAGACTATCCTGGGATCAAACTTTGCAGAACTGCTGTAGAAGTATAAAGTCCCACAGAACTTACTCAAACATCAACAATGTGGGTTGAATGGAGGCCTTTTAAAGGAACAGTTTACACGCTGATTAAGAGCTTGGCACTCTGACAGTCTTTGTTCTCTTTCCTGTACTCCTATTATTTGAAGACTTTGGACCTCCTAGAGTCAGTCTGCAGCATTATATTTTAGTTCCTATTGCTTATTTCTATTTTTTCTCCTTTATGAGATTTTTCTTTTATTGCTGGTGGAATTTGGCTATAGTAAGAAACAATTTTCCTACCTCCAGATTATAAAGACATTTACCCATGGTTTCATTTTGATTTTACATTTAAATTTCTGATCCATGTGGATTTTTTCCTGTTATATATGAATGCAGTTTCCACCTTTTTCCAAATGATTCCCCCATTAATTAGAAGGTCCATGTTTTCCACTACTGATTTGAAATGCTACTTTTTTATGTTGTATTTTCATGTGCACTTAAGTTTATTTCTCAATTTTCTGTTCTTTTAGTCTGTTTATTCCCTGCTACCATGATCTATAGATTTTAAGGAGAGTTTCAAAGTTTCCCTCCTAGAGCTTTTACATATTTCTTAATAAATTTATGCCTATTATTTTATTTTTCTCTTGGTAATATAAATGGGATCTTACCTTTGATTCTGTCTTCTAATTATTATTTGTCTATATTTTGATTATTGATTTCTGCATGTTAATTGCTAAACTCTCATTGTTTGTAGTATTTTCCAAACTGAAAACTAAGCTCTTTACCTCTTTTCTCCCCACTTCCAAATCTTATGCCTCCCATGGTTTTCTCTGGTCTAATTGTATGGCTGCTACCTTAAGTGAAATGTTAAATGGTAGTGAGAGTAATAATTATCCTTGTTCCTGATTTTCATGGGAATGCCTCTGGTATTGCCCTATTAAGATGCTGGGTTTTGAGCTGGCTATATATAATTTATAATCACATTAAAGTATTTATCAATTATTTTATTGAGTGCTTTCTTTAAAAATCACGAATGAGTGTTGAGTTTTTTGTCAAGCGACTTTTGGCATTGATAGAAATTGTATGAGTTAGGGTCCAGCTAAGAGATAAAAATCACAACTATTTTATAAATTGTTAGCCATATGCTAGAGAACTAAAAAGGCAAAAGGGACCACTGGAGTGTCATAGAGGAAGTAACTAGGGGAGGTACCTTTGGGGCTGGGGGGAAAAGAAAAGCATAGAATTATTGAAACTTAAAGGCTTGGAAGAAGAGTTCCAGGACTCTAGGGCAGGTGTCCAATAAGTTGGTGCCATTTGCTGAACAGCTATGACAACACTGGTCAGACAGTGTGGAAAAGTTGCAGACTGGGGCCATCTGTTTATTCTGAGTCAATTGTTCCTGCCAGGGTGAGCCATTTCTGTGTTGATGCTCACAGGAAAAAGAAGCGAACAAGAAGGAGCAAACTTTTTCCTCCTCTATACTTAGAGTTTGTTTCTATCTCCTATTGCCAGAGGCTGAAAGGGAGCCTGCCAAAGGGAAAATGTGGTTTGCAAAGGCCTGGCCTTAAAGTTGAGTGAAACACGTGGATTTAAAGCTGAAACATAGCTTAATAATCAGCACAAAGATGGATCACTATTTTGTTGATTCTGAAACATTCTTGTTTTCATGGAATAAAACTCACTTTTTGTATGTTCCAGCTGTCGTCTCTTACCTCCAAGCCCACCTCTCTATAATCTAGATTATGGTTTCTAAATACTATTTCCCATCAGAGAAAGTAGGAGTCTTCAGAGAAATGTCTGATTCCAAGTCTGGGACAGGATATAAACAAGGTGAGCCTGAGATGTCTTGTTCCAAAAAACAAGGACATTATGAAAAAAGAATGTAACCATATCAAAAAGACACGAGTTCGAATTTGAAGGTGTTTCCATTGGCCTAGGATGGGACAAACTGAACATTAGAACAAACAGTAAGAAAAAAGACTATTACTGATTAAAACACATTCTACAGAAAGTCACAAACTTCTAATGATAACAGCAACAAAAAAACCCGACAAACATTGGATACTCTAAAAACGTGTAAGGGGAAGTAATAAAGATATATTTGTCTTTCCAGTATTAATTCTATGTGTACATAGTCAATAGCTCTAGTGAATAGTAATAGTTCTCTGCAAAAGAATCGCAGCTGAAGAACACTGAAGGAATGTTAGAATTAGGAAGATTAGTATTTTGCAAACTCCTAATAATAAAATAACTGCTTCAGACAGTGGTCAGCAATGGATGGTGAAACCATGAGGTGAGATGTTGATGGAGAAATTCATGAAAAGAGAACCCCCTGAGCCCACTGGTCAATTATAATAGCATCATTAAGAATGAGACAACCAGACATCATAAGCCTCCTGATGTGTTGCAATGTAAAGTGAATGGCACCACCTATGAAGTATTCTTATTCCCACCTCACCACAACCCCATAATTAAACTGGAATTTAATCAAGGCTCTAGGTTGATAGGTGCAGTATAGGTAATAAGTAGGATGGAAGAACAAATAACAGAAGAAGCAATCAGGCATTTTAAAATGTAGTTCATTCTATAGGACAACTGACTGCATGGACATATTAATAGCATCAAAAAGAGGGAGTGGAGCAAGGCACCCAGATGGCTCAATAGGTTAAGCTTCTGACTTTGGCTCAGGTCATGAGTTTGTATTTTGTTAGGTTGAGCCCTGCATCAGGCTCTGCACTGACAGTGTGGAGCCTACTTTGGATTCTCTATCTCCCTCTCTCTCTGCCTCACCCCTGTGTTATCTCTCTCTCTCTCTCTCTCAAAAATAAGTATTTAAAAAGTGGGAGAATGGGTAAGGAGTCTGTTCTAGATTAAAACAGACCGAACAGAAAACAAATATATTGAATATCTTGTTGGATTCAAAGAAAGCAAGTGTAAGAAGACACTGGGATTTTGAGGATATTAAGGAAATATTTTGTTAGGTGTGATAATGGCACTTGGAGTAAGAAAATGTCTTTTTAAAAAATGTATACCAAAATACATAGGGATAAAAATAATGTGTCTAAGGTTGGCTTTAAAGTACTCCAGAAAAAGCAAGTGAATATGGCAAAATACTGAACCCTTGTTCCATTGTTAGAGCTCAGTGGGTTATATGGGGATGTTAGCTGTACTCTTTACTTTTATGTACAAACTTTGGAAATGTTCAGAAAATTTTGTGTTCACATAAAAAAATGATGTAGGCAAGTGTTCCAGGTATATGAAGTGAAAACAAATCTGGAAAATAACTAGTTTGGTTCTAAGTTTTAAAAAGAGTTATAGGCAGATTTCAAAACTGTAAACATTATACTGGTAAATTCTAAACTGTAGGCTTACAGGTGATCTTTATGTTTATGCTTTTACGTATTTTCCAAGATGTTCATATTTACCATATACACTTTGTGGTTATTTACTAGATAAGGTTTTCTAAACAAGGAGTGATGAAGCTTAAAAAAAAAAAAAAGAATCCTATCTCGGGGTGCCTGGGTGGTTCAGTCTGTTAAGCATCCGACTTTGGCCCAGGTCATGATCTCACAGTTCGTGGGTTCAAGCCCCGCGTCAGGCTCTGTGCAGGCAGCTAGCTCAGAGCCTGGAGCCTGCTTCACATTCTTTATCTCCCTCTCTCTGACCCTCCCCTGCTCACACTCTCTCTCTCAGAAATAAAACAAAAATTAAAAAAGAAAAACCCTATCTCGATATCAAGGGAGCTCCTAATTTTAAAAATAAACTTGGATAATTCTGAAACTGTGAGATAAAGTTGCAAAACCATTCATTTTGTCCTTAAGTCCCTTTTCCTGCAAAGTTGGAATGGGATTGTTTCAAGAGAACTGCACCAGCTGCGCTGGTGCGTGGCGGGAGCAGTGGCATAAGAAACCCGACTGTTCCCGGACCTCACTTCTGGCTAGAAAGCCACTTCATGTGTGTAACAGTGGAGGACGGGCACAGAGACGCCGCAGGAGCCGCAGCACCTGCTGAGAGGCGGAGAGGGCGGCGTGCACGCGGAGCGCTGGGGCGAGGAGGGGCGGGTCCCGCCAATGATTTCGAAGCGGGCCGAGCGCTCGCGCGACGTCCTGGTATCCGGGCAAGTTTTTCCGCGGGGCGCACGGAACTTTGGGTCTTCACCGGACTTTCTTCGGCCCCGTAGGCTCTGGCAGCCGGTTCGGCGACCCCCTCCACGGGCCCCGGCAGCCCCGCCGGCACGGACCCGGGCTACGTGGACCGCCGCGAGGTGAGCGCGCCCGCCGTCGGCTCGTGGTCTGGAGGCGGCTTTGCGCGCGCGCCCGCTTCCGCCCCCACGCGCGGCGGGCACGTGGCGTGCCTTCCCGACTGCCCTAGAGCTTCGGGCGCCGCTTCCTCGTGTTCCTTTTCGCCCTCCTTGCGAGACGCCCAGGCTGACGACCGACCCCACCCCGTAAACGAGAGGAGTAGTGACTCTGCTTCCTCGCCAGGGCCAGCGCTGCCCAGCCGTCCCCCTCAAGCCCGCGCGGATAACGGAACGCCTTCCGTAGATTGGGAGCAGTGTGGAGGTGACCGAGCCTCGGCTCTCCCGGGAGGGGGTGGGGGGCGTTTGGATGGGCGGAGTGCAGTTTAGACCAGGACGGACAGATGAGGGAATTGTGACCTGCTCAAGTCCACGGCTATCTCCTGGCAGAGCTGAACCAAAGCCTGGCTCTGGGAAGTGGCTTGCACGGCGTCTGCCCTCTCCGAAAGCGAGCTGGCTCTGCAGAGCCTCTGGGAGAGATTCAGGCTGTGCCTGACGTTTGAGGGCAGCAAAGTCCCTGGGCGTCCTTTAAAACTCTCCCCACCCAGACGGCGATAGAATCTGCTCACGTTTAATGTTGTCCCGGCATATTGGCACTACTTTCTAAGGGAGAGATTGAAGCAGGAAGGTAAAAGTGCTTCCGTAAGAGATGACAACCAAACCAGGGCGGCGCTACCTGCCTTTCCTCAGTGCCAGCACCTTTAGAGCCACCTGCGATCCCTGCTTCGGGGTCCGAGGTAGCCCCAACACTTTTTTCTGTGCGCGAGGAACACACCCAGAAGCTAAGGTCAAACATCAGGGCCTCTCACTGGTGAGGCCTGTCCTATGGCCCTGAGCTTATTTTCACATCTGTGGTCTTGTATTATTTTTCTTAAAGAGGTCCCCTCCCCGTATTATACAAGTTCTAGGTTCCAGAAAACCTTCCTCTGACCGTGGGTTCCACACTGGGTGGTGTGAGCTTGTTATTCCTGATAGGTATTGGAAGCTCTTAGGATCTTAGAGGACTACTGGAATTGGTGGTCGGGTGAAGTGTTAGCATTATGTCAGTTTTTTCTTTGCATAACTTAATGGCACAGCAACGAAACTGATTAGACAAACAAGGATTCAATTCCAGCTCTCTTACTGAGATGTCCTGAACTCTTAGAGCCCAGTTCCTCTGTTAAAAGGGGCTAATACTACTTGGATCACAGAGTGATCACGAGTATTTAAGTTGCTGATTTGTTATGGGTCTGCTCACTGCGTTCGAGTGTTCTCAGGGGATACAGCAGAGCATAGAAAGGGCAAAGTCCGCACTTGCATGGGGTTTACCTTGTGCTGGGACGGCACACAACAAGCATATGAGTAAATGGAAATGTATAATGTCAGGCAGTGGTAAGTGCTAGGGTAGAATATAAAGCAAAGTAAGGGACAGAGAGTGAACAGGAGCTGATTTTTAAGTGGGATGGATGGATACTTATGTCTCTCTGAAAGAGTGACATTTATATGAGCAATGACAATTATGAAGTTAGGAGCAAACATCCGAGGGAAGAGTATCCCAGATAGAAGGAAAGGGGCGGTGCAAAGATCCTCAGACATGGAGGTTTCTGCAAGCCGAGGGATAGCAGGGAGGCTGGTGGGGCTGGAGGTGTGGCCAGGGGCCAGATTGCTAGGGCTTTGTAGGCGATGGTAAGAGTTTTGATAAAATGAGAAAACAGGTTTTTGAGTCTAGCTTCTTCCCCATCCTCTCTCCCCTGTTCCTGAACAAACTGTAGTGGGATTTTTAACATAATGGCAAACAACAGTTTGTGCTCTACTGATTTTTTAAAATAGATAAGCTGGTTTTTATCTATCAGCTCATTTTTATCTATCTGTCAGATGTCCTGTGATCATTTGGAAAGTACACTCTGAAGATGTCAATTCGATTTTTGCAGTTACCCTTTTAAAAGAAATCATGCCACTCTTCCCTTTCTTTCTCTTCCCTTCCAAATTCTGTTAAGTGTACATCTGTCAATCCTGACAGGCAAGCCTGATTGCCACATAGATAGAAGAAAGTTTCTGGTTCACAGGATGAGGGGCTGTTGAGAAAAGTGAAAGAGAGAAACCACCAAGGAAGAGGGGTCTTAAAGTCAAACATGACCTCTGGGATTAAAGACCTCTGAGATCTTCTGCCCATTTATTTTTAGTTTTAGTTTTTGAGAGAGAGAGCGCCCGAGTGGGTGATGGGGTAGAGGGGAGAGAGAGAATCTTAAGCAGGCTCCACACTCAGTGTGAAGTATGATGTGGATCTTGATCCCATGTTCCTGGGATCATAACCTGAACTGAAATCAAGAGCCTGATGCTGAACCAACTGAGCCACCCATGCCCCCCACCTACCCCTTTTTTGTTGAATTATTTTGGGTTCTTTTGGTGTGGAGTTGTGTTGAGTTCTTTATATATTTTGGATATCAACCCCTTATCAGATATATCATTTGCAAATATCTTCTCTCATTCTCTCAGTTGCCTTTTTGTTTTGTTGATAGTTTGCTGTGAAAAAGCTTTTTTTATTACGTTATAGTCTCAATAGTTAATTTTTGCTTTTGTTTTCCTTACCCGAAGACATATCTAGAAAAATGCTGCTGAGGCAGATTCCAAAAAGTTACAGACTATGTTTTCTTCTAGGAGTTTTATAGTTTCAGGTTTTGCATTTAGGTCTTTAATCCATTTTGAGTTCATTTTTGTGTATGGTATAAAAAAGTGGTCCAGCTTAATTCTTTTACATGTAGCTGTCCAATTTTCCCAACACCATTTGTTGAAGAGGCTACCTTTTCTCCATTGTATATTCTTGTCCACTTTCTTCTAGTTTCATTGGCCATATAAGCATGAGCTTATTTCTGGGCTCTCTGTCCTGTTCTGTTGATCCGTGTGTGTCTGTTTAGTGCCACTACCTTACTGTTTGATTGCTACACCTTTGTGGAAAGCTTGGATTGTGATACTTCCAGCTTTGTTCTTTTGTCTCAAGATTGCTTTGGTTATTTTGAAATAACTCAGACAGAGAAAGAGAAGTATCATGCGGCATTAAAAAAAAGCAAACAAATAAAAACAAATGGAATCGTAAATACAGGGGAGAAACAGGTGGTTTCCAGAGGAGAAGGGGTTGGGAGGGATGGGCAAAATAGGTGAAGGGGATTGAGTACAAATTTCTAGTTAAAAAATAACTAGAGATGAATAAGCACAGATTAGGCAATATAGTCAATAAAATTATAACATTATATACTGACAGATGGTGACCACACTTTTCTTGGTGAGCATTGAGTAATGTATATGTATGGAAGCCAGTTAGGAGACTCTAGATGATGTGATTGGCCTCTAGTCTGTGATTTTTGCAAAATCCCCTCAGATCACCCAAAGGTGTCATCAGGCAGAGTCTAAGGCCATCCAGAGGGAAGACCAGTGCATATTGGTCAGACATCTAGTTACAGAGGGGTTTCTTAAATCTTACTCAGGGGCCCCCAGAACATAGTGACTCCCTTAGCATAGAGTTTGAGGGAGGAAGAAACCATGAATAAATTATACCCCAGATACAATTCTCTAACATGGCTCAGGAACCAAAGCATGTTATTCTATGAGGCAGTGAGGCATAGAAATCAAAAGTGTGGGCTTTTGGAACAAGTCATGATTGAGACATTTGCCCTCTGCTCTGCCACTCAGTAGCTCTGTGGCCTCAGGTGAGTTGCTTTATATCTCTGAGTTTCAGCTTTCCCCTCTGCAAAATGGGGCTAATAACAGTAACTTCTCCCATGGAATTGAGGTGAAGATTAAATTCCATGGAGAGTGGCTAACAAGGTGGTTGGCATGCAGTAAGTGCTCAGTATGTAAAAACGATTGTTACTATCCACACCATAAAATAATCTGCTTTATGTGCAAAGCCAGACTGCCTGAAAGTGCCAAGGGGGCTGAAAAGTAGTCATTGAGCCTTACTTGCTCAACAAAATGTTGAATCTTGATATTAGTATGGGAATCGGTAAAGAGCTGTCCATTAGCTAGTCTTTCTTTGGGTCCTTGGTCTGCTGAGCTGAGAGAGGAATTTCTGTGGTGACTACAATGATTCAGAGAAAAGTGGAGGGGTGGAGGCGGCTTAGGCAGGGAGAGCCAACAATTACAATGAATTTTAAAACCGCCAGAAACTCAGGCTAAAGTGTTTTCACTGCCTGTCCCTGTGGCCTCCTTCTCTGTTGTAAGGATGCTGGGGGTTATCGTTCTTCTCTTGTATCTCACAGCATAGATCTCATTCTTCCCTCTCCTGGTACCTCTCTTTCCCTTTCATAGTTTCCATTCTTTCAGCACGTTCTTGCCCCTCCTCATCTTTCTTTCTTCTTTCTGCCTCTGTCTTGGATGTGGCCAAGATCCCTCAGGTGCTAGTCACTGACCCTACACAGAGGAAAGTGATTTCTCAATCTTTGTAATAAGAACTTGAAATCTCACAAAGGGCTGCTGGAGATACAGAAGGGCAGACTCTGCCCTTGCAGTGCTCAAGGTGGTACTGAGCCAGGAACATGGAATAACCCTGATCCAAAAATTGGTATTACTTCCTCAAACCAGAGTCAATGAGAGTAACTCTGTTGATCAACCCCTCTCTGCCCCCTAGCCACCAGCTTGATCCTGACTTGTGTCATTCCAAGACCTTCCATTGCCATATCTCTGTTCCTACTTTTCTCATCCAAATAGATCATCCACCAAATCAAGAAAGGGAAACATTATTCAAGCCAGTGGCACTTTGAAATGGACTCCTGTCTTTTGAGACATCTCTTAGAATAGGTACCCAAACAAGCAAGGTCTGCTTCTTCCATGAATTCCTTCCAAAATATCCTTCAAGCCTAGTCTTTTTTACTAAACCACCCAGATCCTGTTTCTTCATTAAAATTGGGCTTCTGTAAAATTTACCATCATATGTATCATTTAGGATTAGTTGTAAATGGCGCAAACTCAAAACTAGCTGGTTCAAACAAGATACAAGTCATTTTTACTTCACATAAATGGATATCTTGGGGGTTGGTCCAGAAGCTTCATGTTGTCATCTGAGACCCAGGCTGCTTCTCTGTTTTTCCTCTGCTGCCATTAGTATGTTGCCTCTGGTCTAAGATAGCTACCAGAGTTCTAGTCACTTCATCTCTTTTCTAGGCAACTGGAAGGAAGAAAGGAAAATGCATGCTGGGATACATAGAAACAATAGCTTCTACCACCATTTTTGGCACTTCTCTTTTTTTTCCTTCTGTTCGATGCCTCAAGACTGTGAGAAATCCTTCCTCTTTCCTCAGTGTTCTCAAAGCAAATTGTATGCATCATGATCATTTATTAAAGTTAATTAACATTTATTACATCCCTGTGATATATTCCCAGCACCTACTTCAGTGTTTAACACAAAGAAGATTAACAGAAGGTGGTGTCTCTTAGGATCAAGAGAGGCTTATATGCCCACAAATAATTATGATGCAAGGTACAGTTCTGTCACTCAGTTCCAATGTGTGGGTAGGTTTTTGTCATACCACCAAGCAATTCCCTGACTCCTCAATGTTTTACAATTAAACTCAGTTCTTATACTATCCACCCAGAGATAGCATCAGGTTCCATTAAGGGCATAGTCCCACAAGAATGCCCCTCCCTGCATCTGAAATGCCAATCACAAATCTGACTGACTGGCTGTAAATCAGATTTCTACACTCCCCTCCTTGGGTATGATTAATTTGCTAGAGTGGTTCACAGAACTTAGGTAACCAGTTTACTCACTAGATTACTGGTTTATTACAAAGGTATTAAAGGATATGAGTCAACAGCCAGATGAAGGCATAGGATGAGGTCCAGAACAAAGGAGCTTCTGACCCCATGGAGGTGGGGCCTGGCACAGATGGCATATGGCTGTGTTCTGGTTCACCAACCTGGAGGCTTCTTGGAAGTTCTCTAAGCCTGTGGTTTTGGGCTTTTAGGGAGGCTTCATTACACAGACATGACTAAGTAAGTCAGTAGTCATTGTGGGGTGCCTGGGTGACTCAGTCCGTTGGGCATCTGACTTTGGCTCAGGTCATGATCTTGAGGTTTGTGAGTTTGAGCCCTGCATTGGGCTCTGTGCTGACAGCTCAGAGCCTGGAGCCTGCTTTGGATTCTGTGTCTCCCTCCCTCTCTGCCTCTTGTTCGCTCACACTCTGTCTTTCTCTCACACTCTGTCTCTCTCTGTGTCTCAAAAATAAACATTAAAAAAAATGTTAAATCAGTGGCCACTGGAAAGTGGTTTAACTTTCAGCCCCTCTCCCCTCTCTGGAAATTAGAGGACAGGACTGAAAGTTCTAACCCTTTTGATCACATGGTTGGTGTTTCTGGGAAACAGCCCCCATTAAGGTCATCCGGAAAGTCACACTATTAACAAAACAAAGACACCTTGATCTTAACTCAAGACCTAGGAAATTCCTGGGATTTTAGGAGCTATGTGCCAGGAACAGTGGGTGAAGACAAAATATGTATTCCTAATTATAAGTCACACTTTCACATGAGGTACAAAGTTCTATGACAGATATGTGGACATTGGCCACAATAGCACAGAAGAAGCTGGTTACTTGGAACAGAGAATGGGAAGGTAAATGAGATGGCAGCCCCCCCACAGGAAAGAACATTCGAGCAGGGCTTTGAATGACATACAAAATTCTGCCAAGTAAAGAAGACAGGGAGGACTTTCAGAAGGAGTCCTGTATGCAAATATAGTGTCAGGTGAAAGTCCTGATAGTGTAGCCAATTCTTGTGTGTGACCAGAGTTCAAGATACATGGGTTGACTGGCAGGAGAAGATGGGCAGTCTATCAAAAAGGTCTTGTAGGGGCGCCTGGGTGGCTTAGTCGGTTAAGCGTCTGACTTTCGCTTGGGTCATGATCTCGCGGTTCGTGGGTTCGAGCCCCGCGTCGGGCTCTGTGCTGACTGCCAGCTCAGAGCCTGGGCCCTGTTTCAGCCTGTGACTCCCTCTCTCTCTGACCCTCCCCTGCTCACGCTGTCTCTCTCTCTCCTAGAAATAAATAAAACATTAAAAAAAAAAAAAGGTCTTGTAGTCTATGCCAAGAAGTTTGAATTTCTTCTTGTATTCCAGGAACTCTTAAGTATAAACTTCCCTAAGACCCATTCAGTGTGCTCATTTATGATGACATTTTCTTGTTCTTTCTCCTGGAAATTCTAATTCCATGGGAATTTCATTTTAACAGGCACCCTGAGTGATTCAGGAATTCCCCGCTTGGTGGTTTGGTAGCCGCGAGCCAGTGTTGGATTAAAGCAGATACAGATGATGATCAGACTTGAGTTAAAGCAGATACAGATGATCAAACTTGGATTTTAGTGATAGAAAGGGTAGCATTGTGGGTGCCAAGAATGGAGGCAGGAGATATGTTAGGCAGCTCTGATAATTGTTCAGGTAAGACTTAATAAGTTTTGATTCTGAGGAGTGACAGTAGAAATGAAGGGTGTTGAGAAAATCATTTTGGAAGTGTGAGTGACAGGATCTGGTGACATTGATTGTGGTGGATTGAAAAATAAAAAGTTGAAAATAGCTCAGGTTTTTAAGCTTGAATGAGTTAGCAGATGGTGAGACTATTAAACAAGTTAGCGAAAAGGGAAGAACTTTTGGAAAATAAAAAGTTTCATTTAAGAGCTTATTAAGTTGGGGATACCTGGAGGGGGCACTCCATTTTTCTTTGTATTACAGTATGGGTGTGCGTACCTACCCCAAGACACACAGACAATCACACCTCTCATTATGTTGCAGATTCCTCTAGGGCACAGATCTGACCTTGGTATTCGGCATATGCTTCACTTTCTCTGGCATGTGGTCACTTAGAATTGAAGGTGAGGAGGCATCTGTTAGAATAAGCATATATCCCCTCACCTACTTCCTAAAATGGTAGCATGGTGAAATATGATCTCTACCTCTGAGATTGTGAGGGAAATCATGATTCTCTTTGTTCTGTGAATCCAAAAGAAGTCCAAAGTTTTAATCAACAAAGAAAAACCATGATCACTTTGGGAAACGTAACCAGCTATGACATTTCAATCAGGCCATCCCTTGGGTGCTGCTGTTCTCTTGCTTCTTAAGTGTGTCATTGTTTGCACATCTTTGTATTCATTGCCATACATATTTCCTCTTTTGTTTCTTTGACTTGGAATCATGGTTGAGTGTGTTCTCTTTCTGAAAACTATAATTCTTTGAACATGATAAACAAGGGTTGTTTTTTTTTAAATAATTACATGAATATCTCAGAGGCTATTCTATTCCAGCAGCCACCCCCTACCTCTTTCTTCCCTATTCTTTTCTACTAATATCTTTTCCCTGACCTGCCTCAGACTTCCTTTTTTTTTTAATTTTTTGTTTTTATTTATTTCTAGGAGAGAGAGAGAGAGAGAGACAGCATGAGCAGGGGAGGGTCAGAGAGAGAGGGAGTCACAGACTGAAACAGGCTCCAGGCTCTGAGCTGGCAGTCAGCACAGAGCCCGACGCGGAGCTCGAACCCACGAACCGTGAGATCATGACCTAAGCGAAATGGACGCTTAACCAACTAAGCCACCCAGGCGCCCCTGCCTCAGACTTTCTAGGAGAAGCTGGACAGGAGTCATTAGTGTTCCTTTTGGCAGATACAACTGCTGCCTTAGAAAACAGTGATAAGTCAGGACCAAGGACAGTGGCAAAGTGGAGGTAGGGCTCAAGATTTAGACTTCACTCTTAAAACAGATGATTTGTATATCACAGGTGTTCCATAAACATTAAATCAAATTGAAAATATGAGTAGAAGAATTAATGTGAATTTCCATTAAATTACCATAAGCTAGCCAATGTGAATATACTAGCTCTCTCAGCTTTATGTACAAAACCCTTATTTTCCTTCTGATACAAGTGAGAAGAAAACCATTGATCCTGAAACAATGCTGTTATCATATCTGAGAAGGAATCATATCCTTCTCTTTGCTTTTAGTGTGTACACATGTGTGTATAGTGCTGATATACTCCTCAAGTGATATTTCGAATATCTTTTTAGAGCCACACAGAATCATACTCCCTACTATTATGGTTTTATGTTCTTCTTTAAGAAAGTCCTAGCTTTTAGTTTTGCAGGCAGTCCACAATAGTGGCTGTCAAAAGAACCAAATTCTTTCTAATCTCTGTATTGTCACTAAACACATTATGTAAAATGGAGGAACTACCAATGGGAATTAAAGCAAATCTTAAAAGGGCTTAATTAAACATCCTTTAGAATTAAGAGTCACAATATTGACTTTCTGTCTTCAAGAACTAGTCGTCATGCCCATTAGGAAAAAGAGCACAGAAATCTCCTAAAATGAAAGTAAAAGAGCCATGGAGAAATTAAACCCAAAGATGTTACCTTAGAAAAACTTTCTAAATAAAAGTCATGTAAGGAATGGATTCTTAGCATGCTATCCCTGAAGTCCAGTGGGCTTCCTAACATGTGTTGACACCACTAAATTATATGCAGAATTATGTGACAATGGATATTTGTACATTTTTATTCCCCTTGAGTGAGATTTCCCACAGAGTACACAACTCAAAAAAGCTTCAATAACTATCTTCTAGAAATCATTCTGGATCTTTGGACATAAAAATAATGAACACTGATTTCCTGGTTATCCATGGTACTAATGTATAACACTTAAGATTTGGTTCACTTGTGAGTGACAGTAAATCCCAAATAGCAGTAAATAAGATAGAAGATAGTTTATTCCTTTCTCATGGTTTTTGTTTCTGTTCTCTTGGAAGCAGACACCAAAAATGGAATTAAATGTACAAGGGTTTTATTAGGAGAAATGCCAAAATGAAAGGAAATGATGAGGGAGCTATAGAAGCTCAGGGAGACATTAGACCATAATGCAGGTGCCACCTGTGAAGAGGAGAGGGTGAGGAAGCTGACTGGGAAGGTCTAAGACTGCTGTGCAGTCTAAGGCACATTCATCAAAGCCATTGGGGGTGGTTGACAGGGCCTCCCATGTCTTTCCATAGCACTAAGCCATTGGTGGGGAGCAACCCATGAGAGTCATGGCCTCAATAAAAACCGAGGTGGTAGAAATCAAGGCACAGCAGTCTCTTGGTCAGCCACCCTCATGTTGAAGGAGATCTATGAAACGCATTCTCAGGGCTGTCATGCTCATATAACAGAATCCCAAAGGTAGGTGGATCAGAGCTAGTAAAGCAGTGTCTCAGCCTTATTAGGGAGCCAAGCTCCTGTGTCTTGCTCCCTCATCCTCCTCAGATGCAGCTTTCTCCCCATAGTCAGAGATGACTACCTGAAGTGTAGCCATCATATCTAAATTCCAGAAAATTAAGTACGGGATGAAGAAGGGGACACCCCCTTCCTTTTGAGGACATTTCTGTCCTGAAAGTCATACACAGCACTATGCTTACGTCCTATTGGCCAGCATTGTCATTAACTCCACCCAGCTACAGAAGAGTCTGGCAGAATGTAGTTTTTATTCTGGGCAACCATGTGTGGGGCTAAAAATTGGGGTTTCTTTTACCAAAGCAAAAAATAATGAGAGGACATATATGAGGGAACAAAGAGCAATTTCTGCCACTGAGAAGCAGAGAAATACAGTCAACATGGATAATAACACACAAACATTCCAAGAATGATTTACAATTAGACATTTTACTTTTTAGGTCATCAGAGATGTAGTTAAGGGTGAAAGCAAATGTGCAATATACTAATACTTTCAAATATTCAGGCCTTTATATTTACTCTTTTTATAGGAGTCCCTTATATGACTCTCTTAGTTTGGCCTTGTTTTTGGCAATGTGATGTCCAGTTGTTTAGAAAGGGATGAGACTAGATATCTGTAAGATTCTATAAGATTTGATAGAGTGGCCTACAGCACTCAGGTAACCAGTTTACTCACCAGATTACTGGTTTTATTACAAATAATAGGGTATTAAGGGCTACGAGTCAATAGCCAGACGAAGACATAGGCTGAGGTCCAGAACAAAGGAGCTTCAGACTCCATGGAGGTAGGGCCTGGCATGGGTAGCAATCAAGAATCTGTAAGATTCTAAATAATAGCAGCTAAGACCTCATTTGAAGCTAACTATATATTCAAGAATCTTTGATGGTGATGTCCTCTAAGATCAGAGCTATTCTGGAAAGAGAATTTTGGAAAGCACATTATCTTCAACCATACTTTTTCCAGTTCTACTCACAAGTACTAAGTATGGCTGTGGAGTGGGAGGCTATCGCACCTGCCTGGTGATGATATCATGCTATAACCCCATTATCAAGAGGATAATATACCTTGCAGCAAAGTCCAGATATGGTTGTATTTTTTGGAGTCTTAAATTTTGTTTTATTCCTTCACTTGATAATATGTATTGAGCACCTACTATGTGACAAGAACTGTGCTAGGCACTGGGGGTACAGTGATGAACAAGATAGACAAGTTCCCAGGAATATGAATAGGTTAGAAAAAAATATACCATCCATGAGGATAACATATGGTCAAAGAATCCCCTGTTGAAAGTTTAAAGGCTCTCTGACTCCCTGTGCTGTCTGGGGAGGAAAGGAAGGGATGAAGTGGTAGTGAAGGATAATGCCATCATCACACTTTTGTATTACTGTTACAGCCTACTAACTGATGTCCTTGCTCCCATCCTTGCCCCATCCCCTCCCACTACCACATGGTCAATCTCATGTATCAGTCATAGAGATCACTTTCAAGTATAAATCAGATCACCATACTCTCCTTCATTGATTTCCCATTACATTTAACATCCCTTTATGTTTGATATTTATCCTTCCTCATGTTTGCCGAGTTTCTTGGATCTGTGAGTTGATGTCTTCTATCAGCTTTGGAAACTTCTCAAGCCATCATCTCTTCAAATATTTATTCTCTCTCTCTTCTCTTCCCCACCTCTCTCCCCCTTCTCTCCCTCCTCTCTCTCCTTTCCTCTCTTTCCTCTCTCCCCCTTCCTGACTCTCCTCTCTACCCCCTCCTTTCTCTTGGACTCCACTTATGCTTATCTTAGATGATTTTATATCATTCTATGGATCTCAGATGATGGCTAAGTATCTGAGCAGTAGTAAGATTTCAGAGATCTGCCTGTATTCCACAGCCAAGCCATCTGCTTCCTGAGCTCTGGATGATCCCTCCCTTTACAGCCTACTGCCCACCTTTGAGTTCACCAGGGTGTTCTCTTTGCTCTCTCATCTCACATCTATGCTTTGGGAGATCTCTTGCAGCCATTCCTCCCTGCTTATAGCCTCTGGAGGGTGGAAACTGCCCTACGCTCTGTGAAGCATGAGTGCCTTCAGTTTTCTCTCAATTCTCCTGCTTACCCCCCTCACTCATCTTCCTCATCTAAGAGTCCATGTGCATGAAGAGTTGTTTCCAGCTCTCCTTCCCTACCCCTAGTTTTAAGGTCTTACCCTACTTTTAGGGTATTACCCTCAGCACTAAGTGGAGTTTGGTGGGGAAGAGTTTGGGGAAAGTGAAGTCCTGCTTTGTATTTTAATTTGTGACATCAGTCCATATTAAACCTTTGTTGGAAGTTGGTCTGGTTTCTCCTTACTCATCCTCCGTTCATTTCAGTTAGAGATGAAAACGCTGTTTTCTCATCTCTCTTATGAAGGACCTGTACTTAATGGAGTTTAGTTCACTTAAGTTTCTTTACATACTCAGCATCTGATGAGTTTAAAAAAAAAAAAAAAAACAACTATAACGCTATAGCTTATGTGGCTTGTTTTGGATTTTAGAATGAGAGTGAAGGTCTCCTAGAACTTTCTAGACAAAGCCTTCCAATTACCTACCTTGCTCCTGCCTCTCAGCCTGGAATCCTACCATTCCTCTGTATTCACTGTGCTCCAACCTCCCTGGCCTTCTTTCTGTCATGTTTTCTGTCCCTGAACATCCCAAGCTCATTCCTGCCTCCTATGCATGTGTTGTCCTCTACCTGGGATGTTTGCTTCGCTAACCTTTCATGTCTGGCTCCTTCAAATCATTCAGGTGCTAGGAAAAATGTTACATTATCAGCCTTCTTTGATCACTTTAAAATAGCAATGCCCACCTTAACTCTGCAACTCCTTATTCCCTTAGCCTATATTAATTTATTCATAGCACTACTCACTATCTCAGTTTATGTATATGTATGTATGTATGTATGTATGTATTGTCTATGTATATGTGCTATGTCCGTCTTCCCTCAACTAAAATATATTCTCTAAAAGGGCAGGAATTTTATCTGTCTTGTTCACCAATGAATCATAGTGCCTGGAACTTCTCTGAAGGATCTAAAGGGGGTAACCTTTATTTGAGTGATTCCCATTCTGGACTACACACTGAAATCACTGGGAATCACATAGTAGGCAATAAATATTTACATTTAATTATAAATGAATAATATTCTCCTAATATTTCTTTTGTGTCTATGGATGCAATACTGTTTAAAAACCTATATATTTTGCTTCTAAAAAATGGGCATGAGCTGAAGACAAAATGTACTTGTAAAGCCTGAAGAATTGTATAAAACTCACCATATTGGAGGTGCTGGGTGAATGCTCAGTTCTGTGCTTCAGAAAGCATGGCAGGCCCCACACAGTGAAATAGTCGAACAGTCTGAGCCTGAGCTGCCCACACATGAAACTAAGCTGGAAGCCAGGGGTGAAACCTGGGGTGTATGGCTATTTTGTAACTGATTTCTGAGAAGTCAGTTGAAAGACGAGACTTTTTCTTTCGGAAGTAAACCCTGACATTGCCAAGTTTGTTTTTCGTTCAAATTAGATGGGGCCTATCTGTCTTATATCTTCCAAACTCAAAAAAATGAGAGCATTGAGGGTTATAATTTTATAGCTTTTTTACAAAGTGGAAAATAATCTGATTTTAAAGCTGAGTGAAAATCTCAGCTGCCAGAACAATTTGTTAAATACAGGGCTTGTTCAGAAGACAGATAATAGGAGTTTTAATAATTTTGGAGATCTTTCTCATAAGGCAGCACCTTGTTAGGACTTTGTCCCAAATAAAAGGACACCTTACACTACTGGCTCTTTAAATTAATTATACATTGGCCATAAAAATGCTGTTCTTAAATGTTTTTATCTAGGTTAAAGAGGTTCACTTTGAGGAGAGGATACAAGAGGAAAAAGATAGAGGCGACATAGAGAGTAACCAAACATTACATTCTCCAGACTTGAAGGACTCTCAGGTCCTGTTTACGTCCTATGAAACCTCATTACTTGGAGGAAGTGAACTCTTCCCGGATGCTCTTATGAGACCTGGCTGTTCACAGCCAAGAGACATTCTTTCATTTATAGAATGAATGCTACAATAGATGCTATTAATAGATGCTGCTGAGCTCCTCCTGTTGCAGTGTAGCCAGAAGACAGCTTCCAAAATGGGGTTTCACTTTTGAAGTTAGACTCCAAAGAGAAAATGCTAAGAAGGAAAAGGTTTGGTAGAGAAATAGGCAATGTTTCCTTCTTGCATGTCTTTTGGATTGCACTTGGTAAACAAACTTCTGTGTGCTAAAGTGATAGGGCAGTGGTGGGCAGTTAGAAGACACTCAGGAGGTTTTGTGTTGTTTTGTTTTTTCAACTTGAGGGCAATTTGCTTCACTTCTCTGAAGAACCTAAAGGAGGTAACCTTTATTTGAGTGATTCCCATTCTGGACTACACACTGAAATCCCTGGGAATCTAAAAAATATATGTCTCTGCTCTTGGTCTGAGGTGCTTCTTGGGCCTTGGAAAATTTAAACTTTCTCTAGTGATTCCAAAGGCTGAGAACCTCTAATTACTGGTAAGGACCAGTAATCACAGTCACTTGTCTGAGAAAAGGAGACACCTAGAATGAGAAGGGTTGTCCAGGGCCTCTCCTCCAATTTTAATGTGTAAGCAAGTTGCCTGGGGATCTTGTTAAGGTGCAGGTTCTGATTCAGTGCGTCTAGGGTGGGGCCCAAGATTCTGCACTTCTAACCTTTCTGTGCTTCCAGGAGAGGATCGCCAAGTGTCATGGCACACACTGTGGATTCAGCACTTCTGGGGCGGTGGTGTCCATCTGTACATTGCTGAGGAACCCTCCAGGGCCCTCTCTGTATCAGTTAACTGATGCCCTTGGTAGTAGGTTATTTGTGTGTGAGTGTGTGTGTATTTTAACATTTTTTTAAATGTTTATTTTTGAGGGAGAGAGAGAGAGACAGCATGAGCAGAGGAGGAGCAGAGAGAGAGGGAGACACAGAATCTGAAGCAGGCTTCAAGCTCTGAGCTGTCAGCATGGAGCCTGATATGCGGCTTGAACGCACAAACTGTGAAATCAGGACCTGGGGCAAAGTCCAAAGCCCAACCGAATGAGCCACCCAGGCACCCTTGTGTTTTTATTTTTAAATAATGGCGATGGTGAGAGCTGATATTAGATACTTAACATGTGTCACATGCTATGTTAATACTGTATAAAGACTATCTCATTTACTCTTTATGATACCTTTATAAGATAGGCGTTATGTCCATGTCATAGATGGAGAAAGTGGGGTTTAGAGAGTTTCATTTATTTAAAGTTATACCACCAATAAGTAGAAGAGTTACTTTGTTCAAATCAGGATTCAAACAAGATCCACACATTGCACTTGGCTGATACAGTTCTTGTCTTTCTTAATTTATAAGCCTCCTTCCTTTTTTACTGTTTGCTTATTTTTACAAAGACAGTTTATTCATTTACTCTTGGAAAGGGTCCAATTTTCTCCACATGCCACTCTCTACCACCACTCTCTCCTTGGAGTGGGTGCTTTTAAGATCGTATTAGATATCAGAGGGCTGTTGATGAGATCAAAGAGATTGAGATATTCTGGTGATATTTATTTCAAATAACTGTCTTTATCCAGTCTAGAGTGATTTTATCAAGTTTAGCAGCTCAGTAGTGTGGGGGAGGGGAGGATGTCTTCATTAACTAGAGTCTAAACAAATTTTAAATTAAAAATTTTTTAAATATTCATTTACTTTTGAGGGAGAGAGACAGAGCACAAGCAGGGGAGAGGCAGAGAGAGAGGGAGACACAGAATCTGAAGCAGGCTCCAGGCTCTGAGCTGTCATCAGAGTCCAACACAGAGCTCTAACTCATGAACTGTGAGATTATGACCTGAGCCGAAGTCAGACACTTAACCAACACCAGGCACCACCACCCCCACCCCGTCTTTTTTAACTAAAAAAAAAAAAAAAATTTAAGCAGTTTTTAAAAATAATAGCCTCCCAAATTCTGTTTCTGGTGAAACTCTTCATGGCTCCGTCTGATTTTTCCTCCTTCCTCCTGAGAACCGTATTTCCCTGCCAGAGAACAGGAGGTTAAATCTCATGTTTCTAGTTCCTTTGCATACATGGAAGACCATAGCAAATGAAAGTAACAAGGAGAGATACAGCACATAAACTATCTCTTGCCTGATTTCCTTTAGATTCTATTGTGCATTAGATCTCATGGCTGTTTATAACATGAACAAGTGATGAGGGAGTTTTCAAATTTTAGAGTGTTTAAGACTTCTGTAGGGAATTTGTAGAGTAAAAATTAAACTCTGGGATTAAACCCTAGAAGAACTTGCTCCGGGGGCTTTGTTTTTCAATAAGACCCTAGATTTAGGGGTAGGGGCACAATGTGGCCTGTGGACCACTTGAGAGAAACACTGGCCTAATGATTTATTGTAAATAAATTGTGTACCCAGTTGCTTCCAAAGTTTGATAATTGCCTTTGCTGCTATATAATGACTTCAGTCTGTTAACTGAAGCTTAGTTTTTGAATGTGCCTGTAGACCAAGTTTTTAGCTTGAAATCATTGTGTTCTTTGAGCACCTAGCATAAGCAGGAGATACAAAACTGTTTACAGAGAGAAAACACAAATAGCTGAACTGTTGAACTCTATCTCAGGACTCTCAACCCAGTACCCCAAGCTGCTGACAAAGAATATCTGACTTTGTAGCTTAGGTAGACTGAAATGTCAAACAGGGCTTTCTTCTTGGATGCAGCCCTTACGTCCATTATGATTTCACAGACTGTGTCTCTCTCTAGGTTACTTGAGTAACATAGTTGAGTTTTTCTCTTTCAGGTAACCTATGCCATAGCTCCAGATATAGGCCCATAACTGATGCATGCAAGACTTTCTGTAAAGTAAGTAGAAAGGAACACATTATTGAATGTGTCTTTTTCTAACGAAACAAAAGAATTATCAGGTGTGATTAGGGAAGTAGCCATTGTTACTAATACATGGCCACTTCTCATCCCAAGGTATGTTATTGCTGTTTGTTATTTGATCTTGGGTAGCTGCTTGCTCTTATTCACTGAACTTGCCCTGGTAGTCACATAATGGGCACTTGAGCACTTTGATATTAGTTGTAGGTCATTGTTTCAAATGACCTGATCTGTCAGTTGTGTTGCTATATACTAACAAGCTATCAGAAAAAGAGATTAAGAAACAATTCATTTATAATAGCTTTGAAAACAATAAAATACTTAGGAATAAATTTAACCAAGGAAGTGAAAGATCTATACACTGAAAAAAAGAAAGACGTTGAAAGAAATTGAGGAAAGCAGAAATAAATGGGAAGCTATCCAACATTAATGAATTGGAAGAATTAATATTGTTAAAAAGTCCATAATACCAAAGCAATCTACAGATTCAATGCAATCCCTAATGAAATTCCACTGGCAATTTTCCTAGAAATAGAAAAAAGAATCCTAAAATTTACACAAAACCAGAAAAAAGACCCTGAATAGGTGACACAGTTTTGAGAAAAAACAAAGCTTGAGGCACCACACATCCTGACTTCAAACTATTTACAAAGCTATAGCAATCAAAACAGTATGGCACTGTCATGAAAACAAACCCACAGACCAATGGAACAGAAATGAAAGCCCAGATACAAAGTCATCATATATGGTCAACTAATCTTTGATGGGGTGCCAAGAACACACAAAGAAGAAAGGATAGTCTCTTCAATAAATGGTTTGGGGAAACCTGACAGAAATTGTACCCTTATATTACACCATTCACAAAACTGAACTCAAAATGTATTAAAGACTTAAATGAAAAACTTGAATCCATAAAACTCCTAGAATAAAAGGGAGAAAACTCTAACATTGTTCTTGGCAATGATTTTTGGATATGAAACAAAAAGCACAGGCAACAAAAGGAAAAATAAACAAGTGGTATTACTTCAAACTAAGGTTCTGCATAATGAAGGAAGCAATCAACAAAGTGAAAAGTCACACTACAGAATGGGAGAAAATACTTGCAAACCATGCATCTAGTAGGGAGTTAATATCCAATTATATCAGGAACTCATGCATCTCAATAGCAAAAATAAGTAAATAAAACTCCAGCAATCTTATTAAATAATGGGCAAAGGGTCCAAATAGACATATTTTTATAAGACCTATAGCCATCCAGGCGCCCCACACAAAGGATTTAAACTAGTTAGAGTTGCCTGATGACCATAACTCCTTTTATTTTCTCTTTTTTAAGACAAGTCCAAAATTTTTCTCAGAAGAGGGGTCCCTGCTTTTGGATTTAACTCAAGAATTGATATTTTCCTCCAGAGCTACTGGTAAGGCAAACTTGAGCTCATTCTAGAGCAATTCATTGTGAGATGTTTAGGAAGAGTATTTGCTTATGGATCTTCCCAAAAGCTTATTGGCAATAGGTAATATCTGTCTGCCATTCTTAGCCCATAGTCTAATGAATATGGGACTAAGGCAGAGACACATGAATAAGGGTGGAGCAATCGTGAGGGGACAGTTGAGTATAAAAAGCACCAGATAGTATGTTAAGAAAATGTCATGGGGGCGCCTGGGTGGCTTAGTCAGTTAAGCGGTTAAGCGTCTGACTTTCACTTAGGTCATGATCTCGCGATTCATGGGTTCGAGCCCTGCATCGGGCTCTGTGCTGACTGCCAGCTCAGAGCCTGGAGCCTGTTCCAGTCTGTGACTCCCTCTCTCTCTGACCCTCCTGCTCACACTGTCTCTCTCTCTCTCTCTCCTAGAAATAAATAAAACATTAAAAAAAAAAGAAAAGAAAGAAAATGTCATGAAATGACATCACAACATTTATAAATATAGACACTTTCTACTTCGAGCTTTGTTGGAGTTTAGTCTTCTATAGAATTATTCGACAAAATTACACGTATTAAAATATTTCTTTTTTTTTTTAATTTTAGAGAAAACATGAGCAGGGAAAGTGGCAGAGGGGGAGAAAGAGAGAGAGAGAGAGAGAATCTCCATGTGGAGCCTGATGCAGGGCTCATTCCCACAATCCTGGAATCATAACCCAAGCTGAAAACAAGAGTTGGGTGCTCAACCAACTGAGCCACCCAGGCGCCCCACATATTAAAATATTCCTAAACATTGAAGAAGAGGGAGAGAATACTCAAGCCAGGAAAAAGAGCCAAAGGACACCATTGCAAATGAGCATGAAGCTCTGTGTTGCACCACCTGGCCGATGGAGAGGAAGGAAAATGCAGAAGGCTGCATCTCTGCCACAAGCCCATGGGAGGAAGCATCCCAGAACCCTGGTAGGAACGCTTCTTAGAGCTGAGAGAAATGTATCACTTGGGTCTTTATACGAGACTTTTTAAAAATGTTTTATTTATTCTTGAGAGAGAGATAGAGACAGCGTGAGCAGGGGAGGGTTTGAGAAAGAGGGAGATACAGAATCAGAAGGCAGACTCCAGGCTCTGAGCTAGCTGTCAGCACAGGGCCTAACGCGAGGCTTGAACCCAGGAACTGTGAGATCATGACCTGAGCTGAAGTCAGACACCCAGCCGACTGAGCCACCCAGGCGCCCCATGAGACTTTAAACAGTACACCTAACGTTTATTTTTTATAATTAAAAATTTTAAATATAAAATTAAAGGCAACAAAGGCTGTTATTTTTAATAATATAGGAATATTGACTAGAGGAGGGTGAATAGAAGCCATAAGACTATAAGGTAGAAGTTTTAAATGATGTCCCTTGATTCACCCGAGAAGTTGTATTAGTTTGCTGTTAATTGGAGGAGTCTACACTTGGCTTTATTTTTTTCTTCTTTAGACTGCCTGATGACAGTATGTCACTTACACATGATGTTAATCTTCCATTCTCAGAAGCTGGATATAACCCCTCTGGTTCTTAGTTGACTCCTTCTATAGAGAGATAATACCCTCATAAGCAATATTAAAAGAAAAATACCCTTCAGAAGCAATATTAAGAAAACTTTGTGACTCTTATTAAAGTGATCATACTAATTTCTATATTACATGAAGAATATTCTTGGCTTCTAGTCTAGTGTGGTCAGCTGGTTGTAGCATGGGATTAATTAGGCCAATATGCTTCAAGTGCCCTTCGAATATAGAAAATTTATTCAGAGAAATCCTTTTAGTTGTATGCTCCCTAGCCAACAATCTTGTAACTTTGTCACAAGGAGGATCAAGAGAAAGAATGCCTGGGTGGTTACTACCATCACTAAGGTGACTACGAGGCAGTCTTCCCCAGGCAGTCTTCCCCATATCCCTCTGAAGCACTAGGGACCCACTGAACCCTTTTCCTGTGATGACCCCTTCCACAATAATCTGGTGGAGTGGCTGCTATCATCATGTTAGAGGTGAGAGAAATGAAGCTGAGTCCAGAGAAGAAAGTTAACTACATGAAGGTAACCCTCAACAAGTGGAAGAGATGCTCTACTGAGAGAAAATGTGTTCACCTCATTAGTGAGCTTTCTGCATACCACCTAGACAAACAACAGTGAGAAACAAAATAACTGAGTAGTGTTAAACAAAATTCTCTACAGCTCTACCTGAAATTCTTCTCCAAGCTCACAAGCCATTAACAGTCAGCCTGGAGAATGCCCAGCAAGCCTATGTGTTGTTAATTTGGGTTGTCTCCCTCTAGTCTATGGTTTTTCGGCACAGGGTTGCTGCCTCCACTCTGGATATCACCATAGCCCCCAGTCCCCTCCAAGACCATTCTGGCCTATTTTAAATGTCTACAATGGTTCCACTTTTCAGGACCCTGTTGTGTGTCCTAGGCTTGCAGACAAGCATGAGAGTGCTGTAGAAGATCTTCGTTCCAGACATCTCCGCAGTACACTAAACTACCAGGTTAGTGCCTTTTGTTTTGTTTTGTTTTAATTCAAAAGCCTATGGCTCCTTTACCTGGACACTCCACTTACCTCTCAGTGATTCTCAAGCTTTAGAAGCTCAAGCTCCCCTTTTGGTGAACTTAACTTTAGTGTTTTTAATTTTAATTAACTTTAATGTTAATTAAAATTTCAAACTGAATGAAGAATCAGGACTAAAAATAAAACTAGCAATGGTAGTTTTTAAAAAATGCATGTTTAAAAAAAATGCCTGTTTTGATCTCAAAACTCATGTATTTTCCTCTGTGGCCTTGTACCACTGACATGAAGGAGCTGACTAGCTTGCCACATGCTCTCTGCCCTTGGCATTGTGGAAGCTAGTCAACAACCAGAGTCACGTTCCATGTCAAGACCGTGGGGCTGCTCTGATTTCATTTATAGAGGAGCAGAAAACCCAGCCCTTGGAGGCTGGTGAAAATACAGTTAACAGTTTTCTGTTAACAGTTTTCTAAAAGAGCTACTGATTTTTTTTTTTAATAAACAGAAATGTTTGTTCTCCCAGTCTCTGTTCTCCAGGTGTCTTTTCTGGGAGTCACATTTAGAGTTGAATCAAACCAAGTTTTAAGAGTTATTCAAGCTCTCCTAATGAAAGCTGCATTTTGGAACAGAATTCCTCATGACTTTCAAATGGAATTTTCTACCGCAACATCATAAAAATATCACCTGAAGCCAGCCTGTTAGTAAACTGGATAAGATTTGATGTGTTTTTCCTTGAAATTATTATCAAGAAACTTTACCTTGAAAGTTTTATTAAGTCAAGAACATGATGAGGCTTTTTAAAGCATCAGTTCATTGACTCTGTTGTTGGGTTTAGTTGTAAAAGCTTACAGTATGTCGTAATGAATGTTGCAGTTGGTATATATCTCTTGGGGTTTTAGGTTCAATATATTCAAAATTTCAAGGACACCAAAGTCCATTGAAAGTGATGATACTGAAAGTTTAAAAAAGCTGCTATCTTTTCTGGTGCTCTGTAAAATATGGCCGTTGCAACCTTTGGCTTACAAATACCTAACGTTGCTTTGACAGTGCAGTAAACCTCAGAAAGGAATACCAACAAATTAATGAGCATCCAGATCATCCAAAGAAAACCAATAATCTTCACACAGCTGATAATCATAAAAGGGAGCTTGTTATTACAGATTGCAAGGCCGAGTTTGGGAAGCAGTTTATCTCCCACTCAGATGTGTTTTCTTCTTGTTTTCCCTTGGTTTTTCACACACTATCACAAATATCTACATTGCTAGAGCAACTTCAGCACTCATAACAAGCATTTTTTCCCCAAATAAGTTCATTTACTTTGAAAGCATTTTGACACAGCTTTGAGAGATCACCAATTTGAGGAGATCAACCCTTTCCCCTGTGGTACCTTCAGTCACATAACGGGCAGAAGCAAGGAGTGAAGTATATAGCCTCTTCCACCAGTAGATTCATCCCAACTTACTGCCAAAAAAAAAAAAAAAAATGTAACTTCAGCTAGCATAATCAATTGCATATTTGATAATAGAGTAGGAGAAAGATATATTTTGTGGGATTTTTCTTCAGTCTTTTCTCGGGTCTCACACAGCAGGGTTTCAGGAGGCTTTTTTTCAATACTATGATATATTTCATTATTGACAATAAAAAGTGTTATGTAATCGCTTCTCGGCCTTTTGGCTAAGATCAAGTGAAAAAGTGTTATGTAAGAATGTGTTTCCTTCAATGAAATCTGGCCATGTGTAGCAACATGGATGGACCTTGAGGGCGTTATGCTGAGCGAAATAAGTCAGGCAGAGAAGGACAAATATCATATGTGTGCACGTATAGGAGGATTAGGAGGAACTTAACAGAGGACCAAGGGGGAGAAGAAGGGCGGAAATGGTGGGGGAAAGGGAGAGAGGCAAACCATGAGAGACTCTTGAATGCTGACAAAAACTGAGGACTGGTGGATTGGGGGGGAGGAGGGGTGGGCATGGAGGAGGACACTTGTGGGGATGAGCACTGGGTATTATGTGGAAACTAATTTGACAATAAACTATTTGTAAAAAAAAAAAAAAATGTGTTTCCTTAATGTTTAAGCTTATAAATTACCTGGAATTTTGCTCTTCAGGATGGAAAAAAACTCATAGGATCTTTTAAAAAATAGTTAATTGCCAAGTTAGCTAACATACAGTGTAGTCTTGGCTTTGGGAGTATAGTCCTGTGATTTATCACTTACATACAATACCTAGTGCTCATCCCAACAAGTGCCCTCCGATGGGCATCTCATAGGATTTTTCTTAAAAGGTGTGGTTTGGGGTACCTGATTGGCTTGGTCAGTTAAGCATCCGACTCTTGATTTCAGCTCAGGTCTTGATCTCATGGTATGAGAAAAAAAAAGGTGTAGGTGATATACACCCAAGTTGAGAGCCCAGCACAGAATCACAGCACAGTACTTTAGGGGTATTTTACAGAAAGAGTCAATCCCTACCATCTGGAACATGAAAAACCATACTTGATGGAGCCCTCATACATTTTTTTTTTTTTATCACCATCTCAGCTCCTCAAAGGAGAGAGACAAAAGGCCTGCTGGGAGCACTTGGTCCTGAGGACAGAGTGATGAGCTGTGTCAGTGGGGCTGGTGTGTGTTGGAGCTGTGTCAGATCCCCATTCATGCCTGAACCTCCATATGTAAAAGTTCCTCTCAGTTTCCCTCTTTCCCTACATTCTTGGCCTAACGTTTATCTTCATTTAATGGTGTCTGGGCCAAGTTCTAAATTATTTTCCTTCATAGTCTTCTGCTTTCTAGTTTATAAATTCAGGATGAACACAACTTCCCCAAATTAGCCAATGTTCCTTTTTCATGCATTGTATTATACTAACTACAAAACTGAAGTTTACATTTAAATGGAATAAATATGGACACTAAAATAAAAAATGTCTATCGGTAAGTGTATATTTTACTGTAGAACAGTAAATTTTTTTTAAAAATTTACATCCAAGTTAGTTAGCATATAGGACAGTAATGATTTCAGGAGTAGAATCCAGTGATCCATCCCTTACATATAACACCCAGTGCTCATGCCATCATTAATGTCCCTTGCCCATTTAGCCCATCCCCCCTCCCACAATCCTTCCCTCAGTTTGTTCTCTATATTTAAGGGTCTCTTATGTTTTGTTCCCCTCCCTGTTTTTGTATTATTTTTGCTTCGCTTCCCTTATGTTCATCAGTCTTATATCTTAAATTCCACATGAGTGAAGTCATATGATAATTTGTCTTTCTCTGACTAATTTCGCTTAGCATAATATACTCTAGTTCCATCCATGTTGTTGCAAATGGTAAGATTTCATTCTTTTTGATTGCTGAGTAATACCCCACTGTATATATATATATACCACATCATCTTTATCCATTCATCTGTCGATGGACATTTTGTGGCCATTGTCAATAGCATTGCTATAAACATTGTGGTGCATGTGCCCCTTTGAAACAGCACAACTGTATCCTTTGGATAAATACATAGTAGTGCAACTGCTGGGTCATAGGGTAGTTCTATTTTTAATTTTTTGAGGAACCTCCATACTGTTTTCCAGAGTGGCTGCACCAGTTTGCATTCCCACCAGCAATGTAAAAGAGTTCCTCTTTCTCCACATCCTCACCAACATCTGTTGTTGCTTGAGTTGTTAATTTTAGCCATTCTGATGGGTGTGAGGTGGTATCTCATTGTGGTTTTGATGATGAGTGATTTTGAACATGTTTTCATGTGTCTGTTAGCCATCTGGATGTCTTCTTTGGAAAAGGGTCTATTCATGTCTTTAGTCCATTTCTTCACTGGAGTATTTGTTATTTGGGTGTTAAGCTTGATAAGTTCTTTATACATTTTGGATACTAACCCTTTATCTGATATGTCATTTGTAAATATCTTCAACCATTCCATTGGTTACCTCTTAGTTTTGCTGATTGTTTCCTTTGCTGTCCAGAAGCTTTTTATTTTGATGAGGTCCCATTAGTTCATTTTTCCTTTTGTTTCCCTTGCCTCTGGAGACGTGTTGCATAAGAGTTGCTGCAGACAAGCTCAAGGAGGCTTTTGCTTGCTTTCTCTTCTAGGATTTTGATGGCTTCCTGTCTTACATTTAGGTCTTTCATCTGTTTCGAGTTTATTTTTGTGTATGGTGTAAGAATGCAGAACAGTAAATTTTGTATGAAATACGAGTAAGTTCATAACATCCTACACGTGTATCTTGTGCAAAGTTAATTTTAGAAATCACTCTCCTTTTGCATATAATTGTCAGTCAACATTTGGTTGATATTTTACTTTTTATCATTTATATTATAAAGATAGTAGGTTTTAATTTTTTCCAAATAACCAATAAAAATGCTGAACATGTTTTCAAATTACACTTGCCACTCTCCATTTCTCTCTTGATATTCCAGGCCTGTCCCTGCCTGGATAGCTTCTTTTTTTTTTTTTTTTCCTGGGTTCCTGGATAGCTTCTGATCGATCTGAAGCCAAAAGTTTGTTTCTTGAGTCCCTCAAATTGATTGACAGTGAGCCAAGACCACTCTTGTTTAGTTCTGTGAGCAGCAGAGGCCATTGGAGAAGTGAGTTTTTCAGTTACCTTTACGTGAGTTTCCTCATTGTTGCTTGAATTTTCCTGGAATTTCCACTTCCCACACTTCTGTCACCAGCCCCGTTAGCAGTCATAGCATTCATTCTGGTCTCTGAGGTTGGCCTCTGTCCTTTCCCTTATAAGACCACTCTTTTTTCATACATCCATTTCTTCTCCCAATAACCAACCAACTGGGAATGCTACCAACTCTCATATTTTAAATACTGGCAAAAATATGTTTCTTAATCGCCACTTCCATTAATGAAACATATTTAAAGTATTTCTAGAGCTAGTAGCAAGACATTTTATTCCATGGGTCTCTAAGAAAGAGTAACATTAAAATCATTTATTAAAATGCAGGTCCCGAGGCACCTGGGTGGCTCAGTCGGTGAAGCATCTGACTTCGGCTCAGGACATGATCTCACTGTCCGTGGGTTCAAGCCCCATGTCTGGCTGTATGCTGCCAGCTCAGAGCCCAGAGACTGCTTCAGATTCTGTGTCTCCCTCTCTCTCTGACCCTCCCCTGCTCATGCTGTCTTGCTCTCTCTCTGAAATAAATAAAAAACATTAAAAAAAATTTTTTTTAAATGCAGGTCCCTTTGTCTTCATTCTTTTTTTTTAAGTTTATTTATTTATTTTTGAGAGAGAGACAGAGAGAGCGGAGGAAGGGCAGAGGGGGAGGGAGAGAGAAAGAATGTCAAGCAGGCTCCACGCTGTTAGCAAAGAGCCTGGTGTGGAGCTCAAACCCAGAAACCACAAGATCCTGGCCTGAGCGGAAGCCAAGAGTCAGACGCTTAACTGAGTGAGCCACCCAGGCGCCCCCATTCTTTTTTTTTTTTTTTTAATGTTTTTTTTACTTTTGAGAGAGAGAGAGAGACCAAGCATGAGTGGGGAAGAGGTAGAGAGAGATGAAGACACAGAATCTGAAGCAGGCTCCAGGCTCTGAGCTGGCAGCACAGAGCCCGACATGGAACTCGAACTCACAGACTGCAAAATCATGACCTGAGCCGAAGTCAGATGCTTCACCGACTGAACCACCCAGGTGCCCCATTTTCTTTTAATATTTATTTTTGAAAGAGAGAGAAGCATGAGTGGGGAAGGGGCAGAGAGAGAGGATCTTTGTCTTCGTTCTTTATCAAGGCTATTTAAATTATGAGTTTTATCAATTATTTCTTAGCTTCTTGGCATAGGAAAAGAAGGACCCTTTTGTTGACAGCATGCCCTCAATATGTTATAAAACATAGTCATGATGTTATCATGCTCTTCTGAAAAATATTATGTATGTCGTTGCTTAGATATAATAGTAGAATAATTTTGATAATAAAATGTAAAGAAATAATGAGCATTAAAAGAATATAATTTTACATTTTCAGGAAGAAATCTTTATATTAACTTACTTTCATTAATGGAATTTGCATTAGAGATATTTGTGTTCTGTATTCAGAAAATGTGAGAAAAAATAACAGCATCATAACTATACATGCCAATTTGCCTGCTATATTTTTGAAATGGGCTTATTGTCCTGATGTTATTATTAAGAGTGACTATTTTCAGTTTCAAAAGTGTTCTGTTTTTGATGTTAATTATATATTTGCCCTCTTATGGGAGATGTGCATATTATAAATTATAAAAGTGATTACAAAAATGATACGCTGAGGAGGCACCTGGGTGGCCAGTTGGTTAAGCATCCAACTGTTGATTTCAGCTCAGGTCATGATCTCACAGTTCATGAGTTTGAGTCCCGCATTAGGGTCTGTGCTGGCAAGCATGAAGGCTGCTTCGGATTCTCTCTCTCTGCCCCTCCCTGCTCGCACTCTCTCTATCTCAAAAATAAATAAACATTAAAAAATTTTAAAAAATGATATGTTGGTTGTTGATTAAACTGAGTGTAGACTCAAAGCTGCTTCCTCAGTACCCAATTGGACATCGCATCATGCTTCTGTCTGGTATTAAGCATGCCACAGATGAAGCCATTTACTGTGATGACATGCCTACAGCGGACCAGGAACTTTTCTTGACTTTTGTAACAATTTTAAGAGCTCATGCTAAGATTGTGTAAGGGCTAAAGTTCCTAATAGACATTAATGATTGCCTTTTCGTCTAAGTCATATTAGTGATAAGTAATGGTACAAAGAGGATTGGCTATTTGTTGGTGATATCTAATGCAGATTAGAAGGGAAATTAGATCAAGATGTAGGATTTACTATAATTTGTCCTTCTATATACAGCTGACCCTTGAACCACATGGATTTGAACTGTGTAGGTCCAGTTAAATATGGCTATTTTTTGTACTGGTACTATAAAAATGTTTTCTTTTCCTTAGCTTACTTTATTGTAAAAATATAGTATATAATACATATTACATACAAAATATATGTTAATCCACTGTTGATGTTATCAGTCAGGCTTCTGGTCAACAGTAGGCTATTAGTAGTTAAATTTTAGAGGAGACAAAAGTTATATGCAAATTTTCGACTGTTCTCTTAACTTCTACATTGCTCAAGGGTCAACTTCATTCAAGTTCAAGTAATAGCTTCATTATCCTAGGAATTTTTTCCCATTATGTAGCACAGAACTATTGGAGCAGCCCCTACATGTATCTTACCACTTGAATATCTTATTCTCCAATTTAACATGTTCCCCATGGACTTCAGGCTAAGGGGCTTCTCTGAGGACTTGCTCTGTGTGTTCTTGTCTAGGTCTGTTGATCTGTCAGAAGCTCCCAGCCTGCCAGGCATGGTGGACATTGTGACTGAGGAACATCATGGTGTAAACTCTTTCTGCCTTTAATCCAACCTGAGAAACTTCTGATGACATAAGAGGTACTGCATTTTGCTTTCTCTTTCAAAAATAATTTCCTCAGTTAATGGCATTGCACATTTTCTTAAAGATGGCATCAAATTTGGTACATCAAAAAAGATGCTGATAATTCTGCAGAACACTATATTCTAATTTTATATATAATTCTAATATATTCATTTTCTATGTAAGTCAAGAAGTTGACTAGTTCTATAAAAGATACTTGTTTTTTCTAGTAGGAAAATAGTGTGCTGTTAACAAATATGAAAGGATAAATGAGGAGAGAATAATAACTTTTATTTGCTAATCTTTCCCTTAAAACCATTGACCTAATAATCTCAGTGCACCCAAAGTCCAAGCTCAAGTGGTATCTGCATCATGAAGCCTTTTTCTTATTCTTTAATTCAGGAATTCTGTCTCCCTCTCTGAACTCGGTCTGACTCATTCATTTATACTGACATGAATTCAACAGACATTTTTAAAGGTGCACCTAATATGACTGGCCACTATAGCTGAACAAGACCCATAGGTCCTTAAGCTTACAGAGCTTAAAGACTAGAGGGAAAGGCAAAGTGGACCTTTGATGTGCTTCCTAATTGTATTAAGCTTATTTCTTTCTTTCTTTGCCTTACATATTTCCCCTACTTAGTAAAAGTCCTTGTGTGAAACCCATGTCTGTTTTATCTGTATATTCCACACACTACTTCCCACACAGCAAGGTAGAGGGACAATGATAGCACTGTTGCTATTTGAATGTTTCAGATGATTCAAAATGATTTGGCTATTGTATCTTAGGGTTTTAGAAAATGCAGCAAGGGTGGTGTTCAACAGGTTTTCTGACTAACTAGACTTTTCAGTTCAGTGTTTACCCAGAAGAGCTTCATCATTTGACATAGTCCCTACCTCTGGCTCTTCCTGGCTGATTTAGTTGATAAAAATGAAAGTTTGGTGATTGAATGTGAAGTCAAGGTTGAAATTCTCCCAAAGCAGGGCTGTGTGCAGGGGAGGGGGAGAGAGGGAGACATAGAATCTGAAGCAGGCTCCAGGCACCGAGCTGTCAGCACAGAGCCCGACCAACCATGAGATCAAGACCTGAGCCGAAGTCAGACACTTAACCAACTGAGCCACCCAGGTGCCCACCTTTGTTAGTTTAATTCTTTTTTTAAATTATGCCTTTAAAAAAAAATCTCTTCATTATAGAAGTTTTAAACATACATAAAAATAGACAGTAGTACAGCTAGTCCCCACAGACCCATCATCTGGCTTCAACCATTGTCAATATTTGTCCATTCTTGCTTCATTTATCTCCCCACTGTCCCCACCGCCCACCCACACCCAGCAAACACGTGTGTGCACATGTGCATGCATACCTGATTTAACTACAGTTTTTTCTGAAGACAAAACTACTGTGTGTTCATCGTAGAAAAGATTTAATAGTTTAAAGTTGATTTTAAAATGAGTGATTAAATTAAATTTGTATGAGGTGAGAGAGAACTAAATAGTCATGGTGAATCCTTCTAGTCCTATTGTACCTTTCTGGAGCTTTATTTTTTCCCCCATTAACTTTCTGCCCTGATCCCTGTGTGAACTCCTTAGACCACCTACTCCCACCTGCAGGTGTAATGATGGAGGGGATACTCTGTGCTTGATTATGTCTTGGCTTGTACAGATTCAGTCTCGAAATGCCTGTGCTCCACTAAGGTTTGAGAGCAGAGATTTGCTCATCAGCAGTATTGTATTTTCATTCTCTCCCTCCTTCTCTCTGATGAGTTGGGCTGTGACCTTTTGGTCTTCCCTGTTCATGAAGGATGGCCCTGATCATGGCAGCAGCCATAGGTCAAGCTGTGTGACTGGCTCTCTTAAGCCAACGGGTCCTCAGCAGCCCCACAGGTTGGCCTGGAGCCTGAGTCTGCTGTATGACAGTCATTGCTGCCCCTCTTCAGCCCCTTCTGCCAGTGATGCAGCACAAAGACCTGTGCCTGGTGCCTGGGTGTTGGTTCCCAGTTGGTCCCCATACACAGAGGACAAAAAAGAAACGAATGAAAGAGGCAGGCCACTCCATATTGGTAGGTAGTGGTTTTAATAAGCAAGAGCACTTAAGGGTTTTGTCTTGGGGAGCCACAAGACTGGTAGATGTCTGCACCCATCTGCCAGACTCTTAAAAGTTTGTAGGTATAGACACCTTAACTAGGTTCACTCATGTGTACCATCCAGATGGTCTATACCACACCTAACTTTCCTAAGGCTCCATCCTTGAGATAGTTACTAGTGTGGAAACTGTACATTCCAAGGACAGAGAAGGAGTGTGGAGCTTCCATCTTCCTGGGTGAAGCCCAAGGGTCAACCAGTGATCACATCCTGTCAGTGACGTTCTCCAACACTGGGGTCAGCAGGCCAGCTCTGACAAATGCACTTTCTTGCTGAAGCCTTTGTTAACTGCTGCACTGCACATGTGAAGGGTTATTTGTTGTGTCTGGCTCTGTGCTAGGAGGGAGGAGGTAAATGAATGAAAGGAGAGGACCTAGTGCCTGTGCTCCCTATTGTAGGTATTCTGTGTTGGTCAGCTTTTCTGTGCCCTGGTGGCATATTCTGAGGTCAGGCAAAGTGAGTGGCCAAGTGAGTGAAGATTGTCTACCAATATTTGGAGCCACTGATCCTGACAATCAAGGTAATGAGTTCAAGGGTGTTGCCAGAAGAGCACATTTCAGTGGGGTTGGCTACAGTAACAGGAAAGAAAATCTGACTCAGAGTGGTGTCCAAAACACAAGGGCTTTATTGGCCCTAGACTGTATCAGTGTCAGCAAAGAACCTGATTTTGTGCCTCTTTTCTCTGCTGTCCACAGTCCAGGCCTTATCCTTGTGGTCGCAGGGTGGCAGCCAGGTGCTTCCTGTCCATGTCCAGGGAGCGAGAGCACTATTGTCCCAGTGTTCTATGTGTAAGTCCTGAGGTCCAGGCTTATCAGGCCACTTAGGTCATATGTCCATCTCTGAATGGATTGGCCAGAGGAATGGAGGACCTGTTGGTTACTGCTGGAGGTTAGATTTATTTGAAGTGCATGGGTTGCAGGGGGAGCGATGAAGATGGAAACAAATCTGATCGCTGAGGGGGGCAGCTGAGAGGCATGCTGCCTGGGCAGCCAGCATCCAAGACATGGGACATACCTCGTGGCCCTTAGCTCACTTTCACCCCAACTCTCTCAGGTGTGTGCAGGAACCAGCAAGGTGCTCTGTGAAGCAAATAGTGGAGACACTATTTTGAATTTCTCTAGTGCAAATCTTAAATGAGTATGAGGAATAGATCCTATGATGCCTGCAGGTGTTTTGGCAACTTTAACAAATTGAAGTATTGCATTTTCTATCCTGTTTTTTAGAAAAGAGTTAGACATTTGCAAAGATTATAAGACTCATCTCCATGAAATGATAGGGTGTTCTGCATCCATGTCATTGGTTCTTATAATTTACTAAATAATGAAAGCATGCAAGTTGGGAAGCCCGCATGAATAGATTAAATTCAGCACAGACAGATTGGATAGACTGTGGAAATACATTCTCTTCACAACAGAATGAATCAGTATTCTCTAGGTGACTAGCATGCCCTATAGCAGAGAATGAGAAACTGACTTGGCTAAGATTAGTGTTTCCAAAAGAACTTGGCTTTGGGTGTGTTTCCTGTCATGCTGCTTTACTCCTAGGAACATACAGTCTGTTTCTGGACAATGTCCTCAGTGTTTTAAAATTAAAATAAGGGGCTCCTAGGTGGCTCAGTCAATTAAGCATCTGACTCTTGATTTCCACTCAGGTCATGATCTCATGGTTCATGAGTTCAAGCCCCACATCAGGCTTTGTACTGTCAGCTGAGAGCCTATCTAGGATTCTTTCTCTCTCTCTCTCTCTCTCTCTCTGCCCCTCCCCTGTGTGCAAGCTCTCTCTTTTAAAATAAGTAAGTATATAAACTTAAAATTTTTTTTATATAAAATCGTGCCAAGAAGACAGACACATAGAAGTTAAGTTGCAGTCAAGGAGTGATAAGACCTCCCAGATTTTCCTGCCAGTTTCAGATAGAAACATTCTCTTCCCTTTTTAGTCAGATGTTAACTGCTGTGCTTGCCTCCTTTACTTATACACTTATTCCTCAGCACTTGGTTTAGAGTTACTTCTAAAATAAGAAGTTACTTCTAAAATAAATTATTTCTTGGGGTGCCTGGGTGGCTCAGTTGGTTAAGCATTCAGCTTCAGCTCAGGTCAGAATCTCATGGTTGGTGGTTTTGAGCCCTTCATTAGGCTCTGTGCTGACAGCTCAGAGCCTGGAGCCTGCTTCAGATTCTGTGTCTCCCTCTCTCTCTCTCTGCCCCTCCCCAACTCGCACTCTGTCTCTCTCAGAAATAAAAAAAGATTAAAAATGTTTTAAAGAAATTATTCTTAGTTACTTCTTAATAAGAAATTATTTACATGATGTTTCATCAAAATTCTGTTGATAATTCTTTGTCCAGTACCAGTGGTTAAATATCTTTGCTTTTCTGCCTCCATCTTCCAGATAAATAAAGTTCCAAACAAGCAGATACTTCTCTCCCTGCCCTCCCTCATTCCAACTGGCAGACCCCCCGTTGTTTGCCAGAGAACACCAGCATCAAACACCAAACTCTGACATCGTGAAGAAAAGATGCCTCATGTTTTTATCAGAGGTCAAGCTCTTGGAGGTCAATTGACATCAGAGTAGATTTAATAAAAATATTTAGCAGAGAAATATTCCCAGCTCCCTATACATCATACTTTTTTAAATCATTTTTTTGACAAGAAAGATTTAGGAAATTGTCCCAAAGTTACTCAAAGAGCAAGCAGCAAGTGAAGTGGAAAAAGATTAAACTTTAAAAAATAGAATTTATAAAACTTAACTTCTGTTTTCAACCTGGAATATTAATATACATTAACTCACTAAATGCTCACCACAATCCTATGAGGAAAAACTATTATCCCCATTCTGATGAGGAAACAAGAAGACAGGTCACACAGTTAGTCGACTACACAGCCAGACAGTACTAGAAACTGTACTAACAGGCTGCTAACAGGCTGGAATTTCATGGATGGACAATAATCCGTGGTAGATAATGTTGGCAAGAGCTGACATGTCACATTTGTCCGTGGACACAGGGATTACAGCAAAGTAACTTCCTGGAATAGGTAAGAAAACAAGTCTAGATTATTACAGCTACATCCCTGATTATGTGTACCCACCACTGTTCCCCTTCACTGGGCACCCAGTGGAAGCTGATGGGAGTCCATGTATAAGTGGATTGGTGGTACTCAGACTGGGCTTGTAATGGAATCTCACCTCCAGGACAGGAGCTCCCAGGTGCTCTACTGCCCTGTGCAAATGCTGTGCTCATACCCCCAAAAGAAGAGCGTGTGGCTGGCAGGCAGGTCCACTATGATCCTTATCACTGGGTGCCTTCAGCTAGCACTTTTTGAGCACTTATTATATGCCATGTAAGCTCTTTACATGCCTCATTTCATTTTATCCACACCACAACTGTTGGAGTTGCATGTAAAAATATATCTCCATTTTACAGATGAGGCTCAGAAAGAAGAAATAATAGGCCCACAGTCAAATAGGTAGTAAATTCAGGGGCGCCTGGGTGGCTCAGCTGGTTAAGTGTCTGACTTCAGCTCAGGTTATGGTCTTGAAGTTCATGAGTTTGAGCCCTGCGTTGGGCTCTGTGATGACAGCTCAGAGCCTGGAGCCTGCTAAGGATTCTGTGTCTCTCTCTCTGCCCCTCCCTTACTCTCTCTCTCTCTCTCTCTCTCTCTCTCTCTCTCTCTGTCAAAAATAAACGTTAAGAATATTTTCAAAAACAGGTAATAAGTGGAGAAAATGGACATAATTCTAACTGGTCCAAGTCCAAGCACTAAACCCATGTTCTGTGTGGCCCTGGATGCATAAAATGGGTTGTAGAATGAATGGTACAGTCTTTCTGGAAAATATTCCATTTTGGGACCACCTTTTGTACAAAATTTTTTTTTTCCTGAGAATGCTCTGTTTCTTTGGTTTCATGGGCACATTTGTATTTATTCTTTGAGGAGTCACTCTGAGAGCTACTTCTTAGCTCAAGTCACTGGGATTGTACTGAGTGAAAATGCATGGGCTTCCAGAGCAGGAGAAATGCCGCCCTGACTCAGGTGATGCCCCACCAGGGGTGGCCGCTGCCACAGGGCAGGATCCCTTGCCCAGGGAGCCTCATTTTTCTGCTCTGAACCAAAAAGTAAACTGGAAAAGTTGATGAAGCATTTAGAGTGGTTGATCAAATTCTAGAAGGGAAAGCTACCTGAAAAAAGTGATGAGAGGGGAAGCAGCCCTGGAAGCTTTCTAAACATGGCTAGTTTCATGCTACCTTTGTCTTTTAGAAACCATCTAGAAATTAGCCTAGGTGGATGCTGCTCCTCAGGAACCCACATTTCATTCACACGTGCATTTCCCTCTGCCTCTGGTGTGTGTGTGTGTGGTGTGTGTGGTGTGTGTGTGTGTGTGTGTGTGTATAGAGCACAGCAGGGAGGCAAAGTGGGAGGCATGGCCCCTTATACCGAGCACTGACTGCCTGCCCTGTCATGGCCCCAGTTATTATAGGATGTTGTCTGTTTTTCTGTTCACAACCACCCTGCAGCTTGGGAAACTGAGGCTCAGAGTACTTTACGGAGCATGAACGCTGGCATACAACAGCTGCTAAGTGACAAAGCTGGTCGTAAAATTGATGTTGTTTCTTTCCCTTCCATCCTTTCTCTCTCTGACTTCTCCCTCCATTCTTTCCAGACTTCCTTCCTTTAGTTATATATGTAATTAAAATGAAATTTCCCTCTTATAAAATAGTTGATTTGAATCTTCCAATAATCTTTCTATTTTGAAATAATTTTATATTTACAGAAAAGTTGCAGAAACATTAAGAAACTCCCAGTTATTCTTTATCCAGTTATTTCCCAATTATTTCCCAATTATTAACACTTTACTACACCTTTCTTTATTATTCTCTCTCTGTACACATGCACATTTTTTCCGAGCCATTTGAGAGTAAGGTACATGATGGTTTACCCCTAAATATCTAAAGCATGTATTTCCAAAGAGTAAAAACATATCGTATATAAACAGTTATCAAAATCAGAGCATTAACATCAACACAATACTATTAGTCAACAGGCCTTACTCAAATTTTGTCACTTGTCTCAGTCATGTCCTTTATAGCAAAAAAATAAATATACCATGGGTCTTAGAGGATACATACTTTCCCCCACTATGCTCTGTTGTCATCCACGCTAGAAAGCTGTCCTTAACACCTGCCATGCAGGATTTGATTTACAGAGATGTGTTGCTGGGTGGGTATGGGCTTTCTGTGCTACATCTCAGGGCAGAGAAGAGGTCATTTGTCATTGTCTGTCTTTAAGTAAATTTATAGTGTATAGGCCTCTAGAGTATGTTTGGAACTACCATCTCATAATTTTTCTCTCCAGCCTTGATCCCAAATTCAAATAGAGTCCTAAGACAAACCACCCCTGAGCATACAGCCAGAGCTCTGTCAGCTGTAATGAGTTCAACCACTTGAGGTCGAAGCCCATCATGTTTCTTAACTCCACAGATACGTTAAACTGAGCGTGATCACAGACTGCCTGGAGAATGTCACCTCGAAGCTGTAGAAAAGACCCCTTGCACCATCGCCCGGCCAGTATTCCTTGGCACTCTGTCTTATTAGCTGTGTGACTCGGCAGAGCCCATCTCCTTGCTTTAAAATTATATAGAAATAAAATAATACTGATCTCAGAGATCCATTGTGAAGATTCTAAGACATAACACAAGCATGCTTGGCATCGAGCTTGGCATGTAATATGAGAGTCATAACTGTGTGGGGTAATTACTACTAGGTTTAGATGTATTTGTCGTTCTCTAGACAGTGTTGTCTACTACTGAACTAACACACCACCAGGCACTCATTTATCACACCTGTGTTTTCCAGTGTCTCCCAGTATGAGACATTTATGGGACCTGCCTGCAGATTCCTATGCCCCTTTTTGAAATTCTGGAGTTGGGGGCCCAGGGTAGCATAGAAATGTCCTTTTGACAAGTTTTCATAGTGCTCCAGGTGATGCGTAGGGTCAGTAAAATGTGGCAAACACTTGAAGGATAGGTCTGCTTTTGGGGAGAAGAACAGGGAGCATTTTTAACATGAAGAGATGATGGTATGAGCATCTTGGAAATATCCGTGTTTAAGAGGGTTCCTCTCCTTATGCCATTGTATGTTCTTGCCTCTGTTCCTGCCATATGTGTTTCTGGGTGAATTCAGTTGTTCTTTCTGTTGACATCTTCTTTAATCATTTTATTCAGTTAAGTAATTTATTGAGTCTGTCTTTAACTTGAATTTTAATTTGTGTCTTACTCCTTACCCTATTGATAAATATAAAAGTGATACAGGATGCTTTAAAAGGAACATTTATACTACTTTGAAGTTTTAATCTTCTTAACTCATTAGTTTGAGGTATTTTTTGTTCTTACTATGCAGTTGTCATTTGGATTAAGAATTTTTGGCCACGTAAAAACAGTGTGAAGGTTCCTCAGGAAACTAACAATAGAACTCCCCTATGACCCAGCAATAGTACTGCTAAGAATTTACCCAAGGAATACAGAAATGCTGATGCATAGGAGCACATGTACCCCAATATTCATAGCAGCACTCTCAATAATAGCCAAAACATGGAAAGAGCCTAAGTGTCCATCAACGGACGAATGGATCAAGAAGATGTGGTTTATCTATACCATGGAATACTACATGGCAATGAGAAACAATGAAATCTGGCCATGTGTAGCAACATGGATGGACCTTGAGGGTGTTATGCTGAGCGAAATAAGTCAGGCAGAGAAGGACAAATATCATATGTTTGCACGTATAGGAGGATTAGGAGGAACTTGATGGAGGAACAAGGGGGAGAAGAAGGGCGGAAATGGTGGGGGAAAGGGAGAGAGGCAAACCATGAGAGACTCTTGAATGCTGACAAAAACTGAGGACTGATGGATGTGGGGGGGAGGGGGGATGGGCATGGAGGAGGACACTTGTGGGGATAAGCACTGAGTGTTATGTGGAAACTAATTTGACAAAAAACTATTTGTAAAAAAAAAAAAAAAAAAGAATTTTTGGCCACTTCTTTCAGTGAGTGGTAACTGAAGGTAGTAGTCGTAACAACACTTTTTCTGCTTCTTAGGTACTCGAAGAAAAACAGATATTTACAAGATAAAATATGTGGAGCACTACATCAAGTCTTTGTTCTTGAAAGGAGTGATATTATTGTTTGTTTTCTTCCACTCTTAAAAAAATATGTCAGCCCTTCCTAACCCTGATGTCACAGCACTTGAGGGGCATTAAAAACAGCCATTCATAGTACCCCAGCTGAGGCTGGGAGGCAGGTGACTGAGCAGGTATCAAACTGATCTAATTTCCCAGCTCTGAAGTTAATGTCCCTCTCTCCATGATGCCACTTCTCATTTCCCGCTAAAATTCCATTAGCTGGGATGGGCTTTCTACTGGAGAGCACAGAAGACAATCTGTACAGCAGGATTTGCAAGAGATCTAGGAGCCCTGAAACCCAGATTATCTTCCCCACACCCTGTCCTACTGGGCATAATACAGATAGACTCCTTCATATCCTAATGGCTTTTCAGCCTTTAAGGGCCTCTTATTAAAATGGAAATATGCCTAGAGGAATCCCTCCTAAACCCATAGTGGGATGACATTTTATCTTGGGGATTAGTTGATCAAATTAGTTTAAAGAAACACCCAGGGAGGCAGAGAGGGAGCACGGTGACAGGGAGAGCTGTAGGGTGGGCGGTGAATGTAACAGTATTCTAAAACTTTGCCTGCCTTACAGGTGTAGCAGAAACAGCTCTGTCCAATACTTTTTAGCTTTTTATTTTTGTTTATTTTTATTTTTTTATGTTTATTTTTGATAGGGAGAAAGAGAGAGAGAGAGGAACAGAGGATCTGAAGCAGGCTTCATGCTGACAGCAAAGAGCCTAATGAGGGGCTTGAACTCTCAAACTGTGAGATCGTGACCTGGGCCAAAGTCAGACACTTAACCAGCTGAGCCACCCAGGCACTCCTAGCTTTTTACTTTTTAAGTAAAGTAGGTATTTAACCAAATAAATTTTGAGTGCATAGGTCAGAACGCTAATATTGCATGAATTTGAGCCCACTGACTGGATTTTTCAATGTGTAGTGTTTGATAAAAGCTTAAATAAAGTTGAGATTTGAGTTTTTGACATTTTAATTTTTATGTTTTATAAGTAAAACATAATCTCGTTTGTCTGTATATTTTTCTTAGATTTTGGGTAAAGTAAGAAATTTAGACTCCAGTACAAAAGATTTCCTTGGGAATCTCCCTTAAACAATTTCCAGATCACTGTTACTGGATGCATTTTTATTTTTAAAGTTCTGCCTTCCACCTAACATAATGGCTGTTCATTATTGTATTCTAGTTTTTACTGTTTAATTTTTCCCGTCTTCCAATTTGACATATCTGCAGTGTTTTTGAGTATATCTTTTTGTCTGGTTTTTTTTTTTTTTTGGTTGTAGTTCTAGGTGTAAATTATGTATTTATATGAAGCAGTATATCTGGCAGCAATATTTTATCAGTTTACATCTAAAAATCTTACCTTTAATTACATCCTTTTACTCTCTCTCATTTGTAATAGCCTTAAAAATTTCCTCTTTGGGGCGCCTGGGTGGCTTAGTCGGTTAAGTGTCTGACTTTCACTTAGGTCATGATCTTGCGGTTCGTGGGTTCCAGCCCTGCGTCGAGCTCTGTGCTGACTGCCAGCTCAGAGCCTGGAGCCTATTTCAAAGTCTGTGTCTCCCTCTCTCTCTGACCCTCCCCTGCTCACGCTGTCTCTCTCTCTCCTAGAAATAAATAAAGTATTTTTAAAAAATTTCCTCTTTATACGTTGAGTACCACATGAAGCAGGGTTATAGTTTTGCTTCAAATGCAATTTATAAAATTCAGGAGGAGAAGAAAGCTTATTGTGTTTACCTGTATTTGTCATCTTTCCATTGTTCTCTCTCCTTCCTGATGTTCCAAGATTCTTTTAAAAAATTATTTTTGGGGCACCTTGGGTGTCTCAGTCAGTTAAATGTCTGACTTCAGCTCAGGTCTGATCTCTCTGTTCTTGAGTTTGAGCCCCGCATCAGGCTCTCTGCTGACAGCTCAGAGCCTGCGGCCTGCTTCAGATTCTGTGTCTCCCTCTCTCTCTGACCGTCCCACACTCACACTCTTTGATTCCCTCTCTTGAAAATAAATAAACATTAAAAAAATTGTTTTTAAATCATTTCTTGTCTGCTTCAAAAACTGTTCTTAGCCATTATTAGGACAGGTCTGTTTAAGACATATTCTTAGTTTTCCTTCATCTAAGAACGTCTTGATTTTTTTCATTCTTGAACAATATTTTCTCTAGGTTTAGATTTCTGAGTTTACAGGTCTTTTAGCAGTTAAAGAAAGATGTACCATTTCCGCTGGCCTCCATGGTCTCTAATGAGAAATCTGCCTTTTGAAGTATTTTCTCCTATAGATGAGGTCCTGTTTTTCTCTGTCTGCTTTCAAGATATTTTCTTGTTTTTTTCTTTTCAGAAGTTTGACTCTGATGTGTCTTGACATGAATTTCTTTGGATTTATCATATTTTAAAATATTCACTCATCTTCTTTTTTTTTTTTTTTAATATTTTTATTTATTTCTAGGAGAGAGAGAGAGAGAGACAGCGTGAGCAGGAGAGAGAGAGAGGGAGTCACAGACTGAAACAGGCTCCAGGCTCTGAGCTGGCAGTCAGCACAGAGCCCGATGCGGGGCTCAAACCCACGAACCGCGAGATCATGACCTAAGCGAAAGTCGGACGCTTAACCGACTAAGCCACCCAGGGGCCCCTCACTCATCTTCTTGAATCTATGGGTTTGTGTCTTTTGCCAAGCTTAGGACATTTTCAGCCGTAATTTCTTCAAATATTTGATGACAGTGACCCAAATGTTCAGTCTTTTATTATAGTCATACAGGTTCCTGAAGCTCTGCTCATTATCTTTTCAGTCTGTTTTCTTTCTGATGTTCAGGTTAGGCAGTTTCTTTTATTCTAGATTCTTGGTTACTGATTATTTCCTCTGTTCTCTCTATTCTGTTGTTGAGATTTTCCATTGAGCCCCTTAAATTTTGGTTGTTGTATTTCTTAGTTCTAAAATTTCCATTTGGCTCTTTTTGTATCTTCTCTTTCTTTGCTGAAATTTTCCATTTTTGCATTTGTTTTCAGTGTTTATGTAAATGCTCACTGAAGCATTTTTATGATGGCTACTTTAAAATCCTTGTCAGATAATTCCAACATCTGTGTCGTTTCAGTGTTGGCATCTCTTGATTGTTCTCATTCAAGTTGAGTCCTTGATATAACGAATGATTTTCAATTATATCCTGGACACTTGAGTATTATGTTGTAAGATGCTGAGTCTTGTTTGAATCTTCTGTTGTGCAGAACTCCTCTGACCCCGTGTTGGTAAGGAAAAGGGGGTTGCCCTGTTATTGCTGGGTGAAGGGTGGAAGTCCTGATTCCTCACATGGTTTCCACTGATACCACCACAGCACAGGGTTTGGGGCCTCTCATTACAGCCTGACAAAGATGGACGTCTAGATTTCCCACCCAACTTTTGCAGATAGGGCTGGGGCCACAGTTTTTTGGTCTGTAGTGTTTTGCTGGAGTAGAGTGGTTATTATATAAAAGTTTTATTGCTAGGTTTCCCATCTCTTGGTCCTTTGGCTGGAGAATGTAGGCTTTTCTTAGGGCTTTTCTTTCTGTCTTTACATATTGTAATTTGGGGATTGCTGGTGTCTCTGGCACCAACTCTGTGATATATAAAGCAAACAACAACAACAGAGTACATGAACTCACTGATATGTCACTGAACTCACCATGCATCTTTCTTTGGGTGCCAGAGTTCCTAGGGTCTGCCTTCTTCTCTCTACATTTCAGAGTCTTATATTTCTTTTATATATAAATAAATATGGCTGTTAGCTGTACTTGAGACAAAGAACCAAGAGAAGTGCTTCTAGTCCACCTCATCTTGGACCAGAAATCTCCTTGCCATGGCATTTTGCCTGACTCTAGAATGTCATACACCTTTCCCTAGGGCTCTGTGACCTGCTGTGTTGGCAGATCTGACAGATACCCCTATAGAACTGTACTTCAATCTGCAGATATAGTGGAAGCTAAGTGTTGTTTGCGTCCTGTAACTATGTAGCCTGCTGTTCTAGCAATAGAATTCTTGGTAGTATTTCTCCAGAATGGAATAACAGCTGGGGAATGCTGCTTGTTCTAGCTGAAAGCCATCTTGACTCGGGTGTACTTTTTTATACCAGGTGAAATATGTATGGGAGGTCAAGAACACTTTTATATGGAATCCCAAAGCGTGCTTGCTGTTCCCAAAGGAGAGGATCAAGAAATTGATGTGTGTTTTTCTGCGGTTTCCCAAATACATACAGGTAACATGGAGTTGTTGTGGAGGGGATGTAGCTAAAGGTTTCTGCTGGCTAAATATACCTGAGCAGTTAGGTATCCCCCCAAAAGTCTTAAGAAACTGAAGGAATATGGAGTACTAACAGCCCTATCCATTTGGGTATTAATAGCTTCATCATTTCAAAGCTTTTAAGAGAGTCCAAGTGAAAGTAAGGGCCTTTTGTTTATGGATCTGTAACTTCAGAATGAGTTGTGGAGTCAGCAGGTCTCTTTTGCTATACTCTTGACATGGTAAGAATACCAAAGAGAAAAGAGGAAGGCCTGTCCTCCAAACTTATAAGTACCTAACTCACACAAAGCAGTTAGGAAATGGTATTGGGCAGAATGCAACTGAGTACTAAATCAGCTAAGTCAGAGTTTACACAGGAGGAAGAATGAAGAGAAAAGAGGCTTAGCTAGGAGCTAGAATCATCTGGAAAGTCCATGAAGATAAAGTCTTAAGTTTGGATTTGTAATGAGAATGAGGTTTGTCTAGAGGGTGAAAAGAGAGGCCATTTCTAGGCAATTCCACACCAAAATAAAATGCCACTCATTCACTCACTCAGTCACTCATTCCTTCTGTAAACATGTATTGCGTGTGTCCTATATACCAGGCAGCATGCATGTAAGAAAGGAGGAATGGCATAAAGACTGCCCAAGCTGGAATAAGGGATGCATTTAGGAGTGACTGATTTAAGCATTAGGGTAAAAGCAAGGGGAACAAAGAGAAAGGGTTGAATCAGTAGGTCATACATGCCAGAGTTATTACCAGACCAGGTAAGCATGTGGGAATGTGAGGAAAGAGACCTTTTAAAAGCTGGAACATTATGAAGGGTCAGGTGAGCCCCACTCCAGTCCTGTCAGCTCCTCACTTCCTGTGATGTTGGACCTATCACTTCATCCTTCTTGGGCTCCCCATGTACAAACATGAGTTGTTACAATTAAGTGACCTCCAGGTAAGACCTGCATCCAGGGAAGACCCACTGGCCAACTTCAGCAGTAATTCAAATAGAAGGTGAGAAATGTGTCTAGTGGAGACAGCAGAATGTGGGAGAAAGAACCAGGCTGAAAGAGGTTTGCAACGCCATGAAATCTCACTGCTTCAGGAAACCTATCCCAAGGGATTAGTATGTAAAGGATATTTTGGGTATGGTTCATGGGGGAATTTTTCAAAAATATATTGACACAAAAATATTGCATTGGTATTGAAGGGACTACTTAATATTAATGATAGATAGCTAAATACCACTGAGATCAGTTGTGGATGTATGCTTAGGGTATTGGAAATTGTCCTGTTATTTAGTGTAACCACACAGTTTCTGTATCGTGTACATTTTGGAATCAAAATATGTAAAGGCCACCTGACTCCCTTGCTTCAGGGGATCAGATTAATGGGAACTGTAATCATTCACAGGACAAAGTGCTGTGACCTTGAAGCTCCCAGGTAACAAGGCCGTGTTACATGTAAAGCATGGTGGTGGGATATCAGAAGGGAAGGCCATCAAAACCGGCATCATGGCAGCCATCACCACATTTGCCACCAACAAGTAAGTGGAAGAAATCTGCTAAATAGACAAAAAATAAAAGGAAGTCATGCTGTACATTCTCAATATTGGGGTTAAGGAGGAAGAATTTGGGACAAGATTATTTAAAATCACATACAGTATACAAATACACAAAGCTGCCAGCTTACTACAACTTTTTAATCTTATATTGTCATACCAGATACTGGAAACTGAAATGAGAATCAATTATAGAAAAGAATGAAGGCCACAGTAAAAAATACCTGAAGAGTAGACAGAAACAAGTCAGTAGATCAATTCAACCTTTTGAAAAAAGTTCAATCTTTTATGTATATAATTTATGTATGTAATCTTTTGTACGTATTTCTAGATAATAGTTTATATATTACATAATATATGATATATATAACTAAATACATAAATATATGTACTTATACATCTATTTTCTTGATTTGAATGGAGATTCTGCTTTTGTTATGCTTACCTTTATTTATATTACCATTTTCCTTTAAGGATCTCAAAACATTACCATAGGAAATTGTCTTTGGAGCAGACACATGTAGAAGGCTTAATTTTTCTTTGCTGAATAATATGGGTCAGTTCCTGTATCCCATGAAGCAAAAGACCTTGATTCCAGACCTATCCTTTTAGGGAGCACTTGGTAATCAGACACCACCTGAGTTCCTCCATTTGTTACCAGTCTATAATGTGGTCTTGGGACTGCTTGCCTATAGCAGATTGCCATTGTGATAACCATGGGAAATACTCCCAAGCAAAGCCCTAGAGCCCCTGGCACCCAAGACCCTCCCTCACATAAGTAGTGAATGCCACGCATTGTGCCCTGACCCATGGGGTGGGGAGGCCACAGTGCATGCCTGAGATCAGGACAGCCTGGGTGCAGTAGTTCAGTTGTTATATAGAGTGTGTGGAAGTCACTCCAGCTCTCACTGAGAGTTACATAGTCCCCAGATGGTACCTGCTTGTTAAAAAGTTTACCACTCCTTCCTTTTTTCTGCTTTAGACATGGTTGTGCCATCCATTGCATTGTGCAGCGAGAAGAGGACGTTAATAACTAGAGGCCACCACTCTCCTTGGAAAGTACAAAGTGAGTAGAAGAAAAGGGGGAATGGAAAAGATTTATGTTATAAAGAAAACATTGCATAATTGCAGAGGGTAGCATTTAGCTGCTCTCTCATGGGGACTAACAATGAGCAAATCAACAAACCATGCTTCTATTTAACTTCCTATTCCTTATATTGAATGATTGCTGCCTGGTTCACATCTGCATTGCTAAAAGATTTCATTATGCTAAAAAATACTAACTGGTATTGGCTGGTACATAGTAAATAACTGGAAACCATGTGAGTATATGTACATCTATGAAAGTAGGTCTGATAACTGTACTACTTCCACATACTCTAAAAATAGAATATTCCCAGTAGGGTTCTGTGAAATTGCAATTATTTGCCAACAGTTTCCTCATTTTTCAAGATATCAAGGGCATTTTTGTAAAACTATCTCAGAAGTTCTTAGAAAAATTTCTATATCAGAAAATAATTATTCTTTTGCTTTCTAAGAAATAAGTTAACTTGTCAGAGTGGATTAACTGCCATAATAAACAACCAAAAACTTTTGGAGCTTAAACCTGTATTGTATGATTTATTCCTGGAGGCAGGCATCCCAGTGTGATCAGTAGGGGTTACAGGGAAGAGGAGAGGACTCTGCTCCAAAAAAATCATTCAGTGACTTAAACTTTTTCCATCCAATAGTACCACCATCATATCCTCAGACTGCATTGTCTGGTATAGAAGTCACAGGGCTCATGTGGCTATTTGAGAGTAAATTTAAATTAACCAAATTAAATTAAATAAAAAATTCAGTTCCACAGTGGCATTAGCTGTATTTCAAGTGCTCCATACCTACATGTGTCCAGTGGTTGCCATATTGAACATGTAGATATAGAACATTGCTATCATCACAGAAAGTTCTTTTTCATAGCACTCAGAGAGGACTCTTGAGTCCTCAATTTGGTCTTCTGAAGAGGGCAGAACACAAAGGAAGAGGAAGAACATGGAATGTTACGTGGGAGGCACTTTAGGCACCTAGTGTGTAAGTGTGGACCTTCATGTTATTAGCCAGGACTTTGCCACCTAACCACAAGGGTGGCTGGGCAGTGTAGTCTTCTGTGTGCCCAGGATGAAAGACAATAGCATTTGTTGAACACAGCATTGTCTCTACCACAACGGGTGTACCTACATATGTATTTTTTAGGAGATAATGGATGTATTTATTTCAACCCACATTCTCTCTATATTTTGAATTTGGTATAGTTTAACAAAGATTTATTAGAGTGAACTTTGTTCTGACAGAGATTACATTTTTTAATTTGAGGGAGAAATAAAGCACATATGAAGTTATCATGAAAACATACTAATCTCAGGTTAGCAGATGAGATAAATATAGTAAAACTATGAGGAGAGATGAACATGAGTTACAGTATGCATGGGAGACATCTTAGAGAAGGTGAAACATAAATGGGCTTCAAGAATAGATGGGCACAAGGGGCACCTGACTGGGTCAGTCAGTTCAGTGTCCACCTTCGGCTCAGATTATGATTGAGCCCTACACTGGGCTCTGTGCTGACAGCACGGAGTCTGCTTGGGATTTTCTCTCTCTGCCTCTCTCTCTGCCCTTTCCATGCTCACTCTCTCTCAAAATAAATAAATACACTATTAATCTATAAAAATGATAATTTTAAAATAGATGGGCAGAAAGGAAGCATATGGGTGATAGGAACAGCAAAAGCAAAAAAGCAGAGGTGAGATAAACATGGCATGTTTCATATGGGTGGCCATGAGGAAAGAGGGGGAATTAGAACACACAGTGATTCCTGAAAAGTAGTGGAAAATAAGATTGGTTAGGTTAAGTGATGCTAGACAGAGAGGAGCCTAGAGTTTCAGGATGGGAGTTGAAACTTGATCTTGTAAGGAGTAAGACTGCATAGATCCTTGGTCAGTCAAGTGTCATAACCAAATGTAGGTGCATCAGGGATAGCCCTGGACAGGATGGCCTGGGAAGGAGAGAGGATAGAGGCAGGCAGACCATCAGGAGGCAGCTGATGTGTTCGGACATCAAGTAGTTGGGGTCTGAGCTGTGATAGTAAGATGTAGAAGAAATGAGTCCAAGAGCCATTGCAGTATAAAATAAAATAGGAGTTGGTGACAAACTTGGCAAAATACAGGAGAGAATAAAACAACAAACATGACTTGGAGGTGTCTAGCAGAAAAAGTGCAGTTGGAAGGAGGAACCAATCTGGAGGAACAGTGATGAGCTTGTTCATATAAATATAGAACATTTAAGTACAAATGTCTTGCACCAGGATGGAACTTTATTACAAGGACTGGTTATAATTAAGGAAGCCAAAAACATAGTGGTGATTATAATTATGAGTAAATAATGTTTTCTAATATAGAGTGAGGATAGGAGATGATATTAATAACCCCTATAATAGTTATATTATTTATATTTAGAACACTTGCTGTGTTTCAGTTACTCACCTATAATTTTTCCATGCGTTACCTTATTTATTGCCATTTCACAGATAGATTCTATGTCTAGCCTAGGATCACAGGACTGGTTAAGTGGCAGAGCCAGGACTCAAACTGCTGAAATTCATAGGCCTTGCCCTTGACTGCTACTTTGGTTTGAACTTGGTTCTTTTCAACAGAAATTACAAATGAATTCTAATGAGGTCAGAGATATTGAAACAGAATACAGGCGTATTGAACATGTCTTTTTTTTAATGTTAATTTGTTTATTAAGGGACAGAAAGAGGGCACATGAGAAGGGTAGGGGCAGAGAGAGAGAGGGAGAGAATCTCATGCTGAAGGCATGGAGCCTGACACAGGGCTCAAACTCACAAACCATGAGATTATGACTTGAACAGAAATCAAAAGTCTGGATACGTATTAAAGCAAAGATTTTTTTATGTAAAAGGCCTCCAGCAGCACTAAAGGTTGTTGAGTTTTTATTAAATTGGGCCCTCTGAGAAATGTGCTGAGTCTATTATGAGCAGGTCACCAGATTTGAAGATTAGGTTAGCTGGCTTCAGGGGAGAAGGTTCCAGTAGAAATATGGAGCAAGAATTCAAGGAGTGGGGGCAAGAATGGGAGGTTAAGAAGTATGCAGTTGATTTGCATTAGGAGGAAAGAAAAGGATTGGTTGAACAGTAGTCATGAATTGCACAGGAGGAGGTTTTGTTTGTTTTGCCTTTATATCTTTCTCTACCCTTCCTTTTTTCCTTTATTATTACTTTTAGCTGTAGCAAAATACATAAAACATACAATTTGCTATCTTAGCTGTGTTTAAGTGTACAGGTCATTGGCATTAAGTACATTCACATTGTTTTGCAACCACTACCACCAGCCATCTCTGGAACTCTTTTCGTCTTGTATAACTGAAACTCCACATCCACTAAAAGATCTTTCCATTTCTTCCTCCCCCAAGGCCCCATAGAAACCACCATCCTACTTGCTAGGAATTTGACTACATTAGGTACCTGGTAGAAATGGAATCAAACAGTATTTATCCTTTTGTGCCTGGCTTGTTTCACTTAACATAATGTCCTCAAAGTTCATCCATATTATATAGCATGTGTTAGAATTTTCTTCCTTTTTAAGGTTGAATAATATTCTTGTACACACCACATTTTGTGTATCCATTCATCCATTGATGGACACTTGGGTTAAGCTTCCACCCCTTGGCTATTGTGAATAATGCTGCTGTGAACATAGACGTACAAATAGCTCTTCAAGACCGTGCTTTCAACATGCGTGGGTGGCTCAGTTGGTTAAGGGTCTGACTTTGGCTCAAAGGTCATGATCTCATAGTCCATGAGGTCAAGCCCCATGTCGGGCTCTGTGCTGATAGCTCAGAGCCTGGAACCTGCTTCAGATTCTATGTCTCCCTCTCTCTTTGCCCCTCCCCTGCTCATACTCTGTCTCTCAAAAATGAATAAACATTAAAAATAAAAATTAAGAAAAAAGACTGTGCTTTCAGTGCTTTTGATTAAATACCCAAAAATGGGATTCATATATTTCTATGTTTAATTATTTGAGGAACTGCCATACTGTTTTCCACAGCAGCTCCACCACTTCACATTCCCACCAATGGTGCACAGGGGTTCCAATTTCACCACATACTCACCTATACTTACTACTTTCTGTTACTGGTTGATTGGTTGTTTTTTTAATAGTAGCCATTCTAATGGATGTGAGGTTGTATCTTGTGATTCCGATTTGCTTTTCCCTAATGACTAGTGATGTTGAGCATCTTTTCATGGGCTTATTGGACATTTGAATATTTGGAGAAATGTTTGAATTCTTTTTTTAAAAAAAATTTTAATGTTTTATTTATTTTTGAGAGAGAGATAGAGATAGCGTGAGCAGGGGAGGGTCAGAGAGAGAGGGAGTCACAGAATCTGTGCTAGCTGTCAGCACAGAGCCTGACTTGGGGCTTGAACCCACAAACCGTGAGATCATGACCTGAGCCAAAATGGGATGCTTAACTGACTGAGCCACCCAGGTGCCCCATAAATATTCAAATTCTTTATCCACTTTTTTTTCTTTCTTTTTTTTAAAATAGTTTATTGTCAAGTTGGTTTCCATATAACACTCAGTGCTCATCCCCACAAGTGCCCTCCTCCACGCCCATCATCCCCCCTTTCCCTTCCCCTCCCCCAACCCCGTCTGCCCTCAGTTTGTTCTTGGCATTCAAGAGTCTCTCATGGTTTGCCTCCTTCCCTCTCCCCCACTATTTTCCCCCTTCTTCTCCCCTATGGTCCTCCATTAAGCACTGCTAGGAATTTACCCAAGGGATACAGGAGTGCTGATGCATAAGGGCACATGTACCCTAATGTTCATAGCAGCACTCTCAACAATAGCCAAAACGTGGAAAGAACTTAACTGTCCATCAACTGATGAATGGATCAAGAAGATGTGGTTTATCTATACAATGGAATACTACATGGCAATGAGAAAGAATGAAATCTGGCCATGTGTAGCAATGTGGATGGAACTCAAGGGTGTTATGCTGAGTGAAATAAATCAGGCAGAGAAGGACAAATACCATATGTTTGCACATATAGGAGGATTAGGAGGATCTTTATCCACTTTTTAATCAAGTTGTTTTTGTTGTTGAGTTGTAGGAGTTTGTATACATGCTGGATATTAACCCCTTATTAGATATATGATTTGAAAACTTTTCTCCCATTCTCTGGTCTGCCTTTTCACTCTGTTGATTGTGTCCTTTAATACATGGAAGTTTTAAATTTTGATGTAGTCCATCTGTTTATGGATGTTTATCTATTTTTTCTTTTGTTGCCTGTGCTTTTGGTGCCGTATCCAATAAATCATTGCCAAATCCAGTGTCATGAAGTTTTTTATCTATGTGAGGAGGATTCACAAGTGACAAAATAAAATATAGAGAGACACAGTCCCCAGCACCAGTATTAAAGGTTAGTTCTCTTTTCCCAGGCTGGGTTCATGAAGATGGCAGAATCTTGGCCCTGGATATGGAGTGTTATAGCAATGGAGGCACTTCCCTGGATGAGTTATTATTTGTAAGTGCTTTAAGAAGCAAGTTTACATTCTGGAAAGGCTTATATAAAATTATATAATTCAGAAAATGTGTAATAATTAAATAATAAATACCACATTCCAGGGATAGCCATATATTACTGGCACCCCCTGAGTAGGTCCAGTGTGGCTAAGCCTGGGTCTGTGTATTATCTCCATCTTTTCCATACTTAGACTTCTTTTCCCAAATGCAAGCATTAGACCTCAACCACAGCTCTATTGATATTCTAGATGGGATAATTCTTTGTTGTGGGTCTGTCCTATGCATTGTAGGATGTTAAGCAGTATTCTTGCCTCAGTGGCACAGCTACCCTATGGTCTTAACAACCAAAAGTGTCTCTAGACATTACCAGAAAGAGAGAGGACAAAATTGCCTCTGGTTGAGAACCAATGCATTAGACCAAACACCAAAACATTTTTTTTCATGTTTTCCAAGATATCTTATTCATTACATTCTGTAGACCCAGTATTTAAAGCCTATGAATGCTTCAGTGTCTCTGGCAAATGTTTGAAACCTAGAAAAAAATGCGTTAGGTCTAAAGTAGAACCAACCTTCCATCCAACACACCTCTGCATGCCTTTGGCTTTCCTCAGGCAGGGCTGATCACTCAGTCCTATATCAGTGAAGTTGCAGCCAGCTGTGGTTTGGCCCCTGAGAAGGTATTGCTACCTAGTCCCTCATATATAAGACATCAAGCTCCAGAGCAGGGCGCACCACTGGGGGTTATTCAGGTTGAGGAATTTAAGATCCAGAGGGTCTAAATGATTTGCAGGAAGTAACCCAGCTAACTACATAAGATGGAGCCAGGACTCCAAAGTTCACTGATCCTTGTCTTTCCCAGGCTCTTCCTTAAAAATTCTGGAGACAGAGGATATTGAGGAGGGAGCTTTGGATTCCAGCTCATTCAGTGAGCAGTCTCCATTGGTTGAGGACATTATTGCTGCCAACAAGTCCTGTCAAACTCTTCTTTTTCCTGACTCCTTAAACATCCCAGACAGCTGTCATAAAGTTTTAGTTATTCAATTACTGTAATAGTTCCCTTTCTGTTCTTAAAGTCTGGGTCCAAGTTTCATTAATTAACAAGCTCTGTTCCCTTCCTTCCACCTCTTCTACTCAGAATCCTGGAGCTGAGTTAGGCTGCGGAGATACAGTGAGCTTTCTTTTAACCCTTCCATGTCCTGTGCCTTCTGCTGTGCTGTTGGGGCAGAGAAGGAAAGGAGAACCAGAGGAGACAGCCTCTTCCCAACAAGCTCTTGTCCTCTCCTTACTTAGATGTAGCCACTTATCAAGTATTTTTATGCGGGCTCCATTTCTGCCAGCCCTCTCAGAAATCAACGTTTCCCTGTGAGAGCTTGTTAAATCTCCAGTTGATCTTCAGCTGGCACCCCATGTGGCATTTCCAGATGCCTCTTTGCCCCATGCTGCTGTAAACCTTGGAAATCCCCGTCCCCAACTTCATAGGCCTTCTTTCTATTCAATATTAGAACCTGTGGCCACAGACAGGAGCCAGTCTCTTTATGTTTCTTGAACTTGTGGGGGTCCCTGCCCCTCCCTTCTGGCTGTCTCATCACAGCCTCCCTCCCAGATGTTCTGTTGCACTGGTAGCATAGGCAGAATTAGATAATGATCCATCTCCATCCCTGGGGAAGTTGGAGGAGAGAAAAACCACCCTCAAAAACACTGCCTTCCTCAAAATAGTACAGGCTTACTAATTTCTAGTTTTTCTTTTATAATGATCTGAGAACTTTTTTAGGAGGGTGGGGAGAGCATCTGACTGTAATGGCACCTGTCAGCTTGGGAGGTCACTGGCCAGAATAACTGAGAGTTTTCTCAACTGAGAATGTGAAGTACTTGGCATTTTTTTTCTCTGCCAGGGGCATTAGTTACCGATTCTGAGAATGTGGGAAGAATTCTATTCATGGCCCAGACATCCTGAGATAGAGTCATAATTTGTTCTTCATCTTAGTTATTGGTTACATATAAACAAACTTTCATATTTTTCTTTTTGGAAATGAGTGGTCTTATCTTGCAACAGCATCTGAATAATTCAAGTTGTGTAGATCATGTTCTGGAAGTTAAATTCAGGATTACCTTTCAACAGATATTCGCAAATGCAACTAGAGTTGGGAGTCTGCAGTGTACTTAGACTGTACTGAGTTACATAAGAAATATAAGGAAAGGATACCTTCCTTTGAACTAACACAGGAGCAGCATAGAAAGCATGTAAGTGCTAACATATTTGATAGAGGCTCTGAGTGGAGAAGAGGAGAAGTTATGTGCTGGGAAGGGCTTCAACAAGGAGTAAGTGGACCTCAGTTTGGGCTTGATGGGATGAGCAGAACTTGACTGGGAGGACAGTGGATGGAAGAGACTACATCTGTTGCCCCATTTTAATCTCCTTTTCTTTTATAGGTTTATGATAAACATGTACAAGGAAATTGGTCCAACAAGAGATTAATGCCAGGACCCTGATTCAGTGTTGGAAGGAACGTATGGCCATGTCTTCCTACTCCTTGAGGAAAGTGGCCAATGAAAAATTCAATTAAGAGACTTATTGGAAGAAAAAGGGGCTGGCTGTGGTCCCTCTGAAGTTTCCTGTCAGCTTTGGCTCATTCGCTGCTGGTCAGGTCAGCTCTCCAAACAAAGCAAAAGGTGTTGGGAAAGCTTTCTATTAAGGTAGATTAGCCATATGGTTGCAATGCCTGTTTGTTAACCTTCACCAAAGTTGATGCTAGTAGTCAAGCTAGCTTTTCTCCAGAGAAAATGAAAGCTCCTTGCATGAATCCCCAGGGTTAGTAACAAGCATTCTTGTTGGAAAGTCAGGAGACCTAGTGCCTACTTTTAGCCATGGCATTAAGCAACTGAGTCAACTTGCTCTGGGCCCAGATCACTCCAGAGTAAAGTAAGACAGTGGGTCAGATGAATGCCAAGAGTCCTTTTCCAGCTACTCTATGTTTCTGTGTTTCTGGAGCATGAAATAGAAATTGCAGGCTACAAGGCATTTGTGTGCACCGTCCTTTTTAGTGGGTGGGGTAAACTAAAGCCAGAAAAGTAAATCATTTAAATAATTTTTTCAAAACACAATTTAAAAATTTTTTATTATGTTTATTTATTTTCAGAGACAGAGCAAGTGAGTGAGCGCAAGCAGGGAAGGGGCAGACAGAGAGGGAGACAGAATCCAAAGCAGGCTCCAGGCTCTGAGCTGTCAGCAGAGTCCAACACAGAGCTCAAACCCATAAGCCACAAGATCATGACCTGAGTCAAAGTCAGATGCTTAACTGACTGAGCCACCCAGGCACCCCTCAAAACACAATTTTAGAAGTTTGTTCACTTCTGGAGTACCTGGGTGGCTCAGTGAAGCATCCGACTCTTGATTTCAGCTCAAGTCATAATCTCACAGTTTGTAGTATCAAGCATGGAGCCTGCTTGGGATTCCCTCTCTCATTCTTCCTCTCTCTCTCTCTCACTCACTTTCTCTGTCCCTCCCCTGCACACGCACACATTCTCTCTCTCTCTCTCTCTCTCTCTCTCCCTCTCTCTCTCAAAATAAATAAACATTCAAAAAAAAGTTTTTTCACTTCTTAGCTGCTAAGGATTATGTGAAGGGGAGGATTGAAAATCTGCCCTTGTAGTTTCCTCAATTGATTGAATAAATTCCCTGCTTGTTTGCTAAATCCCTCTTGCTGCTTCTACCCATTCATCCTTGAATGTAGCTTACCTGAACATCTGGTGATCTGCTGTGTTCTAACTCACTATGAGAAGATGGCAGAGCCCTCAAAACTGTGGTCACTCCCCTTTACAGAATTCACACCTTTGGCTGAGCCATGAAGACAAAATGGCAGGTGTTTTGAGTTATGACAGAGTAGAGATAAATGGGGGTGGGGCTGTGAGGAACACTAGTTAAGTATGCTGTGTGTTAAGGGAGCAGAGGAGGTCAGAAAAAAATGGATAAGAAAGTTCTCCCCTCATTCCTATACCCATCCTTTCACCTAACCATCCTGGCTCAGCTTTGTGTAATATTAGAATGTTTTCATGCAGTTTGGTTATAGACAGGTGGTAGCTCAGGGAGCATCATAACAATACAAGCAGTATCTTTTTGCAGCCTTCCTATTCTGTGCCTTTGTATGATAGCAGAAACAACACAGAGCCATTTGGTCATCTGCACACAGTTTACCCAGATAAGGGAGACCATCAAGAGGCTGTGGTCAAAGAATAAAGGCAAAACCAAGATTATTCAGAAGGAAAGATGAGGAGAAAACTACCATTAGAAAAGGGTTAGTGAGCAGTGAATCTTGGTTCACCATTGGGGATAAAAGGATTAGCCAGCATCTAACAAAGGGATCAGTCTGGTCCATCCGTCCCTGAGCAGCCTAGTGTTTCCAGCACTGAGGAAACAGTCCCTATTGTTGACAGATCTTCAGCAATCCCAGGGCAGAGAGCTGTGGCAGAAATGGCAGGCTGTCTATACTTAACTGTTACCATTACTTAATATCTTGTCTCTTCAGTAGACCAGACTTGTCCCATTTCCCTTATCAGAAATTTCTTTAAAAATAGATAAAAAATGATAGGTACTGAGCTATCATATCATATCATAACTGCCTACTATGTTGTAAGCTCTTTGAGATTTTATCTAATAACCTGCCTGAAGTCCCACATCTGGAGATACGTGGGGCCAGGGCTGGAAACTCAGGTCTGAGAGACTCCAGAAGCAGAAGCTCCTCTCGGATACATCAAGCCGTCTCTCCATGGCACCTTGTGTTGGGAACTGAGGTGGGATTCAACTCAGCAGGGAGGAAGCTAGACAACAGCCAGCAAGCAGTACAAAGTCTCATTCTCAAAGTCTCCTGGCGAGCTTCTCCCGATCCCCACACCAGTCCTACCTATCCTTTCCTGGAAACCAGCTTTCATTCTGAAAACATTTGCGTAGGGCCTAATTGAGGAGTTTGAGATCAGGCAAGCTGCTTCCCTGAAGCCATATACTGAAAGACTAATCTGAGGAGGGAACTAGAAATGGTATTTGAGCACCTTCTATGTATAAGGCCCAAGGCTGGGGTATTTGTAATCGCCCACTTCATTTAATCCATATCTCATCTTTGTTGAGTGGGTATGATTCAGTCTTATAGAAGAAGAAATTGAAGCCCGTAGAAGTTCAGTCTTTTGCCCAAGGCCATCCAGCTATTGAGTGAGAATAAGGATTTGACTTGAAGACTATCTTGTCATGTGTCTTTATCATTTCGTGCTGTTTCCCTGAGCAGAGGCAGCCCCTGTGCTCCCAACAGCTGAAGGGATCAAACATACCTCCCGTACGGTATACTTAATGACTAGCCTGTGAATACTGAAGAACAGACAATATCTAACTAACCTCCACATCACCAGTAGCATGGCACCTGACACAGAGTAGAAACTCAAGTGCTTGAATGAGACATTTTGGGAATCTACAACCAAAGCAAACTTCTCACCAATACCAGCAGTCATTGCTTGATGATTGAAATTTCACAGACTCAGTCCCCAATTTATACCAGAGAACCATCTGTTCTAATGCTCCAGTTGTGCCGATTTCATAGATGAAACTTTGCAGAATTTTCCTTTGTGGCGATAACAATGAACCGTCCGGTGGTGCCACTTAACTGAACCAAATTTGACATTTTAAATGACCCAAGAGGATTGCAGCAGCACGTGGAACAAATTACTCAGCAGTCTCTGAAAGAAACGCTTCCCTGGACATGCAGGCAGGGTACTGTTGCCAGCCGGGTCGCACAATGGAGGAAATGCACAATCCACTGTAATTGTAACTCCATCACGTGTGCCAACTACAAATTGCCACAAGAAACTTCTGAATTGCTTGCAGAGCCAAGGAGGCCAAATACAGACTTTAAAAGCTTCAGAAACAGATCAAATCATTGTGCTGTTGTAAATTCATTTATCAAACTTTAATTGGGCACTTACAGTATGTGAGATACTGTGTTGCATCCCAAGGGATGCCTTAGGACATGGTCCTTTCTTTCAGAGGACAATGAAGTGTCTTTGAGTGGAACCCAGGAGCAGCCCTTGCAGCTGCCTTCACCTGGCATCTGGTGAGCAACCAGGACAACCAACATAAGGCTCTCTGCAGGGGATGCCACTCCTTAGCTTTATTTATTCTGAGAACAAATGGCCAGGATGACAAGATGGTATTTCCAGGAGTGACCTGTGAACAAACAGTAAAACACATTCTGATGTATTTTCCCGAGGCTCTTGGGCATGATTATCATGGCGATGATGCCTTCCTCAAGGTTCTAAGATTCTCCCTTGGGTTGAGAAAGGGTATCCCTGTGTCCCTATTTGACCAATACATTCTTAGTTTACACTTGCTGATCCAGGGAAGTAGAGCCTATTTTCACTGTCAGTGTCTTGTTTTAGAATGATAGAACCTTCTGTTAGTCTTTCACTGGAATAATGCAAATCTTTGGATACCAGTAAAGAGGCAGTCCTCCAAGTGTGTCTCATGGTCCACCAGTGGCAATGAAGGTCTTTCTGGTGGTCAGAGAATCCATCAAGGAGTATAGTTCATTCCTTGGGTTTATCTGGTGATTGACAGGTGACTCCACTGACTTTCACTTATGACCAAGGTTGCTTATAAGTAATCTGAGTAGTGAAGGTTTACTAAAATTTTAGCTCCATTATATACAAGTTAGCTTGTTACCAGAATTTCCTGAAGATCCTGCCTTTACAAATCTTAGATTATTATGGCACTCTGCCTAGAAGCTTAGATATTAAGAAACCTAGCTGAAAGAGCTTTAAGTCACCCTTTGCTGGCCCAGACCACACCAGTGAGGCTGACATCTCCCAGTTGAACAACTGCAAAGATCTGTCTCGCAGGGCTTCTTAAACTATAGTGGAACCACTGGAAGCATTTTCTCTAGGACTGTGTGTGTTAATATTGCTCTTATACTAGAAACTCAAAATGAAAAGGCCAGCCTTGTTTTCTGCAGCCTCCCAGGATTCTTCATACCCCTTAGTTTAGCATGGACAAAATTGCAAGAAGGCACATTCTTGTTGATTATAAAGCCTGTTTAGCTGGAGTCTGGATGTTTCTGATTACAGCAGTCTTTAATTCTGTATTAGCATTTTGGTTCTTTCTAGGTCCCTGTGGGAAACTGTACAGCTAGATAAGATTACTTCCAAATTCCCTTCCAACTGAAGCTCTATAATTCTGTGCCAGAATAATTTGGAGAGAGCTTAGCTCATTTTGTGGCAAACGATGTTTGTCTATCCCATCTTACTTGGATTTTGGATTTTGCTTCTCTATATCATAACTGCAACTGTATCAACATATGTTCATATAAACAAATCTCGCCTGCCCCAACCTATCTACATTTAACTTGGCATTTTAAAACTGACCCCCTCCCCCGCAAAAAACTCCAAACCTAGATTGTTGTTCCACTCTGAGTTAGGGAGATCCTTAAAGGTACCAGTATGCTCAAATGTCCTCATGAGGAAATAAATAGTAGTTTAACATAGTCCTGCCCCAGCCTCAAAGCCATCCCGTGACAGTCTGCCTTCTTTTGGAGTGATCATGAGGCAGCACTTGCCACAGCAGTGCCCTGGCTCTACTTAGTGCTCTCTGGGTAGTGGGGAAAATGTGCATACTTAGGCAGGAGATGGAAAAGGGATCATTCAGGGAAAATGTTTCATGTATTTATTTATTTTCATTTGGTACTTGCTAATACCTTCGAGAATAGGCTGACAGCGAAACACATGTTTTTTTAGGACAATTTCTAGGCTCATATTTGGTTATCATTTAACATTAAACTACTAAAGTTAAGGTTGGCAAACTACAGACTGGGTCAAATTCTGCCCATGGACTGTTCTATATGCCTTCAGACTTCAAACAGTTTATTACATGTTTTTAATTTTAATTCCAGTGTAGTTAACATATAGTGTTATGTTAGTTGTAGGTGTACAGTACAGTTATTCAACAGTTCAATACATTATCCAGGGTAAATGTTTTCATTAACAGGATATATGATGATTCAGTCAAAAACATCATGGAAACCATTTTCATCTCTCGGTTAGGCTGCTGCCCTGATTCCCATTTACCTGGATGGGTCTGTGCTGGTGACTCATGGTGGAATCAGAATGGCTCAGGGGGTCCACATTAAAATGTGTAGTATGTAACCAGTTGGATTAAGTTGAATATATGAAAATATTTTTGAGCCTTTCCAACCCCCCCAAATAACCTCTGTTAATATTTTCTAATTTGCTGGCAGATGCACAAAATAAATGGAGGTAAAGCCCAGAGGCTGGACAGATACAGTTCAGAGCTCTGGCAGTTTGATGCTGAGATGCTGAGTATACACTCAAGTCCTGGGGAAAGAGCTTGGGGTGCCACTATCACTGCTTGGGGTGCACACTGCCTCTACCACTGCTTGCTGTAAAACAAATGCTGAATGCTATTTTTGTGATTCAGCTTTTTGTTTTTTGCAAAAGTGAAAATCCTCTTCATATTTATTTTTAGTGAAACCAGGTACAAATTGTAGGTGTTTCATAAAAGCCAAGTGGCATTATGCAAACTTTCATAAAGCAGGGGATACCACTATTAGCAAGTGAGTTGTCTTAAACTTTTTCTGGGTAATAAAAAGATGTGTGAATTCTTATATATTGCATTATTTCTTACCCTTTTGATAGTAAGGACTTTGAATTTTTCTAAATGTTTATTTAGTTTTGAGAGAGGAGAGAGAGAGAGAGCAAGCAGGGGAAGGCAGAGAGAGAGAGAGACACATAATCTGAAGCAGGCTCCAGGCTCTGAGCTGTCAGCACAGAGCCTGTTGTGGAGCTCGAACCCATGAACTGCAAGATCATGACCTCCCTTATAGTGAAAACTTCTAACAATTGATGGTATAAATCACATCTGATATTTCTAACTAAATTTTACCTGTTTTCTTTTGGCTCATTTACTTTAATTTTTAGCTATTATTTCTATTTTGTAAATAATAGTAATATTAAAGATTATAAAACACTTTGAAGAGGTAAAAAACCATTTTTTTAAGCTTGAACAATTTCACCACTTATCAATAAACACTATTTTGAGGTTTATCCATCTTTTCTTTTTTCTTTCTCAAAAATTGCTAACTCGCTTTTTATATTTTGTATCCTGGTTTTTTAGGTGGGTTTTTTTAAATTTTTATTTAAATTCCAGTTCATTAACATGCAGCGTTCTGTTAGTTTCAAGTGTACAATATCATGATTCAACACTTCCATCATCTCTGCTCATCACAAGTGCATTCCTTAATCTCCATCATCTGTTTCACCCATCCCACCACCTACCTCCCCTCTGGTAGCCATTAATTTGCTATAGTTAAGAGCCTGTTTCTTGGTTTTCTTCTCTCTTTTTTTTCCCTATGCTCATTTCTGCATTTTTAAAACCTGTCCTTATATAGAGTGAGCACTTCCTCCTGTGGTTAAGAATTCTTTGATATCATGATTTTTAAATGGCTGCTTGTGGATATGTGAACAATTTATTTAACCATCCCCCATTGTTGAATACTTCAATGAATATTTTTGTACATAAGCCTGTGGTCAAATCAATGATTATTTTCTTAAATTAGATTGCCAGAAATGGAATTGCTGGGTCACAAGAGTGTATCTTAAATCACTGACACTTATTACTAAATTGTTTTCCAAAAAGTATCCATTTCATTATACCACTAACCAACTTTATGTGTTATGGATTTTTTAAAAACCTTAAATAATTTAATAGGTGAATGATAATATCTCATTATTGCCTTAATTTGCATTTTTCTGATTATAGAGCTTTTGCTAGAATTTTGCGGAGTGAGGTGGTAGGAAAGGCCTCAGGGGTGTTGGTTTCATGATTATGAAGATAGGAACATTTTCGTCCCATATTAGCTTGGGGCTTTGCCTCATCTTCCTGATGCTATTTCACAGAAGGAAGTTAAAGAAAAAAGAATGTGTGCTCAGTCTTTAGGGTCCAGACTAGCTCTACAGGGATTTTAGAAAAGAACTTTTTGTGGCTGGCAGAGTTCATGATTCTACCCACCTGTCGCTGTTGCACATGTGGGGTTTCACACATGAGCTGCCATGTGGGTGTGTGCACAGGTCTGTGACTAACCCAAGTATCTTAAAAGAAACTGTCTTCTAAAATTCAGATAGCTAGTCGTGAATTAAGGATGCCAGTGTCTGACACCCACCTGCAGGAAACAAGCACAGAAACTGCTCCTAATACAAATGTCTCTGGGGTTCTGTGGTGGTGGATCTCAGCAGGTTGACAGTAAAGGTAAAAATCATTGCAGTGGTATCCAAATCATTAACCCCACCAGGCCAGATACATGGGTGGAGCTTAGAAGTTGCTGAGAATTAACCCAATCTTTACGTCCGTCCCACACCTTCCTGGTAAAAACCGTGCTTTCCCCAGTGTCAGGCTCAGTAGATGGTACACTACTCAGCTGCTCTCCTGGGCTGGAAATCCATCTCCTTTTCTCCCTCACTCCTGACACCCCACTGGTCATTCAGTTCCGCTCAAAAATACCTCTGTCGTTCAGCCTCCATGTTCTGGAAGTATGGCTACTCTGATTCAGACTTGCACCTTCTGCCAGGGCCACTGCAAGGCTTTGTCCTTCCACCTGAGTTTCAGTGCCTTTCACTCTGGCTTCATGTTGACAGAGTTTTCCCACGAAATAAATCTGACCATGGCATGTTGAAAAACAGTGCTCAGAGTTTGCCAACAGTTTTTCTGTTAATTCCTGATCTCTCAGCATGGATTATAAGGCCCCCACTCTAGATGGTCTGTCTTTAAGATCAGCTCACACTTCACCCCTACCCATGGGAAACTTTTCGCACCACCTCTTAACAGGGCTGGTACCTGTCTTCTCTGTGTCCCAAGGGCCTCTTAACAAGCCTCTGTATGTGGGTTTGAAATTAGTGTTTGCCTGAAATTATGATAGTAATTTTAATAAAAAATAATCTCTAGGGGGGCGCCTGGGTGACTTAGTCGGTTAAGCGTCCGACTTTCGCTTAGGTCATGATCTCGCGGTTCGTGGGTTCGAACCCCGCGTCGGGCTCTGTGCTGACTGCCAGCTCAGAGCCTGGAGCCTGTTTCAGTCTGTGACTCCCTCTCTCTCTGACCCTCCCCTGCTCACGCTCGCTCTCTCTCTCTCTCCTAGAAATAAATAAAACATTAAAAAAAAAGTTAAAAAAAAAAATAATCTCTAGGATGCTTGTGAGACTCTTCTAAAATGCCTTGAACTGCTCGCTCATCAGCAAGAACCATCAAGGCACTCAGAAGGATTGGATGAGAATCACTGTTACTTTCTGTTTTATGTTAGAAAAAAAAAGGAGGGGAGGAATGTGTGAAATGGCACTTTCAAAAGTACTGCAGTTACACAGTGATAGAAGCCGTTTGGCTCTCTGCATGTGAACCTTTTATCATTACATGTTAGAGGAGCTCTTACACCTGGGAAAATTCTCCATTAGAGAAGAAGGTGGTTTTTCTACCCATCTTCCAGATAATATCTGTAAATCTATTTGTTCTCCTTCTTTGAGTTCCACTATTTCTAAATGGGAAGACAACACTACAGTCCTTTTATAAAAGTGAAAATCATATAAACACTCATAGTAAAATAAAAAAGCAACCCATTGGCTCTGTATTCAACCAATAGTAGGCACTAAATGCAGTGGAAATTTCAACTGCTTCCTTTGATGTACTTACAACCTAGTTGGAAGAGAAAACACATTCTAAAGTCAACTAGCAAACTTTCAAAGTAATAGGTTATAAAGTACCAGATGGTGTGGAATGGATGTCAATAAAAGCTGAGTATGTGTCATGCTGACTGTTCTAGAAAACCACATTAAAAACATTAGTCTCTGGGAAATAACATTTGAGGAATCCTCCTTAGAAATGGTTCCTGCTATTCCACAAAGTTAGGACTCCTTCTATCATTCATATTCATGGGAGCTCTCCATCCTTTTGGGGAATATTTATTTCTGCCCTCTGCCCTGTGTTTCCTGAGCCAAAGAAAGGCTGAGAGAGCCTGACTGAAGAGAGAGGTACAGTGCAAGGCAGTCAACCTTCCACCCTCACAAATTGCTACCATTCAGCGCACTTTCTTCTGTAATGATTGCGCTCCTCATCTATTCCTTTCTCAGACTTGAGGACTTGCCCCTAATCCCCATTTTTCTGTATATTAGTCAACTATGTGCACTGCAGAGTGAGGAGAACTTTTGATGTAAATGGTACCATTTACCAAAATTATGGTACTCTTCCCAAGACCGATAGACCTGATATCAAAATTAAACAACCAACTACCCGTTGTCTCCTGAAATACTCCCTGTTGATAAGCTGTCTTTCCAGAAGACTGAGTGAAGTTCTTCATCAGGAGAACATGCATTGCCTGCTATAGTGCAGAACACAGGTGTAACATACATCAGCAGTCACGGGAGATGGTCACAGGCACTGAACAAATGCTGTTGGTACAAGCAGTGACCACAAGTGCTTGCTTGGAAAGTTGGAGAATGTGGGAAGGAATACATTAATCTTGGTTCTTCCTAGTTATTACCACTGACAGCTTTATTAATCATCTAGTGAAATCAGAATTGAAGTCTCAAATGATTCTTTCTTTAAACATCACTATCACATCATGTTTGTTCTTTTTCACAGGCACGAGTTGCTTTTGATGAAGATGTTAGTTTTACAGCTACTGAATAATTGAGGTAAATAGTCCTTTCAATCCGATGCCATGAAAAGTATCAGTGTAGCTTGAGGAAGAGTTTCACTTCTGTTTGCAATTTTGGAAAAAAATTTGATTTTGTACCTTCTATTAACGTACTGTTATAATCAACAGTTAGCTTTTAGTTAATCCAAGTGTCCAGAAAGGCTTCTGTTGGGAAAGATAGGCACACAAATAAAATGCAGCTGAACTGATGATTCAAATCATACTGAGTAGTACTAGAGGGTTCTCTTGAGGTTGGTGCTTGGAAACCACAGCAGTGGTTGATTTTTTGTTGAAAACTTAGTGTATCCTCAAGAAACAAGGTAGGGGGATTGCATTAGAAACCCATAATAAGACAAACACCATTTCACAACACCTTCTAGCTTGTAAGAAATAAGAAATGTGACCATAACCATGTGTTGTCAACATGAGAAATTGTTTCTCACATACTTTGGAAAATAATTATCAAATTATTTTTATGGAAAGTGAAAGCCATAAGAGAACAAAGTGATGTAGGGTCTTATGTGATTTTTGTCATGGGAGTCCCAGGGCACTGGCTGGCTATCAGGAATAAGTGTTTAAAGCATTTTTAATGGCCACCTTCAGGCCATGGGAAACAGGAGAGCAGGGTAGAAAGTGCTGGCAAGCTGCTGCCCTGGGCTCTTTTACCATGACACTCATTTGGTGTCCTAAGGACGAGTCAGGAACAGGACAGGCCATGGAGACCAGAGAAGTAGCAAAGAATGAGAACCTAGGACCTGGTCTTGCCAACAGAAGGCTGAATCCTGGAACCAAAAAGACAGACAAACAAATGTGCACCTTTGAAATAGTGTTTTGTCTAAAATGCAGGTAGAATTCCCCAAATCTGATGACAGTAGGATGACGTGATTCACGATTAACTGAAGGCAATAGACTGGATAATCATATAGTCAGCACCTAACTTCTAGGCATAAGGAGTTATTCATTGATGGGGAACAATTGGAAGCTTTATCAGCCAAAGCAAGTGTAATAAGAAAGAAGTTATGTATTTATCCAACAGATTTATTGCATGTGTTACATGCTTGGCACATCATTGTACAAGTGTATTCTTCTGGTTTGCTGTACATGCAAATTGTACACAGCTTCTTATTGGTCTGTTTAATCATTGGGGCCTGCAGTTGGAGGGCTTAATCACTTAACAGCACTCCTCAAGAATTCTGTTTCCTCCAGGGATTATGAGTCAAACATGAATTGGAAGACAGGCGAAAGCAATCCTTTCAAATATTTTGTTTATGGAGCTGCCTTTTCTGAGGTTGAAGTAGACTGCCTGACAGGTGCTCATAGATCAGTACCAGTTGGCAAAGTCTTCAAGTTGTACCTTTGATAGATCTAAATTCCACATATCCTGTCTGTCAGCACCGTGGAAACACCATGTATTTCGCTAAGAATAATTTCTCTAAACTACCAGAAAAAAATAGAAACTTGCCTTGGTGTTGTGGTTCTTTGCATGGAAAACAACTGGCAACTTCTCTTTTTTATTTTTCTGGCCTTTTTAAGTGGAATCAGGAAAGAAACCACTTCATGGAAAAAACACAGCTTGAAGAGAGCTTTCATGTCGACTTTTGGCACAACCTGCAATCCTGACCTCATATCTGAAATTCCATCATACGACATTTTTGAAGGATTTCATAAGCATCCATAATCTGCTAACAAGCACCAAGGGCCAGCCCACGGAAGTTAGTGTTCAGTTTCCGATATCTTTTATCTAGCTAGGTCCTGCTTTTTAGATAGTTTAAGGGCATCTTATGATTTTTAAGGGATGCTATGAAGAGATGTGCACACAGGCGCTCCCTCTCTCTCTCCTCTCTCTCTCTCTCACATGCTCACTCACTCACTCACTCACTCCTGTTTCAGGAGAGTTTCTCCTCTTATAGCTTGGCCCCTGTGGGTAAATAAAGCTACTTACTGGCCAGTGTCAATAATAATAAATGATCAATACATTAAATGGGGCTGTGATACCTTCACAACTGTCTTGTGATAATCTGTCCCAAAGCCTACCTAAAAAGCAAGTGGTAGGTCTTATTTCCAAATGTACTTTGTTGCTATGTCTTAGATTATGATCAGATTTAAGTTTTCATTTAACAGGTTTCCAGCATGTATGTTTTTTGAACTATAGTCAGCCTAATCTTTGAAATTATATACACCTTTATTGAAGCTGCCCAGTAAAGTATCTGGTTTGTGTGGATTCTTACTCAGACCAGATCACTTTAAGTGAACCTTGGACTAAGACAAAACAGTGATCATACTAAGTATGGTTTTCATGCTAGAGTAGCTGTCCTGTTTTAGTGCTGTAAAAAAGTCTCTCATACTAACTGATTTCTACATCCCTTCTCCCTCAAAGAAAAATTTGGGGAAAACTTAACCACTTGGGTTTTCTTTATCTTGTTTATGCCTTGGTCTTGTTAAGATCTAAAAACACGGTAATAATTAGCCTTGGTATGAAATTTTAAGGTATGTTCTTATAACTTATTTGAACAATCTTAAGAGATGTACTAAATAGTCTTTTTATTGGATGCATTCAAAAAAGCTAGATCTGTAGCTCAGGTTAGGTACACCCCTGGCAAAGGGCTGTAATGTAACATCCCACTGAGAGCTCTCCCCAGAGGCCTGTTTCTCTTCATTCTTATGTTGTTAGAATTGTTCTTATTCTACAAAACTTCCCTCACTTTGAACCTACATTTATATATTAGTTATCTATTCCTATGTAAAAAATTACTCTCACATTTGGCAGCTGAAAACAACAAATGTTTATTAACTGACAGCATTTCTGAGGGTCAGAAACCTGGGCGTGGCTTATCTGGCTGATTCAGGCTCTGGATTTTTCACAAGGTCCCCATCAAGCTGTCAGGTAAGGCTGCATTTATCCTAAAGCTGCAGTGGTGACTGGAGAATCTGATTCCAAGCTCCATCATATGCTAGTTGGCAGGAGGCCTCTATTTCTCACTGGCTGTTAGCCAAAAGTTTCCAATCCTTACTAGACAGACCTCTCAATAGGACATCTCAGTGTCCTCAGGACATGCAAGCTGCTTCCCACCCCCAGAGAGACTGAATCAACGGAAGAAGAGAGTATGAGCAAGTGAGAGAACATCTACGGCAGAAGCCAGTGTCCTTTACAACCTAACACTGGGGTGATGTACTAGCACTTCTGCAAGACAAATAAACCCTGGTGTAGAGTGTGGGAGGGGAATATATAAGGATTTGGATGCAGCACATGGGAATCATTACAAGCCATCTTGGAGGCTGGCTACCACAACCTAAAACCACTCTCTTCCACCCTATCACAAAACTGACAAACAGTCCATGGCTCTGAAAACAGAACCTTTACCAGCACTGCAGACTTGAGATCGTCTCCTCTCATCAATAATTGAGGCCACTGGTCTGCTAGAAGGCCAGCCTTGCTAAATGGCATTGTTAAATAAGGGAAGTGTTTTATTGTAGCAAATAACTTTATCTTTGTAAAGTAAGTATATTTGTAAATAACTTTACATTTCATGGTATCCTTAAATAATAGAGCTGTTTTATTACAGTAAAAAACTCACTCTCTACTTTTCTTAAGAAAAACATTAGCTGAAAGTTCCAAATCAAACAAGAAAACTCTTGGGTTGGAGCACCTGGGTGGCTCAGTCGGTGAAGCAGCAACTCTTGATTTTACCTCAGATCATGATCTCACTGTTTGGGAGTTTGAGCCCTGTGTGGAGTTCTGTGGTGATAGTATGAATTCTGCTTGCGATTCTCTTTCTCCTTCTCTCTCTCTGCCCCTCCCCTGCTTGCACTCTAAATCAATTTCTCTCTCTCTCTCTCAAAATAAAACTTTTTTTTTTTTAAAAAGAAACTTGGGGGGTGCCTGGGTGGCTTAGTCGGTTAAGCGTCCGACTTTCGCTTAGGTCATGATCTCGTGGTTTGTGGGTTTGAGCCCCGCGTCGGGCTCTGTGCTGACTGCCAGCTTGGAGCCTGGAGCCTGTTTCAGTCTGTGACTCCCTCTCTCTCTGACCCTCCCCTGCTCACGCTGTCTCTCTCTCCTAAAAATAAATAAAACATAAATAAATAAATAAATAAATAAATAAATAAATAAATAAATAAATAAAAAATAAAAAGAAACTTGGGGTTTCCTTTGTTCCATTAATAATTATAAGTAGAATCTGTTTGTCATGGCAGAAGCCATTATGTTACTTAAAGAAGGTACAGACTTGCTGGAGAGCAAAGGTATTACCAGTAACCTGGCTGGACCTTCTGTATTCCTTATTAGTAGCTTATCAAGAACTTCTGGTGACCAAGTTGTAGTGTTAGATTTATTTTTCCTCTGATCTAAAAATGAAAAATCTGCAGTAACAGATAATAATTAAAGACTTTTTGGCTGACGCACCCTGAGGTCTGTGCTTCAGTAAATGTCCAGCCAGCTGGACCCTGGATTTGGACTGTGTGGTAGCCACACAGTTTTTCAACAAGGATCATGAGGGCCATGAACATTTTCTGTGTCATAGATTATGTGTGTTGTAGTGAATTAAACTCCATAAGTTATATCACTCAGCCGGAACAAAGTCAAATGTTTTTCTCTCCTATTGTTTCTTTTCTTTAAAGATTTTATTTATGTTAATTTCTTAGAGAGAAAGAGAGTGCATGCGCTTATATATGCCAGTGGTGGAGGAGCAGAGAGTGGGGGCAGAGGATCTGAAGTGGGCTCTGCACTGACAGCAGAGAGCCTGATGTGGGGCTCAAACTCACAAACTGAAATCAAGACCTGAGCCGAAGTTGGACGCTTACCTGACTAAGCCACCCAGGCACCCCATCTCCTATGGCTTCTGAAGGAAACAAAATCAGTTCTTAAGCCAGTTAAGTATGTGTATAACTATGAAATTTATACATAATGAACTGTAACACAATAAAATCTTTGTTGATTCTTTCTCCTGAAATATGTGGCCCAAAGAAAGGTTCTGTACGAGTGGTAGCCTGGTATGAATTGTTCTCAGCCTTCTCTCCTTAAGTTGTATTTCTTAAGATAAACATTTTTTCTCTTTTTTATTACTAGAATATCAGAACAAACATTGGCGTGGATGTTTACTTCAGTGTAAATTCTGCCCTTGACATAGGCCAGTATGTATACCTGCTTTGCCTCAGTCCCTTTTCTAAAAGCCATAACTGCTGTGGGAGTCTGTAGAGAAAACATTCCATCAGCTTATTCATCATCTTATTTTTTCTGCCCCTAGAGTCAGAATCTGTCTATTCAGGCCAGCCACAGAACTCAAAGCTCTTACTGTTTAAAAAAGAGAAGGAAAAAAGGATGTTTTAAGTAGTGTTTGAAGAGACATATGGTCTGTGATTGAGAATCTTGAGTGAGGCAGAAGCCAGCCTAGAGGGGACAAAATGGGCACAATGTCAGTGGGATCAGAAGTAGAAGTCTTGGACATGTGATGGGCTGCAGCTTCGAGGAGTTTAAAGTTGGTTTGGGATAACATCAAACCATCAAATAGTTACAGTAGTAACTATTAATAGGTAGCCTGTTTTGCCTACAGATATTTTTATTTAAATTTGAAATAATTGACAAGATTAAAAATTCACCAGCATCCCTACATAATTATTCAAATGTCTAGCATCCCTTGGAAACACAAATTTTGCCACCACTGGAGCTGCATGTGCCTAAGGAAAAGCAGTTGGCTGCCTTTTTAGAGAATCATGCACTCTGTGATCCTAGGACTCAGGACTCACCTGGAGATTTCCCTCACTTTCTTTACCTGTGGGCAATTCAGCTTATTACTACCTCCAGTTCAGAACATAATCTGAGGTACTGTCCAATCATGACATTTTTTTGTTCAAGAATGGGAAGAATATATGGGTTGGAGAAGTCAAAGTGGGCTTCTGGGAGACAGTGCGTGTGGATGAAGCAGTTAAAGAATGAACAAGGAGAGGGTGGAAGACATCCACCTAAAGAAAGACATGAAATTTAGCTTACTTCGTGTTCATGGCTAGTTGGTGGCAGGGCAGGGGAGGGTGTGTGCTGATGACAGTATAGAGCACCTGTGTCAGAGGAGTGGAATGTGAGGCCCCAAAGACAGGCATCTGCTTTCACAGGTGGAGGTGATGTGGCCTGAGGTGTGGTCTAGAGTTTTAGGAAGATTCATCTAATATTGTGTTAGAGAAGAGTCTCCCTGCAGACAGACAAAAGTGAGGGTAGAGAGTGGGGTAGAGAAAATATGGCCACAGCACAGAGGCAAACAAAGAAGAGACCCAGAAATCAGAAAGGTGTGTGGAAAGCAATTTTTCCCACAGGCTGACATCTAAGAATTGGAGCATTTTAAAGCTATATAGGAAGCTTGGAGAGCATACAACACAGTTCATGTCACAGGCCAGGAAACAGAGTCCAACAATGCAAGCCAAGCCCACTATGAGCAAGGATGGTGAGATGAGATGACGGGATTCTCAGACCCCTCAATGTGCTGGGGTCTGTGGATAGGTCAGAGGGTTCCTTCTGGTTCAGGGACAGAAAAAAGGAGGGCTTTTGGGTCATAGGCTCTTTGAGGCCTCTTCTAGAGCTATACTTTTACTTCCAAATCAAGATTCACACTCAAGTTCTTTGACTTTGAATTTAGCACTGATTAAGATGTGTAATGCTTTGAGGCAAATTTTTAAGTAAACTTTCAGAGACATCTCCCACGACATGCTGAAAACCCCCTTATACTATATTTTAACAATTCAAATAGCGTGAAGTTGAAATGCTACTGTTGATTGAATTTTCTCATATATGGAAATTCTTCGCCCCTCCCCAGATTGACGGTGCATTTATTCAAGGCATGGGACTTTATACAATAGAGGAGTTGAATTATTCTCCTCAGGATGTCCTGTACACTCGCAGTCCAAACCAATATAAAATCCCTGCCATCTGTGACATCCCTACGGAGTTGCACATTTCTTTATTGCCTCCGTCTCAAAACTCAAATACCCTGTATTTGTCGAAGGTAAGCTGTGCTTGATAAATAGATGCATGTTTATGTGATTTGTGGTATCTGTGCAGGGAGCTAGCAGAGGTTACTTCATTTCTCGGTTATTTGGGGTTTCTACAAGGCTTATAGAAGAAAAAGCCATATTAAACATTAGGGTTTTTAAATTTTTTTAATGTTTTATTTATTTATTTTTTAATAGTTTATTGCCAAGTTGGTTTTCATATAACACCCAGTGCTTATCCCCACAAGTGCCCTCCTCCATGCCCATCACCACCCTTCCCATCCCCCCCCAACCCCCCTCAGCCCTCAGTTTGTTCTCACCATTCAAGAGTCTCTCTTGGTTTGCCTCCCTCCCTCTCCCCAACTATTTTTCCCCTTCTTCTCCCCCATGGTCCTCCGTTAAGTTCCTCCTAATACTCCTATACGTGCAAACATATGGTATCTGCCCTTCTCTGCCTGACTTATTTCATTCAGCATAACATCCTCAAGTTCCATCCATGCTGCTACACATGGCCAGATTTCATTCTTTCTCATTGCCATGTAGTATTCCATTGTATAGGTAAAACACATCTTCTTGATCCATTCGTCCGTTGATGGACACTTAGGCTCTTTCCATGTTTTGGCTACTGTTGAGAGTGCTGCTGTGAACACTGGGGTACATGTGCTCCTATGCATCAGCATTTCTGTATCCCTTGGGTAAATTCCTAGCAGTGCTATTGCTGGGTCATAGGGGAGTTCTATTGTTAATTTCCTTAGGAACCTCCACACTGCTTTCCAGAGGGGCTGTACCAGTTTACATTCCCACCAACAGTGTAGGAGGGTGCCTGTTTCTCCACATCCTCGCCAGCATCTTGAGTCCTCTGATTTGCTCATTTTAGCCACTCTGACCGGCGTGAGGTAGTACCTCAGTGTGGTTTTGATTTGTATTTCCCTGATGAGGAAGGATGCTGAGCACTCTTTCATGTGTCTGTTGGCCATCTGGATGTCCTCATTGGAGAAGTGTCTGTTCATGTCTTCTGCCCATTTCTTCACTGGATTGTTTGTTCTTCGGGTGTGAAGTGTGGTGAGTTCCTTATAGATTTTGGATACTAGCCCTTTATCTGATGTGTCATTTGCAACTATCTTTTCCCATTCCGTCGGTTGCCTATTAGTCTTATGGAATGTCTCCTTTGCCATACAGAAGCTTTTAATCTTGATGAGGTCCCAATAGTTCATTTTTGCTCTTGATTCCCTTGCCTTTGGGGATGTGTCAGGTAAGAAATTGCTGCGGTTGAGGTCAAGGAGCTTGTTGCCTGCTTTCTCCTCTAGGGTTTTGATGGTTTCCTGTCTCACGTTCAGGTCCTTCATCCATTTTGAGTTTATTTTTGTGTATGGTGTGAGAAAATGATCAAGTTTCATTCTTTTGCATGTTGCTGTCCAGTTTTCCCAGCACCGTCTGTTAAAGAGGCTGTCTTTTTTCATTGGATACTCTTTCCTGCTTTGTCAAAGATTAGTTGGCTATACATTTTTGGGTACAATTCTGAGTTCTCTATTCGATTCCATTGGTCTCTCTGTCTGTTTTTGTACCAATACCATACTGTCTTGATGATGACAGCTTTGTAGTAGAGGCTAAAGTCTGGGATGGTGATGGCTCCCGTTTTGGTTTTCTTCTTCAATATTACTTTGGCTATTCAGGGTCTTTTGTGGTTCCATACAAATTTTAGGATAGTTTGTTCTAGCTTTGAGAAGAATGCTGGTGCAATTTTGATTGGGATTGCATTGAATGTGTAGATTGCTTTGGGTAGTAATGACATTTTAACTATATTTATTCTTTCAATCCGTGAGTATGGAATGTTTTTCCATTTTTTGTGTCATCTTCAATTTATTTCATAAGTTTTCTATAGTTTTCCTCATACAGATCTCCTATATCTTTGGTTAGGTTTATTCCTAGGTATTTTATGGTTTTTTGTACAATTGTGAATGGGATCAGTTTCTTGATTTCCCTTTCTGTTGCTTCATTGTTGGTGTATAAAAATGCAACCGATTTCTGTACGTTGATTTTGTACCCTGCAACATTCCTGAATTCATGGATCAGTTCTAGTAGGCTTCTGGTGGAGTCTGTTGGGTTTTCTATGTAGAGTATCATGTCATCTGTGAAAAGTGAAAGTTTGACTTCCTCCTTGCCAATTCTGATGCCCTTTATTTCCTTTTGTTGTCTGATGGCTGATGCTAGGACTTCCAGCACTATGGTAAACAACAGTGGTGAGAGTGGACATCCCTGTCGTGTTCCTGATCTCAGGGGGAAAGCTCTCAGTTTTTCCCCATTGAGGATGATGTTAGCTGAAGGCTTCTCATAGATGGCTTTCATGATGTTTAAGTAAGTTCCTTCTATCCCGACTTTCTCAAGGGTCTCTATTAAGAAGGGATGCTGTATTTTGTCAAATGCTTTTCTGCATCTTTCAACAGGATCATATGGTTTTTGTCTTTTCTTTTGTTAATGTGATGTATCACATGGATTGATTTGCGAATATTGAACCAGCCCTGTAACCCAGGAATGAATCCCACTTGATCATGATGGATAATTCTTTTTATGTGCTGTTGCATTTGATTTGCAAATATCTTGCTGAGGAGTTTTGCATCTGTATTCATCAAGGATATTGGCCTGTAATTCTTTTGCTGGGTCTCTGTCTGGCTTGTAATCAAAGTGATGCTGGCTTCATAAAATGAGTCTGAAAGTTTTCTTTCGATTTCTATTTTTTGGAATAGCTTGAGAAGATTGGGTGTTAATTCTGTTTTAAATGTCTGGTAGAATTCCCCAGGGAAGCTGTCTGGCCCAGGGCTCTTATTTGTTGGGAGATTTTTGATAACGGATTCAATTTCTTCACTAGTTATGAGTCTCTTCAGATTTTCTATCTCTTCCCGTGTGAATTTTGGTAGTGAGAGTGTGTTTAGGAATTTGTTCATTTCTTCTAAGGTGTCCAATTTGTTGGCATATAATTTTTCATAGTATTCCCTGATAATTGCTTGTATTTCTGAGGGGTTGGTTGTAATAAGTCCATTTTTATTCATGATTTTGTCTATTTAGGGTGCTCTTGTTGCTCTACCTCTAGTTCCTTTAGGTGCACTATTAGATTTTATACTTGTGCTTTTTCTAATTTCCTGAAATAGGCCTGGAGTGCAGTGTACTTTCCTCTTAGGACTGCCTTTGCCGCATCTCATAGAGTTTGGATTGTTGTGTTTTTGTTTTCATTTGTTTTCTTATATTTTAAAATTTCTTCTCTAATTGCCTGATTGGCCCATTCGTTCTTTAGTTGGGTGTTCTTTAACCTCCATTTTTTTGGAGGTTTTCCAGACTTCTTCCTGTGATTGATTTCAAGTTTCATTGTGTTGTGATCTGAAAGTGCACATGGTATGATCTCATTTCTTTTATATTTATTGAGGGCTGCTTTATGTCCCAGTAAGTGATCTATGTTGGAGAATGTGCCATGCGCACTTGAGAAGAAAGTGAATTCCATGGCCTCAGGATGTAGAGTTCTAAATATATCTGTCAAATCCATCTGGTCCAATGTGTCATTCAAGTCCATTGTTTCTTTAGTGATTTTCTGTCTAGTTGATCTATCCATTGCTGTAAGTGGAGTATTAAAGCCCCCTGCTATTAGCACATTCTTATCCATAAGATTGTTTCTGCTTGTGATTAATTGTCTTATATATTTAGGTGCTCCCATATTCGGTGTGTAGACATTTATAATTGTTAACTCCTCCTGATGGATAGACTCTGTAATTATATAATGCCCTTTTTCATCCCTTGTTACTGCCTTTACTTTAAAGTCCAGTTTGTCTGATATAAGTACGGCTACTCCAGCTTTCTTTTGACTTCCTGTAGCATGATAGATATTTCTCCATCCCCTCACTTTAGATCTGAAGGTGTCCTCCAATCTAAAATGAGTTTCTTGTAGACAGCAAATAGATGGATTTGGGGGTTTTGTCCATCTTGCTACCCTATGTCTTTTGATTGGGGCATTTAGTCCATTTACATTCAGTGTTATTATTGAAAAATACGGGTTTAGAGTCATTGTGTCCTTTGTGGGATTCATGCTTGTGGTAGTGTCTGTGGTATCTTATGTTCCTTACAACATTTCCCTCATAGAGTCCCCCTCAAGATTTCTTGTAGGGCTGCTTTAGTGGTGATGAATTCTTTCAATTTTTGTTTATTTGGAAAGACTTTTATCTCTCCTTCTATTCTGAATGGCAGACTTTCTGGATAAGGGATTCTTGGCTGCCTCTTTTTTCTGTTCATCACATTGAAGAGTTCCTGCCATTCCTTTCTGGCCTGCCAAGTTTCAGTAGGTAGGTCTGTCACCACTCTGATAGGTTTCCCTTTGTATGTTAAGGCTCTTTTGTCCCTAGCTGCTTTCAGAATTCTCTCTTTGTCCTTATTTGCAAGTTTCACTATGAACTGTAGTGCAGAAGATCAATTCAAGTTATGTCTGAGGGGAGTTCTCTGTGCCTCTTGGATTTCAGTGTCTGTTTCCTTCCCCAGATTGGGGAATTTCTCTGCTATAATTTGTTTATGGACTCCTTCAGTGCCTTTCCCTCTCTCTTCCTCTTCTGGAATTCCTATGATATGGATATTGTTCTGTTTGATTGTATCGCTGAGCTCTCGAACTCTCTTTTCATGTTCCTGGATCCGTTTATCTTTCTTTTTCTCGGCTTCCTCTTTTTCTATAATTGTGTCTTCTAAATCACTTATTCTCCTTTCTGCCTCTTCAATCCATGCATTGGATGTCACCATTTTATTATGCATCCCATTTATTGCATTTTTTTAAATTCATCACAACTATTTTTAAGCTCCATAGTCTTTGTAGCAATAGTTTCTGTGATGTCTTCCATAAACATTAGTTTTTTTAAATACTTCAAATCTTGGAACTTAACATGAACTACTATTACCATCAGATTGTATCTGATTTTTTGTTTTGCAGTAATCATCTCATATCTATATCTGCTTTCTCCATTTGGGATAATTTCCTTAGGATGGAATCCTAAGAATGAGAATACTAGACTAAAATGTTAAACTAATTTTTAAAGGAAAAAAGTTATGTATATAATAATATTTTATATGTGCATGTATACACATATTTGCCTACAAATGCACATATATGTGTATATACATAGAGAGAAAGAGAGCCCTACTCTAGTTAACTTGTTTCCTTTCAAGGGTCTAGGAGAGTCTGGGATATTCCTGGGATATCAGTGTTTTTTGCCATTCATGACACAATGCGGCAGGACAGGAGAGAAGCCTGTTTGGACCATTGAAGCTCAGTAGACCACTGACCTCATAGAAGATTAGAATAGTCTGTGAAGAAAAATTTAGAAAAATGGTATGTTCTGTTCATAAAATAATGAATTTTTGTCCTTCTGGTCAAGATTTATTACCCCACCATGGTTGTTTTCCATGGGAGAAAAAGTGGCAGGAATCCTCAGGGCATTTGAGCTTGGGGAAAGTAAACTGGCCCTTAGATTGCAATTTTTCGTCAGCCTGGTCCTACCCAGCCCACAGCAGGGCTTAGTTCTGTAATGAAAATGAAGGCTTATTGATCATTCATCAGTTATATGTTCCTCCCTGGTTTTATTCCCTTCCTAGGACATGTTGGTCAGGAATGGGAGTTCAGGAACTATGCCCTGAACCTAAGATACCTACACCAAGAATATGGGCCACCCCAATAGTCTGTCTCACTCTACCCAATCAGACACTTGAGAAAGTATGTGCAGTTCCTGGTTTGAAATGTACAGTGGGAAGGGCTCTTTCTGACCCAACCCCAAGAGCAGAATCCCTCACACATCAACACCCCTCTAGAGTAAACATTTCAGGTCTCCTTGGTCACTTTAGTGATGATATTTAATGAAAAAGGAAAATCATGCCATTCACAGTGACCCTTCTGACTATACACAAGATGTTCCTTATATTGAGGGGATAGCCCCCTTCTTTACCTCCTCTCAATACTGGCTCTGCGTGGCACCCCTTACAGCTTTTCCTAAGTCCTGTGAATCACTTCTTCGCTACAGAGGAAAACAGAAACGAATTCAACTTTTCATTTGGCCCTCTTCAAATGCCCTGCCCGGATTCTTAGTCCTGTCCTAGATTCTTCCACATGTTTCATGCTGTCTTTCTGATACTTCTCATTGTCCTGGTCACCTTCTGGGTGGTTTTTATCCTATTTTATATTATGCTGTTTTTCACCCAGCACAAACATTTTCCAAGTTGCAAATGTACACATTTGTTATTTTATTCCAGACTCTAAAAGACAAACCTGGATCCTATGTTCCTTGGAATGTACTCATATGAATCAAATACAAACTTCTGGGGAAATGGGGTGACTATTCCAACATAGAAGTCTATCCAGTCTTTATGCTTTGAGATGCTAGGTCTGAAAGATAAATGTTCATACTTTAGAAATCATTTCACAGAGGATTGCTTTTATATGAAGCTGATTTTAAATGTTCCATTTGGATTTTGATAGATACGCTTAAGCAATTTAGAAATCATATTTTAAATAGCACAAATACTAACTGGTTTCCTCTAGAATGATATTCTCTATTACTCTGTTTCTTAAATCCATCCAGCTGAATGGAATAGAAGACGATGATTTGTATATGATTCATATTTGGCTTGTATCCACCAACAGAAATTACACTGTCTAGTGAAAGGCAATTTTCTAAATAATTTTATTAGTAGTGTGAACTGTAAAGTTGTCATTTTCTCATATGTTCCCATCTGCTGTCAGCCTCCTTTTATTGTCAGAATGGATCCAGACACTGTATCCAAGAGTCTGTGGGACTAAAGAAAAAAATGGATAAGTTAGACTTTATCAAAACTAAAAACTTCTGTGCTTCAAAAGATACTACAAGAAATTGAAAGACAAACCACAGAATGGGAGAAAATATTTGTAAGTCATATATCTAATAAAGATGTTTATGCAGAATATATTTTTAAAACTCTTAAAACAGCAATAAAAAGATACATAATGCAATTTAAAAATGGGCAAAGAAATTGAACAGACATTTCTCCAAAGAAGATCTATAAATGGCCAATAAGCACATAAAAAGATGCTCAAAGTCATTAGTCGTTAAGGAAATGCAAATGAAAACCACGATGAGAACCATTTCATTCCCAGTAGGATGGCTATAATCAAAATGATGGATAATAGTAAGTGTTGACAAGGATGTGGAGAAATTGGAACCCTTAACCATTGCTGGGAAGAATGAAAATTGTGCAGACACTGGAAAAAAAAATTGGCAGTTCTTCAAAAAGTTAAACATGGAATTACCAAATGACTACTCCTAGGTATATATAACCAAGAGAATTAAAAACATGTGTACACACAAAAACCTATACACACATGTTCATGGCATTATTCACAACAACCAAAAGTGGAAACAGCCCTACTGTATCAACTGATAACAAAATATGATAAACAAAATGTGGTATATCCGTACAAGGGAATATTATTCAGCCATACAAAACAATGAAATATATATATACTACAATATGGATGAGGCTTCAAACATTCTTTAAGTGAAAGTAGCCAAAAACAAAAGGCTGCATGTTATATGATTCCTTCTATATGAAACATACAGAATATGCAAATTCCTGGGGACAGAAAGTCAATTAATAGTTGCCAAAGGCTGAGGGGAGAGGGGAATGGGGATTTGATTACTAATGGGTACAGGGTTTCTTTGGGGTTATGAAAATGTTACGGAATTAGATAGTAGTGATGGTTGTACAACCTGTGAATATACTAAAAAGCACTGAATTGCACACTTTAAAAGGGAATTTTATGGTATGTGTATTATAACTCAATTTTTATTTTATATTTTTGAGAGAGAGAGCAGGGGATGGGCAGAGGGAGAGGTAAAGAGAATCTTAAGCAGACTCCACACTGGGGTCCAATCCTACAACCATGGGATTATGAGCTGAAATCAAGAGTCAGACACTTACTTAACTGAGCCACCCAGGTGCCCCAACATCTCAGTTTAAAAACAAACAAACAAACAAACATATGTGAAGAGAAACAGAAAATGTGGGAAAGACAGAAGTTGTGACAGTCCTAAGAAATCTATCCCAGTGGTCTCCAGTGACAGGACCTCAAAGGAGGCTAAACAGCAAGACATAATCACTGAAGATGTTTTACTTTCATTAGTGACAGAAAAAAGCATCTACACTGATGTATACAATACTAGAGACCAAAGAATAGCACCTCTCTACCTGTCACATTCTCAACTCAAGGACTCTTGTACCAAGACCAAGATTCCTGATTCTTGGGGTATCCCTTTAATTGCCATATGGATGTGTCTCAGAGACACCTATGACTTAAAAGATCTGTCCCAAACAGATCTCCTTGTCATTCCAGCCATTCCTGAGATTCTGAGCCAGAAATGGAGGAGTGATCCAAGATGCTTCATTCTCTCAGTGCATGTACATGTTCAGGCATGAAGTCCTGTCAGTCCCACTTCAGAGAAATTTCCTACATCTGCCCTTCTCTCTGTTTATTCCCATGGCTACTGTGTTGTTCCAAGCCACCATTATTTCTAACATGACTATGTGGTAGTCTCCTTAGTATTGTCCTGCATTCATTTTGCTTCCCTTCCAAACCATTCATCAGATTAAAGCCAGAGTTATATACAAATTTATGGATACACACACACACAGACATGACATGATCATGTTACACCCTTATTTAAAACCCTTCAGTGGCTTCCTATTCATTCCATTAGATTACTGTTGCAAATCTCTAAGGTGGCATATGTGTCCTCTGCGACCTGGTCCCTCATAGTCTCTCCAGTGTTGTCTCCAGGTGTTGTCAACACCCTCTTTTTTTACCATTAGAATTTCCCATTCTGTTCCTCACTCTGGAGCTTTATTCCTCTGCCTAAAAGGTGCTGTCACTTCCATCCTTCCTTTTGTCTGTCTGATACTATGTAGTGCTTCTTAAATTTTAAAATGAACACACATAACTTGAGGATCTTGTTAAAATGCAATCAAGCAAGCCCAGAAGCAGGAAGGTATGATGGAAGTGGTCTTTCTAGAATCAAGCACAAGTAGGATTGGAAGATAACCCAAGCCCTAGGTATCCAATGCTGTTATATCAGCATCTCTCCTGCACTTCATACGTACTGTTACATGGTAGAGAGTGAGAGTTCCTCATGACAAACTGAGGCAGAAAGAAAAAGTCTGAGCTTGGTTCACAAATTAGTATGTGTATACAAGCCAGATACAGTCAGTGTCTGCACTCCCCACTCAGAGGTAGTGAGGGGAAACTCTCCCAATGGGCGGAGTCTTGGATAGCCCACCTGGTTATTCACTTTGTATAGAAAACAAGAATAGCCCAAGGTTAGGGTGTGTATATATAGACTCAAATGGTTTGGCCACCTGGGCAGGACCTGGAAGGGGAAAGATTGGAAGATTTGGAACAAGAGACTTCTCAGTGGGTGCATGGGAATAGGCATAATGTGTCAAAATTTCCATATTGCACATTAAAAATGTGAACTATTCAGGGTGCCTGGATGACTCAGTCAGTTAAGCATCCAACTTTAGCTCAGGTCATGTTCTCGCGGTTTGTGGGTTCGAGCTCCACGTTGGGTTCTGTGCTGACAGCTCAGACTAGAGCCTACTTAGAATTCTGTGTCTCCCTCTCTCTGCCTCTCACCTACTCATACTGTGTCTCTCTCCTTCAAAAATAAACATTTTTTTAAAAAATGAAGTGTTCTCTACACAGATTTATGAAAAACAATGTGGAAAACTACCTTTTTTCCATTTACAACACAAGTTACCCAACCTCTTAAAATGAGATATTATGCCAGAATAATTGGCTGAATGTTGTGAAGCTGCACCAAAAGTACTTGCTGCTATGCTCACCTGAGGCCGTGTTGGTGAAGGTGCAGGGGAATAGACTCTCTTGCTCATGCTTTGTTGTACTAGCACACACATTTTGGAAAATGAGTTAGTTGGTTGAAGCATACATACTCTTCAACCCAGAAATACCAGTTCCAATTGAAATCTCCCACAGTGAAAGAGTCACTAAACAACCAGGTATGTCCACAAAATGGCATTTGACATTAGTCATCTCTGCCATTGGTTACCCCACTGCTAACACTGTGTGGGAAGTCATGGCAGGGATGGGTGCTCTGCCTCCATATAGCTGTGGCTCTTGCTGAGTGTGCAACCCACCCCAACACAGATCAGAACCAACCCCCAAGTTAGTACCATCCTTCCAGGAGACCCATCTGGCCACTGGAGGACAAATGGACAACTCCACCTTGGAAGGGTCAGTGATTTATTTTAACAGAAGTTGTTATGCATTCTGGGTAAAGGTTTGCCTTGCCTGGGGGCACCTGGGTGGCTCTAGGGGTTAAGCATCAGATTTCAGCTGAGGTCATGATCTCAGGGTTCGTGAGTTCGAGCCCTATGTTGGGCTCTGTGCTGACAGCTCAGAACCTGGAGCCTGCTTCAGATTCTGTGTCTTCCTCTGCTCCTCCCCTGCTCATTCTCTCTCTCTCTCTCTCTGTCTCTCTCTCTCTCTCTCTCTCACACACACACACACACACATATTAAAAAAAATTTTATGGGGGAAAAAAAAGATTTGCTTCGCCTGTCTGTAGGCATTAGCCATCAACACTCCCCAAGGGTTTACACAGTATTAAGTGCACACTTGTAATTTACAGCAAAGTAAATGCATCTGCTGCATAGCAGTGGGGTGAGTGTGTGATGTGGGATCCACTGGTCATATTACATCTATACCTCTCAGAAGTGGCTAATCTGATAGAACAATGGAATGACCTAGAGAAATGCCAGCTAGGAGGCTGATGAGAATGGAGCTCCTCCAGAATGCAGGATACTCAAAATTGAATGGACAGTTAACAAGCTGGCAGAAGATATCCAGACATTTATAGCAGATTATAGTTAATATCCATTTCATATAATTAAATTATTAAAATTGGTAAGTAAAAAACCTCATAGGAAATAAAGTACAGAAGAATAAATTCAAATATTCACTAAATATATTACAAAAGGGGAAAACCTCAAGATAACAAGAAATGCCAATTATGACTGTCATTTCCCTCACATATTTGAAAAATGGCAAGCATGGATGAGACACAGTGTTGGTGAAGGCTGTGGGCAAACTCTCACATGCACGATTTGCTGTACAAGTGCACACATTTTGGAAGGTGAGGGAGTTGGACCTAGCAGCATGCTTACCCTTCAACTCAGAAATTCCAGGTCTCGATGGAATACTACATGGCAATGAGAAACAATGAAATGTGGCCATGTGTAGCAACATGGATGGACCTTGAGGGTGTTATGCTGAGTGAAATAAGTCAGGCATAGAAGGACAAATACCATATGTTTGCATGTATAGGAGGATTAGGAGGAACTTGACGGAGGAACAAGGGGGAGAAAAAGGGGGGAAATGGTAGGGGAAAGGGAGAGAGGCAAACCATGAGAGACTCTTGAATGCTGACAAAAACTGAGGACTGATGGATGTGGGGGGGAGGGTGGATGGGCATGGAGGAGGACACATGTGGGGATGAGCACTGAGTGTTATGTGGAAACTAATTTGACAATAAGCTATTTGTAAAAAAAAAAAAAAAAAGTCAAAATAAACTGAACTCTGAACCTGCCAAAAAAAAAAAGAAATTCCAGGTCTCAGAATCTATCCAACAGAAATACTTGCTCAAATGTGCCAAGTTAAAGCCCAAGGATTTTCACTGCAGCAGTATTTGTCATAGTGACAAATGGAAAACAACTTCATGTAAACTAATAGAGGATGATTTATGGCAAAAATAAGAAGTTAATATTTTCTGAGAACTTACTACATATCAGTGTTCCAAGTACTTTACATGTATTAGCTGATTTAATCCTCACAATGACCCTTTTTTATCCATTGAAGCAGAGAGCCTAAGTAACTTGGGAAAAAAAAAAAACAGATTGGAATAGTATGAGTAGTTTGATTTTACTTTTTAGAAACCAACAGAAACAATTCATGTGTGTGTGTGTGTGTGTGTGTGCACATGCATGTGCATGGGAAAATTATGGATATGGAGGAATCTAATAATAGTTAACCTGGAAAGTGAAAATTGGGAAGGAGGATTTTCTCTTTCTACTTTCTACTTTTGTATTCTTGATATTTTTTAAGTAAGCATTAGTTTTAGGATTTAAAAACAAATACATAAACACCTAAAAGTTCACCTGACTGCATTAGGTCTACCTGATTTTGTTCCATTCCACTGACTAAAGAGGTTTTGTTGCTGGTTGTAGGAAGAAATTTTATTCCAGGGCAGGAAGAACTGTACATTGTGTAAGAACTACAATGAGACAGAAGCTCCAGTTTGGCTTAAGGGAGGAAAAGACTGGGAGTAGCAGAGGAAGGTGGAAAGATAAGAGGGTTGGAACATAGACAGGACTATCAGAGGAAAACACTCAGAGAGCTGACGCAAAACACCCTCAGGGCTGAAAGAGACCCCTAAGAAGTCTAAAAGCCTGCTCTCCACCCTTCTAATAGCCCTCTTAAAGGCAGATGGACACATTCAGGGTCATAGTCAAGTTCCTTCATTCTCTCCTTGAGAGGTACAGGGAATTTTACATGCAGTCAGCAGCCTGACCATTTGATGAAATGCCTAATTATCCTTATTATTCCTTCAACCCATATTTATTAAGCTTCCCATATCCTAGGCACTGGGAACCAGTTACTTGCCATCAGGGAGCTTACACTCTGGAGCAGGTTATTGAATGACTCACTTCAAGGTGATCTTCTTTGAATTTTCCTCATATTCTCTGAATCTTTATAAGTTCACACATAATGTAGAGGTTCCTTGAAAGGTAATGAGTTAATGATTTGACCAACCATAAGAATCAACAGACTAAAGATGACAAAGGGATAAGTAGAGATAATTTCAACTCCCAAAATGCATTTTTAACAAGATAGTTTGGAGGAGGAAATGGCTTTCTTAATTCCAAGCATTAAATATTTATTTGTAGATAGCCGTACTCAAATCCAAAATCATTTATGTGATGGCTCAGCTTTAATATGTACTCAACTAGTTATATTATGTCAAAGTAATTACTGTTATAATCATCAAAATACATTTTCCCCTTTCTTGGAAATTGCCTCTGTAGTGACAAGAGTTCTTCTTAGCTTCATCGTCCAAGCTCTGAAGTTCTTCGTGGTCACCACCTGCCTGGTTCCTCATCTGCTACTCTCTCTTTTGGGGCCACAGTTACCACCATAGAAGGCATAGGAAGTACCAAAACCAGGATTCACCTAGTTCAAGTAAGAATATATGTTAAGAAGTTCAGGATAAATACGGATTTAGATGGCTTATTTAGTTGTCTGAGCCATGGGTTAGGGTTTTAGGCAGGTGACAGTTTTTGTCCCTTTTGTAGGAAGAAGCTACCCTTTTTGCAATTTCTTTTATCTTTCTATGGATTTCTTTATTATTTGAAGTTTATTATACTTCCATAAAAATCTTAGGGCAGGTAATGCAGAGGCTGTCACACCCCATCTGTGTCACCTTGAACCATCTCATTGTCTCAGGGAGGAATCCTCCCTCTAGGAAGGTTACAGGTCCTATCCACACAGAAAGGAGACAATTCACATTTTAAAGTTTCTGTAATAAATGAGTAAAATAAGGATGCATATTCTGTGTTTGGTCTGTGTAAATAGCCATGCTGTGAACTCTTCCAGAAAAAATACTTTTGTGATTTGGATATTTGGATTGGACATGTCGTGTAATAGTCTTTAATCAAAACTACATATGTTCAATTGCCCCAAACTAAGTTATAAAGCTCTTGGGAGCAAGGATTGTCTTGTTCTAAAAATGCCTTCCTAGACTATAAGGAATTGGCGTGCCCTAAATGTTGCTGGCAGACCATTGTTTCAGAGGCCAGAGGGAAGAAATATCACTGGTCTTTCAGTCTTTTTGCCTTCAAGAAACTCCTCAGACCATCAGAGGTACAGAGCTGGGCACATTAATCTCAAGGCCCAGTTGTATGGGATTTTTTTAACTCACGTACTGAAGATGCATTAGGAAAAATGTCCCATAGCGAATGGAACACCAGGTAGCCCTCCAACATCAGAACAGGAAATGAAAAGTAAAAAAGCTGGAACTCTCTTTATGAGCAGACTTTACAATAAATCCCTCCAATTCAGATTCTGTTTTTCTTCCCCCAAGCAGTAGCAAAATGAGGGAGAGAACAAAATAGAACCAGATAATCTCACTGTCGGTGGTCTCTGGATGAATTCAAACTGTGCTCTTGAAGTCATGCCCTGGGTACACTCTGAGGGCTTCCTCTCCCAGCTACCTCCATGGAGTCTCTACCCAGAAAGCTTCTGTTGGCATCTTAAATGTGAATAATCATAGTGCTTCCAGTTGATACCTGTCAGGTCTATGCCTACCTCTACCAGTACCAATCAGAAACCTCTGTTTCATTTCTGACAGCAATCTACCCTTCACTTTCAGGCTGGATCCTCTGTGTTCCTTGCTTTTAGGAAAAGATTACTAAAGGCCATGGCAACCAGCATGGATTCTGCACCGCAGGAATGATGATGAATGTCTATATTCCCTTAGGAACCACCTGGAGCCCTCCACAGAGCAGTCCATCAGAAGCTTGGGGGTGAGTCACAAACCACTACACTGTAGAATGAACCTTGTCTTTACAAGAGGAGCAGAGATGCTTGAACATTTTTCTCCAAGGAAATAGGGCAAAGGGCTTGGCCTTTGATCTGTATGATTCATGCCTCTCAAGCAATGTTAGCAAGTATTATCTATCCCTATTTACCAGAAAGGGAAACTGAGGTAGCCAGCCAGAGAGTAAAGTGGATTTTCCATATGACTATTATATTCTTGGCATCATATCAGTTGTTCCTGATCATTTTAGTGTAATGTGTGTTTCAATAGCATATGCTCATTGAATCAGTCTGTGTGGGTAACTAATGCAATTGCAATGTTATTGGAATAGTGTTTGGAAATATTAGGACTTTAGATATCTTTTAATTATGTACTTAGAGCTAGCCAAAAAAAGGCAATGACCTTTGGGTTGTTTTTATTTTCATTGTGGCTGTTACTGCTACAGTTGTTATTTTAGTATTATTAATGCTTGGGAAATCATAGACTCTTAAGAAAAAATCATTTATGACTCATAAACTTACATTCAGTTGAAATGCCTTAAGACTTTTAAAGTGGTGTTTCCCCCTTTTGCCTTTTGGAAATGTTAAAATTCTCATTAAATTTCGTATATGCATTCTATTCTGTTAAGATACTTTTAAACTTATATTATTTGAAAATCTGATGAACACTGCCTGCTATGTAATATAAGTCCTTAAATAAAATATTGAACACAATAAGCCAAGCAAAAAACCAGGAGAAAATTAACCAACGTTGTTAACATTGAGCTGCTGTTCATTCAAGTACAAACCCTTCTGTGGTATCATGTATTTAGATTTCTCTGTCCCCTCCACACAGAGAGCACAGACACTGTCAGATGCCCTGTGAAATCCCTGTGCCCTGTGTCCATAGCAGTGATCAGTTTCTCATTCTAGAAATCTCATCTCAGAAAGGGAATGAGGCTGGTTTTCTTGAGTACCCAGTCTCCTCTTTGGGACCACTGCTCTAGGCCCTCTCATCAATAATCCATTCCAGAAGAAATCCAGAAAGTTGCCTGGGAGCAAAGTCAACTTCACTGAAATCCATCTTTTTGGAAACCAGGATCGATTGTTGCCTATCTCTGGTGTTTCTATACTGCTCTGATTTTCTGTGATGTCTCAAAAAGATGACTCACCATGGTTTAATTTACAAATATGTTAAGGTCATAGGACATAATTCACCTTGATTGATATGACCACTTGAACAAATGTAAAGGCCAAGTGCTTTCTTAGAATTTCTACATATCCTGGGCTTCAAGTCTTTTGTCTGATGCTTTCAGTTTACAAAGCATTCCTTTGGTGAGAAATATGGAAGCAAAAATAGGAAGAAGATAGTTCTGCCTTCTGACTTCTGTAAATATTACTCTAAAAATTGCACACTATTTTTGGTCTCTGATACATTTTATGGTTGATATTGTTTTCTGCAAAATATATCTCTTAGACAACTTGAACTGCTCTGCGCCAAACTTTTGCCTTTGTTGTCAGTTTGCCCCATTACTTCCGTCATTTGTTAATATCCTTTCTTTGTCTTTGCTGGTCAGAGAGCAGTCTGGTTACAGTGTCTTCCCAATTCCTTAGTTCTTCCTCATTTATAATTATATCCTCCAGATTTCATTTCTGAGAGCTTCCTGTGTATTTTGTGCTATATTTTCTTGTTATAATTTCTGGTAAATGGGAGAAAGTCCATCATTGTGCTGTACTTTCTGATATTGGTTTTTTATAAGCCTCCAGCTCTGAATAACAACACTGGAGCTCTTCTGTTTCTCATGTTATAAACCCAAGCATCTTCTCTCCAAACATTTTGTTACAGGCTTTCGGATAGTCTTGACAGCCACCACCACCACCCCACTGCCTCATTTATTCCTCTCATTTTTGAGCCAGGCAAGAACACTTTATATCCCCCCTTCTTTAGAAATGGTAGAATTTTTTGAACCTGGGTAATTCCCAGCTGTATCCTTCCTCTGTTCCAGCTTTCTACTTTGCTTTAGGGAAGCCCCATCCGTACCTTTGGCTGGACCTAGTGACCTATGTTGTCCACCCTGCTGAGAGCTAGATGTTGGTTCAACTGGTAAGATGGGGTCAGAGGTATGAAGAGGTCCCGTATTGGGGCTGCAGAGGATGCTTCAGACAGAGGAAGCTGATTCAATAAGCCAGAAGTAGAAGTCTTAACATTTAGCCAAAAACTGAGGACCTAGAGACAGATATAAAAATCCAATAAAGGCCAATAAAGGAGAGTCAGGTTAAAAAAGACAGTAAGGAGCAGAGAAGGACAAATATCACATGTTTGCACGTATAGGAGGATTAGGAGGAACTTAACTGAGGACCATGGAGGAGAAGAAGGGGGGAAATCGTGGGGGAAAGGGAGAGAGGCAAACCATGAGAGACTCTTGAATGCTGAGAAACAAACTGAGGACTGATGGATGTTGGGGGGAGGGGGGAGATGGGCATGGAGGAGGGCACCATGTGGGGATGAGCACTGGGTGTTATATGGAAACCAATTTGACAATAAACTATTTGTAAAAAAAAAAAAAAAAGGACAGTAAGGAAGGAAGAAGTAGTAAATCTAGACAGGTACCTTCAGGCACATTTCTGTTGGTTTCTCTTTAAGCTCTCACCCAAAACATCTCTACCCTCTTCTTTCCTTTGAGGTTCCTGGATTTCCACTCATGTTTATATTTTATGAGCATATAGTCTCTGCCTTCTTTGTTAGTTTTTTTTTAATTGCCATATACTATTAGTGGATCTCAACCCTCTAGGTTTTTGGTGATGTCTGTTAGACAACAGTAGCATCATTTTTTCATTATTATTTTAATGTTTATTTATTTTTGAGAAGAGTGACAGAGCATGAGCAGGGGAAGGGCAGCGAGAAAGGGAGACACAGAATCCAGAGCAAGCTCCAGGCACTGAGCTGTCAGCACAGAGCCCATTGTGGGGCTTGAACCCACAAGCTGTAAGATCATGACCTGAGCCGAATTGAGGCCCTTCCACCCAGGTGCACCGACAACAGTTAGCATCATTGCCCCCAAATTGCAAGTCCTCTTTCTTTATCACTAATAGTCTGTGCTTTCATGTCTGGACACTACCATAAAAGCTAACTTTTACTGAGTACTTTCTGTATACCAGCCATATGCTATGGCACATTTCTGTGCCAGTTGTGCAGATGACAAACTGAAGTATAGAGTATTTAAGCTATTGCCCAAGATCACATCACTAGTAAGTGGAAGAGTCAGGATTTGAACCCAGCCAATTTGGTTGTAGAATCTGTGTTTGTAAGCCCCTGATCTGAATCTATTTGTTTTCCTGATACCATTTTCTTTGTAATTTTTCCTGGAGAAGCACCAGGACCTCCTTTGTTATTATTACGTCCCTTCCCCCAATATAACTAGTATCCTCTTTAGTTTCCTATTTTGGAGAATCATGTAGGTAATTTTGGGTTTGTTTGTTTTCAAGTAGGCTTCATACCCAGCACAGAGCCCAACTTGGGGCCTGAACTCACAACCCTGAGATCAAGATCTGAGTTAAGATCAAGAGTCAGATGCTTAACCAACTGAGCCACCCAGGTGTCCCTCATCTAGGTAAGTTTTTAGTCTCTAATTTACTTATTTCTTTCTCAAATTTATTCATGTGCCCTTCTGTAAGCATTAGATGAGTTCCTTCTGTGTTATGAGCAATGTGACCATGGTTCTTACCCCTAGGGAGAACCAGTCCCTGACTGGGACTGATTAATGACTGATTAATCAGAGACTGATTCAGGGACAATTAATATTTTTAAGCAGTTGATGAATACGGAAAGTTTTGTGCAAAATGTGTATGTATTCACATGTGACTTTGAGGACATATTCACAGAACAGAACTGTTACCAGAGTCTCAGGAGTCTGCGACCCCCTCCCATAAAGATGAGAATCACTGATCTAAAGAGACACAGAAATTGTTACAATACAATGACATCCTGATTAGATCTAGGAGCCATGGTCCCAAACATGCTTTCTCAACTTTGTGAGAAGTATTCCCTCTTGATTGGGTCAATCCTTCCAATGTTATAAGATTTTTTAATACCATCTAGTGACTGTCAGGAACTTTAAAGAATCTGGGCTTTTACTTAAAAACTAACAACTTAGGCCAATAGAATCTGATGATGCTAGCAGAACACACAAGACTCCTGAGTCGGAGACAAAAGACTATATTCTTCACAGCAATAGTGACACTAGAATATTAGCATTTGCAGTTAGCTTTCCCGGCCCCAATTCCCACAAGGCAATGGGGAGAGGGCCAGTTGACACCTGGGTGTGCCATGGGTTGCATACAGCAGAGGAACCCTGAGATTAGGGAACTCAAATCTTTTATAATGGGTAGTAAGCCTCCTAGAAGGTGATGTTATCTTATTACACTGAACAGTAAGCATTGCTGCTAATTCCTTCACAGGGAGACACTTTCTGTCTTCCACGCTGCTCACTATACCCATGTTCTTGAAGAAGTAGTCAGAAACAAAAGCACTCATGCCTTCGCTCATGCAATATACTCATCTTCGGCATGTGACTTACAGCCCTCTAGGGGTTTCCTCAGTCCTTTTCCTTCCCCCTCACTGATTTCCTGCTCTGCATCCTTCCACTGAGTATACTTCAGAACTGTATCCTAAATGTCTTCTGAGGACAGTAGTTCAATCTAGAAAAACTACCAGGATTTTGTATATGATTTTGGTGGGGGGGGTAGTGGGGCTCCTAGTTATGAACAAGGGAAACATGCCAAGGGCAGAGACATGGCCTTGCATTGAAATATTGTTTGTTTCCTTCTACCTGGGTGATTTCTGCTGCTGTCCTGGACACAGACCCATTGCGGAACATGGGGAAAGTTATAGTCCTGAGAGTGTAGAACAACTGATAGCTACTGGGCCAGCACTTCTACATTAAATAGCAAAGCATCACACTCCTTACATGGAATTGGTCTTCAAGGAAGCACAATATTGTGCATTAGAGACACAGAGGTTTACCATTTTGCTCATCTCAGTGAGGGTAACTAGATGTTTTTCTCAGAAATAGAGACAAGTAGCACCTTAATGGCTTCTTTGAAAGTGAAGGTTATAAAATAACATATTATAACGGAAAATGGATTAGACCATCTTCCTAATATCTATCTTGGTGAGGAGGAGAAGCAAAGAAGAGTCTATTTGTCACACGCCATTTCAGCAGCACATTTTATGGAATCACAGCCAAGGTAAAACATTTCTGTGAAATAAATGCCTGTCCTCTCTGAATCTGATTCCATCTTTGATTAGTACTAATGGTCTATGAGGAAGAGAGGATGAACCATTTCCATCTTTCATGTTTGTGTGGAATCAATAGCCACTAAGCATATGTAACTTCCATAGAGTATTAACATCAGATGCTCCTCTGCCCGCTCCCTCCACACACACCCCAAAATACCTATGGTAAGTAGCTAATAAAGACTATATGGAATTATTATTTTTTAAAATGCATTTTTCCTTCCAAAATATACCTTATAAGCTGAAATAGTTATATAGCCAGAGGTGTTTGGATTCCTAAATTATTGAAAAAAAAATGAAAAGGATGTAGAAAAGTGAGAACAAGTTAAGATGATGCCCAAGGGGCCATGCAAGGAAATAGCTAAAGAAAAGATCAAAGAATGGAGATTAGAGAACCATGTAAACAAAATCGACATGATTTTGTCCGTGTAAAACATTTGCTATGGTACATGGCAGCTATAAATATTAGTATGACTATTTACCTGAGCTGGGGAAGCAAGACAGATTGCAGTAATACATATTTATTTATTTGTTCTTTCATTTTTCAAATCATTTGTTCATTCATTATTTATTTGAAATTATGTTTTCTAGAATTTAGGTACCTTCCATTGTCACCTGCATTTCATTTTCAGTTTCCTCATGAATTTAAAGATTACTTCACTCAATTAGCTAGAACACTGTAGTCAGATAAGCACAATGGAAAGACCTGTGCCAAATTCCCACACGGAAATAGACGGAGGGGTCACAGATTTAGCAGAAGGAAGAATTCGTCAAGGTAACAAGCCCCTGGGGTCAATGGCAGCCTGGAGGGCTACTGTTCTAACTCAGAAGGCTCCACGGCCTTTCATTCTTCTGATGCATGTCTCTGAAGGGGTTGGTTTGAGCATTAGATACCTTAATGAGTGGGAATGTGGTAGACAACCAGGAAATTATAGTTGTTATTAACAATTACAGGCAATACAAAGTTATGCTTTATTAGCATGAACTTCTTTATTAGAATGCACTGCTTCGAATTCTATTCTTTAGCTATATAATTTAATAAATTATTTAACCTTCCTAAGCCTCTGTTTCCTTATCCGTAAAAGGTTATGATCATGAGGATTAAATTCTATCATGTCTGTAAAGTACATACATGAAGTTAGCACATACTGAGTGCTAGATAAAATGTCTACTACAATTAATACAGCTACTACTAACACTGCTACTACTATCATTATCATTATTTTTTTAATTTTTTTATTTATTTCTGAGAGACAGAGAGAGAGACAGCATGAGCAGGGGAGGGTCAGAGAGACAGGGAGACACAGAATCTGAAACAGGCTCCAGGCTCTGAGCTAGCTGTCAGCACAGAGCCCGACGCGGGGCTTGAACCCACGAACCATGAGATCATGACCTGAGCCGTAGTCGGCCGCTTAACCGACTGAGCCACCCAGTCTCCCTATCATTATCATTATTATTCTCATTATTATTAATACCTCTTTTGGGAGGCACCTGGATGGCTCAGTCGGTTGGGCATCCCACTTTGATTTCAGCACAGGTCATGGGCTCCCGGTCGTGGGATGGAGCCCCATGTTGGGTTCTGCCCTGTGTATGGAGCCTGCTTGGCATTCTCTCTCTCCCTCTCACCCTGTCCTCCCCGCTTCTCAAAATAAATAAATAAGCTTTTTTTTAAATACCTCTTTTGGTATTTAACAATCCTAGGATTTCTGCTTTGCCATCCTTATTTTCTTCAGTAGAGTTATGTTGCTGTCAAATGAATGGAGGAGGGAAATGTTGCTTGGATCAAGAAGAAAAGAAGTCAAGGTCAAAGCTAGTATGTCTTTCCTTCTCTCTCCTTTAATCTGCAGAACCTGACCAACAGGGCTTGGGGTGCTGGTAGGGACCTCGTGAACATTCTAAAAGCACATGTTCTTCTGCCAGTGCTTCTATCCCTTCCCTTCCATTGGCCCTCAACCACCACAAAGTTGTCTTCCTGGGAGGAAGGGTTCCTGGTGTCACCAACTTGGGGAAGACAGGACCTCACTCAAGACCCAGCCCTGAAACTTTCCAGTTTGGGTTTAACTTCCTCCATGGTATAATTGGGATAATACTTCAAGGAAGCTGTTGGGAAGACTAGCTGATACACATAAATGATATACATAAAGTCCCAAACACAGTGGCAAGCACATAATAAATTCCAGCTTTTTCCTAATAGCCGATGTTCAAAATTGTTCTTAGAACCATTGGCAAGAGATTATTATGTACTGGAGTACTTGTCACAATGTTATTTATAATAGCAAAAATTAGAAATAAATGTTCAATGATAGGGGATCATTTAATTTTTTAACATGTGTTTATTTTTATTTAAAATTTTAATTTATTTTTGAGAGAGAGAGACAAAGCATGAGTGGGAGAGGTGCAGAGAAAGAGGGGGATACAATCTGAAGCAGGCCCCAGGCTCTGAGCTGTCAGCACAAAGCCTGATGTGGGATTCGAACTTATGAGCCATGAGATCATGACCTGAGCTGAAGTCAGACACTTAACTGACTGAGCCACTGAGTCACCCCAACAATAGGGGATCATTTAAATAAAACATGGCACATGGCATACCCACATGATTGGAATTTAAGCTGTCTTAAAAAATCTTTTTTGTGTAATATTGAATTTGAAAATAAAGGTGATATAAGTACAAAAAATTTTAATTGAGCATTCTGACACCAAATTTGTAAGGACAAAATTGTTTATATATACAATATATACACACTGAGAATAAAAATAAAAGGAAATACATAGAACATTAGTAGTTCTCTTTGTATGGTTGCACTCTGAAGTAATTTTCTAGATTTTATAGCAACTGTACATAATTCTTTTACATGAACATGCATTAATTTTATAACTGCACATAGAAAAAAAGTTTAAACAAAACCAATTCCTATGGACTATATAGTAGTTACAATAGAAATACATTCCCTCTCAAAACCAAGTTCCCTTAGTTTCTAGCATAGATTAGAAAAGGGAGAGGAAAGATTGAAAGATTGGCATGACTGGACTGGCAGGAAAGGGCAGACCTTCCCCTAGCATTTGCAGAACCTGAAGCAAGAGTTCAAACAGAAGATGCCCAGTTCTTTTCTCTTCCTGCCCAGCTCTCCCCTGCACTGATGCCATCACAGACTGGATACCCAGCTCATGTGTCTAAGCTCCATCCACCCCCGAGACAGACACCTCTTGGCCACCACACAGGCTTAGAGGTAAGTTCCTCAATACACATCTACCCTGTCTGGGAGGAGGAACTAGAGCAGAGGCCAACATGGGCTCTGGAGGTTGGTTTGAGGCCTTTGAGGTAGTGTGTCCCCACACCTTGTGCCTAGAAGACAGCGTGCTGGCTGAGAGTAGAATGACGTCCCTTTGATCCCGAGGACTCCTGGCCCCTTGGGGAAGGGGTGTGGCAAAAGAGGAACACAGTTGGAACCTAGAGTAGAATTCCAGTGACCTAAGACCTAAGGATAAAGTTGAGAATAGACTCCTGGAAGCCACATTTGATGCTTCTGACATCAATAGAAATATAAATATTTCTATTTATAGAAATAGAACTCCAGGATGATAGTTTGTATGCCTAAAAAATAACGTTACAGAAAATCTAATAAAGTTCTTAATCTAACCATTACTCATTCTTCAGCTATAATTTTCTCTCCATCATCTTCCTGCAGAGTGTCAAATAATCATGTTTAATTCCTGTTAGAATGTAAACTTCCCAGTGGTAAACTTCCCTGGAGCTCCCCCAGCCTGCAGACAGAGCTGCATTCGACAGTCCCCCAGGCCAGCTCTGTTTAAGACAGCCATTTCTCTATTCCAACTGAGCTCTGCTTTCCTGTAACTTCCATATATGGGATGATACTGGGCAAATCTGTGCCTTCTCTCTTTCTCCCAGACACAGCCAGCTCTCTTCCCCACTTCCCTTCTGTATTCACCACCCCCTCCTTGTCTCCCTTCCAGCTAAATTCTTCTCCTGTACTTTCTTCACTTAATGTCTCATCCCTTCCTGAGATTCCAGGGAATATCTCCATAAATGATTCCCAAATCCTTTCTATCTCTGCTCTCTCCACCCTTTTCTCACATCCCTAATCTTGAGTTCATAGTTAACCAGTTTCTTCCCTTACTCCCTTACCTACATGAATGGTACCACCCTCTTTTGTTTTTTTTCCCCCATAACCACGCTATGAGATTTTTGCATGCACTGGTCCTCAAGCTCACCTCTCACTTTTCCTCTGCGCTCTCACTGCCCTGGTCCAAACCGTCTTCATTTGCACTGAGATTATTACAACAAGTTCTGTACCTGGCCACCTTCCTCCCAGCACCTCCCCATATAACCCAACTCATGTCAGGGTTCCCAGATTTCCCAGGATTCCTTAGGAAGCTTTTAAAAAATGTGATTGCCTATGTTTTACTGGATTGGAACCTCATTTGGTATGGTCCACCAGCAGCTCTGAATTTTTATGAGGCTCCTCTGGCGACAAAATACTAAGTCTGCAGGTCTCCTATTGGGAACCACTGCATATCATGATCAGATTAATCTTCCAGCAATACTGGCTCAGAAATGCTGAATGGCTCCCACTGGCCCCAAATACCATCACAAATCTAAAGCCTGACTTTTAAAACTTTCTGTAGCCTGGTCTGATCTGCCTTGTACACCGTCTCCTTCTAGTCCCTCCCCCGTGGTCAAGGCCATCTACTTGATTTCTTCCTAACACCTTGTGAACAGCCTCTGTTCTGAATTCCCTCCTTGCTCCTCTTCCAGGAAACCTCTACTTGCCTCTGCTTGTTCCCTGAGTGCCTGGGGAGCGTGCTCTTTGTACCACTCTCTGACACTTAGATTCTGCTATCCCTAATTGCAGTTCATCTTTGTCCAGTTGGGCCCAGAGCTGGGCAGGAGCAGATATTTAGCAGCTTCAAGTTTCCTCTCTCCCCACCCTCTACCCCTCTCCCCCACCTATCTCTAGCCAGAGTAAAACTAATCTGATCTGTCTCACAACGCTTGTGCCCCCATCACGCAGTCCAGGGCCTTTCAAACAGGACAAGTGCATAAAGTCAACCTTTGACTTTGGTTTTTACCAAAAGACTAAAACATTAACTGTTTTTTCTTAAGGTTTATACCAAATCATATAAAAAAGAAGGATTTCAGCTCTTGCACACAATCCAGGAATGTATATTTCCACGTTAATAATGGTATGTTCTTTTTCTCCTGATTTATTTTTCTCTTTATACTGATGGTAAGGGAATAAACAGTCCCATCAGCCCATCTTTCCAGCATCTTTTACTCAGATATCTTAACCTGAATGTCAAAAGAAAAATGTGAAACACCTCCCAGGCAGAAAACATTTGTCCATGTAACCTGTATCTTCAGTGTTCACGTATTAAAAATAAAGCCAGGGCTAAAAAGGATTTAAAATCTGTCATAGCAGATCTTACTTACTTGAAATGTTAATTGGCTTAATATCAGTTTGTCCCCATGGTCATGCATTACTGACACTCTTAGGGACCCATGAAAGGCATTTTTTCTCCCAGACCCCACCCCTGGGTGGACACACCTTGTCCCTGACCTCTAATCTAGTAGAACTCTCCCTCTGTGACCAGAGCAGGAAAGTTACAAAGTCTGTTCTGGTACACCAAGCACCTTTATTAAAAATCCAAGGAAAATTCAGGGTACAAACCATAGGCAGGTGGGTGAGGGTAGTTATCACCTGCATAGCTCACCTGAGAGCTTGGCAGAGTTTTGAAGTATCTAACTGCCTCCTTTTATTTTATTTTATTTTTTTTTTACTTGTTCCTCCAGGCATCCCTGGATCTACTTGTAATTGTTTCACAAACTTCTGTTGAGAGCCTCCCAAATGTCAACACTGTGCTAGGCACTTGGGAACAGAAGTGAAACACTGCCAGTCCCTCGGGAGCTCACAGTCAAATGGAGGAGTCAGTCAAGTGTACCAGTAACAAATAACGAAAGCATGAGGAAGGTTCATATGTCCTGTGAACCACGGTCTGGGAGTAGAGCAGAGAGCAAGAGGTGGGATAGGGAGAGGAGAGAGAGACTTTTCCAAAGAGCCAAACTTGAACTCAAACTTGAACTGTAAATAGAAGTTATCTGAAGGTGGGAAGGGGAAATGAATAGAATACAAACAGGCAATTCTAGGTAAAATAAAAATCATGCACATTGGCTTGTGGCTTTGCAGAACTTGGGACTTTCAGGAAAAACAAGCAATGCCAAATAACCAAGGTGTGGCATGTTGGAGAGTCTACTGTAGCCCCACCTCTACCCTATAAGGTAAGGCTGGGAAGGGAGGAGGCCAGATCCTGACAGGCTTATAGTACTGACCTAAATAATATGGCATGTTTGTACACGTAATGGAGAGCCATTGCAGGATATTTACTCTGCTGTTGTATGGATAAGATTGGATTACAAGTGAATGCAGGGTGACAAGTGGGTATCACTGCAGCCTGGGAGAAAGACAGTGGTATCTTGGATGAGGGTGCTGGTGGGGGGGATGGAGAGAGGGAACAAATGGGAGAGATGGTTAAGAGGCAAAATCCAGAGGGATATTGGTGGTGGATTGGATGTAAGTGGGTGAGAGACAGAGGAGAGGATCAGGAGTGACTCCTAGGCTTTCAGTCTGCACAACGAGATGCTAAGTTAGGGCTACCAGAGTAGAAGCACCTTTGAGAGGACAGACTAGGAATTTGGATCTTCACATCCTTTTATGAAATCCAAAGAGAAGTGACAATAGGTAGTTGGAAGCTCGGAGGAGAGGTCAGGATGGAATGTTAACATTTACAGTTCATTTGGGCCCAAAGCCCATATGGGGACCTCAGAGCTGAAAAGAGGCCCTGGATCTAAGTCCTCGGGATTCCAACAGCCAATGAATAAGTGGAAAGGTGAATGGACTAGAAAGTGAGAATGGGAGGCCAGAGGGCATACAAATCAAAAGACAGAAATTCCAGAAACGTTGGAAGAGGGTGTTTTGAGCAAGAGAGAGTGGTCAGATGCAACAGGTATTGTTGAGAGATCAAGTAGGATGAGAACAGAAGACAGGCAGAGACAGCACCGTTCATCCTCAAGAAAGCAAGAAGGAGCATGTCGCAGGAAGGGTGGGAAGGGAAGAAATGGAACCAAGGAGGTGAGAGTGCTTTACAAAACTAGCTGAGGGAGAGAACATAGAGAGCGCAGTAGCTGGAAGGGAACTGGGATGGAAGAGTTTGAGTTTCGCCTTTTTTATTATCGAAGATGTTGATGGGAAAAGTGCAAATAAAAGGGAGACACTGAAATACTTAAAAGACGGAAGGGCTGGGGCCAGAGCATTGAGTGAGAAATGTCTTCTCTATTCCTTTCAGAAAATTTTCACTGAAACATTCCCACCAAGTTTGGGGAAGAGGCCCTTGGTGCCTGCTAGAACTCTGCCTTTTCTCATAGTGTATTTCTGCCCAGTGCTGATTACCTGTCTGTTCAGTAGGCAGTGGGCTTGGGTCAGCTCTGGGAGGGACGTGTGGCGTTTATCATGTGTCACCAGCCTGGCACGGTGAATCTCAAGTGTTTGGTCTCAGTGCTGCTTATACCCTTAAAAATTATTGAAGACCCAAAAGAGCTTTTGTTTATGTGAGTTATATCTATTGAAATTTGGAGTATTTGAAATTAAACTGGGAAATATTTTAAACATATATTTATTTATTTATTTAAAAATAACATGAGTAAACCCATTGTACATTAGCATAATAACATATTATTCATGAAAATAACTCTATTTTTCCAAAGAAAAAACCATTGAGAATAATGGCATTGTTTCACAACTTTTGCATATCTCTATAATGCTGGCTCAAAAGAAGCCAGTTGGATTCACATATCTGTGTCTATATTCTGCTAGTCATGATGCCACAAAGGTCCAGCCTTTGGAAAGCTTCACTGTACATTTATGAGAAAATGAGAAGGAAGAAGGCAAGTAACGTTTTTCATTATCAAATAGTTTTGACTTTGTGATCTCTGAAAGGGTTTCAGGGACTCTCAGGGATCCTTGGACCATACTCTGAGAACCACTGATCTGACCTGTTGAGAGGAACATATGAATTATTTCATTAACTAGAGCTTTGAATACATTCCCAGGGATTTCCATCTCTCTGTCATCCTTTCCAACAGAAGGCATAATTCAGGGCAACAATTACAGAATCCCTATGATAAAGAGCTTCTCATTTAGCCAATCTGCCTTTAATTATTGTCCCCATTTCCATCCCTTTAGTCAGTTAACAGCTTCTACCATAATTTTTGTTCAATATTGAAATTATTTGGCATGAAATAATTTATAAAAACAGAAATTTCACCAAAAGATCTGCCCTTTTGATGGTTCCCACAATGAACAAAATAGTTTTATATAAAATATTTTTACATGGGTATTATCAAATTTAATTTCAAAAAATTAAACAATTCAACTCCCTTGAGAAATGGTTCCCTTGTTTATTTTTAGCCAGCGGAAGTTGTTTAAACCACATTTCTTCCAGGTGCATGGAACCATTTCAGTTTCAGAAGACTGGGCAGGGAGCCTGATATTTTCAGGTTCATGGTCCTACTCACATTAACCATCTGTGTCACCTTGATCAGGCCACTTCCCCTCTTTGGGCCTCATGTTACTTTCTTCTATAAAACTAGACCAGTGGTGGGGCGCCTGGGTGGCTTAGTCAGTTAAGCGTCCGACTTTCGCTTAGGTCATGATCTCGTGGTTCGTGGGTTCGGGCCCCGCGTTGGGCTCTGTGCTGACTGCCAGCTCAGAGCCTGGAGCCTGTTTCAGTCTGTGACCCCCTCTCTCTCTGACCCTCCCCTGCTCACGCTCTCTCTCTCTCTCCTAGAAATAAATAAAACATTAAAAAAACAAAAAAACTAGACCAGCCGTTCTAATACTCATATGAAGGAGCAATTAGAAGTCAAGGGCTTTTCCTTGAATACCATATTCTTTGCTGAACACCATAAAATAATGGAAAGTTTAGTTAGAGTGAAATAGGAACAGTTTTAGACTTAAAAAATATGTATTATGTGATTCCTTAACTGGATCAAACCAGGGGACACAGAAGTCATTAAAAAGAAAAGAAGAGAAAAGGGTACCTGGGTGGCTCAGTTGAGTGTCTGACTTTGGCTCAGGTCATGATTCTCACAGTTTGTGAGTTTGAGCCCCTCATCAGGCTTGCTGCTGTCTGCACAGAACCCACTTCAGATCCTCTGTCCCCCTCTATCTGTCCCTCCCCTACTTGTGCCCTCTCAAATATAAATAAAACATTTTTTTAAAAAAGAAGAGAAGGGGAAAGAAAAAAAAGTCATGCAATTAAGCATGGTCAACTATTTGCAAATTATCATCATAAATATTTATTTTCTACTTGTTTATTCTATCTTACTGTCAACTGTCATTTGCAGTGCTGTGGCTTTTAGAGAAATAGATGGGAAGAAAACTTTAAAGAAATTCTATCCATTAACTACTTCTTCTGATTGAAAAAAGTCCAGTTTTCAACTATAGCTATGAAACCCCTCAGTTTTGCATGGGAAGCAACAAACCTTCCTCATAAAAGAAAGGTTCCTGCTGGCTTTAAAAAGTCTAATATCCTATGCTTTTACCATAGTTCTGCTGTTCAACAAACAGACTATGAGAACCAAAAGAGCTTGTAGTCAGATCCCTACTTGTAGATAAAGCAAAGACAGACCTAGAGAGATTCTGGTGTTTTCCTAAATTCACCTAAGACAGCCAGGCTGGACTTCAATCCCAGGTTTCTTGCTTACTGGTGTACTCAGCGTTTTCCTCTACAAGCTTGCCTGATAATAAATAGCACATACACTCCACTGCACATATAATTCATTGTTTTTTGGCATTCTGTCATCATTTGTAACTTAGTCAACAATTATTTCTTCGGTTGAGAAGTTGACATTAGAAATCTCATCTCTGGCACGTAAGATTCTTATTTGTTTATAAGTTAAGATTTAATTAAAATTCACTTAGTTCTTTTAAGCTAGAAGAGATGGTAAAATATGCAAAGCAGTGAATTTAATTATGAATTGATTAGGCCACTGTTCTATAAGTGTCTGTCTTCTTTTTGTCATCCATGGTACGTGCCATTCATTCTTGTTTGGTTCATGAGCTATAATGAAGTCTATGTGTTTGTCATTGAGATCAGCAGTAAGTCTGCATTTTTCTATTGTAGTGGATGGCAGAAGATCTTAAAAAGAAACTTCTGACTGTCCATGGGGAAAAGACTGCTCACATCACTGTAGGAACCCTAAATGACCTTCTGAGAAGGAAGTCCCCAAAAGCTCCTCATGTGATGGGGAACAACTCCCTTAGTAGGCAGCAAAGAGGCCAAAGTTCCCACTTCCTATATTGAAATCAAAGTTAGTAGATGTAAGTTGTAGCATCTAGTCACAAATGAAAATACCTACCTGATGAGTCAAACCTACCATTTCGCCCAATGAATAGCCAACTTGTTATATACTAATATCTATAGCTCCTCAAGAGCAATTTGGCCTCTCGTTCCTACTCTGGCATGCAATTGGATTTTTTCTAAGGTTAAATTTTCCATTCTTTAAAGCATCAGTAAATAGTTAAACAGTTCTCTCAGGATCTAGAATGAAGAAATCTGCAGACGGGTTTACTGCTTGGGTCAGACTCCACTCAAATATGGAAGAGATTGCTGAGGAGAAAAGGCTTCATTTGACACGGTTTTATTTCACTTTGCTTATTAGGCCTGTAATAATCATTTCTAGGCCATAGTGTTGTTTGCAGTGCAAAATCTAGCTGGTTTATTTTCCACTCATGATAATTCTACCTTTTTAAGGCCTGATATGAAGATTAAAGAAGTTTTCCAACCAATTATTATCTCTCTTGTCAGGATTTTGGGATTGTTTACAGTGACTAACACAAAAGAAGGTATGTTCTATTTATTATAGCAATGTCCTTCTGTTGCAGATGCTTCTGCTACAGAAAGCTAAGGCAATTTGACATTAACCAAATCACAGGATCATGCCAATGAAGGAAATCGTATTTTGTCCTCTAACGCTGAACCACATCTTATCTTTTAAAAAGAGTATCTCCTAGATTCAGGAAATCCTGGTAGAGAGTGTACATCCTCTCTTGAGACTCCATTTTCTGCTCATAGCTGGGGCTCCACAAATGTTTGTTGATTCATCCAGAAACTCAGTCAGTTGTCTCTAACCACCTCCGTTATTCAGGAGTCCTTCCCCTGCTGGTTCCCTCCGGCAGCAGATGAGAGCAGCTACCAGGCCTCTGTTGAATTGCCTGCAGCATTTTCACCAGGTGTTTCTTGTTTTCCCTCCTCCCACTCAGCAGAACCAATTTCAGTGACTATCCCAAAGGTATCCAGTAAGGAGACGCATGTATTTTTTTGGTATTCACAATTTAGGATTCAATTCTCTAGATCAGTGTTCTTCTGTGAAAAGTACAGATGGAATAAAATGATGTTGAAACACTCAACTGTTTATTAATGTCATAGTAAGCATTTACCCTGTGCGAGGAATTGGGTTATATGCTGGTGAATCAAGTCTACTGAAAGACATGATGTCTTCCACAGGAACTCATAGAAGTAGGGGAAAGACAGACATTTTAAAACATAATTATAGACCGATATAGTAAGTGTGATATTTGACCTTTATATTTTCTTTTATGACCAATGGAATCTTCCCCCACAGTCTAAGGGATGCTTTCCAAATTGTACTGCTTGGGATTAACCCGGTTATAGCAATTTTTAATTTTAATTATGGAGAATTTGGGATGTTTAAGGAAGAAAAAGACAAAAACAAATACCCATTTCAAATGTTTTATACATTAATATTAAGCTAGATGTAAAGTTATAAGCACTAAGTAAAATAAATAACTTGTGTACTTACCCCCTTCTTGACATTTTCTCCTATATTTTCAATTAACAAGTCAGTTTGACTTTGATTATGAGAAAAAATAGTGTTTTTTTAAACTGTTGCTTTCTATCTTATAGAAATGTATGGATTAGATACATATAATAAGAGCATGGGTGATACTAGTGAAACTTCTATACCATTTTATGCCATTTTCTATCACTAATACAGTCCTTTGGATAACTGGGAAATTGTAGTTCACATACACACACAACCCCATCTGTTACTGTTGCTGATTCACCTATGATTTCAATACTGCAGTGTCACTTCATGGTTCTGGCTTTTAATCTGACAGATTTATTTTCTCTGTCTTTATTTTACTTTGCCTTTCAACTTGGATCATGTGTAGTAAACATCCTTTGAAGTCTAAATAAATATCTGTTTTATAATCTCAAAGAGTAGAGAGACTTGCAAGCATTCAAGTCAAATCATACTCATGTTAAAACAAGTCAAGTTTTTATGTCCTGAGTTTACAGCGCAATATAAAAAGCCATAGAAACCAGGATATGTGGATAGTTAATCGTCTTTCTAAATGAATCCTTAGGCTCTTGAGCTGGGATATTTGTTCTCAGTTAGCTGATTTGGTAAGCAAAAGAGGACCTTCTTAAAAAAATTCTGCCCCCAGATGAACTCATCAGTCACATCTATTTATGCAAACGGAAATTAAATTATCCTTAATCAAATGGTCTTTGCTCCCAGAAATACTAAAAGGAAACCTTATTTAAAATGAGAGCTGCAAAATTTAGTTCAGGTTCTTTTTATGAGAGCTTTGCTTTCTGTCCAGCTTCCCAAATTTAAAGCATGAGCTCCCTCTACTGAGTGAATTAACCTATGTCAATGAAACATTTATAATATTTATAATATCTCTAACATTTGTGCATTGCCTATTATGACTTTATGTTCTTAGAGACAAACAATTATGAATTATAAAAATTTTTCCTTCTTTCAAAACTGGTGACTCTGGGGGTGCCTAGGTGACTCAGTCAGTTAAGCATCAGACTCTTGGTTTCGGCTGGGATCATGATCTTACTTTGCATGGGTTCAAACCCCCCCTTGGACTCTGCTGGCAGTGCGAAGCCTGCTTGGGATTCTGTCTCTCCCTCTCTCTCTCTCTGGCTCTTTCCTGCTTGCTCTCTCTCTCTCTCTCTCTCAAAATAAATAAATAAATAAACTTAAAAAACAAAAACTTCATGACTCTCATATGGAGTGGAATGGAAAGGTAGAGGAAAGTAATTTATGAACTAGAGAATCATTAACTTAGATTTTTCCCTAAACCCTGACCCATGCAGGGCATGGCAACACTTTGTAACCACCATTAATCTAATTACCAGGAAGTATATGCAAACCCCTGTTCTCACACCTATTTGGTTCTTCATAGCACTTGTGATATCTGAAATTACGTTACTTATTTATTCGTTGATCTGATTATGACTGTCTTCCCCTACTAGACAGTTAACTTCCTGATAGAAGAGACTCTCTCTCCTCTCAGCCCCTAGAACAGTGCCTCAGACACAGTAGGTACACAGAAATACTTGTTTAATGAATGGAAGGAAGAATGAAGGCAAGCAGGCAGGTCTGTAATTACTTACAGTGTCTCTTAGGATTGTGATTCAGTTACAGAACGATGTGGTGCTGGATACAAATTTAGTAGGAAATGAAAGGGAGAAAATTAAAGAAGGTGTGGTAAAAGAGGTGTGGAATTCAAACCCAACCTTAAAGGTGGGGAGGGTTCAATCAAGTTAGACAAGGAAACAAGCATTTTGCTAGGCACTGGGGATACAATAGTTCACAGTAACAACAACAACAACAACAAAAAAGACCTGGACCTTTCCCTCATATAGCCTACAGTCTGACAGTGAAGATGGATGTCAAACAAATAATTGCCCAAATAAAGGTGGTGGTGGGGAGTTAGTTAGAAAGACTTTTCCTAGTGGTGATCAAAGGGTAAGTGGGAACAACCAGGTGAAGAGGGTGGGTGCGGCATGTGCCGAGGGCCAGAGACAGAAAAGAACACTGTTGCTGAAGAGTGCAAGGAAAGGGCAAGACACCGACCCCCCAGCCTGGGGAGGGGGCACTGTCTTCGTCCCGGGAGCAAGAAGTGGGTCTAATGGCTTCCTTCGTGTTTCAGGGATTCTAAGCTTTTTTACTCTTTTTCCTATTTTCTGTTTTCATGAAATGGTCTCCTACAAGCAGGTGTTACTTTAATCATTAGAAATAATGCAATATTTATGGAAGAGAAAGGGAGTACGTATGCCCACCATGGCCTCCTTTGCCTGCTTACTTTAACCTTTTCCAGGCTTACCGAATTAATAAAGGTATCTCACTTTCAGGCTGACCCCAGGTGCTGGCCTGAGCCTGACCAGGTGCAGGGCATCCTGGGACATGCCACCTCAATGCTCCCAGTCACAAAGACACAAACGTAAATCCTTGAGGACCCTAGCTCAGGAACATAGCAGTATGTTCTCTTCACCCACCACCTGGGTGTAGGTATTTCAGTGAGCATATCTTATCATTTAATATTTGTCCTGTTTCCTGCAATAACCATCGGTGTTTTTCACATGGCTGAATCGGATGGGGTCCTTAACTTCAGAACTTTGTGGTGTAAGCCACATAAAGGACCAGGTTTGGGCTGAGGTAGGAGGTACTGCCTCTCCGGTCCCCCCCACCCATGACCCAAATCTTGCCTGCAATTATCTGTTGAGGATCCCTTCTGTCCAGAAGGGTCTGTATTTAACAGCCCCCAAAGGGGGTTCTTCAACTTGTTGTCTTATAAATACAACTAATGGTTCTATTGACAATAACTGACCTGGTAACAAATGCAAAGGAGTACAGCACAATTCACTTAGTCTTTTCGGGTAATTCTATATTATAACAACTACAGTATCTAACAATAAGTATGAAATAACAACTATAACATAACATACATGCAAATAATTATAGGCTGTAACACATGGCAGAGTTATCCTTGTTAACTCCAGGTCCCTCTGTATGAAAGAACTATTGGGGGGGACATCTAGGTAGTTCAGTCGTTTAAGCGTCCGACCTTGGCTCAGGTCATGATCTCTTGGTTTGTGAGTTAAAGCTCCACATTGGGCTCTGTGCTGACAGCTCAGAGTTGGAGCCTGCTTCAGATTCTGTGTTACGCTATCTCTCTGCTCCTACCCCACTCATGCTCTCTCTCTCTCTCTCTCTCTCATTTAAAAAATTTTTTTAATTGTTTAAAAAAACAAAAAAGAATGGTTGTGTTGTGTCTGTAGCCCAGTGTACATCATCTTCTGGGAGAACTGTGGCCTTGTGTTTCTGCTTGCATCCCCCGGATCAGGTGATGTTCACGTTCTAGCTGCCTGACTTACAACTCCTGCATCTCTCTGCAAAAGCCTTTAACCGGGGAGGGTAATCTCAGTCCTTGTATCTGCAATCCATTGTTCAAAGTGAATTTCTCAGACATGGAACCCCTCATCAGTGGCCTTCCCGGGGGAGGGGGGGTTGCCCCCTACCCCATAGGGGAAGGCGATGACTGTGTGCCCTGCAGGCCATCTCTCCTCCACCCCCACTCACATCTGACTCTGTTACCTGTCAGCTCTGAACTACCTACCTCTGTACTGCAGAGGGATTTTATAGTGCCTGGCTGGTGAGATAGAAATTCTTCCTGTCCTGCAGGAAGTCACTGCCTCAGGGATGCTGCCTAGTTCTTGCTTTTAGTCATGCCCTGCCTCAGCTCCTGCATTACCCCACACCTCACTGCCTCCCCACATCTCCATCCCTACCCTATCTTAGTAAGTTCGGGCTGTTAGAACACCACAGGCTGGAGCTTATAAACAACAGAAATGTATTTCTCACAGTTCTGGAGACTGGAAGTCCAAGATCATGGAGATGGCATGTCACATTCTAGTGAATGCCCTCTTCCTGGTTTGTGACTGATGCCCTCTCACTGTGTCCTCAGATGGTGGAAGGGGCTAGAGCTCTCTCTGGATCAGGATCTCTTATAAACTGTTCATGAGGGTTCCATCCTTATGGCCTAATCACCTCCCAAAGGCTCCACTTCCTAATACCATCATCTTTGGGGTTTAGTATTTCAATGTATGAATGGGAAGGGGGCAAACATTTAATCTATAGCACCTCCCCACCCCACTACCTACATACTCTGCTCTCCCTACACACCCACTGCCAACTACAAACACCTTCCTCTGCTTAACCATTTTTTGTCTGATTATGCAAGTTGCACATGCATCATTTCAGAATGAATTCTTCATATATAAATCATAATTTGAGTCCCTCCAACTCAGAAATCAGAAGTGGGTGGTGTTGAAATGATTTCCACTATTTGTCTTCGTAGTTTCTGTTGTGTAAATAAGTATTCATGATTCCAGTAAAACATTTTAAGGATTTGCAAGGAAATCTCTCGTGCTGACATTTTTTATTCTAATTACCCACAGTGAAAAGAAATGTTATTCTCTGTTTAATTCAGCATGCACAGTAAAAGCCCCAAGATTGCTGATTAATCTTTCTTTTGGTCCTTAGGAAGCCCCTATTATGAGCAGACATTTTTAACTTAAAATGCCAGCCTATCTGGGGTATAGATAACTGCATCCTCAGTGTGGTTTCAAAAGTCAGGGTGCCAAACCCCCTTATAAGTGCTAATGGCAGTTTTATAAATATATTGAACACAGACTGTGGGATAATAAGAACCCTCATTTATGTCCTTAGATACAGAACTAGCTTTTCTTTTGCCATGGATAGAATGGAAAGCACACATATCATGAGGACAGTGAGTAGAAATGAGACACTTTGGGTAATCAGGAAGTACCAGTGAAGTATCTCAACTTGTCTTTCTTCTTATCTATTCATTATCAAGAGAGAAAACACTTAAAATTGAAATAAGTTTACAATTAGTGTTCTATAGGAAGACTATGATATATGGAGCATAGTTTTATTTTATGGGCAGATTTATTTTCATCTTTTTGACTTTCTGTCCTGGACTTAAAAATTTAGGTTCCTAAAAAAGCATTTACCTTGTTTTAAAGTTTATACTTTGGGGGGCACCTGGGTGGCTCAGTCGGTTGAGCATCCAACTTTGGCTCAGGTCATGATCTCACAGTTCATGGGTTTGAGCCCTGCATCGGGCTCTGTGCTAACAGCCAGCTCAGAGCCTGGAGCCTGCTTTGGATTCTTTGTCTCCCTCTCTCTCTGACCCTCCCCTGCTCATGCTGCCTCTCTCTCTCTCTCTCAGAAATAAATAAAACATTAAAAAATTTTTTTAATAGGATTAAAGTTTATACTTTGGAAAGTTTTATGGAAATTTTTTAATGATAGTGGAATCCCCAGAAGAAGATTCATGAGGATTACAAGACATCTTTTATGGTATCAGGAGCCACCGGAAATGAAATTTCTAATTTTATACTACTGAGTTTGTCAGATAAACTAACTGGAAAGGAAAGTTCCAACAGTACCAGCCTGGAAAAGTCGCCCCTCTGAGGTGAAACTGAAGACAAAACAAAACACTTTTTGGTTTACAGACTACACAAGAAAAATCTCTCTTTCTCACTTGACTTTTGACCAAAAAGTGTATTACCCTGTCTTACCCCTGCCTCATCCATCAAGCTGGCTTCTGAATGTCTTTTACCTCTAACCACTCAAACACACCTTCAAAGGATAAAGATTTGTCACCACAGGGGCCACACGTGCTGCAAGAACGTCTCCCAAAAGGTTCCCAAAATGTGTCCTGAGAAGACCAGCACTATTGAGTTAAAGGTGTAATCTCTCCTAAGGAGACTGCTTCAAAGGCAATAACATTTATTTGCATGTCTATGTTCCCGGATTTGGGTTGTAAATACATGACTTTATGGCCATCTTTCATATACTAATGTCACTGTTGTCTTGTGTTTCATTCTTTGATGTTGCTATTCTCATGAGTAATATACCCATGTGTGCCAGTGTCCCTCCTGAAATAGTTCCTCTCTTCAAGCTCCCCCTTTTGCTCTTCCCACAATATATCCATCTGTCTTTATTGTAATATTTGCCCACTGATTCAGGCTGTTCTGGCCTATACATCATACATTGTAACTTTGGCAGAGTGCCTCCCATCAACTGGAGGAGTTCTGCTCTGTTAGCCCAGGCAGAAGACTTTTCCCAAAGCAGGGTTCCCAGGTACATCTGGATACAATCATATGAGAGTCATGATATTATGTGTGGCTATTTTTCAATTTGAAAAATACTTTAAAACTTTAGAAAGCATTTTTATAATAAGAATGTAATAAATTATAAAGTCATTTCAGTAGTATATGGTACCTTGAAGTGAAATGGTTTTTTGTTTTGTTTTGTTTTCTTCCCCCATGAACAGAAGGACCACTAGCAAATTCCTTTAAGTTATCATTTTCTTGATGGAACAACAACTCAACCCGTAAGCCAAGACAAGTCCTACCTTCTATCTCCATTCCTGTCTCTAAAAAGGTACGAGATTATCAAGTTTATGATGTCCACTTTTATCTGTTTTAATGGCTTTATTTTTATCTTGAATTAAATTTAATATAACAAAAACAGAATTTTCAGCAAATATTTTATATATGCCTGGGTGCAAACAGCAATAATAGATTAAATATTAATATGCTTCATTAGAGAACTTCAAGACATTGCATTTTTTTTCTTCAAACACTCTGCAAATCTAGGATTACTGATATCATAAGTCATGTCATTGTAAGAGACTAATTAATGTATAGGTGAGGGATTGAGGTGCAAAGAAATTTAATTGTTTCAATGAAGTTTCACAGTGAAAGGGAGGCACAACCAGAACTCTTGTGTAATAAAGATACTGTAACTGAATAGCATAGTCTTTTTAAAAAAAAATTTTTAATGCTTATTCATTTTTGAGAGCAACTGAGCTTAAGTGAGGGGAGTGGCAGAGGGAGGGGTAGACACAGAATCTGAAGCAGGCTCCAGGCTCCAAGTTGTCACTCCAGAGCCCGTTGTGGTGCTCGAACTCACAAACTGCGAGATCATGACCTGAGCAGGAGTTGGACGCTCAACCGACTGAGGCACTCAGGCACCCCTGAATAGCATATTCTTAAATTTTTTAAATAAAATGTTTAGGGTTAGCAGTATTCTACCAACAGGGGGCAGCAGAGACCTCTTCTGCCTGCCTGTATTTTCTGTTCCCAGTTTAGGAATGTGGCTTTTTCTGACATGGTTTCAAACGTGGCAAAGCGTACCAAGGAGGCAGATTTGTTACGAGTTCGTGTCATCTACTAGTGGTGGATGGCAAAGTGGCATCTCTGGTGCCTTCTCTCCATAATTTATTGTAATTAAATATGTGCATCCTGTGTTGCTGGAATCTTGCTGTCCCACTCATCAGAACCCAGTGGATGACAGGACCTCTGTTCCTAGGTTATTACCGAGTTGTGCAGCTATCTTTTCAGGAAGCTGCCATTTAAATCACCAGCACTCAAATCTGGATTTTCCAATAGTCAATAAATTAGAATCCTTTCCAATAGTCAATAAATTGGGCAAAGTAGAGCAATGAAAGTAGGAAACTGCCAGAAATTCTCACTTGCATTTCTAAGCAAATACCAGCAACCATAGTCATGTTGGCTCCTTGGCTTCAAGGTTGGAAATGGAGAGCAGTTGGGAGGGGAAGATGAAAGATAAAATCTGAGTGAGAGCACGAAAGACTAGGCTGAACCAGTTCCCTCCCCTTCCTGTAAGGTGCACTGGGGTCAGTGCAGGCTCCCCCTGCAGGGTCTTTCCCATGCTTCTGCCCCTTTCCTCCTGTGGTCCTCTGTGCCCTCCCCTGGGTCTCCCGTTTGAGACCTTCCTGTACTTTCCAGAAAAAAGTTTGTTTCCACAATTAAAGGGTCAGTGCCTATTCAGGCATTTGTCTTCAGCTCCCACTGAAGAAGTCAGTCCTGTGCCTAGTTCAGTTATGGATATGGGTTTCATCAACATTGACCTGCACTTATCCAGCAACACAGATTAGTTTTCAGGGATATCTTTTCCTAAATGTCCCCTGGAGTACCAGTTCAACCTGCTAGGTACAAAGTTACTTTATAGAAGTCCTGGGGAGGTAGGCCCTTCGTTGTGTATAGGGCCAGGGAAAGCATGGGCTGAGAAATTAATATAGAATGCATGTGTACACACATACACATATGTTTTTGCACTTTCTTAATACAAAAGTAAAATGTGTCCTTTAGTAGATTGACATACATAAAAACAACATACAGGAGAAAATTTAAATCTGAGACTTAACCATCCATATACAGCCATTGTCAAACTATTTTTAAAATACTAAAAGTTTGATTCTCATACAAATCTAAAGTAAAGTAAGCACATGTAAAAGACTTCTCTAACTCCTTAATTAGGGAAGCAGCAAGGTGGTAAACTGAATGGAAGTGAACTTGAGAGGCTGAGGGTACAGACACTGAAAGAACAGTGACAGAAAATTGCTGGTTTAGATGTGAAAATGGTTGTCATCTCACACAGAATACAACTGTAAACTTTGAGAACGGAAGTGATTTGATTTACTGCTGGAAAAAAAATCCAGTATTATCACGTTACTTCACAGAGTCTAGGTTTACAATTTTAATAGTAAATAATAACTTAGGGGAACGTCCCAAAAAGGAGTCAGATAACCAGTGGGTGTGTCTGCTAGACTATTCCCATATAATATGGAAAGGATATACTGTCATTTTTTTTTTGCCTTTTTTCCAAGTTTTGGACAGTTTTTCTTAATATGCCATTGTTATTTTAATAAACTTCTTTCCATTCTTGAGATTTTTCAAGTGCATATAAATATATGAATAAATAAAACATATTTACACAAAGTAAAGATTAGCTTATATGTATAATCATATATATTTCTTCTTTCACTTAATAGTGTATCCTAAACATTTTTCCAGGTCACTAAATGTTTTTCAAAAGTAAAATTTTGTAATGATTTGTTTTCCTTTGTTCAAATTGATGTGCTATAATTTCTTTAGTATCCCACTTGAGAACATATAATGTTTTAGTTAATATTTTAGTGCATAAATCTTTATACACATTTCCAATTGATTCATGGAGTTTCTTTCCACTTTTTAGGTCCTTAGTACTTTAGAAATAGCTTTTAGAAAGTAGTCTTTAGAAAGATTGTTTTAATTTACACTCTCAGCAACTGGATATGATTACACTCATATCATTACACTGTTTGAAGGTCCATGTGGGTTTACCAGATGGCAGAAAAGAACCTGTTATTTGGAGAACTGCCTGGTGCCTATCCCCAGGATCACTGGAAGACATTGGCAAGGGATAGGAGTATTCACTGTGTAACTCTAGTTATAAGAATCACAAAATTTAAGAACTGACATAAGCATAAAAATTTATAAACATAAATTTTTTTTAATGTTTATTATTTCTTTTTGAAAGAGAGAGACAGAGCACCAGCTGGGGAGGGGCAGAGAGGGAAGGAGGCACAGAACCCGAAGCACACTCCAAGCTCCAAGTTGTCAACACAGAATCTGTTACAGGACTTGAGCCCACAAACCACGAAATCATGACCCAAGCTGAAGTCGGACCCTTAACTGAGCCACCCAGGTGCCCTCTTAAAGATCTTCTATTATATTATTACATGTTGTCCCATTTGCCTGAATGGGACTTTATCTTCTTAAAAATTCAGAGTCCCAGCTCAATAGAAAATTTTCTTCTCTTAGTTTATAAGTTCAAAGTATAACTTTGAACTTTTTTTTTTTTTTGGCAGTTGAAAAGCATGGATCTAATCTTACACCTTCATTGTATAGAATGAACTTAAAACAAACAAAGTGCCCGGCCCCAAATTACCTATAGCAGATCTGGGACTGGAATTCATGTCTCCCAGTTTCCCATCTGACCCTCACTTGATCAGCACTGCCTCCTTTCCTGAGGGGAGACATCACCCAGTCAGGCTGCACACTTCTCAAAGTTTTAGGATAACATTAACCAGAGCACATGGACTTCAAACAGCTAATATTGGAAAATTTTATAAGTGGTCTCTTACTACCTTTGGTTTTATAAAACATACATGTTTTCTCAGAAAAGCAGTTTCCTGTATGCGAGCTGTCACAGAATCAGTCTTCGTTCATGGTCCAGTCCTTTCCTGCCTCCTCTTCTTTATACCTACCCTCCTTAGCTTTACACAGATTGACAGTGAGGAAGAAGAAAAATCCAGTTCAAGCTAAATAGACTCACTTGGAAAGTCTTGATCACATAGGGAAAGATCTACATATTTCTTACCAGATGTTTCTATCTCATAAACAAGTTGGGGTCAAGCTGCTTTATTTCTTAAACATAGTGTGTAGCTGCCCAGTGACATCCCCAAGACACAGTTGGACACCTCATCATGCATCAGTCATGTGTTAAACACAGCATTGGAAAGGCTGCATTTTGTAATGACATGCCTCTCTTAACAGAAGCTTTCCTGGCCATGATAACCAGCACAAAGCCACCTGCTAAAATCATATACATAAAATAAGGGCAGAGTTTGAAAGCCGGTAATACCTAGCAGACACTTAAAGGCCTAGTTATCTATTAACAGTCTTCTCAACTCAATACACTGAAGTATTTCACAAAAAAAGCAACCCCAACATTTAGCTTGGTAAAAGAAAATTTAGAAAGAAGAAAGAAAACTGTGGGTTTAGGAGTGGATAAACATCTAACCCACAGCCAGGATAGAAAGCTGATATCTGAAGAGCCAGCTGTTTTCATCTGAGAATGTAAAGGGTGAAAACAACTTCCTCAGCTTGTGAGATCCCAAAAAGCTATAATTCTCTGTACTGTTTTTCTGAGCATCCATCTTCCAAGGAGCCCGAGTTCCTAAAGGTGCCACTGATTAACCATCGGTTTAAGAAACCTAAACCTCCAGTAGAAGGTGAGAATAACAAATGCTCTCTGAGGATGGCTTTTTTGTCACACTCTGCATCCATCGAAGCCAAATGTTTCCACTTCCCTAATGGACTTGACTGGTTGCACTCCTGTGAGTTAGGGTGGGTTCTTGGGATTCCATATGTAAGAGGGCCACATCATGCCATGTAACACTTGGCACCTTTGGAGTTTTCTTTCCTTCTCAGTCCCACTGATGCCCCTGAGGCCCTGGCATTGCCTGGTACGGTCCATGTGATAACTGCCCAGGATGTTCCCAGTGACAGTGGCAGCAAAGAAGAAAGACTATACAGGCCCTAAGCACAGGAGGAGGTAGGATGATGATAGTGTCTGAGATGCTCGCAGCATAGTCAGAATAGCGGCAGCTGCTATTCCCTAGTACTGTTTTCCAGATGCCTTTACACACATAACCTCATGTAGTCCTCCTAACAACCTTAGATTATTTATTTGTACTAAGCCCCTTTCAGAAGAAATTTAATGCAGTTACAAACTCTGTAAGTTGACATAGATGTCTCCATTTTAAGATGAAGACACTGAGGCTTAGAGATTTCTAGTAAATTGCCAGAGGCCATATAGTTAGTGGTGACAGGGCCAATATTTAAACCCAGCCCCAGGGTCTCTCTCACAAGTTACCCCAAGCACATCTTCCAACGGCACATTGTCCCTGGCCTGGGAGACCTTGCTGGTGTACATTTTTGTTACATTATGGCATGGTATTTGGCCTGTTTTTTCCTGCAGGTGAGTTGTGCAGGATCAGAATGTCTGTATTGTGGCTGCTGATTCATATGCTTATGCCAGGCAGGTCACAAACAAAGGGAGGATTGTGTACCAAGATGTGGGCCCTGTGATCATGGGCATTCAACCAGAATTCAATCAGTCTTTGGTCATGTAACAGTGATTCTTTCCAGAAAGTTCCAGAGCACATTGTTACCGCAGCACTTGTGAAACACCTTGTGTGGCATTTCTCACTGCTACAGAGATATAACACAGACCAGAAAGCGTATTTTCTCCTAAAATTTTCAGTCTGCCTTTCTTTCTCTTACTGCTACCTGGAAATGTGTCCTCTCAGCCCACAACCGATCCATAATTGTCTCTACTGCCCTCAAGTATTCCTGGGATGTTTCTGATTTTCCTAAAGGAAAACCACTAAGGAATGCCCAAATTCCAAATTTGACATTCAAACCTTAGAAAGTTCATATCCTTGCCCTTTAACGTTTTAAAATTTGAACTGTGTTTCTCTTAGCTCCTGCCCCATATCCCACCTACCCTAGTCTCTGCCTCTGTTAAATTTTCTCTCACTCCACATAGAGAACCAGCTTACTCACCACTGAATGTGAGAACTGTTCCTTTTTTCTGGGCTTTTCTGTACTTTCTACCAGGTTCCCAGATAAGGCTGCAATGATTCCTTTTGTGCATTCCTTTTTTTTTTTTTTAAATGTTTTTATTTATTTCTAGGAGAGAGAGAGAGACAGCGTGAGCAGGGGAGGGTCAGAGAGAGGGAGTCACAGACTGAAACAGGCTCCAGGCTCTGAGCTGGCAGTCAGCACAGAGCCCGACGCGGGGCTCGAACCCACGAACCGCGAGATCATGACCTAAGCGAAAGTCGGACGCTTAACCGACTAAGCCACCCAGGCGCCCCCCTTTTGTGCATTCCTGATAGAGCCTCTAAAGAGGGAAATAGCAGTGATAGGAATTGTTTGTATTACATTGGCCAAGGAAGGCACCCCGCTAGACACCCTTGGCCCCTTTACCTAAGAACAAAAACTGAAGAGTTGTTCACAAATGAATACCATAGAATCACATCTCACCTGGGGTCAGCTTCCAAGTGAAAAATGAAAAATGATCAAAATTGAACATACTGCACCACTACTCCAAGATAAACCAAGATACAAAGGATTAAATTTTAAATGTTAGAAATGAAATCCAAAGAGTAAAAGAGGAAATCATGGGAGAATTCCTTTACAGTATTTCTAAATATGATTCATACTCTAAATTCCATAAAAGATTAATAAATTTGATTACATATAATAACACACTTCTGCATAAAGAGAAATACAATAAGCAAAGTTCAAAGATAAGCACCAATTGGAAAAATATTTACAAACCACAACACAGACAAGATAATTTCCTAAGTATTTAACAATTTCCCAGAAATCATGAAGAAAAAGCTAGTACAGGTGTGCCTGTGTGGCTCAGTCAGTTAAGCACCTGATTTTAGCTCAGGTCATGATCTCATGAGTTCGAGATCTTGAGCCTTAGCCCTATGTTGGGCTCTGTGCTGACAGCTGAGACCAAGAGCCTGCTTCAGATTCTGTGTCTCCTTCTCTCTCTAACTCTCCCTCATTTGCGTGTTCTCTCTCAAAGATAAACATTTTTTAAAAAACTTTTTTTAAAGAAAAAGCCAATACAAAAGTATTGGATGCATACAGACAAATCACAGGAAGAAAATATAAATGGCTCTTTTATATATGAAGACATGCTAGGACTTACTACGAACAGGAGAAATTCAAAATTAAAGCTACAACGAAATGAATGCCATTTTAACCTATCAGATTGGCAAAAATAGTTTGACAACTTATCCGGTTGCAAGCTAAGGGGAAAAAAAAACAACATATCTGGTTGCAAGCTACTGTTGCAATGTAGTCTCTTACATTGTAGATGGAAAAGTAGACTGGAACATCTAAGGAGGGAAATTTAGCAGAATTTTTTAAAATTACAAATGCTTATGCCTTTTGACCCAGCAACCCCACTGTGGGAATTTATCCTGCAGCGTAGCTTGAATACATTCAAAATAATATGTTTTCAAGTTGTTAGTTGCAGCAGTTTGTAATAACATATAATATTAGAAAGAACTCATTTCCATCCATCTATACAGTGAAATTTTATATAGTTGTATATATTAAAGAAAGGAATGAAGACATTCTCTGTATGTAGATATAGAAAGATCTCCAAGTTGTACTGTTAAGTGAAAGGAAAGTGCAGAATAATGTTTGTATTAAGGAAGGTCATAAAAATATTCATATTTGCTTATATTTGCATATAGAAACTCTGGAAGAACACACAACCTAAGAATCTAACAGTCACCTTTGATAGTAGTAGATACAAACTAGACAGAGGCACAGAGATAGAAGCAAAATTCTTTATCAAATACATTTTTATTGTTTCCTTTTTAAATCATTTGAATGTTTTTTCTACTTTTGAAAAAAAAATTTAAACCATTGAAAAATACCTTATATTGTCCATAAAGTACAGAACATAAGGCTTTATACATATGATCCTATTCCACAATGTTTATGCAGACTAAGGTTTGAGAACAACTTGAGTAAAATCAAGGACAAAGGTTAAGTTGCTATGGAGATGTCAAGTATTGAAATAGTTCTCCTTTAACATGCCTGCCAAACTCCTGGCTGGGAGTGGGTGGAGAATTCTAAAAAGCACCTGCTTGCCTGGAGGGATTAGGCTAATACTAAGCCTCCAGAACAAGCCTGTTTGTTGTGAGAATTAAAGGAAATGGAGGAGTTCCTATTTCAGTGCAGGCTGAAGTTCATGGGTAAGTTAAATATGCAGATGATGGGACTCTCTGATATGGTGGTGATATTTTCTAAACTGTGCCAGGCCAGGGTGAATGATCTGAGAAGTGCAGCTGTACACACTGAGGCACTAGGAGGTCATGTCTAACATCTGTGCTGTCCTAGGAAATTCTAGGAGTGATGGTTAACATCATGTATGGTTTTCAGAGTGAGGGATGTGGAGGCAACCAAAGTCAGAAATCTTAAATCGTACTACACTGGTAATACCTTTTATTTATCTCCCAAGATGTAATACAACAGAAATCACAAATTGGGCCTACAAGAAAAGAAAGAAAGAACTGAGAACAAAGAAACATTGAGGATGGATTTAAATCCATTGATTACATCATTGAAGGTGAATTCTTAAGTCCTTTTTCATCATGAGAGTTCTTAATATACTGATACAATTTTAATCAGTAATGCTGGTTCTACAGACCTTGGGTGCAGTCAACTCATCTTAACTCTTCTTATGGAAATTAGTAAAGAGATGGACCATCCCCAGAACATCAGACTCTGAGGGGGGGGCAAGTTTTATGAAGGACCTTGATTCCTTGGCCTCAAATGGTTTCACATTTGAGATTTTGAATAGGAGGATGATGGGAACATAACTTCCCTTTCCTGAATCTGGCAGTGCAGTTGGAGCCAAGTGGGAAAAGAATGTCCATGGGAAACAAGTTGAAGTTCATTATAGTATGCCAGGTGAGAGATGATGGTTGGTGCACTAGAGTGAAGAGGAGAATATAGGTACAAACCACTGACTAGGTGTGAAGAGCAAAGGAGCATCAAAGAAAACCTTAAAATTAGAGATCGATTGACTGGGGCAAAGTTTATATCATTAACGGTACAGGAGACATCATGACCTGCTTGGAAGTAAGTGGAAGACGAGGGTTTTAGGGGCTGGCAGAGCGTTCAAGGAGCATTGTCCACAGGCAGCTAGAAGGGAATTCTGGTGCTTTGAGAGATGCTGAAGCTGGAGTTGTGGGTTTGGGAGAAGCTATGGAAATGAATTAATTCACCAAAGGAGAGAATACTATCTGAAAATCTAGTTTTAAAGTATTGCTAAATAAGAAGACAAGTACTTTAAGACTAAAATCTGAAGTAAAGGAAGTGGAGAGAGAAGGAATTGGTACTTCCTTGAGAAGGAAATAATGAGTAATGAAAATTATAGCTACCAAACATGACAGAAGCAGGAGGGAGAGTAGAAAGAGTCAGGAGAGAGATGGCCTGAAAATAGAATCTTTAGCAACACTTTCAGTTGGAGTTATTATTAACTCCCACACTTCTGTCACCTAGAGAACTAAAATTGATGAACCTAGTAATTTCAGGATGCCCATCCTGAATAGTCAGGGGTATGAATTCAAGGGCTGTCGGTATATATTTTTTGATACCAGGTAGATTTAAATTTTAAATTGATGAGGGGGGAATTACTAAATGCATCACCAAGTCTTTGCAGTTGCCCTGATAACTTTTCTGCACCATCTCCAGCTTCTGGAACACACAAAAAAACTTTATTTTCTAATATCTATGATTAATTATAGATTTCTGAAGTTTTTACTTCCTACTTGGGTGAAATTTTTTTAAAAATTTTTATCCCCAATCCATCCCCCTGGCTCCCCAACTTCCCCTCACACACAAGCGTATATTCTTCATAGCTGAGGTTCCTGTGGGTTTTAGGGATGCCTCTTTCAGTGGGTGCTGGATTGTCGTTGGGGGTTTAATCTTTCTAATAACTAAGTGAATAGTATGCAACTGACTGGGTATCAGTGCTGAAATACAGGTCTCATTGTGCTATGTGACATCATCTCTGCCCCCAAGCAGTTTCACTGTGGAAGACTTTCTAATTACATGTAAGTCTTCAAGTTCTTGTGTATGATAATAGCTGCCTATGAAAACTTTGCCAAATTATAATGAGACTTTGAAATCAAGACAGGAAACCCAATGTTATTCCCATAACCTGGAATATTTATGTATAGTAAAATGCACTGCATTCTTTTTTGAATATATTTAAATTAAGGATCTCTAAAAATAAGAGCCCCATTTTGCTTGCTGTGTTTAACAGGGAAAGTGCACTTTGGAGGACAGAAACATTTTTATGTGGAAACTCAAAATGAAAGGGAAGTGGCAAAGGCAGAGAATTAAAAAATGGACCTGTATGTGTCATGCCAGGATGCAGCATTTACACAGGTGAGTTTCCTTTCCAGTCATGATTTTGGGTCATTGTTGATCTCATTTCTAAATGAGATGTTGTCATTTTCTTGATTTATAGATGTAGAAGCCAGGTATAAGAGATAACGTGTAGTAGACATTGAACATCAGGATAGAGGCAAAGCCTAGCCCCAAAGTGTGCCAGTCTCCTCTAGTCCCCTGAACAGTGCTTCTCCCCTTCTTCTCAGATTCTGGCTGCCTCCTTCCTCTCCATCATCTTCATCATCATCATCACCACCACCACCACCACCACCATCATCATTGAGGCCCATTTCCCTTCCTTAGCTGCACCACATGCACAGTCTCAGGGAGTAATGGATCCTTCCTCCTTTTTAGGGGCCAACCCTTACACCAGCATCTTTGGTTCCATTCAGTGTCCACAATTACCCTTCTGTGTTCTATCCTTTTTATTTGCATCTCTTTACTGCCTTGTTGGTCAGTCCATAAACTCAAGTCTGTCCTATCCTTAAAAGTGAACTTCTCTTGATCTTGCTTCCTCTTTTAGCTATTGCTTCTGTCTCCTTCCTTTCTGAGACAAATTTTTATATCAATTGCCTACCTTCTCTACTTCCTTACTTCCCATTTATGCCTCAACATACTGCTTCTGCCAAGGCTACCAGTGGCTTAATAGTTCTCCAGTCAAAGAAACACTTTTCTGCCCATTGTACCTTCCACACTAGTGCCATCTACACTGCAAGCTATTCGGTCCTTGCAACTCTACTCCCCTGGCTTCTCTGATACTACTCTCTACAGTATCTCCTTATGCCTCTTTGCTCTTTCTTTCATTCCTCTCTGGGCTCCTCCGTCTATACCTGGTCCTATTATTCTTTGGGAGCCCAAATCTCTTTAAGGGCTTAATAAGTATGGACCTTTCTCCCAGAGAAATAGGACATAAGTTCTATATAAGCAGTGTTACCAGCTACAACAAATAACCCCCAAATCTTCATGGATTAGCGCAACCAAGATTGATTTCTTGATTGGACAAAGTTCGATGTGAATGTTCTCCTATCACATCTCCTCCAAGTGTGACTCAGGGATCCACGTCCTTTTATTTGGCTCTGCCATCTTGGATTCTTCAACTTCCAGCTGCACAGATGGGAAGTTAGGGTGGATGAAAGATGCATATGATCCTTCCCTTATTCCATTGGTCAGAACTTGGTCACACAATGTCTCTTAGAAGCTAAGAAATGTGGTTAACTACACAGAAAGAGAATTGGAAGAAAGGATAAAGGGAAAGAATTGGATATTGGTGAACACTGGGGGTCTCCCAGACTCCTTGAAGCCTAGATTAAGAACTACATTAAATGTTAGAGTACCCATTGGATCCAGTAGCCCACTGTTTTCTCTTGCTTTCACTCTCACAGTGGTGTTCTCACTGCCTCATCTTTTCTCTACCCTCTCCATACTGATAATTATCCATTATATGTCTCTAGATTGACCTTTCACTTGAAGATCTCACTTTTATATCTAAGATATTTCATTTGCTTGGGCCATGGTCACTTCAAAATCAACAAGATCAAAACTCAACTAACCATCTTTTTCCTTAAGCCAATTTCTTATTCTGTTTTTGACCTTAAATAATGACCTTATCATTTACCTACTCACATAAGGCAGAAAAACAAGTGGCATTCTTAATCTCTCCCTCACCCTCACTCCCTGCAGAAAATTCTCCCATTTACCTCTTCAGTACTTTTTAACTGTTCAACATATTTCTCTTATGTTTTATTATTTAAGTTTTTTATTTTGAAATTTTTCAATTATTTAGAAAAGTAAACACCTTTACATTCTTACCCTAGATTCACTGGCTGTTAATATTTTGCTTTATTTGTGTCCTCTCCCACACATCCACTCTCTCTGTCCCCTACACACCCTCCTCTATCAGTGTTCATTCTTCTGAATGGTTGAAAATTTTGAAAATAAAAAATTTAAAAATAGCAAAACATAAGAAATAAAATATGTTAAATATATGTGTATGCACATACATATTCCTATAGTATTTTCCTTCCTAATCACAGCTCAACATTCTTGAGGAACTTAACATTTATATATTATTATTTTTGATATAATAATAATATGGGTCTTACTCAGATTTCTCCAATTGTCCCAATAATATCCTGAAGTTTGTTTTTTATTTGTTTTTTTCTGGTCCAGGACTAAATCCAGGATCATGCACTATGTATCTCTTTTATCTCCTTTAATCTAAAACTTTTTTTTTCATGGCATGGACATTTTGGAAGAGCCAGAAGAATTGTTCGTCAGAACGTCCCTTAGTTTGAGTTTGATGGTTGCTCCCTCCTCATTAGATTCGGGGTAAACATTTTTGGCAGGGGTGTCTTCTGAGTGCATCACATCCAGAGGCAAATGTCGTTAGTGTGGCCCATTATCAATGATGTTCATTTGATGATCTGGTTAAAGTGGTACTGCCAGGTTCATTGTATGCAAAGATACCTTTCCCTTTTGAGATAAATAAACTACCTGCCAAGTGCTCATTTGAGGCCAAATGAATATTCCATTCCCAGGGAGTCTTATACTCATTACTTTGAATATCACTGATGATTTTTGCCTGGCAATCTCTTCTAACTCTCTTAGGCACTTTACATTTATTACTTGGCATTTTTCTCTAAAGAGCTGTAAATTTTTTTGTGTCAATATAGCCTCATAGATTCTTCTTTTTTTTTTTTTAATTAATGTGTCAAAATCCATGCTGGCCACTATTTTTGATGCCCACATTGTCCTAAATTTGTCCAGTAGGAGCTCCTCCAAGCTAGCTCCTGTAGCCTTTTAACATAGATTCCTCAGCTTTTGAGTACTTTCTGGCTCAAGGAGACATTTCAGGCTTACTTTGTCCTTTCCTTGTCCCAAACCTGAATCCAGCTTTCCTTCAAGGAGAGCCCTGGTTACTTTCAGTGGGAAATGGTGTTTAGAAACCAGATCTGGCACCTGGTATGCTTGTGGCTACTGAGGTATCTTCACTCTTAGGCTTTTGCAGTGGACAGAACTAGAAAATATATATTTTTTAATGTTTATTTCTTTTTGAGAGAGAGAGAGAGCAAGATGTGGAGGGGCAGAGAAGGAGGGAGACACAGAATTCAAAGCAGGCTCCAGGCTTTGCACTGTCAGCACAGAGCCCAACATGGGACTCAAACCGACAAACTGCAAGATCATGACCTGAGCTGAAGTCAGATGCCCAGCCAGCTGAACAACCCAGGCACCCTGGAAATATATGTTTTTTAAAGCAATTGAGTCCATACTGGACACCACAGGGTTCTTCCTCACTTTTCCCCATTCCATACTTACAACTTCCTTCACTCACAGTGAAAACCCTAGTTACCCACAATATACATATGCTTATTCATTCGCTCAATCATGAAATATACTCAAAATAGTTTCAGAATCACTACACTCAACACTGCCATTAACAAACTTACTAAACACAGTTAAGCTTTCTTTTTATTCTAACAGTCTATCCCAGTGAGAGTGTATAGCCCAAATATCAAGTTCAAAATTTACTTGGAGTAATGTTTTTAGTAATATCAATTTTATTATACACAGCTAGGTTAATTTATTTCTGCTTACATATTTGTTTTAGAGGATTTTCTCCATTGCCATTTACTTAAATTTTTATTATATAAAACATCCTCATAAATATTAATGGCTATATATAATGCTTCAGTTACTGAGATTTCACTAACAAGATATTTGACTTAATTTTAGACTTTACAAGCAAGGATTTCTTCAGGGGTCCCAGAGAGTTTTCACAAATATAATTAGTAATTTGTTTTCTTCCCCTGGTGTCCTTGTACACCTGAGAGTGTGACATACCATCTCCTGCCCACCCACCTGCCATGATTATCTAGGTGTGACCTCCTAGGATATGGGCTGCAGGCTGAGACTTGAAAGAAGAAAAGGGTAACGGTGAGGTTCGGTATTCCAGAGGGAAGCCACTAGCTTTCTGTTATGGAAGTAACAGTCAAAGTGACATTTCCTTAGAAGATGGCTTCTGTTACTTTTATGGGATAGATTGTGGATGGAGATGGTCAGAAAAGACCCCGGAATTTGACTGCATGTAGTCTGCATGTAAGGAAATTAAGAGGATGGCTATTGAAAGAAGAGGGTTGGATCCTAGACATGCTGTGAGGGAAGAAGTAATTGGCAGGATTTCAAGACAGATTAGTATTAGGATGAAGAATGTGAGAAATTGGACTTAAAACTAAATTTTGCAAAGCAGTTGATCATTGATGTCATTAATATAAAATGATGAATCTAGCCAAAAGGTAACAGTAAAGAAATCAGAAAAATCTTAACGTATTCAGTGGGAATCCAGTGAATGGCTGTTGATGACCAATCTTAAAAACTGAGAATTATGCACAAAACCAATCACAAAAAGTGGTCTATCATTACTCCTAAGAAAGATCAACAGAAAATGAACTTCTTCAGCATAAATGAGGAAGCTAGATAGCTTCTAGATAGCTTTCTAGCTTCCTTATTTATAATCAAGAAGCAAGAAATTCATAGCTTCCTACTCTTCCCTGGGAGTAATTCTATTCTTTGTCCTTTAACTTGTATACTCAGGAGACTATCAGTGATTTCTGGAACATTCCACAAACCTGAAGTCACAATCGCAAATCACTTTAAGTTGTGATTCTATTGTTTTTCTCTCTGTGACCAATCCATTCTGTTCTAGAGCATGAGGACATCATATTAAGCACCGGAGCATGTCATCCACTACTTGGTATATGTTAAGGTGAATGGAAAGTATTATATGGAATACAAATTGAGTGATTCGCTCACTTTTAGTTCCAAATATCTGCAAAGCCTTTTGCTCACCAGGATCCCCAGACAACGTAATTGTTGCACCTTTTTATCAAGCCTCAGTGCTGTGGCTCTATGTGACAGTTGAGTCACTGCACATAAAAGAAAAGGGAACATCAATTTAGGGAATGAGAGAAAGGCTAAAAGCAAGATGAAGATGTGAACAGAAGCTATGGCACGTATAGATGTCCAGTTTCTGGGAGCCTCAGGAATACAGACATACTAGGATTTGGGGTGAAATTTATCCAAGTCCGATTCATCCTATGCATTTGTAACCTAGTTATAAAAATGCTCCTGCTTCCCTAAAGGATATTCTTCTAGCAACTTAAGCACTGTGGAATATAGCTTTGAAGCTAGAAGGAAGCAGAAAATACCCATAAGAATCTAGATAACCTTTGCAAACCTGTGGCACTAAACCCCCCACGAGATTTCAGCCCATAAGAGAGGCTCTTTGGTGCTCATTCAGAGCTTTAGCAAGCCTAACTTATAAGCATGGATGGTTTCCCACGCCACCACGGATTAGAAGCAATCCCTGCTCAGATATCACCATCCCTAGGAAATCCCCGTAAGTGAGCCTGGATTCCCTACAGAATTAGTTCATTCAGCATCAGAATTAGTGGGTGCTTCCCACATTCTATGCTGTCTCCCTCCTGGAACCTTGTACAAACGTCTAACATTTAACATCCCATTCTGAATCAAATGGCTGATTACAGGCTAATCTCCCTGCCAGACAACTGGCTTCTTGTGAGATGAAGGTCCCTGTCTTGTCTTTTCTATTTTCCTAGTATCTAGCACATAAAATACCCATAAAAGATGCTCAATAAACATGTGCTGAAATGTACTGCTTGGCAGCACACTCTAAAGCAGTCAGGGAGTCAGATAGGAAGAAGTCCTGCATGCCTGCTTTCCTTGGAGTGATCATTCATTCCACAGATAGATAAGCAGTTGAGGGTCCTTCAAGAGGACTTACCAGAGAGTATTAAGTCAACCAGAACAGTGATTGAGAATGACATCATTAAAAATAATGGAAGAAACTCAAAACATTTAGTCTGAAGAACAAAGAGCTAGGTTACAAGAAGTCCCCCAGGGAAGAAGAGTTGCACAAGTGAATTCTAGAAACAAAACCCAAAAAAATACAGCTACTGGTCAGTCAGGGCAGAATCCCTGCCCCCTCCTGTCTCACACTGTTCCCTCCCTAGAGTATCTAAGTTGGGACCCACTGGACTTTGGATTTCCTCCCCTGCCCCGCCCCTTTGGCAGCTACTGTTGCATATCAGAGCTTGCTGCACTGACCCTCTGCAAATCCATCTTCAGCTGATTAGGCAGCTGGGATTAGGACCTCAGCCCAGCTCATCCAGGGTGCTGGCCCTTCTCAAAGTTCTGAAGAGCTGTGGAAGTAAGGAGTAGAGCCAGTCACTGCTCTAACGGAAGACGCAACCAGGGAAAATAGGATACAAAATTAAGGCAGACTTCCATACTGTAGGACAGCTAACCAACATTAGAACAACTGTTTCCCTTACGCTGTTCCAACAGGAAGGGATGCTCTAGGCCAGTTTTCAAACTGTTTAACCATGACCCATAAAGTATATATTGCGATGGGACCCAATACCACACACACACACGAACACATGCATTCTGAAACTAAATTACATAGGATGACACTTACCATTGCTAAATGTGATATATCCTTATATTTCTTATTTTCTACTCCTCTTTATTTTCTGTTCTACTTATTCTTTTAAATATGCTCGTCCCAAATGAATGAATTGGCTTCATGACCTACTCCTGAATCATGCTGGGCAGTTTCCAATATTCCAAACAAAATGCTATTTCTATAGAGATATCCAGAGAACACCTAGTAATATCTCAAGATATTGCTAAAATGCAGGCTCCTGAGGCTTACCTGGATCTCCTGAATCTAAATTTCTAGGGTTGTGTGGGACCCAGGTACAGGCTCCAGAAGGAAGCCCTGCAGTGGGAGAGTTTGGAGATGACCTCTAGAGTTCCTTTCAACTCCAAAGACTGAGATTTCCTGAGCCCCTGCCATATACAGGCATTATACTTAGAGTTCTGAAGACAGAATGAATTTTAACACACAGCACCTGTCCTGCTGGAGGGACAGGATGTGCACATTGAGAGAGTTAACTAACAGCTTCATCATTCACAGCCAGAGAGGGTTCTAGGCCATGATGCCCTGTGTCCAGAGCACTAAGTACACTGGGCACATGGCAGTAGTCAGGAAGGCTTCCCAGTCAGAAAATACTTCTTACCCATTAATGGGAGAGTATGAAGTTCTCATATACTACTGTGCTTTTTCACTGATAACTGCAACTACAAATATGACAACAATAAAGAGCTAACATTAATTGAACAATAACAAACAGCTAACGTTGATTCAGTTGCTTACAACATGTGGCTTTGTGTGAATTCTCTTTTGATGCTAATGACAATCTTATGCAATAGGTCACTTGTCCTCAAAGTATAATCCCTGGACCTGCAGCATCAGCATCACCTGTGAATTTGTTAGAAATGCACATTTCTAACACACAAATGAGGCCCAACCATTTGTTTTAACCTTACCTCCAGGTAATTTGGGTAAGTTGTTTTAAGAACGCTGGGTTAGATAACAGGTTTTTTTTTTTTTAATGTTTTATGTATTTCTGAGAAAGAGAGAGAGAGAGACAGCGGGAGCAGGGGAGGGTCAGAGTGATAGGGAGACACAGAATCCGAAACAGTCTCCAAGTTCTGAGCTAGCTGTCAGCACAGAGCCCGACGGGGGGCTCAAACCCAAGAACCATGAGATCATGACCTGAGCTGAAGTCGGACACTTAACCGACTGAGCCACCCAGGCACCCCTAGATAACAGTTTTATCCCCATTGTTACATGTGATGATACTGAAGCACAGAAAGGTCAAGTGAGCTTCCAATGTCACCTAGTTGTGAATGGTGAATCCAGGGTTTGAACCCTGGTGGTCTGACTCCCCAGGACACTCTTGCCTGGAGGAGAGGAGACTCCACTTGTACTCTGCAAATGCCCAGGATGCAGCGCTTGGGCCTCACCTGCTGGCAGGATCTAATACTGTTTACCTCTCACAGATGAGCTGCTTGAACAGTGGGGAAATCATGGCAGCAGTCATTGAATACCACATCCACAGGGGCTGCATACCAGATGGTTCCGAACTGGTAAGTGACTTTACAGAAATGACTGGGATCTCATTGTCTGTGTTGGTAGATTAAACATAAGCTGATTGCTTAGAGTATAGCTTTAGAAGATCTAGGTGTATAGTGACCCTTGCCCACTTTGCATGGAATGTAAACTGGGAACAAAGATAACTCAGATGGCTTCCAGGTCTCCACTGTCCTCTGTCTTTGAGGCAGTGGGGACAAGAAGGGCCACTCTGCTGCTTTGAGGTGCTTTGTTGAGGAGAATGCCCAATGTTCATTCCTCTTTGCTACACTCCTGTCATGGTGTGTCCCTTTGATAAATGCCTCCAGTTTCCCCCCAAAACACACTTCCACAGAGCTCAGTCATCCTTATTTATCTTTCCCCCAACCTCCTTCACCCCAGGCAAGGCCAGTAAGGGCCAGGGAAGGGCACTCTTGGTGTCTGGAAGGAGGGGAGGGTTTGAGCCTGTCCCAGACAAATCCCTCCTCTGCTTATGACAAGGGAAACTGTTTAGGTACACACTTCCCAGAACCTCCTCTCCAGCCCAGAACCTGGGCCCTATCCTTGGCTCTCATCCAGGCCCAGCTGCCCTTACATTGTCTCATGCTCCAGAATCACAGAGTCCCTCCATGGCCTTTTAAACTCACCATCTAATCCCTTGACAATAGGTATGAGGACATCACTGGCCTCTTTGGCTTTTTTCCACTCTTCCCTGATATTTATGGCTGTTCTAGAAGCTTCAGAACTCATCTTTCCTCAACCTGATCATTTCACCAGAAGGAAGCCTTACCTGTTACCTTTGCTTTCTAACAAATCCTTAAATAGAAAACTCACTCAACCCCCAAATGAAATTCTCATGACCCACCTACCCATGTTTTTATGACATGCAGGGTTTTTTTATTCTCAAAATAAATATATTCTGATTTAAAAAGCAAATGTGCAATACCACCTTGGAGGAAGAGATTTTGTCCTGAGATCCAGTAAACAGTCATTCATCCTATCTCCACCACATGCTGGGAATGACTTCACCCATCTGGCAGAACTGTTCTTTCCACCTGTAATTGGACTCTCTGATTCAGGAGAGCCACTCTGCCATCAGTACCAAAATGCTTTCATTGGTTCGTTATTAGAAACCTTGCTCTTCACTTGAGGCTTCATGTTTTAAGTATGCAGGAAAAAAATGGAGAAGGTCTCAGGAAATATTAAAGAAATCTATAGCCTAAAGGAAAAAACTCTGAGTATCCATAACACTCATAACATTTTGGGGTATCAGAAAAAAAATTTTTTTAACTAACATTAAGTCGTTTCCATTTCTACCAAATACAGAATATAAATTAGTTTAAATTTCAAAAATATCTTTTATCTATTCATATAAATATGGGCGTATATATGCATGTGTGTGTGTGTGTGTGAGAGAGAGAGAGAGAGAGAGAGAGAGAGAGAGATGCTTAAAATTTAAAATTAAGTAGCTGGTCACTGAGGTAGGTTGCCAGGGGACCTATAAGATACTTCACTGTGGTTTCCTCTGAGAATCAAGTAGAGAAATATATCTCAGAAGGGCTTCTATTTCTCCAGCATGAAAGGGAATTTGCTTAGTGCCTACTTATGGTGGAATCAATCCAGATTTCATTATTTTAATCCACTTTGCACCTTGGGAACACTTTTCAGCTAACAGAATATGCTTTACTCAAGGAAAATGCTTACAAGGTTCTTAACCTGTATGCTCAAGGCTGAGCCTGAAAGACCAATATAACATCCAGTAGAGCCTTTGGTAGGGGGAGGTTGGGTTTTCCAAAGGGAGTATTTGTAACAGGGACTTGGAAGCTATGGCAGCCAGATGCCACCTGCCAGAGAAGGTAACAGACAGGAACTGATCATCAGAAAAAGTCTGAATAGATAGATGCACAATCTTTTCAGTTCTCAAAACTCTTGAATCTTAAATGCTTAATTTTTCTTCAGTGCATTCCTTCATTTTGGTTCCATATGTTCTATAGGCTAATCTCTGTCATGGAGGTATTGGCTGCAGGTTTTGTGAAGCTTGGCATCTTCACCCTCCAGGTTAAGGAGTGAAACGTGTACAGAACGATAGTACAGCTTGCAAGCAGGAATTTGATTCAAACAATCTGATAAGATGCTGACAGAAATGTATGAAAACTCCTCATACTACAGCAGGAAAAAAAGCTATAGAGGAGTTTGACCAGCAGAGTTATTGGAAGAAGAGAGGAATGGCCATTATCCCTATGAAATGCTCAGTTAGATACACAAAGGTATTTTATTACCAGGTAATTTTCAGAAATACTTCTAAGTCTGAAAATAACTTGCTAAGTCTTTATAATAAAAGATCTATTGATACTAATTTTTAGAAAACTATATATCAGTTCCCAGGGTTTTGGTACTGGTTTGGCAGATTTGTTTCTATTTGCTATAGTGGCTACTGTGAACAAGTACTAACAACAAGGGAGATCTGCAAGGAAAACTGATACTAAAACCACCGAAGTTCTAATGTACAGAAAATTTGAGGGCTACCTTAAGTCACAGTCCCACTTAGCTTCTGTTGTCATGGTTCTTTGTAACCCTTAAGGATTACTTCTGGAAGGCTTATATAACCTGCACCACCTGCTCTTGGTTTTTACCTGATGGCAGTCACACAATGGTGAAATTGTTGATTTCCCTTTAGGGCTTCTCTTTATAGGCTATATTCATCCCTCTGCCTAGCACAAGGCATAAATGTCTAGATGGATGGATGGATGAACAGACAGATGGACAGATGATGGATGAATGCATTATCACATAAATAAGAAGGTGAAACAATTTTTGTGGGTATCAGGTCTTCCTTTCTAATGTCTTTGAAACTGCTTTACTAGTTCTAGGAAAATAAGATCCATGCTGTGGTTTTTCCTACAAAAGCATAGTGGAATCATTGAAAAGTTACAGAGAAGATACTAACATTTCTGCTAAAGATTTTTGCTATTAAAATCAAGGAGGGGCGCCTGGGTAACTCAGTCAGTTAAGTGTCTAGCTCTTGATTTCTACAGGTCATGGTCTCACAGTTTGTGAATTTGAGCCCCAAGAGTATGCTTGGGATTCTCTCTCTCGCTGTCTCTCTCAAAATAGATAGATAGATAGATAGATAGATAGATAGATAGATAGATAGATAGATAGATAATCAAGATATCAAGCAAACACAGATTCCTGAAAGGCAATGTTAATGAGTGGGATTTTAGAACAAATTTTTAACTGAGTTTTGTGGGCTTGCACTAGTTTTGGGGAAAAGTTGAAAATATATAAACACTGCTACATGGAATATTCATGGACTTCTTGCCAAAGAGGTGAGACTCTACAAAAAACCTTTCTTGCTACTAGCAACCACTTTCCCACGGGTGACCCTGGGAAAGGAAGCAACTCTAGTGTTTTAAATTGCCCCAGACTGGGTCTTGTGTCTACTTAAGCAATTTCATTTACTACTAGATGATTTGGAAACATAATCCATACTTTGTAAACAGATTTCTTTGAGAAGTTTAATTAACCACACCAAAAATTGTGATTGTAACCATTAAGTTTAGGGAAGACAATGACTAGCTTAGTTACAAAGTTGCCCGTCATCTGCCTTCTAGTCACACCTGTCTCCCAGAACTTTTGTATCTACCTCTCACAAAATTTACCTGGCTGGGATCTACTTGCTCAAACATTCTCCCCTCTGCTCTTGAGAGAACCTAACCTGAAATTATAGATTAATGAATTGTACCCATCTGATAAAATCTGTATTTTAATGAGAGATTTCTAGAATGATTCCTAGGTCTCCATGTTTCCCCAGTTTAGGAACCTATGACAACACCAAGAGCCTCCATCAAGTACATGTTTGGACAATGGGATGCCAAGCATCCTTTATACATACTGACCACATAGACCACATAGAAAGAAGTATACCTTCTTTCAAAGAAAAGTTGTTTAAAATGTATATTTTAGTAGCCAATGTCTTTTTCTTTTTTTAAAAATTTATTTGAGAGAGAGAGGAAGTGTGAGTGAGGGAGGGACAGAGAGAAAAGGTGAGAGAAAGAGAGAGAAAATCCTAAAGAGGCTTTGTGCACTCAGCACCACAAACTGTGGCTCAATCCCACAAACTGTGAGATCATGACCTGAGCCAAAGTCAATAGTCAGAAGCTTAGTGCTCAACCAGCTGAGCCACCCAGAAACCCCAGCCAGTGTTTTTTTTCTGAATGAAAATAGCTTTATTGTTTTTTTATAAATAATATGCTTTTTGTGATTATGTAAATAATGTGCTTATTGTTATTGTGAAAATGTTCAATGATGGGGCATCCGGGTGGCTCAGTTGGTTGGGCATCCGACTTTGGCTCAGGTCATGATCTCACAGTTCGTGGGTTCGAGTCCTGTGTTGGGCTCTGTGCTGACAGCTAGCTCAGAGCCTGGAGCTTGCCTCAGATTCTGTATCTCCCTCTCTCTCTCTGACCCTCCCCGGCTCAAGCTATCTTTCTCTGTCTCTCAGAAATAAAACATTTTTTAAAAAGTAAAAATATTCAGTGATAAATTAATATCCTTTTCTACACTTATATACGTCTATATAACTTTACCACTAGAGTTCATTTTGCACATGCTGTATGTAGTCATAGGCACATTTTTAAAAGGTTTTTCCTTTTTTTGTTTTGCTTTTTTCTGGTGGTGTGAGGGAATATTGCCTCTCCCCAAACACATACACCTGCAGGTAACCAGTGTTAATAGTCTGGCAAACATCCTTCCATTTCTCTCTCTGTGTTTATATAATCATAAGTAAACATGCATCTATATAAATGGAGTTGTGCCACACAATATGTTAATATCTTTCTGTGAGAATAATCCCTTATCCACAAATTTCTACTATTCTTCCTCACCTAGTGATTAAATAAATTGAAACAAACTTAGTATCAAGCTGAGTGGAAAAGCAGTTGGAAGGGAACTGTAATGGGGCAGAGGGGGCTGGTATGGTAAGGCCTCTTTGCCTCCCTGGGAATCCATATAATACATTCCCTCTCAAGTCACCTCTGTTATCTGCTCCCAATCAAGACAGATGAAACCCAGAGCCAGTCCACTCTGCACACCTTTACCTGGCACCTGCAGTGCGACTGATGATGTGATCGAGGCAATGGACTGCAAACAGGAGGTTTGCTATTGGGAAGTCTGAGTCTGCACCCTGGTTCTGTGTGTTTCATGGCTGTGTGACCCTGACAAGTCTCCACTTCTTACCTCAGTTTCCTCATCTGCAAAATGGGAATACTATAGCAAATCTCACAGGATTGTCAGAAGGATTAAATGAGATAATACATGTGAAAGCATTACTAAGTGTGTTAGAGAGTGTGAGAAATATAAAGGAAGTGTAAATCGTACCCAAATTGATGAGATTAACACAAAGAGAATCATTTTAGTCCTGGGGCAGCTGGCTGCTGAAGGGTAGGACTATATATCCTTATGACCAAGGGCAGTAACTCCCCTGGGTAAGAAATGTGTGCCCACACACACACACTGCACCAGCTTTGTCCCATTGGTGGAGTGACACCCCCCCATCCATGAAAAGCTGGATCCCATGCGAGCAGTTCAGACTCAAAATACTACCTATCAGAAGTGAGGTCCCTTTCCTCATCAAGATTAAAAGCTTCTGTACAGCCAAGGACACAACCCAGAAAATTAATAGGCAACCAACGGAATGGGAAAAGATAGTTGCAAATGACATATCAGATAAAGGGTTGATATCCAGAATCTACAAGGAACTCACCAAACTACACGCCCGAAACACAAACAACCCAGTGAAGAAATGGGTAGAAGATATGAACAGACACTTCTCCAAAGAGGACATCCAGATGGCCAACAGACACATGAAACGATGCTCAGCATCCCTCCTCATCAGGGAAATACAAATCAAAACCACACTGAGATACCACCTCACGCCAGTCAGAATGGCTAAAATGAGCCAATCAGAGAACTCTAGATGCTGGCGAGGATGTGGAGAAATGGGCACCCTCCTGCAGTGTTGGTGGGAATGTAAACTGGTACAGCCCCTCTGGAAAACAGTGTGGAGGTACCTCAGGAAACTAACAATAGAACTCCCCTATGACCTAGCAATAGCACTGCTAGGAATTTTCCCAAGGGATACAGAAATGCTGAGGCATAAGAGCACATGTACCCCAATGTTCATAGCAGCACTCTCCACAATAGCCAAAACATGGAAAGAACCTAAGTGTCCATCAATGGACGAATGGATCAAGAAGATGTGGTTTATCTATACGATGGAATACTACATGGCAAGGAGAAAGAATGAAATCTGGCCATGTGTAGCAACATGGATGGACCTTGAGGGTGTTATGCTGAGCGAAATAAGTCAGACAGAGAAGGACAAATATCATATGTTTGCACGTATAGGAGGATTAGGAGGAACTTGACGGAGGAACAAGGGGAAGAAGGGGGGAAATGGTGGGAGAAAGGGAGAGAGGCAAACCATGAGACTCTTGAATGCTGACAAAAACTGAGGACTGATGGATGTGGGGGGAGGAGGGATGGGCATGGAGGAGGGCACTTGTGGGGATGAGCACTGAGTGCTATGTGGAAACTAATTTGACAATAAACTATTTGTAAAAAAAAAAAAAAAAGAAACTAATAGAATATTATATGTCAACTACAATGAAAAAAAAGTTAAAAGTTTAAAAAAATCTCATAAATACAAAAACAACAAAAAAAAAAGAAGTGAGGTCCCTTTTATGGCTGGACCTTTCAGGAAAGCCCTTCCAGGCCCCCATGTGCAAGGACATTCCTGTAAGCAAATAATGCCTACCATGACTTAAAGGCTCAAGCAAAAAAGCAGAGAGTGTTGGTGAGGATATGGCTGAATGTGTACCATTCTAATTACAAAAATAACTATAAACATTTTGCTACACGTATCTTGGACCTCTTTCATTGCTGAGTTAATAGCTTCATTGAGACATAATTCAGATACCATAAAATTCACCCGTTTATTTTTTTAATGTTTATTTATTTATTTTGAGAAAGGGAGAGAGAGCATGTGTGTGAGCCAGGGAGGGACAGAGAGAAAGGAAGGGAGAGAATCCCAAACAGGCTCCACTCTGTCAGTGCAGAGCCCAATGCAGGGATCCATCCCATGAACTGTGAGATCATGACCTGAGCTGAAATCAAGAGACGCTTAACTGTCTGAGCCACCCAGGCACCCCAAAATTCACCCATTTAAAGCACACAATTTAGTAGTTTGTAGTATATTCATAGAGTGTGCAATCATCGCCACAATCTAATTTTAAAACACTTTTATCACCCCAAAAAGAAACCCTGAGTTCACTGTCACTGTTAGGAATATAACCAAAGGACATATTCACATATTTGCAAAAAATTTTTGCCAAGGTATATATACAAAGCTGTTCATCGTGGGGAGATATTCATTCAAGAGTTAAAAAAAAAAAGAACCAAAGTATGCCGTATTTGGGACTTCTTAAATTATGGTGCATCTATATATAATGGGCTACTAGTCAGATTATAAAACAAATGAAGTAGACCTATATATGTTTGATGAGGGAGCTTAAGTCAAGCTCAGACCACTCCCCCTCAGGTGGGATATGTGTGACATTCCTCAGGCACTCCTGGCTGCTCAAGAACAAAGGAAAGGGAAAAACAGTTAACTGATAGAGATCACAATCATGCAGGACATGAGTCTCCATCAGTTTACAAATGTCTTAATAAATTACAAGAAAAAGGCAATCTTATCAATAGCCTTATCTCCAAAAACCTTACAGACTCAGTTTCCTAGAGACCCAGAGCATTCCCCTCCCCTCCATAGTGATGTGAGGAACAAAGGCAAGAAGGAAATGGTAGATAAAATTAAATTTCCTTATAACCTGCAACCGATTGACAAATACTTGAGACAGGCAGAGTAAAACATTCTTCCAGGAAGTCCTTAGTGTCTAAATGTTAATGCCTTACTAGAGGGAAAAACGGCCTTAGCTTGACAATAGCTAGGCCTGCAGGATCTGGTGAGTCTTCTTTAGCATATAAAAGTGCTTTTGGAAACCTCCTTTGAGCCTTTACCTCCCCCAACACGCAGGTATATAATCAGTCACTCCTCACAACCTTAGTGCAGTTCTTTCTGCCCAGGGGTCCTGTCCCATAGCTTTAATGAAATCACCTTTTTGCACCAAAGATGTCTCAATAATACTTTCTTGGCCATTGGCTCTGGACCCCCACCACCACTCCAAAACCACATCATGTTGATATTTAAAAAAATTATCCAAGACTTGTATTTATGTTTTACCTTTTTCAAAAATTATTTCAAAATATTTATAACATATTCATAAAAGTAAATTCTAGAAGGAATTACAAGGAACTGATATCAGTGGTTACCTTTAGGAGGAGGAGCAGGACTGATGTGTTGGCAGGGGAGCTTTTTCTCTTCATATTATGCCTTCTTGTATTGTTTGACTCTTCTAGGTACATGTACACGTTCATAATCCCAACTATGGAACCCTGGAGACTGGATGTAGTTTGGAATTCTATATTTTTCTGATTTAAAAAATTTTTCAAGTTTTACTTAGAGGAAGACAGCACACAAGCAGGGAGAGGGAGAGACAGAATCCTAAGCAGAGTCCACACCATCGGCATAGAGCCTTATGTGGAGGGCTTGAACTCACAAACCATGAGATCATGACCTGAGCCAAGAGCAACAACAATAGTCAGATGCTTAACTGTGCCACCCAGGCGCCCCTTCTGATTTTAAAATATCATATCTGTATTACATGTACTACATAAAATCTTTAGTGGAGTCTAAGGCAACATACCCAATTTAAACATGTTAACATTTCCTCAGTGAAGTGTATGGTTATTCATACTAAGTGGAATTTTTAAAAGACTATCACTCTCATTGTTGCATGAGATTGAGGCAAATTTGTTCACCAATTTGGTTTTCATGGTTTTTTGGAATTCAGACTTGCAGTTAAGGAATTGTGGACTTATATTAGCACTGTTTGATTTTTCTTATAATAACAGGTGTGTGAGAGCAATTGAGATGTTGGACCACTTTTGTCTTTACATGTTGCTGTACTTCTCTGCATGCTTTTTACTCCCCAAAAGCAGTTGAGAGTAGTGTGCTCAGAGGAATATGGAAAACGAACTCACTAGGACAGAGTGTCCATCCCTAAATGACAACTAAAGGCAGAGAGTCTATAATCCAACAAAGGACAATAAGCTCTAAATTCTACTGGTGGTTAACAGTTTGGGTCAATTTGTTATTGCTTCGCAGAATAAGTGAAGCAAGGTAAAGAGCCCTCCTTGGTGAAATCAATCTCATACTAGAAGAGACTCAGAAAGGAGTACAATGCCCAGCAGGCATTCAAACTAGGACTAGTCAGTACTGCAGAAAATGGTGAGAGGACTGAGACGTCTCATGACTAAATTCTAACAATGAAGTATACATTCAGGCTTTTTACTTCTCAGTTTTCATAGAAGGCACCTTTGCTATTCACAGGTGGCACACATCTTTGAATGAAACCATTGGTCCTTTACCTAATAGCATGAAACTGTAACTTTCTTCCAGGGGCTTTGGGAACTATATTTGTTAGTGCCTCACTGTCCAAGAATCCTGTACCGATGGCAGGAAGAACAGATTTCTCATTTTTATTTCTAGGTTGCTGCTCTGATTCACATCTACACAGATGGGTCTGTATTGGTTGCTCATGGTAGAGTTGAATTGGGACACAATGTGTTAACACCAGAATGATAGAGGTGAGAGAGGTAGATTCGCTTTTGCCACTGGCCAAAATTTATAAAATATTACCAGATGCTGTAATACCAATACCAGTCTTAGACTGCTTTGTGATGCAGTTACCAGAATTGCCCACAAGTGTCCCTAGGAGCTCATTCTGGATTATCAGGAAATGAGCCAGCTGGGACTTGGGAAGGGGGCTTCACCTCCCTTCTCTCTCACCACAACTCCACTTACCCAGGAACCAGTGGCTTCCTTCACTCTGGCAAAAGGTCTGTAACTTCTCAGGGGCTCCTAAGCCCAAATGCTGGGCTGCCAATCTGTCCAGACCACTCCTGTACATAAATAGCACCCCAAATTCAGACTTCCTCATGTGAGGGAACCTGTTCATTCCTCTGTCCACAAGTCTACTTCTTCATGATCACCCTCCAAAAGGAGACACATAGTAGAGTGAGGGTCCTTCCTCTAGAAAGTGGATTCCTGTTGCATATCCAGCAGGCCTTTCCATGCGTCATGAAAGGATGGGAAATCTGTGCTTTCTGTCTGTAAGATTCCCCTTTCCACGTCAAAGCCTACTTTAAACTCATGCCATGTGGCATTGTGCAGTTTGTCCTGACCAATCACACTTGAGAGGTTTGGGGTATAGAGAAACACTTTCCATTTTAAAACTCTTGGGGCACCTGGGTAGCTCCATCAGTTAAGTGTCCAACTTCAGCTCAGGTCATGATCTCACAGTTTGTGCATCCAAACCCTGCATCAGGCTCTGTGCTGACAGTTTAGAGCCTGGAGTCTGCTTCAGATTCTGTTTCCCTTGCTCTCTGCCCCTGCCCCACTTGTACTCTGTGTCTCTCTGTCTCTCAAAAATGAATAAACATTTAAAAATATTTTTTTAAACTTAAAACTCCTTATAAAAAATTTTGGTTTGAAAATGTCTATTTGAACCATAGATTATAAATCCCCTTTTTACCTTTTTAAAGAGAAAAAAAATTCAAATGGGTTTAAATTATTGTCCAGTTTCACTTTGGATCAGCACATTCTGTCTTGTTTTCCTGTGCAGGTGGCCAGCCATGAATTAAAGATACCAGTGCCTTCCATATACCTTGGCAAGATGATACTATGATAGTGCCCAGCAAAATTCCCATGGCAGCCTCTACGAGTGCAGATGCCAGTGGAAAAGCTGTGCAGGTGAGGATTTTACTGACCCACCCTTAAGTGTCAAACCCTTTCCCAGAGGAGCCTTCTGCTCCATTCTATAAAATTTCTTCTGATGCTTTTCCCCATGGGTACTGGGGTCACAGATGAGATCCCTGAAGCACGGAAAATATAAGCCACTTGGATGCTGAGAAGAAGCAGAGCTGCTCAATCCAAGAGATCTCTGACTCCAGAACCTCCATCTCTTCACACCACACTGCCTTGCTCTGTGCCTTGTTCTTGTGCTTGCTGCTCTGGACAATGGTTTCCATGACCTTGTTAAGCATTCAGCAAATCTTAAATGAAACCTTAACATAAAGCAAATAAAAGCAGAGCTTTTGGGTTGAATGGGACAAATAGGGCTCACATTCTGTCTGGCTTACCTCTAGCCCCCTCCCACATACCCTGGATGGCCCACTAAGCCCTACCTCAGCCCCTCTTCTGCAGAGAATCCCAGTCCAGTCTTGCATTCTTAAATTCCTTCCTTCCCTCAGCTCTCAGTTATTCTGCATCACCACCTCTTGTTCTTCTTCACCTCCTCCCTCACTGCAGAATCCCCTCTTCTAATACAGACCCTTCAACAGTCTTACAATCCTGCCCCTTCTCATCCTTCTCTGAGAATTTGCTCCATTAATCATCCTTATCTTTGAATCTTTCTTCTGGTTCATTACCTCTTCTTAAAAATAAGTTAAGCTTGCCCTCATCTGTTTAAAAAAACAAACAACAATGGACTTCTGCCCTCAGAGCCCCAGACATTGATTAACAAATAGACTCAGTTTTCCTTGGGAGCTTCAACTTCAAGTCCTGATGTATATAATATTGGGAGTTACATGGGAATAATTCAGAGATTCCTTTGCATAAACTGGAAGTAAGAAGGAGAGTTTTTCCATAAAAGAGAGCTCAGTTCCTACTAAGGGGGTTCCAGAGTTTGGACAGCTCCTTTGTGGGCAGTGCCCTAAGCTTTTTTTCATTAACCTGAAGGAGGAAGAGTGAAAAGTTAAATAAAGAGGAGGGAGAGAGAGAAAGTGCATCAAGCAGCCTCCTCCCAAGAGAGGAGACCCAGTGCTGTCTCCCACCTCTCCAACCTCCCTTTGAAAGCAGCACTAACCTTCTCACTTCTCTACCACATGAATAGAAAAGCACCCCAGATGGTGGCAAGAGAGTATCTCAGGTTGAAGTTGTCACCAGGAAAGCCTTTCTTGTTGAAATGTCCTCACAATGAAAGCAGTAAACCAATAAAATATCCTTAGCCCTTGGCCTATTTCTGGTAGCAACACTCCTGACAGGGAGAATTCTGGTTTTCCCTTAGCCTGTAGAACATGCATCCCCTCTTTGTGAGCCTTTAGCTATCTTTACTGCAGTTATCTTGGGCTGGCTTCCCACAAGTAATGACATAATGCCTTCGTGAGGATCTCAGAGCCTGAAAGATCCCACCCCACTCTTGGACCACATGATGTAGCCAACCTGCACTGCTAAAAATTTCAAAACAAGACTCTAAGAACTTGTTTCATAGTCAGCTTGTGTGGATTATATCCTGAGCTGGTTTTGAATTTTGGAATGTCTACATAGCAAAACAACAGTGGAGGCTGTTCACCTTCTCTGAAAGTACAGGTGAACTAGCAGATGATGGTCAATGGGTTCCTTTAACCTTATTAAGCATCTAGACCAGCAGCAAGTAGAAGGAATGTCTTCTACCCTCTCCAATATGAGACTTGTAATACCTATGCACACTGTTAGGGAGGAATTTTCTATACCACCATCTCTATCATCCCTCAATCAAGAAGCAAGCTAAGTTCACAACAATATAACTTTTACTGAGGACCTTCCTTCCTGAAGCTACCCTCACCAGTGAGAATGCAACCCCAACCTTCCAAAAGTGAAACCTGTACCTGAAGGGAACAAAGCCAAGGCATCCCTGCCAGCCAAGGTCAGGATGTTAAAGAATAAAGCTGGTACTGTATCCTTATCACCTCTCCTTCTAATTTTTCCCTAACCCCATATGATACACAGAGGAATACCCTGCACTTCCTCAGCCCCTCCATTGTGCAGCCGGATTTCCTACCCTGAGCCAAGCTCAGAGACATCATTGTACATGGAAATTAACCCGTATAGTAGAAACATAACCCTTTCTGTGGGTAGATAATTTGATGCATCACCTCATCCAACTTTCTAGGGCCCCCACTCCACTCCTTCCTGTCAGGCCAGTTATACTCCAGTTTCTTAGGAGTTCATTTTTTCCTATTAAAGGCAGCTGAAAATTGTATACAGTCATCTTAGTGTCACGTAAAGGGATTGAGACCTAGGGTCCCATTTTAATATGAATGGCTTCCACTCCCTGGAAAATCTAATCTTCCATTTGATTTTTCCGTCTGTTTTTAAGTTTTAGACTGACATTCCATTTGATAGCTTGATTTTTTTTCTGTCTCTTATCAAATCAAATCCAAGGCTGACTACTAGATCCACTTCATCAGCCCATTTTTACTGACAAAAAATGTAGAGTTCACTATTACTGTACTTCCTAGACAAAGGTAGAGATTGTTTCTTTCCTTTGCCTTCTCCTTTCCCTTGGGTAAAATTTCTTAGGTAAGCTCCTGAGTAGAGTGCCTATTAGAGGATCATAAAGTTAATAGACTAGTAACAACCACCATTTTTTTTTTAATGAGAGAGGATGAGTAAAGAAAAGGAGCAAAAGGCAGGGGGTGGGGGGAGAGAGAGAGGGAGAGAGAGAATTCTAAGCAGGCTCCACACTCAGCTTGGAGCTTGACACAGGGCTCCATCTCACAAACTGTGAGATCATGACCTGAACTGAAATCAAGAGTGAGACTCTCAACCACCTGAACCACCCATGTGCTCCAACCACCATTTTTAAATTGAGTAGAATATAATACACTAGTATAAAAACTATCAAAATGCTACACAAATAATAAGGGAAGTGATTTGTATCTATGTATGTGCATATTGCATAAATAACTGTACTGGTAAAATGTAAAAAGTGTGTCTTACATTGAATTAGGGCCAAAAAAATCTGAGGAAACACTGCCCTGAAGTGTACACATCCTATATCCAGTTCAAGTGCAATCCCAGTACATTTATTTCACGCATAACATAGCATGATACATATCCTTCTTCTTCAGCTCTAACAAGAAATATGAACTTAAATCCATTTCAGAAAAGTTTCAGAAGAAGTAATCATTTCAAATGAATGGTTTCATAAAACAACAGGCTATGAGAAATTTGGGTCTTTATTGCCACGTAAGTTTTTTCTTCTTTTAAACAGACTTCATTAAAATAAAAATTTTAATGTCATGATATGTTTTTCCAGAACACATTTTCATATAATCAAAATAATCTGTTTCAGAAGATGAATAGTTCTATGTGGACTGGATCACAGGAGTTCTAGATAAAATCCTCTGAAATTCTGTAAACATGTGACAAGCCTGGACTGCCACTGGAACTGTTCAGGCCTGTGAAAGTGACCCATGGTTCTTGCACTCTGCTTCCTCCAGGGAACTTACAAGAGGGACAACTAGGTACCTATTTCCAGATCCTAGTAATAAAGGTGTTTTTTAAGTCTTAAAGAATGACATTCCATTTGATAGGAACCTCCTTTCCAATGATTGTGACCCTCTGAAATTCACAAAGGGAAAAGGTCATAATGATGCATAATGATGATCCTCCTCTGCCTAGGCACCCAATCCCATAACCATCTAGGCCATAGGACAGAGGGGAATGAGGGAACCTCACTGGAGAGCTGCTATTATCAACCTCCTATCTATCCTCTCCTTCTCTTTTGCCCTGGGAGGCATGTGTATCTTTTCCCTGAGCATTCTTCACCCCCTTGGGACTCTTCATTCTTATGTGCAGATGGACTGGGCTTCATAAGCTGTGTTAGATGTTGGACTTCTTCTCACCTGGTGCAACACTAAATTATATAGTTGCCACATGCCAACCAGGAGAAAGGGGGAAGCCTTTGAAAGAAATAAAGAAGCTCTGTGTAATAGAGATAGAGACAAGTGGATACCTGTAATATCATTCAGTGCAGAGTGGCAAAAAGAGACTAGAAAAATCACCATGTAATCTGGAGATCAGGAAAGGTCAGGCACATCAGAAAATATGACCACTCTGCAGAGGAAATAGTACTTACATATCTAAAGAGTATGTCTATGGGAGAAGTGAGTCATGACCAACTATATCAAATGGGTCTCAGAGATGAAAGACTAGGTAGTGTAAATGCAGCCTTGTGCAGGGAGAACAGTGCTAAATCACATAGTACATGTGGCTTAAGGTTCAGAAATGCAACTGTTTTGGGTCCAGTCCCAGCTCCCTTGCTTGCTAGCCTTGGGTAGTCAGTTACCTAACTCCTCTGAGTCCCAGTTTCCTTATCTGAAGTGAGGATAATGGCAGTTGCTGCCCCACAGAATTGCAAGGACTGAAGGATGCATCCCATGAAGAGGGCTAGGTGGTGCCTGCAGATGGTCAGCTGATAATAGTGTTAGCTGCTAATGCTACTTATGTTCTGTTATCACTAAGTTCCTCCTAGACAGGTGCTTAATCATTCATTTATTCATTCAATAAATATTTACATCAAGCACTTGTTATATGGGATTTGGGCCATAAACCTGATCCAGATGGCCCATCAAGCTTCACTATGGCTAGAGTGAAACATCACTGCTATATTTCTGGCTAATTCTAAACCCACCAAGGAGACTTTTGATCAGTTTGACTTCTCCTGTAAATTTGCCTGCAGGAAGAATTCACTGGCTCAACAGTCTGGCTTGTCCTTGTAAATTAATGTAATAGGTTATAAAGCAGTTTCTGGGGGAATGTAAGCAGTCAAGCAGTCTTCTGGGGAGCCAATCAATTCTAGAGGTCCAATCCAGTTAGGGGGTCTGCTAAGTTAAGGAGCAAACCTCAGGCTATAATGAATGCCCCCTCCAGGGCCCTGTTCTACCCCATGTCTCTTCACCTTGGGAAGCCTCCCAGCCCTGGAAACTCTGCCCAGTGGGCTAGCATCTGCTTGCTCTCATATGCAGATAGTTGAGGCATGAGGCTCCAAAGCCTGAGCCTGAACCCTGACGACTTCCACCACAGGTAGCCACCTAACTACAGGCAGGACACTTGGGAGTGCAGGAACCTCATTTACCAGAGTTGTTGACAGGATTCAACAAGATATCTGTGGAAAGGCCCTGGTGGCATCATGCAGAAGGCAGGTGTTAAGAATCACAATAGGGGGACGCCCGGGTGGCTTAGTCGGTTAAGCGTCCGACTTTCGCTTAGGTCATGATCTCACAGTTCGTGGGTTCGAGCCCCAGGTCGGGCTCTGTGCTGACTGCCAGCTCAGAGCCTGGAGCCTGTTTCAGTCTGTGACTCCCTCTCTCTCTGACCCTCCCCTGCTCACGCTGTCTCTCACTCTCCTAGAAATAAATAAAACATTTAAAAAAAAAAAAAAAGAATCACAATAGGATCCCTCCCACCTACTTGCAACTCTCTGGCCTGCCCTGTGTATGCATGGATTGCAGGAGGCAGTGGTGAGCCTGTGTACCTGCAGCTGCAGAGAAGACGTGACTAACTGTTGAGGACAGGCCTGCCCCATGGTCATTGTTGTAGGACCTGATTGAGCCAATATAGGTGGAGTAATGACCCACCTGTTAATGTCATTTGAAAACCCTTGAAGGCCTTCCTGGGCCAAAATAACTCCCCACTGGCCTACTAATTCCCAGCATTAGTCACTAACTGCTCAAAGGATTTCTTAAGTGTATTATGTGGGTTAAGGCATGACTGATCTCTTAAGCAAAAGATTAGCTACAGAGTACCTGAGTGAGGAGGTTATGTAATTTACAGTAAAAACCCTTTGATGGGTTGCCTTGCACTGATAATAAAACACACAGTTCTTAACGTGGCTTGCACGTTCTGTCCTGCCAACTTTCCCAAAGCTCCTTGTGCTATGATAACCACACCCAGGCCACACGGCCTTCTTCAGACCCACCTTCTCCCTTCCTCAAGGACTTTGCACATGTCACCTGCATGCATCAGGATTCTCCAGAAAAACAGGATACCAGTAACCAACAGGATACATATATGTATGTATGTATATATATATATATGTCTGTGAAAATATATCACATGCATATTATGTACTATATATTACATATGTATTATATAATATAAATCATTTATAATATATGTTCACACACATAAATATAATTCACACATACTATACATACATCCATGTATGCACATACATATGCACACGTACATATTATGTATACACATAAAGATATTTATTTTAAGGAATTGGTTCACATAATTGTGGGGCTGACAAGTCCTGAATCTGTAGGGCAAGCCAGCAGCCTGGGAAGTCAGGTAGGATTTCTGTGGTACAGTTTTGTGAAAGAATAGTTCCTTCTTCTCTGGGAAACCTGTTTTGCTCTTAAGGCCTTCGACTGATTTTGAGGCTCACCCACATTACCAAAGGTAATCTCCTTTAAAGTCAACTGATTATAGATGTTAATCACATCAGCAAAATACCTTCCACAGCAGCATTAGACTAGTGTTTGACCAAACTACTGGGTACCATAACCTAGGCAAGCTGATGTACAAATATAACCATGATACTGCCTCTCTGCTGGGATTTCTCCTCCCACCTCCCCTCCCCTGACTGATGCCTTCTCATCTCTTAGATGTCATTTTAAATATCACTTTCTCTGGAAGCTAGCTCTGCCCCCTCACTTATGTAGGTACCCACAGTTGTTCTTTCCTTTTTCCTCTGTTTCCCTGCCCCAATTCTAAGCACACTTTGTGTCTGCTTATTTCCTCACTGTATGTCTCCCTCCTGGATCTAAGCTCTATCAGGGCAGGGCCATGGAGGATCTGGCCACCACTGCAGGGCTGCTCTAGCCCATAGATCATCTTTGGGTGCATTAGTAAAAGGCTTCCTTCTTCTAGGTGGCTATGCCCATCACAAGTCAGGGCCTGGAGAGCTGGTTTTCACCCCATTGCCTGGAAGCCCCTGTTCAAGAGTCAACCTGTATAGCCAGGCAGGATGGGAGACAATGTTCTCAACAGAGGACAAGGTGATTGAGTATCCCTAACATAGGGACAGGGCCCTGGATAGATTTCATCTTGAAAAGAAGATATGTAAAGAGATGAGAAACTTGAGGGTGAGGCAGCAGGACTCATAATGGGAGGTTGGGCCCCGGGCAGTGGGAATACCTTAGTCACCATGGTAGGGGGTGGGCAGAAAGGAGAAGCCTACAGGGTGAGAGAAAGATGTCAAAGAAAAACACCCCTTGCCAGGAAAAGGAGGACAGGTGAGGGCATCAATGGCAACTGGCAATGGAAAGGATCTAGAAACATATACCATCAGAATTAGAATAGGAACCCGGGAACATCTAATGCAGAGACTTTCAATGGCAGACCCCACACACCAAGAGGACACATCAAATCTCCAGGAAGGGGCATGTGTCTTTTGAAAAAGCATTGACTCATTATTATAGTACTCTAAGTCTATATTTTAGGAAAGGCTTTTTAAAGTCTATTGTTTTCTAAATTCGAAGTACAGAAGATAAATCTCTGGCATGGGCCGGACTACAAGTGTAATCAAGAAGCAAGATGTTTCTTGGCACAAAAACAGCCACATAGACCAATGGAACAGAATTGAGAACTCAGAAGTGGACCCAAAAGTATACAGCCAACTAATCATTGACAAAGCAGGAAAGAATATCCAATGGAAAAAAGATAGCCTCTTTAACAGATGGTGCTGGGAGAACTGGACAACAACATGCAGAAGAATGAAACTAGATCATTTTCTCACACAATACACAAAAATAAACTCAAAATGGATAAAGGACCTGAACGTGAGACAGGAAACCATCAAAACCCTAGAAGAGAAAGCAGGAAACAACCTCCTTGACCTCCACCGCAGAGATGTCTTACTTTACACATCCCCAAAGCCAAGGGAATCAAGAGCAAAAATAAACTACTGGGACTTCATCAAGATAAAAAGCTTCTGCATGGCAAAGGAAACAATCCATAACACTAATAGGCAACTGACAGAATGGGAAAAGATAGTTGCAAATGACATATCAGATAAAGGACTAGTATCCAAAATCTATAAGGAACTCACCGAACTCCACATCCAAAAAACAATCCAGTGAAGAAATGGGCAGAAGACATGAGGACATCCAGATGGCCAACAGACACATGAAATGATGCTCAGCGTCTCTCCTCATCAGGGAAATACAAATCAAAACCACACTGAGATACCACCTCATGCTGGTCAAAGTGGTGAAAATGAACAAAACAGGAGACTAGATGCTGGCAAGGATGTGGAGAAATGGGCACCCTCCTACACTCTTGGTGGGAATGTAAACTGGCACAGCCCCTCTGGAAAACAGTATGGAGGTTCCTCAAAAAATTAACAGTAGAACTCCCCTATGACCCAGCAGTAGCACTGCTAGGAATTTACCCAAGGGATACAGAAATGCTGATGCGTAGGAGCACATGTACCCCAATGTTCATAGCAACACTTTCAACAATACCCAAATCATGGAAAGAGCCTAAATGTCCATCAACTGATGAATGGATCAGAAGAAGTGGTATATTTATACACTGGAATACTACATGGTAATGAGAAAGAATGAAATCTGGCCATTTGTAGCAGCATGGATGGAACTCCAGGGTGTTATGCTGAGCAAAATAAGTCAGGCAGAGAAGGACAGATACCATACGTTTGCACATGTAGGTGGATTAGGACGAACTTAACGGAGGACCATGAGGGAGAAGAAGGGGGAAAATAGTTGAGGAGAGGAGGGGAGGCAAACCATGAGAGACTCTTGAATACTGAGAACAAACTGAGGACTGATAGGGGTGGGGGAGAGGGGAAGGGGGGTGATAGGCATGGGGGAGGGCACTTGGGATGAGCACTGGGTGTTATATGGAAACCAACTTGACAATAAACTATTTAAGAAAAAAATAAAATAATTTTTGAGAAGTGTGGAGACTTCTGCACTGGAAATGAAGAAACAAACAAACAAACAAAATGTCTCTAAATCCTCCTTATCTTTTAAAAGCTCAGCTCCTGTTGTAGATAATCCCTAAAACTTTGGCCAGCTTCACCAACCCCACCCACACTGTCTCCTAGGTCATTTGCACTCCAAGCCTGACAGTCCTTTGCCATTTGGCAAGCTGGGCCAGCTTCTCACTTACCGCCTGGGCCTACCCTCCTCCAGAACAGAGTTCCTTTAGGGCCCAGAGAGTTCTTACAAGTAGAAACCAAGCTCTGCAGCAGAACTCAAAGCTGCCTTGGAACTGGTCATGAGGGACAGTTAAAAACACCAGCATCTTAAAAAAAGAAGAATGAGTCCAGGCAGGCAGTGATTTAGAAGAGGCCAGACACTGTCAGCCAGGACTGAGACGTGTTGAATTAATGGTGTATTTATTCACCAGTCGCTGAGCTCCTACACGGATCAGTCACAGAGCCAGGCCAGAGGATACAGCAGTGAACAAAACAGAGTACCCACTCAGTGCCTTCCCCCTCTGCCAACTGCATGCTCCAAGGAGGGAAGGGATGGGGACCCCTTCAGGTGCTTTTCTAAACCAGGTCAGTGCTCACCCCCCACACACTGTGTCTTAGAGTGTGTTTATTAAAAATTCTCCCTTTAAATTTTGTCTTCTCTGTGCTCAGAGACTCCTAGGGGAGTCAGAAGTGTTTTTGAGCTCTTCTGTGTTCTTTACCAAAATAGACACTATGACTGCAGCTCACAGGCAGAGGGGCTTGGTCCCAACTTTGACAATAAACAGTCTAGTGACCCCCATGCTGATTCAAATGGCCTGGGTAGATCCATTTGCAGAGCTGGTATGGGATCCCTCCTTGTCTTGTTAATTCTTTGCAATTTCTGTAGAGCTGCCTAATGTACATAGGGGCAGAGAACATGTCAATTTAAAAGTAAATTCACAAGTTCAATAGAATGCCTTCATTCAGAAAATGAAAGTTATCCATGTGAATGTTCAAATAGGAAGAAAAAATGCTTTATGTATTTATCAAAAGGACGTATGGACTTTTTTATGTTTATTTTTGAGAGAGAGAGAGAGCACCCAGGCGTGAGCTGGGGAGGGACAGAGAGGGAAGGAGACAAAGGATTCAAAGCGGGGTCCCTGCTGAGAGCCCTAAGGGGGTGGTGCTCAACCCAAGAATGGGAACAAGACCTGAGCTTAAGTCAAAGTGGAAGGTTTAACTGACTGAGCCACCCACGCACCCCAGGAAATGTGGATTTTAAAGGATTGAGAAATGGTGCTTCCTATCCAGGGCTTGAAGGGGTTGCAGGCAGACTAACGATTGATCCTTTGAGCTGTGCACAACCTTCAGCCACAGTCAGCCTCCTCCACTTACCCTAGTAGAGGGCAACACAATATTATCACCTCCTAAGACTGGCAAGACCTGAAAAAGGTTGGGAAGCCCCACCTATGGCTCAGGACCCTCACTGTTCAATACCATAGATAGATATGAGCTACAGGCCACTACTGAGCCCTTGAAATGAGGCTGGTCCAGACTGAAATGTGCTATTAAGTGATAAATACACATTGCATTTTGAAGATAACGTTACCAAAAAAAAAAAAAAAAAAGAATGTAAAATACTTGTTTAATAATTTTATATTGATCAGATGTTGAAATGATAATATTGACTATAATTTCACATGGTTTTTTTTTTAATGTTGCTACTAGAACATTTTTAATTATATATGTGCCCTCCATCTGTGGCTTACTTTACCGTTCTATTGGACAGCCCTGCTCTGGACAATCCCTACTGCATCTTGACCTGAGAAAAAAAGAGAAGATTCAGGTGCACTGGCAGTTAGTTAGTGGCTGTTGAAGGACAGGAAAGGAGATCCACACTTTGACTGCGTAAAAAAATAAATGTTTCTAAGACCCAGAGTTTAAAGGTGCATACCAAGAAAAAGAGAGGAGGGCAACAGGGGAAAGGAAAGGGAAGAGGAGGTGAGGAAAGGGGAAGGGGAAAAAAACAGCAAAGGAAAAGGACCTCTGTCTCCATCAGTTTGGGCTGCTATAACCAAGTACCAGAAGAGACTGGGTAAGCTTAAACAACAGACATTTATTTTGCACAGTTCTAGAGGCTGAAAACCTCTAGATCAAGGTGCCAGCAGATCTTGTCAGGTGAAGGCTGCCTCCTGGGTCATGGACAGCCATCTTCACGCTGTCCTCACATGATTGAAGGGGTCAGGGAACTCTCTGGGATCTTTTTATAAAAAAGCACAATCCCATTTATGTGGTCTCCACCCTCATGGACAAATGAAGGCCCCTTCTTCCAATACTATTATTACCTGAAGAGTTAGAACCTCAACACATAAAATTTGGGGGAGACACAAACATTCAGTCTATAACAATCTCTAAACCTGATTCATCCCTCAATCCCTCAAGTTGCCCCTCCTCTCTGAACCCTCCCAATGACTCAGCCAGACTGACTGGTTCACATCTGACCCCGGTATATTTGTGTTCTGAACAACACGATTTAGCATTTGGTTCAGCTCCACAAACACAGTCTGTGTGCCCACGCTGTGTGAAGTGCTGTTCTGGGGCAAGAGAGAACCATTCCAAAGGACATAAATCCTGGCCCCAAGGAGGCCACTATCTGGTGGAAAAACAGACATGGAAACAGGCAATTGCCCTACAAGCTTCCCAGTGCCAGGGACTACACACTGAGGGAGCACCAAGGACTGACAGAGATGTTTGCTCACTCAGAGTGTTTCTAATTTTCTCTTGTCCCCAGTTAGATTGTAAGCTTAGGAACAGGCAGCATGTCTTATCTCTTCTGCCTCCATCACCAAGCTTTAATACTCAGAAAATGCTGACTGAATGGAAAAGGTTTGAGTGACATGGTAGCTTTAAAATCAGATGACTGGGTTCAAATCTGAGCTCTGTCACTTAAACCAGCTGTTAAGTATAATCTTGGGCAAGTTTTTGACCTATCTATGTCTCAGCTTCCACATGTCTCAAAAAGAGAAAGTAGGGTACATACCTAGTAGACCCCCATATTAAATGAGTTGAACACTTAACTAGAAGTATTTAACACAGGGCAGGGGTACATATTAACAACTAAATAAATGTTAGCAATGGTTATTATCATGACCATGATGATTACTTGCCAGCCAATCCTTTATGCTTTCTTATGTTTTCTAATTTTTCTAGCCCACACCACCATAATGGAGAAGGGAGCAAGGGAAGATGTTTGAGTTGCAGTGGCAGAAAAAGCTGCCTGAAGTTTGGCAGGATGCTATGAACACAAATCAACCCATTATTCCAATTTAGTGTCAACAGGAACTTCCTTTAGTCACCAGACATGTTCAATCTTGACCTGATTCAACAATACATCTTAAGATGCATGTGAAAAAACTTCATAAAGTTCTTAACACATAAGGTATGTGGCAATCAATCAATAATTGTATTGCAATAGTTTTTGTGGTTTACACTGCTAGACTCATTCTTCTTCAGGATCTAAGGCAAAAGGGGGGAGCAGAGAGCAGGCTGAGATGTATAAAGCGTTCATGTATTTATTCAACAAAATTTTAGGGGGCAACTAAAAGTTGTAGCCAGGCATTTAAGGAGTGGTGAAAATAAATCCTAGATACCACCTTGTGGAGCTTATAATTGAATTATATATGGTCTTATGATGAAAGCAATGCAAGGTATATGTTTGCACGTATAGGTGGATTAGGAGGAAGTTAATGGAGGACGATGCGGGAGAAGAAGAGGAAAAATAGTGGGGGAGAGGGAGGGAGGCAAACCATGAGAGACTCTTGAATGCTAAGAACAAACTGAGGGCTGATGGGGGTGGGGGGAGAGTAGAAGGGGGATGGTGGGCATGGAGGAGGGCACTTGTGGGGATGAGCACTGGGTGTTATATGGAAACCAACTTGACAATACACTATTAAGGAAAAAAATACAAAAAAAAAAGAAAAAAGAAAAGAAGCCAATGCCAGGTAAAAAGATGCAGCCCCAAATATAGTCCTGTGCAAGGTGAGAAGATAACATCCCAGTTAATGGGTAAAATCTAGACATAGGGGCACAAAAGAAGAGCAGTTCGAGGTGGAAGAAAATGCAGAAGCTAAAGACAGAAGTTAAAAGAGATCCAGATATTTATCAGAACATAGATAGTTTGGTTTGGTTGGAGGTAGACTATGAATGGGAGAAATCTGGGAAGAAAACTGGAAAACTAGCCTGGATAAGATCATATATTCTTAAATGCAAGGTTGTATTCTGTCAAAGGTTTGATGATTTTTATCAAGGAAATTACATAATCAGGGTAAGTTACTCTGGTGGAATGTAAAGCATGAATTAACATGGAAGGTAACAGTTGAAAAGCTACTGATGGGATCCAGGACAGGCTGCCCCCAAAATATGCCATTCTGACCCTTCCCTGTACCCCTAAAAGCAGGAAATAAATTTTTCATATAAAGTGTCCACTCTCTGCACTGGGAGAATAGAAGGCATCCTTATCACCAGAGAGAGAGAATTCAATACTGAGAAAGCTACATAAACAAACCTTGTTACTTCTTCATTAATGTGCTATCCTAAGTCCAAACTTTTGCCTTGTTAGCTTTTCATAAATTTCTTCTAAAAGGTATAAAAATCTGCTGGCTTTGGTCACTTCTTTGAATCTAATATTTCTATGAGTTCGCATATGTGTGAAATTAGAATCTGTCTTTTACTCCTGTTATTCTGTCTTGTTTAATTATTTGAGCAGCCAAAGAACCTAGCGGGCAAAAAAGGAAAGTTTTCCTCCCCTACACTACTGTAAGAGTCCAGAGGTGACAAAGGCTTGAGCACTCACAGAGCTGGCAGGAATAGGAAACGATTTAAGCAACAGCCCCTGCCCTCTGACAGGATGGGGTAGACACTGCAGAAGATGTCGAAGAGAGGTCTAGGGTCATACTTAGGTGAGTGGGGGAAAGTGGTGACCTTATCAGAAACCCACAATACAGGAGGAGGAGCTTGCTTTCAAAGGAGAGGTGAATTTGATTTTAGATTTATAGCCTGGTTGTTAGCCAGGGGATTTACCCAACAGACAGTTAATTCAGGATTGGCAAGAGGTCTGGGCTGCAGACAGATTTATGAGTCATGTGTGTAATTAGTAATCAGAGCCATGAGACTAGATAAAACTCACCAGGCTGTGAAACTGCAGAAAAGGAACTAAAAGGAAAATGTAGACGGCGAGGAGAGAGAGGGAAAGAGAATAAAACAGAAAGGAAAGAGAAAGGAAGGAGTGATCAAGGACAGCTCATAGAAGGAGTACCTGAGGGAAGGAGTAGGGGCAGGATCCACTAACCGCCTTGAAACTAAGGGTGAAGTGATGTGGCTCTGTACACACACTCACAGCAGGAGCACAGCCTCCGACACAGCCCATCTCGCCAGAGGGAAGAGGTTCCCATTAGCAAGATTTTAAAGGCCTTGAGAAGTCCCTTACTTTATGCCCCTATCCCACTCCCATACACACCTACTTTATAACCCTCTCCTCTACTGGCCTGAAACCACACAATCATAATAACCCTGGCATGGATAAAGGTATTGTAAACTGCGCAAAGCCTCTTGTTAATGTGCCCCTAATCCAGCCAGGGGTGCTCAGGGGCCGGATGGAGCCTGGAAGCCCTCTCTCTCCTGGCTCTCGCTGTCCTTTGCTCTTACCATAACCCTAGAGCTACCACAATGGCAAGTGGTCATTCTGACCCAGGTTCTCCCTGTGCCCAAACCCCCCACCCTACCCATTGGCCGGAGACCACCAGGGCGGTGCTCCTCGTGATCAGGGGGAATCGTCGCATGCCCGGAAACATTCCTGCTCCGTTCAACTGACAGTTGCTGCTGCCACCGGGATCCACGAATGGTCGGCTCCATCAGATAAAGTCCAAGGGAATGCAGCCTGTCCCTTTCACCACACCTCCTGCGTGGGGTGGGGGCATCCTCGAGGCCAGGACACTACCCTTGCGCAAGGAGAGGAGGTGACCAGGCATGTGGAGGCCTGGTCGCGCCCACGTGCGCCCACATGCGCAGGTGCCCTGCACGGAAACTGCGGCAGTTGGGCCCGCGCCGTTGACCTGACCAGGCGGCACCGCCTCCCCTACGTGCAGTGCCAACGTGCGGCGAAGCAGGGCCCTGCTCACAGGGACCGAACTGAGTGACAATGAGGCCCAGCGATGGCCACTCCTCCGTGCTGCCCTCAGGACATCGTTGTGAAGAGCACCCCTGGCCTTCGTCTTGAGGTCCGTCACCGCAACACGAAAAGGGTGGCGTTTATCCTTGTGAAAAGAGATTTTAAGCTAAATATGTCAAGGCCATTCGGGTTGTAGATTCAGTGTCAATTGGGAAGCATCTTGGTAGGAAACAGAAACCAAAAATTGTACGTAACAGGGACCAAAGGAATCCACTGTATAAAGAAAAGTGACTTAAACCAGCTTCAGACCTTTCTTGAACCCTTTGTCAAACTTTCAAAAACCCAGAGTAAATATCATACAATTCATTAGTATTTTAACGATGCAAGTACCAACGAATGTATATTCTGCTTTCAAGAAATGGATTTTTCTTCATCTAGTACCTGCTCAATGCAGGTAAAGGAATTTAATTGAAACAGATACCCAGTTTCCAAAGTGTAGGAAAGGTGTATCTCCTTCCTTGGGATGGAGCAAGGAGAAAACCTTGCCAGTGTTTATCTGAGGATCTTATCACCAGCGGTCCGGCCTCCCTGAGAATACTGGACAAAGTATTTCACTATTGCAGAAGGGCTGTCCTCGTTTCTGGTATATTGGTTTGGTATGCCCTGGACAGAACAAGATGGCAGGCTGGACCTAGGAAATCAGTAAAGAAGAACCTGGAAGGAATTGCCTGAAGAGGTGGAGCTGCCCAGGAGGTGAGTACAGCTGCTGTGCACTGGTTGAGCTAATTTGTCACTTAAATGGTGAGCTTTATTGTTGTTGCTCAGTACATTGAATGAACCATGTGACAGACCTAAATGCTTTACCACCTTCAAGAGCCAGTTTCCAGATTACATTCACCCTCTTTCCACACCAGCAGGTATTGAACTTGGATAACAAAATTCTGATCTTTGTATATCTCCTTAAAACTTCCTATATAAATCACCAGAAAAGAAACCTCAGATGATTGCCACCTACAAAATGTGAAAAGCTAAGCGTATCATCAGCTGGAACCTTGCAAATTTGCTATGCCTGGTTTAAATGTAATGACCCCACTGAACTAAGCTAAGGTGAATAACAGTGAAAAAGGCCATCTCTGAATGACTTTTCTTATGCTCCTTTACCTATATAAAGGAAAGATTTAAAACCAAGAAAATGTCTTTGAAAACTGTGCTATGGAGACATAATCTTGTGCTTTGGTTTATAATGAGCAGACAAGTACTGAAAAATTTCAGAAAATTCTATTCTGTGCAATAAATACAGATTACTTTTTAGATAAATTTTTGACCCTTCCAAATATTAGTGAATTCCAGTTGTCCATCTTGTAAGTCTTCCCTTATTTAGATAAAAGATTTGTACAATGAGAATTTGATAGTCCAGGTATAAATTGTTTTGTGTGTTTAGCTTTTTGCTCCTAATTTCATACTGAATCCTTCAGTTCCCATATCCTTCCAGTGACTACATGTTTTTTTAAGACTACATACATTTTTGGCTCTTTGGAAACTTTAGATGAGCTTTTCTTTTTGACTGAAAATAACTTTATGCTAATTTGACTTTGCTTTTACTTTATTTTACTTCTTATAGGAAAAAAATAATTTTTAAAAAAATTTTAAAGTTGCAAACAAGCTCACACGAGAAAAGAAAACTCACAAGATTTTATGAGGCTTTTCCTTTGTTTTATATACTATTTTTTAAACGGGCTCTACACATTTTTAAATAAATATTATGGGTAAATAAGATGCACCTACAGAGTGTTCTCTACCCTTGGTAATCTTTTATTTGTTTCATTGATAAAAGTCTGTTTCTTACTTAAACTCAAGAATTTTTGTTTCTGAAGTGGTTTGGTTGCAGTTTGCTCATGCTAATAAGAACCTCATATAAATTGATACTAATGTCAAATGATCTAAAACGGAAGATCTGGGTTGCCTGGGTGGCTCAGTTGGTTGAGCATCTGACTTGATTTCAGCTCAGGTCATGATCCTAGAGTTTGGGATTAGCCTCCAGGCTGAGCATGGAGCCTGCTTAAGTTACTGTTCCTGTGTCTCTCTCCCCCTGCTCATGCTGTCTCTCTCTATCTGTCTAAAAAAATTTAAGGGGCATCTGAGTGGCTCAGTCAGTTAAGCGTCTGCTTTCAACTCAGGTTGTGATCTCACAGTTCATGGGTTTGAGTCCCGCACTGGGCTCTGTACTGACAGCTCAGAGCCTGGTGTCTGCTTCAGATTCTGTGGCTCCCTCTCTCTCTGCCCCTCCCCTGCTTTTGCTCTTTCTCTGTCTCTCAAAAATAAATAAACATTAAAAAAAATTTTAATAAAAAGTTAAATAGAAGATCAAACATAGAAGAGAATTTTAAGATATGTATATTTGTCATGATTTGAACATATTGATTCCCTAAGTTTTCTGCTATATTGAAAAACAATTTCTTTTTTAAGTATCATGTACATTTAATCTCTGCTTTATAGTATGTCAAAGAATTAGTTATCCTTTCAATTTATCCACAAAAATGATGAATCTGGAAAGAGAGAAAATAAGCTTATAGATGTTAAATAATTTTTCAGAAATAGATGTAATGTTTAAAAGAAGAAATGTTGCTGCTAATTAATTATAGATGTTTTAAAAGTTTTTACTGCTTTTAAATCATATTACTTGTCTTCTAAATGTTTCTTTTGGATTCCATGAATTGATTCTAAAGCTATTGCATAAATTTGGGGCTCGATAGCAAAAGTTGATTTTCTGAAAGATTTAAACACTAGGCAGATCATTAGTGTATCTTTACCTCAAATATATAGAAAATTGGAGCAACTCTTAAATATTCATATTTCATTGTTATAAAATTTTTCACATTTACATGTTTTTAAGATATCATGTAATCTCCAGTTAAATGTATTAGCAATTGTGTTCCTGGGGCTTCCACAAAAAAACAAGGTGTTTAATTCAATATAATCAACATAGAATTTTTTTCAATTGTTGATGGTATTTTTATGATCATTTTATAAAGGGAATGAAAACCTACACCATAACATTTCTATTCTTTGGGAAAATGGGAGAATGAAAAGAGTTTTCTTGTTTGCTTGCTATTTGTGGAGCTTCTCAATTAGTCTGTATTAAATACTGGAGTATAATCAGTGATGATCCATTGTGACTAAAAAGCAAATATTTGTTTATTTCAATGCATAAATTGAGCATTCACTGGACTTTCTAAGGCTGTAAGTTATCAAAGAATCATCAATTCAGTCAATAAAATGTTAGATAAAGCAGTTACCTCCTAAGATGATTTTTGGAGAGAAATATGAAGGAACTATAGAAATAATTACATAAAACCTATGGAAATATTCGCCATCATTAACTTTAATATGGTAATATTTAGCCTAATTTTGTTCATTGAATTTTTTTTCCCTATGTGTATGCTTAAAGTGAAGATTGGTTATATGCTACTAAAATAGATGTATTATGTTAAGGTGAGAATGGCCAAATAACTGAAGCCCGTATACTTATAGGTTAAGTTCAAAAGGCATTAACACAGAATATTTTTAGGATCCAAAGTATATCCAAAAATTGTGTAGTATGGAGTATTCTAACATAAATGTTCAAATGCCAAACAGTATAAAATATCAAACTTCTTTTTGACCAATTTTTATATGTACAAAGAAGCTGATTTTACAAATGGCATTGCCAAGTCCAAGCAAGATGGTGGAGAAATAGGCAGTTCCGTACTTCCGCCTGCATCTCTTAAACAAAGAAGGGCTGAAGCCAAAGGACTCTGAACCACAAGAGTCTGGGAGGAAAAGAGACGGAGTCCACTAAGAAGACAGCCTCATAGGTGTGTGATTGCAAACTAGGGAAGATAAAAACAGGCTGGGACACAGAAGCATGGAGGGGAAGGAGCCCCCTCTGTGGAGAGACAAAGGAAAGTGAAAGAGCGGCTGGGGAAGCATATAACAGTCCTTGGAGAAGAAAAAAAACTCGGCCCAGGTCAGAGAGGGTTCCTATCATTCCATCTCTAACCGGAAGGCTTTCCGGAGAGAGATCCTATCTCCAACTCCGGAGCTTTCTTTGGGCTCGGTGTCCCGGTCCCAGAAATTCCTTCTAGGATAGACGCTATGCAAGGGATGCATTCGGCATCAGGAGGAACCGATCGCCTACTCGATCCCTTGCTAGGAAGTGCCTCAGCTTGCTGAATTACATTTCAGGTGGTATCATTAATGTGCATGGCATAAGATCTGGAAACAAGCCTGGGTGCCAGACGTGGAACATGGCCCGCAGCACAGTGCAATCAGACCCAAAAGAGTGATTTGCAACACCTGGTTCAAGAAAGGACTGGGGGGGTGGGGGGAGGGGGTCGCCATTTTCCTCCCATCAAGGCAGGACCTACAGTGGAGGTGAGACACACCTACACCAAATCACACCCATCTGCTCTGGGTAGCTGCTTTGTTACCAGAGCCCCGATAGATGCAGTGGAAACAGCCCCTCTCCCAAGATCAGCACTGGTGCATTGCCATGATTACTCTAGATCAACTCTTGCTATTCAGATATATTCTCCCTTATCTCATTCCTATCTCTTCCCTCCTCTGGACCGGGTATTCTGATTATAGGTTTGCTTAAACAGGCATGTATAATGCACTCTCTTGATGCATGTTCTACACCTCTATCGTTATCTTCCTTTCTCTCTCTCTGAAATAATCAGACTATGTATTTTCTCTGGGTAACATTATCTTTGTTTGGTTTTTTGGGGGGATTTTTTTGGGTTTGTTTTTTTTTTTGTTCTCCTTGCCTTTTGCCATATTCTCATTTTTCTCTATCTGAATTAAGCCTTTTAGTCTCTCTGCCTGGTCAATGTTCAATTTCTCTTTCTCCCCATCCCTGTCATTTCTCTTTGTATATGCTTCTCCATCAGCACTGCCTGTACCCTGCTCTTTATTTGTAGCCAGGATTTCTGGTTTTATACTTTTAGACTGTCCTTTGTCTTTTGTTGTTCTTGTTTTGTTTTGTTCTCTTTTGGTTTGCTTGCTTGTTTGATTTGTTTGTGCGTTTAGGTGGTTTTGTTCCCTGTTTGTCTGCTTTCCTTTCCAGGGCTACCGCAGGAAACAAGCCAAAGTACACATGGTGGAGAATCCCAAATAAAATAACGAAAGTCTCAACAACAGAGACTAAGGGACACCATTAAAAGAACACTTCCTGAATGGACAGACCCTAGACAGTCTATGAGCCTCCTTTAATATAGCAGTACTCACAGGTGCAGAGTGCATAACAAGCTTTTAAAACTTACAGGTGAGAGAAAGCTAGCCAAAATGATTAAATGGAAGAACTCTCCTCTAAAGAAATTCCAGGAAGAAGTGACAGCTAAAGAATTGGTCAAAACAGATATAAGCAATATAACTGAACAAGAATTTAGAATAATCATAAAATTAATCACTGGGCTTGAAAAAGGCATGGAAGACACTAGAGAGATGCTATTGCTACAAAGACTATGGAACTTAAAAACGGTTGTGATGAATTAAAAAATGCTATAAATGAGGTGCATAATAAAAAGTGGCCACTGCATGGATTGAAAAGGCAGAGAGGAGACTAGGTGAATTAGAAGACACAATTATAGAAAAAGAGGAAGCTGAGAAAAAGGTAAATTGATCCAAGAGCACAAAAGGAGAATTTGAGAACTGTGTGATGCAATCAAACAGAACAATATCCGTTGAAATCCAAGAGGCACGGAGAACTCACCTCAGATGTAACTTGAATCGACCTTCTGCACAACATATCATAGTGAAACTGGCAAAGTATAAGGATAAAGAGAATTCTGAAAGCAGCTAGGGATAAAAGGGCTTAACATACAAAGGGAGACCAACCAGTTGCAGACCTATCTATTGAAACATGGCAGGCCAGAAAGGAATGGCAGGAGATCTTCAATGTGATGAACAGAAAAAATATGCAGCCAAGAATCCTTTATCCAGCAAGCCTGCCATCCAGAATAGAAGAAGAGATAAATGTTTTCCCAAACAAACAAAAATTGAAGGAATTCATCACCACTAATCCAGCCCTACAAAAAATCCGAAAGGGAACTCTCTGAGGAAAATGTTGCAAGGAACACAAGGTACCAGAGAAACCACTACAAGCAGGAATCCTTTAGAGAACACAGTGGCTCTAAACCCATATTCTTCAATAAGAACACTAAATGTAAATGGACTAAAGGTGCCAATCAAAAGACATAGGGTATCCAAATGGATTAAAAAAAAAAAAAAAACAAGATCCATCTATTTGCTACCTACAAGAGACTCATTTTAGATCTGAGGACACTTTCAGATTGAAAGTGACGGGACGGAGAAATATCTATCATGCTACTGGAAGTCAAAAGAAAGCTGGAGTAGCTATACTTATATCAGACAAACTGGCCTTTAAAGTTAAGGAAGTATCAAGAGATGAAGAAGGGCATTATATAATAATCCCATGATCGATCCATCAGGAAGAGCTAATAATTATAAATGTCTACGTACCAAATTCAGGAGCATCCAAATACATAAAACAATCACAAACATAAACAATCTTATGGATAATGTGCTAATAGGAAGGGGCTTTAATACTCCACTTAACAGCAATGGATAGATCAACTAGCCAGAATATCACTAAAGAAACAATGGACCTGAACAACACATTGGACCAGATGGATTTGACAGATATAGTTAGAACTCTACTTCCTGAGGCCATGGAATTCACTTTCTTCTTGAGTGCACATGGTACATTCTCCAAGATATATCACATACTGAGACATAAAGCAGCTCTCAATAAGTATAAAAGAATTGGGATCATACCATGCACAATTTCAGATAGCAATGCTATGAAACTTGAAATCAATCACAGGAAGAAGTCTGGAAAACTTCCAAAAACATGGAGGTTAAAGAACACCCTACTAAAGAACGAATGGGCCAATCAGGCAATTAGAGAAGAAATTTAAAAATATATGGAAACAAATGAAAATGAAAATACAACAACCCAAACTCTATGGGATGCAGCAAAGGCAGTCCTAAGAGAAAAACACATTGCACTCCAGGCCTATTTCAAGAAACTAGAAAAATGCAAATACAAAATCTAAGAGCACTCCTAAGGGAACTAGAAGCAGAGCAGCAAGAACACCCCAAACCCAGCAGAAAAAGAGAAATAATAAAGGTCAAGGCAGAAATAAACAATATACAATCTAAAAAAAACAGTTGAACAGATCAATGAAACCAAGAGTTGGTTTTTTGAAAAAATAAACAAAATGGATAAACCTCTAGCCAGGCTTCTCAAAAAGAAAGAGAGCACTCAAATAGAAAATATCATTAATGAAAATGGACTGATTACAACAAACCCCTCAGAAATACAAGCAATTACAAGGAATATTATGAAAAATTATATGCCAACAAACTGGACAACTTAGAAGAAATGGACGCATTCCTAAACACAGACACACTACCAAAATTCAGACGGGAAGAAATTGAAAATCTGGACAGACCCATAACTAGTGAAGATATTGAATCAGTTATCAAAATCTCCCAATGAATAAGAACCCTGGGCCAGATGGGTTCCCTGGGGAATTCTACCAGACATTTAAATCAGAGTTAATACCCCTTCTTCTCAAGCTATTCCAAAAAATAGATATGGAAGGAAAACTTCTGGACTCATTCTACAAAGCCAGCATCACTTTCATTCAGAGACCCAGTAAATAAAGAGAACTACAGACCAACTTCCTTGATGAATACAGATGCAAAAATCCTCAACAAGATACTAGCAAATGGAATTCAACAGCATATAAAAAGAATTATCCACCAAGATAAGTGGGATTCATTCCTGAGTTACAGGGTTGGATCAATATTCGTAAATCAATCAATGTGATACATCACATTAACAAAAGAAAAAAACCATATGATTCTGTCAATAGATGCAGAAAAAGCATTTGACAAAATACAGCATCCCTTCTTAATAAAGACTCTAGAGAAAGTCGGGATAGTAGGAACTTACTTAAACATCATCAAAGCCATCTATGAGAAGCCTTCAGCTAACATCATCCTCAATGGGGAAAAACTGAGAGCTTTCCCCCTGAGATCAGGAACAGGACAGGGATGTCCACTCTCACCGCTATTGTTTAACATAGTGCTAGAAGTCCTAGCATCAGCAATCAGACAACAAAAGGAAATAAAAGGCATCAGAATTGGCAAAAAAGAAGTCAAACTTTCACTTTTCACAGACATGATACTCTACATAGAAAAACCCAACAGACTCCACCAGAAGCCTACTAGAACTGATCTATGAATTCAGCAAAGTCACAGGGTACAAAATAAATGTACAGAAATTGATTGGATTTTTACACACCAATAATGAAGCAACAGAAAGACAAATCAAGAAACTGATCCCACTCATAACTGCACAAAAAAAACATAAAATACCTAGGAATAAACCTAACCAAAGATGTAAAAGATCTACATGATGAGAACTATATAAAACTTATGAAGGAAATTGAAGAAGACACAAAGAAATGGAAAAACATTCCATGCTCATGGATCAGAAGAATAAATATTGTTAAAATGTCATTACTGCCCAAAGAAATCTACACATTCAATGTAATCCCAATCAAAATTGCGCCAGCATTCTTCTCAAAGCTAGAACAAACAATCCTAAAATTTGTATGGAACCACAAAAGACCCCAAATAGCCAAAGTAATATTGAAGAAGAAAACCTAAGTGGGAAGCATCACAATCTCAGACTTTAGCCTCTACTACAGAGCTTTAATCATCAGGACAGTATGGTATTGGCACAGAAACAGACAAACAGACCAATGGAATAGAATAGAGAACCCATAAACAGACTCACAAATATACAGCCAACTAATCTTTGACAAAGCAGGAAAGAGTATCCAATGGAAAAAAGACAGACTCTTTAACAGATAGTGCTGGGAGAACTGGACAGAAACATGCAAAAGCATGAAACTAGACCACTTGTTTACACGATGCACAAAAATAAACTCAAAATGGATAAAAGACATGAATGTGAGACAGGAAACCATCAAAATCCCAGAGAAAAAAGCAAGAAACAACCTCCTTAACCTCAACTGCAGCAATTTTTTACTCGACGCATCTCCAAAGGCAAGGGAATCAAGAGCAAAAATGAACTGTTGAGACCTCAACAGAAGATAAAAAGCTTCTGCACAGCAAAGGAATCGATAAATGAAACTAATAGGCAACCGATAGAATGGGAAAAGATAGTTGCAAATGACATCAGGTAAAGGGCTAGTCCATAATCTATAAGGAACTAACCAAACTCCACACCTGAAAAACTAATAATCCAGTGAAGAAATGGGCAGAAGATATGAACAGACACTTCTCCAAAGAGGATGGCCAACAGACACATGAAATGATGCTCAGTGTCCCTCATCATAGGGGAAATACAAATCAAAACCACACTGAGATACCAGCTCACACCAGTCTGAGTGGCTAAAGTGAACAAATCAGGAGACTAGATGCTGGCGAGGATGTAGAGGAACAGGCACCCTCCAACACTGTAGGTGGGAATGTAAACTGGTGCAGCCCCTCTGGAAAACAGTATGGAGGTTCCTCAAAAATTAACAATAGAACTCCTCTATGACCCAGCAGTAGCACTGCTAGGAATTTACCCAAGGGATACAGGAGTGCTGATGCATAGGGTGACATGTACCCCAATGTTCATAGCAACACTTTCAACAATACCCAAATCATGGAAAGAGCCTAAATGTCCATCAACTGATGAATGGATCCAGAAGATGTGGTTTATTTATAAAATGGAATACTACATGGCAATGAGAAAGAATGAAATCTGGCCATGTGTAGCAATGTGGATGGAACTCAAGGGTGTTATGCTAAGTGAAATAAGTCAGGCAGAGGACAGATATCATATATTTGCACTTATAAGTGGAACAGGAGAAACTTAACAGACGACCATGGGGCAGAGGAAGGGGAAAAAAATAGTTGGGGAGAGAGAAGGAGGCAAACCATAAGAGACTCTTAAATACTGAGAACAAACTGAGGATTGATGGGATTAGAGGAGAGGGGAAAAGGGTGATGGGCATGAAGGAGGGCACTTGTTGGGATGAGGACTGGATGTTATATGGAAACCAACTTGACAATAAACTATTAAAAAATAAATTTAAGAAATGATATTGCCATGTACCCACTCAATAAGTCCTTTTTAAATTCCCTCTCATTCCCTTTCACCTTTTTCTTTTGGGGTGCTGCTCCTTTTGCATCCATTATTTTCACCACTGGGGTAGGTCTTGTGGGTTTTGTGAAGGGTGAAAAGGGTGGCAGGCAAAGCAAGAGTTTAAAATTAAGGAGACAATTTACATATAGTGCAGGTTGTCAGGAGTTTTTGTTGCAACTGTAACAAGGAATATAACAAATAATTATCAATTTTTGAATGCCACTTTCCAGTTTACAAAGCATTTTCATATGTTCTATCTACCTGAAGCCTCAGAACAACCTTACAAATTTGCTTTGAGGTACTTAATAAAATCTTGCTTTGTTGTTTTTACTGAATCATTAGATGCAACTGTCAGTTTCTTGAGGGCATGTACTGTGTCTTGTATGTTATGAACATACACATTTATACCCCTCAGAAATAAACATTCTTAAACTGACTGCTGAGTTCTTATAAGTTTTAAGTGGAAGATTTGCTGGATTTGATGATGAAAGAGCCATTAAGACTGTAAGGAGACCAAGGAAAATCAGTGGCAAAGGGGCCAAATTAAGCAGGTTAAACATTGAACAGGGAGAGAAGACTCTGGAATCCCCCTTGTCAGGGTTAATCCTGGGCCAGAGCCCTTCACAATCTGTCTGTAGCAATGTTTTGTTTTTTTTTTTAATTTGAGAGAAAGAGAGAGCGCAAGGGAGTGGCAGGGTGGAGAGAGGAAGAGAGATTGAATCTTAAGTAGGCTCTGGGATTATGGCCTGAGCTGAAATCAAGTGTCCAACACTCAACCACTGAGCCACCCAGGTGCCCCAAATTCTTCATTATTTTTAATGGCTAAATTCTTTTCTGTGGTATTTAGATACATCATAGCTATTTTTCCAATGAAGTGCATTTGCCGTAAATTTTTAGTAGTACAAGCAATCCAAATTTATAGGCATAAAATTGAACATGATGGGTATATCCTGGGTTTTTTGGGGTTTTGTTTTGTTTTGTTTTGTTTTGTTTGAGAGAGAGAGTATGAGCGGGGAGAGGGACAGAGGGAGAGAGAATCTCAAGCATGCTCCATGCTCAGCACAGAGCCCAGCTTGGGGCTCAGTCCCACGACCCCAGGATCATGAGCTGAGCTGAAATCAAGAGTGGACACTCAACTGACTGAGCCACCCAGGCACCCCACATAATAATTATATCCTAATTCTTATTACTAATTTTGTTTATTTGAATTTTCTCTTTTTTAACATACTTATTAGATAATAAAATTATTAGATTTTTCAGAAAAAGTTTTGGTTTTATCTACTCTTTTCTCTTTTTCTAAATATTTTTTTCTGCTTTTGTTATTTTTCTATACCTATGGCTACTTTCTCTTGATTTATTTTTCTACTTTGAGTTGAAAGTTTAGTTCTTTTATTTTTAATCACTCTGAGTTAAAAATAAAAACATTTCATGTTATGAAATTTCCCCCTTAAATGTAGTCGTGGTTGCATCTCACAGATATATAAACTTTTCGTTGCCATTTATTGTCATAAGTCTGTATTTTCTGTTTTTATTCTCTCTTTGAAGCTAAATATTTAGAATTTAAAATTTATCTGTGGCTAGATGTCTTTATTTTGTATCATTAATTTCCATTTTGATAGCATTGTGATAAAAAATGGTTCTAAAGGGGAAATGAGCAGAAAAGAAATTGGGAACAAAATTGAGGCAGGGGAAGATAAGCATGAGACATAGCATTAATGAGCAGAGGAAAATAAAACAAGGCACATCAAGAAGAGGAGGTATAGGGGCGCCTGGGTGGCTTAGTCGGTTAAGCGTCCGACTTTCGCTTAGGTCATGATCTCGCGGTTCGTGGGTTCGAGCCCCGCATTGGGCTCTGTGCTGACTGCCAGCTCAGAGCCTGGGGCCTTTTTCAAAGTCTGTATCTCCCTCTCTCTCTGACCCTCCCCTGCTCACGCTGTCTCTCTCTCTCTCTCTCCTAGAAATAAATAAAAATATTAAAAAAAAAAAAAGAGGAGGTATAAAAGTGCCCAAGGCAAAGCAGAGGACTATGTTTGAGAGTTCCTGGCATGACAGTAGGTTTGGATTGTTGAGTAGGCTACATGAGGCAAGATAGTGTTAAGAGACTATATCAGAAAGATATAGGGAGGGAGTATATGGGAAGAGATGCCCAGGAAAGACAGTCCTCCAAGAGAATCCAGCTGCTCCTTGGTGGTGCATGGAAGCCCAGTGAAAATGTCTTACCTGATATGTTCTGATGGTTTAAGTGTTAAGACTTAAGACAATAACCATTTTCCAGCATCATCCCTTGATCTTTTAGCTTCTTGGGTGCATTTAATTATTTCCGTATCTTCTGTTAAATTGGAGAAATGGACTTTGACACAGAAAATCAGCCAGGAACTCGAACTGAAGAACCATCCCACTTGTGTTATTTTCTTCATTTGAGTCATTTTTGAGTTCCTATTATGACCAGTACTGTGCCAAATGATATGCACATCAGCTTCTAAATATCTACCTTATTTTCAGCCCATGTATTTATGCCAGTTCCTTTTGATGAACAGAAAGCAGCTGCTCCCATTTGAGAAAGAGTGACTGGCCGAGGTAACAGTTACTGCCAAGGCAGAAGAAAATTCCATATCTACCTACCGTCTACCTACAGTACCATAGTCACCAGGGGAGCAGAAAAGGAGATGGATTCCCTGAGCCACTCTAATTATTTCTTTCACTGAGGGTTTTAATTAATGAAGCTACCCAGAAATGTCATAGCCATCATGAGTCCCTAAGGAGGCCTGGTATTTAGTAGCGACCAGCAGAACTCTTGAGCCAAGCTGCCTAGATTTGAATTTTGGCTGTATTATTTGTTAGAGTATGTCCTTGGGCAAGTTAGTTAAACTCTTTTATCTTGGTTTTTCTGATCTGTAAATGAGGATTATAATAGTTCTTTCCTCATTAATTTTGTCTGAGGATTAAATGTGTTAATACTTGGGGCGCCTTGGTGGCTTAGTTGGTTAAGCGTCCGACTTTCACTTAGATCATGATCTCGCAGTTGGTGGGTTTGAGCCCCGCGTCGGGCTCTGTGCTGACTGCCAGCTCAGAGCCTGGAGCCTGTTTCAGTCTGTGACTCCCTCTCTCTCTGACCCTCCCCTGCTCATGCTGTCTCTCTCTCTTCTAGAAATAAATAAATAAATAAATAACATTTAAAAAAATGTGTTAATACTTAGAACAGTGCCTAACACATATTAAGCACTCAGTAAAAACTCTTATTGTTATTCCAGAATGCAGGTGCCCTCACCACCGCAGTCATGGAGTGCAGTCCTGCAGAGAGAATGAAGCTACCAAAGAGAACACAGATACAGGATGATCAAGTTAAATAAGACCACAGCATCACGAAGTCCTTTTCATTAGAAAGTTAAAGAGACACCCAGAAAGCTACAAAGCAAATTGGAGAGATGCCAAGACTTCAATAGAAATCACTAATAGAGGAGATTTCATGACTCTTCTTTGAGCGAGTGCAAAAGCATAAAGCAAAGAACTGTGATGAACACCAGGAGTCCTGAAGTAGAATAGGACTCATAGCAGGACAAGAACAATATATGTCATCCAGAGGAGGGTCCAGAAAAAATACAGATTATTCTCAGCCACACTACATGGATTTATCATTAGTTCTTTAGTAAGGAAGAACAAGAAATCAATAGCAGACCCATTCTAAAATCTTAACTATAAAGATCTCATTATACTATGGATTTAGTCATTCATTTAAAAAAAAATCTTTATAACATCGTAAGCAAACTAGGCTTGGTGCTAGACATTGGAGACATATGATTAACAAGATAAATGTAGACCCTGCCCACATGGAGTTTATGATCCAATGGGAAAGACTGACATTAAATAAGTAATCACACAAATGTCATCTCAGGTTTGGATAAGTGCTCCAAAGAAATACAAAGTGGCCAGTGAAGATATTGAGGGTTTGTAGATTTGAGGGTCAGACAAATTTCTGAGAGAGCAACAGTAATGCCATTCCTTGAAGGATAAGGAGGCATTACTGGGGAAAGAACAGCAGCTGATGGTGCTGGGGAATACAAGCTTGAAGGCTCTGGGGTAGAGAACGAGGGGTGTGGTCCAAAAGCTGGGATGCCTTTGCAAGGAGTGCCATCAGTGGGATGGAGAATCTGCACGGTGAAAGGCCAGATCCCCAGGCCATGTGGGCCATATTAGCATCTTGGTTTTTTCCCCAAATACAGGGCTTTAGGCACACACAATTCACATTGATGTATTCAGATTTGTGTTTTAATGGATCGTTCCAGTTGTATGGAACACAGGTTTGAGGGACTAGAATGGAAAAGGGAAGTCCATTTGGGAGGCATTTGACCTGACCATTAGATTCAAGACTGTGGTGAGCACAGCCACAAATACAAAGAGTCCTTTCCTGTGTCAGGCCCTAGATGTCTCATATCTCTCTAGGTACTCTGTATGCTACAGAGTGGCTCCCAAATCATATGAGTCCATCTGAAGTGGAGTTCCTCAAGCAGTAAAACTTTTATTCAGATTATATTTAGTCGAATGAAAAGGTGTCAATAATAACATATTGGAAACATATAGAAGTTTGTGTAAAGAATGACCCACTGAAATAAGCAGCTGGGAATGTGAAAGGATTGTGCTGATGTGCTGGAGTTTGAAGAGTTCACCCAGATGCAGAACAATTGAGCCATAGAAGAGTTAGATGAAGATCAAGCTACTGTACAGATTTTATTAAAAGCAAACCTGGAGGATTTGGTTAGGTCTGTTGGCAGTTAGAGCTGCAAACATTTCAACCCTGAATTTAACCATCCCCAAGAGATTGTAGTAGGCTGTGGGTTCTCAGGAGGTGGTACAGGACAGAGGCTGTTTTGAGGGCTTTGCCTTTATGAGATCTTTCCTCCATAAATATTGAAAAATTGTAATTTACAATGGCATTAGTACAAAAATACAATCCAGCCTCATTTATATTCATTTTTTCTTCTGATTTTAAAAGAAAATCAGAGGTTTTCTGATGGAAAGATCAATTTTCATGGACCCCTAAACTGGGATATGTCTGCAGCCCACCAGAGGTCAGAATTTAGGAATTGCAGCCAGGTGGGTCCTGGGGTAAAGAAGGGGGACTTACACTGGAAAGTGCCAAAAACAGGTAGTGTTACTCTCACAGGGTCCATCCTATGGAACCTGACTGCTTATCCCTCAACAAACTGCACTAAGATCCAAATAAATGTTCTGGTTCCAGGTGACTGGATTTGCGTACTGACAGGTTTCCTGATCCCATGGAGCTGAGTACCAAGCAGCACTAAGAAATACAGTCTGGTAACCAAAGTAATGTTAGTATGTCTTCCAATCTTTGTGTCTCTTGAAGAATGTTAATTGAAATCTGTAACTCATCACAACACTTCTAGAAAGCCTATTTCTCCTACTTCTCTCAAGCCCCTCAACTGGTCTCGCTCCAAAACCCACCAAATTCTTGCCCCAATTGGGCTTGTCTATCTTCCCCCAACTCTGCTTTCCTTCTGTTTTCCTTCCCACCACTACCCAGTTTGTCCTTAATAAAAGAAAGCACAGAGGGGCGCCTGGGTGGCTCAGTTGGTTAAGCGTCCGACTTCGGCTCGGGTCATGATCTCACGGTTTGTGGGTTCGAGTCCCATGTTGGGCTCTGTGCTGACAGGTAGCTCAGAGCCTGGAGCTTGTTTCAGATTCTGTTTCCCTCTCTCTCTCTCTCTCTGACCCTCCCCTGCTCATGCTGTCTTTCTCTCTCAGAAATAAACATTAAAAAAAAAAGAAAGAAAGAAAGCACAGAGGTCAGTGGGGAGGATGAATGCCCCTCCCTGGGAGAGGTAGAGAGGAAGTAGGAAGGAGTGCTGAACACGACACCTACCACATCAGTCTTTGCCCTGTCACAACTGCAAAAGCTAAAAGCCCTAAAATGTGACTCATTTTGTTACAACAATAGTACAGAATGTACCAACCTAAATGCCCTTTGAGGAGACCAGCTGGCTGTAGAGATGCAGAAGAGACAGTAAGGATTAGGGGTAAGCGAGGTACCAGGAGAGAGAGGCCTGCTCTATTTTTTGGTTCTGACACATCCATGGAGAATTGCTGCAAGAGCCCATTTTTTACTGGGAGAAGGGAAGGACAATGTTATCCAGCCCTCCATATGAAAGTTTGTTTCTTCGCCTGGAGTAGGTAACTACATGGCAGAAGAATGCTATGAAATTCTGGGCTAACCACTTGGTGGCAGAACAGAGAGCTCCATTTTATAGATGAACCAGAATTCAAAAAAAAAAAAAAATCAAGAAGAGATTGTAAATTCTAGACAAAAACTATAGAAATGTTGGAAGAAAGCAGTACCTTTTAGACAATTCTGTCCCAAGGAGCCTTTTTTCTGTCTGGGTGTTTGATTTGTTACTGGTACTTTCTAGAAAGGGTGATTCCACGATGAGCTCTCCACACCTGCCTGGCAACTGAGCTCTGAACATGGCCTGCATTTCTGGGGAGGATGATACTTCCCACCCAGACAATGAGACATCCATAGTTTTCCATCTTTAAGCAAATAAATCCAAGTCTATTGATAATGCAAAAGCTCAAGAACTATTACTCCCAGGTGTAATTGTTCATTTTCACATGGTAGGAGTGACTGCATCACTGGATTGTTACCAACTTAAACAAAGAACCCTATGGTTCTGGAATGATCTGCATGCTGCTAAATCTCTCACAGCTGGTGTTCTATATATACACATTTCTACTCACCAGAGAGACACTGCAGCTCCATTTGCTTGAAAAAGAAAGTCAAAATAGCCTTGACCTGGAATTGCCAACACACCTCAGGAGGGTCATACTAGGTCTTACCAAGCATGTCCCATCAGTGATAAAACTAAGCCAAACCAGCTGGTGGATGGCTAGGAGGCGCCCAGAGTCAGGCCTTACAATTTTTGAAAACTTGATGGATAAAAGCTAGAGGAAATTGCACTGGCATTTAAAAACTGCAATGGAAACTTTATTACTCTGTTAGGGTAAATATTCTAGCATTGCAGGGAAACAATCATTCTCTATCTCACTGAGGGTTGAGGAAACAAGGGTGTGAAATTATAGGTAGGGATTTGATAGGGTAGACTCAGATGTGCAAAACATGTGACTGTATCTTTGGGCGCTTCAGATCCCCCATTTGTAAAATGGAGATTTTATTCCCACCTAAAAGATTAACATGAAGATTAAATGTGCTAATACAAGGAAGTGTTTTCCTTGACACATACAGGAGTACTGAGTTGGGTTGGCTATTACACAGATATTAAAAAAAGAGATTATAGATATATGGAAGAAATGTTTCACATTTTCATACACCAATAATGAAACAGCAGAAAGAAAAATCAAGGAATCAATCCCATTTACAATTGCACCAAAAACCATAGATACCTAGGAATAAATCTAACTAAAGAAGTAAAAAATATCTGTACTCTGAAAACTATAGAACACTTAGGAAAGAAATCAAAAAAGACAAAAAGAAATGGAAACAACACTCCATGCTAATGGATTGGAAAAGAAATTATTGTTAACATGTCTACTCAAAGCAATCTACACATTTATGCAATCCCCATCAAAATACCACTAGCATTTTTCACAGAGCTAGAACAATTCTAAAATGTGTATGGAACCACAAGAGACCCCAAAGAGCCAAAGAAATGTTGAAAAAGAAAAGCAATGCAGGAAGCATCACAATTCCAGACTTCAAGCTGTATTACAAAGCTTTAATATCAAGACAGTATGGTGCTGACACAAAAACAGACACAAAGACCAATGGAACAGAATAGAAAACCCAGAAATGGACCCACAATATGGTCAACTAATCTTTGACAAAGCAGGAAACAATATCCAGTGGGGGGAAAAAAGTCTCTTCGACAAATGCTGATGGGAAAACTGGACCACTTTCTTACACCATACACAAAAAATAAATTCAAAATAGATAAGAGACCTAAATGTGAGACAGGAAACCATCAAAATCCTAAAAGTAAAACATGCAGCAAGCTCTTTTACTTTGATTATAGCAACTTCCTACAAGATATATTGGCAGAGGCAATGGAAACAAAAGCAAAAATTAACTGTTGGGACCTCTTTAAGATAAAAAGCTTCAGCACAGTAAAGGAAATAACAAAACTAAAAGGCAACCTAGGCAATGTGAGAAGCTATTTTCAAATGATATCTCTGATAAAGGGTTAGTATCCAAAATCTATAAAGAACTTATCAAATTCAACACCCAAAAAATAAATAATCCAGTGAAGAAATGGACAGAAGACATGAATAGATATTTCTCCAAAGAGGACATACAAATGGCTAACAAGACACATGAAAAAATGTTCAACACCATTCATTATCAGGGGAATACAAATTAAAACCACAGTGAAATATCGCCTCACACCTGTCAGAATGGCCAAAATTAACAGCTTTAGTAAACAACAGATGTTGGTGAGGATATGAAGAAAGGGAAACACTTTTGCACTGCTGATGGGAATGCAAACTGGTGCAGCCACTCTGGAAAACAATGTCCAGGTTTCTCAAAAATTAAAAATAGAACTACCCTATGACCAATTGCACTACTAGGTGTTTATCCAAATAATACAGGATTGCTGATTCAAAGGGGCACAAGTATCCCCAGTGTTTAGAGAAGCACTATCAACAGTAGCCAAATTATGGAAAGAGACCAAACGTCCATTGACTGATGAATGGATAAAGAATATGTGGGCTGTGTGTGTAATGGAATATCACTCAGCCATCAAAGAGAATGAAATCTTGCCATTTGCAATAACATGGATAGAACTAGAGCATAATTATGCTAAGTGAAATCAGAGAAAAACAAATGCTGTATGATTTCACTAATGTGGAATTTAAGAAACAAAACAGGGGCGCCTGGGTGGCTCAGTCAGTTAAGCGTCCAACTTCGGCTCAGGTCATGATCTCATGGTTCATGGGTTCGAGCCCCACGTCGGGCTCCGTGCTGACTGTGAGCTCAGAGCCCCGAGCCTGTTTCGGATTCTGTGTCTCCCTCTCTCTCTGACCCTCCCCTGCTCACGCTATCTCTCTCTCTCTCTCTCTCTCTCTCTCTCTCTCTCTCTCTCTCTCTCTCTCTCTCTCTCTCTCTCTCTCTCTCTCTCACTAGCTCTCTCTCTCAGAAATAAAACATTTAAAAAAATAAGAAACAAAACAGATGAGCATAGGAGAAAGGAAGGAAAAATAAAAACAGAGAGGGAGGCAAACCGTAAACAAACTGAGGATTGCTGGTGGGGGGAGGGATTGTCTAAATGGGTAATGGGTATTAAGGAGGGCACTTGTGTGACAAACACTGGATGTTCTATTTAAGTGATGAATCACCAAATTCTACTCCTGAATCCAATACTACACTGTATATTAACTAACTTGAATTTAAATTAAAACTTGGAAGAAAAAAAAGATATAGATATATAGATACAGACTTAAATTCTACCTCAAGCTCTATTCACCTGGCAGCAGAAACTCATCCCCACCCAATTATGGGAACCTCATAATACAAACTTCCTGTAGTAGATTCAGGACAGCACATGGGATGAGGACACTTGCCTTTGGCATTCCTGTCCATAGCATCTCCTGTCTTTGTTCCTAGTGTGTCTGCCAAGAGTTTCATGGGCCTGTTTTGAGCCCAGACTGGATTCTTTTTGCATTCCTGCCATAAGGACCCACTCTGAAGGCCAGGAGTGTGGAATGCTCTCACACCTGAATAATAGGAAGAGGCATGGCCAGGGGGAAGCACATCAGCCAGTATTTCCAAATATTATCTTGCCACAAGAGATGTGACTTTATTTTCTGGTACTTTACAGTTCCCACAGAGAGTGTGCTTACATCATCCGTGAGCTGATGACTCATATTGGAAGTTAAGTTTAAGCAACCCAAGAGAGGATTATTGACTCTCCTGCACCAATCTCCTATGTTATGTTCCTGTTTTCCTATCCCAGCAGAAACCCAGGACTTCTATTGAGTCCTCTCTTCACCTCCTTCCTATTGCCCCCATCTAACCTATCAACTGACCCAGTTGGCTCTACCTCCAAAATTCATACCAATCTGTCCCCTTCTCTGCATCTCTGATGTTAACACCCTACACCCTAGTTGAAGATCCCATCAACATCTAATGGGGAACAGATAAATGACTTCAGAGCTGGTCTCCATGCTACCTTCTTACCAGCAATAACTCACTTTCTTTACATATGATACAATGTATATGATATAAAACAAATAACATCATATACATCTTTGCTTAAAACTCTCTTGTGGCATCCCTTCCCACCCAGAAACCTGAACCCCCCTTGTCTTGTCCTCTGCCATCTCTCTGATCTTCACCTATTCCATTTTCCTCCTGCAGCTCATGCTCGGTTACCCTGGCCTTCTTTTAACATGCCAAACTCACTTTTGGGGCGGTGGGGGGTGGGGGGGGAAGCTTTGAGACTCTTCTCCCATGCTGTCTCTCTGTGCAGTTGCCTTTAAGACTCAGGTCAAATGCACTCCAGCACTGACTACCCAAAATTAGTCTCTTAAGTCACTTTGTGTCACCTTACCCTATTTGTAACATTGCTACCATTTCCTGAGATAACCTTGTTTCTCTAGTTTATTATCCAACACATTAGAAATACATGTATTTTTATCTAATAGTTTAAGGTCTCCAAAGAACACACACACACACACACACACACACCTAAGTTCCATGAGAAGAGTGATCTTGTCAGGCACATAAATATTTTTGAATGAATGATCTTATTTGATACTCATATTCCTGTCACTCATTCCCATGCAATTCATATGCAAGAAGAAAACTACTTGTAAATCTCTGAAACATAATATGCAATTTCAAACTTCCTTGACTTTACACAAATGGTTCCCTCTGCTAAACATGTCCTTTCTTTGTTCTTCTGGTAAATTCCTGTTGGTCCTTTAGACTGCTATTTGGTTAAGGAGCACTCAGGATGAGACTGGCCACAGTGGAGGCAGCGAGGCAGGGAATGCATAGCCATACTGCTCACTTGGTAAGATCAGACCTGGAGTTAAAGGAAGGCTGGATTGAAGTCTCTGAGGTGAAATTCTGCCCCAAACATGGAGTCCTCCGTCTCCTTAAGATAAAAAGCATAGAAAGCAGTTTTGAATATCCAACAACCTGCTCACCATCTCCATTTGCATGCTCTTTAGGCTTTCCAAACTTAACATGTCCAAGTCGAACATGTCCAAGTAGAAAAGATAGCTCCATTCACTTGCGCAACCCAAAAGCTGCGGAGACATCCTTGACTCAGTCCCTCCCAACATGTCACATCCAATCCATCAGTAAATCTGACCCCTTTTTACCCGACTCCCCACTGTCACCCTCCTCCAAGCCTCATCATCTCTTTAGTGCCATTGACTTCCAGTTATCTCTCTTCTCCTACACCTGCTCCCACCTTCATTCTCTGCAAAGCAGCCAAAGCAACCTTTTAAAAACTTAAATCAGATCCTGTCACCTCCCCCCCTCAAAACCCTCCAATGGCTTCTGATCATATTTAGAAGTCTCAGCATAACCCTAACTCTACCTATAAGGCCTCCCTACATTCTCTGGAGTGCCTACTCCTCCAGCCTATTTTCCTACCATGTTTCCATCTGGAGTACAGGGAGGAGGTTAGAGATACAGACTCTGGAGCAACTCTGCCACCCATTTGCCTGTGTGACACTGGGCAAGTTGCCTAATATCTCTCTGCTTCTGTTCCTTTGTCTCTAAAGCAAAGATGATAATACTTTATCAAGCTGTTGAAGCATTAAAGGAGTCCTGAGAACAGACTCTGGTGCGTGGCAAGCCTGTGAACATGTTTATGGTTTTAGGTAGTTTGATGTCATGAACGCATAAATTTGAAGCCACTAGTTGATTACAAAAAGATTAAGGAAAGAGAATATACTTGCAGGTTGCTGAGTTTTAAAGACACATTTCTATGAAAGTGGTAAGTTACATGCATGGGGGAATCTTCCCTTTGCTCTTTAACATAGGAAAAGCCTTAGAAAAAATTAAAGTCTTATGAGGGTTTTTAAAGTATTTATTTTGAGAGACAGAGAGTGTGCTCAAAACCAGGGGAGGGGACAGGTGGAGAGGGAGAGACAGAATCCCAAGCAGTCTCTGCTATCAACGCAGAGCCCAGCATGGGGCTCAATCCCGTGAACCAAGAGACCATGACCTGAGCCGAAATCAAGACTCAGATGCTTAACCAACTGAGCCATCCAGGTGCCCCAAATCTTATGAGTTTTAATATCTTTATATTGATCAATGGCTTGGTTAGATAACAGCCTGTTTAAAACTCACTTTTTATCTGTTAGTACCTGGTTTTAAGCAAGTCCCCTGGGGAAAACAGACTCCAAAAGGGATAGGCAAAGACACTCACTTGACTCTTAAGAAAGGAAGAGATAGGGCACTGCCAAGAGCCATTCACAGTCCCCGTGGGCAGGGCTGGCAGAGAGCCTGGTTGGTGTTCCTGATCTGGCAGTGTGGCTATAAATGACTCCATGTCAGTCTGTGCTGCAGGGTGGGCTTCCCCAAGACGGATAGGCATTCAAGTTTTTCTCTTGCATATCTTCTTTTTGCAGGGGGTGGGGACAAGAGACCTCTATTCTGGTGGAGGCATTTTTTTTTCCTGGTATGATGGCTTCTGTTCCCAATTCTCATGAGCTGATTTTGTTTATGTGTGTGTGAATGAAAGAAAGGTAGATTTATGAGATGATTAATATGACTTTATGTATATAAGGGACAAAAGCTGACTAATTTTCTTTCACTGCAATGCCATTTGTTATGTCTTTATCCACTCCTATCTTTTTCAAGTCATGTTTGATAGTATGAACTGGAACATTGATCATTAGTTCAAGGTTTGGTACAAAATATTAAAACATGAGGGCCTTTGCTTGCTCTTTGCTTTCTTCTGGAATCAATAAGGGACTCTCGTTTTGTTACATTACCATGGAAGTCAAATCTGATGCAAATATGAAAAATTAAGGTCATTCCCCCTTTATTTGGATATTAGCTCTACTTGAGTTCACCAATGCTATTTAGTAGAAGGCATATATGAAATCAAGGATGATAATAGCAAAGAATGACTTTGTTTAGTCTTAATCTCTTCAGACTGATCAGTTAACCTAGAGGCTGTAGCAATCCTGCCCGAAAAATGGAGAGAACAGACTACTTTCTCCAGTTTGGAAGAGATGAGGCAACTCTAACGCTTAGCCTGTGCTAGTTGTTCTAATGAACTAAATGAATAAATGAAAAGTTCAAGGTGCTTTGGGACAATTAGAAGGAAAAAACTAGTAAAATATTAAAATAGAAAATTATTTTGAACAGTAATTTGGTGTTAATGTTTTTGCTTCTCAAATCTCAGTTATATTAGATTACTGATGTTCTTTCCTGAAGAAAGAAATACAACTTTAATCAAGGCAAAAGTTCTAGGAATTTATGCCTGTCAAATAGGGAAACATCATTTTTATGAAATCTATCAACTAAACAAAAAGTGAAAGAGGAAAAAAAAGAGCAAAGAAAAAGCCTGGGTTTAGTAGGATCTTGAATGACCTGAAGCCAACTGGAACATCAGAAAAACAATTGCTGAGTGACAGTTTATAGTAAGTCAAAAGCTAAGAACTTTTCTGAGCATGAGAAAAATGGACCTTGCTGCTTTTCCTTTGTTGACGAATAAAACCATTTCTTCCTTAATATCACATTAGAATGATTATTCCCTCTCCAGGTCACCAGTCTTTTGAAATCATAGCTGATATTTTGCTGCTTTTACCCTTTTCTGTCTTACAAACTTCTAAGACAAGTTACAGATGGCCAAAGAGGAGGAAATCATACACTTCTTTGAAGAAATTGCTTGTTTTTTTTTTTGTGATTATTTTTCTTTCCTTTAGACCCAGGAACACAGAGTTGAGCAAAGTACACTCATCTGTCCATGGCACAATATCATCATGGTCTGGACAAGGCTCCTCTTTTATTTTTTTTTTCTTCTTATGTCCTCTCTTCTCTTTATTTCCTTCCCCCATAAGCATCCACTCTTGTGCATTTTAAATATATATCCTTCCCATCTACTTTCTTTCTTTTTTTTTCTTTTAAGTTTTTTTTTTTTTTTTTTTTTTTTTTTTTTTCTAGGAGAGAGAGAGAGACAGCGTGAGCAGGGGAGGGTCAGAGAGAGAGGGAGTCACAGACTGAAACAGGCTCCAGGCTCTGAGCTGGCAGTCAGCACAGAGCCCGACGCGGGGCTCGAACCCACGAACCGCGAGATCATGACCTAAGCGAAAGTCGGACGCTTAACCGACTAAGCCACCCAGGCGCCCCCCCATCTACTTTCTATGTGGTTATTTAGAAATATAGATGTACCTTTGAAATATATAGTGTTTGCCCTGTGTACGAGTGTGTATTCTTAACTTACACCAGTGGTACTGTGACCTATAAATTCCCTTTTGTGACTCACTGTTCTTAAGATTTATCCCTGTTGCTCTTTGAAGACCTGGCTTGTTTCTTCTGTATGCGAGTTCTCCCAGGTGTTCACCTCCTTCATTCTGCTTTTCCAGTACCCTAGTGATAGACACGTAGGATGCTTCCAGTTCCCCACTATCCCAAGAAATGCTGCAGTGAACGTCCTACGATGTGTCTCCTCACCAGTACTGGCAAGAGAATCTCTAAGTGAGATTGTACCATGCTCTAAGTGAGATTTCATGGGTCCTGCCAGGTGGCTTTCCAGAATCCTGCACAAGTTACATTTCCCCACAGTTCACTGCAATGACAGGTGCTGTGTCCTTGCCAATAGACAATTTGCCAATTTTTTAATGTGCCAAAACTTGTTATAATCAGACCTCTAAGATTTGCTAATCTAATGGCCATGGTGTCTTGGGGGAGTTTGCTTGCAAGTCTCCAGTTACTGGTGAGGTTTCTCCTCTTTTCATCTACTTACTAAAAAGGGATTTATTTCCTAAGTGTCTATAAATTACTGGAGGAAAGAGGATGTACCCTTACAATCCTGTGAGTACAACTATTGGTATGATCAGTATTTCTCATATGATTACTGAAATGTTTATTTCAAATGTCTGGAAGTACTGTATACTTGATATGTCAAAATTGTATTTGGCAGCCTTTAATTAATTTCCCAAAGTCTAATCTTTCTTTCCTTTTTCTTCATTTGGAAATTGAGGCCATGTCATGATTGAAGAAGACAGCATTAAATCAAGTGCTGTACTCATCAGGCAGCTAAAATACCTGGGGAAGATTTACTATTTACCTAGAATGTTGTCTCAGGCATATCAGTGTCTTTATAGCACAGAATGGTGCCACCCGGCTGTGGCCTCCCCTTATAGTGGACACAGGAGGAAGTTACAGTAGTCCTGGCTTGCACACGGTCACTCACTCCCCCTATCTTATTCCCACCTTTCGAAATACTGCTTTGTATCTGAGATGCTACCATCCTTAGCCCCCTCCTCACACTAAGATTCCAAGTGGTGGGTGATGAGGAGCTCATCTCTGACTGAGTAAATCATCTGAGAACTCAGAAGGCGTGTGGAAATCGCAGGCAGCATATGAAGAATAATGTGGTTTGTTGCCTTTTTCTGGGGTGAGAAAAGTAAAAAACACTTTTAGTGGAATGATGTCTTCTGTTTCTGGGTTTCTATACTTCCTGGTAAGTTTCTCTCCCGTTCTTTCTAATCTTGACTGACTATAGCCAGCAGAAGAACTGCCTTGGCCAGGGAGAGCAGACAGTTTTCATCTCATGTGCCAGCTTTGATCTATTGGCAGTAGCATCCAAGAGTGTGACATGAAAGGCAGAACCAGATTCATGCTCCCTTCTGCTCTTCCTTTAGATAGTGGCACCTCCACTCCACTGGGGAGCTGGAAGCAGAGTGTGGAACAGGAGGGGCTCCATTTATAACACACTCCTCCATGACTCCATTAAGAAATCTCTAGCTAACCTTTTCTGTGACTTCCTATGGCCACTACCTGAGTCAATTTTGGAAACTATGTATCTGTTTTTCCATTTGAGTCCTTTCTGGGTAACTGGAAGGAAAAACAATCCAGAATTTATAATTGTCATATATATTGGAAAATTCAAAGACATTGAAAGAATGCTCCATAACTTCTTTAAAATTGGTTCCAACTGTTAGAAAAGTTTTCTTTGTTATTTTTCCCCTTGTGAAGTCACCATCTGTCAAAAAAAAACATGTCCCCAAAACAATGGATAGAATTGCCGTAACATTTCTTCTTCTTCTTTTTTTTAATGTTTTATTTATTTCTAGGAGAGAGAGAGAGAGACAGCGCAAGCAGGGGAGGGTCAGAGAGAGAGGGAGACACAGACTCTGAAACAGGCTCCAGGCTCTGAGCTGGCAGTCAGCACAGAGCCCGACGCAGGACCCGAACCCACGAACCGCGAGATCATGACCCAAGCGAAAGTCGGACGCTCAACCGACTAAGCCACCCAGGCGCCCCGCCATAACATTTCTTTACTCATTTCACGACGTAGGTCACAGAGAAGAGTGCTGGTCCTGACGCAAATCTACCGTCCTACCTGAGGAAAGTCCATATCCTTATATTTGACTAATCAATCTGGATTGGGTGGCAAAAGGTTAACAAATGCTAAGACTTCTGAAGAAAGTCACCCTGAATTTGCTCAAGGTAAATACCCTTCTGTTCAATTTGTAGAAATCTGATTGGAGTTGACAGAATGCATCCAAAAGAGAGAGATTCATGCCTTACTTGTTGTTTTCACCTGAGCAAAACCAAAAGAATCATCCAGTGGAACACAAGTGTGCTAACTTTGGAAATAACTTTATGACTTTTTTAATATCCTCGTCACCCGATGACAGTTTTACATTCAGGAGTGTTAAAATAAAAACATCCGGTCAGTTGCCAGGGGTGCATGTCACAGACAGTAGTTTCCCATGAAGACTTCATTGACTTGTCACCTACACTTTTTAATAATTTTTATTGGAGAAAACAAGGTTCTATAAACATATTTCAAAATTCTAATGTAGACCTAATGCACTCTCAGCTCTCTACTTCTGATCTGGCCCTATTTTCACTCCCTACCCCACCAAGACCTTCAACAGACCTGCAATAAATATTCAGAAAGAATTTCTTGGATTTGGCAGCAACCATACAGAGGAAGCAGAAGGGAATGATTGTGGCAGTGGTTACACAGATCTATGAGATAAAATTGCATAGAACTGTACATATATAGTATGCATGCATGTGTAAATGGTAAAATCTGAATAAGCTCTCTAGTCTGGTTATCAGTGTAGTACCCATGTCAACTTCCTGGATTTGATATAGTATAGTTGTACTGTAGCTATGTGGATGTCATCTTTGGGTGAAGCTGGGTGACAGGTATTGTCACTGTACCATTTTTGCAACTTCCTAGGAAACTATAAGTATTTCAAAGTAAGAAGTTTAAATATATATACTTATTGAACACCTACTAAGACCCAGGCACTGTGTTAGGCTCTGGGGATTCAATGGTATATAAGATAATGTTATTGCCTCCCTCCAGGATCTTTACTTCTTTCTCCGCTTCTGTCCTTTTGACTCCCAACATACACATCTAAAAACACTACTTTGTTTCTCCCTGTTATTTCCTTGCCAAACTTATCTAAGAAATTATGTGTACCTGATGCCTCATTTTCTCTCCAGACTTGGTCTCTCGCTATTTAACCGCTTGCAATCAGGTTTCCTAACCTATCATTTTACTACTCTAGGCAGTAATGTCCCCTAATGTCCTATTCCACTCACTATTCCAGCACCCGGGCTTATAGCTAAAAACAAAACAAAACAAAACCCAAATAGGCTAAGTCCTCCCTCATTGGTTCTGCCATCTCCCATCTACCAGCTTCAAAATCTCAGTGTTAGTTGATGTTCCCTATCATTTCCCTTTTATATCACTTCTAAATCCTTCACACACTTCATCATGCTTTCTCTGGACATCTTAAAATGAAATTCATCTCTATTAGGAGCAAGCTGAAAATTCATGCACTCCCAAGTAAACATGGCCAGAAAGAGTCCTGGGCAGCATCACCCCCAGCCGCCCATTGGCCCATCTCCCCAGGGACCCCTCTCTCTGTTCCTTTCTGGAGTCTAATACCATAAATAAGACATTCTGAGTAAATAAGACTCACCTGAGATTTCCAGGCCCCAACCGCTAATTACAAGGCAACAGTTTTGGGATGGAGTCAGGGGCTTTTTTTAAACTTGTTCCTCAAATAGGTAATTTTCATGAATGTTTGTGAATGACCATAGATTTTCCACCAGAACCAGCACCCCACATGTACACATCAGCACCAGCCCATTTCATTTTTCACAGGATTCCCATGGCCCCTTCCAAAGCCTTGTGCCTAATTTATATTCATAATCATGTATGTTTTTCCTTAATTCTTCAATATTATAAAAGTTTTGTATTCCCACAAAACCCCAGTTTGCTGCTGACTTGGAGCCTGGCTTAGGTGTCATTCCCAAGATGGAACACAGTGACACAAAGAACAAAATTTGTTTGTAGGCCTCCCCATCTCCTTCGACATTCTACTCCTTCCTTGCCCAAGGTTACAGCCTCCCATTGAGTCACCCCACCCATACCAGCTGCCCTATCCAGACCTGCAGTGGAGTGATCCTGTGTCACTGCCTTCACAGGAAACCTCCTGGCCTGATCTGAAGCAGTCCAACCTGGGGAACCAGATCATACACCACAAATTGGGTCATGATCCTGTAGCTACTTGGGTCAAGGAAGGTGTGTCATTTTAGAGTTGCTTAATCTCCATGAGATCCTGGTTCTAGGTTAAAACTGAGGAAATAGGATATCTCAGAGGCTCCCTAAACATTTGTCCTTGCTTTCCCACACCCTTCACATACCCACACTTCTTGAGGTTCTCAAAAACAGTTCTTCATTTAGCTAATAAATTTCACCAAGCGCCAGGTGTTCAAATGTAAGCAAGAAGACACAACCTCTGCCCTAAGTCTAGTGAGTGAAGACTACTCCAGCCAGTGGAGAAGAAAACAGCAAGTGTGATGGGTGCCATGATGTGAGGTCACAGGCAGGACACTCACACCAGGCTTGAGGTGTGAGAAGTGAAAGGATTCGTTTTCAGAAATACCAAATAAAATCTTTGCTGTCCACCTATTGGAAATATGTACAAACCCTCCACCCCTCACAGTGGAGTCCCAAACCTTTAGACACTTCACTTCCTGATTCTTCTTCCCCTCTCCATTTCACAGGCTTATCTTTCGCAGGCTTTGCAGTGAGCACGCACCAAAGAACTAAAGTCTCTTCATCACCTCAAGGAATGTACATTTGTTCCAGCCAGACTGCTTTTTGCCTTACATGGGCATAGGCAACTTCTGGGTAAGGCTATGAACTCTGTAGTGCTCAGCCAATGAGGAATCAGGGGAGGGACTTGCACACTAGGAGATCAATTGCCTGCTGTAACTGCCAGGAGTGTGCCTGTCCATCAGACACCTGCTCTTGCAAGAACGTTGATTAAAGCTTTGCTTCACTGTGCTCCGAGTCTCCACATCCCTCCTTTGATTGGGTCAGTGGGCTTATTTCTCACAGGGAGGGAAAAAATAATGGTTGAGTGGGAGTTTGCTGAGCAAACAGAAGGCTTGGGGTGAAGCTATTCCAGTCAGGAGCATGAGGTGGGGTCAGAGTGATCAGAATGTAGTGCTTTTGAGGAACTAAAAGAAGTTTATTCTGGTGGATTCAAAGAGTTGTGGGGGGAGTGGGAGGGTGTGGCAGGAAACAGAAGTGAGGTCCTTGAGGCAAAGAACCAAGTTTGACCCTAGTGTCACATTCCTTCCCTGGCATGGGATGATGGGGTTTTGGGGGGTGGGGGTTCAGAGACAACAGAAAAAAAAAAATTCCTGAAGATGTCTTTGGTACAAAAAGGTGATTTTATTAAATCACAGGGACAGGACCTGTGGGCAGAAAGAGCTGCACTAGCGTTGTGCAGAGCGACTACTTATATACTGTGGAGTTAGGGGAGGTAAAATCAAGAGGAAGTTTCTTAAAGGGATTTCCATATGCTAATGAGGATTTACAGATTACAGGAGGCCTAGTTATTGTCAAGCTAAGATTGTTTTCCCTCTAGGAAGCATTATCATTAAGACAGTAGGGAGTTCCTGGAGATTAGGCTATTGATAAGATTGTCGTTTTCTTGTAATATTACTAAGATATTTGAAAACTGATGGAGACTCTATCAGTTTAATCATTTGTTTCCTGTCCTTGCCTTTGTTCTTGGACAGCCAGGAGTGCCTGAGGAATGCCGCACATATCCCACCTGGGGTGAGGGTGGGAGCTGGTTGCTGGGTATCAACTTGCCTTATGCTGAGTCAACTGTATAAGTTGGCTGCTAGTATCTACTCTCAGGGTAGCTTCCTCTGGATATGCTGTAGGGCTGTTTATCTCGAGGACACTTTGGGCCTTCTGTTTAAAGGCCTCCCAAAATAAACTTCTGATATATTATTGTTTGTATTTGACCTCAGTTGGGTCATATTTGTTCTAAATTAATAACGCTAAGATTAGGTCATAGGTTATGTATATAGATAGGCTAGGAGTCATTCTGTCTGGCTCACAAGAGGATGAATGTTTTTGAGCTGTTTAATAAGTTGTTTGTGCAAACTTTTTTTACTTGATGCTGAATGCGTAAACATCATGGAGGCCCTAAATGTGTCAGCCTTTGTTTTGGGGCTTATGTTTTAGCTACTCTTATCTATCCTCATCCCAGCTGCCAGTGTAAGGGAGGGTGTTTGTGGAAAATAGGCCTTAGGAAAGGGACTGCTATACATCACCAATTAGAAAAGGTTTAAGTATTAATTTAAGTTCTGCCCTTATCTGTTCCTTAACTCTAAGTTAGGCTCTTTGTCTCAGCACCAGGCTCAATTGTAACTCTTGTGTTCTTAACCCCCTTTATTATCTAAGTCTTAGATCTAAAGGGCCATAGGAAGAGCCTTTTGACAAACATCCACAATGCTTTCATCTAAAATCTTTTTTGAAGAGGCAGGAATATGCTTTTCCTTATGAGGTATCTGTGTGGGAAATATTGGTCTGATTTGGAACATTGTGAGGCCTGGTCAATACCAGCAGGCTCATTTCCAACATGAGCCAGTAGTATCAGAAGGAGATACCAGTTTTTCGTTTCTCATGGCAGGAGCTGTGCAAATGCTGCCATTTCCTTGCTATGACTGTCATCCAGCGAGGCTGATGCAGCTCCCAGAACACAGGAATGGCTGGAGGGCCAGAAAGTTGTGGACAGTTCTTGAAGAAACTTAACTAAGAAGGGAAAGAAAGATGGGTCAGTAGCTGGAGAGAGACATCGGGTTTTGCTTTGTTTGTTTTGTTTTGTGTAGCAGAGCAAACACTTGAATTTATTTTTAAATTCAAGGGAATTTAGGGAAATGAGACTCCATAAAGGAAGGTGTTAGGAGGACTGTTGGTGATGGACCAGGTCCAATCTTCCAAGAGAAGAACAGCTGGGAGCCAGAGCACAGGGGAAGGGAGGAAGGACTACTGCCCTTTGACCAAGAGCACAGGGGAGTGACTACAACTCTGGGTAAGAAGTAGCAGGCTGGGAGTGGAGGGGGCTTATGCCTCTATTTTCCAGATGAGCCATGAGGATAAGGCTGAGGAGAGCAATGAGCACTGGAAGAGCTGTTCAGAGAGAAAAGGGAGAGGGGGATGAGATTATGAGAAAGTAAACTTAATGGGGGAGGGGGACTTGGATGACATTTAAAAAATATATATCTGTTGCACTCTTGCCCTGTACATTATGCCTTCTCCCAGGGCCCCCAACCAGCCAGGTGGCTGGTTTCCAAACACCTCTGATCATTCAAAGGGCTGGTGGAGCCAAGAGCAGCACTCTGTCTTTTCTTCAGAAGAAGAGCACGTTTACTGTCTTCCTGGGTGGAGAATAAAGGAAACATTCCATGGGCAAGAGACAACTTCCCATGCCTGAAAGAGAATGGCACTTAACCTGAGTGGGAATAAAAAGCTAGATTGGACTGAGTTCTGGACCCCATTCCCAACCAGTGAGATGAGACTCTTTTGCTAACCACATCCACTTTGTCATTAATACAGACTCTACTGTGGGAGAGGTGGCCAAGATAAGGGCATAAGCTGGTGCTTCCACATATGGCCCTATGTTGGAATCAGCTGATGAGCTTTAAAAAGTGATGAAATGATCCCACCCATAAATTCTGATATAATTGGGCTAGCATGCAACCAGAGTATCTGTATATTTAAAAGCTTTGCATACTTGGAAACCAAATGGACTAAACTGCCCGATTGTGGTTTTTACAAGTCAAAATATCATCTTAAGAGTAAGAGATTTCTTCGCCCTCTAATGAGGTGGGGGGTCTCTTGGAGGTCTTATACAAAATTCTTCATTTTTCTTCTTCTCCATTTCTTCTTTGCCATTTGATGCCAGCCATATGTAAGTTCTTTCCTGGACACTTAAAGAAACTTATGCTTTGTTTTGTTTTGTTATCTAGTGTTCTCTATATTCTCAGAGAAACATGGTCCCATGACTTTCCTAGACTCCCTGAATTATGTTCTCACTCCCTATGATTCTAATGTATTCTCTTTACAAAATGCCATCACAGCCACTATCCAGTTACAGCATGCCTGGTGCCCATCTGCTCTCTATATGGTGCTGCTGTCACCACAGTAGAAGGTGTAGGAAACATCAAAAACAGGTTTCATCTTATACAGGTAAGAGTGTAATGTGACTGGAACCAGATGTTGGTATAGGTATCCCATGTAGTCTACTGTACTCCAAATCAGATTTTTTTAAGTTTATATATTTGTTTACTCATTAATTTACATCCAAGTTAGCATATAGTGCAACAATGATTTCAGGAGTAGATTCCTTAATGCCCCTTACCCATTTAGCCCATCCCCTCTCCCACAATCCCTCCAGTAATCCTCTTTTGTTCTCATTATTTAAGAGTCTCTTAATGTTTGTCCCCCTCCTTGTTTTTATATTGTCTTCACTCCCCTTCCCTTATGTTCATCTGTTTTGTATCTTAAATTCCTCATATGAGTGAAGTCATATGATAGTTGTCTTTTTCTGACTAACGCTACTTAGCATAATACCCTCCAATTCTATCTATGTAGTTGCAAATGGCAAAATTTCGTTCTTTTTGATTGCTGAGTAGTACTCCATTGTGTGTGTGTATCTTCTTTATCCTTCTTTATCCATACATCCATCGATGGACATTGGGGCTCTTTCCATACTTTTGCTACTGTCGATAGTGCTGCTATAAACATTGGGGTGCATTTGCCCCTTCAAATCAGCATTGTATTGGGGTGCCTGGGTGGCTCATTCGGTTAAGCAGCCAACTTCAGCTCAGGTCATGATCTCGCGGATTGTGGGTTCATGCCCTGCATCGGGCTCTGTGCTGACAGCTAGCTCAGAGCCTGGAGCCTGGTTCGGATTCTGTGTCTCCCTCTCTCTCTCTCTGACCCTCCCCTGTTCACGCTATCTCTCTCTCTCTCTCTCTCAGAAATAAATAAAACATTTTTAAAAATTAAAAAAATAAAATAAAAAATAAACATTGGGGTACATGTGCCCCTTCAAATCAGCATTGTATCCTTTGGATAAATTCCTAATAGTACAATTGCTGGGTCATAGGTTAGTTCTATTTTTAATTTTTTGAGAAACCTCCATACTTTTTACAGAGTGGCTGTACAAGTTTGCATTCCTACCAGCAGCGCAAAAGAGTTCCTCTTTCTCCTCACCAACATCTATTGTTGCCTGAATTGTTACTTTTAGCCATTCTGATGGATGTGGAGTGGTATCTCATTGTGGTTTTGATTTGTATTTCCCTGATGATGAATGATGCTGAGCATTTTTTCATGTGTCTGTCAGCCATTTGGATGTCTTCTTTGGAGAAGTGTCTATTCATGTCTTTTGCCCATTTGTTCACTGGATTATTTGTTTTTTGAGTGCTGAGTTCAATAAGTTCTTTATAGATTTTAAATACTAAACCTTTATCCAATGTTTCATTTGCAAATATCTTCCTCCATTGCATCAGTTGTCTTTTAGCTTTGCTGATTGTTTCCTTCACTGCACAGAAGCTTTTTATTTTGATGAGGTCCCAGTAGTTCATTTTTGCTTTTGTTTCTCTTGCCTCCGAAGACATATTAAGTAAGAAGTTGCTGCGGGCAAGGTCAAAGAGATTTTTGCTTGCTCTCTCCTCGAGAATTTTGATGGTTTCCTGTCTTACATTTAGGTCTTTCATCTATTTTGAGTTTATTTTTGTGTGATGGTGTAAGAAAGCAGTCCAGGTTCATTTTTCTGCATCTGGCTCTCCAGTTTTCCCAGCACCATTTGCTGAACAGACTGTCTTTATTTCACTGGATATTCTTTCCTGCTTTGTCAAAGATGAGTTGGCCGTACATTTGTGGGTCCATTTCTGGGTTCTCTATTCTGTTCCATTGATCTAAGTGTTTGTTTTTGTGCCAGTACCATACTGTCTTGATGATTACAGCTTTGTAATACCTCTTGAAGTCTGGGAGTGTGATGCCTTCAGCTTCGGTTTTATTTTTCAAGATTGCTTTGGCTATTCAGGGCCTTTTCTGGTTCCATAGAATTTTTAGGATTGTTTGTTCTAGCTCTGTGAAGAATGCTGGTGTTATTTTGATAGGGATTGCATTGAATATGTAGATTGCTTTGGGCAGTATCAACATTTTAACAATATTTGTTCTTCCAATCCAGGAGCATGGAATATTTTTCCCATTTGTTGTGTCTTCTTTAATTTCTTTTATAAGCTTTCTATAGTTTTCAGTGTATAGATTTTTTACCTCTTTGGTTAGATTTGTTCCTAGGTATTTTATGATTTTTGGTGCAATTGTAAATGGGATCGATTCCTTGATTTCTCTTTCAGTTGCTTCATTATCGGTGTATAGGAATGCAACCAATTTCCGTGCTTTGATTTTATATCCTGCCACTTTGCTGAATTCATGGATCAGTTCTAGAAGTTTTTCGGTGGAATCTTTTGTGTTATCTATATAAAGTATCATGTTATCTGCAAAGAGTGAAAGTTTGACTTCCTCCTGGCTGATTTGATTGCATTTTATTCCTTTGTGTTGTCTGATAACTGAGGATAAGACTTCCAATACTATGTTGAAAAACAGTGGCTAGAGTGGACATCCCTGTTGTGTTCCTGACCTTAGGGGGAAACTCTCAGTTTTTTCCCATTAAGGATGATATTAGTGGTAGGTCTTTCTTACATGGCTTTTACGATCTTGAGGTATGATTCTTCTGCCTCTACTTTCTTGAGGGTTTTTATCATAAGAAAGTTGCTGCATTTTGTCAAATGCTTTCTCTGCATCTATTGAGAGGATCATGTGGTTCTTGTCCTTTCTTTTATTGTTGTGATATATCACATTTATTGTTTTGTGGATACTGAACCAGCTCTGCATCCCAGGTATAAACTCCACTTGGTTGTGGTAAATAATTTCCCTGATGAACATGAATGCAAAAATCCTCAACAATATACTAGCCAACCAGATCCAACAATACATAGTTTACTGTATCCAATTAGGTTACCTACGTTGAAATACTTTGTGATTCTAAATTTTCATTTTGTCAGATTCAGTGCTTCATAGCTAAGGGTCTTTTTAGGGATTGTTATATAAAGCAAGATTCCTTCATTGATTTTAATAAATCTTAACTTCTCAACCCCATCGTTGGCCTAAAACAAGAACAATCAAGTCTAACAAGAGAATAAAGTGAGATAAGAAACCAGAAAGTTTGTAACAGAAATTAGTTGTCCACCACATTTTGAAATCACTGAACTCTGAATAAGAGGCAAATTATGTGTATAAATACTTCCCAAATATTTCATAAGTAACTGACACCATGCTACAGTAAAACACAGCAAAAATAACAAAGCATTCACTAGAGTTTAGAGGACTTTTTAAAGAAACAAGTCATTTTTATATACTCAAGAACTTCTACAGAGGTTGAGCTTTGAAAGCATTGTATAGAAAAAACATTATGAATAGCTATTGTTTCCTTTGAAATTCTTCCTGTTAAATATTGTGTTTGGAACATGAGAGCTAAGACAATGTGTTACCTGACAATGTGTTACCAATAATGGGTACCTGGTGATAGTGTATGTCTTTCAGCCATAAACTTAATGACTTTTGGTCTTATTCAGGTCTTACCCCACACTTAGATCATCATCTTAACAGTGATGGAAGCACCTAATGCTGCAGCTTATCAGATTTCTTTCTCTCAAACCTTGATAGTACAGATGCTAGATTTTTTCAGTAGTGTCCTGGACAGGTTCATATTGGCTTGTGAGAATGAAATATTAAATTTTGAGGCATGTTGTGAGCCAGTCTTTAAACACAGCCATTATTAAAAATTAAACTAAACAGACTTTACATAAATATTATTTAAAAAGTTAATAAATATCAACATCCATCATTTTCTAATTATTTTACTATTATCTATGCTCTTAAGGCTATGTATGTTTATCTACATGGTAGAAATACCATATAATGGTATGTTATGTGCATCTCTTCCCAGATCCACATTCAGGGACATCACATTGGAAGCATGTTATCAGCCATGGTAACAACTATTTTACAACTAAAATTGATAGAAGGTAAAAGTTAGAGCTTTTCCCCCCAGAGATTCAGTTGCTAAACTTTTACCATCACATTTACAGCCAGGTTTGTATGCCACATCTGAAACAATTCTCCATCTAGTAATAAAGGCAACATGGCCATATTTCTCTCTAACATTAGAATAATAGCTGCCCTTTCAGTTGGGCTACAGGTGAAGCATTTGGCTTTCATCTAGGGGTTATGCTATTTGAAGAATGTTTATTTGAAAACATTTGAAGCACACCCAAGCCATCCAGTTGAGTGCCCTGTGAGAGACACGTGGGAGAGAAACAGAGGGACCCACAGAGTCATATTTCCGACCTATTTTTATTGTTTTGTTGTTGTGTTTAAATACATTAAAGTTGAACATGCATAAATTAAATATATGAATGGCACAACATACTAATTTGACTTTACATTTTCAAAGCATTTATATAATTTTGTCATTTAATCCATCAAAAAATTCTATAATATAGATGGAGAAGAGGATGAAATGACTCACAGGAGACTGCTAACTGATTTGCACATACTCATTCATTTATTCTCACAACCATCCTGTAAAGTAGATACCATTATTACTCTAATTTTAAAGATGAAGAAAAGTAAATTACCAAGATCATACAGTTAATGAGTTATAGTAAGGAACAAAACTCACAGGAGCATGACTCCAAATCATTTTACCTGTTCCCTAAACTACACTTCCTATTTCACAGATAAAGGAAAGAGCGTATAGAGAGTAAAGTCACTTAATTAATACCTGCCACTAGGCTTTTCTTGAGGGAAGAGAAAAAAGCCTTTCAAAAATAGAAATATTGCAAACCATGAAAGACTCTTGAATGCTGACAAAAACTGAGGACTGATGGATGTGAGGGGGAGAGGGGGATGGGCATGGAGGAGGACACTTGTGGGGATGAGCACTGGGTGTTATGTGGAAACTAATTTGACAATAAACTATTTGTAAAAAAAAAGAAAAAGAGAGAGAAAGAAAGAAATATTTTCCTCCTGGGTGGCTTGGTCAGTTATTCAGCTCAGGTCATGATCTCACAGTTCAGGCCCTGGAGTCCTACATCTGGTGAGCTCAAGCCCCACTTTGGTGAGCATGAGCCCTGCTTCAGGTGATCCCTGTTTCTCTCTCTCTCTCTCTCTCTGCCCCTCACTTATTTATACCTCTCTCAAAACAAACAAATAAATAAAAATAAAAATATTTTTAAGAAATCAAAATATTTTTCTTCTAGAATAACATCTTTTACCCTGCACTTATTTCTGGAAATTTAAATATATAAGCTGCACTCCTTTCTGGTGTCCAAGATAGGGAAACAAGAGGTTTAAAGCATAAATAATGTGCTATTTCCTCCCAGGAAAGACTTGCCAAGTATCATGGCACACAGTGTGACTTCTGCAGCCCAGGGATGGCAATGTTTATCTACACACTGCTGAGGAACCACTGAGAGACAACCCCGGAGCAGACAACAAAGATTTTGGAGTGAGCCTTTTTGATTTTTTATGGGCAGGATGTAGGGTAGAAAGTGCCCAAAAGTACCAACCCATGGAGAGATGCTGTGGCACAGCTTTGGAGTTCCAAGCACCTGGCTAACATGGTGGAAGGCCTCTTTAGTACTTCCCGTGGCTGAGTTCCTTTCCAAGGAAGTGTTGCCTTCATTTTGTGAGCAATGATACCAAGAACTGAGGGAATATTGGTTTCATTACAAACCTTTATCCCTTTATGAATCCCATTGTCACTCTACAAAGGCATTCAAATGGGCTCTTTTCCAAATGTGGAGATTTGGGTAGAGTGGAAGAATGAGATTTTGTTGTTTCATTTTAAATTAATCTGTTAGAATCATCCATTAACTCTACTTGCTAAAATTAATTTTACAAAGAAGATAGACTTTCATATACTTTATTTTTTATGTTCTAGTTGGATTAGGAAGTCATGGGCAGCAACTTGTTATCACAAATAAATCTACTGAGCAATTCCATCTCCTAAAATTAAATAACAAAAACAATTTTCTATACACACAAAAAAAAGCATATTAACAAATATAGTTTTCTGTAACAAACCTACCACTTTCAAATTAACTAGTCCCCAGTTCTTAGAAGAAAACTGTGAAAGCAAACCTCTAAATATTGTAAGAAAGCTCTTTATCCCTTTCAGTAAACAGACCTAGACAAATTCAATTTTATGATGAAAAGTATAGACTAAAACAAAGTAAAAATGCAACTTAAATTTTATGGTAACTGGTATATAAAAATTCTCTAATATTTTCCCTTGTTTCTCAACAGCTTCTTCACCCAAAATTTTTGTTTCTTATGAAGTACTATCAAAACTCTGGCCTATGGTTGCAATTATTATTTTAACCCACCCTGAATTGATAATCTTTGTCCAATAAAATAATCCACACTAATGAGGAATTGAGATCTTTGAAAAGCAGAGATCTTGTGATTTGCCTTACTTTTTGTTTTTTTTTTTAATATCACAGTCTTAGAGGGATGGATTATTTCCTCACAGATTCTGTGCCTGTATTCATAACAGCTAACAGGAGGTGGCACTATGAAGTTTGACTAACTTGATGAAATAGATAACCTTAGGGGCACCTGGGTGGCTCAATCGGTTAAGCGTCCGACTTCGGCTCAGGTCATTATCTCACAGTTCATAGGCTGTGCTGACAGCTAGCTCACAGCCTGGAGCCTGCTTGGGATTCTGTGTCTCCCTCTCTCTGACTCTCCCCTGCTCATGCTGTCTCTCCCTCTCTGGAATAAATTTTAGAAGAAAAAAAAAAAAGAAATAGATAACCTTATGCCGAGTGCGGATAATTTGGAGATTATATTTTGGATCACAATCCATTTGTTTGAGATTTTTCTAGAATTATAAATGCTAGCCACACCGATAAACTTCATATTCATATTTTAAGGTAAACAATAACATAAAATAAAATTCAAAGAAATGCAGTTAGATATGGCATATACCTTCTAAAATGGTCAACTGATATAAATCATCACTTCATTTAATCTTGTCTTTCTCTTCATGACTAAGGAAAAACTTTTTCTTGTAATTTCCATCTTTTTTCCCCTTAGAATCAGAAGAATTTCTGTAGTGGGTAGTATTAGCATTCCTATGGTGAGCCTTTCATAGTGCTTGTAGACTTGGCACTGATTATTTGGCCAAGAACAAAAACAAAACAAAAACTCTGATACTAGTTCCCTCTGTCGTTTAATGTTTGCTTATAGTTTATCAGAGAGTAGTTGTCCATTTCCTCTTAAATACTTGTATTTCATGCCATGTAGTTACATTTTAGACATTTCAGCTCCTTTCCTTTACTCCAAAAAGAGATTCTTAATTCATATACTTCTACATTCTTCTTAGCAAAAGGAAAGCTAGATTATGGAGTCTCAATCCATTCTCAAACATGCAGTTTCTTCCTAAACTATTCTTGTTCGTAAAAAGAAAAAAAAAAAAAAGGACTATGCCTGTTAACCAAGTTTCCACATGACTTACTGGCATCAAGCTTTACCCTTCTGGATGTTTAAACCTATCCAATCCACACATTTATATCACTTCTGAAATTTTTAAACTGCATTTGAACATGATAATTTTAAATTTATTTTTAATATAAAAGTAACATATTTTCAGTATAAAAACTCAAAACAAAATTAAAAGACAGGGAAATAAAATTCATTCATATTTCTGTCTCTAGACAACAATCAGAATCAGATACTTCTGTTTTCTTTCAGTCTTTTCTATACATAGTTTTTGTTTTCTTATTTCAAATATGTGTGGCTACTATATGTATGATTTTATACTCTTTAACAGTATAAGAATTTTTTCATGTTATTAAAACCTCTTCATAAATATCATTTATACTAGCTGAAAAATTTGAATATACTTTGTAAAAAGATAATGTTTCCTTACCTTTTCTACCATGCTTTGGAAGTGTTGACTGATTAAAACAATACCAGATACTTATTAAACACCTACTGTGCTGTACTGGGAAGGTTGGTGAACGTCTGAGACACTCCTTGCCTTCTCCAGGAACTTAGAATCCAATGAGTGAGATGAAACATGTACATAAATGACCCTACTCTAATACAGTTGGTGATAGGCCAGCAGAAGGATCCAGACAGTGAGTGGTACAGCTCTGGCTGGGGTGTTAGAAGCAGATCCCAGAAAAGGGGGCTTGGGAACCTGACAAATGGACATATTTTCCCTAAGAAAACATGTGAGAGAGAAAAGACTATGTAACAAAAGCTTAACAAAGGGTCACATATGAGATGTTATGGGGTGGCAGTTTACATGAATTTGGGCATAGGTGGGATATAAAGCAGGAAGAGTTGATTGGAAAAAATATGGAGATCCTTATGATATTTCAGGAAGAAAATGTAATAACAAGACTTTTGTGATGATCATCTGTGTTCCAAAGAGCCATTTGGCTGATTTGGGAGACGAAAAAGAGTCTAATTACTCATAGAGCTATTTCACTGAAAAAAATGAAGCACTAGTAAGTGATATAATTTTTTTTATCATTCCTTAAAAATTGATCTCTTCTTAATCAGGTAATTTTTGCCACTGTACTGGATACCAACCAATTGTAGAAAGTGGAAAAACTTTCTGTGTGGTAAGTTAAAATTTTTAATTTCTTTCAGTTGATTTAATACATTAATGAACATTTGCATAAAGTCATATGTTGCATTCAATTATTTCTGAAATACCTTCATGTTGACCTTTATAACCAGTGAAAGTTACTGAATGCCACTGTTGGTATTTTTTAAATAAACCTTTGGCATCTATCTTGTTTATAGCCCTAAATTAGGCACTTTCCTAAGAAGTAAAGTATATGGTCCATGACTTCAAGAAATGCAAACTCTATTAAGGAAAATAAAGCATAGACTAAGAAATAATAAAACCATAATTGAAAAGCAAGATATTAAAAGCTCAATATATCCTCTATACCATGTATATCAGTTTTGAACGAATGTGGACTAAAGAAAATTAATAAGAAAGGAAACATTAGAGAAGAGTTTTGAGCTAGGTCTTAAAAGAAGTGATAGAAATGAATGGATGAAGGAGGCCAGTAGAAAATTCCATATAAGAAAATTCCTTGAAGTAGGAAAAAGAAAGATGTCCAAGGTTCAGCTAAGAAATTGATGTGGCTGAAGCATTAGGGAGTAAAAAGATAGTCTGGGCTGAGGAATTTATACTGAAAGGTGATAATCAATATATAGTCATTATCTGTTCTTAACATAGGAGTAACATGGGAATAGTATTTCAAAGGGAAAATTCTTGGCACCTACCAGTAAGAAGGATAAGCCTGGAAAGACATGGTGGGGATGAGGGCATGGACTAGTGCAATCTCCTATGTGTGAAGGAATGAGGACCTAAACCAATGTGGTAGATATGGACCCAGAAAGATAACTTTCAGAAAGGGGATTTCCAGAACCATAACCTCCAGACAATAAAGGATACAATGAGGAAGAAATGCAAGTCACTCTCAAAGTTAAGAGATTTAGAAATAAGATGAAGGAAATTGGAGAATGATTTAGTGTATGGTGTGGGGTTGGGAAGTGTATGATTTTGAGATACATTAAGTTTTCAGAATGTTGTATATCAAGAAGAGTTAATTTAAGGTGTTTTTCCATTTTTTGTGGCAAAATTAATTTATATACTTTTGGTTGACCAAAAACAATTCAAAGAAGACAGGTTAATTCCAAATACCAAAAACTCTGGGAAAAAATCTACTTTTAGGCCAGTAATGAAGAATCTGAAAAGCTTTACAAACTACAGCCATTTGAAATCCTGGGCAACATATCGTTATGTTGAACCATATGAATGACCAGTATTCCACCATTGTGACCCACAGAAATAGCAGTTTCATATCACTTAATCTAATACTACTGATTGTAAAACTGATTGTTTTCCTGGAGATAAAACCTAAGTATACAAAGATAGATATTATTATCTCACTCACTTGGATCCCCACTTTTAGCCATTTGTCTTTCGTTCCTTTATTGTGCACAGCATTGTCAGAAAATCCAAATCCCTCCTTAAGTCTGTAGAAAATTATCTTACAGGTAAAAATATCAGCCACCACTTTTTTTTAATGCTTATTTATTTTTTAGAGAGAGACAGAGTATAAGTGGGGGAGGGACAGAGACAGGGGGAGACACAGAATCTAAAGCAACTCCAGACTCTGAGCTGTCAGTACAGGGCCTGATGCAGGGCTCAAACTCACAAAACGTGAAGTCATGACCTGAACCAAAGTTGGATGGTTAACCAACTGAGCCACCCAGGCGCCCCTATCAGCCAACACTTCTACAGCACTTCCTATGTGTCAGGTACTGTGCATATCTTTTGCATATTTAAATCTAACAAACCTGTTTCAGATGGGTTTTATTTTCCTAATTTAACAAACTCAACCTAGTCAATACCTCCTAAAGCAGGAACTAGAACCCAGGTCTCCTTGACTCCATATATAAAGTCAAACCATAGGTCTGCAAACCACCCCATATACCCTTTGGTTGTGCCTACACACATGAATAGGACAAACAAGAATGAAAAGATTGTCACAGTTGAAGTAAATGACCAGTGAATGCAGGCCAAAAACAATACTTTCAGTCTGTGTGAAATGTCCTGAAAATTAAGGTAAAATGGTTTGGGGCTTGAATCATCCAAGTAATTCAGAATATTTCCAAAAATACCCAAATAAACACAGATTTTCAGTTTATTTTTGTGTATAGAAAGTCTTTTTTTTTTTGCAAATAGTTTATTCTCAAATTAGTTTCCACATAACACCCAGTGCTCATCCCCACAAGTGTTCTCCTCCATGCCCATCCCTCCTCCCCCCCACATCGATCAGTCCTCAGTTTTTGTCAGCATTCAAGAGTCTCTCATGGTTTGCCTCTCTCCCTTTCCCCCACCCTTTCCCCACTTCTTCTCCCCCTTGTTCCTCAGTTAAGTTCCTTCTAATCCTCCTATACGTGCAAACATATGATATTTGTCCTTCTCTGCCTGACTTATTTCGCTCAGCATAACACCTCAAGGTCCATCCATGTTGCTACACATGGCCAGATTTCATTGTTTCTCATTGCCATGTAGTATTCCATGGTATAGATAAACCACATCTTCTTGATCCATTCATCTGTTGATGGACACTTAGGCTCTTTCCATGTTTTAGCTATTGTGGAGAGTGCTGCTATGAACATTGGGGTACATGTGCTCCTATGCCTCAGCATTTCTGTATCCCTTGAGTAAATTCCTAGCAGTGCTATTGCTGGGTCATAGGGGAGTTCTAGTGTTAATTTTTTGAGGAACCTCCACACTGTTTTCCAGAAGGGCTGCACCAGTTTACACTCCCACCAACAGTGTAGGAGGGTGCCCGTTTCTCCACATCCTCGCCAGCATCTCGTGTTCTCTGATTTGCTCATTTCAGCCACTCTGACTGGTGTGAGGTGGTATCTCAGTGTGGTTTTGATTTGTATTTCCCTGATGAGGAGGGATGCTGAGCATCGTTTCATGTGTCTGTTGGCCATCTGGATGTCCTCTTTGGAGGAGTGTCTGTTCATATATTCTGCCCATTTCTTCACTGGGTTGTTTGTTTTTCGGGCGTGTAGTTTGGTGAGTTCCTTATAGATTCTGGATATAAACCCTTTATCTGATATGTCATTTGCAACTATCTTTTTCCATTCCGTTGGTTGCCTATTAATTTTCTGGGTTGTTTCCTTTGCTGTGCTTGCTGTGCAAGCTTTTAATCTTGAGGAGGTCCCAACAGTTTATTTTTGCTCTTGATTCCCTTGCTTTTGGGGATGTGTCAAGTAAGAAGATGCTGAGGTGGAGGTCAAGGAGGTTGTTTCCTGCTTTCTCCTCTAGGGTGTGGATAGTTTCCTGTCTCACGTTCAGGTCCTTTATCCATTTTGAGTTTATTTTTGTGCATGGTGTGAGAAAATGGTCTAGTTTCATTCTTCTGCATGTTGCTGTCCAGTTCTCCCAACACCATCTGTTAAAGAGGCTGTCTTTTATCCATTGGATACTCTTTCCTGCTTTGTCAAAGATTAGTTGGCTGTATACTTTGGGTCCACTTCTGAGTTCTCAATTCTGTTCCATTGGTCTATGTGTCTGTTTTTGTGCCAATACCACACTGTCTTGATGGTGACAGCTTTGTAGTAGAGGCTAAAGTCTGGGATGGTGATCCCTCCCGTTTTAGTTTTATTTTTCAGGATTCCTTTGGCTATTCGGGGTCTTTTGTGGTTCCATACAAATTTTTGGATAGTTTGTTCTAGTTTTGAGAAGTATGCTGGTGCAATTTTGATTGGAATTGCATTGAATGTGTATAGTACTTTGAGTAGTAATGACATCTTAACTATATTTATTCTTCCTGTCCATGAGCATGGAATGTTTTTCCATTTCTTTGTGTCTTCTTCAATTTCCTTCATAAGTTTTCTATAGTTTTCATCATACAGATCTCTCGTATCCTTGGTTAGGTTTATTCCTAGGTATTTTATGGGTTTTTTGTGCAATTGTGAATGGGATCAGTTTCTTGATTTCCCTTTCTGTTGCTTCATTGTTGGTGTGTAAAAATGCAACCGATTTCTGTCCGTTGATTTTGTACCCTACAACTTGGCTGAATTCTTGGATCAGTTCTAGTAGGCTTCTGGTGGAGTCTGTCGGGTTTTCGATGTAGAGTATCATGTTATCTGCAAAGAGTGTAAGTTTGACTTCCTCTTTGCCAATTCTGATGCCTTTGATTTCCTTTTGTTGTCTGATGGCTTATGCTAGGACTTCCAGCACTATGGTAAACAACAGTGGTGAGAGTGGACATCCCTGTCGTGTTCCTGATATCAGGGGGAAAGCTCTCAGTTTTTCCCCATTGAGGATGATGTTAGCTCAAGGCTTCTCATAGATGGCTTTTATGATGTTTAAGTAGGTTCCTTCTATCCCGACTTTCTCTAGAGTCTTTATTAAGAAGGGATGCTGTATTTTGTCCATATTTTTTCTGCATCTGTCAACAGGATTATATGGTTTTTATCTTTTCTTTTATTGATGTGAGGTATCACATTGATTGATTTGCGAATGTTGAACCAGCCCTGTAACGCAGGAATGAATCCCACTTGATCTTGGTGGATGATTCTTTTTATGTGCTGCTGGATTCGATTTGCAAGGATCTTGTTGAGGATTTTTGCATCCGTATTCATCAAGGATATTGGCCTGTAGTTCTCTTTTTTGGCTGGATCTCTGCCTGGCTTGGGAATCAGAGTGATGCTGGCTTCATAAAATGAATCTGGGAGTTTTCCTTCGATTTCTATTTTTTGGAATAGCTTAAGAAGAATTGGTAGTAATTCTGTTTTAAATGTTTGGTAGAATTCCCCAGGGAAGCCATCAGGTCCAGGGCTCTTATTTGTTGGGAGATTTTTGATCACTGATTAGATTTCTTCACTCGTTATGGGTCTGTTCAGGTTTTCTATTTCTTCCCGTGTGAATTTTGGTAGTGAGTGTGTGTTTAGGAATTTGTCCATTTCTTCTAAGTTGTCCAATTTGTTGGCATATAATTTTTCATAGTATTTCCTGATAATTGCTTGTATTTCTGAGGAATTGGTTGTAATAAGTCCATTTTCATTCATAATTTTGTCTATTTGGGTGCTCTCTGTTTTCTTTTTGATAAGTCTGGCTAGAGGCTTGTCAATTTTGTTTATTTTTTCAAAAAACCAACTCGTGGTTTCATTGATCTGTTCAATTGTTTCTTTGGTCTCTATGTTGTTTATTTCTGCTCTGATTTTTACTATTTCTCTTCTTCTACTGGGTTTAGGGCGTTCTTGTTGCTCTGCCTCTAGTTCCTTTAGGTGAGCTGTTAGGTGAGCTGTTAGATTTTGGACTTGCACTTTTTCTAATCTCTTGAAATAGGCCTGGAGAGCAATGTACTTTCCTCTTAAGACTGCCTTTGCCGCGGCATCAGAATTGGCAAAGAGTAAGTCAAACTTTCACTCTTCGCAGAATACATGATACTCTACATAGAAAACCCGACAGACTCCACCAGAAGCCTACTAGAACTGATCCAAGAATTCAGCCAAGTTGCAGGGTACAAAATCAACGGACAGAAATCGGTTGCATTTTTATACACCAACAATGAAGCAACAGAAAGGGAAATCAAACTGATCCCATTCACAATTGCACAAAAAACCATAAAATACCTAGGAATAAACCTAACCAAGGATCAGAGAGATCTGTATGATGAAAACTATAGAAAACTTATGAAAGGAAATGAAAGCACAAAAATGGAAAAGCATTCCGTAGTGGACAGGAAGAATGAATATGGTGGAATGTCGTACTACTCAAGGAGTCACTATGTTGTCAGAACACTGCCAGCCACACTTTCAAGGCTAAGAACAAACTGTCAAGACTGTGTGGAACTGCAAGACCCCAGTGTAAGTAGTCCTGAAAATGGAGGCCAAAACGGGGGGTATCACCATCCCAGACTTTAGCCTCTACTACAAAGCTGTCATCATCAGGACAGTATGGTATTGGCACAAAAACAGACACATAGACTAATGGAACAGAATCGAGAACTCAGAAGTGGACCCAAAAGTATACAGCCAACTGATCTTTGACAAAGCAGGAAAGAATATCCAATGGAAAAAAAGACAGCCTTTTTAACAGATGGTGTTGGGAGAACTGGACAGCAACATGCAGAAGAATGAAACTAGATCATTTTCTCACACCATGCACAAAAACAAACTCAAAATGGATAAAGGACCTGAACGTGAGACAGGAAACTATCAACACCCTAGAGGAGAAAGCAGGAAACAACCTCCTTGACCTCCACCGCAGCAGCTTCTTACTTGACACATCCCCAAAAGTGAGGGAAGCAAGAGCAAAAATAAACTGTTGGGACCTCATCAAGATTAAAAGCTTCTGCACAGCCAAGGAAACAACCCAGAAAATTAATAGGCAACCAACGGAATGGGGAAAGATAGTTGCAAATGACATATCAGATAAAGCCCGATATCCAGGTCTGAGGCTCATAGCACGCCAGCAAACAACCCAGTGAAGAAATGGGCCGAAGATATGAACAGACAATTCTCCAAAGAGGACATCCAGATGGCCAACAGACACATGAAACGATGCTCAGCATCCCTCCTCATCAGGGAAATACAAATCAAAACCACACTGAGATGCCACCTCACGCCAGTCAGAGTGGCTAAAATGAGCCAATCAGAGAACTCTAGATGCTGGCGAGGATGTGGAGACACGGGCGCCCTCCTACACTGTTGGTGGGAATGTAAACTGGTACAGCCCCTCTGGAAAACAGTGTGGAGGTTCCTAAGGAAACTAACAATAGAACTCCCTATGACCCAGCAATAGCACTGCTAGGAATTTACCCAAGGGATACAGAAATGCTGAGGCATAGGAGCACATGTACCCCAATGTTCATAGCAGCACTTTCCACAATAGCTAAAACATGGAAAGAGCCTAAGTGTCCATCAACAGATGAATGGATCAAGAAGATGTGGTTTATCTATACGATGGAATACTACATGGCAATGAGAAACAATGAATCTGGCCATGTGTAGCAACATGGACGGACCTTGAGGGTGTTATGCTGAGCGAAATAAGTCAGGCAGAGAAGGACAAATATCATATGTGTGCACGTATAGGAGGATTAGGAGGAACTTAACAGAGGACAGAGAGATGAGCGAGTGGTGGAAAGGAGAGAGGAGCAGGCCATGGGGAGACTCTTGAATGCTGACAAAAACTGAGGACTGGTGGATGTGGGGGGGAGGAGGAGGGGGCATGGAGGAGGGCACTTGTGGGGATGAGCACTGGGTGTTATGTGGAAACTAATTTGACAATAAACTATTTGAAAAAATAAAAAAAAAAAAAAACAGACTGCACCTCCATAGATTTTAGTTATTTGTATTTTCATTTTCATTTGTTTCCATATATTTTTAAATTTCTTCTCTAATTGCCTGATTAGCCCATTCATTCTTTAGTAGGGTGTTCTTTAACCTCCATGTTTTTGGAGGTTTTCCAGACTTCTTCCTGTAATTGATTTCAAGTTTCAAAGCATTATGATCTGACAGTGTGCATGGTATGATCTGTATTCTTTTATATTTATTGAGGGCTGCTTTATGTCCCTGTATGTGATCTATCTTGGAGAATATGCCATGCGCACTTGAGAAGAAATTAAATTCCCTGGCCTCGGGATGTAAAGTTCTGAATATATCTGTCAGATCCATCTGGTCCAATGTGTCTTTCAAGTCCATTATTTCTTTAGTGATTTTCTGTCTGGTTGACCTATCCATTGCTGTAAGCGGTGTATTGAAGTCCCCTGCTATTAGCACATTCTTATCTATAAGCTTTTTCTGTTTGTGATTAATTGTTTTAGATATTTAGGTGCTTCCATATTCGGTGCATAGACATTTATGATTTTTAGTTCTCCCTGATGGATGGACCCTGTAATTATTATGTAGTGCCCTTCTTCATCTCTTGTTATTGTTAATTTAAAGTCCAGTTTGTCTGATATAAGTATAGCTACTCCAGCTTTCTTTTGATATCTTGTAGCATGATATATATTTCTCCATCCCCTTACTTTTAATCTGAAGGTATCTTCCAGCCTAAAATGAGTTTCTTGTAAACAGCATATAGATGGGTTTTGTTTTTTTATCCATTCTGCTACCCTATGCCTTTTGATTGGAGCATTCAGCCCATTTACATTCAGTGTTATTATTAAAATACGTGGGTTTAGAGTCTTGTATCTTTTGTAGGGTTCATGTTTGTGGTGGTGTCTCTGGTATCTTTGTTCCTTGCAACCTTTCCTTCATAGCGTCCCCCTCAGGATTTCTTGTAGGGCTGGCTTAGTGGTGACAAATTCTTTCAATTTCTGTTTATTTGGAAAGGTTTTTATCTCTCCTTCTATTTTGAATGACAGGCTTGCTGGATAGAGGATTCTTGGCTGCATATTTTTACTGTTCATCACATTGAAGATCTCTTGCCATTCCTTTCTGGCCTGCCACGTTTCAGTAGATAGGTCTGTCACCACTCTGATGGGTTTCCTTTTGTATGTGAGGGCCCTTTTCTCCCTAGCTGCTTTCAAAATTCTCTCTTTGTCCTTGTAGTTTGCCATTTTTACGATGATATGTCGTGCAGAAGATCGATTCAAGTTACGTCTGAGGGGAGTCCTCTGAGCCTCTTGTATTTCCACATTTACTTCCTTCCCCAGGTCGGGGAAGTTCTCTGCTATAATTTGTTCCAGGACTCCTTCAGCACCTTTCCCTCTCTCTTCCTCTTCTGGGATTCCTATGATACGGATATTGTTGCGTTTGACCCTATCGCTGAGCTCTCGAACCCTTCTTTCATGTTCCTGGATCAGTTTGTCTCTTTTTTTTGTTAGCTTCTTGTTTTTCTATAATGGTGTCTTCTAAATCACTTATTCTCCTTTCTACCTCTTCAATCCATGCATTGTAGGCCTCTAATTTATTATGTATCTCATTTATCGCATTTTTAAATTCTTCATGCCTATTTTTATTTTCCATTCTGTCTGTAGCCATAGTTTCTTTGATGTCCCCTATGTTTTTTTTCAAGCCCTGCTATTAATTTTACCATTATTATTCTAAAATCTTGTTCAGGTATGCTGCTTATATCTGTTTTGAGCAGTCATTAGCTGTCATTTCTTCTTGGAGTTTCTTTGGAGGAGAGCTCTTTCGTTTCATCATTTTAGTTAGCTTTCTGGCTCTTGTTGGTTTTAAAGACCTGTTAATGCTCTCTATATCTATGAGCACTGCTATATCCAAGAAGACTCTTTGACTGTCCAGGGCCTATCCTTTCAGAGAATGTTTTTTGAATGGTATTTCTTGATCTCTCTTGTTGGGACCTTTGTTATTTTATTTTCCTATTCGTAGTGATATTTGGGACTCTCCACCTTGTGTACTCTGGCTTGTTTCTTGAAGTAGCCACTAGAAGGCTTTCTCAGTGGATTCTGCATCCTTTTTCTCCCAATCTCTCAGGTTTTGTAAAGTTTCCAATGGCTTCAGATCTTTTCCGTGTGATGTATGGGTGCGAGTGCAAGTACGGAGCTCCTTACTTCTCCGCCATCTTGCCCCCTCTCCAATTTTTGTGTATAGAAAGTCTTAAATGCAGTTTGCCATTTCAGGACTTCATTAAAGATACATGCTGTATCACTCTTACAATAAAAGGCTATCTTTTTTGTTTTTTTAATTGTCACTTTGTGTTACCTCATTCCTAGTGGAAGTCTTAGCTGGCTGACCCCACCCTCCTCTGGGATAATCCCTTCATAATCCCCTGGGATTTGAGTGACACATTAACGTGACCCTATTGTAGCATGGTTGCACGCTCCCTGTAATTTTCTCTAATTGTTCAGTGATGGAATAGCCTGTTCTCTGCTCAATCCTGTTACAGAGCCCTTAAAGGCAAGGACATGCTCTGTTACTTCTTCCAGAGCTCCCGTGTGGCTTGGGGACTATGAGTTCCTGGGTTGATGTTTTATGAATTGACCGATGAATTTGTTTTAAATTTTCACATTACTTCCCAAGCAATAAACTGTTTGTGGAATGGAAGGATCAGGAAAGTGTTGCATGGATCAAGGAGAAAGATCTTTTTGAATGGTTAGTATCTAAAATCTATAAAGAACCCATCAAACTCAACACCCAAAAAAAAACAAATAACACAGTGAAAAATGGGCAAAATATAAGAATAGACATTTTTCCAAAGAAGACATACACATTGCTAACAGACACATGAAAAGATGCTCCACATCACTCAACATCAGGGAAATATAAATCAAAACCACAATGAGATACCACGTCACACCTGTCAGATGGCTAAAATTAACAACTCAAGAAACACTAGGTGTTGGCAAGGAGGTGGAACACTTTTGCACTGCAGGTAGGAATGCAAACTGATGCAGCCACTCTAGAAAACAGTATGGAGTTTCTTCAAAATATTAAAAAATAGACACTCTATGTTTCAGCAATTGCACTACTGAGCATTTATTCAAAGGATACAAAAATGCTGATTTGAAGGGGCACATGCACCCTAGTGTTTATAGCAGCACTATCAACAATAACCAAATTATGGAAAGAGCCCAAATGTCCATCAACTGATGAATGGATAAAGAAGATGTGGCATATGTAGGTAGGTAGGTAGGTAGGTAGATAGATAGATAGATAGATAGATAGATAGATAGATAGATATGCAATGGAGTGTGTATACACACACACACACACACAATGAAATACTATTCAGTAATCAAAATGAATGAAACCTTGCCATTTGCAACAACATGGATGGAACTAGAGTGTATTATGCTAAGTGAAATAAGTCACTCAGAGAAAGACAACATATAATTTCATTTATATATGGAATTTAAGAAAAACTACAGCTGAACATAGGGGACGGGAAGGAAGAATAAGAGAAAAACAGAGAGGGAGGCAAACCATAAGAGATTCTTAAATACGAGAACAAATTGAGGGTTCCTGGAGGGATATTGGGTGCAGGGATGGGCTAAATTGGTGATGAGCATTACGAGGGCACTCGTTAGGATGAGCACTGGATGTTATATTAAGTGATGAATCATTGGGTTCTATTCCTAAAGCCAATAATTATACTGTATGTTAACTAACTTGAATTTAAATAAATAAATGGGGGAGGAGAAGACAGATCTTTTGTGAAAAAGTAAATATCTGGTGTTCCACTTCAGATGGAATTGACTGAAAAATAGCCACATAAATCCAAATGCATTTATTTTCTGTTCTATGATGTAAAAGAAAGTGAATTCAGGGAGAAAAGAGTCTTAAAAAAAACTCAAAAGTTAGCAGGCCCATGATTTTCATGAGGCTAGTCACCATATAAACATTTTCCTTCAGAAACATTACAGTTTTTTGTGCCTTGATTTGGCTTTACCATCCCTCCTCCCCCAAACAAGCACTACAAGAGGTGTAAACAGTGGTACATCTTCATGCTCATGGCAAATAAATATCTGTTAATCATACCTGAGACCCAGCATAGATGCTTGAAGCCTGGTTCCTGATGCCAAAAGAGAGATCCCAGAGGCAGTAAACCTGCCCAGGAAACCATTACAGTCTTCAGAGGGTGGGAAGAAATCTACTCAGGGGCACCCTGTGGCTCTAGCACCTCCATTTTGTGTCAGAGGTACGGCCCTGACTCTGAAGTCTCCTACTTAGAAATTCCTGTTCACCTTTTAGTAACTCTGAAGTTCCATTTGTATCTTGTTTTGTTTTGTTGAGGTGTGTGCCAAACTGTATAATGAAAATGAATTCCAGCCCAGGGACTTAGATCCACTCCTGAATTAATAGTAAGATGCTTTACTTTTGTTGTCCCATAACATGACGTGGTATAAGCCCTTTTGCATTATGCTATGGAACGACTGAGTTTCAGACATTAAAATTTGGAAGTGTGTCCAATGTGATAACCTATTGTTATGAATTTGTTCAGCACCACCATAAATAGTTTCAAGCAGGGTGCTGCCAGGACCTCAGAGATGCTTTGGTTCACCCCTTCATTTGAAGATCCTCAGCTCAGAGAGTCTAGGTAACTGACTCAAGGTCACACAGCTATACTGTGAGATATGTTTAAGATATTTTGTAAAATTATACTTATTATAATGGAATTACATTATTCTTACTATTAGCCTTGTGATTTTAGTATAATTTTCAGTGAACATATCTTCACTGAGCATGTGAACTCAGTGGGGAGAAATTGAGAGAAAGAATAATATAAATAGTGTGGTATGCTCATCACTCTGTTCCATGACTATGCTCAGAAGAGAACATGAGGTAAGGGATACAATTCTACTGGCTTCCCAGAAGGTCACAGTCCCCACTTGCCCCTCAGAGTGTGAGAATTTGGACTCACTATTTAAAGAGTATACACACATACACAACATAAATATGTATGTATATATGAAAGACAGAGTTTCATTTAAAAAAAAAACACTAATTTACATTATACCTAGTGAATGATTTAAGAGGTTTTTTTCAAGGATAATTTTGCCTGTAAGCAATTTTTGTCATACCAAAACACCTAATCCCCAAAGATTAGGCCCCTTTGAGTTACTGTTAGGGCAGAACTAAAACAAGAAACCTGGCCCTTTAATCAGGCTAAGACATTTTGCCTCCTCTTCAGAAACTCACTGTATACGTAGAGTTTGCTCCACTCTACAGTTGTTATTGATAGAAATCTTTTATGATGCTTTGTTCATTTGTTTTAAAGTTTATATATTTATTGGGGGAGGGGTGTGCAAGCATGTGCACCAGCAGGGGAGGGACAGAGAGAGAGAGAGAGCGAGAGAGAATCCCAAGCAGGCTCCGTGCTGTCAGCAGAGCCTGACATGAGGCTTGAACTGATGAACCATGAGATCATGACTTGAGCTGAAAACAAAAGCCACTGAGCCACCCACGTGCCCTAATGATGTCTATTCATTGGTGCCCACATGGATATTAGCAATCCAGGTAGTTTCACTCAAGGACACCCTTTCCTGATCACCACAAGTTAGGTCGCCCCAGAAAGCTAAAATGACCATCAGGCCATTTGGGCAACCAGAGCAATGGATATACTCATGGCATGTAGCTCAGCAGCCTTACTCAAAAACCTGTTGGCTTTGTTTCTCTTCAGAGAAGGCTGATGTTCCAAGGGGAGAGGACTACCTGGATCATTCCTGTGAACCTCAGTGACCTTCTAGAGCTGAAAGCCAATACCTGATGCCCCCTCATCATGGAGAGCACTGCAGTGGGTGGGTGGTTTTTAAGCATATTCCTTAGTCTAGATTAGGTAATCCAGACTCTGTTTCTCTTTTTAAACTCTTCATAAGTGCAGTTCATTTTAATTAAGATACCTATGTCCTTTAGAATCCTTTGTTGTTTTCTTTTGCAAATGTGTCATTTGTGTCACAATGTTTACTCTGGATTATTTGTAAGCAACTGTTAGCCCCGCATTGACTTCCTTTTCTAATTGGCTTACATGCTTTTTTCCTTAAGGACCCAGCATTAAATTCAGAGATGAATTCCATCCAGTTTTCTTATCTGTACTTAAGCTTCCAGAACTATGTGTTATGGCCAGCACAGATGATGGTATATACCTTCTTCTTCACTGGCTGTTGGTGGGCTATTAATAATTATATGCACTGGGCTAATTTGAGCATTTCATAGAATATCCTACCTCACATATGTATCCTTCTATGTGTCCTCTGTGAGCTTTTTCAAACTGAATTATTCAGCTGTGTCACTGAATACTACATTGTTATAGGAGCCATAATGGTGGGAAGATGCATGTAGGTTGTCTACCTATGGAGAGAGACTGACTGAATAAGGACACTTAAGACTCTCGCTGGCCTGTAGGAAATGTTCTTGCCAGAGTCAAAAGTTTGCTTAAGGTTCATCCTACCCCCCCACACATTCACACATAAAAAACTTCTGGGACACAAAATCTGAAAATTTAACTTTAACAACTTTATTTCTTTTCATACTCTTTTCACAATTTACCAAATGCTTTCACATTTTTTGTTTCTTTTGATCCTCATGACAGTCCCGGAAGGTAGACATAGCAGGTGGTAGCGTTAGGAACTCTTTTCTCCTAAAGAAGATAAAGAATCAAAGGACTAAAGTAACTTCCCCAACTTTGCACAGCTAACACACGATTAATTCAGGACTAGATTCCAGGTTTCTTACTTCTAGTGAAGTTGTCCTTCCATATAATGCAATGAATAAGGCAATCTGAGAAACATACCCAAACTCAGCATTTGAATAGATAACAAATAATGGGAGGTAAAAATTCTACTTTAAAATAAGGTTTTCCTTGGAGTACCTGGGTGGCTCAGTCAGTTAAGCATCTGACTTTGGTTCAGGTCATGAACTCAAGCCCTGCAGTGGGCTCTGTGCTAAAAGCTTGGAGCCTGGAGCCTACTTCAGATTCTGTCTCCATCTCTCTGCACCTCCCTTGCTTGCTCTCTGTCTGTCAGTCTCTCTCTCAAATATAAAATAAAATAGTTAAAAAATTTTTAAGTAAGGTTTTCCTCATTGAGTAAATAGAAATAAAATGAGAAATTGTCTGCTTTCCCCTCTGATCTGCTAATCTTAAATCAGTCTGCCCATTCATTTTCTTTTTTACCTGTTGAAATGTCCAGATCAGTGGACTCACAGGAAGAAATGGAGAAATGGGAGTCTGGGCTGGTATAGAAGAGGATTGGAAGTAAAGTGTGGAGGCATTTGGTTGGGGTGGGGTGAGGGTGAAGGGACTGGGGAGGAAGTACAGCTCATAACACTAAGTTAATGTTTCTCAACTTTTCATTATTGCCTCACTACAGAGCAAGAGGCATTTTCCCCGTCATCCCTACACAAATTTTTAACACCATAGGTAGACAACATATCTGTTTATGTACAGTATATGTATATCAGGACCTTATCCACCAAAAAAGTAAGATTTTTTTTTCACCCTTTTGGGGCTGGTGTTACCCTCCTTGAGAATGCATGAACTGGATGACATCACCGGTCAGAGCATTCCCTGAAAGCACACTTGCAAACAAAACTGACCCAAGGTACAGACAGGTGTCCATTCTTGTTGCTCTGTTAAGGAAACAGTAGGAAGAGATGGCTGTAGAAAAAGGGCAAATGGGCGATGCAAATGTGTAGGTCGCTTCCCACTTAGACTTAATGCTCTTTTAAGTCTTATAGAATCTGAACTGAAATCTCTATATTTGATCAATATTCAGGAAATTTGATCAATTATTCAGGAAAACACTAAATTGCACATTAACAAAGTAAAGAACTTCTGATATCTGTGGTTGGTATGTCCTAAAATGTATGGCATATGTGACTGTATATACACAACAGAAAAAGAATTTGGTACTTAATGTTTGGGAATAAAGCATGTTTCCAGAAATATCTTTATTTTTGGTTTCTCTAAGATAATATAAAAAGAAAAGATATATTTGAAAGATTGTTTCTGGGCAGCCCATGCATCTTGTTATAGTTCACCTTCAGTTTATATTCCCCTATCTTATTTTCAGGGGTGACAACAGGTGCAGGATGTGGCCTGGCCCTGTTGAATGATGGCTTACATCTTATTGTTTTGGAGCAACAAAAGAATACTAAGACCTACTGTGCTCTCCTGAAGCATCTGAGGACACTTGCCAGAGCCCAGATTAGGAATATGGTGGAATGCTCTCTAGTGTGGTATGAAATAAGCCACAGTTACAGACAGTCATATAGTTCTGTTCTGCTTAGCAAACATTACTCTGAACGGGAAGCCCAAGTCAATGTTGAACAAGTCTCTACAATATGAATGTGAGTGTGTGTATGTGAGAGTCATCACACTGCATGTATGCGTGTGTCCAAAATGGGAAGTGGCAGGGCACCTGGGTGGCACATTTGGTTGAGCATCTGACTCTTGATTTCAACTCAGGTCATGATCCCAGGATTGTGGGATTGAGCTTTGTGTCAGGCTCCTCACTCAGTGTGGAGTCTACTTAAGATTCTCTCTCTCTCTCTCTCTCTCTCTCTCTCTTTCTCTCTTTCTCTCTCAACACCTAGATGGCTCAATTGGTTAAGTGTCCAACTCTTCATATTCAGCTCAGGTCATGATCTCATGGTTTGTGAAATTGAGCCCCATGTCAGGCTCTGTACAGTGCAGAACCGGCTCTCTCTCTCTCTCTCTCTCTCTCTCTCTCTCTCATAAATAAAACTTAAAAACAAAAATAAAAAGATTTTCTTTCTCCCTCTGCCCCTCTCTCCCACTCACATGCTCTCTCTCAGAAAAAAAAACAAATTAAGTTCAACCAAGGGGACTGTCCAGTTCTAACAGGTTATGAAATATCTTAGCCAAGGTATAGTAAACAAGAGCCTACATTTCCAAAATACTCTTTTATGTCTGTTCCTCCTCTCAGTCCTTTGCCCCGAGGTCAGTTTCTAAACATGCACATCCCACATGTCTGTTCATGGATGTCCCCCAGTTGTCTCGCTTATTGAGGTTTCCTTATTATTTATAATTTAAGAGTAATTGGTTTGAACCACTGCCCGTTGCACACATGATGGGTAGGTAATTCAGTAAGACTGGTGGGGACCATTTCTCCTAATTGTTTCTGCCCCTGTTTCTATTGATTCTCAAAGTTCACTACATGTTTTCATCTACATCTTCTGTCCCTTTTTCTAGACCACATTGTTCCTCTCAACATCTCCTTGCCCCCTTAACTCCCTTCAAAGGTTTTCATTCAAGGCTATGTCCAAAGCAACTTTATCAACAGTTTGGAGCAACAGAGAATTCTACTGCACAGAGTACAGCAAGCATTTTGAATGGGAATGCTACACAACCCAGTTCTTTACTGTTTACTCAGACTCTAGCTCTCACTTTCCCATGTTATTGTACACTCATACTAGAGTCATCTCTCAAAGATATTTGCTTCTTTATTGCACATGGAAAAGGAACATTTTCTTCAGCAATAAGTTTGAACTGGGGTCAGGGATGGGAATCTTGCACAATATGTTGTCTGACTCTACTTAGTTGTCCTAAAACCATACCAGATCTTTCTTTCATCCAAAGAAGAGAATTAAAAACTTGCACAAGATCCTCGTATACATAATTCCTTATTTGGCAAATACCTGGCTTTTAAAATGTTATCTTTTTTTATTTAGACTTTAGAGGGACATGTGGTGAGCAGACCTAATTTTTCTGACCTAAATACCATTTTAGCAGGAGGAAATGCTCTCATCAATCTGATATCTAAAGGTAAGAGACAAGCTTTAGGCTTCTATTGTATAATTATCACTGTCAATTATATAGTTCCTTTCATAAAGCATGAACCAGGAACACAAGTGTATTTAACTTAGACTCACCAAATATATAGGCTATATCTGTATTACCTCAAGTGTCAGGGTGAAACAGAAGTCAGTTATCCTGTTTTCAAATGTTCTATATCTTGTAGATCAGATAAGTTATTGCATCAGGCAGTTTTCTTAACTATTTGGCCATGTTTATGAACAGTCCAAATTGTAGTAACAAAACATTATTAAAAAATGAGATGTCTATCTGTGGTTTTAAAGCTTTATGGCACATTTCATTTCAGAGTATTATAAAGATGGAAATTTTTCTTATTCTAAACATTCTAAAGAAAATCAAAATTGTGGGCCATATTTCCCATTACTTCTCTCTTTATTCAAAGACAGCTTGAGCTTTGCCAAGGGAGAATTATTTAAATTCAATGAACTAACAATAAATGCATATTATTCATAGAGCTATTGATGTAAGATACTCTTTTTTATTACAATCACATTATTAAAAATACAGTAGTTCAAATAAGAGAATATTGTCAACTGTCTAAGAAAAAAAAAGGCCGTATAGTAGGCATTCCACCTATGTCACTTGTCCGGGCTTTAGCACTTTGAATAGATCATTTAACCCCTCTGGACCTGTTTTTCCATTTGTGAACCTACATTGTATTCAGTTGTTTCCAAATGGCTTTAAAGTTCTTCAGGGCTAAAATGTGTGAGTAGGGTGTTGGGTGCTGAGAACCAGAAAAGACTTTTCAGATTATCTGGTCCAGTCCTGTCATTCTACAGATGAGGAACTGGAAGCTGCTACATACAGTTCTGTACCTTGCCTGAGGTGACCCAGCTCAGAAGCTGCAACTAGAAACCAGATCTTCTGGCTTCCAGCTCTCACTCTCTCTTTCCACCAGATGTAGCATAACTATCCCTTGCTTCATATTCTCCAGTTTGATAAGTTCATTCTGATCAAGGTCATTTTCTCCAAAAGAAGAATTTCTGGCAGATTCCTTTAGACAGCAATTTCCTTGGGAGATCACCTGAAGCCAGTCTTAAATCAGAAGAGATTATGTTATCTGTTTCTATTCCACCCCCTCTCCTCAAGTAAAGGCTCCCTTGACTCTCTGTCCTCCCTGAGGGAGCCTAGCTTACCCTGGGAGACTTCTGGAGCTGCTCACAGGAAGAGGCAAATTCTCAGAGGACCATTTGATTTGCTTTCATATCAGGGCCACATTGTGACTTCTCTGGGCCCCAAGCACTTTTGCCTTTGTGGGTCCCTTCCTCCATAAAAAATAAATTTTAAAAATATTCCTTTTTTGGTATAAAAATGAATATAATCCAAGTTGCATTCAATGTTATGTATTCATTATTATTATATTCATTTTTTCTTTTGTGTTTAAAGGAAATTAAAAGGAAAACATTTCTTGATATTTTAAGTGTTGTAGGGTGACAAAAGGTAACTACAACTTGTGGTGAGCACAGCATAAGGCATGGAGATATTGAATCACTATGTTGTACACCTGAAATTAATGTAACACTGTGTGTAAACTATACTGAAATAAAATTTAAGAAAAAGAAAAAAGGAAAACCCACTTCTGTGGGCCCTATCTCTGCAAAAGAGAGCCCTTTGTGTGCGGAGTAGAATTTTTGTTCCAGATAAATATGCATCTTACCCAAGATTGAGCAAAATTATAGTTATTTTCATGTATGGCAAATTTCTGGTAAACTGAAAGCTCATTATTATTAGAAAGATACTTCCAAATTGATAAACCAAATACTTTAAATAAAACTGTTTATTTACTTAACTACCTACCACTCTAATGCCACGGCAGTGCTAAATCCAGAAGATACTACATGTATTTAAAAGATGTGGGATCCTGTCCTCAAAGGTCTCTAAATGTAAAAGAACAGGGTTGATGCAGAAAATAGCTAATTGTGTCAGACAGGAAATGTGTGCACGAAGAGTCAGGGTAGTTCTGGTGACAGGAGAGCCTTGCCCTGGAGCTGCTCAAAAGGAAGGGAAAGTAGCTGGAATAGAGCAAAGATCATAGAGAGAAGTGGGTGCTCATTCAATGTGGGATGGCAGCTTGGGGGTGAGGACTGGATAGAATGGCATGTTTGAGGCCAGGCAACAGGGCAAGGTGGCTGGAGCAGCCCTGTGAGATGTGGCTGGGAGGGAGGCTGTAGCTCCATCACCAAGTGCATCCATCAAGGAACTTGTACATGTTCTAGCAGACAGCCATCTTTGAAGGCTTTAAAGCAAGGTGAAATCTGAATGAAAGTGATACTGTAGGAATACTGATCTAATGAGAGAAATAGAGGGTTAGTTGGTTGGAGGATGAACTGAAGGGTTAATGACCAATTAGGAAGCTAATGCAGTAATTCAGGCAGGTGAGCATGATGAGGGTGGTGTCAGCAGGAATAGGGAGGAAAGTCCCCGTCAATCAGCACAATGGAGTAAACATGATCAAGTGTGTCTCAACCATGCCTTTATCACTTTTGCTTTCTGTAACAAAAATGTTTTATCTTTGACAGGGTTCACGGTGGCACCCATACGGCCACCAAGATGCTGACCACAAATACAGACACGTTCCTACTTTGTGGCTCTACTGTTTCACACTAGCAATGAGATTTAACCTAGAATGAGAGACTTAACCTGGAAAGTGCTTGGAAGACCATTTAATCCAGTCTGTGTGTGTGTGTGTGCGTGTAAGTGTGTGTGCGCACGCGCATGTGTTTAAGAGTAAAACTTCTTATTCACATGAAATTTACACAGAACACCAAACTAAAACACTTAAAAGTGGAGGTGTGGTAGTTCATCCTGAGAGGCAGCACACCTCCTGATTCTCTCTTACCCCTCTCCGCAGCCCCAAAGGCACCATCTGATCAAACCCAACCTTCTCATTTTAAAGAAAATTAAGACCCAAGCAGTTTAAGTCATGTGTCTGAGGCCACACGTGGTGACTCAGAATTGAAAGTGGATAAGCATAGACTCTGGAGCCAAATTGCTTAGATTTCAACCCCATTTCTTCCATTTACTGTATGACCTTGTACTTGTTATGTAACCTCTCAGTTTCCTCATTAGTAAATTAGAAGTAATTAGGGTTGTTATGAGGATAATATATTAATACCTATAAAGCACATGGACCAGTACTCACATACATTCAACACTATAGTCAACAACATTATTCACAGGATCATTTTTATTATATTTAATCATCAGAGTTGCTATACAGCAGACAATGGAAATGAATATTGAATATTCTGAGTGTTTTTCTATTTCCAGTGGCACTTTGTGTCAGGACTCTGGCTGACCCAATGTCAGGAGAATGCCTTTGCCATTGTCAATGCTGGGATAAGTGTGAAGTTTGAAAATGGCACAGATATAATTAAGTTCTACAGAAATGTTGGCCCACTGTTATCTCTGCAAGTCAAACATGCAAGCAGCTCATTGGGAAGTATGTCACAGCATATTTTGAAATGAAATTCAGGCCTTTGTATTTTAATGTTTTAATGAATATAGCACTTGGAGAATTTTTTTCTGATTACATATATATCACATAATCATATAAGAAATTTAAGCACTGTAGAAGAGTATAAAGAAAATAAAATTCACCCAAAAGCCAACCTTCTTCAAGATACAATTCTTTTATTGCAGTTTCTGTAATAAGATAAACACACAAGTCAATCTAAGTATGATATATTCAAATTTACTTTCTTCTATCTTTCTTTCTTTCTTTCCTTCCTTCCTTGCTTGCTTCCTTCCTTCCTTCCTTTCCTTCCTTCTTTCTTTCTTTCTTCTTTCTTTCTTTCTTTCTTTCTTTCTTTCTTTCTTTCTTTCTTTCTTTCTTCTTTCCCTTTCTTTCTTTCTCTTCCTTCCTTCCTTCCTTCCTTCCTTCGTTCTTATAGGCTCCATATCCAACATGGGGCTTGAACTCACAACTCTGTGATCAACAGTCACATGGTCTACAGACTGAGCCAGCCAGGTGCCCCTTCAATTTTTCATCTTTAATTAACCTGCAAAATAACTAAATGTTTCTAATACTGTATCTTAAGACATCTGAAAATGTCCTTACACTACATAAAGAAGAAATATTAAAAAATTTAAAAGGCCTTCTTCCTGTCACTCTCATTGTTTCTAGCATTGGGAAAGTAAATTTTAAAAATTCTTCCAACAAAGAGTATCCAGTGGAAAAAAGACAGCCTCTTTAATCTTTAACAGATGGTGCTGGGAGAACTGGACAGCAACATGCAAAAGAATGAAACTAAATCACTTTCTTACACCATACACAAAAATAAACTCAAAATGGATGAAGGACCTGAATATGAGACAAGAAACCATCAAAACCCTAGAGGAGAAAGCAGGAAAAAAACCTCTTGACCTCCACCACAGCAGTTTCTTACTTGACACATCCCCATAGACAAGAGAATCAAGAGCAAAAATGAACTGGCCTTTCTCTTTCCGCCATCTTTGAACCCGTGGAGGCCTGCTGGGAACAGGACTCCTGAAACGACAAATATGTCTGGAAGGTTGTGGTCCAAAGCCATTTTTGCTGGCTATAAACGGGGTCTCAGGAACCAGAGGGAGCACACAGCTCTTCTTAAAATTGAAGGTGTTTATGCCCGAGATGAAACTGAATTCTATCTAGGCAAGAGATGTGCTTATGTGTACAAAGCAAAGAACAACACAGTGACTCCTGGTGGCAAACCGAATAAAACCAGAGTAATCTGGGGAAAAGTAACTCGTGCTCATGGAAACAGTGGCATGGTTCATGCAAAATTCCGAAGCAACCTTCCTGCCAAAGCCATTGGCCACAGAATCCGTGTGATGCTGTACCCCTCAAGGATTTAAACTAACTGAAAAGTAAATAAATAAAGGTGCAGATTTGTTCTCTTGTAAAAAAAAAAAAAAAAAATGAACTACTGGGACTTCATCAAGATAAAAAGCTTCTGCACGGCAAAGGAAACAATCAACAAAACTAATGGGCAACTAATATTAAAAAAAAAAGGGGGGCGCCTGGGTGGCTTAGTCGGTTAAGCGTCCGACTTTCACTTAGGTCATGATCTCGCGGTTCGTGGGTTCGAGCCCCGCGTCGGGCTCTGTGCTGACTGCCAGCTCAGAGCCTGGAGCCTGTTTCAGTCTGTGACTCCCTCTCTCTCTGACCCTCCCCTGCTCACGCTGTCTCTCTCTCTCTCCTAGAAATAAATAAAAATATTAAAAAAAAAAAAACAAAACTAATGGGCAACTGACGGAATGGAAAAAATAATTGCTAATATCAGATAAAGGACTGGTATCCAAAATCTATAAGGAACTCACCAAACTCCACATCTGAAAAACAAATAATCCAGTGAAGACATAGACAGAAGATACTTCTCCAAAGAGGACATCCAGATGGCCAACAGACACGTGAAATGATGCTCAGCATCCCTCCTCATCAGGGAAATACAAATCAAAACCACACTGAGATACCACCTCATGCTGGTCAGAGTGGCAAAAATGAACAAATAGGAAACTATAGATGCTGGCGAGGATGTGGAGAAACGGGCACCCTCCTACACTGTTGGTGGGAATGTAAACTGGTGCAGCCCCTCTGGAAAACAGTGTGGAGGTTCCTCAAAACATTAACATAGAACTCCCCCATGACCCAGCAATAGCACTGCTAGGAATTTACCCAAGGAAAACAGGAGCACTGATGCATAGGGGCACATGTACCCCAATGTTCATAGCAACACTTTCAACAATACCCAAATCACGGAAAGAGCCTAAGTGTCCATCAGCTGATGAATGGATCCAGAAGATGTGGTTTATCTATACAATGGAATACTACATGGCAATAAGAAAGAATGAAATCTGGCCATTTGTAGCAATGTGGATGGAACTCGAGGCTGTTATGCTAAGTGAAATAAGTCAGGCAGAGAAGGACAGATACCATATGTTTCCACTTATAAGTAGAACAGAAGAAACTTAACAGAGGACCATGGGGGAGGAGAGGGAGGAAAAATAGTTGGGGAGAGGGAGGGAGGCAAACCATGAGAGACTCTTGAATACTAAGAACAAACTGAGGACTGTTGGGGGTGGGGTAAGTGGATGGGGGACGATGGGCATGGAGGAGGGCACTTGTTGGAATGAGCACTGGGTGTTATATGGAAACCAACTTGACAATAAACTATAAAAGAAAAAAATTCTTCCAACTAAATTAACTAAAATTTAAAATTTAAAATAGTAACATTAAAAAGATTTTCTCCCAACTAGTGATTTTACAATAAATTTTATCTACCCATAATATTCATTGTTGACAATGCAGTGCAACATAATGCAATTTTTTCTCAAATACTAAAATAAGTCAATGTTTTGGAAGCATTTATGTAGAAACTTTCATTTGTGAAAAACTTTACACCTGCCATCAATAATCTAGTCATTTACCAGTCATTACCTGTGTAGTGTGTGTGCCAGGCATGGCCTATTTGCTGGAGATACCACAGTGAATAAGACAAGTTTCCAGATCTTGGGAAACTCTTATCCAAGCTCTTTGAGGTAAATCAACATTCCCAGGCCATGAAGTTAAAAATAATAATAAAGGAAGACTTGTTAAGGAAAATTTTGTAACCACTGCAACAGATTCTAAAAAAAGTTTGTGAAATATTTGAGGGTATTTTGTTTAGACTTCAAAAATGAATACAGATTTTTCTCCATCTTACCTTGTTATGTCAGTTTAGTCTGTCTTTACCTCTTCTGTGACATGTGTCCATTCTTTTCTACTATGCAATAGGACAACCAAATGCTGAATGATGCCTGCCTATTGGTCCTGGATTAGATTTACTTGCCACCACTACCTGAGGGTGGCAGGGTAGAGTACAGGCGAACCCTTATCCTCAGCTCACTCTTCAAATTCTACCTCAGAGTGAGGTAAGAACCGAAGAAAATGGTAAATGACTTCTCTGGGTTTCTGAGTGCCTTTGACATTATGAGTATGAGTCTGCATATGAAGGGCTTCCCTGCCTGAGTTTCTCAACTGCATCAAGATTAGCAGATAATCAAGGGTAGAGGGGGTGGGGCTCTCAGTGTGATGCTTCCCAGCCTCCTTTGTTCCTCTCCTTCCCTCTCCCTTCTCCTTCTCTCCTGGGCTGAGAAGGGGACAGCCTTGCTATTTCATTTGCCCTATGGGTTGTGTCACCATGTAATACACAGTATCAAGTTTACCTACAGTAGTGAAAAGCTTTTGGTAATTAAATCATAATCTCTTCCTATTCTAAAGAAAAATTATTTATTAGAACAACACCTTCTTTATTATTTAGAAAATGTGGATTAGCCAAAAAGGAAGGAAAAAATCATTTGTCTAACATTTGTCTATCACCTATAGATAACCATTATTAATATTTTGGTATGCATCCTTCTAACCCCTTCTTTATGGGTATGAGTATATATATATATATGTGTGTGTGTGTGTGTGTGTGTGTGTGTGTGTGTGTCACACATATATATCTATAGAACTATTTAGTATAACTTATTTATTTCACTTAGTAACAAACACCTTCCAGTGTTACTGAATAGTCTTCATGTCATAATGACATCATGGTTGCATGATGTGTCTATGGATAGATGTGCCATTATTTGATCTATTCTTTATTTTCGGACATTTAGATTGTTTCTGGTTTTTTAACTATATTTTTCTTACCTAGCCTAGTTTAAAATGACCTTCACAGCAGTGTTTCTCAGAATGTGGTCCAAGACTGTGAGTGTTCCCTTGACAAGTCACGAGCTGACCCAAAAGTGGCAGATTAATGATTATACACACATTTCTTTTATGGCTAAAAGTCTGTTAATTCAGCTAGCCTTTTTCGTGATAATTATTAACATTATTTATTATTGGCATTATTTTAATAGTCTATTATTCTATATTATATAATATATTCACTACATACATATATCATCAATATATATCTATTATTACATATAATTTATTAAATACATGTCTTTTTTTGCATTTTTATATATTATCATATGTTCTCTTATATATTATATATTATATATCCTATCATTATAGAAAATTCAAACACAGAGCAGCAAAAATTTTTAAAATCAACTGTATGCCAATAGTTCTACCATTTGGAATACATACATATATATTTTCTTTTTACAAGAAAAAGAGATCATACTATACATAAATTTTTGTAATCCATTTTTTCACTTAATTGTAATTCATGAGCATTTTTCTTTTTTTATCAAATTATCTTTTCAGGAATGGAATTTAATGATTCATCACTTACATATAACACCCAGTTCATGAGCACTTTTCAATATGCATAAATACAAACACACTTCTACAAAACCATTTTTAATGACCACAAAATATTACATCTTACAAAGTACCATAATTTGTTTTCTTTACTATGACAAATAATCTGTAACTGAACGTCCTTGTAGATTAATATTTACTCCCTCAGTTGCTTCTTTGAGATACATGTCCAGAATTTCAGCTTGAACTTGAAAGCACAGCCTCCATTTGGAAGAACAAATACTTCCACCCATTTGAGAGGAGAACTTGTCATAAAGGAAGTCTCCACTTCCTGGAAATTGCATTCACTTTCCTGTGTGCATAAGTAGATACAGTCATTCTTCAAATAATATAGTCATTCTTCAAATGACTGCTGCTAGCCTAGGGAGCTCGAAACTCAGGGTTCTGATACATGTGATTTTCCAAGCTAGTGATTCAGATTGTAAAGTTAAATGGAAAATAATCTTCTTTTCAGGATCTCCTGAAGTTTCCTGATATCCCAGAAAAGTTCATGAGTGCTATAGAAGATTTCCTCGTTAAAATACCCCATGGATCGGGGTGCCTGGGTGGCTTAGTCGGTTGAGCGTCCGACTTTCGCTTAGGTCATGATCTCGCAGTTCGCGGGTTCGAGCCCCGCGTCGGGCTATTTGCTGACTGCCCGCTCAGAGCCTGGAGCCTGTTTCAGTCTGTGGCTCCCACTCTCTCTGACCCTCCCCTGCTCACGCTATCTCTCTCTCTCTCCTAAGAAATAAATAAAACATTTTTAATAAATAAATAAATAAATAAATAAATAAATAAATAAATAAAATACCCCATGGAATTCAGATGTTCCAGGTCAGTGGGTGGAGGGCTTTTTAAAAATTTTTTAATCTATGTATTCAATGCATGCCATTATGCATGTATCTCTCGCTTTTCAATAGCTATATATTTTTTATTACTTGTAAGGGTAAAGTCTACTAAAGTCAGCCAATATTACCAATTGTCACTCATACACGGCTTGCTTGGTTTAGCTTCTATGCTTTTACTCAAAGCCTCACAAGGAATTAGATTCTAAATGTCCGTTCTCCACTATACCAGTTTTGTTGCTTAAAATGTTCTCCTTTTCTTGGTGAATGCCTGTCCTTTCTTCAAAACCTGACTCATCATTCACTGCTTCTAGGACCCTACTTGACACAGCAATCCTAACTCTCCTGGGAACTTGTGTATTTTCTTTGCACCATATTGTATTAATATGTATTTTTTTTTGTATAAACTGTTCTTTATTGCTATACGAAGTTGATTATGTTATTTTAATGTGTGTTCATCTGTATTCTGCTACTCTTGCAAGCTTATAGAATCTTTGAGGACATGAACAATGTCTTCCTTTTGAGGAGGTGAGGGGTAGATTATAACCAGAATATATCTCTTACCACACTGCTTAATGGAAATTTATTAACGTTGACTCATAGATATGTATACCAAATTGCCTATAATTTTTCCTGACTTGTGAGTAAGCCAGATATATCAGACCCAATTTTCACTGCATGAGTGTTTTTGGCAGTAAAATAACCTGATTTATTCATTGACAGTATGTGGATCCCTACCAACCCCCACAAGACCCCATCAACCACCCAGTCACGCACCAGTCAACCATTAAACATGCCACAGATGAAACTGTGTTTAGTGATAACATTCCTCCTGTTATCCAAGAACTCTTCCTGGCTATAGTCACGAGCAGCAGAGCTCATGCAAAGATCATGTAAGAAAATAAAAGATGTTCCTATGTATTACTGGAATGCATTCACAATTTCACATTGAAAGTAAGAGGTTATTTAAGTCAACTAAGAATATTCATTTCCTTGGGGTCCCTGGGTGGCTTAGTAGGTTAAGTGTCCAGCTTCAGCTCAGGTCATGAGCTCGTAGTTTGTGAGTTTGAGCCCCATGTTGGGCTCTGTGCTGACAGCAGAGCCTGAGGCTTGTTTCAGATTCTGTCTCTCTCTCTCTCTCTCTCTCCCTCTCTCTCTTAAAACTAAATAAACATTTTTAAAAATCTTGGAAAGAATATTAATTCCCTCCTCTAGATAGAAATAAGCCATTTTTAAGCATACTTTTGAAATAATCTAATGCCAAGGGTCCAAACACCTGCCAAATATTGACACATTTAAACACAGAATAATGTCCCATGACTTAGTTATAAGGTCCATTGTAGTTTTTCCCTGTGTTTGAGGAATCATGTATATTGTACTCTGAACTTAACCCTATAAACTCTATGTGTACTTTCAAATTTTCCCTCCTAGGTTCATTGATGTTTCAGAAGCTCTGGTACTTCTGGGTGTTGCCAATGTGGTAACAGCAGAAGATGTTCCAGGAAATAACCATCAAGGAGAGGTTCTCTATGCACACAATGAGGTGTGAGATTTGTGTGAGGCCTAGTATTCAAATGCTTCACTGAAAACACCAAAATGATTATTGGTTATGACTCCATATCCATGGATTCATGTTCACATCACAAAAACTTCAGAGAACCAATGATTCCACATCTGTGATTCTCAAATTGTCTCTTGAAGTATGAACCCTTTTGAGAGTCTGATCATAAGTCATAGCCCTCTCAAAGAAGGCTTCTAAAAAAAGTTGTGAAAACCATAGAAGCAATATAGAGCACAGGACATTAAAAGAACTGACAGAATTTCAGGATGACTGATTAATACATGTGTTATAAGAATGGTGAGGAATACAACCAAAGACAGTCAGAAGCCTGAAAATTAAGTTCTGCACCCAGTGTTTGTACCCCCTAAATCCCACTCAGGCCACTGTTTTAAATTTATTCTCATAGGTGGAAAAGAATCTTTCTTTTGGTCATAAGAATCCAGTGGGTAAATGTAAGAATGTGGGAAATGTAATTCCTTTCTAATGATTCTGTGTCTTAGCTAATAGCAACATGTGGCTTTTCTGCAGGTGATTTGGGTGGTCAGGTTGTCTGCACTGTGGCTGCTGATACCTCTGCTCATGCAAGAGAGACAGCTAAAAAAGTGAAGATCACTTGTGACGACATAGAACCAAGGATTATCACAATAGAGGTAGTTGAACCACTTTATGTCTTCTAGAATCAATATACTTTTGGCAGAATTCAACTGGTGGAATCACAAAATAGTATAATTTGGGCTCCATCTATGCTTTGTTCAGTGTTATCTATAGTTTCAAAGTGAAGGGTCCAGCAGTCTACACCTCGAGACATAATACTGAGAATTTCCCTGTCTGAGTTACCCCTTCTTTCCTGTGACCGCTTCTCCTGTTCTCTTGACAAGACACGTTCTCATAATATAAATAGGTAACACCAGAGGAATGTCCTTATAACCTCCATGTAAAACTAGTCAGTGGGAAAATCCAGAGCTCTGTGAAACTGAGAACAGTGGTAACATTTACTGTCCTCTGTCTCCTGCCTGCTTCCTACAAGCTCTGGAGATAGAAAACTTAGATATGTATTCTGACTCCATCTTTTAGTAGGCATTTTTTTTAGTGGCCTCTTAATAGCAATGAAAGCTTTGGAATGTCACTTAAGTTCCTCATACCTCAGCTTTCTCAACTGTAAAATGGGAGCCATAAAAGCACTTACGTAAAAGTTCATTATGAGTTTTAGATGAGAAAATCCAGGTAAAATGCTTAGAACAGTACCTGGGAGACATGGAATGCATGCAGTACATGTTTGCTATTATTTTGTTTTAGTTGTTGTTATTAATGAGGACAAGAACGTGTTGCATGGTGCTTGATAGACCCAGCATTTAGCAAAGTACTAAATCTACGGTCAGTCTTAATCAATGAGTGTGATGGAGGGAGAGATGAATAGATGGGTACATGAGCAATATGAAACCCAGCCATATAGAATGCAGTCTTCAGTACCCTCTGATTCTCCTCTGTTCTTCCCAAGAGTTGCCACATTCAAGTCTTTCCCAGTTATCTTTTAAATGCCTTTAAGTCTGCCCCTTCCTTTCCATTCTCAGTTTCACCTCTGTCCCACCCTTCACCCCAGACCTTACCATTCATTGTCAGATTTACTACAATAACCACTTAAAGAGCCTCTTGTACTCCATTTTCAACCTGTCTACCCACCACTTTAACTTTTCTCAGCCTCAGAGTTCATCAGGTCACTTTTCTTATACAATACTGTCCCCTTGGATAAGGTTCTTAGCATAGAACCCAAGGTTTTTCATAGTCGAACCTTAATTCACCTTTGAAGCTCATCCAGCTGCTCTTGACAGAAAACCTGCTCTCCAGCCAGCCTGGCCTTGTTCTCTTTTTGGCCCCTCAGCTTATTTTCAACCTCAAGCTATTGCTTTCTGAGGTGCCCTTGACTTCAAACAATTTCCCTTCTCTTCTCTAACTGTCCTAATTCCATGCAATTCAGTACCCAATTTAGGTCACCTACACAAGGCCAGTTCTGAACATTTCCAGCTCCACCAGCTTCCTTGGCCTCTCTCTACTCTCTTGTCTGCCACCTGCAACAAAGTTGACACCTTACTGCCCAACTGCCTCAGGTCATCACTCAGCAATATAGAAGGAGGGACCATGTTTATCTCCCCCTCAGCTCTTCCACAGAGCCCTGAACACAACAGAGTCACCAATACCCGTAATCTATTGTAACACAATTTCTGCTGACTCTCTACACTCCTCAGATTGTCATGGTGTATGACTATCTGAAAAAACAGGAACATAGAAGTTTGATGGAGTATAAATAGCTTATTAGGATGTGAGAAAACAAAACTTTTTATTATTTTTCCCTAGAGCACAATTTATATTTCCCACTGGGAAAAAAAAATCAAGCAAGGAAATGTAGAGCAAGCCTTTAAATATGTTGATCAAATCACTGATGGTAAGTTGTCTTGGGCCAGAAAAGTGATTTCTCTGAAGTTGAAGACTGTTAAGTTCAGTCCTTAGGTTTGAGAAATACTGAAACTCCAAGGCAGAGCTCTCAACCCTAGTATGTGATTTTTAAATCAAATTTTTAAATGCACAAATAATAAGTTTACAGTTTGATGAAATTTTATGTATATGTATAAATCTATGTAAACATGACCCACATCAAGATCTAGAAAACCTCTGGGGTGCCTGACTGGCTCAGTTGGAAAAGCATACAACTCTTAATCTAGAGGTCATCAGTATGAGCCTCATGTTGGGTGTATTTTTACTTAAAAATAAAATCTTTAAAAACATATATAGGGGTGCCTGGGTGGCTTAGTCGGTTAAGTGTCCAACTTTCGCTTAGGTCATGATCTCGTGTTTCGTGGGTTCCAGCCCCACATCGGGCTCTGTGCTGACTGCCAGCTCAGAGCCTGGAGCCTGTTTCAGAGTCTGTGACTCCCTCTCTCTCTGACCCTCCCCTGCTCATGCTCTCTCTCTCCTAAAAATAAATAAAGCATTAAAAAAAAAACATATGTGTAGAACACTTCCAGCACCCCAGAAATTTCCTCTTGCTCCTTCTCAGTCAGTTACCCTCCCAAAGATCCTTATCACTACAGAAAAGTTTTTACCTCTTCTGAACCTCATATTAATGAAATCTTATAGTATAACTTTTTTTGTGCCTACTTCTTTTATTCAACATTGAGTGTGGAAAACTTATCCATGTTGTTGCATAGATCAGTAGAAGTTATTTTTCATTGTACAGGAGTATTCAATTGTATAAATATTCCACAATTTATGTATCCATTCTACCACTGATGCACTATTGAACTATTTTCAGCTTGGCTATGTTATGAATAAAGTTTCTATAATATTACACATATCTTTTGGTGAACATAAGCACTCATTTCCAATGAAATATACCCAGGAGTAGAATTGCTAAATGATAGTATTTTTATATATTTACCTTTAGTAGTTAATGCCAAACATTGAAAAAAAATTGTTCCAGTTATACTCCTCTTAGCAATTAAGAGAGTTGCATTGTTCTGTTGTTATCGTCAGTCATTCTAGTTTTATCTAATCTGGTGAAGTAGTATCTCATTGTGGATTCAATTGAATTTCTTTCATGACTATTGATATTGAGCCCTTCTCATATGTGGTTGGCCATTTTTATATCCTCTTTTGTGAGATATTTGTCCAAGCCTTTTGCCTGTTTTTTAATTAACTAAAACTGATCATTAAATTAATATTATAATTACATTATATTGCTATAATTATATATAATTAATTTTAATGTAATTACTAATATAATAAGTAATTGATTTACTTACAAATTAATAGAAAGTTTCTATGTTTTTGGTGTAAGTTCTTTGTTGGTTATAAATATTGTACATATCTTCTCCCAGCCTGTGCATTACATGTTCACTATCTTCATGATTCTTTTTCATCAACAAAAGTTCCTGATTTTACTTTTTTTTTTTTAATGTTTTATTTATTTCTAGTAGAGAGAGAGAGAGAGAGAGAGAGACAGCATGAGCAGGGGAGGGTCAGAGAGAGAGGGAGTCACAGACTGAAACAGGCTCCAGGCTCTGAGCTGGCAGTCAGCACAGAGCCCGATGTGGGGCTCAAACCCATGAACTGTGAGATCATGACCTAAGCGAAAGTCGGATGCTTAACCGACTAAGCCACCCAGGTGCCCCTAAAAGTTTCTGATTTTAATGAAGTATAATTTATCAGTCTTTTCTTAATGGTTAATGCTGTTGTGTCCATGAAGAAATTCTTGCCTATCTGAAGGTTATAAAGATATTTCTCTATGTTTTGTCCTAGAAGCTTGATAAAATGCTTTAGCCTTGAAATTTAGGTCTATGGTCCATACAAATTAATTTTTCTATATGGCATGATGCAGGGGTCAAGTTTCAGTTTTGTTCAAGTGGATATCCAATTCACCCAGCACCATCTACTAAACACTATTTTTTTCCTTTATTGGAATACAGTGCAGTTTTTATTATATTCCATGTGTCTACATATGTGTTGTTCTATTTTTGAACTCTTTATTATATTCCATTCATCTGTTTATCTATCTTTGTAATAGACCACACTGTCTTACTTATGACCTTAGCTGTTACAGGTTCTTTGCATTTCCATTAACATTTGTCATCAGTTCATCAATTTTCATTATAAATAGCTTGCTAGGATTTTGACTGGGATTGCACTGAAACAATATCAACTTGAGAGACTCAAAATCTTAATAGTATTATGTTTCAATCCATGAATATGATAGATCCTACCTTTTACTTAGATTTACTTCAATTTCTCTCATTAACTTTTCAGTTTTCACTATCTTGCACAACCTTTTCAACATTTATACCTAGTATTTGGTGTTTTATAATTCTGTTTTAAATATTTTAATTTTCTATTTGTTTGTGTCTAATATATAAAAACACAATTAGCTTTTTATATGTTGATCTTATATCTAAGAACTTTACTAAATGCACTTATTATTTTAATAGTCTTATAGATTCTCTTCAATTTTCTGTATACACAAACATATCCTGACAGTTTTACTTACCTTTTCAATCTTGATACTATAATTTATTTGTTTGTTCGTCTGCTTTTACTTACTGCACTGGCAAAGACCTAGTTAGTATGATTTTTTTTTTAAATACCAATACCCAAATTCTACCTCAGATCAATGAAATTATAACTGGAGTACAGGGTGAGAGCATCAGTATTTCCTTAAATGCTCCCCAGATGATTCTAATGTACAGCCAGGGTTGAGAAGCACAGCTACTTTCCTAAGAGAATTACTATCAGTCTTAGGTAAGAGAAAATAGTAATTTTCACAGAACCTAGTACCCTCTTCTAAATAACTGGAATGGAGAGTTCTATAAGCTTTTAGTCTTTTGCTAAAACCTGGAAGAGTGTGTTTTTTTAACCTTTTTTTCGTAACTCACATTTTGTTGCCCCAAGAAATAATTTCAATAAATCCTTTGACTCCTGGCAAAAATAACTCCTCACTTATTTTAACAGCACAGGAATCTTTTGGCTAATTTTTATTGTTATTGCTATTCTTAATTGAATTATAGTTGACATACATTGGCTAGTTTTAAAGTAAAACTACCGAAGTATTTAGTACATTATTTCATTTTAAAGTAAAAATCCCTCCCAAATACTTAAACTAAGGCCAAGTGCCTTTTCTGATATAATCTACAAAATGATAAGGATGAGGATGTATTGAGCAAGCCAAAGTATCAGCTAAACCAGCAAGAGCAGGCTGGTTTTAGGGAAAGAAACAACCTCAATTTTGCCTTTTTTTTTTTAAAGTTTATTTATTTTGGGAGAGACCGAGAGAGACAGGAAGGCGCAGAGAGGCAGAGAGAGTCCCAGTCAGGCTCTGCACTAATAGCACAGAGCCTTACTCAGGGCTCAAACCCATGAACTGCAAGACCATGACCTGAGCCGAAACCAAGAGTCAGACGATTAACTGCCTGAGCCGCCCAGGCACCCCCCTCAGCTTTGCCGTTTATTTGTGTCCTTTTACAAGCTACTTATCTTCTGTAATTCAGTAATCTAATATCACCTAACTGAGATACATATTATTATTAAACCCATCTTCCCCCGCCCTCAATTTTACAGAGGAGGAAATGACGGTTTTATTTATTGAGTGACTTGGCCAAAGTCACTGAACAAAGAGATGACACTGCCTGGATATGTGGCCAGGTTTGTATGCTCAAGTCCAGCACATCATAGATCTCACCACCCCACTTGACAGATGAGGAAACTGAGGTATAGAGAGGAAGTGAATGATCCATATTATATGGCTAGTTGTGCAAAATGAAGATTAATTATAAAAAAAAAGTAGTTTAGGAGCACCTGGGTGGCTCAGTTGGTTAAGCATCTGAGTCTTTATATCTGCTCAGGTCATGATCTCACAGTCATCAGATGGAGCCCCGGCTCAGGTTCTGCCATGCTGAGCATGGAGCCTACTTGGGATTCTCTTTCTTCCTCTCTTTCTGCCTCTCCCTCTCTCCCAAAATAAATCAATAAACACTAAAAAAAGAAGAAGAAGAAAATAAAATAAAACAGTGGTTTGACCAAATGACATAAAGTCCAGCCCTCCATAAACTAAAGCAACTTGCTCCTTACAAACCAAATACCACTGAGAGCCCCCAGTTTGGGACTTTCAACTGAACATTGTCCTATGTTTATACCTTACAGGTGAGGTCCACATAGAAGGGCAAGAGCATTTGTACATGGAAATTCAAACTATCCTGGCTATCCCAAAAGAAGAAGATGAAGAAATGGTGTTACATCTTTGAAAGCCATGTACAGGTAACAGGATATTTTTGGAAAATGAGACTCTAGATGAGGGTAGGTTGTGAGGCCCAGACAACCAGGTGGTCTGCTCTAGGGAACATTTGATTCCTTCCACTCCTATGCCTCCAACACTCTGTATGTTTGATACTAGCTATAGTCCAGAATGGAGAAAATTGGGCAATATTTTGCTACCTTCCAAAACATAGGGCAACATTTATCTTATCCTTTTAACAATCGATGGTGAAAAACCTAACCTGAGGGAGGTCAAAGCCTTAGTATTATATTTAAATTTCCCTTTATAGTTCATTTGTGTTGCTTCTTTGTCTGGATGTTTTCATGTATTGGTGATGCATGAGTAAAGCGATGGCATTTCCTGTATGGTAGCAGATGATTTCCAGTCCTAGTCCAGTGGTTGAGATATAAGGCATGGCTGCACCTAGGCAAGTAAAGGAAATCTGCTGAAATCCCCCTTTTCTGAAATATGCAGTTGTTGGACCAAGTATAGTGCCTGGCACAGGGGGATACTTAAGCAGTTATGATGGGAGGAAGAGTAATGAAAAGCATTGCTGAGGGGAAAAGCTGCTGGATTCCTGGTGAAGCAGGAGTTGGTGCTTTAGGGTCCTAAAGGGGTGGATAGGCTCAATGAAGGAGGAAGCTGATGTTCAAGGCAAAACAAAAGGCTGAGGAAACTGATGTTGAGCTAGGATGTGACTGGGCCTCTGTGGTTTTAAAATGGACAGCAGAGGAGTGAGGAGTTACTTTGCCCCTGACAAGCTATGTGACCTTCCACAAGCTGCCAAGTACCAATATCTTTTTCTATAAATTGAAGGAGGTGATAAAGATCACCTCTGAGGTCTCTTTTAACAGAGAGTATGTAGCTCTGGGCTCCAAATGGATAACATGTCTGTCCCAGGTCACCACTGCTGCTTACCAACAATACCTTCTAAGGTACAATTAGTCAACTTCATGAGACATTCCCCAGAGATAACTAGGCCACAGGACACTCACAGACTACAGCCCAAAACCTGGGTCAGTATTAAAAGCAGTCCCAATAAAGAATTTGAATACACAGAGAAGGTCTATGATTGACTAATAAGCACATGAAAAGATTCTCACAGTCTTAGTCACCAGTGAAATACAAATGAAAACCACAGGTGAGATACAACTTCACACCCACTAGAATGACTATAAATCAAAAGACAGTGACAAGTGTTGATAAGGATGTAGTAAAATTGAAATTTTCATACATTGCTAGTGGGCATTAAAAATGGTACAGCCACTCTGGAAAATACCATGGCAGTTTCTAAGAATGTTAAAGATAGTGACTATGTAACTCAACAATTCCATGACTAGGAATCTACCCAAAAGAACTAAAGGCATGTGTCCACACAAAAATTTATATGTGAACTTTCATAGCAGCACTGTTTATAGTAGCTAAAAGTAGAAACAACCCACATGTCCATCAACTGATGAATGGGTAAGCAAGATATGGTATATCAGTATGATGGAATATTATGTAGCCATAAAAAAGAATGGAGTACTGTTCCATGATACAACACAGACAACCTTGACATCATGCCAAGTGAAAGAAGGCTGTCACAAAAGACCACATATTGTATGATTACATTTATGTGAAATGTTTCAAACAGGCAATCTGTGGAGACAAAAAGTAGATTAGTAGTTGTCTAGCACTAGAGGACTGGAAAGAGATAAGGAGTCACTGCTCTGTAGACCCAGGGTTTCTTTGGGCATGCTCAAAATGTTCTCAAATTAGATTATGGTGATGTTTGCGCAACTCTGTAAATATTCTAAGTGCTGAATTACTGAGTTTCTTTGACTAGGCAGAGGGCTGGATAATGATACATGGGTGAAGAAATAAACACCATGAAGAATTAAATTGCACTTATGTGCCTTCAGGGACTTACCTCTTGCAGGAAGTTGTGCAGTAGAATCACCTGACACATGAAAAGAACTGGAGGAGTGTTTGGAGTAACCAGGCCTGCTCTGCTAATGAAGCAAGCTTATGCAAACACCACCCCACCCTGCCCCAAGTGGGATCTGTGTGACATTCCTCAGGCACACCTGGCTGCCGGAGAACAAAGGAAAGGGGAAAACCAAAGGTTAACTGAGAGAGATCACAATCATGCAGGACATGAGTCTCCATCACTTTACAAATGTCTTAGTAAATTACAAGAAAAAAAGACAATCTTATCAATAGCCTAATCTCCAGAAACCTGCAGACTCAGGTTCTTGGAACCCCAGCATTCCCCTCCCCTCCATAGTTATGTGGGAAACAAAGATAAGAAGGAAATAGTGGCACCTAGGTGGCTCAGTCAGTTAAGCGTCCAACTTCGGCTCAGGTCATGATTTCACGATCCATGGGTTCGAGCCTGGTGTCAGGCTCTGTGCTGACAGCTCAGAGCCTGGAGCTTGCTTCAAATTCTGTGTCTCCCCTTCTCTCTGCTCTTCCCACGCTCATGTTCTGTCGCTCTCTCTTTCTCTCTCAAAAGTAAATAAAACATTTTAAAAAACAATTTTAAGAAGGAAATGGTAGATAAAATTAAATTTCCTTATAACCTGCAGCCCATTTACAAATACTTGAGTAAAATTCAGAGTAGAACATTTCTCTAAGAACTCCCTATTGTCTTAATGTTAATGCCTTACTCGGGGGGAACATAACTTTAGCTTGATGACAGCAAGACCTCTGGTATCTTATGAGTCCTCTTTAGCATATGAAAGTCCTTCGGGAAGACTCTCTTTTTTGCCTCAACCTCCCCTAACTCCATAGCCTATAACCAATCACTCCTCACAACCCCAGTGCAGCTCTTGCTGCCCACTCGTCCTATCCCCATGCTTTAATAAAATCACCTTTTGGCAACAAAGACGTCTCAAGAATCCTTTCTTGGGGGACGCCTGGGTGGCTCAGTTGGTTAAGCGTCCAACTTCGGTCAGGTCATAATCTCACAATGTTATGCCTGAATCATGAGTCCCCAGAGACCTCCAGGAGGCGACACCGATGCAAGTACATAAGGGTCTTTATTACAAGCTCGAGCAGGGGCTCACCCGTCAACCGGCGTAGCGGCAGCAGAGTGAAGCCCCAAACAATAGCAAGCAGGGTTTTTATGGGGTAAGGGACAGGGGTGTTACAATGCACACATTGTACGCATAGCATCATCACATAAGCACCAATCATAATTGTACAACACCCATGGCAACAGTTTTGACCATTCAGTATCTGTGAGGTGTTTGTTACTTTTGGCGGGACTCAATCATGACCTTTGAGAATCCTTTGAAAATGACCAATTATGAGGTGAGTTTAAAGGGCCTATGTGGGGTTCAGGCAAGTAGTTATCTATAGTCCCCAGACCCTGACTCAGACCACAGGAGTGTTTCTCCTATCTTTCTTAGCTTCTTTTGATTGGCTGACCTGAGGGTAGTCCGAAGGAGCCTTCAGCTGAAGTTTTTCCTGGAACTGGGGCTACATGCAGCCTGAGGTTGCTCTTAATGGGGGTCTTAATCTCAAAATGGCGTTACTTAGGCTCTTCAACGGTTCATGGTTTCAAGCCCCACATTGGGCTCTGTGCTGACAGCTAGCTCAGAGCCTGGAGCCTGTTTCAGATTCTGTTTCTCCCTCTCTCTCTGACCCTCCCCTGCTCACGCTGTCTCTATCTCTCAGAAATAAATAAAACATTAAAAAAAGAAAGAAAAAAAAAGAATTCTTTCTTGGATATCAGCTCCAGACCCCCACCACTCCAAAACCCCAGCCCTAGGAGCTGTCACTACCATGGTCCTCCAACAAGTAAGAGTCATCATAACAGCTGTGAATGTCAGCAATCCTGGCTGTGCAGATGCCATCATGTCCTTCTCGTCCTGCACCATGGCTTTTGCTCCACTGATCATAGCCATTCCTCTCCAAAGGGTGTGTTTAGCATATGGTGAAGAACGGTGGACCTGGGCCAGAAGATCTATGCTCAAGCCCTACTCTTGAACTGCCACTCACTCACAAGGTCACCTTGACAAGCCACCTCAGTTTCCTCAGCCATAAATTGGTGAAAGTGATCTCTACCTGTCTTGTAAGATTATTGTGTAAAATAGATATAATCACTGTAAGTTTTGACTCAGACATAACATGTGTTATTTTTTCTTGACTTTAATTCTTTAAAATGTTTATGTTTTAAATCATTAAAATAAATCAAGCTGAGATAATATGAGTGGAGGGAGGGTCAAAAACCTAACCTTACAGGGGACATGCTTTGTCATGAAATAAACCAGGGTCTGCTGCTCCTGGGAATGTTCACTTAGCCTCTGCATCATGCAGATCATGCAGATGGAAAGCAGACACAGGAATAGCATGACTTTTGTGAACCTTGTAACTACCAAACTTCACTAAATATTCAAGACAAACTTAACTTGTCCCAGGCTACCATTACAGAAGGAAAAACTGTGAATACCTTAGTTCATTGGCACTTTGCAACAATAGGAAACCCTGTCTTGTAATTATAAGTTTGCAGGCACTGGGAGCATCACCTCAGAAGCCAGAGGAGTCCTCAGTGAGCATTCTGTGAGTGGTGGGGGACTGAATGCAAAGGAGGCTGAGTTCAACACATCATTGGTTCTCAACCTTTCCAGCCTCACATCCTCCTATGGTATTTTAATGCTTCTTTTAATATCCCAAAGTAAAGTTCATAATAATATAACCTGCTTATACACATAACTGCAAAGTTATCACACAATGGTGTATTAAAAAATTTAAAGGAAAGCAATTTATAACCAAATAATGTATAATTTGGATATATAAATTCTTGGACATGACTAAACCAGAATAATAATAGTAATCATGGGGTGAGTTGGGGTTTTTTTGTTAATTTTAGTGTCCCCACAAACTCCTAAAATGTTTAAAGTATGTGACTGCCCCCTTTGAAAACCACTAAGCCTGATTATCTCAAACCCTCATCCCCCATCTCTTTGTTTCTACAACTAATGAAGCATCCAGCATATTAACAGAGTCATTTTGTATAGGCCTGGCCACCCAATCAGTCTTTCCTAGAGCGTGGTGATGACATGCTGATAACTGGTAGCCACCACCCACTCCTTAGTAAATACAAAGTGAGTGAGATCAAAACTTTTAGGAAACTGCTTAAAACATTGTTCAGTGTTAAATCACCACATTACCAAATTGCCAAATTCCATACCACTTGCAAGGCATATTTGGATGCTGTCTAAAACTGATCAGGACTTTCTGTTGGGATCGTAGTCAACTTGGGCATCAGCTTCCATGTCCCTCCAAGTAACTGTCAGATCCAATCATGTCCATAGGTTAGGGAGACTGACAACTGTGATCATGTGTTTGCATAGAAGCATGGTTTTACTGAGAAAGAGATTTTACTGATACCACTTTGCAGATTGGATTCATGAACAAAAGTGTGATCAGAGCTGCTGATGCTGAATATTAATAGCAGATGCACTCCTGATGAGTCTGAGTCAGTAAGAAGTATGCCTTTTCCGTAGGCTACCAGTTGAGCTCTTTGTGCCATCCTTTATTCACATGAATATTTGTCATATAAAGTAGATATATTCTGTAAAGGTTCTAGTTAGAGATAAAATTTGGTTAAGTGGTTTTGAATACTTGATAGATGAAAAGTTTTGTTTTGTTTTACTTTCATTCAGGTAATGAAGTTCTTTGTGCTGAAATCTGAAAATGCATATTATATTCCTAATTTCCAGTGCAGAGGTAGGCCTTGCAAAACAAATTTGCCATCCAACACTGTCTTTGAGGATTTGGCTTCCCCAAGGCTCAGTGGTAGTGGGAGCTTACACACTGTGGCATCTCAGTGTAACTTACCATCTGAAGAGGTAATAAGTCAGAGCCGTCAAACAAAACTTTGACATCATTGGTTCAAATATATCTTGAGTACCTACATATAGCATTATATGCGCTTCTAAACAGATTCAAAGAAATAAAGTACACTGTGTGTGTCAGTTTGCTTTTGATATTAACAAGTCAACCACAAAATGTAATGGACTAAACCAACAGAAAACATTTCCTCTGGTTCTGAGGGTCAGCTGGGTAGCTCTTCTGGTCTGAGCCAGTTGAACTGGAGCTTTATGGTCTAAGACAGCCTCACTTACATGCCTGGTGATCACTGGGCTGATTAATCTAAGAGACATCTCAGCTGGGAAGGGTCATTTCAGCTTCAGAGTTTCATCCTCCAGTAGACTAACGCAGAGTAGTTCTTATGGGAGTGGTTACAGAGTTCCCAAGAGTGGCAAGAATGTGGCCAACCCTAATGCACAAGCCCTTTTCAAGTGTCTGCCTGTATTAATATGTATTGTCCAAGCAAGTCATATGGCCAAACCCAGAGTCAGGGTAAAACAACCTAAGGGCATGAATCCAGTGAATGGAATGATTGCCATTTATGCAAACATTCTACCACAGCTCAAGATTTTGTGGAGCTAATTTGAACAGTTAAGAAAAAGGAAATTTGTGTGAGTAGAATAATTTTGAGTCAAAATTTTGTCTCACCACTAACAAAACTTATGACAGGGCTCATAATAGTTGGTACCTGCTATTTCTCAGAGTTATGGTGACGTTAATTGAGATAATACACTTAGCCTACAGTCTGGAGCATATGAAGTGTTCACCAGTAGTTTCTACTGTTATTATGATTATTGTCATAATTGCTATGTTTATACATGTAGACTTGCACTTGCATATTTACAGCCATTCTTTAGAAAAAAACTTTCTTCATATCAGGTGTGTAACAAAATGCCTCCTTTGCTAATAGAATAAATGTATGCCCTTAAAATCCATGTTGTTGTCCTTCAGGTTAAAGAAATGAACACGTATAAGAGGATTAGCAAAACATCCTGTAAGCAGACATTTAATCCAGAGCCCTTGGGAAGATGTTGGAAAAAAAAAAAGTCTGGAGAAATCTTCATTCTATGCTATGGAACTCACTGTGAAGGAGTTTAACAAAAAGAACTACTGGAAGAAGAGGGAGCTTGCCATGGTCCCCAGAAAATTTACCACTGGGTCCCCATAGCTGACTACAGTCAGGTGAGGTTGAGAGAGGTGTCTTCTTCTCACCAGAAACCGTTTTCCACATGACTGATTGTCTGAAAACGGCAACTGTGTGCAACTGGGGATGATCCGCTCTGGGAAGAAACTGGGGCGAGTTCCTAAATCAGGAAACAAAGTGGATCTAGACAAGCATTGGGGACTACAGGTATCAGGGCAGACCTGGTGCGACACAGTACCAGGGACTCAAAAGTGATGAACAGATAAAGTCCAGCTCAAGGGGTCTGACCTAGAGCAGGGCCCCAGACATGAGTATTGGAGTATGGGGTCTAATTTCAAATCCATGAGAGAATTGGGGGAAATAAGAGGATCTCTTTCTGTCCTTCCTAAATTTTTAGTGTCAGGTGTGAGGTCATTTGAGGAAACACGAGAGAACAGGCAGAGCTGCCCCATTCACACAGGAACTTGGACTTACTATATTAAAGCTCGATGACTGCTATGCCTTCTCTTTACTTTCATCTTTAACAGTTTTTCATTGGGTTCTGTTTCTGATTCTGTCTTTTATTATTCATTTCCTTCTATCCTTATCGATCTCTGAAATGTCCCCTCAACAAACCCGTGCCAAGGAAGGAACACGGGAGTCCCCCTTCATGGTATGAATGAGCTGTGGCCAAGCTGTCTCTTACCAAATTACCTTTGGAGTCCACCAACAAGGTAGAAAGCAAAATGAGAGGGAGAGAGGTGAAAGCCAGGAAGAGAATGCTGCACTTCTGGGAGCAGGTGCTGAGTTTCTCCTAGGTAATGTTTCTCAAGCCAGAATAACATGTAGACCCCCTTTATTTTTTTTTATTTTTTTAAATGTTTTATTTATTTCTGAGAGAGAGAGAGAGACAGCATGAGCAGGGGAGGGTCAGAGAGAGAGGGAGATACAGAATATGAAACAGGCTTCAGGCTCTGAGCTGGCAATCAGCACAGAGCCCAACACAGGGCTCAAACCCACAAACCATGAGATCATGACCTGAGCTGAAGTCGGATGCTTAACCGACTGAGCCACCCAGGAGGCCTATGTAGACTCCCTTTAAAGGAAAAAAAATTTGTTTATTCTCAATGACCACTTAAATTATTTACTTTAATGTTATTTAACTGTGTATAACCCCAAAGCAAGGAAAAAACTTCTTATAGTTCTTAAGCCTTTAAGAAATATAAATAATGTTGGAAATTACCTAAAAATAGTATTATAAATGCCAGTAAGAAAATAGGAATGTTAACTTAATGTAATAGATGACATTTTTTCTTTAAAACTACATCCTACCCCGAATAGCCAAAGCAATCTTGAGGGGAAAATAAAAAGCAGAAGGCATCACAATCCCAGACTTCAAGCTGTATTACAAAGTTATAATCATCAAGAAAGTATGGTACTGGCACAAAAACAGACATTCAGATCAATGGAACAGAAAAGAGAACCCAGAAATGGACCCACAAACATATGGCCAACTAATCTTTGACAAAGCAGGAAAGAATATTCAATGGAATAAAGACAATCTCTTCAGCAAGTGGTGCTGAGAAAACTGGAAAGCAACATGCAAAAAAATGAACCTGGACTACTTTCTTAACAACATACACAAAAATAAACTCAAAATGGATGAAAGACCTAAATGTAAGACAGAAAGCCATCAAAATCTCAAGGAGAAAGCAGTCAAGAACCTCTTTGACCTTGGCTACAACAACTTCTTAGTCAACATGTCTCTGGAGGCAAGGGAAATAAAAGCAAAAATGAACTATTGGGACCTTGTCAAAATAAAAAGCTCCTGCACAGCGAAGGAAACAATGTGAAACTAAAGCTAAACTAAAAAGCAACCAACAGAATGGGAGAAGATATTTGCATGATATATCAGATGAAGGGTTGGTATTCAAAATCTATGAAGAACTTATTGAACCCAACACCCAAAAAACAAATAATCCATTGAAGAAATGGGCTAAAGACATGAACAGGCACTTCTCCAAATAAGACATCCAGATAGTCAACAGACACATGAAACGATGCCCAACGTCCCTCACATCAGAGAAATACAAATCAAAACCACAATAAGATACCACCTTACACCTGTCAAAATGACTAACATTAACAGCTCAGGCAACAACAGATGCTGGCGAGAATGTGGAGAAAGAGGATCTCTTTTGCACTGCTGGTGGGAATACAAACTGTTGCAGCCACTCTGGAAAACAGTATGGAGATTCCTCAAAAATTAAAAATAGAACTACCCTATGACCCAGCAATTGCACTACTAGGTATTTATTCAAGAGATACAGATATACTGTTTTGAAGGGACACATGCACCCCAATGTTTATAGTAGCACTATCAACAATAGTCAAAGTATGGGGCACCTGGGTGGCTTAGTCGGTTGAGCGTCCGACTTTCGCTTAGGTCATGATCTCGCAGTTCGCGGGTTCGAGCCCCGCGTCGGGCTCTGTGCTGACTGCCAGCTCAGAGCCTGGAGCCTGTTTCAGAGTCTGTGTCTCCCTCTCTCTCTGACCCTCCCCTGTTCATGCTGTCTCTCTCTATCCTAGAAATAAAATTTAAAAAAATATTAAAAAAAAAAAAACAATAGTCAAAGTATGGAAAGAGCCCAAATGTCCATCGATGGATGAATGGATAAAAAGATGTGGTATATATACAATGGAGTGTTACTTGGCAATCAGAAAGAGTGAAATACTGCCATTGGCAACTACGTGGATGGAACTAGAGGGTATGATGCTAAGTGAAATTAGTCAGTCAGAGAAAGACAAATATCATATGACTTCACTCATATGAGGACTTTAAGATACAAAACAGATGAACATAAAGGAAGGGAAGCAAAAATAATATAAAAACAGAAAGGAGGACAAAAACGTAAGAGACTCTTAAATATGGAGAACAAACAGAGGGTTACTGGAGGGGTTGTAGGAGGGGGGATGGGCTAAGTGGGTAAGGGGCAGTAAAGAATCTACTCTTGAAATCATTGTTGCACTATATGCTAACTAACTTGGATATAAATTTTAAAAAATTAATTAAAAAAACTATGTCCTCACTCAAAATGAGGACATTGTTTTCTTTCTTTTTTTTTTTTTTTACAAATAGTTTATTGTCAAGTTGGTTTCCATATAACACCCAGTGCTCATCCCCACAAGTGCCCTCCTCCATGCCCATCTTCCCCCTCCCCCCAACACCCATCAGTCCTCAGTCTGTTCTCATCATTCAAGAGTCTCTCATGGTTTGCCTCTCTCCCTCTCCCCCACCATTTCCCCTCTTCTTCTCCCCCATGGTCCTCCATTAAGTTCCTCCTAATCCTCCTATACGTGCATATGATATTTGTCCTTCTCTGCCTGACTTATTTCGCTCCGCATAACACCCAGTGAGGACATTTTCAAGTCTTTATGCCGAATGCCTCTGCATGGTGTGATGACTCACCTCTTATCTCTAATATACCCCATTATTAAAGTAGTCCTACTTGGTGCTTATACAATCAACATAAAATCTAACATGGGCTCTGAAAGCATGTGGCAATACTCAGTGTCATCTTGTTATCCATTACTCTTGTTAGATTATCATAAGGTGAAACACAAAGTTTTTAAAAGTTCTTGGAGAAAACTTGAGAGTTCTGAGAATACAGTTGCAGATGCAGGAAACTGGCATAGGTAAATTAGTTGATATTTTCAGTGCTTGGTAGCAGGGACACAGGCATCAACACAAGGTGTAGAGGTCCCAAGGAAGCCTATGCAGGATTCTGGGCCACATGCACCAGCACATGAGAGGGACTGTTGTAAAGAAAAATTCCAGTGAGTTGCAGAACCACCCAGCACAGCAACATAGCCCAGCCATAACCTGGTCCCTAGAGCCACTCACACAGACTGTGGATTCTACCACTGGAACAGCCAGCCCAGTAGTTAGTTTGAAGGAGGCAGCCTGGCATGGGTGTGGAGGACACTGGGCCCAAGCTAAGAGTTGTGGATTCTAGTTTTGACTCTATTACAAACTAAGCACCTGGGTCTAGGCATTCTCCTCCTTCCTACACTTCTATTCCCTCATGTGCAAAGTGAAGAATTTGGACTAACTCATGGATCCCAAACTTGACCAATTGCCAAAATCACCTGGAACCTTAAAAAATAGCTCTTCCTCCAATCTTCTACTGAGTTGGGACTTCCAGAATGGGACCCATACTTTTTCCCTACCATAATCCTGAAGGTCAGCAGCATTTGGAAACCATTAAAACATATCAAGGATCTTCCAGCTCCTCTAGTATCCAAGTCATTTTGTGCCTGGAAATTACTCATAAAGGTTCTTTTTGCTTTAAAATTAATTTTCATGTCCTGCAAGGGAAGAGTAACAGACTGTTGTGCAAGTTGGGGCTTTGGAGAGGTCTAAATCAATTACACAAGGCCTCCAGGAAACAGGAGACTGGTAGAAGGGGAGATGAGCTACCATTCATACATTGACAATGACAGTTTTCAAGTCTGGGATTTATTGGAATGGGTTGTCCATTGCTTCCTATAATGGCTTTCTTCTCCAGAATGAACAGTGAGACACTGGCTCAATAAAGCAAAACTCTTCATCTGACAACCTCAGCTAAACTCTCAGCAACATTTGGCCCTATCAGTCTCCAAACTGGTGCAATTATTTCCCCCAGGCTACTGTTCTAACCCACATCTCTTTTGATGGCTCTGTCCTGGTGACTCATGGTGGCTGTGAAATGGGACAAGGCCATCACACCAAAATGATTCAGGTGAGAAAAGTGTCCATTTGCTCCACTATAGAAAAGTGTAGCACCTTACTGTCAGCCTAGCAGCTGTGTTCTTGTTGAGCAGAAGAAATACCATCATTCTAAATGCACAGATCAATTCTAAGACTCATGATTTCAGGAATGCAGAACTGCAGGGTGAAGGGAATGGGTGTTAGAATTGAGGAAATATGTGATATTATTCTTCCTGCATACAACAATCAGATGTTCTGAAAAATGTGATTCCAGTTTTCAAAGAAAGAATACTTTTCAGCTTTATGGCATCTGCTCAAAACAATACTTTGCTAATTCAGATCCTCAGTTTGAAATGGATGTGTTTAATAAGATGAGAAATTATGTTTGTAGAATTCACATTCTACTTAGAATTACACATGCCTGGCCATTCCATGTACTAATTCAAAGAAGTATTTCTAATACTGTTTACATTTTTTTTACAGTTATTTATTTTTGAGAAACAGAGACAGAGCACAAGTGGGGGAGGGGTAGAGAGAGAATGAGACATAGAATCCGAAGCAGGCTCCAGGCTCTGAGCTGTCAGCACAGAGCCCAATGTGGGGCTCAAACTCACAAACAGTGAAATCATGACCTGAGCTGAAGTCAGACGTTTAACTGACTGAGCCACCCGGGTGCCCCTCTAATACTGTTTAAAGAGCAAGAGATTATTTACAATAGGGAATTTCCCCTTCTTTTTTTCATATTAAATAAGAATTTGTTGAATATGACACTTGAATCAAAAATGTGAGAGCCACAGGAGGGGTGGCAAGGAGTGGGAAGACAAAGTTTGTCTCCCACTGAGAAATAGGGAGAACTTACTTTCTTTAAAGAAATAATATTATTTAATAGTGTGCTCAGAATTGGGAAATTACAAAAGTGCACATGGCCTTCTTTGAACATATCCTGCTTCTTTACAACAAAATCCTTTTGCCTGCAAAATGTCCCACAAAATAAACCATCTGCTAAATTGTCTGTAAATCACAAGATAAAGGTGAAACAGTAAGATCAGGACCTCAACCTTGCCTATATGTGTCATACTAAATGAGATGTCCCAGAGTGACTCTACTCCCACATAGCTCCTATGAAACTGGTATAAAAGAAAGTACAAAAAGCTTCTTTGGTTGGCCACATGTCCCTGAAAAGCAGCATATCTTTTACGGTGCCATTTAAAATCTTCAAACTCATAACCTACATATAAACCCAAGATGCTGTCTTAAATGTTTGTCCCAATAGGATAGTCAGGTTTTATACTCAGTTCAAAAAGGAAATAAAGGTTTTTAGTTTGGGGGAAGGGGAGATTTAAAACCAATGAAATAAAAAATATTTTTCTCCTGTTTCTGGCAGGTGGCTAGTCAAGAACTAGACATCCCCCAGTCATAGATACACCTGTCTGAAGCAAGCACCATCATGGTGCCAAAGCTGTCTTCACGGTGGCGTCCATGGGAATAGACATCATTGGGAAGGCTGTACAGGTGACTTCTCTTTCATTTCTCAGTCCCTCTGTGACAATGCTGGAAGAGACCTTGTCCTACCCCTTTTATAGAACATAAAACTGAGTCCAAGAAAAGTCAAGTGACTGGTTCCAGATCACTTAGCTAATTACCTGCAGAGCCAAGACTCCAAGTCCAGTTTTCTGAGGCTCCCATTTGATGCTTTTTCTGATATCCTGAGCTGTTTTTCATAAATGATGTTCTGTTGCATATAAAACCTATACCTTTAGCAATTTCCCTTTGTCTTAGGTGAGAGAATCCCTCCCTGCTCTCACCCCAGCATAGCAGAGAAGTGCAGACTAATCCCATCACTAATAGGACATCTAATTCCAGGGAGAGCTTGGCTTGTCTTTTAACCTCTCTAAGGACCAGTTTCCTCTACTGCAAAACTTCACCCAAACACCACCCATCTCACAGAATCATTGGGTGGCATACAAAGATCATACGACAAAGCCACCATCATGACCTCTCTCTTCCCTACCCTCCAATGTCCAGAAAACCACTAATTAACCATTAGTCACCCACCAAGACAAACACCTAGATAAAAAGAGAAAATTTCAGCCTGTTGAAGATGCCATATATCATATGAACCATGGATTCCCAAAGTATATTCCTTAAAACAGTGGTTCCATGACGTTCTCAGTGAAAAAAAAAAAAGGGATTCTACAGCCAAGAAGTTTGGAAAATGTTGCCGACTACATCCCACTCATAGAGGCATATGATGCATATTGGAATAATAAAGGCTCTGACAAGCCCCACAGTAAAGAAACCTCTTTAACTTTGTTAAAGTGTTTTTCCCAAGCTTACTTAACTATGAAAACATTTTAATTAATAAAACCCTCTTAACATACTGTAGAATCAGCACCCGAGGAAAACACTCTGGGAAGTCCTAATTTGGTTAAAACACGTAGGTGACTGAATCTATCCTTCATCTTTTAACCAGATTCTAGTTACCTTGCAAGCCCAGGTGGCAGAGAGACACCCAGCACATGACAAGGCATAACCTCCCATATTGATAAAGCAGGGACACACACACACACACACACACACACACACACAAAGGAAACAAAATATTTTTAGAAATATTCTGATATTTTATAATGAAGAATCATCATAAGAAAAGTTGCAAATTTGTGTGACCTCTTCACACTTATTTTATCGATCCTACATTGACTTAAACATTTACTGAGGACCTACCATGTACCAGATCCTGCTACAAACACTTAGGGCATAACAGTAAGTGAAACACAGAGAGTTTGGCCTTATAGCAGACAATGAATGAGTCCTTGAGTCTGGCCCTGAACGCAGCAAGGAAAGAAGCCATGCAGGTATTTGAGGGCAGAAGGAGCTGGTTTACTGTGCTCAGGAAGCTGCAGCAAGTCAGGGGGACTGAAGCAGAGAGAGCAAAAGGGAACAAAGTAGAAGAGGTAAGAAAGATAGCAGAGGGGTGGGTTTGGGGTATAAATGTTTATTGTTGAAGCTCGATAAGGGGAGCTAGTACACTATTCTCTGTACTTTTATGTATTTTGAAATGTTCTATAAGGCAAAAAAAAAAAAAAAGCTGGAAAAATTGGTATCTGGCAGTAGTTTCAATAGAGGTGACCCTACCAAGGAATATAATGTGAGAGAATTCTCCATACAAAGAAAGGAGTTCAGGAGGTCACAAAAGAATGAAATTGTTCTCTGCAGTATCTCACTCTCTTAAATAGGGAAAACTTATTTTAGGAGACTATCAGACTGCTGAGTGTAAAGTTATGCGTAGAAGTATGAGGTCAGGACACAATAAGGAGAAGAATACCTGATATTTGAGTAGGCAGAAACCTTGTGACTTAGGTTTGCTTTGGATGTGGCCCTCTTTTGGAAGGCACCCATTTGTAATAAGGTCAGTGACTGAAAGATGAATGAACCAGCAAAGATAGATGTATAAAAACAAAGATTTCCCTAACACATGAGAAGCCAGAAACCATTTCCCAAAGAGAGGATGATAGGAAAGAAGGAACAGAAACTAAGGGGGGACATGAGAGGTGTTCTGAGGCTAAGATGAATAAGTAAGGGCAGATATGATCTGATTTGTATTTGAAGTAAGGGTGGAAGCCAAGCTGGGGCCCACTGATACTAGGGGTCACCGGGTACAATCACAGGGTCCAAGATTTCACCTCAATCCTTCTTATTTTCATTTCACTGATAAAGTTTCAAAATTTTAAAAAGTACATTTCACATCATCAGAATGACCACTTTATAAGTGGAGTATCACCGTGAGATCTCTTTGCCCACATTTGGGACCAAGAAGTATCCTTTGTGTGAAGGCAACAAGAAAAGAGCAGAGGGGCCCCTGGATGGCTCAGTTGGTTAGGTGTCTGACTTCAGCTTGGGTCATAATCTTGTGGTTCATGGGTTCGAGCCCAGCATCAGGCTCTGTGCTGACAGCCTAGAGCCTGAAGCCTGGTTCAAATTCTGTGTGTCTGTCTCTCTGCACCTCCTCCGCTCACACTGTCTTCTCTCTCTCTCTCAAAAATAAATAAACATTAAAAAATATTTTAGAAAGAGCAGAGATGGACTTCATAGGTAATTGGTGTTTTTTCTTGCCCGGTGAAGAGCAGATGATGGCAAGGTATGAAGTGCAGATGAAAATCTAGTGGCATATCAAAGAAGAAGAATGGACAGGAAATTGATCTGTTGACTGGCACACAGGAAGCACACTAAGCTTCAGCATAAGTGTGCTAGAGCAATCAAGGCTTTTCCCACATTCCAAGCAGCATTTAGCTTCAGAGAAACAACATCATCAACCAAATAAATTAATGTTGTTATTTTGAATTTCATTGGTATATAGATTAGTTTGTCTGCTTTGTCATTTTATTTTTGCTTTGGAGGTATAAAAGAGCTATAACTAGGGAGATGCTACCTAGCTTTATGTTAGCATATATTAAAACAACATTATAATAAAAATAATTGACATCCACACTGTGAGATCCACAAGCATATTTATTTCCTCAAAGAGGTTCCATACATTATTCAACTTTAAGAAACCCTGCCTAGAGGATTAGGAAGTAGGTTTACAAAACTGAGAGACTACATTTGAATTGATTTAAATATTTAACATTTTGCTGTTTCCTGTGCCTTCTTTTTCTGATGTCATTTCAAGTATTTATTTTTAGAATGCCTGCCAAATTCTTATGGCCCATCTTTAGCCAATCATGAGGAAAAACCCTGCAGGAAGATGGGAGGACTGGGTGAATGTTCTCTTTATCATCCTTGCCAGGAAAAGGCAGATACATCCAGATGGGTGATGCCCTCAGTGCGTAGGCTGATTGGTGGTGCCCATTCAAGAAACAAAGCATTTATTAACATTTACTTCTGCTTTTCCAAAAGAGCAAACCAATGTACCAACATCTGTGTTCGTGGAAACTTGATGTTATCTCAGAGCGTGAGAACAGCAGGGGCTGTAAAGTAAAACACACCTTAGGGTTGCTGTCCCTGCTTTGTCACTACTAGCTCTGGGAGACAAGTTTCCCCTCCCTGCCTCAGGACCTTGGTTTTCTCCCCAACAGAGATAATAGCAGCCCTGCTATCAAAGGATTACTCTACTTTGGGGGCACCTGGGTGGCTCAGTTGGTTAAGCATCCAACTTTGGCTCATGGCATGATCTTGTGGTTCATGAGTTTGAGTCCTGTTTTGAGCTTTATGCTGACAGCTCAAAGCCTAGAGCCTGCCTTGGATTCTGTGTCTCCCTCTCTCTCTGCCCCTCCCCCACTTGTGCTCTGTCTCTCTCTATATATATCTCTCAAAAAGAAATAAAAATATTTTTTAAAAAAGGATTACTCTATTTTGAATAATATTAATTATTATTACCATTAGAATTATTATTTCAAGCCCTACCCAGGTTACTCCAGTAGTAAAGCTGACATAATATACTGAGACACCCAATAATTTGGGCAAAAAAGCAGAGTAAAAGTACATACATATATATGCGCACACATATACACATATGAACATATGTGTCTGGATACTTATGTAAAAAGTACATGAATATTATCTATACTCCTCCTTAATTTAAAAAGCTAAAAATGGTTTAAAAATAATAAACTTTATACAGTGCAACCTAAAAAAATAGAGGGCGTCAGAGCACAGCTAGCAGCTGCCCTTAAGCATCTCTCAAAAAGCATGACCCATGGGGATACCTGGGTGGCTCAGTCGGCTAAGCGTCCGACTTCGGCTCAGGTCATGATCTCACGGTCCATGGGTTCGAGCCCCACGTCGGGGCTGACAGCTCAGAGCCTGGAGCCTGTCTTCGGATTCTGTGTCTCCCTCTCTCTGTGACCCTCCCCTGCTCATGCTGTCTCTATCTCTCTCTCAGAAAAAAACTTAAAAAAAAAAAAAAACCAAGCATGACCTATGGCTTGTAAAAGGCATAAGTGAATGTAGGTAGAAAGCTTGGTCTAAACAAAAAGGGGCAAGCCCGCCTAGCATGCAAGGCATTTTTCATTTTTTTCCCTCAGCGTATATTTCTCCTTAACTAATCATCTCTTCCAGATTGCAAAACCCTTGAAGAATCTATTAGTCTCTTTCAAGTAAAAGACGTTTTTATTTTGGTTGAGATCACACCTGGGCAGAGATGGTGCTCACTCATCAACCTGAACAGATGCCCAGAGAGCACAGGAGCTCTACTGTGCCCGCTGTTAACCCTCAGTCATGGGTCGTGGCGAGGAGGCCCGGGGATTCCTTGGGGCCACAGCTGTTTGCTGACCAGGAGGGACACACAGTCGGACCCGTTTCAGTAACCGTATCCTAGAGGAGAGGAGTCAGACACCAGTGGACCTTCGCCCTGTGTCTGCAGTGCTACTCTTAGAGCTCTGATCGCACGCCCCCCTTGCCAAAGAAGGGGAGGGAGGCCTTCAGCCATGAGGTAGGTGTTCTGTCCATCTCCAGACCCCACAGTCCAGGAACAATGAGATCACTTATGGGGAAAAGGCCTTTTCTTTTCACTGCTGATTTCTCTTCTCAGAGGCTACCAGACAGATATGGACTGGGAGAAGGAGGAAGGTGAGCTTATCCACATTCTGTCTATGGAGTGTCCTGTTCTGAGGTTGAAGCTGACTGTCTGACTGGGGCTCATAAGGTAAAGAGCAACATTTGTGTTCACCACCTGGATAGTGTAAACACAAATGGTGACATATTTTCTATGCTATACACAATAATCAACTTGATCCTCCCAGTGGAAGAAGCAGGGACACGTATATAATTTTAGTAAAGATCTATTTTAATTAAATAATATTCTTCATTCTATATTTTCTCTTGGAACAGCTCCTTAGGACTGACATTGAAATGGATGCTGCTCTCAGCATAAACCCAGGCCTGGGTGTGTGATACCAGGACCATCCCACAACTATAGGAACTGTTGGTCAGTTCCATTCAGAATATTATTTCTCAGAATCCTCCAAACAGTGTTTATACCTGGTGCAAGTATTCTGCAATGTAGATTATATAGTTTGTATACACACACAAATAGATAAGATATTGGAAGAATTTTTTTAATGTTTTATTTATTTCTGAGAGAGAGAGAGAGAGACACAGTGTGAGCAGGGGAGGGTCAGAGAGAGGGGGAGTCACAGGCTGAAACAGGCTCCAGGCTCTGAGCTAGCCGTCAGCACAGAGCCCAAAGTGTGGCTCGAACCCACAAACACGAGATCATGACCTGAGCTGAAGTCAGACGCTTACCTGACTGAGCCACCCTGGCACCCCAGAAAATTTTTTAAAAAGTTAACAATCATTGTCTTTGTATGGGGAATATGTGTGACTTATCCTCCTTTATAATTCTCTGTGCATTCTAATTGTTCATCATGAATATTAATATGTTCATACTTAGGAAACACTATATAAATACATATTAATAAAATTACATTAATATTCACATTAATATTAAATTTAAACAGACTGTGCAATTTAGAGAAATATAAAAGAAAAAGAAATGCTTAAGCACAATTTTTGCTTCCTGCTGAATTTAACTCTGATTTTGAGCTCTTAAATATTAAAATTAATGTAAAATAAAATTAAAGTACCCAAAGCCTTTTTGTTAATGTTGATTTTTGAGAGAGAGAGACAGAGCACAAGTGGGAGAGGGGCAGAGAGAGGCAGGGGAGGAGATACAGAATTTAAAGCAGACTCCAGGCTCTGAGCTGTCAGCATAGAGAGGCAGGGGGGGAGATACAGAATTTAAAGCAGACTCCAGGCTCTGAGCTGTCAGCATAGAGCCCGATGTTGGGCTCACACACATGGCCCGTTGAGATCATGACCCAAGCCAAAGTCAGATGCTTAACAGACTGAGACACACAGGTGCCCCAATGCACCCAAAGTCTTTTTAAACTTCAAGTTAAAGCCTTTCCAGCTATTGATAGAGCTTTGTTTCTTTTCTAGCCTTGTTACTGAAAGTGGGTCCAGTGGACCAGCCACATTGACCCACCCTAGGCCTGCCAACCACCCCAAGGTGCAGTAAGGCAGCCGGCTCAGTGTACACCTGAGTAGCATCCCAGAGTGGTGAGCAGCTTGATGTCACACTTGACAGACACATGCTACTTTCATCTGCCAACAGCTTCCCGGCATTGTAAGTCCTGAGAGACTGGTTTAGCTGGATTGGCCATTAGGCTTTATAAGGTATAGTAGTTTTATTAATCCCTCTGTGCTTCTCAAAATGTGGTTCTCATACCCTACAACAGAAGTACTGTATAAGTATTTATTGGAAACACGGAGTCCTGCACTCAGGAATTAAGCACTGGCTGAGACAGAACTTCCACATTTAACCTGCACCTGAAACTCATCTTAAGCCTGTAAAGTTTGAGACCCCTGAACAGCTCATCCAGCCATTGCCTCCCCTTCCCTTTCTTATTTTTTAAAATTTTTAAACATTTTTACTTATTTTTGAGAGACAGAGAGACAGAGCGTGAGCAGGGGAGGGGCAGAGAGAGAGGGAGACACAGAATCTGAAGCAGGCTCCAGGCTAGCTGTCAGCACAGAGCCCGACGCGGAGCTCGAACTCAAAAACCATAAGATCATGACCTGAGCTGAAGTCGGCCGCTCAACCAACTGAGCCACCCAGGCGACCCCCTCCCCTTCCCTTTCTTATACCTTCTCCCAGCTTGTTCTTGCCTCTTTATTGTTTAAGCAAAGGCAGAAAGGCAGATGTCATGATCAGAAAAACCCTACATTTGTGCCATTGGAAAAGGAAAGAAAACTAGAGGTGTGTTAGACTGCATCTCTTGGACTTTGGTATTTTCCTTTAGGGACAAGCATTTGGACAAATATAGCTTTCAAATGTGTGTGCCATATTCCTTAATTTTACATTTCAATAAAATGCAAACAGTAACTCTCCTTCAATTTTTTAATCTCCAGGCAGACACCTCTTAGAGCATAATAGTTTATAAATAGAACTCAACATGGCTTTGAAGAAAAAATATTTAATTTAATAAAAGATTTTTTACATCACATCTTAACATTTATCTACTCTCCATGGTATTTTATAAAGAGAAGAATTCAGATATTATAACAATCTACAGGGTTCCACTTTTCTAATTCATGTTCCTTTTTTTTAAATTTTTTTTATTTATTTCTAGGAGAGAGAGAGAGCGTGAGCAGAGGAGGGTCAGAGAGAGAGGGAGATACAGACTCTGAAACAGGCTCCAGGCTCTGAGCTGGCAGTCAGCACAGAGCCCGACACGGGGCTCGAACCCACTAACCGCGAGTTCATGACTTAAGGGAAAGTTGGACGCTTAACCGACTAAGCCACCCAGGCGCCCCTAGTTCATGTTCCTTTAATGGTAGCTAATTATCATCTAATTCAACAGACATTTATTAAGAAGCTATGTACCAAGTCACATACTAATAACAGAATACAAGAAGGTCAAGGCCTCAGAATGCTTATAAATGTGAGAGAGAGTAAGAGGAGAGATGTGAACAAGGAAAATGCTGTCTGAGAGCCACCATGATGGGGGAATGTGTTCAAGATGCAGTAAACCTGGACAAAGTGCTTACTAAATCCAGCTAGAAACTGGTAGGAGGATTCACACGTTCCAAATAGTCAGGAACTTGGAGGATGAATAGGAGTTCTCCAGGGAGACAAGCTGAGGGGAGGAGCATTGAAGAGAGTTAGGAGAAACCGCATTTACAAAGACTTGGAGCTCTGGGGCACCTGGGTGGCTCAGTCAGTTAAGCATCCAACTTCAGCTCAGGTCATGATCTCACTGTTTGTGATTTTGAGCTCCATGCTGGGCTCTGTGCTGACAGCTTAGAGCCTGGAACCTGCTTTGGATTCTGTGTCTCTCTACCCCTCTCCCGCTATTCCCTCTCTAAACAAACAAACAAACATTAAAAACAAAAACGAAAAAACAGAGACTTGGAGATATGAGTGAAATTTAGTGGGCTTGAGAATTACCTGGAACTTGCCAAGTGTTAGGTATCCGGAGTGTGGGGCACCTGGGCAAGAAGAACTAAGGATGAGGCCAGGCAGGATGGCAAACACCAGACCCTGAAAACCCTTTATAAAGTCCACCCCAGGCTGTCAAGAATGACTCACTATGGTTTGGAGCTCCATTTTCAGTCACATTGAAATATACGTTCAATCAGTATCATATACTTATAAACTGTGGAATTTTTGCCTGTAGATTGAAGGAGAATTTATCCAAGGCATGGTATTATATACCATAGAAGAACTGAAATATTCCCCAGAGGGCATGTTTTATTCTCAGAGTCGAGAGGACTGCAAAATTCCTATTGCCACTGAGATACCAGAAAAGCTCCATGTCACTTTGATGAGCTTTCAAAATCCCACAGTCATCTACTGTCCAAGGTAAGAAGTCAAGACCTCTGTGTGAGTTTGTACAGCTACTATAACAAAGTACTACACACTGGATGACTTTAACAGCAGATATATATTTTCTCACAGTTCTGGAGACTAGAAGTCTGAGATCAAGGTTTGATTTCTTCTGAGTCCTCTCTTTGGCTTGCAGACAACCACCTTCTCACTGTGCCCTCACATGGTCGTCCCCTCTGTGTGCACATGTTTGATGTCTCTCTCTCTGTGTCCTAATCTCCTTTCCTTATAAAGACACTAGTGATATTGGATTCAGGCCCACTTTAAAGACCTCATTTTAACTGAACTTCACCTATTTAAAGACCTTATCTCCAAATATGGTCATGTTCGGAAGTACCAGGGGTTAGGACTTGAGCATGTGAATTTTGAGAGTGCACAGTTCAATTTATAATAACCTACTCTTTCAAGAAATAATGAAAGAAAAAAAATAATGAAACAGTCCCCTGAATTTGTTTACTCCTTTGAATTGAAGAGGAAAAGGGAAAAGAAAAGCAAATTCATGGCAGAGTGGTGCTCACTGACTTCAGAAGAGTGTTCAGTCTTGAGAGCAATCATGAAACAAATGAAATCAAACAAAAAAGGTCAAGAAAGAACCAAACCTCTTGGGTCATTAGGCTAAGGGCCACCACAAGATAAAACTGAAATTGTTGGCAAATTTCACCAACCGAGAACTTTCTTTTCTGCACCCTTCTCACATGTCCTCCAGACTCAATTTTTTCTTGTTTCTCTGCCTCTCTCCACACTCTCCCCAAATCAGAATAGGCTTTCAAACAAGTTTCTCACTATTTGCTCTGAGCTATTAATAGCTGCTAATACAAGAAGTATTGACCTCTTATTCCCTGGACCATATGGGCTTTAACTGGCCCATAAAGACCTATGGGGAGAGTTCTTCAACACAAGTGCACAAAAAGCACAACTTCCCCAACTTAAGTTCTGCTCTGAGCCTACAGATGGCAGGCGAACCTTAGGTTTTCTAGAAAATTGCCTCTCTTTTTTTGAATGTAGGTCACGATTGGGAGGAAGGCACAACTTCCTGTCTGAATGGCCTCTATCTCTCCTTCGGCACCAGGAGCATCTCTAAGGACCATCCTAACACAGGGTGCAATTCTGCCTTTTAGAGTATAGCCACCTCCCTGCCAGTTTGATCCAAAAACAAACAAACAAACAAACAAAAAGTAAAAACCAAAGCCTGAGATAGGCTTTATCTGCTTAGTCTCCCCTCTCACTAAGGTCCTGGACACAGACCACAGACCACAGTACTCTGAAGAAAGAAAGAATTAAAAATAAGTACAAAGAAGCATTGGTGAATCATCCAAAATACAATGTTACCACATGGTTAATTCAGAAACATCCAACACACACCAGGGAAGTCCACACAGACTTCCAACAGTTCACCCTTCAGAGGCAAGCACCTCACTGTCTTTCAGGCTTAGCTATAAAGATTGTGGTTGTTTTACTTGGGTTTTGAGTTAAACGTAAACGGTCTAGAGCCCAAGTTGGAACATTCTAGAGGGCACCAAGGGCTTTGGTCTTTAGGACATTACCTGGGCTGAGGAAGAGGAGACTTTAACTGTCCCACTATGCTGATGCCCTGGGGTGTTTTCATGAGCTACTTTGAGGAGGACCTCACACACAAATCAGTGTGAAGAGAATTCAGTTCTGGCAATTCAGATGTACTCCACTCTGAGGATTATAAAGCCAGAAGAGGTGAATGAGTGTGTGTGTGCATATGCCCGCGCACGCGTGTGTGTGTGTGTGTGTGTGTGCACAATTAGTTCTAGGAGAACTATACATTTCTGGCAGCCTTTTACCCTCCTCTCAGGGTTTGGGTGAGGCTGGAATGTTTTGGGATCCTCTGTTTTGCTCACCATATATGATGCAGTCACTCCTGCCCACAAAGGGGGCTGACCAAGACCTTCACCCTGAGTGACCAAGACCAACTCCTGAGTTAATTAGGATAACTTACATGGATCAGTTTACTGACATGGTAAGGGTGGTGAGGAGAGGTCCCTGTTGTAATCACCACGTCTGTGGACTTTCAGGCTCTTAGTATGGATTTGGTAAACATAACAGAAGCACAGTGAAGTTCATGTTTTCCAATGAAATTTTCACTCTGCCTCTTCCTGCTGCTACCTATATGCTCCAAAGCAACTGCAGAGTGAGTGAACCTCTTCAAATGATGGCCTGTTTCAGATCTCAAAGAAAAGCAGACTCAATTGAGCCAGTACCAGTAGCAAATGGACATGGTAGCTTATTTCTTGAAACAATTTACCAAAAAGAAGTTGATACGGTATTTTAATTACCTTAATAACCAAATTAGATTAAATAGATATCTGATCTGGTCAATTATTCAGAAAGTATTTGTTAAGCAAACTAATAAAAATAATTTAACTTAAAATATCAAGTCACTGGGCACTCTTTGATATGCCTTGTAATGAGATACTCATGACACAGTTTCATTTTCCAGCTGTTGAAAATATGTCTAGAACTATCATCAGAGACTATTCCTATATTGAAATGCTTACTGCAGCTCTAAATGAGGCTCTAGTATAAAATTAGATTGCGATTACAGGGCTTCTGAATAAGGCACATCTTATCCCAAACATAAGAAGTTTATGAGGATAAAGAGATTTAGGTCTCAAGGATTGAAAGAAATGAGAAAACTATACAATTTTGATAATAAAATGGACATCGACTTGTTCTTTTTTTTAAGTTTATTAATTTATTTTGAGAGAGAGAGAGAAAGCAGGAGAGGGACAAAGAGAGGAAAAGAGAAAATCCCAAGCAGGCTCCATGCCCAGTGCAGAGCCTGACATGGGACTCAACCTCACAGTCGTAAGATCATGACTTGAGCAGAAATCAAGAGTCGGATACTCAACTGACTGAGCCATCCAGGTGCCCCTGACTTGATCCTTTTTAAATAACAATTTTTCTTCTGGGTTGCCTGGATGGCTCAGTCAGTTGAGTGTCTGACTCGAACTCAAGTCATGATCTCATGGTTTGTGAGTTTGAGTCACTCATTGGGCTCTCTGCTACCAGTGCAGAGCTCTGTCCCCCTCTCTCTCTGCCCCTCCCCCAATTGTGCTCTCTCTCTCTCTCTCTGTGTGTGTCTCAAAAATAAATTTTTAAAAAACTTAATTTTTTTTCTTTTGAATTACAAGTTTCTTATATAATAGCATTTTATTAATTATCTTCCTTCTTTTAATCTTTTTTAAATTCCTAAAGATAATCCTTCAACATTTATACCTTAGTCCATTCACGTATCTTAATCCTATGTTTTTCTTAGAAAATGAAAGAGTGCATGATTGCCCTTAAAATTTTCAAACCAGGGACGCTGAGTGGCTCAGTCGGTTAAGTGTCCAATTTTGGCTCAGGTCATGATCTCACAGTTCGTGGGTTCAAGCCCCGCGTGGGGCTCTGTGCTGACAGCTAGCTCAGAGCCTGGAGCCTGTCTTCAGATTCTGTATCTCTCTCTCTCTGACCCTCCCCTGCTCACACTATCTCTCTATGACTCTCAAAAATTAATAAAAAATATGAAAAGAAAATTTAAAAAGTGTCAAACCAGAGCAAAATGTAGGTTGGCACCCAATTGTCAAGGATAATTCTAGTATCTTTCAGTTATTCTCCATGGGTTAGGTCACTGCATGGTTATACTTTAGGATGCAAATTTACACCAAAATTATAAGGGAGCTTATAATCAAAAATTCTTCTTTTCATTTGGATTATCCTACAGATCTACAGCATCATGATTTTAAAACATGGTAGGGTTTTCATTACCATGGAACAACTTGAGAAAGTGCCCATGCTTTGTTCTTCAGAAATCTACTCACTCCTAAAATCATCCACCCCCAAAACTCTCAGGATTGGATCCCCAAAGCCAATGGTGTGATGGTAATAACCATCTCGCCTGGAAAAATCCATGGTTTATAATGTTTGCCAATCTCCATGGTGTTAAGTACGCTCACCTTGGCCGACTGTAAGCCACCAACAATGAGGTCTCTGAACATGGAATTAGAAGAATATCTGTAATTGACTCTTGTGATCTCCAGCACTGCAACCCTACCACAATCTTTGGGTTCCTGCCATTCCCATGTGGCCTGTGTATATGAGGCTTAAGATGTAAACCATCCAAAGCCTCCAGTGGGTCCTCATCTGCCATGAGCCATGCTGGTGGTATAGTGTCTCCCTCTCCTGGAAAAACATACAGAGTAAAACAATGATCTCAAATCACTCTGCAGTCCCTTGATTTGGCTTAATGTCTAATAGATGAAATCAACATCACGTTCCTTTTTGCCATTTCAAAGGAACACAAAAATCCTGGGTTTTTTTTTTTTTTTTTCAGTTATTTCTTAGCTACTTTGCATTGCATTTTCCTAAGGAAATGCAGAATTATGCCAGAGAAAATGTTAAGTCCCTCTAATGTTTGAATCCAAATAAACAAGCTAAATCGCTTGTGATCTGTGTCCTAGATATTAAACTCTGCATTTATTAATAGTAATTTTGTGGTGGAAGAATTAGTGTGCATTACTGTTATGTGTGTTAAGACCATATTGGAAGAAGAGAAGCCTGCCAGTGCAAAGGAAAAGCCTCTTTCCAAAGAAAAGGCTCGCAGTCGGTGTCTCTTATTCTAAGAGAAGTCTGTGTGTGTACATATATTTTTAAATGTCTGAATTTACCCAATAGTCTAGTTTGCCTAGAACCCAACCCGCACAAACTCATTGTGCCAGACAGAACAGCAAAAATAGGGTGACTGGTATATTTTTCTAGCAGTAAAATAGGAAGACGCATTTGTCATGGATGCAAATTAATTTTAAAAGTATTGCATTTCATAGATTGTATGGGAAAAGCCTCTGAAAACAGTCGGTTAAGCATCTGACTCTTCTTTTTGGCTCAGGTCATGATCTCATCATCTGTGAGATGGAGCCCCATGTCGGGTTCTGTACTGACAGCATGGAGCCTGCTTGGGATTCTCTGTCTGCTCTTCCCCTTCTTGCATGCATGTGCATACTCTCTCTCGCTCTCAAAATAAAATAAACTTCTAAAAAAAGAAAGAGATGAATTTTTACAAAACAAGTCTTATCATTTAAGCAGTAATTAAGTAACCTGAAGAATTGGGACTGGGGAGAAAGTATTTACAATGGCATATTTTATAGGATAGCAGTTTTCAAACATAGGATTAATATTCTAATGTCCTTAAAATTTGACAATTTTTAGTAGCTATCATATGAAACTTAATCCATACTTCTAATTTAGATAAATATCTTAAAATTTAATTATTGACTGTCTAATTTTAACGTGTTATCACAGTGGAAACTACACAGAACTGTAAGGTATGATCTTTTTAACCAGTGGTCCGTAAATGGTGAAAAGCCCTTTCAGTGATAAAATCACATAATAATTGTTAACTTTGGGAAAAACTGCAATGTCTTGTTACTTAGAAACCTATCAGGGCTATTGCTTAATTGTGGGTTAAATAAAAGTTTATCAGAAGAGAAATACCGCGTGGCAGGTCTACACTTGCCATGTTCTCCCTTGCTCCATTTGACACTTTGGGCCAAGAATTTCTTACTTCTCCTGGACCAAAATCTTATGACGGAGCAGTTTTGTACCATCTTATAAAAACACTGGGCAAATAGAGCTGAGTGAATAGTAGTGGGGAGGGACTGGATTTCTCTTTGGTGTCTTAAACCTGAAGACAATCATATGCACTCAAGTGTTAGAAATGTGAGAAGTCAAAAAGAGGGCTGGGACAGGAGGGCTGCAATGTCTACATTGTTTCTTTTCCTTTTTAAAATTTTATTTATTTGTTTTGAGAAAGAGAGAGAGAGAGAGCATGAGCAGGGGAGGGGCAGAGAGAGAGGAGAGAGAGAATCTCAAGCAGGCTTCTCGCTGAGAGAACAAAATCTGATGTGGGGCTCGAACTCATGAACTGTGAGATCATGACCTGAGCCAAAATCAAGAGTTGGACGCTTACCTGATTGAGCCAGCCACGTGCCCCTATGTTGTTTCTTTTTAGAAAAAGTCTTTAAACCCTCTGCACAATGGTGTAAATTTGCCAAATTCCTCAAACAATCAGAACATGTGGAATGACAAGATGAATTTTCTGGAAGCTGATGCTGAGACAGAGTATGGAGAGACAGAGATCAACACCTGACACAGGAAGACTGAAGAAGCAGAACTGGGCAGAAGGAGAAGTCAAGCAAGACCCCCCAAGACATCAGGAACCCAGCATGGAGCCTTGGAGCAAGCACTGTCTCCACCAACTCGTCCCACTTAGGCTGTAAGAGACAGGCCTGTGTACCCCCTCTACTGAGGTACTCAGTCACAGCAAAGCTGCCTCCATCCCTCCCACCTAGACCTTGAGGAAAGAAGCTCTCTGCCCCTGAGGCAGACCCTGAGGGAGTTCCCTTCTGTTTGCTAGCTAGGAGGCTGCCCCATTCATAGATTGTTGCACAAAACCAATTAGATCTTTATATTTACTTAGTTGAATTTTATTTTTTAATAGCATCATGTATCGTATACATAATACAAAGTATCTTAAACATAAACATAATATAAAGTATCTTAAACTTCCTTTTCATCATTTTTGCTGGTTTGTTCAGGGATGGGTAATTCCATTTCTTTCTTTTTTTTTTTTTTAATGTTTGTTTACTTTTGAGAAAGACAGAGCGCAAGCCGGGGAAGGGCAGAGAGAGAGAGGGAGACACGGAGTCTGAAGCAGGCTTCAGGCTCTGAGCTGTCAGCACAGTGCTGGAGGTGGGGCTCAGACTCATGAACCGCATCATGACTTGAGCCAAAGTCAGACACTTAAACCACTGAGCCACCTAAGTGCCCCTCCACTTCCCCTCTTAATTTTGAAGTTCTATTTTACCATGAGTTGTACATTTCCATTTACTTACTTTAATAAACAGACACATATTTCTCTACCACTATTTGAAAACAATATACCAAATATTTCCCCCATGAAAAATTACTCTCCTGGCCTCCTGCTGTGTCTGTCCTCATATTTCACCCTTTGCCCCAGTGAAATAATACTTCAGTGACTTTTACTTCCCCCTCTCCCCAGCACCCCCCAACCCTTAAGTTGTTGAGGCTATTGTCTATTTTAGTTTACACTATTAATTGAATTTCTTTTACTGTATGATTTTTTCTAGCATTTATATTACAGTTTCTTAAGACCCTTCCCTATCCACTTAGATTTATTCTCCTCCTTACCCTTCTTATCTGAATTACTTTATTGTTTGATCCTTTTCTCAGATGGGGTGGTCTTTACCCAGGAAGGAATGGGGTATTTTGCTCCACTTACATGCTCCCCATTGCCTTTGTTTCCTCTCAGAAACCTGCAGCTTCAAGTCTCCTGTCTTCTAGTGTCCTCTGTGGCAGCCAGAAGTCTGATGCCAGAAGCAAGTGCTCACCAGACACAGAATTTGGAAGCAGGTGCCTTGATCTAGAGATGGGAGCTGGGAGAGGAGGGGAAGGGACCTTGCAGTCAAAATGGTTGAGAATAGAGGGTTTGGAACATAGATTTTTTTTTTTTTACAAATAGTTTATTGTCAAATTAGTTTCCACATAACACCCAGTGCTCATCCCCACAAGTGTCCTCCTCCATGCCCACCCCTCCTCCCCCCCACATCCACCAGTCCTCAGTTTTTGTCAGCATTCAAGAGTCTCTCATGGTTTGCCTCTCTCCCTTTCCCCCACCATTTCCCCCTTCTTCTCCCCCTTGTTCCTCTGTTAAGTTCCTCCTAATCCTCCTGTACGTGCAAACATATGATATTTGTCCTTCTCTGCCTGACTTATTTCGCTCAGCATAACACCCTCAAGGTCCATCCATGTTGCTACACATGGCCAGATGTCATTGTTTCTCATTGCCATGTAGTATTCCATGGTATAGATAAACCACATCTTCTTGATCCATGGAATATAGATGTTTAATGACCAAGGCAGGAGTAGGAGTCCTGAAAGTGCCCCCATTATCAGACGGTTTGCCGGTGTTCTACCTTTGGGTTTTGAAGAGCTCACCACAGAAGGCAGCGCCCTAGGGACACTGAAGTCATGGCCAGTACTTTTCCACCTACATCTGTGAGCAGGATTTGTTGCAGGTTTTTTCCCCCAGAAATAGGTTTGTTTGGGTTGTTGGGGAGGGCAGTGGCACTAACAGTTTTAATTCTTCCTTTGGGTAACAGGGATTTTTTGATGTAACTCTTAAGACCATTTTTATAATAAACCTCAAGCACATGGGTCAGTATATGTCAGGTTTCTTTCACTTACCAAAATAATCCATTTAAAAGTGAAGAAATTTAGCCTTCCCTTTTCATTAAAGAAAAAAAGCTGTGGTGGTTTTTTTCCCTTTGTCTTGAATAATATCTGAGGGTCAGAAAACCTTGGCAGAGACTGCATGCTACCTTCATACTGTGGGCAACCTTTTGTTCACTCTGCAGTGAGTCATTTTTCCACTAAGCTCCCCAGAGCCCTGGGGCTTTCTGAAGGAGAAAAAAACCAGAGGACTTCAGGCCTCACCCTCAGCCCTCTGGGCTAAGCAGTAACCTTTTTGTTTAATTTGTTTACACTTTATAAGATTTAATTCAAACAAATGTTTCCCTGGCTGAAACAAATTTGAAAAATACCTCTCTGAAACCATTCAAGGTCAGGTTTCAGTTTCCCAGCAATTAATGTATTTGGTTCTATAATCCAAACTACTTGTGTAGCTTCTGAATACCATAATTACACTTTAATACTCTAAAACTGTTCCTCTATGTTAAATGCTTGTATTTTTTGTTGATGCTGAAGGATTTATTCTTCTAAGTATTTTGAAACCCCATGATCCATACTTTTCATTGACAGCATCCGTGCTCCTGTAAATGGGAATCATGAGTTCTTGGTGTTCACTAATTTCCCTCTTTTAGGGGCAGAGTGAGGTGCTGCATAGACTGTGGGCCCTGAAAAACAATCCCTTCCCTTAAACAAAAGCGCCTCTGTCTCCAATTTTTCTCTCTCCAGGCTCCTCTCCTCCATTCCCAGTTCTCACAGAATTAGCTCCTACTCATCTGTGAAGACTACATGTCTCTTCCTCATGCCTTCCTTTATCCCTCTCCCCAAATCAAAGCTAATCCTCCTGTTCCTTACTTCTCACAATGATAACTATTTAGTGATATGTCAGTACTACTGAGTGAACGAATGAATGAATCACTAATGCCTCCTTCACTACAAAGTATCTTAGGTCATCAATCAACCATATATTAACCCCTGCGATAAACAAATAATTGTTCATGCTGAGCACTATGGGGATATGACCAGCTATTCTAACTTCCAAGAGCTTCCTACCTAATTGGGAAAATGAGATAGAAACATCGAATAGACAACCAACTATTAGTGGCAGATAAGAGACTAGTTTCCTGGTTCCTGGTTTATTAAATGAAAAGTAAAGCAGTTGGTTGGATCTGGAGGTGCTTTTGGAATTAGTAGAAAGAAAAGAGAGGAATTTCAGTGCTGTTTTTTGATGGGAAAGAGGGAGGGAGGGTAGGCAATCTCAGCAGGATAGGAATAGGGTTACTATGATTGCAGACAGAAATAGAGGAGCTTTATTCAGCCATTTGACAAATACTTATTGGGCATTTACTCTATGGCAATTTACTCCTTTCAAGCCTGAGGATACAGTGGTGAGTTGAATGTAATGTTCATTACCTCATGATGATGTTCTAGTGAAGAAAGCAAATATAAAGGTGACAAGTATCCATGTCAGGTAGTAAAGAGAACAATGGAGAAATGAAACAGGGTGGTAGAAGAGATTGCCAGAGGTGCTACTGCAGACTGTGATAAGGAAAGAGCTCAGACCCAAACAAGAAGAGACGTGAATAACACACACCAAGATCTTGGGACAGGAAAGAATTCCACACACTCAAGAAGCAGGGAAAGGCTGATGTGCCAGGGATTACAAACGTGGGAGAAAGGGGGTGAAGATGCAATTGGAGAGGTGAGCATATCCAGTCCGGTCCCATATGGGGTTTTGCTAAGTGCTATGGGAGGTCATAACCACCTTCAGAAGGTTTTGAGTGAGTAATGCCATGTTTAAGCAGAAGAAGGACGATGAGAGGAGTAGTTTGGCTGGAGCATGAGACTTTTTTGAAGAGCCAAAGATTCTGAGGTCAGAAACAAAGACAGTGTTTAGCACCCCGGAGTGCTTTGCACCGGGGGCTAAGGAGTTAGGACCTTATGTTCCAGGCCTCAGACAGCTACTCAGGGTATTTTTAACAGGAGTGACATGATCAAAAAGACTGACCTGAAGGTCATACCTATTTCTCAGCATGATCTCCAACATCTCTTCTCATGACCCTGTTGTGGGTTTATTCAGCAGCTTTTTAACATGTGAAACACCTGCATAAACACCCAAACACGTGTGGAGACACTCATCTCCACAGATGTAGGAAGACAGGTATCCCTGGAACCTTGGCTTTAGAATTGTAAAGAGGGGCGGGCGCCTGGGGGGCTCAGTCAGTTAAGCATCCGACTTCAGCTCAGGTCATGATCTAATGGTTTATGGGTTTGAGCCCTGCAATTAGGCTCTTTGCTGAGAGCTCAGAGCCGGAGCCTACTTCTGATTCTGTGTCTTTCTCTCTGCCCCACTCCCACTTGTGTTTGCTTGCTGTCTCTCTCTCGCGCGCGCTCTCTCTCTCTCTCTTTCTTTCTCTCTCAAAAATAAATAAATAAACTTTAAAAAAATAAGAAGAAGAATTATAAAGAAACTTGGAAACTGCCAACTTCATTTGACTAGGAGTGCTTCAGGACTAACTGCGGTGGGCAGGATCCTGAAGCCACATGTACACTGAGTGGGAAAGAGGATCTTCCTCAGTTAGCCAAGTCAGGAGGCTACTAGGTCTTTGACATCTCTGGCCTGACACACTGTTTTAAAGCGAGGTCATCCTAAGACAAAGAGTTGGCTCTAACAATGGTGTCCCAAGCCTCCACGCCCTTGTGAAGGAAGCTCTGGGGAGCAGAGAGGTCTTGCCTCCTCTCCTGAAGCTAGTCCACTTGAGCAGCTTCCTGCTTTACGCATATGTGAGACCAAGTTCTGGGCATTACCTTAGCTGAAAGAACAAGAACGGCTTGATATTATCCCTAATATCTAACTGGAGATGTTCAGAAAGATCAAAAATGATATTTTTCTTTTTATTAAAGAATCTGTCTATACACTTCAGGTTTTTTAAGCCAGGAGATCTTGGTTTTGGTTTGTGCTTTGCCACTTAACTTTCTACGTGACCCTAGCTACTGATCTCACGTATCTGGATCTCATTTTATTCACTTGCAAAGTCATTGCCTTGACTATGTCATTCTTTTCCAGCAGAGCCATCCTGTGGGTAGGGAGGAAGTAGGGCGAGTATAGAGGAGCTGGGTGGCTGTGGCACCTCACACCACCACTTTAGGACAGAGTGGACTTACTCATATGATTTCCTATGAAGACATTTCTGAGCTAGAATAAGAAAAATGTTGGAAAAGTGCAAACTCTCAGAAAGTCCACTTCTAGCTCTCTTTGAGAAGAATGAACTCTGCCCAGAATATATTCCCAGGAAGGAGACCATGTGCAGAGTAGGTTTAAGTTTAGATGGTTGTTTATGGTCTTCACATTACAGCCCTCTAACTCACAAGAAATCAGAAAGAGGGGTGGGTTGTGCATGGAGTGAGCTTTGAAGTCGGGATTGGTGGGAAGAAGAATAAGAGAGGCTGGGCCACACAGGTGCCCTAGACTTAAAAGGCCACAAAGCAAGGGAGTCTCCACCCCCTGCCCTGCTCTCTGGGGCTCTGAGGCACCAGCTCCTGCACAGGGAGGGATTTCTGTTGTTTGGTGCTACATTTTCATTTCTCTGGTACTAAAGAACATCTGCATCTAGAATTGTAAGGTGAAACTTATTTACAGGTGCAATGTCTTGCCCATTGAAATCGGACGACTTGGTTTTCTTTGTGAATGGGAGGAAGGTAAGTGTTGGGTGATATTACTGTGGCTTGCAGAGACAGCAGGAAACTACTGGCTTGAGGGGACTTTTGTCCAGTCAGGGACAAGAAGCGAGGAATAAAGAACCCATACTAATTTGATTTCTTCCCCACTCAGGCAAGACTCGGCTTCTGAGAATATGGGGAGGTGGTAAAGCATTAGGGTTAATCACATATGCCTTGGCATCAAGCAGCCTGATTCCAGTCCAGCTCTCCCATTTACTATATAACTTTATGCAAGTTACTTCACCTCCCTGAGCCTCAGACTAGCCATCTCTAGAATCTACTTCCTAAAAAGAATAAAAGAGAAATGCTCCTTTCATTGATTAGGAACCCCCTTTTTTCTTATAAAGCACTTCGTACAGGGCCTGATATATGGGAAGCACCATATCTAGTAACATATCTTAATCCTCAAACTCGGGAGGACCAGAAATAGAGCTTTATTTTTATCAATTTAATTTTTCTGTTGAGACTCCATTAATCAGAATTAGTTGAATGTAATTATAGTCAATTTTCAAGCCATCCCCTCTTTCCCAGGTTGCAACTAAGTTCTAGGGGGAACCTATATAACAAGAAGAAGGGCTCCTCCAGTGTCACTTTCCTCTAGTGTCCCCTCTTCAGTTCTGGCTGACCCTCAGTGCCCTCTGCCAGGCCCACTCTGCTTATGACCTTCGGTCTCTCCCTCAAAGGAACCATTATGTAGTTCCCAAGACATGTGGCTTTTTTGGGGTCTTGCCACCTCGTGTAAGACCCCTCAGCCCCCCAATCCCACAAACCTAACTGGGATTTGGCCAGGTCCACCATCCCACCCCAAGAAAGGAAACAAAACAGAGAGCATCCAAGTTCTCATCATGTCCCTTATAACTCTGTCTCCTGTATCCAGTCTCCACAGCCAGTAGCCACCAAACATTCTTCCAAACCTGCTTTCATGAGCTGAGTCCTAACTCACTTGTTCCACTGGCCTAGGCTTTGGAGGCTCCTTCCCCTATTTTCTGTTCCAAACCCTTTCTGAGTCACGAGCCCAGAGTTATTCTTTGGGATCTACAGAAATTCATGTTTTTCTTCTGGGGAGAAAGGAAGTACCTAACATGAAGAGCCCACTGTTTCCTCCTTTCCTCTGGTACAACAGAATGGCTGAAGGTGTGTGCAGGAAACTCAAAGTAAAGCCAAAGAAAATATTACAAAATGAGCAAGTGGGAAAGAAGCATCAGAGAAGATCCCTCCAGGCTTCTGAGTGATAATCCCCCACTTGTCAAGGAAAGGGGGGGAGGAATTCTAGTGTTCCACCAGAGACACCCTGGGTCCTGAGTTGAGACAAAAGTCTCACCATCAGCTACTCTGCCATGAGGGGGCTGGAACAATCAGGGATCCCTTGAGGATGACAAGAATTCTCCCCACTTCCCCTTTCTGCTACCGACTCTTGAGATCCCTCAGGTTATCTGAGGGACACTGGTGGTGTCTCAGATATGCCAGAATAGAAATCCTTCCTATCCAGACTTCTTCCCTCTAGGACTCTTCATTATACACACATGCACACACAGAGCATCCAAGTCTCTCCCCAATTTGAAATATTCCAAGAGTACAAAAGACTGAGTTGGAAGATTCCACAAGGACAGATAGTAGAGCAAACATGAAAAATACAGCCCCCAGAGGTGGCTTACCCAGTGGTGGCCCCCCACTCTCATCACTTAAAAAAGCATTGTTTTCCTACTTGCTTGGTGAGTCTCCAGCTCTGTAATGTATGTGAAATTTGTTTGTCTTTGGAGCAAGAAAAAAAGAGGCAAATGAAAATATTGTACTTCAGTCCCTAAATCATTAGCAGATCACAGCAGACATTCCACTGGGTCATCCATTTGGTCCCCATAATAATCTCTTTTCTGTTTCCAATGCAGGTAGTAGAGAGGAATGCAGACCCAGAAGTCACTCTGCTGACCTTCCTACGAAAGAACTGGACCCTTTTAATCAAAGTCTGGGCAGTGTCTATGTCTGCCTTAAAACTTTAGGCCTGCTGTGATTGTGAACACTAATCTAACCTCTCCATCCCCAGTCAGCCCCACTGGCCCCTGCTCTCTCTTTGCTTTTGGCAATGGTTTTAAGGATATTAAGTTAATTGGGCTATTTGGAGAGGATGAAGTTTCCCCAGAGCTTCTTATATCTTGATTTAATAGCAATGAAATGGAAGCTAAGCTCTTTACTTCAGCACTAATGATTCCTTTAAGGGCTTTCCAATTCCCAGAAGGGTGGTTATATAATAGAGGTTTGTGTTGCATGTACTCTGCCCTGGAGGGAAACCAAATTCTCCAGATTCAGGAAGAGCATGTGTCATTGGAAAGGATTGGCTTTCCCTATATATATTCTCTTACGACAGATTTTCCCTATCATTTTATATTCTTAAATTTGGATATTCATAATGACAACCGCTTTCATTGGTAGGTCTAATATATCTCTTGGAGAAGCCAAACGGTAAATAAAGAGATGGCAGAAATTATAAATTGATGAAGTCAACCCACGAACAAGTTTTGTTTAAAAGCCTACATGGTTTTTAATTAGTTGTCAATGTTTGAAAATGAGGAAATCTCATATTTTAGAAAATCAGCATTTTTCAGCTTCTCACAAAAAATGAGAAAACAGTCATTCATGCATGGCAGCAGTCTTGCTGAATGGAGTAGGGACTGTCCCAAGTACCCCATCTAGAAAGGGGCACAAGCTCTCCAGTTATACCCAGCCCACTCCACTCATTTACATGTCCTCTCTGATAAACATCTGAGGTTATGACTTAATTTAGATAAACAAGTCCTATGGCTTAAAAAAGAGAAAAGAAGAAGAAGAAGATTCTGAAATATTCTTAGTCAGTCTAGTGAATTATATCCAATCTCAAAATCTGGGTGGAAAGGGTCCACAATTAGGGAGAAGGATGACTAAGGAGAGAGGTGAGGCTGAGCCTGGATTTGGGCTTGGACTCAGAACAAGGGAGAGCAGAGGGATACTCCAAGTTGGATCTGAAGGTAAGGATGGGAGTTTTCTCCAAAGGCTCACTCACTCATTTTCAAATGCAATACAAATGGACAAAACCTGCAATTCATCAAACTGCTAAAAATAAGATCTTTTCTTCCAGTTACATGATTGGAATCCAGAATACCTATAATGAAATAGGACTTTTCAAAGAGTTTGCACATCCATCATCCTACAAGATGCTTATGATAAGCCTATGAGGATAAAGTAATGATTATTTTCCCCTCTTTGCAAGTAAGAAAACGGGCAGGGAAAGGTTAATATGTTCAGTATCACACAGCTAATAAGATCTAGAGTGGCATTTACTGAGACCTGGAGTCAGGCAAATGACTTCTCAGACCTGTTCTTCACCCCCAAAACACCTTCCTCACTAGTGACACCTGAGGGTGGCAGCTATGATGGGGTAACATATCCATGTGGCATCTTTTCCTTGACCACCTTCTAGTACGCCTCACAGGAACCAAGTACGCCTGTGGAAGAGGAGGCTGTGGTGCCTGCACTGTGATGGTGTCTAAGCATGACCCACTGTCTGCGAAGATAAGGTATCTTACCCAGAAGTCCAGAGGCCAGAAGGACTCTTTGTTTCTTTGCCAGGCCTTGTATTCTCATCCCAGAGCGGAGGATCTATAAGGTCTCATGATTCTAACCTTCTGTAAATCTTCAACCCCTCTGAAAATCTGATAAAAGCTCTGAGCCTCTACTCAGAAGCTACATAAACTAATTATATTTTGCATAGTTTCAGGGAGATTACAGACCTCCTAAGGCCCATCTGTGCATCCCAGGTTAAGAAACCCCAATTTAGGCAAATCATTCATTTTACAGATGAGGAAACTGAGGCTTAAAGAGATGAAGTGACTTGTTCAAGGTCAGACAAGATTGTAGAACAAGGACTTGAACCCATGTTTTCTGGCTCTGAAAATAATGCCTTTTCTACTGCTGGGCTGGACCAGCCCTGCCAAGCAGGGACCTGGGTCACAATTGCATCCATTAATTAAGGTCTGGATTCCAGGATTTGGGCTGCTCCCAGGTCCACTAGTCCAAGAAATCAATAAATGGTTTCAGAACACACACCATTCCTCTGTTGAACGACCTTATCCAAAGACTTTTCAATTAACAAGCAAAAAAAAAAAAAAATCTCAAATATAGACATAAAAGACGTAAGAATGCCTTTAACCTGTTATGGGGTCAGTATCGTAATGAATACTAGTTGAGGTCCAATTATACTCCTGGTGACATGAGTCCACTCCCATTGAGTCCAGAGCCAAATAGGTCTGTTCTGGGCTTAGAAAATATTCTTGAGGGGCACCTGGGTGGTTCGGTCAGTTGAGTGTCTGACTCTTGATTTTGGCTCAGGTCATGATCTCATGGTTATGGTATCAAGCCCCAAGTCAGGCTACTTGATTAACATGGAACCTGCTTCAGATTTTCTTTCCTTCTCTCTCTCTGTTCTTCCCCATCTCCCTCCCTCCCCCCCCTTTTTCCTTCTCTCTCTCCTTCCCCCTCTCTCAAAATAAATAAGTAAACATTAAAAAGTTTTTTTAAAGTTTTTCTGAAGTTCAGAATGCCCAGGTTCCCTCTAAAATTCCCAATTCTTAAAGATAGTGCAGAGTCAGCAGAGGATTCTAAACTCTTCCTCCCTGTCTCTGCTCCAGTTCCCCATCCCCTGAGGCTGAATGATAGGCTTGGTTTGTTGTTGTTGTTTACTTCCCTTTTTGCTTCCCAAGAGGGAAGAACTGTGTTACACTCCTTGATTTTCCTTTTATTCCTCACATGAAGACATTTCTCTGTGACTGCATGCCTGGTGCCCATCTGCTCTCTGTATGGGGCTGCTGTCACCACTGTGGAAGGTATTGGAAGCATCAACACCAGACTTCATCCTGTGCAGGTAGGAGCACATTGTAATTTTCTCAATCTTAACCTTTTCTTTTTAACCAACACTGTGTTGACTGTACTGCCTAGAGCTTCTAGGTTGTGATCAAGTAAGTAGAAGCTTTGAATGCATATTGATCAAGATAATAACATCTAAGTGATTTAAAGAAAGCTGAAAATCCATCCACATTTTATTAGACAATCATCTTTTTCTTACTTTTTCCACTTGAGCGATAAGCAGGATTATCAAAACATTGATTAATGCCTATATGACTATAGGCTTGAATAAATATTGTACAAAGGATATTATTCATAGACTAAAATGTCAGAGGCAAACAAGATAAAACTCAGGATTATTCCCTGTGGCATAGGAGGTCTTAGGAGTAAAATTAGAACCAAGGCTGACTGTACCAGAGCATAAGTACAATCATTTTTTTTAAGTTTATTTCTTTATCTTGAGAGAGAGTGAGAGCAAATAGGGGAGGGGCAGAGAGAAAGAGAGAATACCAAGCAGGCTTATGTCTCAATCCTGACAGGGGCTCTATCCCACGAACCATGAGATCATGACCTGAGCTAAAATCAAGAGTCAAATACTGGGGCGCCTGGGTGGCTCAGTTGGTTGAACGTCTGACTTCAGTTCAGGTCATGATCTCACCGTTCATAGGTTCAAGCCCCACGTCAGGCTCTGTGCTAACAGCTAGCTCAGAGCCTGGAGCGTGCTTCAGATTCTGTATTTCCCTCTCTCTCTGACCCTCCCCTGCTCATGCTGTCTATCTCTCTCTCAGAAAGAAATAAAACATAAAAAAAAAAAAGAGTCAGATATTTAACTGACTGAGCCAGGTGCCCCTCTCCAAATCTTAACTCAAAGCTGGGACACAGAGGCTGACCTTAAGAGAACTGTCACATGCTTCGGCAGAAAACACATAGACTCCTCTGTCATTGTCACAGAGAATGGAGACAGAGAATTGGAAAATCATAAGTCCATGGGTCGCCTGGGTGGCTCAGTCAGTTGAGCATCCGACTTCGGCTCAGGTCACAATCTCATGGTTCATGAGTTCAAGCCCCATGTCAGGCTCTGTGCTGACTGCCAGCTCAGAGCCTGGAGACTGCTTCAGATTCTGTGTCTCCCTCTCTCTCTGACCCTCCCCTGCTCATGCTGTCTCTCTCAGAAAAAAAATAAAAACATTTAAAAAGAAAGAAAGAAAGAAAGAAAATCACAGGTCCAGATCCACTAATACTACAAGTCTTTCCAGGCAGGAGGAGCCCAGAGGGTCTCTGGGTTTCAAAACATGAGAATCAATTCTAGGAAAGGTCAGCAAAGGCAAAGGACCCAGCAGAATTTATTAGAATGTCTAGGGATATCAGAGAAGATTACTCTCTGAAATCTAGAGCAGGGCTTCCCAAAACCTTAATGTGTTAAGAATCATCTGGGAACTTGTTAAAAATACAGATTCTGAGTCAGGAGATTTGGAGCAGAGGCCTGAGGTTTTGCACCTCCTGCAAGCTCCCAGGTGGGACGAACACCATTGGTCCATAGACTATACTTTAAATAGCAAGGATCTAGGACACAGACCAAAATCTTGGATCTTTGAAAGTAGAACTCCTTTTGAGCCAACACAAAAGAATTTAAAGAAGAAAGTAAAGTGAGGCCAACAGTAAATAGTCTCCAACTTAATCAAAAAGAGGCAGCTCCATGGTCAGAATTAAGCTGGGCAAGATATAGAGGTATTCAAGAAAATTGTTTTTGAAACTTAAACATATTTTCCTTATAATTACTGATTTCTGGAGAATTCTCACTCTGGGAATAGAAGCTGTACATGGCTAATTCCCAATTAGAAGTATCCGAGCATCTGAGCTTGAGAGATGATTGTAATGATAGAATATGACTTCTGAGTCACTTCCACCAGAGAAGCATAGGAAAGGGGATGCTGGCCACCTCTGGGCAAGGGGAGGGGTGCACTGCTCAGGGACTGGGTTCCACTGTGATAAGGGAGGTGCTAGATGTGGACCTCGGTGAGGGGTGCTGACAGCAGAAAGTCCTGTGACCATGCATGTGTCCTTCCAGGAGAGGATCGCCAAGAGTCACGGCACCCAGTGTGGGTTCTGCACCCCTGGGATGGTAATGTCCATGTACACGCTGCTTAGGAACCACCTGCAGCCTTCAGAAGAGCAGCTCATGGAAGCCCTGGGGGGTAAGTCTGACATGGGAGAAACCCACCACCTGCCTGAGGCCAGGTGGGAAGCATGCTCCAGGCTGCTCCAGCCCTCTCACAAGGTCATCCCAACCCTGCTCAGGGGCCACCTGGTTGTTTCTAAAGTAACTACAGCCCACCCAGGAGCAGGGAAGAATGGCAGAGCACTTGCTAGAGAGGCCTGCATGAAACACACTGTGTGTGGATCACACACCCATCTTGACACCTCAGTTCTCTATCCAGTGACTTATTTGTCTGCCTTCAAGAGGACTGTCAAAACAAAGTACTGCCAACTAGGTGCATTAAAACAACAGGAATTTATTCTTTCACAGTTTTAGAGGCCACAAGTCTGAAACCAAGGTGTCAGCAGGATTGTGCTCCCTCTGAAGTTTCTAGAGGAGGATACTTTCTTGCCTCTTCTTTGCTTCTGGTGTTTGACAGCCATCCTGGTTTTTCTTGACTTACAGATGCATCAGTCCAGTCTCTGCCTGCCTTCTCATGGCCTTCTCCCCCATGTGTCTGTGTCCAAATTTTTTTTATAAGGACCCGCATCACTTAAGATTAGGGCCCATCCTAATCCAGTATGACCTCAGTTTAACTTGAGTATATCTGCAGAGATCCTTTTTCCAAATAAGGTCACATTCACAAGTTCCAGATGTTAGAACCTCAACATATCTCTTTTGGAGGACACATTTCAACCCATAACAGAGCCTTTCACATATTGAAAGGATGCTTTAGAATTTGCAAATGCTTTAAGTTACTAAAGAAGTGTACATATTCATATCCCTTTGCAGGACCAATAAGTATCATTTTCAGGTCTCAACAATCCCCAAACAAGTCATCTGTTAAATATATAGATTCTTAGATTGAGACCTGAAGGGGAAGCAAAGACACACTCCCTAATCTGCCATTTGCTGGCAATTGCTTCCTTTACTCTCTTTGTTCCATAAGAGAAAAGCATACAGTACCTTAGAAATGGATTATATTTCTTGTTTTAGGATCCCCTGTATCTTACACAGATATATGTTGAATGAATGAATAAACCAAATAGATAGATGCAAGTGAGCTTACCAGACAGATGATCTTCTTTAGGGCAGAGAATAAAACTAGAATTGAGGTGGTGGGAAGGTTCATATTCTAAGAAGAGAAAAAGCATTGAATAGTCTGGCAGATATCTAAACATTCTCAAAAAAAAAAAAACAAAAAAAAAAAAACCCGGTCAGTTTTAACTTTCAAATAAAACCAGTTAAAATAAAGCCTAATGATAAGCATGCTTCTTCTCTGATTAGGTAATCTATGCCGCTGTACTGGGTATCGGCCAATTCTCACAAGTGGAAGGACCTTCTGTGTGGTGAGTAGGTGATATCCTACAGAGCATGAATGTCAGTGACAGCTGGTCAAGTCTGGGAATACAGGTGTTGAATTGTTTAGATCATCTAAACAGACTATAAGGGAGACCATGTGAGTTTGTTCCAACTGACTCATAAGAATTTTAGCTATTTGTTGAGGATAGGGTGAAAGTTACACCACCTTAGATGTTCCATAACCCACCACAGAAAGAAGTCAGATGATCTAACCAGGCATCTAGATACCTTCCATGAACAGTTAAGCAAGGCATCAGGACAGGACACGTAGGAAGGCTCCAGCAAACCCAAAGAGATAAACAAAGGCATGAAATTTGCTTTGGGGAGGCAAGGTTAGTTCCAAGAGTCCAGACTGGCTAAGAAAGTGTGAGCAAGTAAAGACGCCAAATATGTAGAGTAGAATCCAAAATTCACCTCAAGTACAAGAGCACAGGGAGTTTCCTTTACAAAAGATACTTCACTGAGTATCAAGATCAAGTATGAAATCATGGGCAAAGCATGTAGCATGGTCATGGGGGCACTTCGCTGCTACTGTTATTGAGGATGCTGTTGAGGCAGGATGGAATTGGACCATACTGCCCTTACACCCAAGCAAGAGGGACTCCATATTTGGGAGGGCCCCTTGCTGGTCCTCCTCCAGACATTCTCAGGAAGCAATGGAGCCAAGGTGACTTGGCTTTTTCTAGACCATGTTTCAGACATGGTCTCAACCCCATTCTTAGGCCTGACACTAGACTCTACCTGAGCCCATCTTCCTAGGGAATATCATAACAGCCAGCACATGCATCCCCTAGGTCAAATGGTAGCCAACAACTGGCTGTTTCTGGAGGATGTGAACAGAGCTGGAGCTTTCAGGCCAGGATGCTCACATGGGTGTTTGAGGTCCCTCAGTACAGAAGGGTGGGAAGAGAAGGGCAGCAGGCCAAGGCCGGAGTATCCATTTATACTCTTACCCTAACTCCACAAATAGTAGGAGTGGGTTTGGAAGTGGACCAGCAGGCATGTCCCTCTTCCCAGAGCCAGGCAGTTCCCCAGTATGTGCATGTCCCAGACTTCTAATGCCACATGGGGGAGCCAAAGCTGATGAGCTGAGAAATAAAATGAATTGCTTGTAAACCCATCAAATTGTTGTTGTAAGTGAAGCACTTGTGAGATGCAAATAAAGGAAATTAAAGGAAACTGCTCTTCCTCTGGAGTATAGATATTATCCACCTTGCCCAGCATAGACTCTAGAGATGAAGGAAAGAAACTGGGCCCCAGTGGGAATACCCAAGACTCCTCTCTATTGGGCCAAGAGAAGTCCACCTATTTCTGTTGTAGTTGACTTGTGGCCCATCGTGGACACTCTCAGAGCTCTGACTAAGAGAGGAAGCTCTGGTCACTGGGCCTGGCTGGTTTTGCTTCTTGGACAGAGTTAGGAAGATGGCACCCTGAGGCATTTGGGTAGAGAACTAGGGTATCTGAAAGAAAGTATTTTCCCAGATACTGAAAAATTATTTAAGGAAGAACACACAAGAGGTAAGTTTGGAGGAAATGGGAAATGAGGGACCAGTGAATGAAAACCTGCTTTAAAAGTCAGTGATTGTCCATTCATTCTCAGTCAGTCCTATGTAGATCCCAAGAGCTGGAAAAGCTGGTTCCAAAATAGTGGGTTTTTTTCATCTTTATTTTTTCTTTTTCTTTTGTTTTAAAGGTCCTTATATAAATGATAACACTCGGTATCATTGAATCGTATATATACTAGAGAATTGGTAAATCATCATTGCTCTAAAAGGTTTAATATCAATTCTACTTCTATGAATTCACCTATAAAAAAATTCAAAGATGTATGTAGAGCTGTCCACATAATGAACAGAATGTTGTTCTGTCTCCTCAATCCTAGGTGCCATTAATTTTATTACAACCATTATTAACATAAAGCCCCTTATACAATGTAGTAAAAAACCTAAGTATATAACAATAGCAAAGATTATGAATATATTAAGAATAGCCAGAAGATGGACTATTATGTGATCAGCAAAATTATATTTTAAACACATTTTAATGACATGGCAAAAAATTCACAAAATAAATAAATATATAAACATATAAATGGGGGCACCTGGGTGGCTTGGTCAGTTGGGCATTGGATTCTTGATTTCAGCTTAGGTCATGATCTCAGGGTTGCAGTATCAAGCCCCGAGTTGGGCTCTGCACTGAACATAGAGCCTGCTTAAGATTCTCTTTCTCCCTCCCTCTGGTCCTCCCCTCCGCCTCAAATTAAAAATAATAATAGTAAATAAAAAGTTTTTCATCTCAAGGCATTTCACTGTCCTAGGAGTCAACTGGTTGTCAAAAGAAAGGAACAGGAAAATGCTGCTTGGATCTGGGTGGAAATGATTCTTCCTCACTCAGCAGGGAAAGTGACGTAAGTCTCTTGTCTGTTGTGTCTTCTCTCTGGGAATATTGCTCAATGCTGGCCCAGTGTTACTGTGCCTGTGAGTTTTTATGATCATTCTCTGCATTACATTCAAATCTCCAAAGCACATACACTAATGAGGCACTTTTCATTTGGGAGCCCAGTAACAGTGTGATTGAAAGCCAGGCTCTGATTTTGCCCTTCAGTCTCTGGAAGGATCAAACAATAAAACATAAACCTACTAAGACAAAAACAAAAACTATGATGGGTCCCATCCTTGCGTGGAAAAGGGTTCCTGTGGCCGGCCTCACTCAGGCAGAGCTGTCCTCTATCTCTGTGTCCCCTCCTTTGTAGAGAGAGGGCACTGAAACCTCAGCAGGGGAACCTGTCCAGAGATACATGGTGAGTTCATGATTAGCACAGCTGGGAAGTCTAGCCTGAAACACTGCAGTCTCTGATTTTGCTCTCTGAGAGATGCTGTTCCAGAAGATCCACTGCCACATTCTTAAAAGAATTACTTACAGAAGTTGGAATAAGGATAAAATAGAGTCTGCTCCCTGTAGACAAGGAAATATGAGAGAACAGAGTTATCCTTAGATGAAACTGATCCCATCATCCCCCTGCTGTATCTATTTCTATCCTGCACACCTACCTGGTTCCCATTATTGACCTCCCACTGCCACCTCATTTTGGTCTGAAGAAGGTGTGCAATGGAATAGAGGGTTGTTGCCAAAGAACCCTGGCTGCACCCCCCGCAACCACTTCACAGAGGACCAGGGCACCTCAGAGGGGTGGATACTTCTTTTTTTTTGTTATGTTTTTTTTACAAATAGTTTATTGTCAAATTAGTTTCCACATAACACTCAGTGATCATCCCCACAAGTGTCCTCCTCCATGCCCATCTCCCCCTCCCCCCACATCCATCAGTCCTCAGTTTTTGTCAGCATTCAAGAGTCTCTCATGGTTTGCCTCTCTCCCTTTCCCCCACCATTTCCGCCCTTCTTCTCCCCCTTGGTCCTCCGTCAAGTTCCTCCTAATCCTCCTATACGTGCACACATATGATATTTGTCCTTCTCTGTCTGACTTATTTCGCTCAGCATAACACTCTCAAGGTCCATCCATGTTGCTACACATGGCCAGATTTCATTGTTTCTCATTGCCATGCAGTATTCCATGGTATAGATAAACCACATCTTCTTGATCCATTCATCTGTTGATGGACACTTAGGCTCTTTCCATGTTTTAGCTATTGTGGAGAGTGCTGCTATGAACATTGGGGTCCATGTGCTCCTATGCCTCAGCATTTCTGTATCCCTTGGGTAAATTCCTAGCAGTGCTATTGCTGGGTCATAGGGGAGTTCTATTGTTAGTTTCCTGAGGAATCTCCGCACTGTTTTCCAGAGGGCTGCACCAGTTTACATTCCCACCAACAGTGTAGGAGGGTGCCCGTTTCTCCACATCCTCGCCAGCATCTAGAGTCCTCTGATTGGCTCATTTTAGCCACTCTGACTGGTGTGAGGTGGTATCTCAGTGTGGTTTTATTTGTATTTCCCTGATGAGGAGGGATGCTGAGCATCGTTTCATGTGTCTGTTGGCCATCTGGATGTCCTCTTTGGAGAAGTGTCTGTTCATATCTTCTGCCCATTTCTTCACTGGGTTGTTTGTTTTTCGGGTGTGGAGTTTGGTGAGTTCCTTATAGATTCTGGATATCAACCCTTTATCTGATATGTCATTTGCAACTATCTTTTCCCATTCCGTTGGTTGCCTATTAATTTTCTGGGTTGTTTCCTTGGCTGTGCAGAAGCTTTTAATCTTGATGAGGTCCCAATCATTTATTTTTGCTCTTGATTCCCTTGCTTTTGGGGATGTGCCAAGTAAGAAGTTGCTGCGGTGGAGGTCAAGGAGGTTGTTTCCTGCTTTCTCCTCTAGGGTTTTGATAGTTTCCTGTCTCACGTTCAGGTCCTTTATCCATTTTGAGTTTATTTTTGTGCATGGTGTGAGAAAATGATCTAGTTTCATTCTTCTGCATGTTGCTGTCCACTTCTCCCAACACCATCTGTTAAAAAGGCTGTCTTTTTTCCATTGGATATTCTTTTCTGCTTTGTCAATGATTAGTTGGCTGTATACTTTTGGGTCCACTTCTGAGTTCTCAATTCTGTTCCATTGGTCTATGTGGCTGTTTTTCTTACAACAAGATTCTTATTTAAAATATTTATTTGGTTTGGGGAACCTGGCTGGCTCAGTTGGTAGAGCATGCAACTCTTGATCTCACGGTTATGAGTTTGAACCCCGTGTTGGGTATAGAGATTATTTAAAGATAAAATCTTTAAAAAGAAAAACACTTTTATTTGGTTTCAACTATTTCCCATTACTCTTGCATCAGGAAAGTAGGAAAGTTATTACTATGTTCATTTTGCCTAATTAATGTAAAGAATTACAATGCTATTTCCAGTTTAGCTGTCCTGACAAGGCCACCTTCTCCCCTTTATACAGATTTGCACAGACTTATTTGTGGAAGAGGAGTTCCAGCCCTTGGACCCTACCCAGGAGCTCATATTTCCCCCAGAACTCTTGGTAAGATCAGTTGAGTGCTTTATGTGTTTGTTTAAATGTCACTGGTTATAAACTCAGTTTTATAAAACCACCCTTTCCTTCCTGTGAAGTTGTCAAACTATGGAAATATTTGATCATATCAAGAAGCTGTCCCCACCCAGCTCACCAACCCTCTCTAGCTAATGCCCTTGACACACTCACTGAAGCCTCAGCTAAGGCTATTTTTTTTGAATGACTTCATCATTACTCTCATCATTGTCATCTGCAATAGGTCCTTGTTGACTGTCCCAAGCCATCCACCTTTGCTCAGCTTCTAACTTGGTCTTCCAGCCACTCCAGCACATTGATCCCAAAAGGAGTACTTCTAGCCCTACCTATACCTTACCCTTCCTTCTGTCAGCATCTCTCTTTCCTCTCTGGTATCCAGTGGTCCCATTCTTTAAAATACCTATTTCTGAAGGGGTTCTGAAATAGGTGTTCTTTCATTCATTCATTCATTCAACAAACATCAATCATTCAACAACATGCCATGCACTGTTCTAGGTACTAGATAGACAGCAAGGAATAAAACTAACACAAAAACCTATCCTCAAGGAGTTGTAATCTGGTAGGTGATAATAAGCAAAGATAATATTACAGATAATAAGCAAAATAAGAAATACAGTGTGTTAGCCAGTGAGAAGAGTTAAAAAGGAAAAAAAATGAAACAGAGAAGGGAGATAAGATACTAGCCAGAAAAGACTTTTCTGAGAAATTTTCAAAACTTTGAAAAAAGTTCTAATGGAAGTGAGGGAATAGCCTCAATGACATGTGGGGGGAAAGGCAGTCTGAGCAGTGTGCACACCAACTGCAAAGATGCCAAGGGTAGGAGAACACCTGCTATGGTCAAGGGCCAGAGCAGGGTCCAGCCTGGCTGGAACACAGTGAATGAGGTCAGAAAGTCACTGGGAAGCGGACCATAAGGACTTAGGCTGCCTGGATTTTACCCTATGAGGAATGAGAAATGATTAGAGAGGTTGGATGGGGGAGGGACAAGTTCCTATTAATGTTGTAATGGGATCTGGAATCATTCTGGCTGCTGGGATGGGAAGAGCCTGATGGGAACACAGGAACCAGCAGTGAGAGGGGGAGGGGCAGAGGGAGAATGAGAGAGAATCCCAAGCAGACTCCATGCTCAGCATGCAGCCTGATGGGAGTCCCATCCCATGACTGTATCACAGCCTGAGACAAAATCAAGAGTCAGGCATTCAATGCTGACAAAAACTGAGGACTGGTGGATGTGGGGGGGAGGAGGGGTGGGCATGGAGGAGGGCACTTGTGGGGATGAGCACTGGGTGTTATGTGGAAACTAATTTGACAATAAACTGTTTGTAAAAAAAAGAAAAAAAAGAGTCAGGCATTCAACAGACTGAGTCACCCAGGTGTCCCTTGGAAAAACAAAATAAAAAAAGATGAGATAAATTAAATGATTAAAAAAAAAAACTCAGGGCACCTGGGTGGCTCAGACAGTTGAGCATCAGACTCTTGATTTTGGCTCAGGTCATGATCCCAGGTTCATGGGATCGAGCCCCACATCAGGCTCTGAGCTGACAACTTGAGCCTAATCAAAGTGCTAATGCCATCCTGAAAGATTCTGGTGCTAGACCAGGCTGCTGGCATGTAGGTGGTGAGAGAGAGTGGGTTCTGGATATACTTTGATGGAGAGCCAATGAGATTTGCTGCTGAATGTGATATGGCGTGTGGGAGAGAGACACTCTCTCTGGGGAGAGATTGACACTTTGGGCAGCTGGAAAGGTGAGTGGCCATTTACAGAGAAGGGGAACACCTCAGGAAGAATAGGGTATTTTTTGGTGGGGGGCCTTTTGGGGGGGCTTCTAAATGAATGGGATATGAGGAGCTTATTTTGGGATATGTTAAATCCGAGATGCCTATTAGACATCTAAGAGGAGACATCAAGTTCTCATTCAGATATATGAGTTTGGATTTCAGAGGAAGAGTCCGGGTTGAAGATACTAATTTAGGAGCATTAGTATAATTATGATTTTTAAGGCCATGATAGTAAATTATGTTCATTTAATATGCACTAAAGTGTCATTGACAGGTACCAGTTTATATTAATTATCATTTGCCTACAAAGAGCTATATATTGAAAATCTTAAGTTAAAGGAGTAAATATCTATGGAAATTCAGGCATTAGTCAGTGGGTGTAGTGAGTATGTTCTCAGTCCAGTGGACCTCAGGACCCCTGAAATCTCTCTGGAGGAATATACCTCCACTAGGATCTCATATAAGCCAGGATGGCAGCTGCGCACCTGTGCATACACATTTGTCATTTGCACTTAGAAAATGGCAAAGAACCCAGAAACACAAACCTTGGCCTTTCATGGAGAGAGGGTTACCTGGATCTCCCCTGGCACCCTTAAGGATCTCCTGGAGCTGAAAGCAAAACATCCTGAAGCCCCTCTCATCTTGGGCAACACTTCACTGGGTGAGTGATTACAGCATTTTTCCTCCCACCACCAAGCTGGTCCTCCTGTCCCCTACTTTGCTCTCAGGCCACAAAACTACTTTTTAAGGATAAAAGCCTCAACCTTTATAATAAAAATAGTATAATATAATAGTATATTATAAAATACACAGGATATACTATTATATATCATATGATACAATTATCGAATTATTTATATAGTTTTGTGTATAAATAATATATGTAAACTATACATTTAATAATAGAGAAGGCACAATACAAATATCATATTATAATATAATAAAATGGTCTCCAAAGTTGGATATGCATATACCCTGGGAGATGCAGCATGATCCCCTGTGGTGTGGGGAAAAAATATTAGAGGGTAATTTGGGTTTTTAAGGGTTGTTTTGTTTTATTTTGTTTCTGAGAGAGGGAGAAGTCACATGAGCCAGGGAGAGGGGCAGAGGGAGAGAGACAGAGAGAGAGAGAAAGAGAGAGAGAGAAACTTATGCAGGCTCCATGCTTAGCACAAAGCCTGATGCGGGGCTTCATCCCATGACCCTGGGATCATTACCCCAGGTGAAATCAAGAACCAGACACTCAGTCTACTTGAGACACCCAGACACCCTGAGGGGTTTTTTTAATCATTTAATTTATCTTGTCCTTTTTTATTTTGTTTTTGTTAAATATTGAGTACATATAATGGAAGTAGGTAAAATATGTATGGGTACATTAACAGTGCACACCCAGTTATCACCTACACCCAGTTTAAGAATGAGCACTTTATCAAGAACTTTGAAGGCCCAGGGAACCCTCCCAGACCACATCCCTTTCTCTTCCCTTTCTCTCAGAAGCACTCGTTAGTCTGAATGTGGTGGTGGTCAGTCACTTTCTTGTTTTTACAATTTTACCACATGTATTTGAGTCTTAAAGCAATATGTCATTTACTTTAGCATATGTTTGAATTTCACGTAAATAGTGTGACATAATATTATTCTTCAATTTGCTTTGTTTGTTCAACATTCTTGACCTGAGATACACTCATCATGTTGCAAGAAACTGCTACAGTCCATTGTATGATTATGTACAATTTGTTGATCCATTCTACTACTGAAGAACAGAGTGCTTTCCAAGTTTTGCCTATTATGAATACTTTTTTTTAATTTTAATTCCTGTAAAGTCAATATACACTGTTATATTAGTTTCAGGTGTACAATATAGTGATTCAGCAATTCTGTGCATTACTTAGTGCTCATCCTGATAAGTGTACTCTTTAATCCCTTTCACCAGTTTCACCCATCTCTCCCACCCACCTCCCCTCTGATAACCATCAGCTTGCTCTCTATATTTAAGAGTCTGTTTCTTGGTTTGTCTCTCTCTTTTATTTTCCTTTGCTCATTTGTTGTTGTTGTTCTTAAATTACACACATGAATGAAATCTTATGGTATTTGTCTTTCTCTGACTTATTTTGCTCAGTATAATACTGTCTAGCTACATCCATGTCATTGAAAATGGCAAGATTTCATTCTTTTTTATGGCTGTGTAATATTCCAGTGTGAGTGTGTGTATGTGTATGTGTGCATGTGTGTCTGTGCATGTGTGTCTGCGTATCACGTCTTCTTTATCCATTCAGTAATCACTGGACATTTGGGCTGTTTCTGTAATTTGGGTATTGTAGATAATGCTGCAATAAACATAGGGGTGCATGTATTTCTTTGAATTAGTATATTTGAGAGGTAAATATCCAGTAGTATGATTACTGGATCATAAGAGAATTCTGTTTTTAGCTTTTGAGGAAGCTGCATACTATTTTCCACAGTGGATGCACCTATTTTCATTCCCACCAACAGTGCACAAGGATTTCTTTTTCTACATATCCTCATCATACTTACTATTTCTTGTGTTGTTAATTTCAGCCATTCTGACAGGTGTGAGGTGGTATCTCACTGTAGTTTTGATTTACATTTCCTTCATAATGAGTTACGTTGAGCATCTTTCCATGTGTCTATTGGCCATCTATGTGTCTTCTTTGGAGAAATGTCTGTTCATGTCTTCTGCCCATTTTTAATTTGGATTATTTGGATTTTGGCTATTGAGTTGTATAGTTCTTTATTTTGGATAATAACACTTTACTAGATAAATCATTTGTGAATATCTTCTTCCATCCAGTAGGTTGCCTTTTAGTTTTGTTGATTGTTTGTTTTGCTAAGCAGAAGCCTTTTTCTCCTTTTTTTTTTTTTTAAATATTTTTATTTCTAGGAGAGAGAGAGAGAGAGCGCGAGCAGGGGAGGGTCAGAGAGACAGGGAGACACAGACTCTGAAACAGGCTCCAGGCTCTGAGCTGGCAGTCAGCACAGAGCCGGATGCGGGGCTCGAACCCACGAACCGAGAGATCATGACCTAAGCGAAAGTCCGACGCTTAACCGACTAAGACACCCTGACGCCCCTTTTTCATTTTTTAAAGAACAGTTTATTATCAAGTTGGTTTCCATATAACACCCAGTGCTCATCCCCACAAGTGCCCTCCTCCATGCCCATTACCCCTTCCTCTCCCCCTCCACCCCCATCAGTCCTCAGTTTGTTCTCAGCATTCAAGAGTCTCTCATGGTTTGCCTCCCTCCCTCCCCCACTATTTTTCCCCTTCTTCTCCCCAACGGTCCTCCATTCAGTTCCTCCTAATCCTCCCATACGTGCAAACATATGGTAGCTGTCCTTCTCTGCCTGACTTACTTCGCTCAGCATAACACCCTCGAGCTCCATCCATGTTACTACACATGGCCAGATTTCATTGTTTCTCATTGCCATGTAGTATTCCATTGTATAGATAAACCACATCTTCTCGATCCATTTGTCAGTAGATGGATCACTTTCTTTCCATGTTTTGGTGATTGTTGAAAGTGCTGCTATGAACATTGGGGTACATGTGCTCCTATGCATCAGCATTTCTGTATCCCTTGGGTAAATTCCTAGCAGTGCCATTGCTGGGTCATAGGGGATTTCTATTGTTAATTTTTTGAGAACCTCCACACTGTTTTCCAGAGGGGCTGCACCAGTTTACACTCCCACCAACAGTGTAGGAGGGTGCCCATTTCTCCACATCCTCACCAGCATCTAGAGTCCTCTAATTTGCTCATTTTAGCCACTCTAACCAGTGTGAGGTGGTATCTCAGTGTGGTTTTGATTTGTATTTCCCTGATGAGGAGAGATGCTGAGCATCATTTCATGTGTCTGTTGGCCATCTCGATGTCCTCTTTGGAGAAGTGTCTGTTCATGTCTTCTGCCCATTTCTTCACTGGATTGTTTGTTTTTTGGGTGTGGAGTTCCTTATAGATTTTAGATACTAGCCCTTTATCTGATATGTCATTTGCAACTATCTTTTCCCATTCCGTTGGTTGCCAATTAGTTTTATGAATTGTTTCCTTTCCATTCAGAAGCTTTTTATCTTGATGAGCTCCCAATAGTTCATTTTTGCTCTTGATTCCCTTGCTTTTGAAGATGTGTCAAGTGAGAAATCGCTGCGGTGGAGGTCAAGGAGGTTGTTTCCTGCTTTCTCCTCTAGGGTGTTGATAGTTTCCTGTCTCACGTTCAGGTCTTTTATCCATTTTGAGTTTATTTTTGTGCATGGTGTGAGAAAATGGTCTAGTTTCATTCTTCTGCATATTGCTGTCCAGTTCTCCCAGCACCATGTGTTAAAGAGGCTGTCTTTTTTCCATGGGATACTCTTTCCTGCTTTGTCAAAGATTAGTTGGCTGTACATTTTGGGGTCCAATTCTGAGTTCTCTATTCTATTCCATTGGTCTATGTGTCTGTTTTTGTACCAATACCATACCGTCTTGATGATGACAGCTTTGTAGTAGAGGCTAACGTCTGGGATGGTGATGCCTCCCGTTTTGATTTTCTTCTTCTATATTACTTTGGCTATTTGGTATCTTTTGTGATTCCATACAAATTTTAGGATAATTTGTTCTAGTTTTGAGAAGAATGCTGGTGCAATTTTGATTGGGATTGCACTGAATGTGCAGATTGTTTTGGGTAGTAATGATATTTTAACTATATTCTTCCAATCCATGAGCATGGAATGTTTTTCCATTTCTTTGTGTCTTCTTTAATTTCCTTCATAAATTTTCTATAGTTTTCATCATACAGATCTCTTATATCTTTGACTAGGTTTATTCCTAGGTACTTTATGGTTTTTTGTGCAATTGTGAATGGGATCAGTTTCTTGATTTCTCTTTCTGTTGCTTCACTGTTGGTGTATAAAACATACAACCGATTTCTGTCCGTTGATTTTGTACCCTGCAACTTTGCTGAATTCATGGATCAGTCCTTGTAGGCTGCTGGTGGAGTCTGTCAGGTTTTCTACGTAGAGTATCATGTCATCTCCGAAAAGTGAAAGTTTGATTTCTTTTTTGCCAATTCTGATGCCTTTTTATTTCGTTTTGTTGTCTGGTTGCTGATGCTAGGACTTCCAGCACTATGTTAAACAACAGTGGTGAGAGTGGACATCCCTGTCGTGTTCCTGATCCCAGGGGGAAAGCTCCCAGTTTTTCCCCGTTGAGGATGATGTTAGCTGAGGGCTTCTCATAGATGGCTTTTATGATGTTTAAGTAAGTTCCTTCTATCCCGACTTTCTTGAAGGTCTTTATTAAAAAGTGATGCTATATTTTGTGAAATGCTTCTTCTGCATCTATCGACAAGATCATATGGCTCTTATGTTTTCTTTTGTTAATGTGATGTATCACATTGATTGATTTGTGACTATTGAACCAGCCCTGTAATCCAGGAATGAATCCCACTTGATCTGGGTGGATAATTCTTTTTATGTGCTGTTGCATTCGATTTGCAAGGATCTTCTTGAGGATTTTTGCATCCATATTCATCAAGGATATTGGCCTGTAGTTTTCTTTTTTCCCTGGGTCTCCGTCTGGATTGGGAATTAAAGTGATACTTTAATTCATAAAATGAGTCTGGAAGTTTTCCTTCTCATTCTATTTTCGAAATAGCTTGAGAAGAATGGGTATTAATTCTGTTTTAAATGTAGGGTAGAATTCCCCAGGGAAGCTATCTGGCCCAGGGCTCTTATTTGTTGGGAGATTTTTGATAACTGATTCGATATCCTCACTCGTTACGGGTTTGTTCAGGTTTTCTATCTCTTCCTGTGTGATTTTGGTAGTGTGTGTGTGTTTAGGAATTTGTCCATTTCTTCTAAGTTGTCCAATTTGTTGGCATATAATTTTTCATAGTATTCCCTGATAATTGCTTGTATTTCTGAGGGGTTGGTTGTAATAAATCCATTTATTTTCATGATTTTGTCTATTTGAGTGCTCTCTCTTTTCTTTTTGAGAAGCCTGGCTAGAGGTTTCATTGATCTGTTCAACTGTTTCTTTGTTTTCTGTATTGTTTATTTCTGCCCTGATTTTTATTGTTTCTCTTCTCCTACTGGGTTTGGGGTGCTCTTGTTGCTCTCCCTCTAGTTCCTTTAGGTGTGCTGTTAGATTTTGTACTTGTGCTTTTTCTAAAATCTTGAAATAAGCCTGGAGTGCAATGTACTTTTGTCTTAGGACTGCCTTTGCCACATCCCATAGAGTTTGGATTGTTGTATTTTCGTTTTCATTTTTTTCATATATTTTTAAATGTCTTCTGTAATTGCCTGATTGGCCCATTCGTTCTTCAGTATGGTGTTCTTTAACTTCCATGTTTTTGGAGGTTTTCCAGACTTCTTCCTGGATTGATTTCGAGTTTCATAGCATTGTGATCTGAAAGTGTGCATGGTATGATCTCAATTCTTTTCTATTTATTGAGGGCTGCTTTATGTCCCATTCTCTATGTTGGAGAATATGCCCTGTGCTCTTGAAAAGAAAGTGAATTCCATGGCCTCAGGATGTAGAGTTCCAAATACATTGTCAAATCCATCTGGTCCAATGTGTCATTCAAGTCCATGTGCAGAAGCTTTTTTATTTTGATGTATTCCCAATAGCTCATTTTGGCTTTTATTTCCCTTGCCTCAGGAGACATCTAGGAAAACTGTTGCTACAGTCAATGTCAGAGACATTACTGCCTGTGCCCTCTTCAAGGATTTTATGGTTTCAGTTCTCACATTTAGGCCTTTAATCCATTTTGAGTTTATTTTTGTTTATGATGTAAGAAAGTGGTCCAATTTCATTCTTTTGCATGTAGTTCTCCAGTTTTTACAACACCATTTGCTGAAGAAACTTTCTTTTCCCCATTGGATATTCTTTCCTCCTTTGTTGAAGATTACTTGACTAAACAGTTGTGGGTTTATTTCTGGGTTTTCTATTATGTTCCATTGGCCTATATGTCTATTTTTATGCCAGTACCATATTGTTTTGCTTACTACAGTTTTGTAATATAACTTGGAGTCTGGATTTATGATACCTCCAGATTTGCTTTTCTTTATGAAAATTGGTTTGCCTATTTGGGATCTTTGGTGGTTCCATACAAATTTTAGGATTGTTTGTTCTAGTTCTATGAAAAATGCTGTTGGTATTTTGATGGAGATTTCATTAAATCTGTAGATTGCTTTGGGCATTATAGACATTTTAGCAATATTTGTTCTTCCAACCCATGAGCATCGGATATTTTTCCATTTTTCTGTCTCATCTAGAATTTCTTTCATTAAAATTTTATATTTTCAAAGTACAGGTCTCTCATCTGTTTGGTTGAGTTTATTCCTTGATATTTCTTTGTTTTTTTATGCAATTGTACATGGGATTGTTTTCTTACTCTCACTTTCTGCTGTTTCATTATTAGTGTATAGTAATACAACAGATTTCTGTACATTAATTGTATACCTTGCAACTTTACTGAATTCATTTATCCATTCTATGATTTTTGGGGGGGGTAGTTTTTATAGTTTTCTATACATAGTATCACATCATCTGCAAATAATGAAAGTTTTACTTCTTCCTTACTAATTTGGATGCCTTTTATTTCTTTTTGTTGTCTAATTGCTATGGGTATAACTTCCAATACTATGTTGAATAAAAGCAGTGAAAGTGTACATCCCTGAATTGCTCCTGACCTTAGAGGAAAGTTTTCAGTCTTTCTTCATTGAGTATGATACTAACTGTGGGTTTTTCATATAAGGCCTTTATTATGCTGTGGTATGTTCCCTCCAACCCTACTTTGTCAAGGGTTTTTATTATGAATGGATGTTGTACTTTGTCAAATGCTTTTCTGCATCTATTGAAATTATCATATGGTTTTTATTTTTTCTCTTATTGATATGATGTATCAGGCTAATTGATTTGCAAATATTGAACCACCCTTGCATCCCGGGAATAAATCCCACTTGATTGTAGTGAATGATTTTTTTTTTTGATGTGCTGTTGGATTCCGTTTGCTAGTATGTTGTTGAAGATTAGTGCATCTATATTCATCAGAGACATTGGCCTGTAGTTCTCTTCTTCAGTAGTGTCTTTATCTGGTTTGCTATCATGGTGATACTGGTCTCGCACAATGAATTTGAAAGTTTTTGTTCCTCTTCTATTTTTTAGAATAGTTTGAGAAGAATAGGTATTAAATATTTGGTAGTGATGCCTGGGTGACTCAGTCAGTTCAGTCAGCTGAACACCTGACTCTTGATTAGCTCAAGTCATGATCCAAGATCATGGGATCAAGCCCTGCATCAGGCTCTGTGCTGAGAATGAAGCCTGCTTAAAATTCTCTCCCTCTGCACCTCTCCCCTGATTATGCATGATCTCTCTCTCTCTCTCTCTCTCTTTCTTTAAAAAGAAAATAAAACTAACTTAAAGAAATGTTTTTGGTAGAATTCACCTGTGAAGCCATCTGGCCCTGGACTTTTGTTTGCTGGAAGTTTTTTTTATTAGTGATTCAATTTCATTGCTGGTAATAAGTCTGTTCAAATTTTCTATTTCTTCCTGCTTCAGTTTTAGTAGGCTATATGTTTCTTATGATGAATATTCTTATATATGTCTCCTGGTGTCAATATTCAAGAGCTTTCTAAGAACCTCCCACCCATTTTATTTTCTATTTTTATAAACATATAATGAATGTATAAATAAGTAAATACATGTACTGGGAGAACATCCCTATAAATTTGCTTTGCAGAAAATATGGCCATTGCTTTCATATCTGTACACATTTATTACCAATTTAAAAAATGGTATCTGAATATTTTTATGAGAAAATTTCAATACCGAAAAAAGAGGGGGGGACATTTTCTCTTTCCTAAATCTGTCTTATTTGCTTACTTACTTACTTACTTTTCAGGACCTGCAATGAAATCTCAAGGACATTTCCACCCAATTCTCCTCTCTCCTGCTAGGATTTCTGAGCTCAGTATGGTATTTAAAACAAGTGATGGTGAGTTCCTGGTGTTCTTAGTAAAACATTAGTGAACCAATCCCAACAGTTACACTTACCAAGTAGTCTGGATCCTCCCTATACATTTGTCTTGTCCGGCCTATTTCTAGCTCTTCACCATTTTTCTAATGTGATATAATATCCCTACCATAAAACCTTGCCATCAAAAGCTTTGCACAGAATATGAGGTATTCAGATGATATTATTCAAGGCCTTCTAATCACATGCAGGATTCTTGCCTATAAAATGCCATAGTGACCTAAAGACAATAAATTTGCTGTGTAATTTTGATGGGAAGACAATGAGAGAACTAGGGCCATTCATTGGTTGAACAGTCAATTCCTAGGAGAGAGAATATTTACAGGGGAAAGTAAGAGAAATATCATCTGGCTACTTGTTTCATATGGACAATGACAAGAAGTAAAATGAGACAAAGACCTGCTCAGGTAAGCACCTCCAGTCACTTACAACATCCTTCAGGGCCCACTATGTGCAAATACTACTACATCAGGCAAGATGGTACTCACAAAGTAGTAAGAAAGCATGCAAGACTTTGCCTTCTTTTACAAGCAACCTTATTTTACTCCTCTCCTCATCCCCCAGAACTTCTAGCATGGAAGTACATGCATGTAAGCACTGTACGTGCTGGTAAGTGCTCAATTCAATGGCTGACAAATGAATAATGGGAAAAAAATGAATGAATGAGTGGGTCAGGAACTTGAATTTGGAATGCAGTGGTAGTAATGACTTTCTTAACTTAGACAACAAGGAGTTAGACAAAACTGAAAGCTTGAGTCAAGACTGACTGACCGTTGTGTACTTGTGGACATCACTGGTAGGCAAGGCAGGAGACCTGCATTAGGTGTATCACTGCCATCTAGGAGTCCCACCTTCCTGACTTCTAACCATCATCAGCCAAATTTAGACTGTGCTGCAGACCAGCAAGGATGCCCTTCCCTGGCCTCACCCCACCTATTTGCAAGGGAAGGGATCCTTCCTGGTTTTGCTTAGCACTGCAGCCTCACAGCTTCAGGCTTGGGACAGTTCAAGTAGCACACCTGAATGTCACTCAGAAAATGATGGGAATGCACTTAGACTCACTCGAAATCTTGGTGAAGACAGAAGGGAAAGAAGAGGGAGGGCAGCATAGGAGCAGAGGAGACCAGTAGAAGCAGAAGGTTAAGGCAGGGAAATCCTTCCGACTTTCACCGCAGGCATCATTTAGCCCACCACTTTCAAACTTCTCTGTCCACAACTCTGTCCTCAAAAAAAAAATCTGAAATAGAGTGAGTAAATGAAAATAAGCTGCTATGTTTGAAGAGGAGACCTCTCACCACCCCCTCTGTTCCTGGGCCCCCTATGTCTATGCCTGAGAGAACCCTTCAGAGCACAATTCATATGCCCCAGTGTAACCTCATAAAATAAAAATTGTAACCTCAATCCCTTATCTCAGGAATTCCTTTTGAGGAAGCCAAAACGCAAAAGGAGAGTAAACTCACCCAAGGTTCCTAAACTGGCTGGTGGCCAGGTCACCAAGCCACATATCTCCCATTTCCAATTCAGAACTCTTTCTGTTAGCACCCTTCCTCATCTTCCAGGCCCACCCCAGGGCCTGTCCAATTGGTTGTTAGAATAGACTGCTCAGTTTGAATCTGAAAAGCAGAGCCAAATTCTGAAATCTGAAGAAGCAATATGCCTTCTTCAGGCCCTCTTAAAATTAAAGTGTGAGTACCCTCTAGTGGCAGAATGTTCCTCAGTAACATTTCTCAGGATTCTCAAACTTTTATTCCTAAAGCCCAGAAGAATGCCAGACACTGGTGAGGGAGGGTTATGTTGGAGTCAGATGTGTGTGTGTGTTCCTCTCTCCCAGAACCCCTCCCACAGGAATTAAGTCTCTGTGACAGCTTATGTTTGTTTAAATTTTGCATGCTGATCCATATCACGTACATGTTTGACTCAGTGTACATTTTTCCCCTCAAAAAATTTTAATATATTAAGTGCTCCAAAAAGTCCCTGCATCTTTGTCCCATAGACCCATGAACTCTGAAAAGCATGGAGTGAAAACAAAGCCCACATTCTCAGAATCAAAGTTAAAGCTCTTTCTAACTCTACTGGAAAAGAAGCTAGGTTTTATGACCAAAGATGTAATAAAATATTAATAGTATAATAAATAGAACTTTCTCAGTACATCTATGCCATGCCTAGTACAAAGCCAGGGAATAATGTGAACAATGGAAACAGAGTAGAGCAGACAGCTAGCATTTTATTCTCTCCTGGGGCTGAACTGCCCTATTTTACCTATGTCAAATAAGAGATGGTCATGCTGGTCTGTATGATGCCTCTGACCTTTAAAAATAAATTAATTAATAATGATAATAATAATAATGTCTTTTTGTTTATGACCTCTTCCCTGCCAATAAGGCTCTGGGTCTATTAGGTAGGAGGAATTGTATGACAGGAATCAAGCTTGGTCTTCCCAGTGCTCCTTTGAGCAAAAGTATGGCCAGGATTTTTGCAGAAGTTAAAGATCAACCTCCAGTGGACCCTGTGGTGAGAGGAAGCAACAGACCATTGCTGATGGGTCTGGGACAGGCTCCTATGTTACAGAGTGCCTTTTATGAAACACTGTGCCACAATAGAGTGAGTGTCTCAACTCTAGGTTGAGACATTCCAGGGAGGAGAAGCAGTTTTGTTACCCTTGGGTAAGATTTGCTTAGTATAAGGATAATAAGGAGCAGAGAGTAGTTTCCCTAATCAATTAGGTTGGCTATGATTATTGAAGTCACAGGTATGTTATGTGTTATGTGGGTATGTTAGCAAAGGTGGGAGAAGTATTGTGCCAAGTATATTCTTAGTATTGAGAAAAGATAAAACTATATGGGAGGGGAAAGTATTCTCAAAGATCAGTCCACATGAGAAAACTCAAGGTGGAGCCTGACATTATGAAAACAGACTAACTGCAGTTTGAACCCAGCCCTGGAAGTGATGTCAAACCAGACTGTATGTGTGAGTGACTCATTCTACAAACCCGGGAAAGTAAAGAACTCCTTTTAAAAGGCCAAGTAAGTGATCTAATGACTTGGTTGACTTCTTCACTCCAGAGATTGATCTGAACCCTTTTAATCCCTATTTTGGGGAAATCCCAAAGCTGGTGCTAGTATCCTGCCAATGCTCTCAAGTAGGTCTGCAACACCTGTTAATTTTTAATTACTTCTTTGCCAGTAGCACATAGCATTACCCCAATCCTTCTGGATGGTTTCCCATCACTCCTGCTTTTCTGGCCCTGTCCTGGGGCCCCCCAGTGTCCCAACACCCAATAATACCCAACATAATACCTGGAGAAACTGCTCCCAGGTGCTGTGTTCATACTGATTGCCTGGTGCCCCTCTTGTCAAAGATTTTGAGTATCAAGCCTATCTGTAGAGGTGGAAATCAGCAGTCAGAGCATTATTAATTATAGACAATGATCTGGGCAATTGAAAGACCTTTGCCATAATTTTAATGCCATCAGATTTATTCTCCTTAATCACAAAACAGCTTTGCATAGCTTCACTGTGGTCAGTTAGGAGGGGGGTCAAGAAAAGCTCTAGTAGAGTCTGCCACCTGCAAGTTTTCACTGTCATTCCTTCTCTCTAGCCTCTCTTTCCTTGCATTTGTCCAAAGAAGAGTATAGACTAGCCCAGGACTCCTAACCCGGGCTGCACAGAATTACTGGGAAGACTTTGAAAGAGCCCCATCCAGAGATTCTGATTTAATTGATCTGGGAGTGGAGTACCTGTGTTCTTTTAAGTTCCCAATGATTCTCTGTACAGCCTGTGTGGAGACCCAATGTACCAGCTGCACACTAAGGCCTAGGCACCAGGATTATAATTCAGCAGCTCCTCCCATGTCACCTAAAAAACCTTTCCTTTCTAGGACTGACAATAGGTGCCGGCTGCAGTCTGGCCCAAATGAAAGACATTTTGGCTGAGCAAGTTTCCGAGCAACCAGAGGAGAAAACTCAGACATACCGAGCCCTCCTAAAGCACCTGAAGAGTCTGGCAGGACAGCAGATCCGGAATATGGCAGTATGTCCTCTGGGCCAATCATTGGGCACACTATACCTATTTTTTTTTTAACTTTATTTATTTTGAGAGGTGGGGGAGGAGGGGCACAGAGAGAGAGAATCCCAATCAGGCTCTGTACCATCAGCACAGAGCCTGATGCAGGGCTTGAACTCACCAACCATGAGATCATGACCTGAGCCAAGATCAAGAGTTGGACGCTTAACCAACTGAGCCACCCAGGTGCCCCTGCACCTATTTATTAATCTCGCTGAAGTGTTGAAAAAGCATTGGCAGAATCATTATGCAAAAAGGTCTCAGCAGATTGAGACAACAGGCAAAATAAATAAATGTTAAATATTTAACAAACATTATTAAAAATATATTTAAAATAGTATTCTAAGTCAAGTTCAACAGAATAGCCAAGTGACGATGTAGGTAGGAGGAAAGGAGGAGGTCACAGTTTGATCATTTCATGATAAGACTGTCAAAGAAACTAATTTAGTTTTAGGCTGCATTAACATAAGTATAATACCTGAAATAAAGAGGGTACTTTCTGTATTCCATACTGTTCAGACCACAGCTGGAGAATACTGTTTAGATCTGGGAGGTACACTTTGAAGTCTGACTGGTTTTGACCTCAGAAGAAAGCAGAAGAGACATAGATTTTCAAAATATGCATGCCCCCTCTGCTACATACCCCAAATGGTGTGTTAGAAATCCGTGGCATATGAGGAATCAGGGGAAGACATAACTCCTTGAAAAAGCTCTTCAAATGATTCCAAAATGTTCTCTCCTCCTGTTAAGAACTCTGACACCTTGCAGCCAGGCAAGGAGATGATGGCAGGAGAGTGAAGGGTTGGAAACCACGTCAGAAAGAGGAATGGTGGGGGCTGGGACAGTCAGAGAGATCATGAAAGCTGCCTTCAAATATTTTTTAAGTTTATTCATTTTGAGAGAGAAAGAGAGAGAAGAGAATTTGTGCAAGCAAGAGGGGGAAAGGCAGAGAGAAAGGGAGGGGGGAGAGAGAGAGAGAGAGAGAGAGAGAATCCCAAGCAGGCTTCTCTCTGTCAATGTGGAGCCTGATGCAGGACTCAAACTCATGAAACATGAGATCATGACCTCAGCTGAAATCAAGAGTCAGATGCCTAACTGACTAAGCCATTCAGGTGTCCCTGCCTTCAAATACTTATAGATTCATGAGGGCAGATTTTTTTTTAAATTTTTTATGGTTTTTATTTATTTCTGAGAGAGAGAGAGAGACAGAGTGAGCAGGGGAGGGTCAGAGAGAGAAGGAGATACAGAATGTGTAGCAGGCTCCAGGCTCTGAACTAGCCATCAACACAGAGCCCAACACGGGGCTCGAACCCACGAACTATGAGATCATGACCTGAACAGAAGTCAGATGCTTAACCGACGGAGCCACCCAGGTGCCCATATGTTATTTATTTGATATAATCACAAAGGGTAGAAGTATGACTGATAGGGGAAAGTCCGGGAGACAGAATTCATCTCAGTGGAAACAAGAACTTTAAAATCAAGCTGTTCATAGAGGATCGGGAATTCCCTGTCTTTACCCATGTTTCAGCCCAGCCCTCAGCAACCAAGTGGTCACTGCAGATTCCATCACTAGATGGTGAGGAGAGTATTAGATTGAGTGGCCAGTCATTTTCCTCCCAAGTTCTGAGATGCTATAGTCTCAACCAGATCTAAGAAGAGGCAACTGTCTCTCAGATGCCCAAAACCCCAACACACCCACGTGAAGTCTGGCCATTTCACAGGCAGAGTTAGATGCAGCTGACGTCCTGTGTACCAGAGGCAGGACGGCATTTTTGTAGCTGATACCAAGGCCAGCTGTGCTGTGGCCAAGGCTGACTAGGGGGTAGTTCAGAATGGGCCATGGAGCCCCACTGTTTGGGTTTGAATCCCAGTCCTGCCCCTTCCTAGCTGGGAGACCATTGTCATGTTTCATCATTTCTGTGCCCTGGTATCTTCATCTGAAAAAGTGGAGATGATGGCATCAGTCTCACTGGGCTAAAGGAAGTGAGTAAATGTGTGTAAAGAAGTGGAACATAGTGAATGCTGTGTGAGTCTTGGTTACCATCAGCTCCTGTCCCAGTCCAAAGTGGTGGGTGAGAGGCTCCTCCCAGACCATCTGAATGGAGTCTCTCTACCAAAAGGACCAAGATCGCTTGTGACACTTTTACTACCAGAGGACCTTAAACAGGTGCCTGTGGTTCATAGGATCTGAGGAATAGAATGACTGAGGCTATAACTCTTTCTTTATAGTCCTTAGGGGGACATATTATAAGCCGACACCGCTATTCAGATCTGAATCCAATTTTGGCTGTGGGCAATGCTACTCTCAATCTGATATCAAAAGGTAAGCTACCCCAGAACATTCTGGATTGCAACCTAAGATTTTTTTTGTCTTTCTTTTTAAGGAATTGGTATAAGTCAGAGCACTGATCTCTGGTTCTCAATCCACCATGGGGAGCTCAGGCTCCTAGAGGAAGGCACACTAATACAAGGGAGTGGCTAGTGCTTCCTTCTGGCACCACCGCCCACGTACACACAACATTCACCCCACCATAGCCGTGTGATAGCCAGGGGTGGTGTGCAGAGGCTGAGGTGAAGGCTGTCTGCTGCCTGAGGACTGTTCTCTCCTCTCCTTCATGCCCCTCCCTTCAGCTGCTGTGTGAGGAGCCACAAGTCTGAGGAGGACACATAACAGAAACCGTGAACCGGCTAGGGACAGGAGGAAGGCAAGGATGAATTTTACATGCTGGCTGACAGAATCGTTCCCTGGGGCTTCTCCGTGCAAAACTACCCTTGTCTCCCTGGAAACAGCTCTCTCCCTGCCTCCGCTGCCTCCAAGAATGCTGGCATGCGCCTTTACTGGGCACTAACTGCATGCTAGGCTGTGCTGGACATCTTACACACAGTATGTGTAGTCCAGCCAACCTCCCTGCTGTCACTTGCAGACACAGGCACAGGGTGAGAACCATCATCCGCATCATGCTGCCTCCCCAGGGCCTCTGGGTCTCCCTCCCACCACTTCTCCCAGTCCCTCACCCACAACCCATCAGATACACACTCCTTCTGTCCCCCCCACTTGGCCAGCCAATCATTTACCCTCCTATGAGCTGACCGGACCCAGGCACTAGGGTGCAGGGAAGCAATCACAGTCTGCTCCCCACATGAACTTCGGGGGTGTATCCGAGCAGGAATTATATCACAGGAAATGTAATCCTCCCAAGGGGGTTTGTTGGCCATATAATGATCCCATCCCTGACTGATGGGAAGTGCTGGGAGAGCCTCTGTGCAGAGCACAGTTCTCACATCCTTATTCAGCTTTGCATGGGGCCCGCCCAGGAGGGAGGAGAGGAAAGGCCTCACCCTGGCTGCCCTGCACAGCTATTTTCCTGAGTCCTCCCTGCCTGGGGTCGAATGCAACCCCAGCTTGACCCCCAAACACCAGGAAAGAAGAAGCCAAGACTCTGGGGCATCAGGATAGCAAGGATAGCCTGGCTTGCATGCAGGGCCTTCTACTACCTTCGTAGTAGTGGTACTAGTAGTACTAGTAGCAGTGTTCTCCGGGGGGGCTGGTTTCCTTTGGCTTAAGGTCTGTGCACTTCCAGCTCTGCCAAAGCCACCCCCTCCCTGAGCGCAGTGTTTCTCCAGTGCTGGTAGATGATTCGGTAACCTAGAAGCAGGGCAGGCCAGCAAAGGTCAGCAGAGGCTCCTTCTGGGGCGCTCCTGCCTCCTTTTCAATGACCCCTACATTCCAATCAGCATCTTGCCTCCTTCGCCAAGAACAGAATCCATCTCAGATTTGATGGGCTGTAGTTTGATCTCATGGCACCTGCTGTGGAGCCACAAACTACGTTTTAAAACCAGAAGACACTGCTCTGACCACTAAATTGTAACACTGGGCCAAAAGGAGGGTTTGTGAATTGCTCACTTTGTTTGCAAGATGTAGGTCTCCAGCTTAGATGCCAGCGGCAGCAGCAAGAACAAAAAGCAGGGGCACCTGAGTGGCTCAGTCGGTTAAGTGTCCGACTTGGGCTCAGGTCATGATCTCACGGTTCATGGGTTCGAGCCCTGTATCCGGCTCTGTGCCAACAGTTAGCTCAGAGCCTGGAGCCTATTTCAGATTCTGTGTCTCCCTCTCTCGCTGCCCCTCCCCTGCCCACGCTGTCTCTCTCTCTCTCTCTCTCAGAAATAAATTTTAAAAATAAATAAATAAAATAAATTCTTAAAAAAAAGAACAAAAAGCAAATGCAATGACTTGAGCTCTGTTAATAGTGGAAATAAACCCTGTCTCCACTGAAGCTATGCTCTTACCTTGAGCACAGTATTGAACAAGTTAGGTGTAGTTAACCAGCTGCCTGAAAGTGAAAACGGTGCAGGCATGACAGGCCTCAGAGGCGGCAGGAGACCTCGTTCACATAGCACACGTGATGAGATGAGTAAATGTCAAGAGGCTCCTGCCAGCCCTGTCTGTGCAGGGGAGTGTGGGAGCCCTGGACTGTCACACGCTAGGACCGCCGCATCACTTGGTGCAGAGGGAGGTGACCTTTTCCTCCTTGCTGCTGACATTTAAGAGTACAGAATAATCTGACATTCCTCACTGCAACTGTGCAGAAATGCCATTTTCTTTACAGAAGGTACACGGCAGATCCCTCTAAATGACCATTTTCTTGCCGGGTTGGCAAGTGCAGACCTTAAGCCAGAGGAAATTTTGGAATCTGTATACATCCCTCACTCTCAAAAGGTAAGAATTCTGCTGGCTGCTTTTAAGAGTGTGTTTTTCCCTTTTTGTGACGGAACGCAGTCCTCTTTTCGTGACGGAACACAGTCATCTTTAGAAATCTGAAAACAGATGGAAGGAAAATAACTGCCCTGAAAACCTGTTTCCTGTCCACTGTAGACTGGCCCGGCACCAAGGCCCTCAGACACTCTCGGGCAAACAGCTCTGAGCTGTGGATTTGGGGTTGTTGTTTCAGCTGCGGGGTGGGGCCTGCTGAGGGCATGTGGTTGTGCCTCCACACCCCTCTGTGTCTACAGATCAACTCTGAGAGGCGCAAATTAAAACTCTCTGGCTGTGGAACGAGCTTCTCCGCCTGACCCACAAAGAGGTGGAGGCTGAGACAGGGCCTCCCCACTTCCGACTCTAGCTAACCCCAACAGCTCACAAGAACACGAGGGCCTCCAGATGTTTGCTAACACAGGATATCTGGGATTGATGTGGCCACCCAGCTGGCTATTGAATGTGGCCTCTGTCTTCACTCAATGCTCCGTGTCTCTCCCCAAAACCATACCTGAATCCAAGGGGTTGATCTCTCCAGAAAGAGGCAATTCAGCACACACACGCACGCACGCAGGCGGGCACACACAATAGTGAAAAGCAAGGAGTTAGCTTGGTTATGCAGGAAGTCTCATATTAAGTCATGTTTTCAGCATGCATGATCTTCATTTATTTTTCCTTTGGATGGAAACTTTGAAATGTATTCTAGTCCAAAGTGTATCCGTGAAGGCCCAAGATAGAAAACCAGGCAGGCACAAACACCCTTGGTGGCCACACAGATGGGAACACACTTGAGGCACAGGCCATCACCATTAACCCCCAAGTTGCAACATCAGCAGGTCACAATGCCAAAGCCCCAGTGGGGCAGCCATTGCCCTCCCGACTCCTGTTGCTGATACAAGATTCCCTATTCCACTGTCAGAAACTTCTATTCAAATCCTTTGTAACCTTTGCAAATAGGAAAGGTAGTCATTTCTACAAACCAAGAAATGTGGTGGGTCTCTTTCTTACTTCAAGCAAATTACATTTATTTTTTTCCCTTTTTTAATAGTTTGTTGTCAAGTTGGTTTCCATGTAACACCCAGTGCTCATCCCCACAAGTGCCCTCCTCCATGCCCATCACCCCCCTTCCACTCCCCCCCATACCCATCAGTCCTCAGTTCTGTTCTCAGCATTCAAGAGTCTCTCATGGTTTGCCTCCCCCACTTCCCCCCGTTTCCTCCCTTCTTCTCCTCCACAGTCCTCCGTTAAGTTCCTCCTAATCCTCCTATACGTGCAAATATATGGTATCTGCCCTTCTCTGCCTGACTTATTTCGCTCAGCATAACACCCTTGAGTTCCATCCATGTTGCTACACATGGTCAGATTTCATTCTTTCTCATTGCCATTGTATTCCATGGTATAGATAAACCACATCTTCTTGATCCATTTGTCAGTAGATGGACACTTAGGCTCTTTCCATGTTTTGGCTATTGTGGAGAGTGCTGCTATGAACATTGGGGTACATGTGCCCCTATGCATCAGCACTCCTGTATCCCTTAGGTAAATTCCTAGCAGTGCTATTGCTGGGTCATAGGGAAGTTCTATTGTTAATTTTTTTAGGAACCTCCGCACCATTTTCCAGAGGGGCTGAACCAGTTTACATTCCCACCAACAGTGTAGGAGGGTGCCCATTTCTCCACATCCTCGCCACCATCTAGAGTTCTCTGATTTGCTCCTTTTAGGCACTCTGACCAGCATGAGGTGGTATCTCAGTGTGGTTTTGATTTGTATTTCCCTGATGAGGAGGGATGCTGAGCATCGTTTCATGTTTCTGTTGGCCATCTGGATGTCCTCTTTGGAGAAGTGTCTGTTCATATCTTCTGCCCATTTCTTCACTGGGTTGTTTGTTTTTCGGGTGTGGAGTTTGATGAGTTCCTTACAGATTTTGGATACTAGCCCTTTATCTGACATGTCATTTGCAACTATCTTTTCCCATTCTGTCGGTTGCCAATTAGTTTTATGGATTGTCTCCTTTGCCGTGCAGAAGTTTTAATCTTGATGAGCTCCCAATAGTTCATTTTTGCTCTTGATTCCCTTGGTTTTGAAGATGTGTCAAGTAAGAAATTGCTGCATTTGAGGTCAAGGAGGTTGTTTCCTGCTTTCTCCTCTAGGGTTTTGATGGTTTCCTGTCTCGCGTTCAGGTCCTTCATCCATTTTGAGTTTATTTTTGTGTATGGTGTGAGAAAATGATCTAGTTTCATTCTTCTGCATGTTGCTGTCCAGTTCTCCCAGCACCATGTGTTAAAGAGGTTGTCTTTTTTCCATTGGATCCTCTTTCCTGTTTTGTCGAAGATTAGTTGGCTATATACTTTTGGGTCCAATTCTGAGTTCTCTATTCTATTCCATTGGTCTACGTATCTGTTTTTGTGCCAATGCCATACTGTTTTGATGATGACAGCTTTGTAGTAGAGGCTAACGTCTAGGATGGTGATGCCTCCCATTTTGGTTTTCTTCTTCAATATTATTTTGACTATCGGGGTCTTTTGTGGTTCCATATAAATTTTAGGATAGTTTGTTCTAGTTTTGAGAAGTATGCTGGTGCAATTTTGATTGGAATTGCATTGAATGTGTAGATTGCTTTGGGTAGTAATTACATTTTAACTATATTTATTCTTCCAATCCATGAGCATGGAATGTTTTTCCATTTCTTTGTGTCTTCTTCAATTTCCTTCATAAGTTTTTTTATAGTTTTCATCATACAGATCTCTTATATCCTTGGTTAGGTTTATTTCTAGGTATTTTATGGTTTTTTGTGTAATTGTGAATGGGATCAGTTTCTTGATTTCTCTTTCTTTTGTTTCATTGTTGGTGTATAAAAATGCAACCGATTTCTGTCCGTTGATTTTGTACCCTGCAACTTGGCTGAATTCATGGATCAATTCTAGTAGGGTTCTGCTGGAGTCTGTCGGGTTTTCTATGTAGAGTATCATGTTGTCTGCAAAAAGTGAAAGTTTGACTTCTTCTCTGCCAAATCTGATGCCTATTATTTCCTTTTGTTGTCTGGTTGCTGATGCTAGGACTTCCAGCACTATGTTAAACAATAGTGGTGAGAGTGGACATCAAGCAAATTACATTTAAAAGCACCTGTGTGCTCAGTCAGTTAAAACACCAGACTTCAGCTCAAGTTATGATCTCACGGTACATGAGTTCAAGCCCCGCATCGGACTCTGTGCCGACATCTCAGAGTCTGGAGCCTGGACCCTGATTCAGATTCTGTCTCCCTCTTTCTCTGTCCTCCCCCTTCTCACAAGGACAGAGGCATCTGAAGACTAGCGGCAAGAGCACCTGGAAATGATCCAGGCATCCTGGACTCAGGAAAAGCACACGATGATCCCTGTTCCTTGAGGGAATTGGGCATTGGGGGTGGACGTTTGGGAGGATTCCATTCTCACTTTGAATGAGAAACCAGCCAACTTGTACTCTAATTGTGCCAAGTGTCTTTTGTGACCCTTAAGATGGAGTCTAAGTGATTAATTAGTGGCACCAAGAAGCAGAAACTATGCTCTTACTTTTGACGTGTCAAATAACCCCAAATGGTTCTCGTGTCCACAGTGGGAATTTGTGTCAGCCTTCCGGCAGGCTCAGTGCCAGCAAAATGCCTTGGCCGATGTGAATGCTGGCATGCGAGTCATACTCAAAGAAGGCACAGACACCATCAAGGAGCTGAGTCTTTCCTACGGAGGGGTTGGGGAAACCACAATCAGTGCACATAAATCCTGCCAGCAGCTCATAGGGAGGTAAGCAACGAACCCTGCACCCCAAGGGTGAAACTTGACATCAAGAAACAAAAACAAAGAACTAGTGGAAGTTTGGCTCTGACAAGGGTTGTTAACGACCTGGGAAGATGTGAACTCCTATATGTAAAATCACTGCTTGTTCTTTCTGTAATTTTGCTAATAAAGCAAACCTAGCTTGACTTTGACTAATTAGGGGCTGCTCCTTGGGGGAGGGCTACAACAACAATGGACTGTGCCCCACCCAGTTCTCATGTGCACATCAGTTCTCCCCCAGACCCACACCAGGCAGGCTCCAAGGGCACCTAAAGCCACTCCCACCTGGGTGCCCTCTGTTTCTTCCTCAGTAGAGGCCGGCTGCTTCCTAATGGAATTGGCTCTCGTGATCTGTTTGTGTAATGGTTCCATCATGTTCTGGCTCTTCAACATGCTTGGTTCATGTTGCAACGAACTGGGCCCATCCTGCCCCTGTCATGACCCTTGGGCCACTCGGAGCAGCCTCCCAGGCCTCGATTTTCCTGAAGGGCTTGGGAAGATGATTTCTAAGTTCCCTTCCAGGTCATAAAAGGAGACTTCAGGTTCTCTAAATTATTATTATCCAGTATCTAGCACATGCTGTGGGATCGAGACTGCCCTTTAAGTGTCCCTTCCTCACCTCTAACCCCACCAGGTCCTGGAATGAGCTGATGCTGGAGGGAGCTTGCAGGCTGCTTCTGGAAGAGGTCTCCCTCCCAGGCTGTGCTCTAGGAGGAAGAGTGGAATTCAAGAGGACTTTGGTGGTCAGCTTCTTCTTCAAATTCTACCTAGAAGTTCTGCAGGAACTGAAGAAGCTTATGAAACTTGTGTCTGTAAGTGCTCTGGCTTTTCTGTGCTCCTTGCAGCCATACGCCCCCAGCTTTTCCACCACTTTTGCAGACTGTCTTATGGGCACTTTGTGCCATTACCTGTCATCTGTTCTGAGTCAGGCCTTCTCGGTTCCCAGTTCTTCCTCCTTAAAGGGATTCATCCCTGCAGGACTACCACACGAGGCCCAGGATGCCGCACTGTCTTCAGTTCACGGATGTTCACTGTGTGCCCTGAGCAACTAAACATTACAGTGCTCCTGCCTCCAATGTGGGATTTCTTTCTTTTAAAATCAGCTTTTCTGGGGGCACCTGGGTGACTCAGTGGGTTAAGCATCTGACTCTTGATTTAGGCTCAGGTTATGATCTCACAAACTGTGAAGGTTCAGAGCCTGCTTGGGATTCTCTTTCGCCCTCTCTGCGCCTTCCCCCTGCTTGCACTCTTTCTCCCTCACAAGATAAAGATTTTTAAAAAATAATAAAATTGACTTTACTGAAGTATGATTACACATAATAAAATGCAGCTATTCATACTCAATGACTTTTAACAAATGTGTAAACCCATGTAGCCACCACCTCAAACAAGCTGTAAAGCATTTGCATCACCCAAAAAGTACCTTTTGACCCCTTTGCAGTCAGTCCTCCCACACCTGCCCCTCGGCAACCACTCGTCTGCTTCATGGCACTATATATTAGGCTTACCTATTCTAAAATTTTGTATTCAATATAAAATGTAAAAATTTTTTATTTTTCAAAACACTAAAATTTTGTTTGTATGCAAATATTTAAATGGCTTCTTTCTAGATTTTTAAATTGTAAACAAGCAAGGCAAAATATTTTCTTTCTCTCTCTCTATTTATTTCCTGGACCAGAATTATAACTCTCATTCTACCTCATACCCCCTGTTTCAAACCACACCCCATCCCAACACTCGTCAAGTCACCTCAAGTGTTCAATTTTCATTACACGGAGGTAGACCCTCACCAACCACGTTCACCAGGGTAATAATCGCTGCCATTTAATTTCAGAATCAAGATACTTGGTGTGTTTCAGATACCCAGAGAGCCTTCCCAATTTTACTGCTGAGCTGCTGAGTTGCTGAGAGAAACAATCAAGATGTAGGCTCTTTTGTGTACATTGAACTCCAGCTCATTCTGGGATGGCTTCTCCGGCCCCCAGTGTTCCAGCTTGTCCTGTCTTTACCCAGCTCACTGACAGGCCTCTCCCTCCTCGGGGTGGCTTGGGGATCAGATTCAAACCAGTCCATCCAGTTCCTCATTATGTGGGAAGGGAGGGCAAGACACCTTCATAAAAAGGGAGATCCTGGGGAGATAATGTGGATTTTGGTATTCCAGGCTACCCCAGCCTAGCAGTTTCTTAGATACTTCAGCCAAGTCATTTTCACACAAACCAAAGCTCAGTTTAATCATAGACTAATCAGTTTATCTTTATTGTTTTGAATGGTCTCTCAGGACAGCCATCATTATCCTGAAATTTCAGACCGATTCCTAAGTGCTCTAGAAGATTTCCCTATCACAGGACCCCGGGGAGTCCAAAGGTATCAGGTCAGTATTATTTAACAGAAACTTAAAAACTTAGAGATAAGCTATAGTTATTTGAACAAAGCAAGCTCTTCAGAGTTGCAATTTGTAGTTCTGACTTTCTAATTTGGGCTGGCACATTGCCCTTTGTTTAGGCCAAGTCAGGGAGATGCTGGATCTAAGATCAGGCCTGAGCTACCACTACACACATTGGAGGCTGGACCAACCTGGAATGGTTTGACCATCTGACTAATCATTGACAGTGTCCTCAAACAGATGTTCTTTGGGCATTTGTTTGATGAACACCTAAGCCAGGTGTGAGGGAAGGACTGAATAAGAGAGTAGCAAGTTTCTGCCTCCAGCCCTGATTGCAAATATCTCATCTCCAGTCAGCAAAACAAGGGCCCTGCCAGTACTTGAACCCACCTTTCTTGAAGGGCAATTTAGAAAATATCCATTATCATCTGTTAACACACAGTCCCTCACCCACCCTATCTACACACACACACACACACACACTCACACACACACACACACACACACAGATTTTCCCTCAGAAAGTTCCAGAATAAACACTTCCTCCAAATCTGTATCCTCCCAGTAATGTTTTGGGGCCACTTACAGGGGCAGCCAAAGCACCTTGGTCTAGATCTAAGTGGACTCCGTTGTCATTTGTTCCCCTCCCCTCTCCCCTGCCCCAGGCACTACTCAAGTTGACACTCAAGCTTTTAGCTTAGATTTTGGTTCCCCACCCTCTGGAATTATATCACTTTAGACCTCATCATCTTGATCACTTTCTCTGTAGACAGTTTAGTCATGGAAAAGGAAAGAAAGCAGGACAGAGAACCTCTGAGTTCCAGAAGAAAACAGTACAGGGGCACAACTTGGGAAAAGAAGATGACAAAAGAAGAGGCTAAGATGCCCCTTCACCTACTTCACAGTTCAGCCAAAAGGTTGACATTGCCACATAATTGACAGGACAATTACCCAGTCTAGTAACATCATTGAATTGTTGCACTTATCATCTGACCCACTCCATTGTTTGTGGTCTGATGGTGACTGATTTCTCAATCCTGAATCAGGAGTGTTGGCCATTTGTGAAGTTTCAAGTTGTCCAGGGCAACTCTTGTCTCCTCTGCAGAGTGTGGATTCTCACCAGTCCCTCCAAGATCCAGTGGGACGCCCCATCATGCACCTGTCAGGTCTTAAACATGCTACAGGTGAAGCTGTATTTTGTGATGACATCCCTATGGTGGATAGAGAACTTTTCATGGTTTTGGTGACCAGTACAAGAGCCCATGCAAAAATCATGTAAGTAAATAGAAAGCTTTCAAAAAATACTTTTAAAAGCACACTTGCAGATATGCACCTGTTGTGCTATGTCCTAAACCCAAAGAACCAAAAATTGAAAGAATAAAGAAAAGGGCACCATCCCCAGGAGGAAGAAGGGGGTGTTATCTGGAAATGACCATTATGAAAGAGAACAAAAATTTCAGTTATGGGCTCCTTGCTTTCTTCTAACCTCATAACACCTCATCTCCCTGCTGTAGCCGCAGGCATGGCTCAAAGGAGCAACTCTGAGTAGGGCTAATACTCAGCTGGTGATAAAACCTTGAAATAATGCATTTCTGAATGGTAAATACCCACTGTCCTAAGCTTCCCAAGAATGTTCCTTGCCACAGCCACACGGCCCCTCCCCCAGGTTCTCTCCTGTAGTTAAAGTGTTACCCCTGGCCCAGCAGGCAGCCTCCTGGACCATATGGCAGGTTAGCTTTTATTGTTTGGGACCTACGCTGGACAGTTGTTCATATTTCTGTTTTCAACCATGTTCTATCCTTTCCTCAGGTCTGGGGCCCTCAAAGCTTGCTGATTTCTACTTCTTGAATATTTCTCTTTTTCCAGATCAATTGATTTGTCTGAGGCCCTTGAACTGCCCGGAGTGGTTGATGTGATAACAGCTGAGGACATTCCAGGCACCAATGGTGCTGAGGATGACAAATTGTTGGCTGTAGATGAGGTACAGAGCATGCTTTCTCAGATGACTCTGTATATAATCACCAAGGTACCACCTCCAGCTGGTTTTCAGTCCCCGCCCCCCTACATTGTGGGATAGATGTGCTGATTCTTCCAGCTTCTCTATATACCTAACATCTTTATTCAGACAGACTTTACTCTTCTGGAGTCAGGAAGTTACACAGTAAAAAGGAAATCATAAACATACAGAAAAACAAGTCTTAGTTTTCCCACTGTGTGCTATTGAGTCAATTTCTGTCATCTAAAGAATAAATTTAGGAACTGACCTGTATCAGGATGCAATACCCTAGAAAAAAGAACAGCCACTCCCTGTCATCTGTATTGAACTCCCTCCCTTCCTAGACCAACTCCACACATACACACCTCCACACCACCCCTCACTAACTTTTATTCACTCCATTTGTAATAAAGTTGCTTTTGCCACCTTTGACATTTTAATTCAATTCTGCAAACATTCACTAAACGCTTGCTTTTGGAGCCAGGTTAATTTGGTTCATATTCCATCTCCACTGTTCACTAGCCGTGTGCATTTGGGTATCATCTGGAAAATGGGAACAATCACTGCACCAATCCCATGGTGTTCTAGTGAGATCTGAATGGGTTAATGCATATAAAATGCTTACAATGATGCTTGGCACGTAAAGGCTCTCAGTAAGTGTTAGCGTGTTAGCTATTATTGTCACTTCTTGATGAGTCACACAGACTTTCTCCTCCATGAAACGATTCACTGTTCTTTTGATTGAACTCCAGATGAAGAGGTCAGTTTTTATTTAAGAGCTATATCATCTACTCAGGCTACCATAACAAAATACCACAGACTGGGCCACTTTTAAAAAAGCAGAAATTTGTTTTTTCACAGTTCAGTGACTGATCACCCAAGATCAAAATGTTCGCAGGTTTCGTTTTTCCTGAGGCCGCTCTTCCTGGTTTGCAGGTGGCCGTCTTCTCACTGTGTCATCACATGACTTTTGTCTGAGGATGAGCGCCCATGATATCTCTTCCTCTTCTTAAAAAGACACCAGTCATATTGGATTAGAGCTCTGCCCTTATGACCTCATTTAATCTTAATTACCCTTAATTACTTAAAGGCCCTATCTCCAAATATAGTCACATTGAACATTAAGGCTTCAACATTTGGATTTGAGAAAGAGGGGACATAGTACAGCTGGTAACATGAATCAAATTGTACAAGAAACACTTTCCTTATCTTTAAACTCTAAAATGATAAATGATACCATGAAGATATTACATTTGAACCAAGGTTGACAGAGGACACGGCACATTCAGATCACAGCCAATCTCACATCTACTCTGGGGCTTACATTCATTGAGTAAAATGGCCAATAGAATCATTGCCAAACAATAATAACAAAGATACCAGCCACTGGTAAGGGTGAAGTAGGACTATTCCTACTGATATTTTTCTTCCTGCTTCATGCATGTACTTTCTGCAGGTGCTTTGCGTGGGCCAGATCATTTGCGCTGTGGTTGCAGAGACAGATGTACAGGCAAAGAGTGCAATTGAAAAGATAAAGATCACCTATGAAGATCTGGAGCCCATAATCTTCACCATCAATGTAAGCAGACTGGCTGGTTTCTTTCCTGTAAGGTTGTAGAATCAAAAACACCTTTGAAAATTTGTTAATGCAAGACTAATTTTTTTTTCTTGTCACTGGCTTGCCCTGGAAAAATAAGCTTTCTCTGGAAGATATTACTCATATGAATTGAAATTCGCTTTGGCTCTAAGAAATGGCAGGGTTGGAGTGGGGTGAGGAAACAAACCAAGAATTGAAGTTTCTGTCTCTTTTATATTCAAAAAGTCTCGAAGGAATCAATCCAGGGCTTATGTAGAGTTCTGTGTCAGAGATCTGGGCTCCTTGTATCTAGTCACTGCATCAAGCATGGTTTCTATCCTCTAGGTCACACTTTGCTCCACAATGACTACTGAAGCTTTGGCCATTAAGTCCACATTCCAGACAGAAGAGAGAATGAGGTGATGAAGAAGGGCATCTCCTGTCCCTTTAAGGACACTTCCCATAATCTCACTAGTTAGCTCCTAGTCAGATGCCACACCTCACGGGGAGCTGGGAAATGTAGACTTTATTCTAGGTGACTACATATCCACTAAAAATTGGGGAAGATAATGATAATGGATATTGAGAACAATCATGTTTTCAAACTGGGGTCCCAAAACAGTGGGACTTTCATTATGGAATTCCACAGAAATTTCAACTCTTATTTTTGGGTCTAGCGGAAGGAATGAAAATGCTATTAATAAGCAGAAAGAATGGGAGCACCTGGGTGGCTCAGTCGGTTAAGCATCCGACTTCGGCGCAGGTCATGAATATCCTGGTTTGTGAATTCCAGCCCTGCATCGGGCTCTGTGCTGACAGTTCAGAGCCTGGAGCCTGCTTCGGATTCTGTGTCTCCCCCCTCTCTGACCCTCCCATGCTTATTCTCTGTCTCTCTCATTAATAAATAAATATTTAAAAACATTTTTTTAAACAATGAATGATTAGAATAGAAAATTCAGATGCGGAGTAGGATTTGCAGGTCCTAACTCAATGAAGGGCAAGTTCAAAGTAACTGAGTTTAGAAAAGCTTTCTTATTTGTGCACTTGTGACAGAAAATAAAATTTTTTCAAAGGCCCCGTGAACCACTTGACATTTTAAAAATGTGCCTAAAAGGCACAACTTGCTCAATATTCTAAGTGTTAAAAAGGTCATGTTTCTTGATCTTTCTAAACCAAACCAATTCTGTTCCAAATTCCCATTTTGCCAAGTTTGCAAGAAGTCCAGACCATTTCTCTTGGCTCAGTCTCCCTCCTGGGGTTGTACTAGGATCCTAATATCAGTTTTTGAAATTTCAATTCTAATCCCATTTCTTCAAGGAGGAGATGGTATCCAGAAGAAAAACCATGAAATATCCTGGGATTCAGAATGGTTGGAGTTCTAGAGTTCTCTCAGAATAAGACTGTCCAGAGTCAGCTAAAATTGTCTTTTGTGAATGAAAGTAGGTAACAAAATAGTCATAGATACCAATACTTATTCACCCATCCATCCATTCATTCATTCATTTAAATGACTGTATATATGAGAGGCAGCAGTAAGGGTAGTGGCTAAAAGCACAGTTTCTAGAACAAACTGCTAGTTTTGAATCCTGGCTTCACCACTTACTGTGTAACCTTAGATGAGTTTGGTAACCTCTCTGAGACATGGTTTCTTCATCTGTAAAATGGGGATAATACTAACAATCACCTGTTCCCTGGACATCCACACTAAAATGAGAAATGAGTATTTATCATCATGAGATATCATAACATCCCCAAATCTCAATTCTTAACATTTCCCTACTCCTTCTTGTTGGTTTTCCCTGAACTCTAGAAGACATCCTCAGACTTCCATCTTGCCTCTGCCGTGAGCCCACTACTCCATTACTACCCTGCTTGATGACTCCCTTCATGCGTCCCAGTAGATGGCTAATTGGGGAGGTTTACTGGCCTTTGACTAAGGAAAAAAAAATGGCAATGGAAGAAAAAAATTTTAATTGACTTTTGTGGTTTATTCCTATCATTTAGGATGCCATAAAGCACAACTCATTCCTATGCCCTGAAAAAAAACTTGAACAAGGAAACATTGAGGAGGCATTTGAAAAAGTCGATCAAATTGTTGAAGGTAAGCAGCTCAGGATATTTAATAGAATCTTTGCATAATTCTGTTCCAGAGCAGACACTGAGAGTGTGTGATTTCCTCTGAGAAAGGGCATCCTCTAAAGACTTAGCACTTTGCCAGATTTCTCTTATATCTCTTTCTCTCAAATTGTGAGGGAGGGCGCCTTTAGAGGTGAGGGGCAGAACAACAGAATAAATAGAAAAATCCTTAGCACTTTGTTTAGTCAAAGACAGAGGAACAGAACCAAACACTTCCAATTTGTTATACAAAACTATAGTCTCTGAAACAGATTGCCCTTAGCTGCTGCAGAACAAATGCCTGCTCCATCAGTTCCTTGGTCAGGACAAATCCAGACTGGTCAGTCCACATCTTACATGCTTGGGAATTACTCAACATGGTAGTTTCCAATGAGCACACACTTTCAGGAATTTCCCTTTGCTTGCACTTAACAGGAGAGGTTCATGTTGGAGGACAGGAACATTTCTACATGGAAACACAAAGAGTGCTTGTTATTCCAAAGGCAGAGGACAAAGAGCTGGACATTTATGTGTCAACACAGGATCCAGCCCATGTGCAGGTGAGGTCCAGGATTGCCCTTACCTTCTGAACTTCCTAATTTCATCATGGCCTTCAATCCCCATACCCTTGCAGTCAGTAGCCATTCTTCCTGTAGAAACTTGATGTCCAAGCAGCTAAGTAAGATACCAAAACTCTTTTATTTTTTTTCTGGTCTTGTCAAGTAAGTACAAGAACAGCTGTGGTGAAGGGGATTCACAGCACACTTATCCTGGTGACCACTGAGTAATGTATAGAACTGCTGAAACACTATAGTGTACACCCAAAACTAACATAACACTGTGTTAACTATACTGGAATGAATATTAAATAAAATTAATAAAATTAAAGAAAATAACAGCCACAGTCATTTCAGTTTTAAAGAGTACATTCATTTGTGGCATGTTTAAATGAGCTCTATGATTGGATAGCAACACTAAATTATATCTGTACTTGCCTTTTCTCTAAAATAATCATTACAGATAACGTTTGGAGTAAACATATCACTTTACAGCACATTTTAATTATCCCAGTCTCAAAGTGCTCTAGGTTTTAGCTGCAAATATTTTCTTTAGAAGTTTGTCAGGCATTTGCTGATTTTCACCTTATTGGAAGTTAAGTCTAGGCATTTGGCTAGGATTCCGACTCTGACAGGAATCCAGGATTTTGACAGTTTCCCTTCTGGAAAATACTATTTTTCTGCTGGAAAGGCTATTCTGTAAGATTAACGATGTTAATGAACTCAACAGAGCTCTCTGCTAAATGGATTTACATTATCTTAGTTTGGGTTTTGTTTTTTGTTTGTTTGTTTGTTTTCTGACAGTAAGTGTGGATGAATATTGCTGTGATGTTTCAGAAAACAAAAGGCTTCTTTGCCATTTCTTGTAAAACTTTTCCATTACCTTTCACAGAAAACAGTGTCCTCTACTTTAAACGTCCCCATCAACAGGATTACCTGTCATGTCAAGCGGGTGGGTGGAGGTTTTGGCGGAAAAATAGGAAGACCAGCTGTATTTGGGGCTATTGCAGCTGTGGGTGCTATCAAGTAAGTGTGCTCCGGGATACAGGAGGGTGTAAACTGTACAGAGCTAAGGACAAATCCATGGACTGAGAGTAACTTGGATTGCTGTCGTAACTACCCAAGTGTCCTTGGGCAACTCAGGCTCCTACCTCTTTTTCTTTATAATTATAGATATAATACCACCTTCTTAGAGTTATTGGAAAAGTCACATGCACCAAGGACTTCAAATGAGCCATGAAAAGGAAAAGTGATATTATTAGTTAAACAGCTCCAAGGCTGAGGCTGCCCCTCCCTGAGCTTCATGAAAGGTGACCCATTTAGGGGTGGGGCCAGTCTCTTGCCCAAGTGGAATGCCAAGGGGGAGGCTCCTCCCCCACTTTCCCTTCCTACTCTAGCTGCAGACAGGGTGGCATGAGGAAAGAAAGGCTCCCACCCTCTGCCTCTCTGCACCTGGAAGGGCTGGCTAGTCAATGTTTGCTTAATGACAGATGACATCCTCAAAGAGAATTCCCAGGCTAAGGAAATTCCCAGCAAGGAAGGCTTGCTCCTTCGCTGTTCATGTTGTTCAGGTTGCTGGATTTTCTGTTTCTTGTTCATTTTCTATGACTATTTCTTGGTAGTTGCAAAGTATTGTCAGAGACCCAATCAGCCTGCAAAGTTCAAATGTCCTGCTTCCTTTGACAAATTCTGTGTAGTTCAAAGCTAGGTCCTGAAGCACTCAGATGTTTGTCTTATTCTGCAGTGAGAGGCAGGAAATCACAAGATCTGAATCCCATCTTCAGTTCTTTCCACAATGAACCTCTCTATTCACACCCACCAAATACCCAGAAGGAGCAATCAGTTCATCATACTCCCAACAGGCTTTGTGCCTTTAAGACTTCTCAAGCATTACTGCACACTAGAAGCATCCGGCAAGCATTTAAGTAAGTCCCAATGCCTAGGCTGCCCCATACCAATGCGGTCATCAGTATAGTTTAAAACTAACCCAGTGGTTCCACTGTGCAGCCAAGTGTGGGAACCAGTGTTTTAAGCTACAACCCCACCTTAGCACACATCTGGCATGCATTAAGTAGTCCCCAGAGCGGTGTTGCCAAATTGTTGATAATAAGAGTCTCTAGGGGCTCCCGGAGTTGTGAGTGTCCCGGAGTTGTGATCTCATGGTTTGTGAGTTCAAGCTCAGCCTGGAGCTTGCTGCTGTCAGAGCAGAGCCCACTTCTGATTCTCTGTCCCCCCCTCTCTCTGCCCCTCCCCTCTCTCAAAAATAAAATAAATAAGAGTCTCCTAGGCTTATAAAATTCCTACCTCTCCATCCCAGACCCACTGAGTCAGAACCACCAGGGGGTGGACACAGAAACCTTACATTTAACTGATGCTCTAGGTAGTCTTCACCATTAAAAAAACAACAAAAACCAAAACAAAAAAAAACAAACACAAAACAGGAAACCTTGTGCCAGAATTGTAATTTTCAACATGCACCTGAAAGTATCTCATAAGAATCACTGAGAAAAATTCCAATTCTAGGGCCCCTCCCTAAAGTACCGAATGAGAATCCTAGTGCTAAGGCTCAGTAATCTGCATTTTTGCCAGCATGCCGGATGATTCTTCTACACTCCAAAGTATAGGAACCACTGCCCTGGAGATACAGAAAGGCTGAATCTCCTAGCTGCCCAAAGGCCCTACATGGCCAACATAATAGCATTCATGGGTGAAAATTAAAATGCTGACCCAGCTTCCTAAAGATAAGTACTTGGCCTTGCTTTTGCAGTTGTGTTAAGTATGGATTTATCTATTTGCATTCTTTCAACTTTGTAACTAGTGGTGGGGATATGCAAAGTGGCTGGATCTGGGTGACCATGAAATCTGAACCCTCAAGAACACAAGTTAACTGGAATTCAACATTAATCACTTTAGCTAGATCTCTGACTATTGAGTTATAGGCTACAGAAAAAGTAGTAATTTAGTCATATATTAATTCAGATCAGTGCCTAGCTTATTGTATGCACTCAAGAACTATACGTGGGATGGATGGATGGATGGTTAAATGAATGGTTGGATAAATAGGTGGGAGAATGGATGGAGGATGGATGTCCAGGAAGGTAGCTAGATGGATGCTTGGGTAGATAATTAAATGAGGGGTTGAATAAATAGGCGGTGGATGCTAGATGGATAGGTGATGAATAGGGGAATGGATCAATGGGTGGTTGGAATGGATAGAAAATCTAAGATTTGTTTTCTTTAGAACTGGTCATCCCATTCGTCTTGTTCTTGATCGTGAAGATGACATGTTAATAACTGGGGGAAGACACCCATTATTTGGAAAATATAAAGTGAGTATTCAGCTTGAAATTATTAAGATACCTCATTTTAAGAGACTCTTAAATATAGAGAACAAACAGGGCTGCTGGAGGGGTTTGGGGTAGGGGAATCAGCTAAACGGGCAGGGGGCATTAAGGAGGACACTTGTTAGGATGAGCACTGGATACTATATGTAAGTGGTTAATCACTAAATTCTATTCCTGAAATCATTATTACACTAAATGTTAACTAACCTGGATATAAATTAAAAAGAAGAAGAAGAAGAAGAAGAAGAAGAAGAAGAAGAAGAAGAAGAAGAAGAAGAAGAAGAAGAAGAAGAAGAAGAAGAAGAAAATTTTTAAAATACCTCATTTTATCTTACTGGTTTTGTCGTTTTCTATTATTTTGATTTTGCTAAATTCTAAAAACAAATAATAATCTTATCCAAAATAGTAAATGAGTGGGGCACCTGGGTGGCTCAGTAGGTTAAGCATCTGACTCTTGATTGCAGCTCAGGTCATAATCTCACAGTTTATGAGATAGGGTCCTATGTCAGACTCTACAATAACAGCATAGAGCCTGCTTGGGATTCTCTCTCTCCCTTTCTCCCTCTCTCTCTCTGCCCATCTCCTGCTCACATGTTCTCTCTCTCTCAAAATAAATAAACATTAAAAAATAATAATAAAATAAAATGTTAAATGAGAATGCTGTGTATTTGAATTCTCATATTTTTATGAGGGACTTTTAGTACATCTAGTATAGACTGGAATGTAAAAATACAATTTCAAATGATAAAAACATTACTGAAGGAATAAGATTTTTGTTAGTAGTTCCCCAAAGACAAAAAATGAAAGAAGCTCGAACATTAGTTATACCAAAACTTCTTGACTATTAAAATATTTTGCTGTTGAAATATTTGGAAACGATTTTACCATTTTTACTACATAATCATTTTTACAAGTGTTTCTGCCAAGTTGTTAGGAAAGTATCACAAAAGTTCCTTGAAAATAGGAAAAAAAGATCCACGAACAATGAAATAATTTTAAATTGTTTCAAACCATGCTCATTGCCTTTTATACAACTACAGCATAAACACCATTAAAAATACTGTTGACATCTGAGTTGCCTGGGTGGCTCAGGTGGTTGAGCATCTGATACCTAATTTTGGCTCAGGTCATGATCCCAGGATTGTGAGATCAAGCCCCATGTTGGGCTCCACACTGAGCATGGAGCCTGCTTAAGATTCTCCTCTCTCTGTCTGTCTCTCTCTCTCTGTCTCTGTCTCTCTCTCTCTCTCTCTCTCTCTCTCTCAATCTCTCTTTCTCACTGTGCCCCTTTCCGGCTCTTTTTCTCTCTCAAAAAATAAAAATAATAAAAAATACTTTAACATTTAGTTGACAAAAATAGTACTTTTCAAATTTGTGACTGAGTTTTTGGAATAGTTCTAATGTAATGTGTTAGTTCTATATTAAATGTGTTCTATCTGGGAATTGCTTATAGTGCATATATAGCACTACATATAGCAACCTCTACCTGAGGTTGCCATTGCCTTCAATTACTAAATTATTATATTTCTTGGAATACTAAAGCCATACCACAGCACCATTTTATTTCTTCCATTGGCATTAGTAATTTTTATAATTAGAGAGAAAAGGAAACAGTTGGCCATTAATTTTTATTTGCCTTCAAAAGCAAAGAAATGAATATTCACAATTATTATTATCTTCTAGTACCAAGAACAATGTAGAGCCACATTCTGGGATTGTGGCAGTTTGCGTTGTTATGGTGGTTGTTGAGTTCTTTGGTTTTGGCCCATTATAAACCAGGCTTTATTTATGCTGTAGTTGTGAGACTGTTTTAATACTAGTACTTATTTAGAAGGTTCTAGACTTTGAATATTTTGGTAATTATGGTTTTATAAATATAACTTAAATGAGGAAAATAGACTTTGGAAAATCCAAGTTTTATTTTATTTTTAAAGAAATATAATTTTACTTTCAATATGTTTGTGTGAGACGTGTGTGTGTATGTGGATAGACAGAGAGAGAGAGAGAAATCCTCATTCAAACCTAGCTAACATAGTTTTGCTCAGTTTTTCAGAGCTGTTTGTAAATTAGCATAATAGATGTTTATGTGTGAAAAAGTCCTTCCAAAAATTCTTAAAGTTTATAAACAGTTTAAGAATTCTCTCTGTTACCGTATTTATTATACTATTTTGCTTAGCAATCATTTCTTTGTGAAAAGTCAAAGGTAAACTTCAGCCTAGCCTTTGTCAAAATTACCATGAATTCAGAATTCCCTGCATGTGCTCGAGTTTGTTATCCAATATTTCCATAGGTGCTAGTAACCAAAAAGCTGTGCCCATTTTCAGAATGTCCAAGGGACCAGGGCCAACCCTTTTCTGGTAGAACTACAACAGTCTTTTCAGTCTGTGCCATGTAGACCAACTGGTCTACGTGGGTGGGAAGAGAATGGCAACTTTAGAAAAATACAAGGTGCTCTTGTGAGTCCCAAAAAGAACATCATCACTAGTTCACATTTGTTATATCCTTAACCAATCACAAAGCACTTCATCAGCTCCCTAAATGGGAGCAGCCATTCTCATGTCCATTCCCCAGCATCCACTTCTGAGATGCACTGTGATTCTTTCCCACGCAGTCTGGAATTCCAGAGACTTTCCCATCAGGGGGAGAAACCACAGACTAAATTAGAAGGAAAACTAGTAAAAAGTGAAGGAGAATCTGTCAGAAGTAAAGAAGAAGAGGGTGGCAATTATACAGCAGGAGGCAAGCAAGGACTTTGGAATTCCACACTGACTGTGAAGCCGGAAAATTACATGTTGAAAGGAAAGGCTCAGCAAAATCCAGGTCACAGGAGGTCTTTGTCACCCAAGCATGGAAAACCAAGGGATAGCCAGATGTGACATACCACCAAGCAAACAGAAGAAGAGTCTGTCTTCAATTCCACCCAGTAGTAGAGTTGGGCTGTGACTTGAACTGTAAATTTTAAACAAATCATAAAATGTCCATCATTTGGTGACAGGTGGGATTCATGAACAATGGGCGAATCAAAGCTCTAGACATTGAGTGTTTCATTAATGGAGGATGCACACTGGATGACTCTGAGCAGGTATGTGCATCAAAAACTAGCACCATCCCTAATCATGAATAGAATGCAGAATTTCTAGATGAGTCTTTCTGGAGCATGTTTCTTCAGGTACTTATCAAGTTCCACAAGCAGTTAGACTCTGTACTTTTACAGGAAAAAAAAAAAAAAGCATTGTCCGATATATATTAATATCTCCTTTTACTTTAGGTAACAGAATTTCTTATATTAAAGCTGGAAAATGCCTATAAAATCCGCAACCTTAGATTCCGGGGCCGCGCATGCATGACAAATTTGCCATCCAATACGGCCTTTCGCGGATTTGGCTTCCCACAAGGAACCCTGATAACAGAATCTTGCATCACAGCTGTGGCAGCCAAATGTGGCCTTCTTCCAGAAGAGGTAAGATTGTCATCAAGGTCGTAACCAAAGTTAGTCAAGAATCAGATGAGGCAGGGAACTAGCTACCCAAAGAAAAAACATTGAAGAACCACTCAAATTAGTCCTGACTCAGAATTCAAGATAAATTAAATGCTACCTGAAGGAAATGACTCCACTATCTTCCTACCTCCTTAGGCAAAAAGCTTTCTGGTTCTTTCTTTTTCCTTACTTGTACAAAAATAATTACTCTTTGTTTTTAAAGTTTATTTATTTATTTTGAGAGGGGGAGAGAGAGAATCCCAAGCAGGCTCTGCACTGTCAGCACGAGCCCGACCAGGGGCTCAAACTCAGGAACTGTGAGATAGTGACCTGAGCCAAAACCCAGAGTTAGATGCTTAACTGACTGAGCCACCCAGGCACCCCAAAAATAATTACCCTTTTAAAAATTTTAACCAGTAATTAAAGTAAAAAGTGGGGCAACTAAGGTCACCTGGGTGGCTCAGTCAGTTAAGTGTCTGACTTCGGCTCAGGTCATGATGTTGCAGTTTGTGAGTTCAAGTCCTGCCTTGGGGTCTGTGCTGACAGCTCAGAGCCTGGAGCCTGCTTCGGATTCTGTGTCTCTCTCTCACTCTCTCTGATCCATCCTCCACTCATGCTCTGTGTGTGTGTCTCTCTCTGAAAAATAAATAAACATTAAAAAAAAGTGTTTTTTTTTTAAAGTGGGGGCACTTATGTGGCACAGTCAGTTGAGCGTCTGACTCTTGATCTCAGTTTAGGTCATGATCTCATGGTTCCTGAGTTCTAACCCTACACTGGGCTCTGTGCTGATGTCGCCAAGCCTGCTTGGGATTCTGTCTCTCCCTCTCTCTCTGCCCCTCCCCTGCTTGTGCTCTCTCTCTCAAAATAAATACATAAATTTTTAAAATTTTTTTTAACTTTTAAAAACAGAATAAAATAAATAAATATAGTAAAAAATGAATGTCCCCTTCTTCATTCCATCATCCCTATTAGTCAAGGGCAACCATTGTTAATGGTTCTATGTTTATTGTTCCAGCCCTCTGTATTCATATACACATATATAAATAAACATAAACATTGATATATAATATATATGTCCATAAGCAGTTATTTACCAAAATGAGACTATAATAAACATATAATTCTGCACCTTACTTTTTCTACTTGACAATAGGCTATTGCTATCTTCCTGTGTCAGTAGAATAATCCACTTCATTCTTTTTCATAACTGAATAGTCTTATGTAATGTGGACTTACTATAATTTATTTAGCCCCCTCACTATTGATATACATTTATGTTGTCACCCATTTTTGGCTATTAAAGTGATGTTGCAAGAAACATCTAGATACCCATTTACCAGAATATACATGTATTTTTGCTCTATTGTATATATCTGTAGAATAAATTTATTGAAAACTTTCGAGAGCTCTCCTGTCAAAAGAATGCCCTCTAAAAATATTATTTTGTACAGTACCCTAGAAGGTGCACAGTATATACAGGATGCTAGGCCAGAGAGAGGCAGTCACTGGCAACTGAGATAATCAATAACACTTTTCTCCCCCTCACACATTTCAAGTAGACCCCAGCCTACATTTTATGCTTCTTTTTCCTGTTTCCCCAAAATAGTCCATCTACTCCAGAAAGCACTCTCTTTATAATGTCCTTTGAACCCCTTTGCCATTAAGTTCAACAGAGAGGACCACTGGGTTTGTGATTGTCAGGGTACTTCCCACACACAAGAGAACACCTACATATTGTACAAGGAAGACAATAGTTATCCTCAGAGAAGTCACATAAAGTATTCTATGGGTGTAAAGGAGGAAGACATCACTTTGGCTTGGAGGGAGGAGAGTCAGGAAGAACTTTCCAGAAAAGATGACACTTAACATAAACCTTAAAGAATAAGAGGCACAAAAAAATTAATTAATTAGTTAAAAATAAATTTAAATTAAAAAAAAGAATAACAGGGTTGCCTGGGTGGCTTAGTCGGTTAAGCGACTGACTTTCGCTTAGGTCATGATCTCGTAGTTCGTGGGTTCGAGCCCCGTGTCGGGCTCTGGGCTGACTGCCAGCTCAGAGCCTGGAGCCTGTTTCAGAGTCTGTGTCTCCCTCTCTCTCTGACCCTCCCCTGCTCACGCTGTCTCTCTCTCTCTCCTAGAAATAAATAAAAATATTAAAAAAAAAAAAGAATAACAGGCACAGATAATGAGAAACTAATCCAGGCAAATGCAGCAACTTGAACAAGGGAAGGCAACCTCTTTGTGGTTCAGTTTCCTTATCTATGTAATGAGGGCAATATGACTCACTACACAGGTTTCCTACAAGAATCAAATAAGTTAGCACTTTGTTTTCATAAAATGAATAGTATTTGTTTCATAAAGTGAATAGTATTTGTTTTCATAAACTGGATAATATTCTTCCAATGTTACTGCCAATAGTAATAATTCTTTTATTGTTACTAGGGTGAAATGAGGATAATGAAAATTTCCTGAGCGTATCTCAGCAGGCTTTCCTTCTTTGTCAAGTCTTGCAGGCTTCTAGGACATAGGACACACCTATATTCAAATACATTTTTAGAAAGATTTGACCACACATTCCGAAGACAATCAGAAGGCTTAGGGAAGATCTGCTCTTTTTTATTAGCTGCAATGCTATTCCTCTCTATCAGAACAAATTTTCAGTTATGACAATAAATCCTTGCTTTTATTTACAATCTACCAACTCTTCTTCATCCTCTGAATACTGTAGGAAAAAAGGAATATCTGCTTCTTTCAGCCCCTTCTTCCTACTGCCATTCAGGGGTCAGTTACTACCCTTGCTCTCCACTCTCAGGAGGGAGAAGCCCTGATTGGTACATTGAAGAAGAAATAAGAAATAATCCCCATGATTTTTGTAAAAGTACATGTTGTCCAAAGAAAGAAGATATACCCTGTCTTCTCCCCACCAAAGTTTGTGTTTTAATGGGGAAGCTTTTCAAGTATCGATTTTGCAGTCAGTTTCTATCTTACCATAACTATTGACTCCACTTCTCACCCATTTCAGATTAGGGAGAAAAACATGTACAAAACCATTGATAAAACCATCTACAAACAAGCATTCAGCCCTGAGACCCTTCTAAGATGTTGGAATGAGTGCCTGGACAAGTCTTCCTTTCACAGCAGAAGAATGCAAGTGGAAGAGTTTAATAAGAAGAATTATTGGAAGAAGAAAGGCATTGCAATTATCCCCATGAAGTTTTCTGTTGGCTTTGCTGCAACAAGCTATCACCAGGTAAAGCTTTTATATGTGAGAAATAACCCTCATGTGAGATGCACTGCTACCCCAATCAGCTCTTGCTGACTTTGGGAGAGTGGAGTATGTCCCAGGCACTGAGCCTCTCCCTCCCCCAGCATCTGGGAGAAATGTTCAGAACTCTCCTTCTGCAAGCACATTCAACAGTGCAGTAGAAAAATGTCTCGGTGGCAGAAAATGGCATCAGCAAGCCTGAGAACTGCCCCAGTTTAACTGCCAAGACACAGCAGTGACCATGACCCCCACCTCATCCAACACTGAGTCATCCCTATTCTAAGGTAACAAGAGCCCACAAGGCCCATTGTGCTGAGCTTTCTGTGCCCTGAGGTTATGACTTAGGCAGGAAGGGGGCCTCTCTTGGTCTGTGCCCCAGATACCTCAGTTCTTCTCAGTGCCCCTAAGTCTAGGCAGAGAAGTCACTGCATGCTGCCCTGACCAGCTGGCTGTTTCAGGCTACCTCTCCCAGGAATATGTGTCAGTTCTGATGGGGAAATAGGGAGGTATGGTCCAAAAATCCTTCCAGGTAGATTTGCAAAAGGAAGAGGCAGTTCATTCAGAGGCCCCCTCCAGAAGGTGAGAAGGAAAGGTGGCAAATAGATGTGCCCATTAAATAACACAAGACTAGTACAGACGAATCTTCCCAGCAACCCCAATGGGTCACATACGGGAAAACTGTTTCAAAACTAGGAAATGTTGCTTCCCCATTATTTTCCACCAGAAGCAAAGACTCTGCAACTGAAGAGATCTTATATGCATTAGATCTAAATCTAAAAATACACTAGATTGCCATTGTGTGTATACCACAAAAAGCATTTTTCCACTTAACACTCAACTACTAGCAGCCACTAGACACACACACATGCACACACCACAAAAGCTGCCCTGTCCAAGGAAATCCTTCTTAGGGAATAAAGAAGTTGCCCCAAACCCTAATCAACAGGAGTCAGGTGGACCTGAGAAATCCTTGCCCTGCCACTTACTAGCGTGTGATATGAAGCAAATTAATTCATCTCTCTGAGCCTCAGCTTCCTCAATTATAAAATAAGAATAATAATCCTTTCTCTTAGGATTGATAAGGATTCGAAAAGCTAATAAATACAAAGCACTCGGCAGGGTTCCTGAAACTCTGTGTAGTGGTTCTAGGCAGCCCACAGCTCTCCCTTAGAAGTTCTCAGGCACACCTCTCAGGTCTGGGGCTCCTTCAGCAGGTAGGATGAGACCCCCTGGCCTCCTGAGTCACACTCCTGTTCAGGCCCAGCATGCCCATTCTCTACAGAGGTGCAGGAAAGGTAACTGTCACACCTACGAGCTGGGAGTGACTCAACTGCTGGAGCGTAAGAGAGTCTAGATATCTGCCTATGTGGTTTTTTCTCTGACACCAAATGTGTTTTTTCTGCTTCAGTTCTCCAATTCTCCAACACCAACTGAGCATGCAACAATTCAATTCAATTCTGACATTAACTAACCAGAGTTAGCACAGACTCCACAGATCAAGGGCTAAGTCCCATAAGACTGCCTCCACTTAACACACCAGTGAAAGAGGGGTGCCCAAGCTACTCACACTTCTGCCCAGGCAACTACAAAATCAGGGAGTTTCCGCTACCCACCTCCCTTAGGTTCAGTAATTTGCTAGAACAACTCATAGAACTCAGGAAAGCATTTTACTTACAATTATTACTAGTTTGATACAAAGGATATCAGCCAAGAACAGCCCCATGGAGGAGATGCATAAGGCAAGGTATGGGAGAAGAGGTGTGGGGCTTTTATGCCCTCTCATTCCAGCTTATGGGTGTGTTCACCAACCCAGAAGCTCCCCAAACCCCATCGTTTGAGAGTTTTATGGAAGTTTCATTACATAGGTGCGCTTGATCAAATCATTGGCCGTTGTGATTGAACTCAATCTCTAGCTCCTCCCCCTCTCTGAAGGTGAGAGTGGGGAGGGCTGAAAGCTGGAACCCTCTAACCATGTGTTTGGTTTTTCTGGCAACAATTCCCACCCCCCACAAGCTGTCTATGTTTCCCTCGAGAATCATCTGAACAGCAGACAAAAAATAATAAGTTCCCAGGATTTTAGGACCTCTGTGCCAAAAATCAGAGACAAAGACCATATATTTATTTTTTATTATACAACACTTCCACACACCTGTATGGCTGCCCCTCATCTGAACCACAGTCTACTCTCTGCCATCATCCATGGGAGCCAACTTCTCATCTTGACACACACAGAGACACACAAATCCTTAAACCAAGCAATGATGTTAAATCTCTTTTTGAAAGGTCTCCAGTTTCTTCACAGAGTTCCAAATTGATGCACTCTAGAATCACCAGGCTGGGAGTTGAAATGTATTATTTCAGGGTAGCTGATGACTCACAAACCTGGAACACCTACTCTCTAAACTAGGCATTGGGAGCATGGTCAAGAGAGAGTCAAAAGGCCCACATTGATAAATACTATTATTAGCATCTATAAGCCTGGGTGCCCCAAAGCTCCTCCGAGTCATTCTGGACCTCCAGGCATTGCCAGACAGAATAAAGTCTTTATTCCTCCCCCTTCTCCTCCTCCTCCCCCTCCTCCTCCTCCCTCTGGTATGAAACATTTCCACTCATCCAATTCAACAAACATTTATTCAGTCCCTCTGTGATTCAGACTTGCTCCAAGTTCTCAATAGGACACAAACTTGAACTTTTGATTCTCTCACAGAAGAGCTTGTCACCCCCCTATATTCATTTCCTATGGCTGCCATAAGAAAGTACCACAAACTGTGTGGGTTACAACAACAAATTTGTGCTCTCACAGTTCTGGAGGCTTGGAGTTCAAAATCAAGGTGTCAGGAGGGTAATGCTCCTTCCGAAATCTCCAGAGGAGAACTCTTCTTTGCCTCTTCCAGCTTCTGGTAGCTCCTGGTATTCCTCAGCTTGTGGCTGCATTACTCTAATCTCTATCTCCATCTTTACGTGGCCTTCTTTGCTGTGTGTCTTCACACGGCCTTATATAAGGACACTAGTCATTGAATTTAGAGCCCACCCTAATGCACTATGACCTCATCTTAACTGATTATATCTGCAAAACTGTATTTCCAAATAAGGTTGCATTCTGAAGTTCCAGGTGTACAGGAATTTGCAGGAGACATTAACCAACCCCGTTCACCCTGTAAGAGGAAGTGCAGAGATGCGGGTAACTGATCCTTCCAAGATGGGAATGAGAAGCATATGAGCAAAGCTTTAACAAAACAGACTGTAGGTGTGGGTCTGAGGGCTGGGGAGCAGGCCAGGAAGTGAGACCAGCCTAAGTATGAGCACAGGTCAGGAAGAAGCAGCAGTAAGGCAACGCAGGAAAAGACAATGATGAAACTGGAAAAGTACAAGAGACCAAATCCTAAAAGGCCTCATATTGTAATAAAGAGCTAGGCTTTCCGTTATGGATATCGGGGAATTTTTGCCCAACTTGCCCAGTGGTGAACACTTCTCTTCATGATTCCATTCAGTTGTCTCTTTGGGGAAGTCCTTCCCCAGGCTTCTCAACAGCAGTTGGGTCTCCAGAGCCCCTTATGCATGCCCATTATCTCACAAATCATCCTGCATTACAATGACCTGCTTTCCAACCTGTCCCCGCATTACAGTGTGAGCTACTACACTGTTGAGGAAGAACCACATCTTGTTCATCTGTGTATGTCCAGAGCTGAGCACAGGTTGCCACATAACGTGTGTCAAGTACCTAACAAATGTTTAATTAGTTAGCTGAGCAGTCAGCCAGAGATTTTAATCAGGGGAGTGACTTTCAAATAACTGGAACCAATATTCATAACTCCTGAGTATCCAAAGGGGCTCCTATTAAAAACAAGTTCCTGAATAAACCAGGTTCTTTACCAGGTCACCAGATAACTTTTGCACAAAACAGGTTCCTAAATAAACCAGGTTCTTTACCAAGTCACCGGGTGACTTTTGCACAAAACAGAACTAAGCTTCAGAATCTCACCAGGAAATCCTGCCTCTATGACCCTCCCCACTCTGTGAGACTCGTATATCACTACTCATTTTTTAATACTGAACCTCACTAAACTTGAACTGAGCTGTGCCTTTTGGGTTGTTTTACTAGGCAGCTGCGCTTGTTCATATCTACACAGATGGGTCTGTATTGGTCACACATGGAGGCAACGAACTGGGACAAGGTATTCACACCAAAATGCTGCAGGTAAAATCAATAAAATTAAGTCCTTAATCTCTCTCTCTTTCAATTGTTTTTATATTTACTATTTGTTTTCAAATTTTTATTTATATCGTTGTTAGTTAACGTATAGTGTAGTATTTTCAGGAGAATTAAGTGATACATCACTCTCATATAACACCCAGTGCTCAACATGACACGTCTGTAATTGTCCTCCTTAATATCCATCACCCATTTAGCGCACTCTTCCCACCCCATCAACCCTCAGTTTCTTCTCTATCATAGAGTGTTTTATAGCTTGTTTCCCTTTATTCCTCTTTTTTTCCCATTCCCATATGTTTATCTGTTTTGTTTCTTAAATTCCAAATATGATGAAATCAAATAGTATTTGTCTTTCTCTGACTTATTTCACTTAGCATAATACACTTTAACTCCATTCACATCATTTCAAATGGCAAGATATGTGCAATATTCTATATATAGAGAGAGAGAGAATGTGTGTGTGTATATATATACATATATATACACACACACATTCATCTCATGTGTATATATATATACATATATATACACACACACATTCATCTCATTTATCCATTCATCAGTCAATGGACATTTGGGCTCTTCCATAGTTTAGCTATTGCCGATAATGCTGCTGTAAACATCAAGGTTCATGTACCCCTTTGGATCTGTATTTTTATATCCTTTGGATAAATACCTAGTAGTCCAGTTGCTAGATCACAGGGTAGTTCTATTTTTAACTATTTGAGGAAACTCCATACTGTTTTCCAGAGTGAGTGCACCAGTTTGCATTCCACCAACAGTGCAAGAGGAATCTGCATCCTTGCCAACACTTTTTTCTTGTGTTATTAATGTTAGCCATTCTGACAGGTGTGAGGTGTTATCTCATCATGGTTTTGATTTGTGTTTCCCGGTGATGACTGATGCTGAGTATCTTTTCATGTGTCTGTTAGCCATTTGGATATCGTCTTTGGTAAATGTCTATTCATGTCTCCTGCCCATTTCTTCACAGGGCTATTTGTTTTTTTGGGTGTTGAGTTTGATAAGTTTTTTATAAATTTTGGAAACTAACCCTTTATCAGACATGTCATTTGCAAATATCTCCTCCCATTATGTAGGCTGCCTTTTAGTTTTGTGATTGTTTCCTTTGCTGTGCAGAAGTTTTTTATCTTGATGAAGTCCCAATAGCTCATTTTTGCTTTTGTTTCCCTTGCCTCTGGAGACATGTCTAGTAAGAAGTTGCTATGGCCGAGGTCAAAGAGGTTGCTGCCTATGTTCTCCTCTAGAATTTTGATGGTTTCCTGTCTTACATTTAGGTCTTTCACCCACTTTGAATTTATTTTTGTGTATGGTGTGAAAAATTGGTCCATTTTCATTTTTCTGCATGTTGCTGTCCAGTTTTCTGACACCATTTATTGAAGAGACTGTCTTTTTTCCATTGACTATTCTTTCCTGCTATGGCAAAGATTAGTTTACCATATAGCTGTGGAACCTTTTCTGGGTTTTCTTTTATTTTCCACTGATCTATGTGTCTGTTTTTGTGTTGGTACCATACTGCCTTGAGGACTACAGCTTTGTAATATAAAGTCTGGAATTGCGATACCCCCAGCTTTGCTTTTCTCTTTCAGGATTTCTTTATCTATTTAGGGTCTTTTCTGGTTTCATCCACATTTTAGGATTGTTTGTTCTACCTCTGTGAAAATTTCTGGTGGTATTTTGATAGGTATTGCATTAAATACGTAGATTGCTTTGTTTAGACATTTTAACATTGTTCTTCCAGTCCATGAGCATGGAATGTTCTTCCATTTCTTTGTGTCCTCCTCAATTTCTTTCATAAGTATTCTATAGTTTTCAGAATACAGATCTTTTACCTCTTTGGTTCGGTTCATTCTTAGGTATCTTATTGGTTCTGGTGCAGTTGTAAATAGGATCAATTCCTTGATTTCTTTTTCTACTGCTTCATTGTTGGTGTATAGAAATGCAACAGATTTCTGTACATTAGTTTTATATTCTGTGACTTTGCTGAATTCATGTGTTAGTTGTAGCAGTTTTTTGGAAGAGCCCTATGGGTTTTATATACAGAATATCATGCTGTCTGCAAATAGTGAAAGTTAGTTGTTAATCTATCTTTACATTGTTGACATGACTGACATGTCGCACTAATTTTAAGTTTATGATGGCCCCCTGTATTCAAACCCTAAGATCTTAACTATTTGGTTGAAAAAGTTTTTACATATAAAAGAGAATGTCTGAGGTGGCAGAAATAGTTCTGGAGCTTGGCTAGGCTTTATGGGTGGAAATGGTTGTTAGTGAAAACACCACTAATGAGCCCCTGGAACACTGTGGTAGGTGTGTTATGCAGCTTACCCAGAGTAGGAGTTTCTTGTTTTTTCTATTTAAGACCAGTATGTATGATTTTTAAAGTTTAAACCAACAATATTAGGTTTCTAATATACTATTGGACAAGTAAGGACAAACATTTCATCAACTGCCATCATGCTATAATTCTTTAAAGAAAATCTTAACACACACATACATACACACAGAGTAGGAAGATACAATCTCAAGAGAAAAAAAAGAATAATCCTTTAAATTGAACAAATAAATTGACAAATTTATTATATTATCATGTACACATCTGCAGCTTTTGACTATCCAGCCCCTTAGCTCATTTGGAATACAGCCACTACATTCCATATATTCCTAAAAGGCCCCTCAATTCTGGTACCTTTTAGCCCCATCTCCCGCCTTTCCCCAGCTGCACAGATATAGGTACAGGTGCCATGTCTGGCTAGTCATGCTGCCTGAATCCACTAGCTACAAGGATGGGTCCAGGAAGAAGGCATAGGACCGAGATCCTTTCCTGGGACTGATGTATGGGCCCTGGTAGAAAAGAACTATCATTCCCTTGTAGTTGTTTGACTCCTATGCTATAGGCCAGAGGTTGTCAGAGGCAATTTTCCTGTGCCACAAAGGAAGTATGTCTAATGTCTACTCTTGGATATAATATAGCCATCAAAGAGAAATAAATGTGAAGGGCAGTGAAGGAACCCTGATGAAACCATAAAGACCTAGATACAGATATATGTGACGCTGGCCCCATCTGCCCTTCCCAGTTATAGGACACAATAAATTCCCTTTGGCTCTTCATCACCAAGAAACAATAAAATTTTCCTTTTCTTTTTTATCATATTGCCTCTTTCTGGGGAAACTTAATTTTACAATAGCATTAGTCTATACAGTGGCACCGGGGGATAGTACATAACTGCAGACATCTGGAGAAAGTGGTTTTGCAAAACCTAAAGGACCACAAAAACCAAAATAATGATTTTTCTCTTCCTTCCTTCCCACTCTTTCTTTTTCTTTTTTTCATTTGTTGTGATTAAATATCTTTCTTTCCACATGTGTCTGCTAGAAAACCTGGAAGAAAAAGAACGGAAAAGAAAATAGTGAACAGCAAATACTAGAGGATTGGAAGCAGGAGGGAGCAAACAGAAGATAAGGAGGGAAATCCAAAGATAAAGTGAGGATGAGGGCAAGAGAGCAGACAGACCCTCAGGGTCATTTCAAATTCATGTGATGCTGATATCAACAGTTTAAGACCAACCTTTGAACCAGTCAGTCCAATCTCTCTCTTCCTGTCACTGCTAACATGTAAAACTCAAAAAAAAAAAAAAAAAAAAAAGGAAATACTTAACATCTAAACACTCATTTTGAATGGAAGAAACTCTACATAATATTGCCAAGAAAACATTTTAAAAATCAGCATGAGGCAGGGCTCCTGGGTGGCTCAGCCGGTTGAGTGTCTGACTCTTGATTTCAGCTCAGGTCATGGTCTCAGGATTATGGGGTAGAATCCCATGTCAGGCTCCAGGCTGAGCACAGAGCCTGCTTAAGATTCTCTCTCTCTCTCCCTCTGCCCCTTTCTCCCACACACTCTGTCTCTAAAATTAAATAACCAGCATGAGGCTCTACTAAAAAGGCTTTTAACTTTTATTTTAGGTTTTCAAGGATATCATGGATGTGATAAAAATGGTAGTATTTTTTTCATTTAAAAACTGACTCAGATCTTCATAGAAGACTTTGCTGGACATGAAAATATTTCTTTTTCTCATAGGTGGCCAGCCGTGAATTAAAACTACCCATGTCTTATATGCATGTCTGCGAGACAAGCACGGCCACGGTGCCGAATACAATTGCTACAGCAGCTTCCATTGGTTCGGATGTCAATGGCAAAGCCGTCCAGGTGCTTCCTGCTGCCTGTCTTTTCATTTCAGCACTTTTTCCATATTGCTGGTTTTCTTAGCTGGATACAGACACGAGAAGTTGCCTTCAGAGAAGTCATTCAAGTCACTAAACATAGACTTAGGATAGCCAAAATGTCAGGATAGGGTGCCAGTTAGAGTAGGCTAAACTGCGGTGACAAACAGATACACAATACAGTGACTCAAGCACAATAAAAGTCCCTTTCTTACATATATAACAGTCCACAGGGAGTGCCTTGTCATTAGAGTACCCTGAGGTTAATGGCAGTTCCTCCACCTTCAACATGGGGCTTTCAGTGTTCCCCTGAGCAGCAGCATCAGGGAAAAAGCATGGAGGTCAGAGCTGGAAGTGATGTGAGTCACTTCCACTGATCATCCAATAGCAGAACCAGTCTCAGGCCATGTCTAACTGCAGGGGAGGTTGGGGAAATGTAGAGTAGTGAGGCACCACACACCCAGCTACTGTGGAAGAAGGGGAGAATAGATGTTGGTGAACAAGCAGTCTCTGTCCCTGGTAGACACAGAAAGAAGAAACCTGGGTACCAAGTATTGCAGAGCTGGGCATGTTTCCTCTGACGCAAACAAGTACTTGCAGGCAGGTAAGCAGGCAGAACCCCAGCCAAGTAGATATAGCTCAATTAAAGTGTCTACATGAGTGGAATTCTACCACAGCACTCATGCTTATCCTTTGTACTTGTCTTCTAACCAATTATTTTTTTAACTACTAAATTTTCACTTCTTCAGAAAAGACTCTGACTTCAATATTCCTTAATTAAGATATCTGATTGCATGTACTTTTGAGTAATATCTATTTGTCATGTTTCTGTTAAAAACATTCCGCTTTTTCCATTGGGATGTTGTGAGAGGCATATTGTGAGAACACTGCACTAATGCTACCAAGAGATATCAACTTCAAATCCATCTTTGTGGAGATACTTGTTAGGGGCTAAAATCCAGAAACTCTTCCCCTCAGAACAACTGTGTGGGAAACTTCAAATTCATAAGACCCAGTTTTCGATAGGATCCAACACAGATAAGAATCACTCAGTGTGTGTGGGAGTTGTCAACCCAAACTAAGTTTAACCCATTTTCTAGAGTTTTTGGTTTGGTTAAGGATCAGAAACTTTGCAGACCTAGATTATTATAAAGACAAATTTAGTTGTTTTCTCACTTTACACCCAAAGCCAATGCCTTCATTGCAGTAGTTTGATGGTAGATGGATGAACATATGCGAGGATGGACAGAGAATTGAATAATATTTCAGACCCAGAGGGATAATGGCATGTTATTGCTGCAGATTAGAATGCACAGATGAGAATGAAAATAAGATGTTTTGTTCCTTTTATTTAAATGGCTAGAGAATACAAAAGAAGATGTAAGTTTAAAAAAAATGCAGAAAAAGAGAAGGAATTAAGAACACAAAACAAATATTCTTAGAAAGGGGACCTGAAAGTAGAAATTCAGCTGAGCCCATATCTTCACAGGAAGTGAACTAGGGAAGTTTAAAAAAAACCTGCAATAACTGATACTCTCCTCAAGGTCAGGAGCTATGTTGTTATTGTCTCTGTGTTCCCAATGTATTAGTATCAAGCACTCCATAAACATTCACGGACCTAATCAATTATCAATTACTATTCTTCCACACAAATCCTAACCACTGGGCTCTTCTCTAATGAGGATTCACTTCTTTACCCTTTCAAGAATGCATGTCAGATCCTTCTGAAACGCCTTGAGCCCATCATTAAGAAAAATCCAGGAGGTACATGGGAGGACTGGGTAAGTGTTCTAATCTGTTTGTTACTAAATGAGAAAGCAATCCTAACCAGTGCTGAGACATGCAGACTGCACAGAGGTAGTTTTTCTCGGAATGGATTTCTGCAAAAGGGCAGGATTGCAAAAGATTGAGACAGCTGCTTCATGCTGTATACCAGAACATGTGAGTGAGAGCACACAGGGAACAGCATCACTGAGGGGAAGAACAGAAATATGTCTTATTTACCCTCTGCTTAAATAAGAAGAGGAAAAGACCAAGCCTTCCTAAGCCACCAAAATAAATAAATAAATAAATAAATAAATAAATAAATAAATAAATAAATAAATAAATAAATAAAAAGGTGTCTTAAATGGGAAGGAAGAAAACTAAAAGGGCTAATTGCTATTAAACATGTCTCAAAGGAAATGACTCATCGAATCCAACTTTTCAACATCCTTTCTCTTATCTCTTTGGAACACTTTTCTCACACTTACACACACACTTAACTAGAGTTTTGACACTTAGAAATGAAGCCCCAAAATACCTTGGGAACTAAGCCCCTACATCATGGATGTGCGGCAGAAGTCTATTTGTTTAATTCAGATATTTCAACTCAATCAGAAGGAAATTGTTAATGTACCAGCTGAGGAAAAACAAATATTATGATGTGTTCTATTATTGGTAACAAAACACCAGCAACAATTATCAGATGTCAATTTTGATATAGGGAATACTTTCATTTTCACCTATCAGATGATATATTTATTTTATTCTGACTAAATATGCCCACTCTTCAGATAGAAGCTGCTTTTGAACAAAGAATCAGTCTTTCAGCCACTGGATACTTCAGGTAAAAATTACAATAATGTCTGGACTTAGCTGAGAAAATATAAGGTAACCCAATTGTTCTGGACTTTAGTCCCCTTATTTGTAAAGTAAGTTTATATTATGTGATCAATGAGGTCCCTTCTCAGCCTAAAATCATATGATTTTATGTAAGCCTTTTGTCTATGTCCAAAGAAATATTAAATAATAAAAATACCCTCACTGGGTGAAAAACATTTTTTTAAGGGCACCTAGATGGCTCAGTTGGTTGAGTGTCTGACTTCAGTTCAGGTCATGATCTCACAGTCTATGAGTTCAAGCCCAGCATCAGGTTCTGTGCTAACAGCTGCGAGCCTAGAGCCTGCTTCAGATTCCATCTCCCTTTCTTTCTGCCCCTCCCTCACTTGCACTCTGACTTTCTCTCTCTCTCTCTCTGCCTCTGTCTCTCTCTCTCTCAAAAATAAGTAAACATTAAAAAACATTTTTTAATTTTTTTAAAAACATTTTTTAAATCTTTTTAATGTTTTATTTATTTTTGAGAGAGAGAGAGACAACGTGAGCAGGGGAGGGTCAGAGAGAGAGGGAGATACAGAAACTGAAGCTGACTCCAGGCTCTGAGCTTGATGTCAGCACAGAGCCCAATGTGGGGCTCGAACCCCCGAACCGTGAGATCATGACCCGAGCCAAAGTCAGACACTTAACTGACTGAGCCACCCCATCACCCCTAAAAAATTTTTTTAAAAACTGCACATGAGTTCTAAATTTCTGAGTTCAGCTACCCAAGAAGAGAGCAAATCAGCTCTCTAGCTGGGTACATCTTCCATTGTACATTAATGCATTGAATTACATGTCCTCTTTTACCAGCCCTGAATTACCATCAATTCCCCAATAGCACAGTCTAGGGGGTCCCTTTGGGAATGATGATAAAATCAGCTGAGGTTCTCAATCCACAGAGCTGAATCTCAAACTCTAAACTGTGAATACAGACACACTGGGAGATCAGACCAAAACAGCCTGTTGGATTCTCTCTTTTTGGCTTCCTAACTGAAACACAAAGAGTGTCCTCTTTGAACAGAGGCACATGATAGTGCTGCTATAATTAGCTACGTTGCAAATAGAAGTAGCAGTATAAATGAGTTTAAAAAGCAGTTGAGTGGTATCTGGGTGGCTCAGTCAGTTAAGTGACTCTTGATGTCCACCCAGGTCATGATCTCACAGTTCGTGAGATCAAGCCCTGTGTTGGGCTCTGTGCTGACAGCATGGAACCTGCTTAGAATTCTCTCTCTGCCGCTTCCCTGCTTGTGCTTGCTCTCTCTGTTTCTCTTTCTCTCAAAATAAATAAACTTAAAAAAAAAAAACCTTAAAAAGCAGTTGAAATAAATATCAATAAAATGAAATGCTCTCATAAAATTTTAATAACTTTCAAAATGAGTCAACATTGTTTGCAACCCCGCCACCACCGCTGCCCCAAGCTGACAGGCTGTATTTCTTCCATCAGGGGCTACAAGGCCTACATGGACTGGGAGAAGGGAGAAGGAGACCCTTTTCCATACTATGTCTACGGAGCAGCCTGTTCTGAGGTTGAAATTGACTGCCTGACTGGAGCTCACAAGGTAAACCAAATACAACATTCTTCTTGGTAAATTAAAACAACAAAATTGTGTTGTACATGAAATAGACCAGTTTCATTATGTACAACTTGTACAATAGGAACGGGATTCTTTTTCAATTTCTTGGGAATATCTAGAGATCCAGCCTTATTCTGAGTTTTCACTTAAAAAGAAGTAGTCGAAAGGAATTCCTCCTAACAGTGGTTTGTAGTTGCCGGGGAAGGGGGGGGGGTGGGGGTCGGGGGTAAAGAGAAAAGGGGGTCAAAAAGTACAAACTTTCAGTTATAAAAGAATTAAGTGATAAGGAATAAGTCCAAAATGATGACTATAGTTAATAATACTGTATTGCATATTTGAAAGTTGCTTAGATAGTAGATCCTCAAAGTACTCATCACAAGAAGAAAAAAAGCTTTAACTATGCATCGTGGTAGAAGTTAACTAGACTTATTGTGATGGTTATTTTAAAATATATGCAAATATCAAATCATATTATACACCTGAAACTAATATAATGTTACATGTCAATTATACATCAATAAAAAGCAATTTGATTTTTAAAAAATTTTCAATAAGTAGTCAAAAAAAGAATTGTCATGACAACCGAAAAATGTTTTTTTATTCCATTTCAAACAACAAAGTTGGTTTTCAAAGTTTTTGCAAAAAAAAGAGGGGAGTAGGAGTCTGTTCCTAAAGTAAGTCAATTTATCTAATTTGAAGGAATAGGTAATATAGCAAATTGTCTTCAGTAAACATTTGAGAGCAGATAGCAATATGATGTTTCTCTAAAGTCAGTTATCCCAAAGGTACTACTGTCCCTAACAAAAAAGCTTGGGGGAAAGAAGGGGAGCCTGAAAATAATTCCTGTGCTTGCTACTTAATTGAGCATCCTACGAAAAGCAGGGAGTCACATGTAATCAAAAATTAACAACTCCTCCCATAAAAGGTAAACCCATGAATATACCCCAGATCTCATCTCGGAATAGAGAGATTACAGAAACCTTAGAGAATATAGAATACCCAAAGTATAGTAATCGTTAGGAAATTTACAAAATGAACCAATGACACATCTAAATTCCATGCACAGATTTTTCCAACATCATCTTCAACCATTTTACCTGAAACTAGAAATGGTCAGTTTATGTAAAATAAGAAGGAATTTGCAAATATTGACTTGCAAATCTTACCAAAAATGTCTTTTATTGCCCATTGTTGGCAAATTTGTCCATCACTTAAATTTTATATAAATCAGATAGAAAATTAAGGGATGTCTGGAGAACAGTTGCCATCACATTCCACTCAGGTTCCTCCTTAGGATACATTACGTCCCCATTTTCATTCGAGATCATTGTGAAGAAGTAAACTCATGAAATTAGGATCACAGATTATTTATATAATTATTTTAAAAGTCTATTTCCTAATGTCCTTCACATTATGGTACACATAGATAATGATAAAATTTGCATGGCACACTTTTGCAAACAAGGAAACCATGGGGGCAGGTGACCAGACTGAAAATCCTGCCCCAGATCCCTGCAAAAGTCCAAGTGTCAGTGTCTTGACAGACCTGTAACCCATTCAAGACTCCATAGTCAGTGAAAAGCTGTTTTTTAGAAATCAACTAGCTTTCTGATCCTCTACCCTGAAGGTGGTACTGTCAGATTTGTTGCTAGCAAATAGAAATACAGGATGCCTGCTTAAAGCTTAATTTCAGATAAAAAGAACAAATAAATGGTATAAATATGTTCACTGCAGTGTTGGGGACATACTTATTTTATCTGGCAATTCTACCAGAGGGCCTTTGTATAAATCCCTGAAGAAGCAAATCTCATTAGGGGAGGGGTGTCTTCCAGAATTTATGGTGCCAGGACAGTGAAAATTTGGTTGTCCCTATGGCTTCCTTATTACTATTTAAGATCCAGTCATTTTAATATTACTTCAGTAAACCTTATAATAGTTTATTCCTTGAAGAAGCAAAATTTCTTTTAATTAAAGGGAAATCAGAAAAATTGAATGACAAGCCTACTGCTGGCAGTTATTTGTGGTTGCTGAATCCAAACACCTGCCAATCCCATTAGTACACAGCCTTCTCCTCCCATTGCCTAACATCCCTAATGCAAAATACACCAGTTTTCAAGATAGAAGTAAATTACTGGCCCACCCTAAGGTGTGTTCAACCTCCTGCCCTATCTGTTGAGAATGAATGAAGGCTGGCCCCAATGCCCATAGGAGGTTGTCTGAGAGGTCAACATTTGAGTCAGAAGAGAGCTGCTGATCCAAAGGGCTAGATAGAAAGTAGCCAGGCTAATAAGCCTCAACAGAGAATGATGATATTGTCAGAACAAGCACAGGATGTGAAGGCAGAAGGAAAGCCCAGAGATATCCTGAGATAGACCACAGGCACCTAGGCTCTCTGTGGCTCCTTAAAAACCTGTCTACACATGCCCTGTGCCAAAACATAAGGACTAAATCATTGTGATGTTTCTCAGGGAAGGAAGTAAATTAGCAAAGCCAAAAGTACTCACAAGATTTTCCCTCAATATGTTCCAAGATCTTCCAAATCTCTAATTTCATACATGCCACTATGGCTACATGATTTCCTCAGTAAAACGGCAATAATACCATCTACATCAGGGCGCCTGGGTGGCTCAGTCAGTTAAGCATCCGACACTTGATTTCGGCTCAAGTCATGACCTCACTGTTTGTGAGTTCAAGCCCCATGTCAGGCTCTGCACTGACAGCATGGAGTCTTCTTGGGATTCTATCTCCCTTTCTCTCTCTGCCTTTCTCTCAGAAATAAATAAATAAACATTTTTTTAAAAATATACCATTTACATCAAATCATCATGAGGACTAGATGAGCTCATGAATTGTATTAGAACAACAAATCCAGTTTTAGAATCAAATGAATAATCAGGCTCAATTATTTACTAAGTGACACTCAAAGGCACTAACATACCATGGACTTTGGAGTCACTTAAGAGAAGTCAAAACCATGATTACAAAAGATCTTCTATCGTAGCACTAAAATTGAAGAATCTGACAGATTTCTTACCACTTTTAATATTAATGAGGTTCAGTGCAGTGTTAATTAATCAAAAGGAGTCCTGGAGACCATTTAAATAAACCTTCAGATAATCTTTTTAAGTTTTTATGATGAGGTAATTTTAATTTTTGGCAGAAAATCAGAACGGACATCGTCATGGATGCATGTTGCAGCCTAAATCCCGCCATTGATATTGGGCAGGTAGGTGCTAGCCCACTTAGAGGGATGCCACTTCCTGAAAGTCATTGCGGGATAGGTAAAGGCCTTCTAAAAAGCATATGGTATCACAGAGCTTGACATTTTCCCCTTTCAGGTTGAAGGTTCCTTTATTCAGGGAATGGGCCTTTATACTACTGAAGAGCTAAGATATTCCCCAGAAGGTGTTCTGTACTCTCGAGGCCCAGATGAATATAAAATTCCAACCATCACTGATGTCCCAGAGGAGTTCAATGTCTCCTTGTTACCATCATCACAAACTCCACTAACCATCTATTCATCCAAGGTAAGCACCCAAATCTACTGCTATGCAATGCAGGAAGCATGGTAAATGAAAGCAGGTGGCCATGACAAACTGTATCAGGACCAAATCACAATAGACTGTTAGAATTTAGAGGTGAATCACCTAGAGAAAAGTGAGATTCAGAGAGAATAAATGATCTCTGTCCAATGGCCATCCTGGATCGAGGATTTTATTTATTAATATCCTCTTTCACTGGAAACTCTAAAATTCGGTGAAAAGCTCTGATTTAATAGAATAATATTTTCACTTAAGAACCTCAAGACTAAAATCTTAGGAAGCAGTGGCAGCATGGGAAGAAGCCTGGACTGAGGCCTCGGTGGAGCTGGGTTCTCACCCCAGCCTTACCAGCTGCCTATGATCGTAGATGAATCACTCTCCTCTTGACAGCCCAGGGTCCTCATCCATACTCAGAAATGGATCTAGAACAGTGGTTTCAAATGGTTCCCAGGGTACATTTGGCAATGTCTGTAGATACATCTGGTTGTCACGAGGGGGTGAGGGGTGTGGAAGGAGGAGACGTCACTGCTCCAGGTAGAGAGGCCAGAGATGCTGCTAAACAGCCTTCAATGTACAAGACAGCTCCCACAATGAAGAACTAACTGGCCCAAAATGTCAATAGTGTCAGGAGCCAAAGACACAAACCCTTAGTAATTGCTAAAGTCGTGGAACTGCAAATTAAAATAAAGGTCAGCATTTATTTGCACTGCTGTATGCAGATTATGTGAAAATCACTCTCAGAGTAGAAATTTCCTTTACGTTTGAGACGTACTGTTAAAATTTTCTTTCAGGGCGCCTGGTGGCTCAGTCTGTTGAACTACTGACTTCAGCTCAGGTCATGATCCAACAGTTGTGTTCATGGGTTCGAACCATGTGTCGGGCTCTATGCTGACATCTCAGAGCCTGGAGCCTGCTTCAGATTCTGTGTCTCCCTTTCTCTCTGCACCTCCCCAACTTGTACTCTGTCCCTCTCTCTCAAAAATGAACATTAAAAAAAATTTTTTTTTTAGTTTTCTTTCAAGACTTTTAGGAAACTTCTTACTAGGGGTGACAAATTAATATGAGATAAAATGTGTCCATGTATATCTGCTGGAATTTTATCATTTCCAAAATGGAGCCCACTTTCATCCCAGAAACATCCTCCGGGCATGTGGTAATGATGCTAGGGGGTGGGGGTACAGGTTTGAAAGGAAGGGAAATCAGTGGCACCTTTGGATTCTCATCAGGCTAGAAATCACTCAGAGAGGAAAAGACGAAAGGAAGCTCAGAGCCCACAGAGATCAGCTTTCAGGCCCTAAAAGCAGTAGGACAGGCAGGACCCTTGGGTCCTGTGGTTGTGGACAGCCACTCATACACAGACCCTCGGGAAAATCAGGGGTCAGGGGCCCCATGGAAGGTACTATGTAATAATAGCAGGGTTATTACCAGGCACTATACTAAGTGTTTTTGCACTTCCTGAACTTCACAACACCCTGTTAGGTAGATACCATTTCCTGAATTTCACTAATAAAGGAACAGAGGCTGGAAAGATAATCTCACCCAGAGAAACAACAGGCGTAAGGGCCAGAATTCAAACTTAATATTGAGAGTTGCAAATTGGAGGGCCACTGGCTGAATCTAGGCTGCAGATGTGTTTTCTGTCACCTACAGTGCTTTTAAAAATCAGGGATTGTACATTAAAATAAGAATATCTAAGTTCTCTTGAAAAATTGGATGATCTGGTACATTCTTCGAAGGCATCAATTAGTTAGAACTGAAAAACAGCTGCCCCTTGAGACAGGACCTGGGGGTATCTCTACTTCACCATAATTCTCTCTTTTCCTTACTCTCCTTCAGCTGCCCATAGCACTCATTTATATTACCTGACTATTCCTTGTGGGTGATAGGTTTGCAACCCATTACCTGGTACTAAAGTCTATACTCTTTCTTCTAGAGTCCCCTCCCCTCCCTGATTCTGCTGACATAATGAGGCATTTTTTTCCTCTGCTCATGAACTTGGCCATTTATTGTGATTCTCTAAATAGGGTACCCCCACACGCATATATACACACCTTTCCTATAGAACCATATGGGAGGCTCAGGTGATACTGGGATTTTTAAGAGTATTCAAGCTTCATTCAGCCAATAAACCAGTGAACAAACATTTATTGAGAATTGCTGTGAGCAAGACACTGTGCTCAGAGTTGGGGATACAATGGAGAATAAAGATCTGGGCCCTGAAATACAGTAGTTTGTAATCTACTACAGAAGGTTCAAAAACAAATGTGCTTTTTTGCAGGGCCTGGGGGAGTCTGGGATGTTCTTGGGGTCATCTGTGTTCTTTGCCATCACTGATGCTGTGGCCGCAGCTTGCAGAGAAAGAGACATAGTTGAGGACTTCATAGTGAAGAGTCCAGCTACGCCAGAACGAGTTCGAATGGCCTGTGCAGATCGGTTCACAGAGATGGTAAGGAATTATTGTTTATTTTCCTAAAATGTAATTTTTCTATCCCTTGCTTCTTAGACCAGTAAGATAAAAATTCACAACTAATCTGATGAAATTATAAGGTCAAATTATAAAATATAAGATGATAGGAGCACCTGGTGGGCTCAGTCAGTTGGGCATCTGACTCCAGCTCAGGTCATGATCTCATTGCTCATGAGCTTGAGCGCCGTGTCAGGCTCTGTGCTGACAGCTCAGAGCCTGGAGCCTGCTTCAGATTCTGTCTCTGTCTCTCTGCCCCTCCCCCACTCATGCTCTGTCTCTCTCTCTCTCTCAAATATAAATAAAAAACATTAAATTTTTTTTAATAAAATATAAAATGATAAAAAGAAATCACACAAATATCTTTTGTATATTTAGCAATTATAAATTTTTAAAAAGCATTTCCTCATCTGTTATTTAATGGGATTGTTTCAGCAATACTGAAATAGAGTAATTTATCATGCTTTAAAAACTAATAGCAAAGCACCAGGCTGGCTCAGACAGTTAAGTATCAGACTCTTGATTTTGGCTTAGGTCATGATCTCATGGTCCATGGAATCAAGCCCTGCATCAGGCTCTGCACTGAAAACATGGAGCCTGCTTGGGATTCTCTCTCCCTCTCTCTCTCTGCTCCTCCCCTGCTCTCTCTCAAACAAAAATAAAATAAATATTTTTTAAAAAGAAAACAAAACTAATAGCTAAATATTGAACTGATGATTTCATCAAACTGTTATATTTCCTCCCTCTATCCTACCTAATCTATCCTACTCCTCAAGAAAAATAATCACAAAACTAAGCCAGATGTCATATAGCTATATTTGATAACACACTTTCCATGCTCCCTATACAAATATAAAGTACACAATCTACCTTTCATTTAGAAATAACGTGAGCACCTGAGTGGCTCAGTTGGTTAAGCGTCCAACTCTTGATTTTGGCTCAGGTCATGATCTCATGGTTTGTGAGATCAAGCCTCACATCAGTGCTGGCAGCACAGAGCCTGCTTGGGATTCTCTCTCTATCTCTCTCTCTCTCTCAATCTTTCTCCTCTGTCTTTGTCTCTCTCTGTCTCAATGAATAAATAAACACTACAAAAATAAAAAGAAATAACATGATCTCATTACCAGCTGCTTCTTTTCCACTTCATTCTCTTTCATAACAATGCCTCCCAGCCCAGGAGAGTGAGGATCAGGGAGTCACCTGCTAGATGCACAGGCGCGTAACAAGCCCAGCCTGCTGAACATTGCAGCTACACAGCCCTGGTGAGGTCACTGAGTCCACCTATATCCATCTCTTCATAGCATCCTAATATAAATAGTAATAGTAGTTGGCATTCATTGGGCACCATACTAAATATTTCACATTAGTAAAATATCTCATTAGTCAAACTCTATCAGGTAACTAGTATTATTATTTTCATTTTACTGTTGAGGAAACTGAGGTATGGTCATTTGCCCAAGGTCAAGATTCAAACCCAGACCATCTGGCTCCAGCATAGTATATTGCTTCTTAGAGAGAAAAGAACTGATTCTCTACCTCTTAAAAAAAATCTGTATTTTTTCATATCTGTATTAAAGGAAGTCCAGGGGTACCTGGGGGGCTCAGTCAGTTGGGCATCCTACTTTGGCTCAGGTCATGATCTCACAGTTCATGAGTTTGAGTGCCACGTTGGACTCTCTGCTGACAGCTCAGAGCTTGGAACCTACTTCCAATTCTGTGTCTCCCCCTTTCTCTGTCTCTCTCTCTCAAACATAAATAAAAACATTAAAAAATATATTTTTTTAAAAAAGAAGCCCAAATATTTAACTGACCTCTTCAAAATATCCAGCCATAGAGTGAAAGAAAAATATGACCTAGGGTTTGGGAATATTGCTTAAAAACAAGTGTCATAGGAGTGCTTGACTGGCTCAGTCAGAAGAGCATGCAACTCTTGATCTTGGGGTCGTGAATTGAAGCCCCATGTTGGATGTAGAGATTAAACAATACAACCTAAAAAAATATATGTGTCATAATTACTTGTTTCCTTCCCCTAAATGATCTACTCCTCTTCCCATCTCCACGACTGACCCAACATTTCTCCTATTCCAATAGTACCCACCACTCCATTTCCCTCCAAGTGTCCTGGCAACAGCTCTGCCCCTTCCCGGTGCCCCTCTCCTGACTGCACTGTCCCCAGAAGGGTTGCAGTAACCCGCCTCTGGCCAGTCCTGCTCAGAGGGCCAAGGCCAGGAACCAGCACTCCTCCACCGCGAGGAACGCCTTCTCTGGGCGGACCTGGGTCTGGAGGGCCACCTCTACCCCAGCCCAACAGCAGTAGTCACATGGTAATTGCAGAATAACATGATCTCTACACCAAGCAATAACACTTTCAACCTTTCAAAAAATGTTCTCAAACCTATTTTGCAGTAATAAATATCCTTTCCCAAAATGGGGCAGCTTAGTGAAACTAAAAACACACAGCGGCAGTTCTAATCCTCCTCTCTTGCTCACGATTAGTATTTCAGTCTTCAAATAACCTGGTTCCCAGAAGATGTATTCCTTCATTTCCAAGGCTTTAGGCCATTTTTAATACTTGGGTTATCTGGCAAAGTCACTCTGTCATATGCAATGGTAAAGAAGTGAATGACTAGGGTGCCTGGGTGGTTCAGTCCGTTGAGTGTCAAACTTCGGCTCAGGTCATGATCTCACAGTTCCTGAGTTTGAGCTCCGCTTCAGGCTCTGTGCTGACTGCTTGTAGCCTGGAGCCTGCTTCGGAGTCTGTGTCTCCCTCTCTCACTCTGACTCTACCCTGCTTATGCTGTCTCTCTCTCTCTCAAAGATTAAAAAATAAAAAGTGAATGACTTTGATTTCATTCACCATTTGGTACCCTGCCTGCCAGTTACCTTGTTCATGGATGAGGCCATATTTTTCTCCCAAGTTTGATGGTTTTTTGATAAGAGTAACTTAATATATGTTTTTTTAAATTTTTTAAATTTTATTGACTTTTGAGAGAGGGGAAGGGTAGAGAGAGAGGAAGACAAAGAATCTGAAGCAGGCTCCAGGCTCCAAGATGTCAGCACCTAGCCGGAAGTGGGGCTTGAACCCATGATCCATGAGATCATGACCTGAGCCAAAGTTGGAAATTAACCAACTGAGCCACCTAGGTGCCCCGAGTTAATATATATCTTTGTCGATATAAGTCATCTAATAATTTGTATACCTGTCAATCAAATGTTCAGGGTCAATGTGAGAGCAACCTCACATTTTTAAAACACGTCTAAATAACACCTCATGTTGTAATCCATATTTGATATTATAAACCTCATTTTAGTAACATATAGTATTTTTTATCTTCACAAAAGTAACACATGTCCATTATTGAAAAATAAGAAAAGTGTAAGATGAAAGTCAAAATCAACCATATAACCCCACTAACCAGAAATAACCATAAACATTTTGGTATTTATATATACATACACACATATAACCATCTTTTAATTTGTAACTAGTCATATGTACAATTTACCTTGTTTACATACTCATTTTCCAAAATTGAGATATCCTTGACATATATTTGAAAAAATATGAACAGTATATTTGGGAATGACTTCATGATAAGTGACTTCATTATAAATGAATTCAAATTATTTTTTTTCTTAAATAGTTTTTTGTCAAGTTGGTTTACATATAACACCCAGTGTTCATCCCAACAAGTGCCCTCCTCCATGCCCATCCTGCCTCCCCCTCCCCCCACTCCCATCAGCCCTCAGTTTTTTCTCAGTATTCAAGAGTCTCTCATGGCTTGCCTCCCTCCCTCTCCCCCCCTATTTTCCCCTTCTTCTCCCACATCATCCTCCATTAACTTCCTCCTAATCCACCTATATGTGCAAACATATGGTATTTGTCTTTCTCTGCCTAACTTATTTCGTTCAGCATAACACCCTCTATTTCCATCCATGTTGCTACAAATGGCCAGATTTCATTCTTTCTCATTGTCATGTAGTATCCCATTGTATAAATATACCACTTCTTCTTGATCCATTCATCAGTTGATGGACACTTAAGCTCTTTCCATGTTTTGGCTATTGTTGAGAGTTCTGTTATGAACATTGGGGTCCATGTGCCCCTATGCATCAGCACTCCTGTATCCCTTATGTAAATTCCTAGCAGTACTATTGCTGGGACATAGGGGAGTTCTACTGTTAATTTTTGGAGGAATGTTCATAGTGTTTTCCAGAGGGGCTGTACCAGTTTACATTCCCAGCAACAGTGTAGGAGGGTGCCCATTTCTCCACATCCTTGCCAGCATCTAGAGTCTCCTGATTTGTTCATTTTAGCCACTCTGACTGGCATGAGGTGGTATCTCAGTGTGGTTTTGATTTGTATTTCCCTGATGAGGGGGGATGCTGAACATGGTTTCATATGTCTATTGTCATCTGGATGTCCTCTTTGGACAAGTGTCTGTTCATGTCTTCTGCCCATTTCTTCACTGGATTATTTGTTTTTCAGGTGTGGAGTTTGATGAGTTCCTTATAGATTTTGGATACTAGCCCTTTATCTGATATGTCATATGCAACTATCTTTTCCCATTCCGTCAGTTGCCTATTAGTTTTATGGATTGTTTCCTTTGCCATGCAGAAGCTTTTTATCTTAATGAGGTTCCAGTAGTTCATTTTTGCTCTTGATTCCCTTGCCTTTGGGGATATGTCAAGTAAAAAATTGCTGCCGTTAAAGTCAAGGAGGTTGTTTCCTGCTTTTCTTCTAGGATTTTGATGGCTTCCTGTCTCAGGAAGGTTTTTTATCCATTTTGAGTTTATATTTGTGTATGGTGTGAGAAAATGATCTAGTTTCATTCTTCTGCATATTGCTGTCCAGTTCTCCCAACACCATCTGTTAAAAAGGCTGTCTTTTTTCCATTGGATACTCTTTCCTGCTTTGTCAAAGATTAGTTGGCCATACATTTGTGGGTCCAATTCTTAGTTCTCTATTCTATTCCATTGGTCTATGTGTCTGTTTTTGTACCAATACCATACCGTCTTGATGATGACAGCTTTGTAGTAGAGGCTAAAGTCTGGGATGGTGATGCTTCCCATTTTGATTTTCTTCTTCAATATTACTTTGGCTATGCGGTATCTTTTGTGGTTCCATACAAATTTTAGGATAGTTTGTTCTAGTTTTGAGAAGAATGCTGATGCAATTTTGATTGGGATTGCACTGAATGTGTAGATTGCTTTGGGTAGTAATGACATTTTAACAATATTCTTCCGACCCATGAGCATGGAATGTTTTTCCATTTCTTTGTGTGTTCTTCAATTTCCTTCATAAGTTTTCTATAGTTTTCATCATACAGATCTCTTGTATCCTTGGTTAGGTTTATTCCTAGGTATCTTATGATATTTTTGTGCAATTGTGAATGGGATCAGTTTCTTGATTTCTCTTTCTGTTGCTTCATTATTGGTGTATAAAAATGCAACCAATTTCTGTACGTTGATTTTGTACCCTGCAACTTGGCTAAATTCTTGGATCAGTTCTAGTAGGCTGCTGGTGGAGTCTGTCAGGTTTTCTACATAGAGTATCATGTCGTCTGCGAAAAGTGAAAGTTTGATTTCTTTTTTGCCAATTCTGATATCTTTTTATTTCCTTTTGTTGTCTGATTGCTGATGCTAGGACTTCCAGCACTATGGTAAACAACAGTGGTGAGAGTGGGCATCCCTGTCGTGTTCCTGATCTCAGGGGGAAAGCTCTCAGTTTTTCCCCGTTGAGGATGATGTTAGCTAAGGGCTTCTCATAGATGGCTTTTATGATGTTTAAGTAAGTTCCTTCTATCCCAACTTTCTCAAGGGTCTTTATTAAGAAGGGATGCTGTATCTTGTCAAATGCTTTTTCTGCATGTATCAACAGGGTCATATGGTTTTTATCTTTTCTTTTGTTAATGTGATGTATCACATTGATTGATTTGTGAATATTGAACCAGCCCTGTAACCCATGATTGAATCCCTCTTGATCATGGTGGACAACTCTTTTTATGTGCTGTTGGATTCGATTTGCAAGTATCTTGTTGAGGATTTTTGCATCCGTATTCATCAAGGATATTGGCCTGTAGTTTTCTTTTTTCCCTGGGTCTCTGTCTGGATTGGGAATCAAAGTGATGCTGGCTCCATAAAACGAGTCAGGAAGTTTTCCTTCAATTTCTATTTTCGAAATAGCTTGAGAAGAATGGGTATTAATTCTGTTTTAAATGTAGGGTAGAATTCCCCTGGGAAGCTATCTGGCCCAGGGCTCTTATTTGCTGGGAGATTTGATTACTGATTTGATTTCCTCACTGGTTATGGGTCTGTTCAGGTTTTCTATCTCTTCCTGTGTGAATTTTGGTAGTGAGTGCGTGTTTAGGAATTTGTCCATTTCTTATAATCTGTCCAGTTTGTTGGTATATAATTTTTCATAGTATTCCCTGATAATTGCTTGTATTTCTGAGGGGTTGGTTGTAATAAGTCCATTTATGTTCATGATTTTGTCTATTTGAGTGCTCTCTCTTCTTTTTGAGAAGCCTGGCTAGAGGTTTGTCAATTTTGTTAATTTTTTCAAAAAACCAACTCTTGGTTTCATTGATCTGTTCAACTGTTTCTTTGGTTTCTATATTGTTTATTTCTGCCCTGATTTTTATTATTTCTCTTCTCCTACTAGGTTTGGGGTGCTCTTGTTGCTCTCCTTCTAGTTCCTTTAGGTGTGCTGTTAGATTTTGTACTTGCACTTTTTCTAATTTCTTGAAATAGGCCTGGAGTACAATGTACTTTCCTCTTAGGACTGCCTTTGCCAAATCCCTTAAAGTTTGGATTGTTGTATTTTCGGTTTCATTTGTTTCCATATATTTTTTAATCTCATCTCTAATGCCTGATTGGCCCATTCGTTCTTTAGTAGGATGTTCTTTAACCTCCATGTTTTTGGAGGTTTTCCAGACTTCTTCCTGTGATTTCAAGTTTCATAGCGTTGTGATATGAAAGTGTGCATGGTATGGTCTCAGTTTATTTATATTTATTGAGGGCTGCTTTATGTCCCAGTATGTGATCTATCTTGGAGAATGTGCCATGCATACTTGAGAAGAAAGTGAATTCTATGGCATCAGGATGTAGATTTCTAAATACATCTGTCAAATCCATCTGGTCCAATGTGTTATTCAAGTCCATTATGTCTTTATTGATTTTCTGTCTAGTTGATCTATCCATTGCTGTAAGTGGAGTATTAAAGTCCCCTGCTATTAGTTTGTTTCCCCTTATCCATAAGTTTGTTTCTGTTTGTGATTAATTGTTTTATATATTTAGGTGCTTCATATTTGGTGCATAGACATTTATAATTGTTAGTTCTTCCTGATAGATAGACCCTGTAATTATTATGTAATGCCCTTCTTCATTCCTTGTTACTGTCTTTACTTTAAAGTCAGGTTTGTCTGAATAAATATAGCTACTCCAGCTTTCTTTTGACTTCCAGTAGCATGATAGATATTTCTCCATCCCCTTACTTTCAATCTGAAGGTGTCCTCCAGTCTAAAGTGAGTTTCTTGTAGACAACAAATAGATGGATTTTGTTTTTTAATCCTTTCTGCTACCCTAAGTCTTTTGATTGGGGTATTTAGTCCATTTACATTCTGTGTTATTACTGTAATATATAGGTTTAGAGTCATCATGTCCTTTGTGGGATTCATGCTTGTGGTGGTGTCTGTGGTATCTTGTGTTCCTTGCAACATTTCCCTCATAAAGTCTCCCTTAGGATTTCTTGTAGGGCTGGTTTAGTGGTGACAAATTCTTTCAATTTTTGTTTATTTGGAAAGACTTTTATCTCTCCTTCTATTCTGAATGACAGGCTTGCTGGATAGAGGATTCTTGGCTGCATATATTTTCTGTTCATCACATTGAAGTTTTCCTGCCATTCCTTTCTGGCCTGCCAAGTTTCAGTAGATAAGTCTGTCACCATTCTGATAGGTTTCCCTTTGTATGTTAGGGCCTTTTTCTCCCGAGTGGCTTTCAAAATTCTCTCTTTGTCCTTATATTTTGCCAGTTTCACTATGATTTGTCGTGCAGAAGATTGACTCAAGTTACGTCTGAGGGGAGTTCTCTGTGCCTCTTGGATTTCAATGTCTACTTCCCTCCCCAGGTTGAGGAAGTTCTCTGATATAATTTGTTCAAGGACTCCTTCAGCACCTTTTTCGCTCTCCTCCTCTTCTAGAATTCCTACAATATGGATATTGTTCCATTTCATTGTATTGCTGACCTCTCTTAACTCTCCGTTTATGTTCCTGGATCAGTTTAACTCTCTTTTTCTCAGCTTCCTCTTTTTCTATAATTGTGTCTTCTAAATCACCTATTCTCCCTTCTGTCTCTTCAATCCGTGCATTGGATACCTCCATTTTATTATGTATCTCATTTATAGCATTATTTTAATTATTAACAACTATTTTTAAGCTCCATAAAATAGTTTCTCTGATGTCTTCCATGCTTTTTTCAAGCCCAGCGATTCATTTTATGACTATTATTCTAAATTCTTGTTCAGTTATGTTATTTATATCTGTTTAGGGCAGTTCTTTAGCTATCATTTCTTCCTGGAATTTCTTTGAAGGAGAGTTCTTCCATTCCATCATTTTGGTTAGCTTTCTATCTCTTGTTAATTTTAAAAGCTTGTTATGCACTCTGCCGCTACAGGTGCTGCTGTATTAAAGAGGGCCCTTTGACTGTCCAGGGGCTGTCCATTCAGGAAGTGTTCTTTAAATGGTATCTCTTGGTTTCTCTTGTTGAGACTTTGGTTATTTTGTTTCCCTTCAAAGTAGTGGCATTTGGGACTCTCCACTGTGTGTACTTTGGCTTGCTTCTTGAGGTAGCCTTATGAGGTTTCCTTCCCAGTGTATTCTGTCACTTTCACTTCCCAAACTCCTGTGGCTCAGTTTTCTATGACTTCAGGCCTTCTCTGTTTGAGAGATGGGTGCAAGCGAAATGCACGGAACTCCCTACTTCTCTGCCATTTTACCCATGACCATCGAACTCTCTCCTTTCTGCTGCAGAGGAGGAGGCAGCCACTCAGGATTGTTCTTGCAAGCCTGGGGCACAGCTTAGGTGCCACCGCTCCTGTGCCACCCACGCTAGGCGGCGGCTGGGTCGCAGCAGTTCACACTCGGGGCAGGGGTGGGGATCCGCGGCCTGCCCAGGGGTGGCCCTGGAGTTCGAGGGCTTGGGACGCCAACAGTGCATGCACCTGCAATCCTGCCCAAAAAAAGGAATGACTTCAAATTCTTGACAATACTTTAAGGATTCAAAAAGTTTCTCTGTACAGGGCGCCTGAGTGGCTCAGTTGGTTAAGCATCCAACTCCTGATATCGGCTCAGGTCATGAACTCACGGTTCATGGGTTTGAGCCCCATATTGGGCTCTATACTGGCAGTGTGGAGCCTGCTTGGGATTCTCTTTCCCTCTCTCTCTGCCCTTACCCCACTGGTGCTATCTCCATCTCTCTCAAAATAAATAGATAAATAAAACTTTAAAAAAAGTTTTCAACTCTGACCTCCAGACCCCCTCCCTTCAGCTGGACACCAACAGCAAAAAGATGACCAAAGGCCAGCCTTAAGTGGCATCTCCCAAGGGAAGCAGAGAGGAAGAAGTCTTGACTCTTGGTTTAACAAAGTGGACTAGAAACACATAAAATATAGATTCTTCTGCTATTTCCTGTCACAGGAAATGGCAACACTCCTCTATCTATATTTTTTTAATGTTTATTTATTTTTGAGAGAGAGACAGAGAATGAGTGGGAGAGTAGCAGTAAGCGAGGGAGACACAGAATCCGAAGCAGGCTCCAGGCTCTGAGCTGTCAGCACAGAGCCCGACGCGGGGCCCAAACTCACAGGGAGATCATGACCTGAGCTGAAATCCGACACCTAACCAACTGAGCCACCCAGGTGCCCCCCTCTTCTATCTATATTGTAGCACAAAGCAGGTGCCAGGCATTGCTCTGCATGCTGGGAATTCAGAAGTGAATAAAACAGAGAGCAGTCTCTACCTCTGTGGAGCTTACATTCTAGGGACCCTATGTCCACCTCGCATCTCTCCAGCCTAGGTCAAAGCGACTTCATTGCTGGCCTCCCAGTACCCAGTGCAGCCAGAGGTTTGTGGTGTGACAACTATGATCATGTCACTCTAACATGTACACAAGGTACAAAGGTTCCCATTGCTCGTAGGATAAAGATAAAACTTTTTAACTTGCTCTGCCAAGCCTACAAACCTGCAAAGTCCCCCATGGCCAGCCTCACCCATTTCTGCAGCTATGCATGGCACCCTACCCTGCCTTCTCTCCCGACACTTGCTGTGTGTTCTGTCTATTCCTCATATCAAGGACAGAGGCTTCCACCAAGCTCTTTCCTCTGCTTGGAACCATCTTCTTCCTTTTCCTTACCTGGCTAATCCCTACTTAACCTTTCATATTTTAAGCAAATTCAAGAAATTAATTCAAGGGGTGTCTGGGTATCTCAGTCAGTTGGGCGGCTGACTTCAGCTCAGGTCATGATCTCCCTATCCATGGGTTCAAGCCCCGTGTCAGGCTGTGCTGTCCGCTCAGAGCCTGGAGCCTGCTTCTGATTCTGTGTCTCCCTTGCTCTCTGTCCCTCCCCTGCTCACACTCTGTCTCTGTCTTTCTCAAAAATAAATAAACATCAAAAAAAAAAAACTTAAAAAAAAGAAATTAATTCAATACTTGCCTATTTTGAGATACCAGGAATATACTGGTGAACAAGACTCATGGATACCCACTCTCAAGTTGTTTTTGGTATAGCAGGGGGAGGAAGACAGTTACTGTGAGTTATAAGTACTTGGCTGACTCCGGATTATGCCTGTTCATCAATAGAACAAAACTTTCCTAATTTAGCCTTAACCTTTTCTTAAAGTCAAAGAGGTCATAGATTTGGCCCCAGCTGTGATCACTCATCATGCAATCATTCATTCACTTTTCCATGCATCAGACACTGCTGGGGAATTAAAGAAATGGCGAGCCAGCCAATCTTCACCCATGTGGAGCTCCCATTCACACAGTACAATTCAGGTGGTGATAAATATTTTGAAGCAAAATAGATAAATAGGGGGCTAGACTGTGATGAAGAGATTAGTTTAGATTATTTTTGATGGTTTATTAGAGAAATTTTCTCTAGGGCATTGACATTTGAGCTGAGGCCTGAATGAAGTGAGGAGGGAGCAAGCATAAAGCTCGTAATGGTATGTTCCAGGCAGAGAATAGTTAGTGCAGTGGCAGTTTCATTAGCTTCAAAGTAGAATGGCACCAAGTAGCCCTCAAAATGGCCTTACCTTGGGTGCACCTGGGTGGCCCACTCAGTTACATGTACAAACCTTGATTTTGGCTCAGGTCTTGATCTCATGGTTCCTGAGAATGAGCCCTGCACTGACAATGTGGAGCTTGCTTGGGGCTCTCTCTCCTGTTCTCTCTGTTCCTCCCCCCATTTGTGTTTGGGTTCTTCTCTCTCTCTCTCTCTCTCTCTCTCTCTCTCTTTCAAAATAAGTAAACATAAGAAATGTTTTCAATGGCCTTACCTTGTAAGTCTGTGATATTGGTAGAAAAAACTGGTAACTAACAGGCTGCAGTTGTTCTTCCTGGCATAGAGATAACAAATAAAAATTTGGGGCCGTAACACTAAATTATGGTATTTATACCAGGTATAGGCCTGGTATCTAGCCTCTGTCACAAACCAAGTCTACGTCTTCAGTTCTTTAGAAATTATGATTTATTCACACAGTAGGCATCCTAAAGTTCTCATAGTCTGGCTCCTCTCACAGACCAGTCTCTTTAAAGCATCTTGAAAGAGATCTGAGCCTGTATCAGATTTACCTTTAAACAAACTACAACATGGTATTTTAACTGAAATACAGTCAACCTTGAACAACACTGGTTTGAACTGTGCAGGTTCACTTATACCCAGATTTATTTCAGTACAGCACTGTAAATGTATTTTCTCTTATTTAAGATTTTTTTTTTAAGTAGGCTTCCATGCCCAGTGTGGAGCCCATCTCAGGGCTTGAACTCATGACCTTGAGATCAAGACCTGAGCTGAGATCAAGAGTCCAATGCTTAACCATGCAGGCGCCCCCTTAAGATTTTCTTATATCATTTTATCTCCTCTCTTACTTTATAATAAGAATACAGTATATGATAAATATGTGTTAATCAACTATGTTATAATAACATAGTTCATTTCAGTAAGCAGTAGGCTAGTAGTACTTAACTTTTTAGGGAGTCAAAATTATAAGAAGATTTTCAACTTCACCATTGGGGAGGTCACAACCCCTACCCCCATGTTGTTCAAGGGTCAGCTGCATAGGGACACCTGGGGGGCTCAGTCAGTTAAGCATCCCACTTCTGCTCAGGTCATGATCTCACGGTCCACTGAGTTTGAACCCCACATTGAGCTCTGTGCTGACAGTTCAGAGCCTGGAGCCTGCTTCAGATTTTGTGTCTCCCTCTTTCTCTTTCCTCCTCTACTCATGCTCTGTCTCTCTCTCTCTCAAAAACAAACATTAAAAAAAATTTTTTAAGGGTCAACTGTATATATAGATTCACACTGGCATATACCACCGTACTATGCAAAAAAACAAAAACAGTTTTTGAGAAACAGATATAAACGTCCTTTGTATTTGGCCTTTGAATACTATCATCAAAGCAAATTTGCTCCAACAAAGTAAGAAGGCAAGAGGTTCAGAAGTTCTATGTACTACAACATAAGCATTGGAAAGTCTAAAACCTTCTCTTTTAATAACCTCCTTATAACCATAAGGTAAATAACAGCCTGCCTATAACTATTTCTTGAACAGAAGTGATGGTGAAACCCTCAGTACTTTTCCTTTGGAATTAAATAAAATAATGCATGTAAAAATATTATGTAAATATAAGTCACTCTGTAAATATTAAAGTGAAGTTTCCACCAAATACCCATAACTATTAATGACTTTCTTCAAAATATGCCTCTCCCAAAAGGCTTAAAAAGATTTCCACAATAAATCAAGTTGACCAGCTAAGGGCAGCAAAAAACAACTCTTAAGACTAGCAGCATTGGGGCGTCTGGGAGGCTCAGCCAGTTGAGTGTCCGATTCATGGTTTCGGCTCAGGTCATGATCTCACGGTTCGAGGGATTGAGCCCCAAGTCAGGCTCTGCACTGGTGGTGTGGAGCCAGCTTGGGATTCTCTCTCCCCCTCCCTCTCTGCCCCTTCCCAACTTTCACAAGTCCACTTGCTCTCTCTCTCAAAATAGATAAATAAACTTAAAAATAAAAAAGACTAGCAGCCTGATTTTCACAGATAATTAGTTTCAAACCTCAACACCAACACAGGCAACAAAAAAAAAAAAATCTATTTGAATAATCATTTACTGTATCAAAGGTTGTTTACATCTGAGTCTTTGGTTACTTTGATCAGAGTCCGTTGATTGTTGCTTTTATCCCTGCACCCTTTCTTAGGTGGCTAACACTTGGTTGGAACAGTGTCGCTGGTGGTAGTTTCTGCTCTGAGCCCAGCGGAGCAGGCTGGCTCAGCCATACATGCCCAGAAATGTCATCTCTATATATTTCCTCTTTGGTGGTGGGAGAAAGAAAAATGTATTTCTTGGAAATGTGTTTTATATAGTCATTTAAAATTCCACAAGGGAAAAAAGGAAATTTCTTTTAAAGATACACAGAAAATACTTCATTAACACTTTCAAATTAGAACTTTTCCTTAGAAACAGTGATTCACCTAAAAAAATATTTAGAATTCAGAGACCTGAAGTGTTCCACAGTTTTAAAAATTAGAAAAATACTGCCTTGGTGGGGCACCTGGGTGGTTCAGTTAGTTCAGCGTGCAAGTAGGCCCAGATCATGATCTCACGGTTCATGAGTTCAGCCGGCGTCAGGCTCTGATGCCCAGAGCCTGGAGTCTGCTTCAGATTCTGTGTCTCCCTCTCTCTCTGCCCTCCCCCACTCCTTCCCTCCCTCTCAAAAAATAAAAAAATTTTAAAAAGAAAGAAAGAAAAATATTGCCTTGGAGAATTTGGGAGAAGGGCAAATACAAACACCTTGTTATCACACAGCAAAAAGTATTTAACGTACAAGGGCACCTGGGTAGCTAAGTCAGTTAAGGGTCTGACTTTGGCTCAGGTTATGATCTTACAGTTTGTGGGTTTGAACCCCACGTCAGGCTGTGCACTGACAGCTCAGAGCTTGGAGCCTGCTTCAGATTCTATGTATCCTTCTCTCTCTCTCTCTCTCTCTCTCTCTCTCTCTCTCTCTGTACTCCCCAGCTTGTGCTCCTCTCTGTCTCTCTCTCCCTCTCCCTCTCAAAAATAAATAAACTTAAATGTACATATATATTTTATATTTTTATACTATATATATATAAAGTATATATATATATATATATATATATATAAAGTAACTACAAAAACATGGTGTGTGGTGGCTGCCCTAGCAGGAGGCCATGTAAAGCAAATGAGCAGATTCAGTTTCTCCTGGAAGCTAAAATGAGACACTCAGCTCAGAAACGAGTTTGCAACCATGAGAGACTCTTGAATGCTGAGAACAAACTGAGGGCTGATGGGGAGGGGGGAGCGGAAGCGGGTTAATGGGCATGGAGGAGGGCACTTGTGGGGATGAGAAACAAGTTTGCAAACAGGTTTCAGTTCACCCCACATTTTGAAGGGACAGCTTTATAATGCTGACTCATAAGGAATACTTGCAGCCACACCAAGTGGTTGTGTCATGTGCTGGGCTGAGGCCCGATTCTAGAGTAACTTCATGAGAAGAGGTCCTTTCATTCCAGACAAGCCCCCAATTCCAGGGGCGACACGCAACCTGCCCTGGTATTCTGCATGGCTGATGGGTGTCCAGTTTCTGAAGGCCTTTACCTTCCCTGCAGTGCAGACCCTAATGCACCTCCTCCCACCTACTCTCTTCCCTCCGCGTTGCTACCGCCTCAAGGCCAACCCTGTGTTCCATTTTCCCTTCCTGCTTCGTTCACATTTCTAGATGCCCAGACTCAGAGTTGACAGCATTTTAATGGCACTTTTAAGTGCCACCTGTTTAGTTCAGCAGAGGGAGGCATCCCTACCAGATGAAGGAGAGACACGTGAGCATTTCCTGAGCCGTGAGGGGCCTACCTACACTGGTGTGGGCTGGCTGGCCCCCAAACACTAGTCTCAACCCCGTATCTTGTGCACTGCTTTGCATTTCTCTGGGCAGAGGAGAGGTACTGGCAGTCCTACAAGATTGCATTCTGTTTCTTTATAGTTTTGGAACCTACCCCAACAGCACGTAGAAACATGCATTCTGCACCCGGTTCTGCTGGAAGCTAAGCCACAGATCCTTGGCCAGGCCTTAAAAGCAGCACAGACACACCAAGGTCCCACGGATTCTGTGACATGGAGCAGAGACACAAACTGCACGATTCAGGAGGTGACTCAGAGTGGAGTCTCCCATGGTGCCTTGGTCAGAATGCTGTCTATCATTCTGTCCCTGTGAGATGCACACACACACACACACACACACACACACACACACACACGTAGACACATGTACATGCACACACACACTCAGACAGGCACATGCTCTCTCATTCTTCATCACAGTCTTCTCCTCCCCACCTCTCACACTGTCTTGGAAGAGGTTTTACCGGCTGGGAAACTGGTTCCATGTTGAGCATGCTTGCTCCAGTTGTGCAGGGACTGACTCTGTTCCCTGCAATGTTTGGTTACACTTCATACAGTAGCCTTTCTTACTCCTGAAGAGAGATTACCTGACACGGTTACTGAATGTATATTTTTATATCTAAAAACCCTCCTACCTGATCTCTGGAACGTTACTCCTTTAGGGGAAGAACAGAGGTAAGGACACACCTAAAAAGGAACAGGGCAAAGCTGTTGAAAAGAGAGAATAGGCAACATGGAATATGAAACAGGAAAAAAGGCAGCCATCTAACCAGCAACAGAAAGGAGTCATGATGTACCCTTTTAGTTTAGTGATTAAGACACAGGCCCGGGAGTCAGAAAGATGTGGATTAGAATGCCAGCTCTACCCCTGATGATTTATTTAACTTCTCTGATCACTTGGTTTCCTTATCTATAAAATTGGGGGACAGGTATGTGAAGAGAATAATTCTAATTACAGGTTGTAAGGATTGATTAAGATAACACATGAGGGGACAGGAGTGTGGCTCAGTTGGTCAAACATCTGACTCCTGATTTCAGCTCAGGTCATGATCTTCCAGTTGTGAGATGGAGCCCCAAGTTGGGCTCTGTGCTGGGTTTGGAGCATGCTTAAGATTCTCTCTCTCCCTCCTCTCTCTCTGCTCTTCCCTTCGCTCACATGCTCGCTCACTCTCTCTCTCAAAAAAAAAGGATAACACATGAAAAGCATTTTGCAGCTGTCACTGATACTAAGTGGTCAGTACACACTGATGGTGACGATGATGATGGTGATGATAATGAAGACGATTATAAAAGTCTACAAGAACACCTTCAGATTCAATGGTTCACTGGATGGACTCACAGAATTCAGGAAAGCTGGTATACTCCTGGCTATGGTTTATTACAGTGAAAAGATAGAGGTTAACATCTGCAAAGGAAAAAGGAACATAGGGCAGAGTCTAGGAGAGACCAGGCATAAGTTTCCAGCTGTCGTCTGCCAACAGAGTCACATGGACAACACCTAATTCTCCCAGCAATGATGTATGAAAAGATATACAAGGTTTTGCCAACAAGGGAAGCTTACTTGACCCTTGGTGTCTACAGTTTTTATTAGAGATCAGTTGTGTAGACATAAGTTGTCTACATTCTGATCTTAGTTACTCAGTGTCCAGCTCTTCCAGAGGTCAAATGATACCACACGGCTCAAGGCCCCCAGTAAACAAAGATATCTTATCAGGTAGGATTGCTAGGACTTTGGTGTTACCTCTCAGGAGCTGGTCAGGGGCTAAAACTTTCTTTGGAATGTGCAGGGTTTGGACTACCCAGGCCTGCTGACTTAGTCCTTTACTGCACAATGATGATGACAAATTCCTGAACCGATGGTAACTATTCATTGTTGATAGACCTTGAGACCAAAGAGATTCGGCCAGATAGATCACAGAAGCAGAGATTTAATGAAAAAGCAGAATCAGTCTTGATACTCACAGTGAATATTACCTTAATTATAGTATAGAGAACCAACAGGGAGAAATAGAATAGAAAAGGAAGGGGATAATGGCTCCGAGCAAAAGAAAAGATAAAGGGAAGATCACCAAAAGCCAATGAAGAGCAGCTTAAGTTCCAGAGCTGGAACCCTTGGGATTAAAAAAAAAAAAAAAAAAGGAGAGAGGGAGGGAGGGAGGAAAGAAGGGAGGATGGAAGGAAGGGGGGAAGAGAGGGAGGGAGGGAAGAAGGTCCTCATGCCAGGAGCTGGGGAGTTAGTGAGACTCTAGAAGGCTGGGAATAACTATTGATCTGTGTTCCAAAGCAGAAGGGCACCTCAGGAGCCCAGGTCTGGTGAAAGGAATTGGAAGCAGATTTTGGAAGAGACTAGAAATTCCATTCCCTTTAGCAGAGAAGCTGACCTGAAACCACCTCAGACCAGACTGAGGTGCTTTGTCAGGCATCTTGCCCAGCCCAGGTGCAACAGGCTGATTCTAAACAAGGTAGCCAAGCAACTCCCCAAGCCCCAGTTAAGTAGAGAATGCGGGGAGGCCCTTTGAGAAGGGCAAACCTAGCCCCTCATTTACATTTCAATACGGATTAAGAGCAAACGGAACAGAATTTTTAAGGGTAACAGGTTAGGAGTTGAGGTGGTTTTTTTTTTCTTTGTTTTTGTTCTTTGGCTTCTTTTTGTATTTTTGTGAAATATTAGCAGAAAAGCTTTCTGGAATCTTCATAACTCTTTCATTATTTATGGGAAGTTTGTTTTTGCTTTTAATACCTTTGTAATAAAAGTCAACTCTTCAAATAAAAACAGGACAACAGCAGAGGGAAGGAATATCTGCTTTCTGCCAGACCTAAAAGAGTGAATTCCCAGCAGAGAAGACAGGAACTGAAGACTACAAGGAAGGGCTTGTAGCCCAAGATAGTGGAATAAGCCTGGGGGTTAATTACCAAGGGCACTGTACCACACAAATCATTTGGCTAAAGGTGTAGACAGGGCTGTTCTCAGATTACTGCAGAGGAGACTAAGTCTGTAGGCTCCAGTGTAAGTAACTCAACCTAACCACTCTCCCCTTCCCACTGTCTTCCCCCAAACATTTTCACAAGATATAGAATTCTCTTTGGCATTCACATCCAGGAAGCAAATAGGTAACACCAAAGTGCCTTCTTAAGCAACATTTAAGTGTAGCAGAAATCACAACACTGAATCCCTGTCTCTTCAGAGATGTCACTTGACAGGAATGATACCATCCCATTCTTCAGGAAAATCCTGCCTCCTCGTGTCAGACAAATTTTCAAAACCTATCGATTTTCAAAACCTTGTTTTTCTCATGAAATATTGCAATGGCATTATGACCTTCAGTATTTAATTTGCTTTCTTTCTTAGATCCCAAGAGATGACCCTAAGACATTTAAACCTTGGTCAATCCCTATAGCATAACACTGCTGTCAATTCCTAAAAGGTAAGATCATTACAGGGGCGCCTGGGTGGCTTAGTGGGTTAGGCGTCCGACTTTCGCTTAGGTCATGATCTTGCGGTTTGTGGGTTCGGGCCCCGCATCGGGCTCTGTGCTGACTGCCAGCTCAGAGCCTGGAGCCTGTTTCAGAGTCTGTGATTCCCTCTCTCTCTCTCCCTCCCCTGCTCACGCTGTCTCTCTCTCTCTCTCCTAGAAATAAATAAAAACATTTAAAAAAAAAAAAGTAAGATCATTACAGTGAAATATAATTAGAAAGAAAAGGAAAAAAAAATAAAAAGATGAGCCAGTTCCAGCAGCTTTTCAAACTGTGTTCTCTGAGATTTAGGATTCCACAAATGTATAAATCTAGTTTCATTTTTAAGCTTTATTCAACATTTTAATTTTTTAACACTAAACATGCGTGGCTTTGGATGCTGACAAGGAAAGTCAGGATATTTTGCCCAAGAAAAACATAGTGGCAGTTTTTCTTTTCATTTTATTTATTTATTTATTTATTTAAAGATTTTATTTTTAAGTAATCTCTATATACTGCATGAGGTTGAATTCACAACCCCAAGATCAAGAGTCACATGCTCCACTGACTGAGCCAGGCACATGCCCCAGTTTTTCTTTTCATTTTAATACAAGAATGCTGTGGATTAAGATATTTTAAAGACCCTACTCCCTGATTCTTTTGAGAATCACATCTTGAGTGCAAAGCACTACATTAAAATCTATTGCTTCCTGCATTTATAATTAGTGCTATTTAAAAGAGGTATCTGGGGGAGGCGGGGAGTGCCTGGGTGGCTCAGCCGGTTAAGCATCCGACTTCAGTCAGGTCATGATCTCACGTTTGTGGGTTTGAGCCTGGCATCGGGTTCTGTGCTGACAATCAGCTCAGAGCCTGGAGCCTGTTTCAGATTCTGTCTCTCCCTCTCTCTCTGACCCTCCCCTGCTCATGCTCTCTCTCTCTCTCTCTCAGAAATAAATAAAACATTTAAAAAAAATTTTTTTTTAAAAGAGGTATCTGGGGGCACCCGATGGCTCAGTCAGTTAAGGGTCTGACTCTTGATTGCAGCTCAGGTCAAGATCTCACCATTCATGGAATTGAGCCTTGTGTTAGGCTCTATGCTGTCAGTGCAGAGCCTGCTTGGGATTTTCTCTCTTCCTTTCTCTCTGCCCCTCCCCTGCTCACTCTCTCTCTCAAAATAAATAAGTAAACATTTTTTAAAGCAAATAAATAAATAAATAAAAGAGGTATCTAGCTACATTTGTTGTGTTCAACTGCTACAGTTTTGTACTGCAACTTAACATGAAACTCAGAGCACCGAAGGCCACAAAGTGGCCACCAAAACTGCCTGGGAAATACCTGCTGACAAAAAGACATAAATTTTCACTGTTGGAAAATTAAACTGCTTTTCTGCACACTTACTGGGCAGCATTAGAAAAAATGAAAGCAGAAGAGAACTACGTCATAGGTTCAGAGACAAAAACATTTTCATCAAACTCTAATTTTCCAATTAAATGTCTAAAACAACCCATGTGTATTAACAGACATATGTTTAATTCCACTGTTACTTGTCACATAAGAACTTGCATTGATAGTTTTGCTAAATCAGACTAAATAACTGATGATATTTTTGATTCTCCTTTCACAATAACAAAAAATCAAAATAGCCAATGTTTTAAATTATATTTTAAATTATTATAAAATAGTAATGAAAACACATACACCCATGTATAGAAGGCAGAATATCTAGCTCTTTATTCTCTCTCTCTACCTCTCTCTTCTCAAGTGTTAAAATTCAATGTGGACATGATGGCAAATTCACTCTACTCCCTATATAAAACAAGGTTTATAAAGTACAGCGCATCATGCCTGACACTGTACTCACTAAAGGAAAGCTACACACACGCGCGCGCGCACGCACACACACACACACACACTCAGATATGCTAAAGGCCAAATTTTGACAAATCAGAGACCATCAATGAATATAGTGGGTTGTCAAGTTTTCGTACAAACTTCAAAATAAACCATTGTCACAGGACAAGACAAATTTAAAAAACAAAAATTAAAACCAAACCATAAATATCTTTTTTGCTACTTTACCACTTACAGCTATTTGTGTGTCAGAATTATCTCCATGCTGTACAATTAAAATAAAATGCAGGGGCACCTGTGTGGCTCAGTAGGTTAAATGTCTGACTCTTGGTTTTGGCTTCAGTCATGATCTCACGAGTTTGTGGGTTCAGGCCCCCCATGGGGCTCTGCACTAACAGCATGAAGCCTGCTTGGGATTCTCTCTTTGCTTCTCTCTGCCCCTCCCCTGCTCATGTGCTCACACACATTCTTTCAAAATAAATAATAAACTTAAAAAATAATAAAAATAAAATGCAGATATACATTGCATTCTCAGTCTTTAACTGTCAACCTTTACCTGCAATTTCAGATTTTTGCATTCTTCAAAGTAGCATTATCGTTTTCACATATTTGCTTTATAAACAAGTGTTAAAACATTGACATTAAATTTATACATTAAAATCACATATGTGTAGGTGTTTTCCCATAACATTTTCAACCTCTGCTGAAAATGTGTGAAAACCTTTGAGCTCATCCAGCTTATAAATCAAGACACGGAGGCCAAGGAAGACTAAGTAACTACCTAAACATATTTATTCATATCCATAAGGCTTATCAATCCAAGTTTTCAACTATTTATTGTTTTCCTTGCATGCAAAGGTTGGGGGATTTGTACACTTTTATAATTATTCTCCTTTCTTTTTTTTCCAGGTATTTCAGTTTTTCACAAAGTGAAAAGATGGTTTATTAATCCAAACTGATTACACTTGTGGAAAAAAAGACCAATTTTAGAAACATTATTCAAGCCCGATTAGGTCAACAAGATGAATCATTTACAAATTATTTACTTAGACATTCTAGCCTAGAGGTCACCAGATGAGCTTTGCAATATCCACAGTAGCCAAGTTTAAGTTTGATTTGTTTCTGAAGATATCATGTAAATATTGCTCTAAAGGCAAATTTTTTCTTTCTGTTTCCATCCAATCTAACTGGACTAACTAGTAATCCAGGTTGCAATCCTAGAATGGGAGACACTTCTCAGTAAATAAACATGATTACTTTCCTCAAGGATGTGTTTGATTGGGTGGCCAAAGGTAGGGACACCATGAGAGCCAGACAGTTTTGTTTGGTTCTTACTGTGGATTAGCTATGGGTCCATGTCTGTGCACTTGACAACAAAAGAGTAGTATTTTCCTCCTGTAGATCAGCTATCCACCTGGTTAACATTCTTGTGGAATTTGGAGCTAAAGGGCAATGTAAAAACATTTTCTATGGATTGCAAAACCCTTTAAATTTTTTTTATAAAAAACATCCAATCTAGTGTCAGTTTCAGAAATACCTCATTCCTCAGTTTCCCATATTTTCAAGTGGGCAAACACAGAGCAAAAGAGTCTACTTGTAATCACCCTGATGTTGTCCTTTAGAACATGCAGGATCCACCAAATTCCATTAATGTGAGTTCTGGAGGTAGTCAGAGGAGGAGAAACTGGAATATGAATTGGGCCTTATTTGACCAGAAAGTCTCTGTCAGCCAGAACTCACATGATAAAGCTCTCCAAGCCATTGTCTGCAGAGGATGAGGTGAGGCTGACTGAGAGCACTGGGTGGCTCGTGAGTGAAGGCCAAGATTAGGTTTGTCGTACAGCCTGGAGGGGGCTGTAGGTCACTGGAGGCAGTGAGTGCATCTGCTTGCAGGGACTGGGACCTGACACGGCTGTCCACAGGCCTGTCCACAGGTCTCTATGATGATTTTGGAGGCTCCGTTAGTCCACAGGAGCCTATGGGAGGAAGTGGAACTGGAGCACAAAGAGAAAGGAGACAAGAACAGAAGGGTCATGGGCAGGGCAAAAAATTACGCAAGAGTTTTGCATATGTGAACAGAAGAGCTGGGGAACTTAGAGGGAGTAGCCAGGGCAAAGTGATTCAAAAGTTATTGAAAGTAATAAAAAAAGGTTTTGGCTCTTGAAAATAAAATCCTTAACTGTGTAATCTGAAGTGAATATGAGAAATTTGTTTTATCATCTCATCATTTTAAACAATGGTAAATATAATTCATATTTTGTAATTTTTGGTCTGTCGGGGCTACAGATGGTTACTAGGTATTTATTTTCTATTTGCCACAGTTGAGAACTATGAAGCAGTAAACATAGAGGGGTCTGTAGAAAAGTTATTTATGTGAGTTGATGCACTAAAATTTGAATTGCATGGATGTCAAACAAATACTTTTTCAAAAAGGCACAGTTGAAAGCACATACTTGAAATCAGTTCTTTGGGCTCAACAAGGATTATTAAAGGATAGTAAAGGTTTTAAATTAGTAATACATTAAAAAATATAAAAAGGTTGGGGCGACTGGGTGGCTTAGTCGGTTAAGCATCCGACTTTTGCTTAGGTCATGATCTCGTGGTTCGTGGGTTCGAGCCCCGTGTCGGGCTCTGTGCTGACTGCCAGCTCAGAGCCTGGAGCCTGTTTCAGTCTGTGACTCCCTCTTTTTCTGACCCTCCCCTACTCATGCTGTCTCTCTCTCTCCTAGAAATAAAACATTAAAAAAAATTTTTTTTAAATATAAAAAGGTATACAGTTCAAGGACTGATTTTTATACCATCCCTATCCAGCCAATTCTCACACAACCACAAAATATAACTTTTATTAGCTACTTTTTTTCCTTCAGGAATAGAAGGCCCCAGAATGCCCAGCCACTCTTGTCAAAATTAAAGTTACTCTCAGCTGGTCCCGCACAGGGATGGGACCTAAACCAAATGTCAGGATGGTAGAAGAAGTCTAAGGTGTCAGGACAAGCAGCTGGTTCCTGCCCACTGAGTGAGGTGCGAATCCCCCCCCTCCTCTGTCTAGACATTTCTACCCCCTTCCCCATGTCAGCAGCATCCTGGTGCCTGTAGCAGTGAGGAATATAACCCTTAACCCTCACTGTGGCTCTATGGATCCTCCTTTTTCTCCCCCTGGGTCTGGGGGGTAGGAGGCCTTCTGAACCTCAGTTCTCTGAGCGGATTTTCTCTCATGTGAAGGAAAAGCAACCTGATCCCAAATCTACCTCTGGAACAGTGAAAATTAACATATGATCTGTCTCATATAATAGGGTAGATAAATAGGAGAAAGATAGATTTCTGATTCATAAGATGCCAAAAAGAAGTTTGAAAATCAGACAGAAATTATTGGAGACAGAAAATAAAGGCATTTTCTCAGTCTCTTTACACCCACCTTGAATGAGCTGATACCAAGATATCACTGAGTACAAAACAAGAATGTTCTTTTCCGTGGCATAGTCACCATAGCAGGACAGACACCCACACACTCCTTATCCTCATATTTAGGTGATGTCACCATCTGTCTACCTGGTGTCACTCCAAACCCTTCTGCACATAGCTTCCTGGATACTCTTTCTCAACATCTGTAACCACCTACCCTCATTGGGTAAAAGAGTACTATTCAACAGGACAGTTTTTTCTTCCAAAAAGGACTGTACTATAATTTGTGTAGCAGTCAACACTTGTTTTTATCTGGCTGGGGTCTTTTTCTTTGGAAATCTCTTGTCTTCTACTCCATGTGCTCCAAGAAGGCTGCTGGGAAAGGCACAGGATAATCTGGCTCAGAGTCTCTCCTGAGAGTTACACTCTTGAAGAAGGTACACAAGATTAAAAGGCCACTGGAGCAGGTTGCCTGGATGGCAAGCTATGGAGAATAAGTCCACAAGCTCGCTGCTAGGTCCTCAGAGGCGCCTGTGTGCCTGTTCATCTCAAGGCCTGCTTCTTCAGTTCTGCCCTCAATTCCGTCGGCTAGCCAGTATCTTTCCAGGTTTATTAGTTTCCTAGGGCCACCATAACAAATTCCCACAAACTAGATGGCCTATATATTTATTCTTTCACGGTTCTGGAAGCCAGAGGTCCAAAATCAAGGTATTAGCTGGGCCACAGATTTTAGGGAAGAACCCTTCCTTGCCTCTTTTGGTGATTCCTGGAGATCTGTGGCATTTCTTGGTTTGTGGTCACATCACTCCAAACTCTGCCTCTATCATCACATGGCCTTCTTCCCTGTGTCTGGGTCCAACTCCTCTTCTCTTTTCTCTTAGAAGAACACCATCCATTGGATTTAGGGAACACCCAAATCCAGTATGACCTCTTCTTAACTAATTACATCTGCAAAGACTCGATTTTCTAACAAAGTCACATTCTGAGGTTTCTGGTAGACAAGAATTTCAGGGGAACACTATTCAACCCACTATGCCAACAAATCTTCTTGCTGAGGCTAACAGATATAGTTTTGGGTGGAAGTGATCCTTCCTCCATTCCACCCCTCTTGTAACTCATTCTTCTATCACATCACCTGCCTGTCCACATGTGTACCCTCCCTCTCTAGCCTAATGGCAGGAACTATATTTTACTCATCCTTTACCACAGGTTCTATCTCAAACTGATACCTGCACATCTTTGACTAAGGAAGAGCAGACAGAGATGGTCTATTCAAAGTATTTATGAAACCTATACTGTGTAACCCAGATACCCATGAGTCAAGAGCGCTAAGAAAAGTAAAAGGAAAGAAGCCATAGTTCTTTGACAAAGAAATCACATTGTTATTGAAATTGGATTTTATTGTTATTGTTATTGGATTTTAATCTGCTAGAGTCACTATTTATTTTACATACATATGTTAAGAAAAACTTTCCAACACTTACAAATGAGAGGGGAAAAATACTGCAGTGTGACCCTGCATACCATACTCTACCATTCTAGAGATTTCTGGTGCTCTAGGGATGCCCTGTCCATTATGGTGTCCACTAGCCACATGTGGCTATTTAAATTTAAATTTTTATTAATTAAATAAAATATTCATTTACTTACTTGTCCTAGCTACCTTTCAAGTACTCATTAGCTACATGTGGCCAGTGGGTACTGTATGGAACAACGCAGAAGAGACCATATTCATCATCTCATAAAATTATATTGAATAATATTACTCTAGGAAAATGTGACTTTTTATACTTACTGTTTATTAAGGTTTGGACTCCTGAAAAGCTACGTCTTGGGGTAGGCAGTCTCTAGAAGCTGGAAAAGGCAATAAAATGGATTCTCCCCTAGAATCTCTAGAAGAAACACAGCCCTGCTAATATCTTGATTTTGATCCAAAGTGACTCATTTTGGATCTGTGACCTCTAGAACTGTAAGATAAACCTGTATTTTTTTAAATTTTTTATTTATTTTGAGAGAGAGAGAGAGAGAGGCAGCGTGAGGGTCAGAGAGAGAAAGAGATACAGAATCCAAAGCAGGCTCCAGGCTCTGAGCTGATTGTCAGCACAGAGCCCGACGTGGGGCTCAAACCCACGAACTGTGAGATCATGACCTGAGCCGAAGTCTGACGCTTAACCGACTGAGCCACCCAGGTGCCCTGTAAATTTGTATTGTTTTAAGCTAACAAGTTTATGGTAATTTTTTATAGTAGCAGTAGGAAACAAATATAGGTGTTAACTTCCACAACATTGATAAATTGCAAATGATTTCTGTATAGTTGAAAAGATAACTCCAAAGGTTTTGGTTTTTTCACCCTATAATATACTAACCAGTCTTGTTTTAGTTTTTGGCTTTTGATTTTTAGTTTTTGTTGTTGTTTGCTTGTTTGTTTGTTTTTAGGCTGTGCAATCTAATTCTGACATTATTTTTTTCCATATCAGTTTCTCATCTCTTCCTTTGAACTTGCTTCATCATCTTGACTCCCTCATTGACTGTATTTTTGATACTTGCTTACAATATATTATAACAGCCATGGTTAATAGTTTCAAAGTTAGATGCTGATATGTACCTGTCAAGAAAAAACAGACAAAGGACTTTGAGATTTTTCTATATGTCAGAAAAGCCTACATAATTTATATAGTCGTGAATCTGATGAATACAGTTAGTTTACGATTTAAATGAATATATCTGATATTCTACAACAAATATAAATTTTTTGACTAAATGTAACCAGCATTCAATTACATTCCAGGGAGAACATATAAAGAACTTTATAGAGGGGTGCCTCTCTGGCTCAGTCAGTAGAGCATGTGACTCTTGATCTTGGGGTCATGAGTTCAAGCCCCACCTTGGGTATAGAGTTTAGTTAAAAAAAAAAAAAACTCTGTGTACTGTTTCTCAAAGAGAGTAAATAAATCTTTCTTGTTGGATGGCATTTAAAACAAAACAAAACAAAACTTCGGGGCATCTGCCTGGCTCCATAAGTAGAACGCGTGACTCTTGATCTCTGGGTTGTAAGTTCAAGTCCCACACTGGGTGTGTAGATTACTTAAAAATAAAATTTTAAAAAAAATTGTCTTAACTTTGAACAAACAACCCAATGTAATTAACACGAAATGCATAACTAAGAACAAATATAACTAAAAACAAACTTCTTCCCTCTTTTTGCAAATATAACAAGAACAGAACTTGTACCAATTTCAACAAGACCTTTTCCCACCTGTCTGATCTCTTTGTTCCTTGTTCTTAAGGAATTGCTGTGGTATAAATGTTTTCCAAGGCTTGTAGAGACCAGTACTTTGAAAAAGCAAAGTACTTGATTTTATCCTCCCCTACGCCTTTCAAACACCATTGTGACCAATGGTTGTTTATATTTTTAACCAATGGCTAGATGAATCAGAGTTGGGGAGCTTAATATTTCAAATTCCACAACCTCTTCTCAAGTTGCTCACAATCTATAAATATTGAGGACATAGAATGTACACACAAAAATAACCCCCCAACATACACTCGAAAAAATAGAAAATAAAAAAACTCTGTCCTGTCTCCTTACCCCCCTGACATTCTCTCCCCATGCCATTAAATCCTCAAATCTGGAAGAAGCAGACATAGACACATCAGAATTGGCTAAGGAGCTTTTTCAATATTCCCACACTCAGCTGCCCACAACTACCCTATCCTGATATACCACCCCAAAGGGGCATTACCAGAATCTGCATAGTTTAAAAATCATAGGAGGAAGAGGAAGAGAAGCAAGTATACAAAACACAGGTTGTAGGAGGGTATATCAAGTTAGATAAAACAGAATCCAAAAGGGTCTCACTTTCTAGCCCATCACAGCTTCCTTCAACTCAGACCTTTCTAAAATGCCGGATGGTCCACCGGTGTCATACTATGATAATCTCCAGTAGTCTCTACTCACTGCTGACCAGATTGTCATAAACTGACCTAAGGCAAGTAGGCAGTTGACTAGCTCTTGGGTTTTGGGTTTGTTTTTTTGTTTCTTTGTTTTTTGTTTTTGTTTTTGTTGGGGGGGGGCGCGCACACACGTGTGTTAGTTTTTTAATTTATTTTTAGTTAGAGCATGTGCAAACACACCATTGGTGGAGGAGCAGAGACAGAAAGAAGGAGAGAGAGAATCCCAAATAGGTTCTGTGCTGTCAGTGCAAAGCCCCAACATGGGACTTGAACTCACAAACCATTAGATCATGACCTGAGCTGAAACCAAGAGCTGGACACTTATCTCCTGAACCACCCAGGCACCCCCTGACTGGCTCTTTTAATAAACATCTGTAGCCACCATGAGTTAGGTCAAGCATCTTGCATAGTAGGTTTATGGACTGAGGTTCGTAATGGTCCTGAAGTAAGAACCAGATGCCAGGTATAGTTCCAGTATAGAAACCTGGACACAACACTCTGATGGCACAATCTTCTAACCTTCTGAGAAAATGACAGCATCCCCTGGGAAGAAGGCACTCAGAACCAGTAGCACTCCAAATCTACAGCCCTGCTCCCAGCACTGTCTACTAGATTCTTCCACCTTCTTCAGACAAGATGAATTTAATCTTTCTAGCCAACCATTTGAAGTTTTAGAAAATTATTTGAAATGCCCATGGGACCAATTTTGAAGGGCAGCTTCATGATTTGGATTCTTCAAATGTAAACTTGGGGCACCTAGATGGCTCGGTAGCTTAAGCATCCAACTTTGGCTCAGGTCATGATCTCACAGACCATGGCTTTGAGATGCATTAGGCTCCGTGCTGACAGCTCAGAGCCTGGAGTCTGCTTCAGATTCTGTGTCTCCCTCTCTCTCTCTGCCCTCCCCTGCTGGCACTGTCTCTCTCTCTTTCAAAAATAAATAAACATTTTTTTAAAAAAGTAAACTAAATATACCTAGAGTGCAAACTGACTACATCTAGGGCACAGATAATAGTTAAATATGCTTAAATATATCATACCATTTATACTAAATATCTAAAGTATTTTAAATAAATTACTACACAGAAAACAACACATATTAAGACCAAACTTCTTAGCATATCCGCCTAGGTCCTTCTCAAACTAACCCCCACCCCACTTCATCTCTGCCATCCCTCCCCCAAAACACACATGCATACACACACACTCTCTATGCAACACACGCCAAGCTGCTCCCTGCTCTTAGAATTTGGCAGCCGTCATCACTTTTCAGGCCTTTCCACATTCTGCTTCTTGACCCTACTTCTCCATCTGGCCAACCTCTTCTCTCTCTTCAAGACCCACTTCGGACATCCCCTATTCAGAACCCTTTAGAAACCCCTTCCTTCCCAGCCCTGTGGATTTGGCTACTACTTCATCCACATTCTAATGGCCTCTAGTGCAAACCTCTCCATCTGTACCTTCACAATGGTACTATGCTTATCATTATCGTCTGTGTCCCTCACTGGATAGGGCACATCATAAGAACCATAATTCATTGTCTTCGGACCTCCACTGTAGCACACCAGGTACATAGTATATATTTAGTAGATACATGTTGTGGAAAATAAAAGTGAAGGTCCCAGAGCATTTCATTTTTTTACCTCTTTTCTGCCAAAGAAAATCAGAGACCTTCCTAACTGTTCTCAGCAAATGCTATTTCTTGAAGACAAATCTGTTGCTTATATGTTGTTCTTTCTAGGAAAGTGATTCTCAAAATGTCATAAAACACCAAAGTTCTTTTTTTTTTCTTCACTGTTCAATGTACTTTTTTTTTTTTTTTACAAATAGTTTATTGTCAAATTAGTTTCCACATAACACCCAGTGCTCATCCCCACAAGTGCCCTCCTCAATGCCCACCCCTCCTCCCCCCACATCCACCAGTCCTCAGTTTTTGTCAGCATTCAAGAGTCTCTCATGGTTTGCCTCTCCCCCTTTCCCCCACCATTTCTGCCCTTCTTCTCCCCCTTGGTCCTCTGTTAAGCTCCTCCTAATCCTCCTATACGTGTACACATATGATATTTGTCTTTCTCTGCCTGACTTATTTCGCTCAGCATCACACCCTCAAGGTCCATCCATGTGGCTACACATGGCCAGATTTTATTGTTTCTCATTGCCATGTAGTATTCCATGGTATAGATAAACCACATCTTCTTGATCCATTCATCTGTTGATGGACACTTAGGCTCTTTCCAGGTTTTAGCTATTGAAAACACCAAAGTTCTTAATGTTATTTCATAACACTTCTTACCTGGGTTCTAAAAATTCTTCATGGAATCTGTGTATTTTATTTTATTTTATTTTATTTCTTTTAATGTTTTATTTATTTCTAGGAGAGAGAGAGAGAGAGAGAGAGCGTGAGCAGGGGAGAGTCTGAGAGAGAGGGAGTCACAGACTGAAACAGGCTCCAGGCTCTGAGCTGGCAGTCAGCACAGAGCCCGACGCAAGGCTCGAACCCACAAACCGCGAGATCATGACCTAAGCAAAAGTCGGACGCTTAACCGACTAAGCCACTCAGGCGCCCCAGAATCTGTGTATTTTAAAATGACTTACATTCAAAGTAATAGGTGTAGAGAATTGATGCAGAATTTCATTTTAGCACTTCCTATAATGATTCACCAAATGCTGAGAACTTCTATTGTGGGCAAGCCTAAGTGTATAAAGCCTTCTGAGGCTACCACCACCTGTACTAGTTAGGTTCTGAAAAATGAAGCTATGTTTTACAAGAAAAGGATTTTTGTCCCAGAAAGACTTGGGAAATCTTCCAAGATAGTTTTAATACAACATTGTAAGAGCAGAATCACAGATGCATGATGAGTTGGAATACTACATGCCAATGAGAAAGAATGAAATCCGGCCATGTGTAGCAACATGGATGGACCTTGAGGGTGTTATGCTGAGCGAAATAAGTCAGGCAGAGAAGGACAAATATATGTATGCACGTATAGGAGGATTAAGAGGAACTTAACAGAGGACCAAGGGGGAGAAGAAGGGCGGAAATGGTGGGGGAAAGGGAGAGAGACAAACCATGAGAGACTCTTGAATGCTGACAAAAACTGAGGACTGATGGATGTGGGGGGGAGGGGGGAGATGGGCATGGAGGAGGGCACCATGTGGGGATGAGCACTGGGTGTTATGTGGAAACTGACAATAAACTATTTGTAAAATAAATAAATAAATAAATAAATACACTTAAAAAAAAAAACAAATGCATGATGAGTAAAAGGGTTGTAATTTTCTCATCAGATAAATTGGCATTAGATTTCACTAGTCCATGGCCTTCTTTTGGAAGAATAATCATCATCAATTACATTATAGTTAGCTTACTTTGAAAGGAAAACAGCCTTACTTACCCAATTACCTACCTAATTCTTCTGTGAAGAATTCTAAAATGCATGTGAAAATATTTTGTAAACAATAACATCCTCTCTAAATGGAAGGCCTCTAAAGACCATTCTATTACTACTAATAGTACATACCAATTAGTAGCAGTAGTTATTACTATGACTGCTGCTGCTGCTACCACTACTAACAACAACCATAATAAAGCAGCAACTAAGTACTATTTAGTTGCTTTCTCAGTTTAGACTAATAACTTTATATCACATACAGGCTCTTAATATGAAATTTGGGTTTATAAAAAGGGAGCAAAGAAGTATGGCCATCTAAATACACCAGGCAACAGTTAGTTCAACATACATTCAAGATAATTTTCTAACACAGAGACGTTTAGATTTGGGTCGTCACCAAGATTTCTTGTTCTTTAAATGAATTTTAATATATTAAGAGATAAGACGTAATAGGGGCGCCTGGGTGGCTTAGTCGGTTAAGCGTCCAACTTTCGCTTAGGTCATGATCTCGCGGTTCGTGGGTCAAGCCCCGCGTCGGGCTCTGTGCTGACTGCCAGCTCAGAGCCTGGAGCCTGTTTCAGTCTGTGACTCCCTCTCTCTGGACCCTCCCTGCTCACGCTGTCTCTCTCTCTCCTAGAAATAAAAAAAAATAAAAATAAAAAAATAAAAAAAAGAGATAAGATGTAATAAGCAATAAATAGCCTTTCCTAAATAATTCTGTAACTAATGGTTTTACCATATGCCATCATAGTTAACCTTTTTTGCTTTTCTTTAAATAAATGCCTTGAATGTTACATAACCTAAAATGCAGCTATTATGGCCATCCAAAATTACTTACTTGGCAAGTTACCTCAAACTATTTTCTAAATACTTTACAGGAGCAAAGAATTTTCACCCTAACCTACCATCATTCCTATGTGGAGAGAAAGAGAATGAATGCCAGCTTTCTTGAATGCCTAAGCCTCAAATATTTAAACAATAGATGTCTGTTTCAAGGTAAGGAATAAGTGTCTTAAAAGAATAACTTATTTACTGAGGTGCCTGGATGACATCTTCCTAATTTTTGGAATAAAGGCCTATTGTTACTTGCCCTTGAAAAAGAAACACTTATTTCCACTACCAAAGTTAAACGTAATACCAAGTTCACATGTCACACCTAGCATCTTTCATCTAAGTAGGTTGAAAATTTAAAGCCAAAAGTGCTGTGGAGAACTTGCAACAATAGCAGAATGAAGACATCATCAAATCCTCTCTCCAAAATCAATTATTAAACTGGGCAAAATTGTCCAAAGCTACCATCTCAAGTCTCTAGAATAATCAACGAAAGGCCAAACAACAAATTGAGAAGCATTTATTCACGAAAAACTGTTAAATTTCAAGGAAAAACAGGAGGCCGGTGGCATGCTGTGGAAATCAATGAAATAAAAAAACAAAACCAAAAAATAGAGAAAAAGCAATGACACCAAAAGATTTTCTTTCTTTGAAAGCATCAACAAAACTGATAAACCATTAGCTATACTGACCCAGAAAAGAGAAGACACAAATTATCCAAATCAGGAATGAAACAAAAGACAACAAAACCAACCTTACAGATATGAAGAGGGTTATAAGAGAATGTTAATAACAACTTTATGCCAACAAATTAGATAACTGAGATGAAATAACAAATTCCTAGAAAGACACAAATTACCAAAGCTGATTCATGAAGAAATGGAAAATCTGAACAGATCTTTAACAACTAAAGGAACTGAATTATTAATTAAAAATCTTTCTACAAAGGAAAGCCCAAGCCCATATGGCTTCACTGATGAATTTTAACCAAATACTTTGAAGAGAAATAAAACCAATGCTACCCAAATGTTGTGAATACTACCAGGAGTGATTAATGAAATATTTTCATTCATGAAATGTGAGAAGTAAGTGATATGATTCATTTTCCAAAATACCAAATAAAAGCTGTGCTGTCTAGTAAACAATACATTTACAACCTATTGGAAATATGTACGAACCCCTCACCCCTCACAATGGAGTCCCAAACCTTTAGACCCTGGTTCTTCTTCCCCTCTCCATTTCGCAGGCCTATTTTTCACAGGCTTTGCAATGAGCACGGACCAAAGAACTAAAGTCTCTGCATCACCTCAATGAATGTACATTTGTTCCAATCAGACAACTTTTTGCCTTACGTGGGCATAGGCGACTTCTGGGTAAGGCTGCAAATTCTGTAGTGCTTAGCCAATGAGGAATCAGGGGAGGGACTTGCACACTCGGAGATAAACTGCCTGCTGTAACTGACCCGAGTGTGCCTGTCCATCAGACACCTGCTCTTGCAAGAACATTGATTAAAGCCTTGCTTCACTGTGCTCCAAGTCTCCACGTCCCTCCTTTGATTGGGTCAGTGGATTTATCACTCACATGAAATTAGCTTTCATTAAAAAAATGTTTAGGGGCACCTGGGTGGGTCGGTCAGTTAAGCATCCAACTTCATCTCAGGTCATGATTTCACAGTTCCTGGGTTTGAGCCTCTCGTGGGACTCTGTGCTGACTGCCAGCTCAGAGCCTGGAGCCTGTTTCAGTCTGTGACTCCCTCTCTTCTCTGACCCTCCCCTGCTCACACTGTCTCTCTCTCTCTCTCTCTCTCTCTCTCTCTCTCTCTCTCTTTCAGAAATAAATAAAACATTAAATTTTTTTTTTAATTTTAGAGGGATAAAAAGAGAGTGTCAGCAGGGAAGACAGCAGAGGGACAGAGAGAGAGAAGAGGGACAGAGAGAGAGACAGAGACAGAAAGGGAGGAAAGAGGATCCCAAGCAGGCTCCACACTCAGCATCCAGCTTGATGCAGGGCTCAATTCCACAACCCTGGGATTATGACCCGAGCCAAAATCAAGGATGCGGTGCTCAGGTGACTGAACCACCCACTCGCCCCATTTTGTTGTTGTTGTTGTTGTTGTTGTTGTTGTTGTTGTTGTTGTTGTTGTTGTTGTTTTAAGTAGGCTTTACACCTAGCATGGAACTCAATGCAGGACTTGAACTCACAACCCTGAGATCAAGACCTGAGCTGAAAAAGACCCGAGCTGAGATCAAGAGTAGGACATTTAACCCACTGAACCACCCAGAGGCCCAGAAATAAATCTTCATTTAAAGTAGGGAACCTGGGGGTGGGCTGGGGGTCACCTGGGTAGCTGGTTAAGCATCTGACTTCAGGTCAGGTCATGATCTCATGGTTTATGAGTTCAAGCCCCATGTCTGGGCTCAGAGCCTGGAGCCTGCTTCAGATTCTATGTTTCCCTCTCTCTCTGCCCTCCCCTCCTCACACTCTGTCTCCCTCCCTCTCGCTCTCAAAAGTAAATAAACATTTAAAAATAACAGAAGTTTAAAAACTTGTAAAGTAGGGAATCCAGGGATGTTGGCTGGCTCAGTCAATAGGACATGTGACTCCTGATCTCAGGGTCCTAAGTTTGAGCCCCATGTTAAGCATGGAGCCTACTGATGAAAGAAAGGTAGGAAGAGAGGGACAGAGAGATGAAGGAAGGAAGGAAGGAAGGAAGGAAGGAAGGAAGGAAGGGTGGGAGGGAGAAAGGGAGTAAACCCAATTTGGCCTAGTAATGATGAAAAAAGTTCCAAAATACTTCTGTCATAAGACATTGTCTTGAATATTGCTAATATTTTACCCAAAACTTTATTATTTACATGCTGGAGTTTGCAAGGTTAGCCATTACAGGGTTCTTAACTGAGCACAGAAAGTCTGAATAACAAAGTCCTGGATAGCTATCACAAAACAAAAGGCAATTTAAGGCAGGCTTGGGCCTTGTCTTATGAGGCATTTCCTCACAGATCTGATTTATCCCTCCTCTCCTTAAGCTCATTAATCTTAAGCTCCTTAAACTTAACACTTTAAGCTCCTTAAATTTTTTTAATGTTTTATTTATTTCTGAGAGAGAGAAAGAGAGACAGCATGAGCAGAGGAGGGTCCAAGAGAGAGGGAGACACAGAATCTGAAGCAGGCTTCAGGCTCCCAGCTAGCTGTCAGCACAGCGCCTGACGCGGGGCTCAAACCCGCAAACCATGAGATCATGACCTGAGCTGAAGTCACACGCTCAACCAACTGAGCCACCCAGGTGCCCCAACACTTTAAGCTCCTTAAACTGTTACACTAGTACAGCATTTATCAAGCATGCAGTATATTGTTGTGAATCCCAGTCAGTTTAAGGATACCAATAACAAACTACTAAAAGATATGGAACCCCAGTTATGAGCATTAGAAGGGTCTTAGCATCAGGTAGAGCATCAGTACTCACATTTCACAGAGAGGTTAAGTGATTCATGTGAAATCTCAAAAACACCAGGGACTAGATTCTCCCTTGAGTCTATACTCCCAGGGTGCTTGGGTGGCTCAGTCGGTTGAGCATCCAACTTTGGCTCAGGTCATGATCTCACAGTTCGCAGGTTCAAGCTCCTCTCAGCACAGAGCCTGCTTCAGATCATCTGTCCCCCTCTCTCCTTCCCCCCCCCCCCATTTGCACACACACTCTCTCAAAAATAAACATTTTAAAAAATAAAAATAAATGTTTGTATTTCAGACATAAGAAAACCAGCTTGAAATTCCTTCTCACCCTTCTTTCTACTCTATGGTCAAGTATCCATGGGAAGTACTAGCTATATCAAGCCCATCCCCTACTTACTAAAGCATGTTGCTTGCCTTACATTGAGGCACTACTAAAATGAGTAATAAATTGCTATTGCCATCAAGAATTTCAGTATAGAATAAAAGACAACTGCAAATACAAACGTAGATTGAATATCAGAAGGTCCAAAGTGCAAAGAAGTTCAGAAAAGGAATGCATTCACATCAACTGCAGTGATTAAGAAAGGCTTAAGGGTAGTATTTGAGATAAGGCTTGAAATAATAAACAGGATTTTGACAGTAAAGAATGAGGAAAGGGTATCTCAGTCTGATTAATGCATAGAGTTCAGGTGTTTGCAAATTTTTCTGCCCGTGATAGTTTATAAACATTTCCCACACCACTGCACCGACTTCCGAGGGCATAGGTAAACTAGGCTGCCTGTCATACACAATCCCCAATGACCCCCTCCCTCTCTCACTTCCAGGAACATATATCAGCATGCAAATGAGTGAGAATGATCTTATAATAGATAATCTCCAATCTGCTTTAATTTTTAAAGAAAATCACTTGCTAAATTTAATATAGTTTTTCATCAAAAATTGCTTGCTACATCCCACAATGGAAGGTATAACAGGTTAAGAACCACCAGTGTGATGGGAAGTAAAGGTGAGAAACATTGGTCAGAACTATCCCTGGGTGATCTGGAGTACAAACCACAGCATTTAAGTAGTATAGAGAAATGATTCAGGCTGCATCTGGGAAGATTGCTCTAGAAGCATGGAGAAAGGAATAGCACGATTAGGAAGTTATTGCAAAAGTCCCAGTTACTTAGAGGCAATAGAGGCCTAAATGAAAATGATACTGGAAAAAGATGATTGAATTGAGAAATATGACAAATATAGAAGATACACTTTGTGAGGTCAGAGGTCTAACTTGTTACTTTTGTATCTCTAGTGGTCTTTAGCTCAATAACTATTTGTTGAATGGATAAATAAGATCTTGGTAGCAAGGCAATAATGCTATTGTGGTGCAGCCAGAATGCCTGAGTTCAAATTAAGGTCTTCCATTAACCAGTTCTATGACCTTGCGCAAGTTAACTTGACCTCTCTATGCTTCAGTCTTCCCATCTATTAAATGGGGCTAATAATGGTTTCTAGATCATAATAGGGAGGTTTGTTTTTTAATGTTTATTTATATTTCTGAAAGAAAGACAGACCATGAATCAGGGCAGGGGAGAGGGAGAGACAGAATCTAAATTGGGCTCCAGACTCTGCTGTCAGCACAGAACCTGATGCAGGGCTCCAACTCATGAACTGAGAGATCATGAACTGAGCTGAAATCAGGTGCTTAACTGACTGAGCCACCCAGGTGCCCCTATCATAGGGTAATTTTGAGGATTAAATAAAGTGGAATGCTTAGAAGAATACATGACACACATACCTGCCATATAAAAGTATCTGTTATTGATAAAACATTGTATCTTTAACGTAACTTCAGAAGTGAGAAAAAGTTTATGGGTAAGGATACAAGGAGTGTTTAGTTTGGCATTTAGTGGAGCTACCAGATAGGGCTTGGAGGCTTGGGGGAAAGTCTTAGACTGAGGAATCTGTCTCTTGCCACTTCCCTGTGCTCCCCATACTCCTCCATCTCCCACCAAGATCCAGTCACACTAGCCCCTTACAGTTCCTCTAACAGGTCAGTTTTTCCTACCTCACGACTTTCTTTCCGCCTGTTACTCCCTCAGCCTAGAAGGATATAGAGCCTAGACAAATATATAATGATTTAATAGAATTTGACACTCTTTTAAAAGTTAAATCCCTACGAATGTATAAGATGGTCAGGTAAGAAAGCAAGGGCGGGCGAAGAAGTTAAAGGAATGAGCACAGAAAAGAGGAACTAGCAATTACAAAGGACTATCCAGGGAGATAACCAGGACAATTGGAATGAAGTTTTAAGGAGATGGGTAATGCTCTAAATGCTCAGAGGAGGAAAGGAAGGTAAGAACTGAAAGATAACTGGATTTGGCACTAATTCCGAGGAAGAACGCTGAGAAAAGTAATTGTCCACTATATTGAGAGGGGAAGGCAGCAGAGGTCAGATAGTTAAATAAAGCAACTAATATAAACTGATTTACCAAAAATGTTTGATAAAGAAGAGAAGCAGAGTGCACAACAGACTCTGCTTTTAGGATTTGGGAGGGAATTTTTGCTAGGAAGATAACAAGTAACAGTGGAGTGGCAAACTAAGATACGAACAGGGAATAAAAACGTGAGGCTAGATCTTCGAGACAATGTGCATCTCTCTTTGCAGTTTTATAATGTCCACAGTGCTTTTCACACACAGTACGTTGTCCCTCAGCTCCCTGATGATACACCCTCTAATACAGTGGTTCTCAAAAGTGTAGTCTCATGCTCGCTTCGGCAGCACATATACGAAAGTGTAGTCCCTAGACCAGCAACATCGGCATCAGAGTGAACTTGTTAGACGTGCACATTTTTGAGTCCTCCAACGGATCTACATAATCTGTGTGGGTGAGACCCAGCAATCTGTGTTTTAAAAAGTCTTCCAAGGGATTCTGAAGCTCTCCAGGTGAAACGACAAAAGACCGCGGCAAGGAGCAGCGGCCACAGTAGGAGGGCAGAATTTTCTTCGGAACCATCTGGTTCTCCCAACCTCCTGAGAGGGGCAGTGCACGACCCAAGCCAGCCAGCACCGCAAAGCAAAGTCGCCCCGCTTCGTACTAGCCTGAGCGAGCTCTACCAACCCCAATGGGAGCGGAGATCAGCATAAGACCCTTGGCCACACTCGGCCACCGCCCTAGAAAGGGCCTAAGTGCACCAAGCTCTCCAGCTTCGACTTCCGGCAGTAGAGGAGGGGGGTCTACCGGGAGGGACTCCGAGCGGACGTGTCCAAGTTCTTCAGGGTTGGCGGGGGTGGGAAGCGGGGTATTTGTTCTTCTAACCCCTCCATATGCTACGAGGCCGCAAGGGGCAGAGAAGGTAGAAAGATAGGCTAGTCTAGGATAAGTTTCCGGAAAACCTGGAACCCAGTAAAGGAACAAAGGAGCCTTGAAAATCCTCCTCCCTCTTCTTTCCTCGTTTCCTACCCCGAACCCCAAGGAATGGAAAAGGCGAGGCTCAAGGCCTCGACTGGGAGGGACGCGGGGAGGACGCTAGAAGCAGAAATCTCGCGATAGGAATCCGGCCGGGGCGGGGGTGACACCTCTTCCCTCCTCCTCGCGTTAGTTCCGGTCGCAGAGGAGACACAGCCGCAGTTGCCGCCACCTCGGGGATTTCTGGCTCTTTTCTCTTCGCCTTAAAGTCGGTGAGGCGCGACGCTCGCTTGTCCCGGGACGAGGTTGTGGCCTCGAGTCGTAGAACAGGGCGCGGGGGTGGAGGGGGGTGGGGGGACGGTCAGGTCTGGTACGGCCCGGCTGGAAGGGTTCGAGCCGAGGCCGCTGCCTGAGCCCAGGCCGGATCCGGGGCCTGGGTTCAAGGGCCACGGCCGCCGCCTCCGCAGGGAGGTCGAGGGTCTGCGGCCGGGACTGGGACGTCGGGCGCGGGGTGCGCTGCGGCACTGGAGACCGAGGCAGGGCCCCCTGCGGCCTTGCCCGGCCTGGGTAACAAAGCCGCTGCGGCCTCTGTTGGGTGATGTACGCGTGGGGGGTTCTGGCGGGAGGGGCGGGGGAGCCGCCACCACCTCTGCGGCCGCCTCCACCGCCGCTGCTTTCGCTGGAGGGCAGGCGGATGTACGGGGCGGCGGGGCCCCCGGCGCGAAGCGCCTCGGCGCCTGTGGTCCGCTCGTTGCGGCGGCCGCCACCACCGGCGACGGGGTCAGTGGGGAAGGGGCCACGGGCCAAGAGCTCGCCCTTGCGGCGCCCCGCAGTGGCCGAGGGGGTCCCGGGTGGGGGCGGGTTATCTCGTTCGAGCGGCAGACACAGGAAGGGTGTGGATAGCGAGACACGTGCCCGGGGAGGAGACTTGGATTGCAGGGTATGGGGCAAAGGAGGCTACGCCGGCTCTCGATTCATTTTGCAGGCTGGAGTTTGCTTGCATGGTGCAAGCGGCCGCTGCAGTCACGGGCACAGCTTGGTAGGGTGGTGCTGCTCCTAGGCCCACAGTAGAAGGGATTTCTTCTTTGACGGTGTCTGAAAATTGACGTACACGTTTCGGATACCTCCTGGGAATGGTGGTAATCTTAGACTTCTGTGGTGCTTAGAAGTAGTGGAATATGTAGGCGAATTTAAAGAGGAACGAGGAGGAAGCCAGTTAAATGTTTATGATGGGAGATTTGCCACCGGTCACTGTGGTGTTATAAAGTCTTTTAAAAGTGTACTTCATTCACCTTGTATCTTCAAAGAGTTCCTCGTCGGGAGAAATGCAGGATTTGTCGTTACATTTAATTCAGGCCAAGGTAATTCTTGGTGTCTGTCCCAGGTACTGCCAGGCTGAAAGTGTTTGTTGTCTTTGATTTATATTGTAACTAAACCAAGGCTTGATGCTTTGTTTTTAAAACAAAATGTTATGGCCCAGATGTTTTTAAGGCTTTATTTTTCTTTTCTTAGGGTGTCTTTTATGAATAATCAAAAGCAGCAAAAGCCAACGCTATCAGGCCAGCGTTTTAAAACCAGAAAAAGAGGTAAATATGTTTTACTATCTCTCTTCAGACTTCCCAGATAACTTTGATATCTTGGTTTTTCAGGCAGGCAGTTGCTTAATAGTAAATCTTTTGAGAGAAAATACCAGAAAGGAGCTTGAATTTCTAGTTGACTGCCATTTCAGATAGACTCTTAATATTTTTACTGCTTTTCTAAGCCTTTAGTTTTTAGTATCAATATATATATATGTCTAAGGTTAGTGAATGGTCTTTTTATTGTGGCGATAAAGTACCTTTTTTAAAGCATGGAGTGCATTTTCACTAGCTAAATTTTATTTAATCAGACTTTTGCTTGAGGGAAAAAGTTAATGTATGAAAGGGGAGCTCCTGATGTGATTGCTGATTTTTCCCAAACTTTGTGAAGATTTGTGAGAGAAAAAACAGACTTTATGCATGGAAGCTAATTATGGAACAGAGTTCACATTGTAATATCTTTTGAAATTAAATATTTCTCACAGACAAATACTAGAATTCTGTTAACTGCTTCTATTTCAAAAGAAATAGTTAGGTAGTTAGGTGAATATTCTGTAACAAGTCACTGTACTAATGATACAAAGTTAAATGAGGTGTGGTCTCAGATATATTTTGTATTGGGCTTAATACTTTCACCAGAATTTTTCAATGTTATTGTTCAAAAACATATTGACTTTATTTTACAGGAGATTTTGAGGAAATAGAACTGGGTCAGCTACTGGTTATAAACTGTTTTTTCTGCCCTGGGTAACAGACACTTTGAGATATATATTACACAATCCTTTGTAATCTCTGGTCATAGACTGTCCTCTCGGGTAGTGAGGAGACTAAGAGTGATTTGATTCGAGCCTTTAGATTTAACCTGGTAAATTTTCTCAAGAGAAGGAAGAGGAGTTGGAAACCAAGCAATTCAGGAGTAATAGGGAAAAGTCTGTATCCCCTTGAGGATATGGTGATAATCAAGTCATTTTGTTATTAGCATCAGGAAGAGATGTCACTTCCTCATTTCCAGATTGAGATAACTCATGCCCTCCTGGTTCCTGATGGTGGGGTCCTGGGTAGCATGAACAATCATCCCAGGACCTAGGCTTTTCAGTGCTAACAGTCTTGGCAGACAGGAAAGAGTTGGGCACTCTAGGGCTTTGTGAAAACTAAGATAGCATCTAACCTACATGGGGAAGTCAACAAAGGCTGAATATGTACCTAAGGCATAGTTAAGTACCAAATGAATGATTTAAAACAAACATACAAACATAAAGTGTTATGGGCATTTAAAGACAAGAATCAAGAGTTCTAGCGTTTAGACAAAATTTCACTCAATAAAATTTACCTGAAGTTTAGAGGATGTCCTAAATTTCAGAAAAGCCCAGAGTCAATAGGAGAGCATTTGGAGTAGAAATTGTCTCCTGGCGGTAGGAACACACTAGCTCCTTTAACTCATCATCTGTGAGGCTTGTGTGAAAAAGTAGTAGAAGAAAAGCCACACAGTTCTTGTGACTAGGCAGTCATGCCTTGCATTTAAAGAGGGTATAATGTTTATTCTTTTATTGTGTTTGCTTGCATTGCTGGTCTTGGGTAAGCTTTGTGTTTTGTTTTTTTCAGGTGTTGAAATAAATGAGATTGTGATACATGTGGTTAACTTATTCAGTAGTTACACTTTCATAAGGTGGTGGTTTCATGGCATTTTGGTAAGCCTTTTAAAACTAAATGTTGTGGGGTTCTCCCCCCAGATGAAAAAGAGAGGTTTGACCCTACTCAGTTTCAAGACTGTATTATTCAAGGCTTAACTGAAACTGGTACTGATTTGGAAGCAGTAGCAAAGTTTCTTGATGCTTCTGGAGCAAAACTTGATTACCGCCGATATGCAGAAACACTCTTTGACATTCTGGTGGCTGGCGGAATGCTGGGTAAGTGTCTGGGTTTTGTGGGAAGTGTGAGGTATTTAAAGATTATGTGAAATCCAGAACATGAACTATTTGACAAACCTGTCAAATTGGGGTGGCTTTGTTTTTGGCTTTTTTTTTTTTTTTTTTTACCTTCTTAGGATTTTTCCATCCCCCCCCCCCATAGTAGTTTAGCAGATTATCTTGCTCTGTCTAGCTTTATAGTTGAAATCTGTTACAAAACCATAATATTTAGGAATGACTTTTCTGATATGCACATCCCTACTACATCCCCAATCAGTAATTTTTCCAACCTGTGTTTGAACACTCTCCATTAATGGTGAAACCCTTACCTCTTTTTTTTTCCCCCCTTGGTGAGAAAGAACGTGAGCTGGAGGAGGCAGAGGGAAAGAGAAATTCTTTTTTTTTTTTTTTCTTTTTTTTTTTTCATAAAGAATAACTAAGACACTTTACAATTTTTTTTTAATGTTTATTTACCTTTGTGGGGAGGGGGTGTAGAGAGAGACTGAGAGAAAGAATTCCAAACAGGCTCTGCACTGTCAGCACAGAGCCCAGTGCCAGGCTCAAACTCATGAACTATAAGATCATGGCCTGAGCCAAAATCAAGAGTTGGATACTTAACCGACTGAGCTACACAGGCACCCCGGGAGAAAGAAACTCTTAAGCGGGGTTCAGTCTCACAACTGTGAGATCATGGCTTAAGCCAGAATCAGAAGTTGGGCACTTAACTGAGCCACCAGATGCCCTGTTTTTAATGTTACTAGAAGATATAAAAATACAGCATGTGGCTCACATGTTTCTGTTGCACAGCACTGCTCTAACTTCCTCCACCCTTACCAGCTTAGGGTATTTTAAAAGAATGTGCCATTCAGTTAAATATCTCCAAATGATAATAATAATCTCATTTCCATAGCTCTTTAAGATATTTGAAAATGTTTTCACAGTGATATATTTACACTCACAGCCAAGCTGGTAAAATCAGAACTCTCTTTGTCAGAATTGAGGCTTAGAAAGGCTTCAGTGACTTACATGCAGTCAAATAATTACTTGGTGGGACCAAGGAACTTAACACTCATATTTTTTAATAACTAGTCAGATGAGTATATCTTCCATTATATTACCAGTTTGTAGTAAGAAATACCTATTTTCTGTTTACAATATTAGCACTAAGTCTGCTTTTAAAATCGTTTTTAAAACCTTTACTAAGGAAATTTTCAAATATATCCTAGAGAGACTAGTAAAATGAACTTCTGGTCTACTGCCCAAATTAATTGTTAATAGTCTTACTCTGGCTATGTTCCCCCTGACGTCACTGCTCTCCTCCATATTTCAAAGTGTATATCAGACATCACTTTATCCATAAATACTTATAAATGTGTATAAAAGATAGTCTCTAACTTGTGGTTTGTGGTCCAGCCTCTTAGGAAGCTTGAAAGGTTGTTTTCTGTATGGAATGTTAATGATATCAAAAACAACTTAGAGCATCTGCACTTGAATGACAGATTTGGCACTGTTGAATGGTTAGTGCAGTGAGTTTAACTGGATTGTTGAAGAGGGTTATTCTCTTAAATTGTTTCACTTAATTCACATATATTGAACCAACCAGCCAGGTTCCTTTTTGAGATATTGACTGTTTTCAGATCATCTTTTAGAATTTTTATCATTTTATTTTATAATGAGAATCCTTCCAGAAAGTAAGATTGAAACAATTACTAATTTTAAATGAAGTTAACTGCGAATTTTTTGTAAAATATACATACCTTAGCCCCAGGTGGTACACTGGCAGATGACATGATGCGTACAGATGTCTGTGTGTTCGCAGCACAAGAAGACCTAGAGACCATGCAAGCATTTGCTCAGGTAAATGAAACTACATATTTATTTCGGTTAGCTATTACCTGTCTGAATAGGAGTAGTCTGTGTTTAAGAGATTGCAAATAGAAAATTGAAGAAATTGAACTGAAAGTTTAGAGATGCTTTTTGGTGTGTTTTCTTGTGTGTTTATTTTATTTTTTTAATGTTTGTTTATTTTTGAGAAAGAAAGAGAGTGGGAGCAGGGGAGGGGCAGAGAGAAAGAGAGGGAGGGAGACATAGGATCCGGAGCAGGTTCCAGGCAGAGCTGTCAGCACAGAGCCTGATGCAGGGCTCAAACCCACAAACCTAGAGATCATAACCTGAGCTGAAATTGGACACTTAACCCACTGAGCCACTTGGGTGCCCCTCTTTTTGGTGTAATATTAGTGAAATAGAAATTTCAAATGTGTTGAGGAAAAACAGTAGAAAAGATTGAATTATTTTCCTGTTTGTCCTTTTGGAATTAATCCATTTGTAAGAAAAACTGTCTAGCTGTAAAGGAAAATCATTTCCTTGTCATCATTTCCATCACTGAATTATTTCTGCCTGTAACTTTTTAAAATGAATGAGTTAATAGATTAGTTTATCAATCAAAATTTCATTCGAAGGTTTCATACATAGTTTGTGTTATTGTAAGCAAAGAATTCAAGTACTCCTAACCTAGAGATTTGTTACATGTCCTTGGGAAAATAGAACTATATTCTCTGATCTTATTCTGTTAATAATCCTACAGATAGGTAAATGACTTGTATTTAAGTGATAAAAATAGTCCTTGCTTTAGTATCTGGCAATAAAAATCTGCTGTGGGTTGGCAATTAAGGTGTTATATTGTAAGGTTTGAGAGTTGACAGACTTTTCCCAAGCTGACTTTAAATAGCTTGTAAAATCTTATATCCATTGGAAGTCTCCCTTCTTTGATTTTCTAAAGATACTATTATGAGATACTCAGGTCTTTTAGAAATCTGGCATCTGTAGGGGTGCCTGGGTGGCTCAGTCGGTTGAGCATCCCACTTGGGCTCAGGTCATGATCTCACAGTTTGTGGGTTTGAGCCCCGCGTCAGACTCTGTGCTGAACACTTGCTCAGAGCCTGAGCCTGTTCCCAGTTCTGTGTCTCCTTCTCTCTCTGCCCCTCCCCCGCTCACACTCTGTCTCTCAAAAATAAATGAATGTAAAAAAAAATTTTTTTTTTTTTTTAAGAAAAAAGGAATCTGGCATCTGTAGATATCAAATTATTAAATTCTTTACTGTTCTTCATAGGTTTTTAACAAGTTAATCAGGCGCTACAAATACCTGGAGAAAGGTTTTGAAGATGAAGTAAAAAAGGTATGAAAAACAATATGCTTTGTGGGTAAAAAGGTTGGGGTCAAAGAAGGGAACATTAAATCTTAATTCTGGCACAGATTTGAGGGGATTTTAGATATTTAGGTAGACTGTCACTGAAATGTGATTTAGGGGTATATCATTTAGTTTAATTTTCTATACAGTTTTCCTAGCTTTGTATCCAAGCAAGTGGCAAAAAAACTAAAGACCAAAATGGGGTTTGTTCAAAAGATACAGTAAGATCAGAGCTAAGCAGATTGAGAAAGAGAAATTTAGCATACTTGGTTTTGGAGCCTTAGATATTCTGTATATAGGTAGATGAAAAAATGTGATGTTAATAGTAACATCAGGTTTCAGACGTTCTAATCATTAACTCATGTAATACAGAAACCCTGTGAGGCAAATTTTATTATCCACATTTATATATGAGGTAACCGGGGCACCAGGTTAAGTAACTTGCCCAGGATCACTCAGCTAGTATTACTATAACTGAGGTTAAAACTTGGATGGATAGACCCCAGAGCCCATACTTTTAATCAATATAGATTGCTTTACTGCATCTCTTTATATAATGCAAATGCTCTTTTAACCTTTAACTATTTACTTTTGTAGCTGTTGCTGTTCTTAAAGGGTTTTTCAGAGTCGGAGAGAAACAAGCTGGCTATGTTGACTGGTGTTCTTTTGGCTAATGGAACACTTAATGCATCCATTCTTAATAGCCTTTATAATGAGAATTTGGTCAAAGAAGGTAATCAGCCTTTTAGTAAAGAATTGTCTTTAGTTGGGTGAGGGTGGGGATAGATAAGAGCATGAAAGATGAACTGATAACAAAAACTAGGATATAGCTTATACAGATTTGATTTGTATCATAGTTTTAGTTTTTAAAGAGAAATGCCAGGGAAAGTCAGAGAAGGTGACATTGGGAAAAATGCAAGCCAAAAAGAAAATAAGTTGCCTATTGTAATTTTCATAGTTAAATAATTCTGTTTAAAAAAAAACACAACCTTCTTTTAAACCAGAATAATGAGTACTTAATGTGCCCTATTTCCCACAACAGCCCTGTCAAGTGTAAGAACTATTGTGCTCATTTTATACGTTGGAAAGCATTTAAACAACTAAAAACACAGGACTAGCAAATGATACAATAGAGAAATTGGAGTGAAATGGTGAGCAGCTTAGTGGCAGAGGGAAGTTTGGGGGTGAAGGGAGTAAGTGTGTGGTTGAAATGGGGAGATAGAGTGGTTGAAATCCACTCATTTCACTCAGCTCTTTTGTTCTACAGGGGTTTCAGCAGCTTTTGCTGTAAAGCTCTTTAAATCATGGATAAATGAAAAAGACATCAATGCAGTAGCTGCAAGTCTTCGGAAAGTCAGCATGGATAACAGACTGATGGTTTGTAACTTTTTTCATTCTACCCCTTGCCAACACTTTAAGTATAATAAAGGAACATTCTCATTTCTAATCTATGAAAAGAGGAACTTTTTTCCTTGATGTGATTTAAAGACCATTTAACCAGATTAAATGCTCTTTTCAGGAACTTTTTCCTGCCAATAAACAAAGCGTTGAACATTTCACGAAGTATTTTACTGAGGCAGGCTTGAAAGAACTTTCAGAATATGTTCGGAATCAGCAAACCATAGGAGCTCGAAAGGAACTCCAGAAAGAACTTCAAGAACAGATGTCTCGTGGTGATCCATTTAAGGATGTAAGATATTTTTGTTTAAACCATCTTTATAAACTAACTAGAATTTAAATAAAATTTTGGAACAAAAATAAACCATCTTTATGATTTTTTATTCACTTGAGAAGCTTTAAGGTATTTCACCAGAGTGAGTTTTCTTTTTTATTTTTTTTAAATGTCTCATTTATTTCTGAGGTGGGGAGAGAGAGAGAGAGAGACAGCTTGAGCAGGGGAGGGTCAGAGAGAGAGGGAAATAGAGAATCTGAAACAGTCCCCAGGCTCCGAGCTGGCAGTCTGCACAGCCTGACGCGGGGCTTGAACCCACAAACCATGAGAGCATGACCTGAGCGGATGTCGGATGCTTAACTGACTGAGCCACCCAGGAACCCCTCACCAGAGTGAATTTTAATTAGTAGCTATAGAATGTTGTGCTGGGGCTTTTCATCAACCTTTTTCATATTTAGTACCTTATTATTGTCCAGAAATTATAAGGCTTGGGGATTTTGTAGGGTGTAAGCCAATGGATAGATTGTTTCCATTTCAGTCCTTTCCCAGCTAGTTTGCCTGTGTATAAATTAAGGCATAGACTAGAGGTCCATCCCTCCCAGTTCTAAAAGTTCTCTGATGATATGTGGTATACATGTGGTTCCATTGCCAGTATGTTTTTATGTTTTGGTAAAAGGTCTAAGATTGATGTATAGAGTGTACATGTCAAAACTGATTTACTAAATTGGGATTCTCTTTACAGATAATTTTGTATGTCAAGGAGGAGATGAAAAAAAACAACATCCCAGAACCTGTTGTCATTGGAATAGTATGGTCCAGCGTAATGAGCACTGTGGAATGGAACAAAAAGGAGGAGCTTGTAGCAGAGCAAGCCATCAAGCACTTAAAGGTAAACCAGACTTCACCTTTCTTTGGCTCACAGGTTAAAAACAAATACATGTTTAAAAATAGCATTGACCTGTAATTTGTTGTTTGCTTTTGAGGGAATACTGAAAAATAAAAGCATTCCTTTTTTATTCTCTAAAATAATAACAGTGTATTGACACTTGTCCGGAATCCCTAATTAAGTCAGTATTGCTTGTTTGAGTTAGGTACTTAGAGATCCTTCCACTTAATTTAATTTAATTATTTATTTAAGTTTCCACTACATAGAATATAATTTACAGTGATTTTGAAAGGTCTGTTAATGTTCGGTGTTTTAGGAATTTTGAAATGGTTGGTCATTGTAAGAAGTGACTAAATTTTTCTCCTTTCCCTTTAAAAGCAATACAGCCCTCTACTTGCTGCCTTTACTACTCAAGGTCAGTCTGAGCTGACTCTGTTACTGAAGATTCAGGAGTATTGCTACGACAACATTCATTTCATGAAAGCCTTCCAGAAAATAGTGGTGCTTTTTTATAAAGGTAATTTAGATTTTGAGTTTTGTGAAAATCCTAGAATACTCTTCTAGTAATTCCAGTGAGTTGAACATCAGCTCCATAAGTATATTTTACTCTAATTATAGGACTGAATTATCTCTAATTGAATTGGCTGCTTTTTAGTGTACTAACATCCAAACATCTTTTTTTTTTTTTCAAACATCTTTAAACTTTATTAATAAGTTAAAATCTAAAACCTTCTTGATGTGGCCTTAAACTTTGTCTTCTGTTCTCTACCAGTTCTCTTCCCCAAACATACTCTTTATATCTCTGTAGTCTTTGGCCCATGACAAATTGACTTTCCTTCACTCAACTTCATTAGCCATCTTGTCCTTCAAGATCAGTTCAAAATGCTCTGGTAAAACCTTCCATTTGAGTTATTATTCCCTTTTCTGTGATCCTATTTCAGAAAACTGATCTAAAGTGGTTAATAAAGATAAGGACTTCATTGGGAGAGAGCCCATTGCAATATTTAGATTACTGTGGTTGTTAATAATGTTTGAGGTTTCTTAAACGTTTATTTTTGAGAGCATTCTCGCAAGTGGGTAAGAGGCAGAGAGATAAAGGGACAGAGGATCTGAAGTGGACTCAGTGCTGAAAGCAGCGAGCCTTGTGCAGGACTTAAACTCACAAACTGAGATTATGACCTGAGCCAGAGTTGGATGCTCAACCAACTGAGCCACCCAGGCACACCTGTTTTTTTGTTTTTGGGGGTGGGTTGTTTGTTTTAAGGGTGAGCGAAAGCATGTACATGTGCAAACTGGGAGGAGTGGAGACAGGATAAGAGGATCCCAAACAGGCTCAGCTTGAACTCAGAACTGTGAGATCATGACCTGAGCCAAAGCCAAGAGTCAGATGCTTAACTTGCTGAGTTTAATGAATTATTGATCAAATATCACTGATCACTTAATCACAGGGTTCTCAACCTTGGTATTCCAGTTATTTGGGGCTGTTTAACCCTTGTTTGTAACAATCCTATGCATTATAGAGTGTTGGGTAGCATCTCTCCTTAGTGTAACAACCAAGAATATCTCTGAACATTGTCAGATGTCCCTGCTGGATTTGAGGTATATAAAGTTGCCTTCAGTTGAGAAAGTCACTGGTTTAGTGTTTTTCCTAGTTATAGGTTCCTGTGTTGGCAAGATGTTGACAAAACACTTCTTGATATAGGTTTCTCATTTTATCTTTTCTACTTTTCTTTAAAAAGTGAAGAAACCAGTTGAGTGTTCTGAATACAAATAGTGTTTTTACCTGACTTCAGTAGGCTCCTTTTTTGCCATGCACGCATTTGCACCTTACATGGCTTCTGACTCTGCCTGAAAACTCCCAAATGTAATGATTGCTCTCTTTCTAGCTGAAGTCCTGAGTGAAGAGCCCATTCTGAAGTGGTATAAAGATGCTCACGTTGCAAAGGGGAAAAGTGTCTTCCTTGAGCAAATGAAAAAGTTTGTAGAGTGGCTCAAAAATGCTGAAGAAGGTAAGTCTTTTACTTGGCGCAGTTTGTTTGTTAAGCCCAAGAGCTAACTTTAATGTGGCCATTGAATATGCTACCTTTTTTTAATTCAGATCCCATTTTGTACCTTCAGTACAGAGTTTCATTCATTTCTGACAGATCTGCGAATACTCCTTTTAAGGCAGGTGGGGAGAGCTTGACTTTAAATACTGAAGTTATTTTGGTGGCTTAGCCATTATATCAAACATTCTGAGGAGGAAAATTGAAAAGATTGAGACTATGTAATATGTATGAAATTTGAGATTTATAAATCAAGGCTTTTGAATATCTTCATAGGTAGGTGATTATTAATATATCTTAATTGTATTGAAAAGCTTCAAAGGGGCTCCTGGGTGGCTTAGTCGGTTAAGCGTCCGACTTTCGCTTAGGTCATGATCTCGCGGTTCGTGGGTTCGAGCCCCGCGTCAGGCTCTGTGCTGACTGCCAGCTCAGAGCCTGGAGCCTGTTTCAGTCTGTGACTCCCTCTCTCTCTGACCCTCCCCTGCTCACGCTGTCTCTCTCTCCCCTAGAAATAAATAAAACATTTAAAAAAAAAAAAAAAAGCTTCAAAGTTATAAATAGGAACTTTCGTTTTCTGATATTATGTAATGCTTGACTGCATTTTTTCCCTTTTCTAGAATCTGAGTCTGAAGCTGAAGAAGGTGACTGAATTTTGAAACTACACCCTCAGTAAAGCAAACAGGAGTTGTAGATAAAATGTCAATGTCTCATGTGTCCTGGTTCTTACATCTTCCTACCTCCCTATATCAAGCATGATATAAGGGCTTTCATGGCAAATTTTATTTTAAATGTTTCTATGGTTACTGGAAATGTTGGGTTTAGTTTCTAAAACCATGTTTTAAGTAGCTACAGGAGCTATAGATTGGAATCTAATGTTGCATTAGTCTTTTCAGTTATCTTCTACCTCCTGTATTTTCTACTGTAATAATGTAATTTAAGGCTTTCCACAATGAACAGTTCACTTTATTCCCTGGGTTTTCTATATAAACAGTTTTCAAGATATGATTTGGTTAAAAATAATTTGTTATAAAAATTCTGTTTGCAAATTAAACTGTAAAAGTATCCTAAGTCTCAAAAGGCAATGATTTGTGTGATAATTTGGTATGCCCAAATCCCTGCTCATCATTGAAAATCTCTTATACAGTAATTGAATTCATTAACATGAATCTTAAGTATTTGGACCGTTGCTTGCATGTTGGTATTTTCTTGCATTTTTAACCCTGGATGTCCTTGAGCTCAATTGTTTGCTCTCTGGTTTTCATTTCCATTCTTTAGTAAAGCCATGGAGAACAAGCTTGGAAGTGAGTTGTTTGGAAAATTGTGTGTGGCAGAGATGGTGGGAAGAAAAAAGTTGAGCTTGTTTCCATTAGAAATTTTTGCATTCAGTGTGTATCTTTCCAGGCAAAGCCGATGAATTTTTTTTTTCATGCAACCATTTTCAAATGTACCTTAGAAAAATCTTGTCATTTAAAGTATTTTACACTTACACTTGTCATGCACTTAGATTGAAAGGAAAGGACTCATATAATAGTGTGGCTGCCTACCTGGCTCAGTCAGAAGAGAACATGCAACTCTTGATCTCGTCTTGGGTTCGAGCCTCACATTGGGTGCAGAAATTACTTTTTTAAAAAAATTAAAAAGTATGAGTAAAGGAAGTGACTGTCAAAACCCAGTAAGTTGTTAATTATTAAGTGGTCAGCATGTTCTAATTGAGACTCTAAATGTAACTCATTTCCTTTTAGCTTAGAGTATTTGTTGTAAAGAATGAAGTACAATGATGATATATTCCCACTTGATCATATTAAATCAACTTTATTCTCTTGACATTCTTTTAAGTAATTCACGTATCTGGCTATTAACATACCCTAGTTTCCATCTTTTTAAATTGCCATGAGCCAAATATCACGTCTATACAAGTGATCCATTTATTTCAGTGGCTGCCTTTTAATTTCCACCTTTTCTTGCTGCTACCCATATATGTAATATATATATAAATATATATGTAGTCATTAGAAAACAAAATATGACCACTTTGGAGAGGCTTCATATTAAAAGCGAACATTTTGAAAGAGGTGTTTTTTCCTTGATGAAAGAAACTTAGAATGATGTCACCAGACTGAATGGAAATTGCCCCTTTCAAAGGTGCCATTCTTACGAGCCAAGAATTTGGTGTTTAAAAGTTCATCTCGAGGGAATAATGTGTAATATAATTTGAAGTAAAGGTATAGTAACCTTTTGAAGAACGACATTATAACTGATAACCATTATGAATGGGGTGAAATTGTTAAAGAAATAACTTTGATAAAGTTTTAATGCAAGGGCAAAATGTATTCACTAGATTTCTACATAGTGATCTGCTTTTACTTTGTAATTTGTAGTCCTCAAAAGACTTTTTTTAAAAAATAAAATCCATCCTTATGCTTAGGTTATAGGTCAGTCTTCTTTTAATTTTTTTTTTTTTTGGTGTATTCCATGTTAATACCTAAGAATAGCTGTACATTATACATTCAGACAATGTCTGTACTGTGTAAGCATTGGATAATTGTCCTTTTCATCTTTATGATTCCCTGACTGTAAACACCCACACACAATTCCAGTGTAGCAGAAACTACATCAATATTTCTACAGCCAAAACATTGCATGTTACTGTTGTACAAAGTGTACCCTATTTTATTATATACTGTGTATAGTGAAAGAGTGTGTAGTCTTCCAGAACTACACTATGATCTTTGTCTGATCATAGTTTTTTTTCTTCATAATGACAAAGTAGTATTTGCTTACTACAATGTTACAGTACATGGATACATCACCTGTGATAGTATAAAGAAAGGGAATGCTTCCTAAAGACTACAGATTTTCATTTTGAATTTTAAATGGTAATTTTGGAATTCAGCTGCCAATGCCCACTTATGGCCTCAAATATGTACTGCTTAATCTAGATGTTAAAATTGTACTTGTAATTAGGATTGGATAATGTTAGTTGATTTTCCTAACTTGGTGTCGGTTTCTAAGGATGTCTTCTTTTAAGTGCCATAATTAAATGTGTGTTTAGAGCTGATCCTAAGTTTCTTAATTATTCTGGGAGTATTGTCCTAGAAATTTTGTTAGTCTGTTCTTAGGAAAACTCCAAATACCAAATATGCCACAGGAAATTTTGACATAGCATAGTGATGGTGGGGAGAGGAGATGCATGTGACTAAGAGATGTATCTGCTTTGTACATGAAAAAGGATAAGGATGATTGGGGGGATGGGCCTTCTCAGAGGTGATATCACCTCTGTTGCAACCTAATGTGTCTTTTTAAAAGGGAGGGAACCTGAAAATAAACATTTGCATTGGGAGTCATATCTTTTCTGTGTATCCATATCTGGAGGCAGTATTTTAACACACATCATTTCCCATTGTTTTTGAAGGTCTTAACAGATTGTTGAGTGTAACTGTATCATAAGTAGAATCATTTGGGATTCTTCTTATCTATAAAAATCAAAGCTGTTAGGTATAACACTTAGATAATGGTATTAAATTTTACTGGTGAAACTACAGGAGATTCAGGAAATGACAGAACTATTGGTTGGCTTTAAGCGTAACAGATAGCAAAATTTTAGTGTGCATTATTACTTGGGCTACTGAATGACCTTCGTAAAAATTTTCCCCAGATGCTATTTACAGTTGCCATGTAAAATAGTTTAAGCATTTCTGTGAGAGTTCTGGTATATTGCCATGTTATGATTGTTTTATGTAAAGTAGTAAGTAGTCCTTTAGTATTCCTATAAGGTGTTTCTATTTATCAGCTTACTGAGGCCTAAAGGTTTGAAATATAATTAAATAAATTGTTCAGTGGTCTTTATGTAGGTGGACTCTAGTAGACGTGAAAATACTTTGACTTCAAAATAATGGTTTTATAATTGGCTTCTGTTTAAAAATGAATTGTGGATTTGACCTAAATGTAACCTTTTATTTTATGTTTAATTTTTTTTCTTTTGAGGGAGAGGGAGAGAGAGACTCCCAAGCAGGCTCCACATTGTCCGTGCATTGACCCTGACGTGGGGCTTGATCCCACAAACCATGAGATCATGACCCGACCTGAAAATTAAGAGTCAGTCTTTTGACCAGGGACCAGGCGTCCCTGACCTAAACCCAATCTTAAATGTATAACTGTATGGACCTTGGTATGGATCAGAAAGGTTTCCCAACTCCCTTTCCTTTCCTACTTTTTTTGCCGTGTTTTAACGGGGCAATTAGCCATATCAAATCCAACCTTTTTTATTTCCATACATTTAAAATTTTATATTTTAGGATTCTAGTCTCCCCTCTGAATAACTGAAAAAAAGGGGATGCCTGGGGTGGCTCATTAGGTTAAGCAACTTCAGCTCAAGTCATGACCTTGCAGTTCATGAGTTCAGGCCCTGTGTTGGCCCCTGTGCTGACAGCTCAGAGCCTGGAGCCTGATTCAGATTCCAAGTCTCCCTCTCACTCTCTGCTCCTCCCCTGTTCACCCTCTGTCTCTGTCTCTCTCTCAAAAATAAGTAAACATTAAAAATTTTTTGACAAAAGTATGAGGATACTTGGGGCGCCTGGGTGGCTTAGTCGGTTAAGCGTCCGACTTTCGCTTAGGTCATGATCTCGCGGTTTGTGGGTTCGAGCCCCGTGTCGGGCTCTGTGCTGACTGCCAGCTCGGAGCCTGGAGCCTGTTTCCGTCTGTGACTCCCTCTCTCTCTGACCTTCCCCTGCTCATGCTGTCTCTCTCTCTCCTAGAAATAAAAAAAAATAAAAATAAAAAAAAGTATGAGGATACTTTACAGATGCACTCAGTCACTGTCAATTTAGTAACTAAGAACCTTATTTAAATTAAGAGTTCAGCTGTTTGTGGTGCCCACTGTAGTGCCCTAGAGGAAGCACTAGTAAAAAATCTGCTGAGTCCTTTGTTTCATAGGCTGTCTTGAGGGACCAAGACCTTGTTCAAACTATGATCAGAATGTTTATGGTTCTATTAGTCCAGGCTTGGGAACTATGCATTAAGTGTATACAGTGAATTTGGGGTGTTACAAAGTTCTCAAATACAGTTGCACTGTTCCATTTCAGGAGTTTCCGGTCTGTGTAACTATTTTACAATACCTAAGGACAAAAAAGTTTAAACCATTTTTTTTTAAAGTTAAAAATCTGAAGGCTGTGTTTAAACAGGTGACTTAGAGGTAAACCTATTGGGTGACCCATTATAGACTGCAGCCTCTATTACTTCAAAAATTTGTTCTGTGTTCTCTGACATCTTAAGAATATTTTCTCTGTAAATACACCTCATTTCCATTCTAGTTAGGAGTAACGGACCCCGGCATGGCAAACAGTTGAAGAGCGGAGAAAACTGGATAGCTGATACACCAGATAGTTGTTGGCATTCAGAACCACCTCCAGTCCAGCCATTCAAACCAGTAATTCCATTGCTGCGTTATTTGTGTTAACTGTGAAATTTGCTTCTTGTCTGTACCCTTAAAGTTGAATAAAATTTCCTGAGACTCCTTGTTAACTTAGAGAAGCAATGACTATTGTTGCATTGGTTGTTGTATGCTAATAACATGTAAGCACTGGAGTTGCTTCTGTCTCCAGTCCTTGTCCTGGGCCTTGCAGTTTTCCCTCTGGTGTTTTGAATGCCATCAGAAGGCCTCTTTTTTTTTGACTGGACCACTTTGGCTGTTGTTTGGCTCACATGTACTTCAAACACTCAAAAACTGCTGTCATTTCACAATATTTAGTGTCATCTACCCTCCCTGGAGAGTTTCACCTCACCTCCCTTTCAGCTCTCACATTTGATGGGTCAAGTTCTGTCCATTTCAACTCCCAACTCCCAATTCATGCCACCAGCATCTATAACAGCTGGAGTAGTCTTTAAATGCAAGTAAAGCTTCTTAAGACCTTTTTGCTGGAGGGAGCTGCATGATTGATTTTTTTTTTTTTTTTTAGCTTAATCTTTTATTCACCCCCTCTGCCCAGCATCCAATAGTACTTGTCAGGTAGTGGGCATTAAATATTAAGTAAGTGAAAAAAGGAGAACAGGGACCTGGGTCTAGTCAGAATACTGAAGTTGAGGATGTGAAAAACTTGAAGGGATGTTCATGTACAATGAAAGGTGTTCTGTGATTTTGGAATATTTATTTAGAAGCAACTTTTATGAGGTTGAATCCAAGATACTTATGTTCTATGGCAAGGATTGCTGTGACATAGGACCTAGATGGACTAAGAACCTGTCGACAAATCAGATGGGTGTTCTCAGGTACTCTGCTGAGCTTTAGCACTGTGGTAGCAGACTGGATGCCAAAACTCAAGCCTACAAGAGGAGGGAGCTAATCACAAGTGAGGTGAGAACAAGACTGAAGACATAGTAGGTACTGGCAAGTTGGAGAGTGGTTTCAGGGAGTACATAGTCTGTAAGTCCTTGAAATCACCATGAGAGACAAGTCACACTCAAAACACGGTTTGTAAGTCCCTAACATTGAACAAATAGACCATGTGTGCCTACCTGAAACAGTTGGAGAAAGATACCCTTCTATTAGCTGGGTGGCTGGACAAATAATTCAACCTCTGAGCCTTGTTTTCTTCATCTGTAAATAAGAATTATGATTAAATGATGCCCATCTTCTGGAGTGATTGAGTTTACAATAATCTGCTTAAAACAAAGGTACTTAAAACAGTACCTGTCAAAAGAATCTCTCCATGAACTGTGGCTGTTTGTCAAAGATGTGTTCGTGGGGGAACAAAACTCCACTGACAGTGCCAAAGCCCTGACTGTAGCTTTCCTGTTTGATTTGAACTAGTAGAAGATCATGAAAGTCCCCGAAACCATCAGCATGATTTTTGCTTTAGCAACTGTAGAAAGACACACAAGATTAACTGAAATCTTCATGGCCCCGTAGTAAGAATGGAAGTCATATTTTTGTGGATGTGGTCAAGTGTCCTCCCCAAACTCCATTCTAATTAATAAGATAAAAGTTACAAGCCCACAAAGGGTTAATGGCAGATGATAAGTATCTTACATTGAGAGAAGGAAAGCAGGTAAGTGACCAATTGGCAGGGTTTCAGTTTTCTCTGTTCTAAGCCCCTGCAGTGCAGCAGAGAGCAGGTGTTGATAACTTAAATCAACACCACAGGTCCAAAGGAAGTCTCAGAAGTTGGGGCATTGGTTTCTTTTAAGGGTGGGAGTAAGGAGCAGGGTGGAAAACAGGAGTTTATTGGAGTCTTTAAAAGGAGTAGCCACCTTTGTCCACTCGTCATAACTTACACCACCATGTGACTGCACTTAAATTCAGAAAACAGAAGGTTTACCATCTGCAGAAGGAAGTTAGGGAAAAGAAGTTGAGGCTATGAACTGGTGAATACCAGACACAGGTAAAAGTACTATATTAAAATGCAAAAAACAACAAATTAATAAAATGGGCAGATCCTTAGCACTATACACCTGTGTGGCAGAAACTAACAATCATCCCTGTTATTATTCTCTGACTTTTTCTTAGAATCCTCAACTTTTAGCTGGACATGGGACTCTCAAAAAAGGAAAGAAAAAACTCTCCCAGCCCAGCCTTCCTCGTAAGTGTGACTACATGTGGCCACATGATTAAGTTCTAGATGGTGGGACGGGCTATTTCCAGTGCCTTTGAAGAAGCCATGTCTTCCTTCCTTTTCTCCTTCCTATAGCTGGAAATGGGCATGATGACTGGAGATCAAACAGGGCTCTTGAACCATGAAGATGAGGAACAATTTGCTGAGCATTGCAAAGCTACAAAATAGAAAGGGCCTGAGTTCTTGATACAAACTTATTCAGTGTTCCATCTCTGGACAACCTACAAGATGATAAAGAAAATAATCTTAAGTTATTTTATTTTAGGTCTCCTGTTACAGGCAGTTGAATGTAATCCTGAATAGTTGTTTAGAAATACAAAGAGAAATAGCAAAAGGAACAGACTCAAAATAGACTCAGTATGAAAATCTGAATAGATCAATCATCATATGGGAAAAAATTCCCATATGGTTGCTGTGCTGTTTATTAAGCTATTATCTCTCAGCTTCAAACACTCTTGTCCTATGTGATGATGAGGCTGGAACTCTGCAAACTACATTTCTTACATGGATTGGGGGTAGGGAAAGGTATGGAGAAGAGTGTTCCTTGGAAAGGAGAGAGCATGTGCAAAAGGCTGGAAAAAAAGAGAATTTGGTTTATTTAGATAATTTTTTTAGACCTAATGTATATTTTTTAGTGTACAATGCATTGCTTTTTAATTTATTCACAACATTGTGCAACTATCACCACTACTTAATTCCAGAACATTTTCATCATCCCATAAAGAAACTTCATAACCACTAGCAGTCACTCCCCATTTCCCCTTCTCATCTCATCAGCTCTACCAACCACTAACCTACTTTCTATCTCTATGGCTTTACCTATTCTGGACATTATTTCACATAAATAGAATCATACAATATGTGGCTTTTTATATCTCGTTTTCTTTCACTTAGCATAATGGTTTTAAGCTTTGTCTAGATTGTACAATGCATCAGTATTTCATTGCTTCTTCTAAAAGGCCAAATATTCCATTGTATGGATATGCCACATTTTGTTTATCCATTATTCAGTTGATTGTCATTTGGGATGGTTCTACCTTTGGACTATTATGAATAACAATGCTATGAGTATTCGTGTACGACATTTTGTATGGATATGTGTTTTCATTTCTCTTAGGTATATACTTAGGATGGAATTGGTGGGCCACATGGCAACTCTATGCTTAACTTTTTGAAGAAAGACCCAAATGTTTTTTAGAATGGATGCACAAGTTTTACATTCCCACTAGCAAATTTCTCTACATCCTCATCAATGCTTATTGTTAGCTTCTTTGATTATAGCCATCCTAGTGAGTATGAAGCATTTTCTCATTTTGGTTTTTTTTTTTTTTTTATGTTTTATTTATTTCTGGGAGAGAGAGACAGCGTGAGCAGGGGAGGGTCAGAGAGAGATGGAGTCACAGACTCTGAAACAGGCTCCAGGCTCTGAGCTGGCGGTCAGCACAGAGCCCGATGCGGGGCTCGAACCCACGAACCGCAAGATCATGACCCAAGCGAAAGTCGGACGCTTAACCAACTAAGCCACCCAGGCGCCCCTTATTTTGGTTTTTATTTACATTCACCTGATGAGTAATAATGTTGCATATCTTATTGGCTGTTTGCATATATTCCTTAGAGATGTGTCTGTTCAAGTATTTTGCCTATTTTTAAACTGTGTTATCTTTTATAATTGAGTCATAAAACTTTTTTTAATGTTTATTTATTTTTGAGAGAGAGAATGTGAGTGGAGGAGGTACAGAGAGAGGGGGAGACACAGAATCTGAAGCAGGCTCCAGGCTCTAAGCTGTCAGCACAAAGCCCGACATGGGGCTCGAACTCACAAGATATGAGATTATGATCTGAGCCAAAGTCAGATGCCTAACCAATTGAGCCACCCAGGCACCCCGAGTAATAAAACTTCTTTACATATTCTGCAGACAAGGGCATAATTCCCTTATCACATATATGATTTGTAAATATTTTATGTCTGTAGTTTGTCTTTTCATATTTTTGATACTGTCTTTTGTGTGTGTGTTTAAGTAGGCCTCACAACCAGTGCAGAGCCCAATGGGATGCATTTGTGCATGTGTGTATGTGAGTGTGTATGTATGTGTGTGTGTGTGTGTGTGTGTGTGTGTGTCTAGTGAGAATACTTAATATCTACTCTCTTGGCAAATTTCAAGTATTCAAAATAGTAATATTAACTATAGTCATCATGCTGCATATCAGATCCCCAGAATGTATTCATCTTATGACTTAAAGTTTGTATCTTTTGACCAACATCTCCAGTCTGCTATCCCTCATTCTCTGGCAACTATGATTCTACTCTGTAGTTCTATGAGTTAAACTATTTTAGACTCCACATATAAGTCAGAACATACAATATGTGTCTTTCTGTGTCTGGCTTATTTCACTTAGCTTAATGTCTTCTAAGTTCATCCATGTTGCTGCAAATGGCAGGATTATCTTCTTTTATATGACTAAATAATATTCCAGGAATTTCCTTCTATTCCAAGTTTGTTGAGTGTTTCTATTGTGAAAGGGTGTTGGATTTTGTCAAATGCATCTATTTCCTGAGTCTGTTGAGATTATCAACTCTTTTTGTCTTTTATTATATTAATTTGATGTATTACATTGATTTTCACATGTTGAACCATATTCTTTGTATTCATGGGATAAATTTCATTTAGTCACAGTGTACAATCCTTTCATATTTGGTTTTCTAGTATTTTGTTGAGAGTTTTTGCATCTGTATTCATAGAGGATATTGGTTTATAGTCTTCTTCACCTGTGAGGTCATTGTCTGCTTTTGGTATCTGGTTAACACTGGCCTCACAGAGTAAGTTGGGAAGTGGCCCTCTTCTGTGTTTGCTAGGAGTTTGCAAAGGATTGATGCTAATTTTGTTCAACACTGGTAGAATTTACCAGTGAAGCCATCTGTGCTTGAGCTTTTCTTTGTGCAAAGTTTTGTGGTTGTTGTTGTTTTTAAGTTTTATTTATCTAAATAATTATTATACTTCATGTGGGGTTTGAAATCATGACCCAGAGATAGAGTCTCAGGCCTTTCCAACTGAGACAGTCAGACACTCCTCTTTGTACTAGGTTTTTAATTACTAATTCAATCTTTTGGTATAAGTTTATTCAATTATTCTTCTTCTATCCAATTTTTTAAAGATTTTGTTTTAAAAAGAATTTTTAAAAAATTTATTTTTAATCTCTACACCCACCATGGGGGTTGAACCCACAATCCTGATTTCAAGAGTCACGTGCTCTACCAAATGGGCCAGCCAGGTACTCCTATTTTACTTCTTCTTAAGTCAGTTATTGGTGAAAGGAAATTTGGCATTATGAATCAAAATTTTATTTATTTTTTAATGTTTTATTTTATTTCTGAGAGAGAGAGAGAGGCAGCGTGAGCAGGGGAGGGTCAGAGAGAAAGGGAGACACAGAATCCAAAGCAGGCTCCAGGCTCTGAGCTAGCTGTCAGCACAGAGCCCAATGCGGGGCTCGAATCCACGAACTATGAGATCATGACCTGAGCCAAAGTCTGACACTTAACCGACTGAACCACCTAGGTACACTGAATCAAAATTTTAAATAAGCCTATCTTTTGATTTAGCTGTTCCAGTCCCAGGAATGTATTTCCATTATATATTGCTATAATAATAAATCACCCCAAAATTCAGTGACATAAAATAACAACTTTTATTATGTTCACAGATTCTGTGGTTCAGGAATTTGGGTAGGGCACAATAGAGACTGATTGCCTCTATCTCTTGTCTAGGGCCTAATTCAGGAAAATTCAAACAGTTGGGAGAAGGAAGTAACTGAAATGACAGGTCGGGTAACATTTAGAAGCTGGTCTCAGATGACTTGGAGACTGGGACTATTGACTGGAACACCTACATGTGTTTGGCCCTTCTCGGTGACTTTGTCTTCTCTTAGCATGGTAGCTGGATTTCGGAAGGTAGTCCCTCAAGAGAGAGCTGTGGAGAGCAAGTGTTTGATGAAAACAAGATGGAAGCTGCATGACCTTTTATTGACCTAGTGTGACTTCTGCTATTGTCTAATATTTGAAGCAATTATCAGTTTCAAAGAACATGTGAAGTTGAATATAGTTGCTGAATGTATATATCACGAACCGAGAGGTCATGACCTGAGCTGAAATCAAGAGCTGGAATTGTACGGACTGAGCCCCCTAGGCGCCCCCCAGTCTGCTGCTTTTGTGGCTGTGATGTTTGCTTCTGGCAAAGGTAGGAAAACTTATTCCAAACAAACTCTCTTTCTAAGAGTAACTAGAAAAACTGAAGAAATTGTAAAAGATATAAGTTTGCAAACACTGGGGAGTTACCAAGGCTGTGATGACTTGAGGGGTCAACATCCTTAAGAAAAGGGAGGGCCAAAGAAGTGACCGTTCAAAGTATTAGGGAATTTACGACTAGTGGCTGAAAGGTTGAGCAGAATTTTAGGTAGCTGCATGGGGCTGGAGGGAAAATGGGTGGAGAAAGCCTTCAGCAGATACCATTGGTGCCCTGCCCATTTCCCTCAGGCTTTTCCATTACAGTGAATGGAGGTTAAAGTCTAACCACCAGTATCTCATTTGCATTTCTTTGTCTGAAGGCTATCAGAGCCCACTCTGCTTGGCAGGCTGAAGTGCCAAGAATTTATTCTCACCACCCTAGCAGTCCTCAGCATTGCTCCTTTGTAGAATAATTAGAGGCTCTGCTACATGAGCTCCCAAAGTTCCACAGAGGCATTCAGTTCCAGGTGCTCACAATAGGAACTTTTTGATAATGCATTCTGTTTTGGATGCCATCCCTTCCCTCCTCTCCTGCCCCCCTTCACTTTACTCACTTACTGATGCCTTTTGGAATCACTTCCCAAATAAACCACTTGCACTTGAAATCAAGTTTCAGAGCTTCTACTTCTGGGGAAACCCCAAACTAAAGCATCTGGGCCAATAAATTGGTCCTACACAGTGGGGTTTCCAAGATAGGACTCTTGATGGGGTCACTCGCTGACCAGATAGTCAACAAGGACCGTATGTGGGGTGCTGACAATCCCTGGAATGCTGTAGCGCCGCCACTAAGACTCTCACTTGTGAATGGGGATAGGGTACAGGTGGTATGGCAGTATGTGCTGGCTTACACAACATCACTAGCATTTGAGAGATGGCAATGGTAATTATAAAGACTGAGGCTTGTTTTGTTAAGTGCCATAGGTGGCCCGGCTTACAATTTTGGTGAGCCAGGCAGCAGCTATGCTTTCCACGTGTCCAGCCCACTCGGATTCCCTGGATGGAGCAATTGGCCTCAGCTGCACGCCAGAGCTCACTCATTTGCTTTCCCAGGCTACTGGCTGTGATGGGTCCGAGTCAGCTATTCCTTGCTAGTTGACCCCAGATGGGAGGACGGGAAGGAAGTCCTTGGTAGTTGCAGAACAAAACTTGTTGTGTTTGGAGGACTTTCTTTCTCGCTTACCCTGAGCTGCCATCGGCTGCCTTAGTGGCATTTGGTGAAGCAGAGAAACAAATTAAAAGTAGCGGGCCTAGGAAACCTGGTAAGTTCCCTCCATAAGTGCACATTGGACCCTGTCTGTCCTTGGTTCCCTGCTGTTGAGTTCTTTTGAACCATTTGTTCTGGGTTTTCATAATCTGTTTGTTCAGGCTTGGATAGCTTGAGTTGTAGCAGGAGCCATTGTGATTTGTAAAGGTACTGTTGGAAAGAGGAAGGACACGAGATAAACGGGAAGTCAGGGTCCATTTTAGGGAGATCTCTGTTGGAATTGTGTGTGTGTGTGTATGTACACAAGATAGGAATGCCAACTCTATCCCCTCCCACAGCCCCAGAGGGAGAATATCAGCTGACTGGTCTACTTCTAGTTATGAACCTATGACTAAGAGGAAAATGATTTTTATTGGACACCACCTGGTCTATGTATGTGTTGAGCTCAGAGGAAAGATGACCACTGAATGGCTCTCTTGGATTTCTTCCTTCCATTCGGTTGCCTCCAAACAGGGGGTTTGGGTTTGGCTCTCTTAGCTTATCTAGGAAGCTGTTTGGTTCAATCAGTAAAGGCCCCCCAACATTTGGGGAAGAACAAATGCTAACAGTGGAAACTTTGGGCTTAGTTATAGATTTGTTTTTTCTGTGTTCTTTCTGAACTTTTGATGAGGAAGATGGGGAATACTCCTGTCCCCAAATAAAGTCCATTAGGACATATTTTGAATAGATGGTCCAGAGGGCTGAAAAACAATCAGAGAAAAAGCCTGTTTTGCAGGAGGGAAAGATAGGAGATGGAGGTAAAGGAATGTTAGTCCAAACTTTGAATCTACCTCAGGCCCTGCTCTTGAAACCCCTACTATTTCTGCCCCCGCCTCCCCCGCTTCTGCTCCACTGCCAGCTTGGCTGGCTCTGCCCAGTCCTATACCCTCCTCAGTGCCCCAATCCTTGGCCTCACTGTCAAAGAGCAAAATGCACCGCAAGCCATTAGGCCACCTCCTTATGAGGTTCAAACTGTAAGTCCTCCCAAGTCAAAGGGCCCCAAGGGCTCCCCTGGCCTTAAACCACCTACTTCAGATTTCCCCACAGGAGCCCCAAGTAAAATTGATGATGGGGAACAGATTGATTTTTAATGGACACAGGTGCAACATATTCAGTATTAAAGGTAATTTAAGTTTGTTGGTTTACTTAAAATAGACCTGTCTTTCGAGCTATCAGCATCAAAATAAAACTTTTATTCTACCAAGTTTACTAAAGGTCAAATAAACTCGTGTTACTTCTGTTGCAATGTCAGTAAAAACATTTCAAATGATAGTTTTGTCTCAAAGTTTTCATGAATAATTGTTAAGAACAAGTAGGCTGAGTAGTAAGGTTTATTCAAGCTTTCAAAATTTGAAACTTTGAAGTTTTGCTAAGTTAAATGATGAATTGGGTTGAATTCATTGGTTATCTAAGTCTTTTTCAAATATGATAGAATATTAAAGCACTGATTACTGAATATAGGTTTGTCTGCTGTGGGCTTCTTGCAGAGACACAAAGGACGCTTGGTCTGCTGGTCAACCTGCTTTGTGCTTTACTGAAAGTTGCACTCTGAAAAACAAAAACACTTTTCTAAAAATTAGAAAATGTATTCATAAATTTCTGATCTAAAGAATTCTGGTGTAACAGTTTACAGTTGTCTACTACTTGGTTTTCACTGGAGACTAAAGTTTCTTTTATTTATTTAATTCCGGTATAATTAACACACACAGTGTTATATTAGTTTCAGGTGTACAATATAGTGATTCAACGCTTCCATACATTATTCAGTGTTCACTGAAAGTTTCCTCTGGTAACCAGTTTGTTCTCTACAGTTGAGTCTGGTTTTTTATTGTTGCTTGTCTCTTTTTTTTCTTTGTTTTGTTTGGTTTCTTTTTTTTTTTTTTTTTGTGAAAATTTACCTCTTCCTTTTATTCTTATTTTTTTTCCATTTTTATTTTATTTTATTTTTTTTTTTTTTTTTCTACAAATAGTTCATTGTCAAATTAGTTTCCACATAACACCCAGTGCTCATCCCCACAAGTGCCCTCCTCCATGCCCATTCCCCTCCCCCACACATCCATCAGTCCTCAGTTTTTGTCAGCATTCAAGAGCCTCTCATGGTTTGCCTCTCTCCCTTTCCCCCACCATTTCCCCCCTTCTTCTCCCCCTTGTTCCTCCGTTAAGTTCCTCCTAATCCCTCCCTATACGTGCACACATATGATATTTGTGTCTTTCTCTGCCTGACTTATTTCGCTCAGCATAACACCCTCAAGGTCATCCATTACTAAACATATTGAATTTCATTGTTTCTCATTGCCATGTAGTATTCCATGGTATAGATAAATACATCTTGATCCATTCATCTGTTGATGGACACTTAGGCTCTTTCAGGTTTTAGCTATTGTGGAGAGTGCTGCTATGAACATTGCAAATTTTGCTTGTATCTATGCATCAACATTTCTGTATCCCTTGGGTAAATTCCTAACAGTGCTATTTGCTGGGTCCTTGGGAGTTCTGTTGTTAATTTCCTTAGGAACCACCACACTGTTTTCAAAGAGGGCTGTACCAGTTTACATTCCCACCAGCAGTGTAGGAGGGTGCCCGTTTCTCCACATCCCTCGCCAGCATCTAGAGTTCTCTGATTGGCTCATTTTAGCCACTCTGACTGGCGTGAGGTGGTATCTCAGTGTGGTTTTGATTTGTATTTCCTGATGAGGAGGGATGCTGAGCATCATTTCATGTGTCTGTTGGCCATCTGGATCTCCTCTTTGGAGAAGTGTC